>OZ022565.1:16052818-17311984 GCA_963991005.1 Barypeithes pellucidus | reverse complement strand
TTCGTTTGTTCATACCTGCTTCGATTTGTTAACACGACTGTTTGTCTTCTTCCTGTTTATAAGTATTCGTTACCCAGAGTGACTACCTACAGACCCCCTAATCGTTCTACGAAAAAACGAGGCAACACACTAATGTTTTTTAAAATAATAACCTAAAAACCATAAATCTCAGAAGAGGCAAGTTCTAAGTAAGTCCATTTTTGGGACGCGATATCTTGGAAACTACTTACTTAATAAAGAGTATCATTTAACTGGTTAGAAAAATATTCTTATCTTTATTATTGTTAATTTTCTTTAGTTAATATCCAAGAAATTTAGTTCATTATTGTTTTCTAATTCCATTGTGAATTGAATTTTTATGTTTAAGGAATTTAGGAAAGTTAGAAATTGGTTTAGTTTACGTTCCGTGCTGTTCCAAATGCAAAATATATCGTCAACATATCTAGTCCAATAGACAACATTCTTTAAGGGCGAAGTACGGTCCTGTTCGCCAGTTAAGGTAAATAGTTTATCAGTCGGCATTGCGCATGACATCTGACGAGCAGCTTTGTTTTTTGCCACTCTTGCTTTTAGAGTTTGGCTATCCATAGATATAGGTCGGTGATATTATACCATTTTATATGTAAAGATTGTTTCAAGAAAAATGGATATAACTTAATGAGTGCCGTAAAAGTACCTGGGCCATCCCATTATTTATGACCGTTTGTTATTATTATGTGGAAAGGACCGGATTGTAATAATTATAATTAAATATAGGCTAGGCTAGGTAGGCTAGGTTGCTTAATTTATATTTAAATATCTTTTTGTGGTAAAATTTGTTAGTTTTTGAGGAATGGTTCAAGAATTGTCATTTACCAAACATTCCTCAGAATAACGTGATAGTAATGGACAATGCGAGTTATCACAGTCGTCAATTACATAAAGCTCCAAGCTCAAATAATACAAAATTGGAGATTCAGAACTACATGGCGGCGAATGATATATATTTTGAAGAAAGTTATAAAAAAAGTGATCTTTTAGAAGTTTTAAAGACATTTTGTATAAAAAAAGTATATGTTTGTGACACATTGGCAGAATAAATTGGACATACAGTGCTACGGCTCCCACCCTATTATTGCATTTTTAACCCCATAGAGCATATGTGGCACCAGTTAAAATCACTGGTTAGGTCTGAAAATATTTCTCCGACTTTAAGTTCTAGTGTTGTAGAATTAATACGAAAATGCTTTAATGATATTCCCCCAGGTAGTTGGAAAAATTCATTCCGTCACGTAATAACTGTAGAAAATTCGTATATTAGTCTGGATCAAATCCAGATCCAATTATAATTAATTTTGATGAGGATAGCGATAGCGAAACAGAACTATCTATAGAATGATATTATAAATGTAAATAAATATGACTAGTAATATTTAAAAAAATATATTATTTCATTTGATTACATTAATATAATCATATCATTACTTGTTTTCCTTAGTCCGTCCTTCATACTGCACTTGTTTATTGCCAAGCTCTTGTCGATACAATGGGACCGACCCAGGAAATCATTAAGTCGTATCCAATTTTCGTGAAACGTAGTGTACAAGCATTAAAGTTGGATATAATGCAGGTGCATTGAACGTCCGAGATCATAATATATTGGCACCAAAATAAGTCTTAGAAATGCGGGTTTGCACCTTTGATGCAAAGAATGAGAAAGGCAGGATGCGAATTTTCCGATCCACACAAAAAAATATTATTTTCGCTACTTCTTCTGCTGTAAAATTAATTAGCATTTAATTTTTATTTAAATTCGAGATATCCTTTTATTTCAGACTATAAGCGGAAACTTCTCAAATCCAATATAAAATATTGCAACATCTGTTTCGACAGCAGACGCGAACGAAATGGTGCAATATCTGCGCCGTTTTTTTCAGATCTTTTTATGTTTTATCAAAACAGAAGTTCGAAAATAAACAGACCGGCAGGCTCTAGGCAGGTCGAGGATGACTTCAAAGGAGCACAAACACTGCAGTCAATTAAATATCCGAAGAGAGACACATTACGAGATTTCGTAAATCCGATGACATCGGCCTAATTTAATTTATTTTGGGGGCTGAGAAGAGGCGTGGTTTTTTATTTCAAAAATAAAGTGCCTTCGGGGAGCAGAAATTCGAAACATTTTTGGTAAACACCAACAAGGTATTGTAAACATTTAATTAAATTTGATCAGTAAATTAACATCTGTAAAAATTGTAAAAATTAAGTACGAAAAATTTCAGAACTCTGGTAAAATTATTGAATTTATTTTTTAAATTCGGTGCCAAATATCCCGTTTCAAAATATACAATGTATAACATAGTGTTCGTAAAATAAAAACTGCTGTCGTTCCTTGCTTGTTCGGGTTCTAAGCACTCTAAAAAATGGTCTAATTTAGGATACCAAGATCTTAGTCTCAATAACAAGAAAATTTAGTGAAATTGGCGATAAGAGGAAATTTAGTATCGAAGGCCAAATTTTATTGCTACGATTATTCTAGTTGAAGTCACTAATAACTCTTTTTAGTCAACCAAGTACTTCTAGTACCTGAAAGAATAAATATTTATGATAACCAATATAGTTAGTTATTAGGAGCAATATCATATTGTTGTTTCAACAATTGTGTTTGAAAATTATTATCTATTTTATTGTTAAAAAAGAGCAAAGAAATATTAAATACCAATGTATGGAAAAATTAGTATTTTCCAGACGATACCTTATACAATAAGGGCGTATTTAGTCTACACAGTAGCACTTTAAAATACCATTTCAGATTGAATGGTACTACCAAGAAAAGGAAGCCTTTTCCATTGATAGGATGTAACCACCTGCAGACCGGTATCGAACTTTTTAGTTCTCGTCAGTACATTAAAGGTGTACATCTAATACTTCACGCCGTATTATCAACGGTGTCGAGAAAATACAGCGCGCAACGCCATCTCCTAGCAGCAAATGGCGGCAGTTGGTGTGACGTCAGGTCTCACATCGTACCTACTTATTACTACTATATCTGGCCAATAACAATAACTAAGTAAATTAGTATAGGGAGCTAATTAATAACTTCATTGTGATTCAGTTATAACGAAAATTTGTTTTCATAACTAAAAATTAATTTTACATAAGCTAAAATTTTAACAGCAAAATAAAATTAGTCTTAGATACCAATTCATTTTTTAGAGTGAGATTCAATAGTATACTACGTACCGAGGTGGAAAGTGTTTCATTCCTGTAGAGAGAGTCGGTAGTTTAACTAAATCTCGAGAGAGTAATGAAACGTTTCACCGAGGTTTGTATACTATTTTATTTACAACCACATCTAGCATCCACTTCTTATTATTTAGAATTAAAATTATTAATAAAAGATAAATGTCATTTTGACTTTTCCATTGAAAAATTAGACAGCAATTTCAAATAACCACAGGTGGTAAAATAATGTAGGTAATAATACACATCAAGATGGCAAATATAATTTTTTGAATATGGTTTCCATGTCACTAAACAATATATTATTTTAACAACAGAAAAATGCTATCAGATGAGGAATTTGATTTTGCTGCTACTCCACCAGAAATTCGAGAAGCAGCAAAAATAGTAGAAGAAGATCTTCTGCCAACCAAAAGACGCCCGAGATATGACAAAGGCATATAACTGTTTCAAAGAATGGTGTACGGGAAACAAAGTTCAAAATCCTGGTTCTGAGTCGGCGCTACTAGCTTATTTCGGTGAAAATGCCAAGGCAAAGAAGATATCAACGATTTGGTCACAATATTCAATGCTGAGGATCACTCTATCAATTAGGGAAAAAGTATACATATCTAAACACGCAAAGCTATTAGCATTTTTAAAAAAGTGTGTTCGTATATTATTTTGAGATATTGATTTTTAAAAAAATTACAAAAAAATTATTGACTTTCCACCCGGGGTGGAAAGTAAAAGTAAAAAAACGTAAACTTTACACCTTTCAAAGATAGATGCAATGTCATTATTACATGCATGGTTGTAAATAAAAAAAGGTTTTTTAATATAACTTCTAAAAATAAATTTCCTAGTAATAATAATCGCATTTTGTTAGCACCCCTGCGGATTCTTTTCCCTTGATAAACTGCCAATTTTCGAGTAAATATCGCAATCCCCAGGGTTGGCTTTTTAGTCAGCCCTTTTTTTCATCGTGCATATATTTCACGTCAAAGCTGAAAATTTCAAGCCTGAAATCATCACGCTATCATGATAGGTGGTTATAGAGAGTTACTGCGGATTTTTAGGGACAACATTTTTTAATAATAGCTTGCGAAACATGCCAAGAAAATGTTTGGTTGCCCTTGGAATAGAATAATATAAGTAGCAATATTTACATTTACTACCTAATAAAATTGCATTTATCTTATAAACGAAACCGATTTCAAATAAATATTAAGAGATGCTTGTTTATTTTCTTGTCTTTTAAATGTCTAACAAATTGTGCAAACAAAATGAGAAAAAGTCAGGGTCGTATCTATGTTTTGTTAAAAATTACTAGAGCGCCCTTGGTAAACCTGTTTATTTACAACCGTGCATGTAATAATGACATTTCATCTATCTTTGACAGGTGGAAAGGTGACTTTTTTTACTTTTACTTTCCACCCGGGAGGAAAGTAAATTTTTTGTGTAATTTAAAATAAAATCGATATCCCAAAATAATATACGAACACACTTTTTTTTAAATGCGAATAGCTTTGCGTGTTTAGATATGTCTACTTTTTCCCTAATTAATAGAATGGTCCTCAGCACTGAATATTTTGAATAAATCGTTGATATCTTCTTTGTCTTTTCACTGAAATAAGCTAGTAGCGCCGACTCAGAACCAGGATTTTGAACATTGTTTCCCGTACACCATTCGTTGAAACAGTTATATGCCTTGTCATAAATCGGGCGGCTTTTAGTTGGTAGAAGATCTTCT
Source organism: Barypeithes pellucidus (assembly GCA_963991005.1). Taxonomy (NCBI): domain Eukaryota; kingdom Metazoa; phylum Arthropoda; class Insecta; order Coleoptera; family Curculionidae; genus Barypeithes; species Barypeithes pellucidus. Next base: position 17,307,030 of record OZ022565.1, on the reverse strand, counting down.
TCTACTATTTTTGCTGCTTCTCGAATTTCTGGTGGAGTAGCAGCAAAATCAATTTCCTCATCTAATAGCATTTTTCTGTTGTTAAAATAATATATTGTTTAGCGAGATGGAAACCATATTCAAAAAATGATATTGGCCATCTTGATGTGTATTATTACCTACCTTATTTTACCACCTGCGGTTTTTGAAATTTCTGTCTAATTTTTCAATGGAAAAGTCAAAATGACATTTATCTTTTATTAATAATTTTAATTCAAAATAATAAGAACTGGATGTTAGATGTGGTTGTAAATAAAATAGTATATTACGTAGCGAGGTGGAAAGTATTTCATTCCTGTCGAGAGAGTCGATAGTAACTAAATCTCGGTACGTAATATACTATTCATTGCTAAAAATTTAATATGTGGGATTTTATGAACTTTCCAAATTTCCCTTAAATTACTAAATCCGTTACGAAAATATCTTGAAAAAAACCGAAAATATTTAAAGATTTTAACTTTCAGAGTATCTGCGGACCCATGTTAATATAAACCACTTGTCTTAGTTCTTAGTGGAGTGCGTGAGTCGGACGAACATGGTAGTCTTCTTGGACACGGTGAGACTTCCCCCAAAAGGGGTGAAACGCGAAAGAAGCGCGTTTCGACTCGGGAAAATATCTTACACCCGTTATCGAGGGTGCAGAGATCGGTACCGCTCTCAGCAACACCCCTTGATGTCAACCCACCCCTCCAACAAACCAACACCTCCCAGAAAGGGTGAAACGCGACAGAAGCGGCTTGTCGTCTCTGGAAAAGATCTTCCACGCGTTTTCGAGGGTGCTGAGCCCGGTGCCGACGTCAACAATACCCCTCGATGTCAACCCGCCCCTCCAACAGGAATTCGGGTTGTTGGTCTGTTGGAGTGGTAGGTTGACATCGAGGGGTGTTGCTTAGGTCGGCACCACGTGTCCAAGAAGACTACCGGATTTCGGCCTTTTTTCCGACTCACACACTCCACTCTCTGAGTAAGGAATCACCACACAAGCGATGACACATGTTGTTTGAAATACCCTGTATAAATTTACATACCTACAAGGTGCGGCAAAAAAAAAACGTTTCATCTGTCTGACAATCTTATAGCAACATAGACTGTGCGTTAGATGGCCATGCCCATATAGTTGAAAGTCCATAAATCGAAAAAAATATATACAGTACATCTTGTTCCGTAGACTTGAAAGATAAAGTTACCGTGATTTTATCGATATTCCACGGTACCTCTCTATCATGTAAATTATTTGAGGGTGAAAGGGGAAAAATATTGTGCGAGATTGATGGATCGGTGAAGTTTTAACTACCGTTTTTGTTGACACTAATTGAGACACGTGATGTCATGTCATTGACAGACACGAAAGTTTTTTTTTGTGTTTTGGGACTGTATTTTCAGATATTAAAACTAACATATTTTCCGTGAATAAGGGACGAAGTTCATCGCGAATTCGCACATTGATATTATTATTCAGTACCATAAAAAGTTATTACGAAATGGCAATACGAACAATACTTCTTTCCCTCTTCTCTCCGAAGTTGACTACAGATCATGATACAATAAATACAAGGCATGATAGCTGGCAATTAGAATTTCATTTGGCGCGCGCGGTGACGTCATGGTGTGAGTTATTTTTAAGTTGCTCATGGAGATTCATGTTGTTGTTCGGGCTCTTAAGTCTCTTTTAATAGTATATTAAGATATAAGTTTCATAAGACATTATCTTAGGGCACGCGTTTAAAGTACAAGTGCTCTAATTATCTTATGAACCGTGTATTTTGTAATACTTTTTCTATTTGAGTCTTTAAAGTCTGAAAAAAATATAGTCGATTTTTTCATTTGAATTAATATTTTCTTTTTGGGTTGGCAATACTTTTACAATTTAATAAAATGTAACAAGTATCAAATATGCCATGATAGAAACAATTGAACACAACAAAGCTTCTTCCCATCCGTCATAATTAAAAATAAATATATTATTAAAGATAATAAAAATGAGTCAGGAAGAGAGTTGTACTCCGTCAGAAATACGAGAAATTGCAGAAAATAATCTAGAGAAACTTTTAAAAAGAATATGCAAAACTTTGAGTTATGGTGCGAGCAGAACAAAGTTCAAAATATTGAACAAAATAGTAAATAATACTATTGAACAAAATATCGAGTCGACACAGAATCTGACAGGAATAACAATTAATGCCCAGGAAATGTCTACAGTAACTATAAATATGTATATATACAGTAATATGTATAATATTATATTGAATTTAAAATAAAAATAGTACTTTATTGAATTAAACTTTAGAAATAGAGCATAAACTGGAAGATATTTCTATTACTTTTAGGTTATGTTGTTTACTATAGTTGTGACTGGAAATTAGTTGACGGACAGCGTCAGCATGTTATATATTTCCGAGTATAGGTATGTCAGATAAACATCTAGTAAAAATGATCTATTTGCAAGGTTAAAGGTTAGTATTTTAAAGTTTTCTATAAAAAATTGTTGTCGAATCCATAATGCCTAGAAAACTAATTTCAACGAAATCGAAGTAAGCCTAAAATTCGAACCCTATTTGCTGCCAACATGAAAAAAATAAAATTTCAGTTTCATAAAGTGGCAAATTATTCAATTTTTTTGCATTTCATAATGTAGCCATTATGAAACCCAAATAGAAAAAGGTATTAAAAGGTTTTATGCTTTTATAGTAGGTAAAATTAAAGAATAATATCATGAGTAGTATAACTAAGCCAGTTCGCCTTCACCCCCCACTCCTCTGACGTCATACGACCTTGACCGTCGAAGAGTGCAGGTGTTCATTTGACCTTGGGGTGTCATTGACCTTGAATGTGTGCAGGTGTTCTATTGTGTGTGACCTTGGTTTCCAACGTGGGCATATGTTGTTGGTGTGACCTTGAACGGAGGCGGGTATTTGATGCAGGTGTGCGACCTTTGGCCACCCACGTGTGCAGGCACCCCACACCACCTTTCTGTTAATTTTGACCTTGAATATTTCCATAAATACCGAACAATTTCATTTTTACCTTCAAAGTCACATTAGCATTCTAGCTAACATTATCTGCTGCCTTGAACAGTAAATAGATATATTGTGTTTGTGTTGTGTTCCGACGAAAGTGTCTATTGAAGGTAATTGTTTTATTACATATTTCAACAATGAGCATTTCACAGCAGACCTTGGGTGAAATTAATAATATGATAAACAAAGACTTTGAATTTCCGGAGCGTAGAAAGCTTTCAACCTTGGGGGTGGGAATGGGTTATGTAATTAAAAAAATGACTCCAACAACAACACGTTTTGGGAAAACTATTGTTGCTACATTATACGATCAATGGAATGATGTGACATTTCAAACATTTCTACCTAAGCGTGTAGCTGATGCGTTTACTGAAATTTTTATTGATGATATGAATATGTCAGGTGATAAATATACTTTGACGTATTTGGGACAGAGTACAAATGCATCATCAGGAGGCAATACAAGAGCATTAATAAATTTTGGTTGTTTGGAATAGACATTTTTAAAATAATTTTAATATTTTTTATTGTTTATCATATTAAGTATTAGTTGGATATGTAATAGAATAGTTGTTGATGACACATGAGAGGAAGCACATACATAAGCATTAAAAATATTTTCTATTTAAGATGTGTGACGAATCTATTATCAGAGAAAACCAAGATTCCTATGTTTATGATTTATTAACTAGACTACAGCAGATGGCTGAAGATATTTTAAATTTTGCAATCGGATTCGATGTGGATTTATACCGAAAATACATGAGGGATGCAGTCAATTTTTTCGCTGGGGCCCATGTTTGTCAAAAATTCCTATATGGTGTCATTGGTGTAGAGGAATTTTGCCGGAAAATGATTGACGAAGAATTGGGTTCTATGTTGCTCGAAATGCCACATATACCCATTGACTTATTGGTAAATTATGGTTTGGTGCCCCAAAATGACGGCATGAACACAAATTTTAATGGAAATGATGCAGCCATTTCTACCAATGATGTTAAGATGGATGTCATTGAAGAAGAAACAGAACAATTTAATGGTTGTGACCATGAGTATGAAATCGCCGCTGCTGCCACTTCCAGTAATGACATTGATGAACATATTGTAATGTCTAAAAAATTAAATTGTAAATAAATTATGTTTAGATATATATTGTTTTATTTCCCCAAATATACTCTAGGTAAAATTAATTTAATATAAGTGGATAATAGTTTTAAAAAATAGATTAGTTGGGAGTAAGGATGGGTCGTGTTAACAACACAATTGATAAATTTGGTCGTCAGCGGGTAAATACACAAGTTCAGTTATTACGTGGTTCACCGGGGGTTGGTTTTAAACTCACCTCTGACGATCAATACGATATTGGGGGAAAGTCCTTGTGTAATGTTGCAAAGCCGACCAAGAATGATGATGCAGCTACTAAACTATATGTACTTGAGGAAATTTCCAACGTACGCAAACAGATATATGATATAATTAATAAAGATTTCTTGGCACATTTTAATAAACTACAAAGCGAGTTTGAAGAACGTTATGATACTCGCTTATTCAATTTTGATGGACGAATTGTTGCCCTTGAGAATGAACCTAAGCTGTCAGATATTCCATTGTACTCTGGTGGTGCAAGCGCATCATCTTAGATATACTCAAAGGACGGTTACAAGTGAAGGTCATCTGTTATGTATATAGACTCGAGACAAAAATCTAGTAACTCAGTTGGTATCAGTCTTCGCTAAGTTATTTATAATCTACGATCGATTTCTCAATATGGAATCCAACTCAAAAAGTCAAACTACATTAAGTTCCGATCCACCCCAAGCTCCAGAACAACGACGACAGCAACAACAACCACATCAGACCATGTCAAGCTGTTCAACCGCGAGCGAGACAAGGGGGGACTCACCTAGTCCATCTCTAACAGATGCCCCGCTAGATACGTCGGATGAAGAGTACTTCAATGGTGACGATGAACAAGAAGATGATGAAGAACGTGGTTTCCGGGCCATATGTTTACGCAAAAATGAACTTTGTCAATTTGGTTATAGTCCATAAGTGTAGTGTAAAAAAACAATATAAATATTATTATTATATCTGTGTTTTATTTAAAATATTATCTATTAACAAATCTTTCAAGATACATTCTATTTCTATAGTCACATGATAAAACGCCTGCCAAAACTGTTTCCAGTTCTTTTATTCTTCTTTCGAAGCGATATCTATCAACCATTAGCTGTTGCAGGTTACTTTGTCTCGCTTTTCTGTATGCAAAACTCCAAACATATGTTTGGTGTATTGTATTTTTCTCTATATTAAATCTTACTTTCTTCATGGTTACTATACAAATAAAATTATTTTCCATCGTTAGTTACATATATTATAGATACCACTAATTAAATGCTTAATTTAACAAAATTGATATATCTCTAATTATATTTATACAATATCAGACTTATCTATCCAAGAGTTAAAATTGGTTGGAAATCCTAACCATTTTACAAACAATTGATCAATGTGATTTTTCTTGCGTTTCTTGAGAATTTTTTCAACTAAATATACACCGGGACTGTTAGTTTTTTGTAGTTCGGGCTCATAAAAACATCCTTTAATCGGTTGACCTTCTAGTGATTCCAATAGATATGTAGGTGGATTAGTTACATTAACTTTTGATATTTTAAATAGCTCTGTTGACCATGAAGGTGTATATCCTTTGTCAAATATGCTCTTATACTTGCTGATGCGAACGATATCACCCAAACGATACTTTATTTTCCTCGGAACAATTTTCAAATGGTTGTATGCATTAATTTTTGAATCTTCTTTCACATCTTTCGGTTTCATTCCAATGGTACGGTGTTTAGTGTTATTATAGACTTTCGTTATAGATGATAATATTTGCAACCATCTATACGAACCCCTAGCCGAGAATTGTTTATATAGACTATTTTTTAAAGTTCTTATAACACGTTCAACAATTGCCGCTTTCTTCGTACTATACGTAGAATAATGGTTTATGTTGTATTTTCTTATAAGAGCTTGAAAGTTGTTATTATAAAATTCTTTTCCTTGGTCACTTTGCAAATTGGTTGGTGTGTATGAGGCCTCTTCAATGATGCTTTTCATCGCATTCGTTACTTCAACACCGGTCTTATTTTTAACTGCTCTTGTATAAACATACTTGGAATAACAGTTTATACATACGACAATGTAACGATAGCCATCGTTTTCATCGGCATATTGTTGCATTTCCGCCAAATCGATTTGCCACAAATCATTATATCCTTTTATTATAGTATGTCTTCTAATGAAATTTTTTCTTGCACCTTTATGTAGTTCATTAACTATTTTAAGTTTTTCGGGGCTAGGATCCATAGTATACGTGACGTCTTATTCAACACTGATGAATGTAATGAATTGTAATTCTTAATATATTATACCCTCCTCTCGAAGCTCTTCAATAATTGACATAATTTCATTATCGTGTCCAGTATGTCCGGCTACTTTTGAACTCCACAATAATCGTAATCGATCCACCAACTCACTGGGTTTATTCCAGTAGACATATTGAGATAATTTAGATGATAAAGTCTTCTTTACAGGTAACCGAATTTCGGATTTCTTTTTTTTTCGTATACCAGCACCAAGCTTAGTTCCCTCCATTAGTGGTTTTATAATTTGTCTATATTTTAACCATCGGGTTTCCCTTAAACCCATAGTCTTATTATAATTAATATATGCAGCATTTGTTAATTCCAAAATATCTTTGTATTCTTGAAGAGTGTCTTTGTTCCATTCACTTTCTTCGACCAGGATTGGAGGATTTTTTAGAAAAATCAAGTCATAGAGTTCATTTGTTCCATTCAATATAGCAATATTTCTGTTGTTTTTATATAATGACACCTGTCCGTTAGGAAAACGCACTTCTACATTACCAATAAATGTTTTCTTTTTATTTACTTTATCATAATAGACACCATAAACTGTATCATACTTCGATGGTTGCTTTTGTAACCCCTTCAGATAGATATTAATGTTTTTTAAAGATGGTGATGAACTAGATAAGTCAGATTTGTTTGATGGGGATGGTGTTGCAAACAATGACTCATCATATATTCTATGTTTCAGTGTAGGTGACTCCATTGATGGATCCATTGACATTGTATCTGCTGTTAATTCCATACTTGTGCTGGAACTACGACTTTGTGGTTTAGTTTTAGTAACTGATTTTTGGGTTATTATTGGCTGATTCTGCTGCTGCTGCTGCTGCTTCACTACTATATTGGATATGGATTTTAGTGGTTTAGTAATGGGTTCGTAAAACTGTTCCAAATCAATGTTATTTTGTGCTTTAGATGCTTTAATTTGCTTAAATTTTTTTCTCACTGCACTGGTCGTTTCCACCAGCTTACGCTTTAAATCGATTTCTTCATTCATGATGTTTTCAAATTACCGGACAATGATGAAATGAGCTGCTATGGTTACTTCTATAAATATATATAGCTATCGAAACCCTTGCGATATCTTCCCGAATTTACATTACTATCTTTATCGATAACTAAAAAACCATACTTGCTGTCCCAGCATTTAGAGCACATTTGTTGAAATTGCTGAAACGTCAGGTCAGGTGAAACATGATCGGAAAATATATGTCGCATATTCATCTCATCCTGTTTAAACATTATAATGAAGTTGGCGTTATCTCGCACAAGTTGTTTAGGAACACGTGAATATGTCTGGGCTAAGTAAAAAACATCCACATTTTTATGGCGTCCCATACTAAAATATGATCTTATGACATCCTGTTTCTCACACATAACATCATCAAAAATGAACACCGAATTTGGTTTTGCATCTGACGGTTCCACGATATTATTTCCATCACTAAATGTATAGTAGCCAAGACCTTTAATTGGTAATAAGATTTTTCTTAAATATTCATATTTTGGTTGATATAGTGACTTCGAGTAAATGTATACATTTTCAAAGCGCAATCCCAATGGATGTGTAAGCAGTGATATCATTACGTTGGTTTTCCCACAGTTCGAGGGGCCAATTAGCAGACCGCGAATAGATGATGGAAGCAATGGGCCATGTCTCCTTAATATTTTCTGATCTTGTCCGGATCCGACCTTCTCATCAAGATTATCGACTGGTAATTTTTGTTTAAGCGCCACAATTCTCATTTTGTTTATATTTTATAACTGTTTTACATTGATCGTAGTCATTCAGATGTCATCCGTCAAACGAAGTGGACGGTCTGGTTTATCGCGTAAGACTGGTACTGGTATTGTTAATACATTAATTAATAGGCTACCGATTGAGGCGCATATTCCCGGTTACCAGTATTGTGGACCCGGTACAAAAGTAATAAAACGCGTTAAAAGAGGTGATCAAGGAATAAATCCATTGGATGCTGCTTGCAAAAAACACGATTTAGCTTATTTACATAATAGTGAAGATTTAAGTGCACGTCACCAAGCCGATTACGAACTCGAGCAAAGCGCTTGGAAAAGAGTAAAATCCAAGGAGGCCAGTGCAAAAGAAAAAGCTGCAGCTTGGCTCGTAACCAATATAATGAAAACAAAACAACGTTTTGGTATGGGTATGCCGACTGGGCAAAACAAACGGTCTCGTCGTCGTCGTCGTCGCCGTCGTGGGAAGGCTTCGAAAAGAAATGGAGCCAATAAGTGTAGACAACGTCAACAGAAGAAAGCTTTTGGTTCAGCTATCAGACAACCAATTCGATTACAATTATTAAAAGCTGGAGGAAAAAAAGGTCTTGAAAAAAATATAATGAAAGCATCAAAAATAGCTATTATCGCTGCCCGAAAATCTTTAAAAACAGCCGGTGGCAAAAGGAGAATTCGAACTCCTCGAATTATACCGATCCCTAAAACTGGTGGCATATTACCGCTGATACCAATATTTGCAGGACTGTCAGCTTTAGGATCCTTAGCTGGCGGTGCAGCGGGTATTGTGCGTGCTATAAAGACGATAAAAAATGCGAATGCTGAGAAAACAGGTGCTACCTTACATCTGCGTTCAAAAAAAGGAAATGGATTGTTTCTTAAACCATACCGTGCAGGTATGGGTCTATTTCTGAATAATAGCAGTGTAAAATCAAAAAACTATTAAAATCCCTACCTCAACGTCCACTATCCAATATTGATTTACAAAAGTATGCTTTAAAGATGAAAATACCATATTTTAGAGGGGTCTATATGAGAGACTCGTTGCCAGTGTGCGGACCCCAACGCAATGAAGCTGCAATTATTAATTTGGATAGCATAGTTGGGGATGGGACTCATTGGGTAGCATATAGAAAAAACAAATCGAATGTGACATATTATGATAGTTTCGGTGATTTACCTCCACCCATTGAATTGGTACATTATCTACAAAAGGGTTCTGAAGCAACGAAGAAAATTTTCTATACATACGACCGTCAACAAGATTTTGGTACAGTTTGGTGTGGACATTTGTGTTTGACGTTTCTTTCAAAAGATCATGTCGACTGTGACGCCACAAATGGATCGTGATAACTACACGAAAATGTTGTTGTCGCTTAAAGCGTATCGTCAAGTCGGCTGTGAATTGAGAAAAATGACGACAAAACAGCTGGAAAATATGCCTAAGGAAGTGATGATAGCGTTAGCTCCAAATCAAATCGCACTCGTTTGGGATAGGTTACCTGATGATTTGAAGAGTGACATCGACATGCTAGATTATCAGTACTGCAGCGAACATTATAAAAAATATAATTCCGATGATGAGGAGGAGGAGGAGGATGAAGGAGATGGACCCACACCAAGGAAGCTGTTTTGTTGTTATTGTAAAATCAGCGATGTCAAAATAACGGCTGAAGCAATGACAGAAGTGAAGCGAGGCGTAAGCTTACCAAACCTTCTAAACTGTTGCAAGCAACAATAAATCATATACATAAGTGGTTTTATTGTCAGTCATGTCATACACGTTCACACTAACAGGACACTCAAGTGTCTTGAGTGCAAATTTTTATCCTCCTGTTGAATTGAAATCATCCTGCAAGTATGGTCTTGCACTGTTGGGATTTTACACATATAATTCAATTTTTAATATCGACCAAAATAACAATGGATTTGCATACAAAAAGAAGAACAGCTCAAAGGCCACGCTTTTAAGGATTCCACCTGGAGCTTATGAAATTGATGAAATTGGTAAAGCAATATACGCAAGTTTAAAAGAATCCTGCAGGGGAGAAGAATGTGAGGGATTATTTTCATTAGTAGCCAATAATAATACATTAAAATGTGAACTCAAGTCGACATACGAGATTGATTTTCGTGTAAAAAACAGTATTGGTGGACTATTGGGTTTTGGGCGGGTACTGCTAAAAAGTGGAAAACGACATGAGTCAAGCAATAATGTGGACATAATGAAAGTGCGCATTATAAGAGTGGATTGTAATATAATTTCTGGAGCATATCTAAACTCTAGAGAAAGCCACACATTATTTGAATTTGATATTGATGTTGAACCTGGTTACAAAATTTCAAAAGAACCACAAAATAACATTTATATGCCGATAATGCCGGAGGGACGTCAGTCAATAGACAACATTACTCTACGCATCTTGGACGATCGTGGTGATCTGATAGACTTTGGAGGTGAAAAAATTATTGTAAAATTAGAGCTGAAAAAAATATCATAATTATGGGTTTTTGCTTCAATCGTCAATTGAATATGCTGTCAACAGCTCGAGGTGTAACAACAATAAAACATAAAAGTAAGCATATTACACATCCGAGGATCATTCACAATTCAGACGCTAGATTGGAAAGACGTTCGAGTCATATACAGCTCTCAGCGAAAGATTGCAAATTTCTAGAATCAATTGGTTTAGAAGTACAACGAAGAAAATAGCGAAAAATGGCCACCACTAGTGACAAAATTGAAGTTTTTACCGAACCAATATTCGATAATTCCATTATCAGTTTACAAGAACACACATATAAACCATATGGTTCTCCAGCATTTAACAATTCTGATGAAATTCGTATTCCAGTACACTTTCAAGATATAATTTTGGATATATCAGATAGTTATATCTACATTGAGGGAACTTTTAAACCCAGTGATGTTACCAAAAAATGTTACCTATCAAATAATGCAATCGCTTTTCTGTTCGATGAAATCCGCTATGAAATGGGAGGTGAGCAAGTAGCTGTTGTTCGAAAACCCGGAATTACGTCAACATTAAAAACCCTGGCATCTTTGGGTGCGTCCCAAAAAAGAACTCTTATGGGATGTGGATGGGGCCTGAATGAGACAAACCAATGCATTTTCGATGCTACCAGTAACGTATTCTCCGGAAAGCTACCTCTAAAATATCTCATGGGATTTGCTGAGGATTATTCAAAAGGAATATTTAATGTTAAACAGGAGCTAATTTTAATAATTGCCCGTACGTTCAATAATTGCTATATCGCAGAAGTTGATGCAGCCATTACTATTGACAAGATTGAGTGGAAAATCCGTCACATTATTCCCGATGATCGACAAAAATTGAAAATATTATCTCGTATCAATAAAGGTGGAAGTAGTTCATCAAACATTCCTATGGCCTACCGTAAATGGGATCTTTACGAACTGCCAGCTTTGCGTGAAACATCATCAGACGTCTGGTCGTTAAGAACTAGCACGAGTCTTGAAAAACCGAGGTATTTGATCCTGGGTTTCCAGGAAAGCACTTATTCAGACAATAGAGCAAAGGATGCTACACAATTTACTACGGCCGATATCAGTGACATTACTCTGTATCTGAACGCCACTAAATTCCCCTATGAGCGATGGAATTTGGATTTTACGAAGAAATTATATGCCCCCGCCTATTACAACTATGAGAATTTTCAAGTGAGCTATTATCAACGTGAGCTTAACGATCCAATGATGAGTTTTGCTGAATACCTCATGAATCCAGTATTCATTATTGATTGTAGTCGTCAACCGGAAGCTATCAAAACATCTACAGTGGATGTTAAGTTGGAGTTTGATACACGCAAGAGCAAATTTCCTAAAGACATTAAAGTGTATGCGCTAATAATTCACGATGCATTCTTTAGTTATAATATATTAAATGGTTCTGTTACTAATAAATCAATGTAATGTAGTTTTAAGTTATTATTATTCATGTAGAATGTAGAAATAAAACCATGAAAACTAGTCTGTATTTCATTTCTGTAGGATAATGAAAGTTAAAGGTGATAAATTTTGTGGTGGGGGAAGAAAATGGTGTATATAAGTAGGTGATCTAGGATGAGAAATTCATTCTATACCAAGATGTCATCCAGTTCAGATGATGGGTATTCCACTGATAATGGGTTAAACCTTCAAGATAGAAGGGTACGTAGGGTTCGACGTAGGCTGAGACCGAGGTTTTGTTTGGTTAAATCAGCGGTAATGTGGGGCGAGCATGTACAAATATGCATGCATTGCTACATGAGCAGGTTTGAGGGTCTAATGGATGTTAGGTTCCTCCAGACCCACGTTACATTCGCGAGGGCAGTCAGACCACACGAAGGGCTGAATTGCTCGTTGTGTGGTGATAGACTATATACAGTCTTTCACCAAGACTCTTGCCTTATTTGTAATAGAATGTAAATTCTATTACAAATAAGGTAACACACACCTAAGTCGACGCCTACGGCTTACGGATCCGGACAACCCTGGTCCCTTTGGGACAACAAAATCGGCCCTTTTAAGGGCCACATTTTTTAATGGTCTTTTGACTTTGATGTAGATTAGTTAATGCTCCAAACCAGGGTGGCACAATTTACTTTGTCAAGAATAAATTTCTTGTTGAAGTTAATTGTAATACTCAAAGGATGTGTTTGGTATGTGTGTGTGTGTGTTTTCTGTGACGGCAAATGGATGCCAAGAATAGAGACACTTATTGACATAGTATTCTTAAATACATATGTTTTACTAGAAGATAGAACTGTATTGGTGCTGCTATTTTTTAAAATTCTATGTTTATCCACACCAAAAGTTTATGTTTATCCCCACCTAAACTCTCTAACCTATATATATATGAGTGTTGCTCATTCAATTCTTCATATACATTTTGACAATGGCTGAAGGAAGACCAGAAAGTCGTGGCTCGTCTATATTTAGCGATGAGACAGTGCCAAATGGCGAAAGGTTCGAATACCAAGGAGAACCACCAATGCCACCTATGCCAAGTGGTAGCGGCAGTAATGTAGAGTCGACCGAATCGGATTCATCATCCGATTCGATAACCGCTGAAGTCGTGGAGGACGAATTTAGCGGGCCAGCGGATTCCACGTCTTGGTGGGATTTTGAAGACGATTTGAGTGATGGTTCCGCTGATTCCACCACCGGCCATTAATTCTTCCAACTGGTCAACCCATGGTCCCATTGGGACAACAAAATCGGCCCTTTTCAGGGCCACATTTTTTATGGTCTTTTGACTTTGATGTAGATTAGTTAACACCCCAAATCAAGGTGACACAATTTACTTCGTCAAGAATAAATTTCTTGTTGAAGTTAATTGTAATACCCCAAAAACGTGATTGGCAATGTGTTTGTTTCCTGTGATGGTAAAATGCATGCCAAGAACAGAGACACTCATCGACATAGTATCCTTAAATACATGTGTTTCACTGGAAGATAGAACTGTATTGGTGCTGCTGTTGTTATTTGAAATCCTATGTTTATCGTCAAGAATAAATTTCATGTTGAAGAATATTATAATAATATAAATACTTGTGTATGCATGTCGTGTCTTCTTTGACGTCTTGTACAGTGCATGACATACATTGTCATAATATGTGTGTTACTCTGGAAGATACAACTGTGCCCCTTCCTATTATTGTTGATAATAGAGAGCGAACTTGCTTAAATTTATCAAGTTCGTTCTGCATATACCAACAACGGCAACACAGACACTTGCAGAGTAACACAAACTTTTCAATCAAGAAATATATTCTTGAAGAAAAATTGTGTCATCGAGTAATCTCGACTAACTACTATGGAACATTTTGTTGCCCTTAGAAGGGCAGGTGGGTGTCAGGGTTCGAAGCGGGTTATCATAATGTGGACGGAGAAAGAGCAGAGAGAGACTATTCCACGAAATCGCCTCTCGCGACCATAACGGACCGCGGTGCCGGTCGCCGCCGCCGCGGTGCCGGTTGAATTGGAGCAACCCTTCGAGCTGCTCGAACCTCGCGGCGTTGGTTCATCTGCCGTAGCAGTTCAACCCGCTCGCCAGGCTGGAGCACCCTCTCGGGCCCGTCAACGGCCTCCACCAACACCTCAAACACCGGTGCTGCTGCTTCAGGCACTGGTGAAGGAGGCCTCGGTGTCGGTGCCACAACCATCGTAGGCTTTCCCGTATTTTTGGTACGCCATGCGTTCCAATATTCCGCAATTCTCGATTGCTCCCTCTGCTCCCTCGCCTCCTCCAAACGTTTCTTAGCGTCTTGCAAGTAAATTGATTGCGGATCGTTCGAATTCATGTTGACGAATGATGCTCTTCCTAACAATCCCTGGTTATATATACATTTAAATGTGGTGGGGGTGAAAAATTACTGTCGTCAAACTAGTCAAGTTGGTTGCTGAAATATTTCTTCAATATACATAAGACTACATTTTTTTTTCAAATTTTTACAATTGTCGGTTGGAACAAACAATTTTTTGTAAAAAAACTAAATGGTTTAGGAAAAAAAGCTATAGGAAAAAGTTGTTCAGGGGAATATTCTGCATAGGAATCCATTTTTAAAAACTGAAAACTAAAAAATTTTTCAAATATTGACACTTAGTAAAAATTCGGGGGGTGGTTTCAACAAACAATTTTTTGTAAAAAAACTAAAGGGTTTGGGAAAAAAAGCTATAGGAAAATGTTGTTCAGGGTTATATTCTACATAGGAATCCATTTTTAAAAACTGAAAATTAAAAAATTTTTCAAATATTGACACTTAGTAAAAATTCGGGGGGTGGTTTCAACAAACAATTTTTTGTAAAAAAACTAAAGGGTTTGGGAAAAAAAGCTATAGGAAAATGTTGTTCAGGGTTATATTCTACATAGGAATCCATTTTTAAAAACTGAAAACTAAAAAATTTTTCAAATATTGACACTTAGTAAAAATTCGGGGGGTGGTTTCAACAAACAATTTTTTGTAAAAAAACTAAAGGGTTTGGGAAAAAAAGCTATAGGAAAATGTTGTTCATGGGAATATTCTGCATAGGAATCCATTTTTAAAAACTGAAAACTAAAAAATTTTTCAAATATTGACACTTAGTAAAAATTCGGGGGGTGGTTTCAACAAACAATTTTTTGTAAAAAAACTAAAGGGTTTGGGAAAAAAAGCTATAGGAAAATGTTGTTCAGGGGAATATTCTGCATAGGAATCCATTTTTAAAAACTGAAAACTAAAAAATTTTTCAAATATTGACACTTAGTAAAAATTCGGGGGGTGGTTTCAACAAACAATTTTTTGTAAAAAAACTAAAGGGTTTGGGAAAAAAAGCTATAGGAAAATGTTGTTCAGGGTTATATTCTACATAGGAATCCATTTTTAAAAACTGAAAATTAAAAAATTTTTCAAATATTGACACTTAGTAAAAATTCGGGGGGTGGTTTCAACAAACAATTTTTTGTAAAAAAACTAAAGGGTTTGGGAAAAAAAGCTATAGGAAAATGTTGTTCATGGGAATATTCTGCATAGGAATCCATTTTTAAAAACTGAAAACTAAAAAATTTTTCAAATATTGACACTTAGTAAAAATTCGGGGGGTGGTTTCAACAAACAATTTTTTGTAAAAAAACTAAAGGGTTTGGGAAAAAAAGCTATAGGAAAATGTTGTTCATGGGAATATTCTGCATAGGAATCCATTTTTAAAAACTGAAAACTAAAAAATTTTTCAAATATTGACACTTAGTAAAAATTCGGGGGGTGGTTTCAACAAACAATTTTTTGTAAAAAAACTAAAGGGTTTGGGAAAAAAAGCTATAGGAAAATGTTGTTCATGGGAATATTCTGCATAGGAATCCATTTTTAAAAACTGAAAACTAAAAAATTTTTCAAATATTGACACTTAGTAAAAATTCGGGGGGTGGTTTCAACAAACAATTTTTTGTAAAAAAACTAAAGGGTTTGGGAAAAAAAGCTATAGGAAAATGTTGTTCAGGGTTATATTCTACATAGGAATCCATTTTTAAAAACTGAAAACTAAAAAATTTTTCAAATATTGACACTTAGTAAAAATTCGGGGGGTGGTTTCAACAAACAATTTTTTGTAAAAAAACTAAAGGGTTTGGGAAAAAAAGCTATAGGAAAATGTTGTTCAGGGGAATATTCTACATAGGAATACATTTTTTAAAAACTGAAAATTAAAAATATCGTATTTTATGAAATATGTGAACTTTGAATATTTCAGGAAAAAAAACAAATACGTGCCAAAACTAAGTTATTATTGATTCCTGAGAAAATTCTATTCTTTATAATATTCAGTAAATGTCATTAAGCAACTTTTTAGTGCTATACACTTTTTACCTAACATTGAAGGAAAACTGAAAATTTCGTATTTTTTAAAATATTGGAAAACAAAATGTTTTTTTTTAAGGTATTTGCGCTCATTTTTTGAGAAAAGTTTATATAACTAAAAATACTCGCCTCATCAAGAAGTACCCGAATCAAATTTTTTTATATCAAATTTTCGCTTCGTGACCGACTTCCGTAATGCGCAGGTTCTCGGACTTAAAAAAAAAAAAACTAACTTTTTAATTTTCAGTTTTTAAAAAATGTATTCCTATGTAGAATATTCCCCTGAACAACATTTTCCTATAGCTTTTTTTCCCAAACCCTTTAGTTTTTTTACAAAAAATTGTTTGTTGAAACCACCCCCCGAATTTTTACTAAGTGTCAATATTTGAAAAATTTTTTAGTTTTCAGTTTTTAAAAATGGATTCCTATGCAGAATATTCCCATGAACAACATTTTCCTATAGCTTTTTTTCCCAAACCCTTTAGTTTTTTTACAAAAAATTGTTTGTTGAAACCACCCCCCGAATTTTTACTAAGTGTCAATATTTGAAAAATTTTTTAGTTTTCAGTTTTTAAAAATGGATTCCTATGTAGAATATAACCCTGAACAACATTTTCCTATAGCTTTTTTTCCCAAACCCTTTAGTTTTTTTACAAAAAATTGTTTGTTGAAACCACCCCCCGAATTTTTACTAAGTGTCAATATTTGAAAAATTTTTTAATTTTCAGTTTTTAAAAATGGATTCCTATGTAGAATATAACCCTGAACAACATTTTCCTATAGCTTTTTTTCCCAAACCCTTTAGTTTTTTTACAAAAAATTGTTTGTTGAAACCACCCCCCGAATTTTTACTAAGTGTCAATATTTGAAAAATTTTTTAGTTTTCAGTTTTTAAAAATGGATTCCTATGCAGAATATTCCCCTGAACAACATTTTCCTATAGCTTTTTTTCCCAAACCCTTTAGTTTTTTTACAAAAAATTGTTTGTTGAAACCACCCCCCGAATTTTTACTAAGTGCCAATATTTGAAAAATTTTTTAATTTTCAGTTTTTAAAAATGGATTCCTATGTAGAATATAACCCTGAACAACATTTTCCTATAGCTTTTTTTCCCAAACCCTTTAGTTTTTTTACAAAAAATTGTTTGTTGAAACCACCCCCCGAATTTTTACTAAGTGTCAATATTTGAAAAATTTTTTAGTTTTCAGTTTTTAAAAATGGATTCCTATGCAGAATATTCCCCTGAACAACATTTTCCTATAGCTTTTTTTCCCAAACCCTTTAGTTTTTTTACAAAAAATTGTTTGTTGAAACCACCCCCCGAATTTTTACTAAGTGTCAATATTTGAAAAATTTTTTAGTTTTCAGTTTTTAAAAATGGATTCCTATGCAGAATATTCCCATGAACAACTTTTTCCTATAGCTTTTTTTCCCAAACCCTTTAGTTTTTTTACAAAAAATTGTTTGTTTTTTTTTTAAATCGAGCCATCCCCAATATTTTCCTTTGAACAACTTTTTCCTATAATAACCTTGTGTTGATTAAAATAAAGACATATTATATAAGGTTAAGTAAATTTTTATTTGTATATACAAATTTGTACATGCATAAACATTTTTTATTTACAATATCATTATTTTATTTACATTAATTATTTACATTAATTATTTACAATTACACATAACTTATTTAAAAACTCTTAACCTACGATACAAATTACTGTTTTTATTCCTAACTTAACTTATACATTTTTTACATATTTACAGAACTAAACATAATAATTAAAGCTATACTAAACTAGTCTCTATCTTAAACCTATACTTATCTATAACATTATTTACAACAGCTAACCTACTTTTCAGTTCGTTTATTTGCCTTTCCAGGTCACTTGCCTCACTAACACTTTCGGCCAGCCTCCTTTTCCAACCGCTACGGATGTTGAAGGTCCGGATAATGGCCTCCCGCTCGGCTTCCTGGCTGTACTGCATACTCCAGTCAGGAGCCGATGGTGCAGTTGAGTCATCATCCGGAACAGTAGTTGCCGCAACAGGTGTGACAACCGGGGTGGCAACTCGGCTGGTGGTTGGGTTTGCGGTTGGGTTGGCGACTGGGCTGGCGGCTGGCTCGGCTACTGGGCTGGCGGCTGGCTCGGCTACTGGGCTGGCGGCTGGGTTGGATACTGGGGTGGCATCTGGGGTTGCTACAGGGGTGGTATCTTGGGTGGCGACAGGGGTGGCATCCGGTGTGGCAACGGGTGTTACATCTTCGTAAATCCTCTTTCGCATATATCGACTTTTGTTTAAGATAGGCGAAAGAGGAGTCTTAGGCCGCTGCTTCGACGATGATGAAGAAGTTGAAGTTGATGGTTTTTCCAACCAGGGATAACCGGTACCTTTGGCTGGCTTTCGAAATTTGTATATCTTCGCCGCTTTACCGGCATAAAATGATGATGCTGTCTTAGTGGCATCACCCGCCGGCATAGTGAGGAGTTTTTTAAGCTTACTTGTAGGTACCGGATCTTTCTCCTTCACAATAATGTCACTGATTATGTTTATTTTATTCCCTGGTTGGTTCTCTTCAAACAACTCATTAATGATCTCCATCGTGTTATCACCCACCGGAATCTCGTCGCCATCGTCCAATAACCCTTCGGGGGTTAACAACACTTCACTATTCACAATCTCAGCCACGACCATTTTTTTCGAACTCATTTTAAACGAACTATCACAACAAGACACGAACTAAACACAATTATAATAACTTAACTAACACAGCAAAACACTAACTTAACTAACGCAACAAAACACAAATACAAACGGATGGAACGAGTGGAAGTTTTAAACTGAAGAAATTTTCTAGGTCCACATTATTTTATGCTCTATTACCCCACCCTTACCTATACCCATCTGCAATACACCCTCAAGGTATTAGATAATATACAAGGTTAAGATGTGTCCTCGATGCTGATTTCAAGATTCGAGCTTTCAATGTTTACTTTCATTATTTTAGACTATTCAAGGGCATATTGTGTCCTTAGAAAATCTATATAAAAGTACTCTGTAGTACTAAATATCTGCATATATTTTTACAAACTCATACTGTTAATACTATGTTACCGCTCGATCAAGAACCAAACTTTTCCTCAAAGACTTGTGAAGGGTCGCGATTTCCTTCCATCCGTACCAAATGTTTTATTTGTGACAGAATTATGTTGCAGTGGAACCATAATAACACCATCAGTTATGTAGATATTATGCGAATCAAAATCACCAAATGTAATGGCTGTGGATCATACCAGTACAATGGAAAGCGGTCTATTACTCAGCGGGACCTACTACGAAGACAATGGGTTTCAAAAGAAGTATACAATATGTTAGTTTAATATGTATGATTATATTTTGTCAATTTTCTAATAAAACAATTTTTTAATTCAATACTGTTTGATTTTTATTCACCTTATATTTTAAAGGAAGAGTATTTTAGGGAGTTAAATATTTCAGTCTTTATTTTAACATCGTCTTAGCGAGTTATCATATTCGCTAATATTCAACATAAATAATTATGTATGTGTAATTTTTTTTTTATGTATAAAAAAATATAGTTAATTTTAACAAATCGAAAATATAAAAAAATATATATTTATTACTCTGCAAGACTTAATACATATATAATCGAATTATATATATATAAATTACAATAAATTTAATAAATTCAGATAATACAATAAAAATAGTGTTTTATTTCGAATATATATAATATGACATACGGTATGAATTTTCCAGTCTTTATTATTATTTTAATACTGCTGTTGCTGCTGCTGCTGAAAGGTTTTTACAACTTTTAATAAATTTTCTAAATTCTCCTCTGGATTTGAATTATAAAACTCTATATCTGTATGCCCCCAAGGTAGAGTTTTAGTTGTTGACGGTATTAAATAGCGTTTATCATCATAGCCTGATAGAGCGACTTTATTTATTATTTGCGTATATACATCGTGTAACACACTCCGAAAGGTCTTCATTTTTCTAAAGATTAAACCGCCCTCCTCGACGACTTTTCGATAATCATCCAGATGAAGTTCCTTTTCGATAACCGATTTTTTAATACCTTTGGCCTTTTTCAACTCACCGTTTAATGATTTAATATAATATGCTTTGGCACCGGTACCATAGAAAGCAACTATCGGATCACAAGGAAATTCATCCTTCATTTTACCTGGAACCGAATTGCTTTTAACGATGTTAAAATGATTATTTTCGGGGTAGTTAGATGTGTCAAATTTTTCCGGATTTTCAGATATAAAACGATAAAAATCATCAGTTAATACTTTTAATATTAGTGAATCTGTGTCGGTGTACAGTAAGGAAACATTACTACCAAACTTTTTCTTTATGAAATTATAGAAAAAATCATAAATAACTGTTTTTGAAATGTCCAAAATGGAAAACCCAATATATATTGGCTTGTTGTACATAATTTTTAATTTTCCCATGTGAATAGCGACAAAATCAGGGGTAAATACAGACCTATCGTTGAAATTGGGACGAGAAATTAATGCTCTAGCACCAGGTCTACCTCTAGCATTATCCCAATGGGTTACTAATTTAATATCTTTACGCTTTTCTACGTTTTCCATGGTCTTTCCAAAAATAGCATTTATAATTAATTTAAAAAGGTCTTTACCAAACTTTGTTGTTGACGCGTTCCGTAGTTGTGTATTAAAATCGACGTATGTTTTTAACCACTTTGACTGATTAAATTTTAATATTCTATGCGTTCGCATTACCATAAGGCCGTTATTAATGGCTTGCTTTAACGTTCTGTAATGAATAATATATTTAATTTTATCATTTACGTTGGGAATTAATTTTGATAATTTTGCTTCTTGAAGCGGTGGTACGATGTTTTCCACTAAAAATGGAAGATCTGAATGGGCGTCGTGTAGTTCTTGCGGATAATGTACATCCACCTCCAGAACATAACCATGCGGACCATCATCATCTACACTCATAATATTTAAATCTAAAATTTCGCGTTCCGACAACCATTGAAAACCACCATATGGTAATGCTTGTGACATACTATGACCATACAAGTTTGTTGCATCCAAATAGGTAATAAATGAAGAAGGCTTAGAGGGGTCGTAGTTTGGTAAATAACAATTATTGGCAATATGTTCCCGTTCTGAACACTGACTGATACCGCCGCGAATACCTTTTTGAAAAAAATGAACTATATCAATGTCCGTCAAAAGCTCTAGCTCTACCTTACTCATACGCAACATACAATCAAATGACAAACTTGGCAGAGTGTAATACTGTGCTGCGTCTAATTTATAAACGTTTAAACATGTATCGCGAAACTGTTCAAAAACATCGCATAACAATAAAACGTCCGATTTTAAATACAAATCGGAATAGTCTCCTAAATTCTTACAACCGAACACGCGCCAAACCTCTTTAGCTCTTTCATAACATGCATCGGTTATGTGCTCTTCCCGCAACCGATCATAAAACTGGTTTTTAGTTGGAAGATTTAGATCATTCATTTTTTCCATTGAATCGATATAATTGTATGGAAAAACACCTTTCTGACGCATTAACTTAAATTGATCATCATCGATAAAATGTTTTCGTGTTTCCTTAAAGTCAACACTGCTTAATCCGTTACCCAAATTTTCCAACGATGTTGATAAAAATTTAAAACTATCGATAAATCGCAGTTTTAAATTTTTTCTCATTATTTGTCCAGTTTTTCGATCCACATAGTCATGCATGTAAATACTCTTTGTAAATGATATGTATTTCTCCTTACTTTGAGCTATAACGTCAATTTTATCCCCATATCTACATAGCTCCTTGATAAACATATGGCTATCGTAACCGCTTAAATTGTGAAATATTATGGGAATAAAACTGGGTAATTTATAATTTAAATTACATATGGAATGTGCTGCACCAAATCGTTTTTTACCTGTGATGTGACAGTGATCTCTAACTTTTTCTTTAATATCGTCAAAAGGACGCTCGCAAATACCGCAAAACTTTGCATTTTCAAATTCTATTCTCTCATTAGTGGTTAATTGTGTCATAGGTACGATATTCCTCAAATATGTATTGTACAGATGTCTTACATCTGCTTCAATACGATCAACAAATACTTTTGCAGCATCATTTCCTCGATATAGCTCAAACTTGGTGATTGAATCATTAAAAGAACATTTTATGATATATGCAAAGGAATATGGTTCATGTTTTAAATTGTTAACAGTGTAAGAATTTTGGGGATTTGGTTCTACTGCTTCAACGGGTTTTAAAACAGATTCAAAGTCCGCATAAACAACAAATGGCACTTTCATTTGCTTCTCAATATTATCAAATTTTAAAATGTTTTCCGGAACACTCTTGCCAAATTTATCAACTTTTATATCGGTTGTAGGTGTCAACGAATATATATGTTTACAATCATTCATTTGATGTAACATTAAGGATGTATGTGAATTAAAGTGAACAAGGCAACCATCACAAAAGTACACTTTGTGACGGTGATTTGAAACTTGACCGGACACTAATCGAGATAAATCTGTAATGCAACAGTAATGACTTTTCGAACAGTTAAAATCACAAGTATGTTCACTATCATCTTTAATTTTACAATCTTCAGTTATAAGCAACAAGTTCACATGTCTTCCTAGCTTCCTGGGAGCATACCTCAACGGACCGACCACTTCATATTTAATTTTATTATTTTCAAAGCTAGACTCTAAACCATATACATTAACTGAAATATTATTTAACTGCTCAAATTTGGATATATCACATAATTTTACTGGAAAATTCATACCTGTTACATTTAAAATGGTTGAATAGTGCGGATACGATGTAATCTGGTTAGCCATAGTAACTGTTGGACACAATGCTGACGTGATGGCCCAAGCAAAGCAGCATTCGTCCTGATTTACCACATTCAGAACAGCACCTTTCATGTTGATGAACCGTGGCAATTTTATATAGGATGAGCCGCCGAGGGGTGAATACTTGTTGATATTCACTTCCAAATATAAAATCTTGTCCAAAGCCCATCCTAGAAAACAATAAGAATATGATAAAATAAACAATTTTTTAAAATGTTTTTTTTTGTTAAATGTTAATACATACAAAATTATTTCTATATATTTATAACCTACCTGAATCTTTCTCTTGAAAATCCGCTGTCTGAACTTTCATGGCCTCAACAAAGGAATGGTAAATATCATCTAGATCGCTTCCAACAGTTACTATCTGATTACATGTATTAAAACTTTTGTCGCTATATATCTCCTGCGATGGTAGGAAATAACGTGCAACAATAACCATATTTATTTTTAATGACTGTTCCAATTGTAGTTTGTCCTTTACTAAATCTAACACTTTTACTTTAATGTCATTAAAAAATACGGAATAGTCAACATGATCGGTGTCACAGCTTACCCGGTATGATACAATTCTATTTTTAAATGCACTTTCGGTAATCTGGACACCATCACAAACTCTAACACATGATTTGCTCTTATGCGTCAATGTTCTCTGATGGGCTGACATTTGGTTTCTTGGTACGGCAACATTACAAACCGCACAGGTTTCCATAGATGTTGATGCCGCACCATCAATTTTACATCGCTTTACACCATCCACACCAACAACATCGCGATCGAATCTTGCAATACAAGATTCTCTCTTATGCCGCAACAAACTATACGATCGGGTAAAAGACACACCACACTTTTCACACTCGTATTTAGACATTTTCAATAAATTAACTAACCCAACCATAGATAGCTGAATACTGAAACATTTTACACCCCCTACCTATTTATATGAAGTTTCACAAGGTAAACCAGTCGAAAATGGCTATTGGAAACCAAGGTCACACACAATAGAACACCTGCACATATTCAAGGTCAATATCACCACCCAAGATCAAATGAACACCTGCACACGTGGGTGGCCAAAGGTCGCACACCTGCATCAAATACCCGCCTCCGTTCAAGGTCACACCAACAACATATGCCCACGTTGGAAACCAAGGTCACACACAATAGAACACCTGCACACATTCAAGGTCAATGACACCCCAAGGTCAAATGAACACCTGCACTCTTCGACGGTCAAGGTCGTATGACGTCAGAGGAGTGGGGGGTGAAGGCGAACTGGCTTAGTTATACTACTATCATGGTTTTTTAGGTATTATTATTTCAGAAAATACACACGCATTAAAGCTAAAATACTACCTAGTTAAATAAATAAAAGTATGACAAAACATTGCGGAAGAGGGGGCGTTTCTAAATAAGTTTAAATATTAAATAAAATTTTTAGGGGCCGATATGTGAATGCTTCCTTAAGTTAGACCTTAGCTAAGGTAGCCTTAACGTTATGGTAAACCTTAATAAACTATATTTTAAATTAATTTGAGGGTCAATTGACGCGTTAAGTGGAACATTACCACGTTCTTAAAGGTCAATTCCTTTAGATGAGAGTTAAAAAAACACTTTAATACACTGTCAAACTTGTGGTAAGGATGACTTGTGTCATTCTGTACCTTAACGTGACTTTGATATATCGGCTCTTAGAGCCGATACTTCAAAGCCTTTAAGAACGTGGAACTGTGTGACATCTTAGACTTAATGCGTCAATTGACACTCAAATTAATTTAAAACATAGATTTTTAAAGTTTACATTAAAGTTAAAGCTACCTTAGTTAAGGTCTAACTTAAGGTAACATTCAAATATCTCCTTTAAAAAAGGTTATCTAATTGGTACAAAATTCCGAGATTATACAAAGCAATCCGGGACAATCCCGGCCCAACTGGCACCACTTGTATAGTTGTTGCAGAATTATACCGTTGACTCTTACTGCCATAAATAAACTACCTGATTAAACCCTATTGTATACGCCTCAACCTCTTCAAAGCTTAATAAATGGGTTCAGGGCCGGCTAGAAAATGTATACCACACCACATGATTTATTTTTATAATTTAAAATAAATAGATAGGTATTTTTAGTTTTAGGTGTAAAATAATGATAACAATTATATCAATTTGTTTATTGTATCATAACCACAAATCACATGTGAATCATCCAAAATGGTGGCCCGGAACGTTCTACGCGAAAATGTCTAACATAACATTACTAGACCATGGCAAATTCTGTCAGACGCCATTTAGATCTCCTCCGATACATAATTAATCTTGAACTGCAATTAAGCATGCCCATAACTTCTCCGCCATAAATTCAACATGACTTGCGGTCAGGCTAAAACTTAAATGGGTCATCCGAAAACAAATTAACAAGGGTTTTAAGCTTTATCTAGGCAGATCTTTAACTTTACCCTTGGATATCTAAAATAAACCCCATAGTTGTCCCTTTATAGCCGTTATCTCGGGCTGAATCGTTAGTTTTTGATCCTCGGCAGAATGTAACAAATTTTCGAGACATAAAAACCGTTTCTACTTGGTTAAAGTAAACTGAATTTGCCATTGCTTCACTTAAAAAGTGTAATACAACATGTGCAAGATAAAGGGCCAGTACAGGGATCTCGGAAACCGTAAGAGATACCAAGTCGGTTGGAGGTAAAGTTACGCATTTACGTGCCTAATAATATGCCGTTTAGAAAGTTTTAAAATTCCGAGTAGTTCCGGAGATATCCGGAAAAACCGAAATTCGGAAAAATCGTTTTATTGTTTTCCTGGGTTTTTTTAAGATCGAAAGTAAATTGCACTTTTGCAGTGCCACTTATTCCGCTCTATCTAACAGCGTTAATTGTTTTATAATCCGACGAGTCGTCTTCGAAGGGCCATTATCAACTTTCTTTTTTTAAATGCGGTTCTGTTTTTCTAATATTGGAATTTGAGAGCTTTTTTTCTTCCGAATGCAACGATGTATGACACATTGTGGTTTAATGACGTTTCCAGGGTTTTTTGAACAACATCACGAAAATTTGGGCTACGGTCCTGTATTTCTCCTAATTTTATAAATAATATCTCATAAGTAAGCTCTAAATTTTTACTTATGTTGGACTAGTTCAATAAATAACAAATAATATAATAATAAACCACAAGTAAGTGAACAAAATACAGAAACATTATTTCAAACTTCTGTTGATTCGGGATTTAAAAGAAAAGTAGGCGATTGAAACAAAAAAATTAAGATGGTGACGCGTGATTTGTTTCACTTGGCATTCCCATTGTGATCGTTTGAGAGCGTTTTAAAAGGTTTTCTATTTTCCAGAAAATATGGAACATAACAAATACTGAACAGTTTGATATTCTATCGCATGTTTTATTTTATCTCAAAAAAACTGTTATGTGGTAGTTGGAAGATGTTGTTTGTGCTTAGAGAATAACGGAAATCATTTTGAACACCTGATTATGTAGTTCTTGCTTTTTTCGTTGTTCGTTTTATTGCTGTTCTGGAATGATTTTTGTTCACTTATTTGTGGTTTATTATTAAATTATTTGTTATTTATTGAACTAGTCCAACATAAGTAAAAAATTTAGAGCTTACTTATGATATATTATTTATAAAATTAGGAGAAATACAGGACCGTATCCCAAAATTTCCTGATGTTCAAACAACCCTCGAAACGTCATTAAACCACAATGTGTCATACATCGTTGCATTCGGGAGAAAAAAGCTCTCAAATTCCAATATCAGGAAAACAGGACCGTATTTAAAAAAAATAAAGTTGATAATGGCCCTTGTCGGATTACAAAACAATTAACGCTGTTAGATAGAGCGGAAAAAGTGGCAATGCAACATGGCAATTTACTTTAGAATTCGATCTCAAAAAGACTCAGGAAAGGATAACAATAAAACGATTTTTTAGAATTTCGTTTTTTCCGGATATCTCCGGAACTACTCGGAATATTAAACCTTTCTAAGCGGCATATGATTAAGCACGTAAATGCGCAACTTTACCTCTATTTATCCGACTTCGTATCTCTTACGGTTTCCAAGATCCCTGTACTGACCCTCCTTATCTTGGACACGTTGTATATGTTAATAATGATGATGCCAAACATGCGCGCGTGCGTCGACCGTCCGTCGCTCGCTACCACGATGAGGCGCGATGGAACTTCCTCCCACATCTCTTCCGCTCTAGTCGATATAGAAACTCGGACTGCGTGACATCAAGTACACATCGATGCGATATGTTTTAGTTTTAAGCGATTAAAGTGCTCTTGCTCAATAAATGTGGTGTAAAATTTACTTGGTATTGTTATTTCAACAACGCAGACACACAATCTAACCGCGTCGTCCCATGCATGTGCTTTATATTTGAAATATGGATTAGTTTGTTTATATTATATATTTTTAACAGGAGTCTTTAAATCCAGCCACGTTAAGTGAATTGCTTACCTGAACTATGGACTTGGTCTGCTTCGTAATATCATCGGTGGATCCCTGAATACTGCGAGGGGCTCTTATACAACCAGGAAACATGTTCGCAATTATTGTTTGACACTTGTTTTTAGTTTACGTCACAAAAATAACGTCTTTTGTCCTGAAGGTCTGTTGATTTGTAGTGTCTATTATCCACTGTTTTAGTATACACATTTTGTTAGGTTAGGAAATTATGCAGTCACTAAAATTATTTTTTACTCGACCAAATAATCTTGCAAGTAAGAGAAAAAACATTTCCATTAGGTTGAATAGTTTTCGAACACGAGTCATGGTTATACAGTGTGTTCGGATAATCCATCAGGATACTTGGAATGTGATTCTACATGTTAAAATAAAGGTAGTAGTCATATCACAAAAAGTCGATACTTGATACTTTTCAAATTAAAGCGTGCCACTCAATTGTTTTTCCTTATTTTTAACACATTGAGGTTCGTTTTTAAATTATCAAGTTGATATACAGGGTGTTATGGAAATGACTTATTATATTTAAACCGACAAATCCTGAGATGAAAATAAATTGAAGAAAAATAACGTTAAATGGCGCTTTGAATTATTGTACGAAATATACACTTTATATGAAATCTGAAAATTTACGTGACCGCTACTGAGCATGTTCGCAATCAATAGTTTATTGAGGCGGTGTTGTCATATATTGCAACACAGAATTGTAAACGCACGTGTTCAGTTTTTGACAACAGGACGTCTTTGACCCGCGTTATCACTTCTTTTTCAAACAAAGAAAACTACAATTTTAAGGTACATACTCTCTTACCTTCGATCTTATAATCCGTTTTATAATTAAATTCCATAAGGAAATAAAACACAAAAGGTATGTTTTGCAATAGAACCAACAATAGGTAATATCACACAAATCACATGAATTATTTCAGAACAAAAAAAAATCGGGTAATGCTACAACTAACAAAACGTTTAAAATTCGTATACATCAAGCACGTGGAACCCTCGACAGCGTCATTCTACCCCCGAGTCTCGAAACATACTGAAGCAACGATAGCCGCGCGCGGCAGTTATCCAAGCAAGGGCGAAACATGCGGTGTGATCTGACAACACTGTTAGTATACTCTAGTGACCCACATTGTTGCTAACTGAATCCAGATGGAACGGCGCGACAGTATGTGGGTAAAAAGGGTCTTTACCTTAGTATTTAGATATTCGATTAAAAAGAAAAGTATGTAGACTTTCTCTAGGACACCCTAGGAGTGGCACAGGGACTACGCTGTTTCTCTACTGTGTCCCCAGAGGCCACGCTGGAACATAGGACATGTCATTTTAAAGGCAAAAGAATACCATAATAAAAATACTCTTCATTCCAGTCGATAAACTACACGGTTTAGGTGCAAACTGGAATTTTAAGTTCTTATTAGCAGTAAAATAAGTTTTTGAAATGGAACGAAGAAAAAGTATGGAGTTCTGGACTTCTGTAACAGTATGACTTACTACCTTCATTTTAACATGTGGAATCATCTTTCTAAGTATCTGGATGCATTATTTGAACACCCGGTATAACAAATTTACTTTATAAATTCTATTATGTATTTTATGATTATGGGCATAATGCCTTCTTTCCATGTATCTTTAGTAATGGCTCTTAGGGTGGAGCCACCTGGGTAAGTTTCTCCTAAACTAAAACCTCTAGTATTCAAGTAAAAAAGCTCGCAACCGGCAACAAGCAGCTATTAGGGCCATTATTCCTTCTTGCAGAAACCACATATATATAACCATTATATTGCCATTACGAACGTTCGAAAATACGAAAAATGTCCCCGCTCTGGGAGATGGCGCGGGCCTATTGAGTTTGCGCAGTAGGGTGGAAATTTTATCGATCGCGTCAGAGCCGGCCCGACATTATTTGTTTGTTGTTATTCGTCGCCATCTTTGGTTCTGGATGCTTTTTCAAATTACAGAATAAAAAGTGGTTCATCCACATTGTTGTCGGTATATTAGTGCTTATAAACTTTCATTACCTAACAACAATTTTTATAAAGGAGTTTTTAATTTGGGGTGATTAGATTCGCTGTTTGGTAGGTTAGTGGCTTGTTTTATTTAAGATGAAAGGACACAAGTGCATGGTGCTTTTTTGCAAAAGTCGTGGATCAATACCAGGTATAAAGTATTTAAGGTATGTATATATATATAAATTTTAGTTTTATTTTATCATAGCTTATACCTTGTGCTGCTAGTATTTAAAGTTCCAATAAACTATACAACATCTACTAGATAATTAATCGAGCCTTGTTTTTAAAAATTTAGTTTGTGTTTATGAATTAGGCCGGATTTATTCACCTCATCTTTTATAGTAACAAATTTTTGGTTTTACGACATCGGATGAAAGTTAAAATAAAGCTCATCGTGTCGATTGTTACAAATATTCAGACGGAATTTGGCACCAAAAGCTTACACCAATCAGGGCACCGTCGGATCACCATATCGTCAGAAATCGTATGCATGGAATCGAACTAATCGAAATTTTGATTGCAATATTTTTCCTAACTAAACAGTGAAATTTACATTAAAAAAATTGAAATCCAGTCCTGTCGAATGTTTACTTTCACAAGGAATTTTCCGAACTGCGCAAATTCACTATTACCCCTTCGATGCCCATAGCGGGGACATAATTGCAGATGGTATTAGCAATATAATGGTTATATAAATGTGGCAGAAACCGATAAGTTTATGTATAAGCGCACAGGCGTCGACCACTTCCTATGGACGTGTTCCCGGTAAATACCGGCTCATAGCCGGCTTGATCCGTACACCCGTGTTTTCACGCCGCTGAAAATAAGTTCTGGTTTCATGTTGTTTCGTCCGGAAACGCCACTGGTGGTGGTACACTTCATATAGGATACCAGACTTTTACGTTTAAATAAAAGTGTAGAAGAGAACGTTTAAAAAATCACCCCAAATTACTCTTAAATGGCAATTTTCGGGCCACTGCTTATTACCGCCAGCTTTTCCAGACGCTAACAAATTTCTGACATAAATTAATCGGTGGAGGAGAGAAAATGCCGGCCATTTCCCCGAAAAGTTTTACGACGACTTCGGCCCTTTTATTTTATTATCCTGAAAAATTTCCTGTGTCGGTAAAGAAGAACGAGGATATATTGCAGTTTTACGCGTTGCTTTCGGTAAATCCATCTTCAGCTTGGAAGATACGAAAAACTTTTTACGGTGCAATATTTGGAAAATAATTTTTTTTTAAAATACTTCACCGAATTGTGAAGGAATTTTGGTTAACAATTATTGTGGTAGGTTACTTTTTGACTATATTTCTTATGGAAAATATTTAAAATTTAAGGATAAAACTTTCCCAAGTTCCTAGTTCACGATCCTATAAAGTAGTGTTGTGATCGCTCGAGCGAAAAACCGCTTGAGTACTCGATTATTGCCTAGTTATAAATTCAGGCGAAAAATAGAATCATTACCTTTCACTTGATACCCGATCTTCGCGCGCCACCCGAAATTTGCCGATTGGCAACGTTCGAGTTTGACGCTCAGAAGGCTGACACGACATACGTCTTTGCTAAAGGCACATAAACGACAAGGTGCATACAAAAAGTAAGCTAAATCCCATCACGACATCGGGTTTTGTTTTCACAGGCTAGCGATTGTAAATTTTTAAAAAATTAAATGATGTAATTTTTGTCTAAATCAGAATCAACTGTTCTTCCTGTGATTAATCGCTAGAGCGATTCACTCGATTATTAATATCGATCGAGCATCAAGTACTAGATTATTAAAATCATGCGGTGTTTTCCAACACTACTAGAATAGTATAATATTAAGATACAAGTTTCATAAGACATTATCTTAGACTGTCTTAGAGCACGCGTTCAATTTAGGAAACGATTTCTAATGTACAAGTGCTCTAATTGTCTTATGAACCGTATATTTTATAATACTTTCTATTTGGGTGTTTAAAATCTGAAAAACGTTAAAAAATAGTAGATTTTTTCCTTTTTAATTAATAATTTCTTTTTGGGTTGGCAATACTTTTACAATTATTTAATAAAATGTTACAAGTATCAAATATGCCATGATAGAAACAATTGAACACAACAAAGCTTCTTCCCATCCGTTAAAATTAAAAATAAATATATTATTAAAGTTAATAAAAATTAGTCAGGAATAAAGTTGTACTCCGTCAGAAAATACGAGAAATTGCAGAAAATAATCTAGAAAAACTTTTAAAAAAATATGCAAAACTTTGAGTTATGGTGCGAGCAGAACAAAGTTCAAAATATTGAACAAAATAATAATTAATACTATTGAACAAAATATTGTCTCGACAAAACATTGTCCTGTCCAGGAAATGTCTACAGTAACTATAAATATGTATATATAAAGTAATATGTAAATACTATATTGAATTCAAAATAAAAATAGTACTTTATTGAATAAAACTTTAGAAATAGAGCATACACTGGAAGATATTTCTATTAATTTTAGGTTATGTTGTTTTATAGTTGTGACTAGAAATGAGTTGACGGACACCGTCAGCATGTTATATATTTCCGAGTATAGGTATTTCCGATAAATATCTAGCAAAAATGATCTATTTGCAAGGTTAAAGGTTAGTATTTTAAAGTTTTCTATAAAAAATTTCTGTCGAATCCATAATGCCTAGAAAACTAATTTCAACGAAATCGAAGTAGGCCTAAAATTCGAACCCTACTTGTTGCCAACATGAAAAAATAAAATTTCAGTTTCATAAAGTTAGGCAAAAGTTATTCAATTTTTTTGCATTTCATAATGCAGCCATTATGAAACCCAAATAGAAAACGTATTTATTCGTCAATTACATTAACACGAAATTTATTTTGTATCCGACAACTGTAAAAATAAATTGAATTAACTGACGAAAGTTTTCAATGTTGGTGCGTCGTTGATAGGCACCAGATATGCTGAATTAATTTTTATAAAAAAATAATTCACCCGTAGTTGTGAACACGCGATTTTTACATTATCTGTTTAGTAAACACACTGGAATTGTATTTCATTTACAAAGAAAAACGTTGTTGGCTTTACCCTTTTTCATTCACTGATGAAACAAAAAACGTTTAAAATAGCAGGTGTTTCATATTACTGTATAGTTACGATACAGGATACAGGGTGTCCCATTTTCGACACTTTAATAGGGTATCTCCGTAATTGTTGGGGCTATCAAAAAAGTAATGTAGGTGTCATGTACTCTTTTTGGGTCAAACTTAAAATGATCAAATCAAAATTAGAAAATTTTCGCTCGCTTAAGAGATACGGGGGAAAATACAATAATTGACAATTTCAAAATTACCCTATATTTTCTTAGTTAAAAGAGATACAGAAAAATGTTTTATACAAAAGTTTCTTTATAAATATTCGCGATTAAAATATACAGGGTGTTCCATTTAAAAAAAAATCAGGTTAGGTCCGATAACTTTCTTATCTGACCCCGTATGCTCATTCTGAAAATGGTAAATTATTCAGCAATCATTATAAATAAAATTCTGTATAAAACATTTTTCCGTATCTCTTTTAACTAAGAAGATATAGGGTAATTTAGAAATTGTCAATTTGTTGATTTTCCCCCGTATCTCTTAAGCGAGCAAAAATTTTCGAATTTTGATTTTACCATTTTAAGTTTGACCCAAAAAGAGCACATGACACCTACATGACTTTTTTGATAGCACCAACAATAACGGAGATACCCTATCAAAATGTCGAAAATGGGACACCCTGGATATCAGATGAGTTTTTTAAATTTCTGGTATACAGAACCAAAGACAATCAAGGGTGAGTGGAACTCGCGTTATAAGTGTTCCCTAACATCAGCAGCTAATTTTGTGAGTTTTAATGTAAACATCATTCTACAGGCCTGTCGTGCAATACAAGAACCTAGTAAGTCGTAAAAGTAAATTTTAAGACATTCCATTTAAAAATTGCACAACTTCTTTAATATTTAATTTATTTTTCTGAAATTTTATACACAGTAAGCTCTTGTTACGTAGTTTCATTTTCCAAAAAATCATTGATTTTTATTAACAAATAAACAGTTAAATAAATATTGAAAACTTACTGCTCTATTTTATAGTAAGTCGACTTACTAGGTCCTTGTATTGCACGGCAGAGGTACATTATGTTAATCGGCTAGATTCAAATACAGAGAGGTTCAAAAAACGCTTTGGAGTTTAGTAATTTTTGTGAAATTTGGATTATGAAACGTACCTAAAATTAGTATTGTAATCGGGTTTGTTCGAGCGAAAAACCGCTTGATTACTCGCTTATTGAAATAACCGACATCGCTCGATTATTAAAAAAAACCGCTCGAATTATTTATATTCAGGCGAAAACCGTCGCTTGTCACTTATTACCTTTCACTCGATACCCGAGCTTCGCTTGATGCCGACGGCGAGTTAAAAAACTGCTGGTATATTCGAACAGTTTTTCGCTCGATAGGAAATACTCGAGTTATAAATTCAAGCGAAAAACCGAAAATCATCGCCTTCCACTCGAACAAACCCGATCTTCGCGACGCAGCGGGCCACCCGAAATCTGCCGATTGGCGCTCAGAAGGCTGGCACGACATACGTCTTTATTAAAGGCACATAAACAAGAAAGTGCATACAAAAAGGTATGCCAAATCCCTTAGTGGATTCATCGCGACATGGGTTTTGTTTTGACTGGGACTGACTAGCCAACGGCGATTGTAAATTTAAAAAAAATTAAAAGATATATTTTTAAAAAAATCAGAATCAACTGTAATAATAATAATTAATAAAAACTTTTTTCTTAGTCATAAAAATTTCAAGTGATTAATCGCTCGAGCGATTCACACGATTATGAAAATCGCTCTAGTATCAAGTACTCGATTATTAAAATCGACGGTTTTTTCCCAACGTTACCTAAAATAGCACATATTCATTTGTTCTGTTTTAGAATCGGCCATAGCATACTAGATTTTTTTACTTATTTGAAAACACCGACATTTTTAAAACATTTTAGCACCCTCTATTTTACAAATATAGCACTGTTTTCCTTATTTTTGGGTAAGCATTCACCACACGCGCGAAACACCCAGCATAGATAATCTTAAATCAAAGAAATAGCAATAAGGGCAACAAAAATCTTTTGTCGGTAAATCAGTGTTCCGTTTTCAAAAATAGGTCCGGGAAACTAAAAATAGAGGCTCCGTTATGTTACTGTTTAAATTTTACCGACTTTGTCGCAACTCATTAGTAATTTTATTTTCGTCATTCAACTCGAAACGATTCGGTTGGCTTCACTTAATTTCTTAGTCGTCAAACTATTTTCCATTAGCTTAAAGGGCCTTTGCTTCTTTAAGCAACAAATTATGAGGTTCTTTTGCGTTGCGACATAGAATATTGACACGAAACAAATTAGGTACATTGTGGCCATATTAAATACATATAGTACGGCAGCCCGTTGCCAGGATTCCAGACTGATCACGACCTAAAGTTTTTTGAGTTTTTTGGTGATTTAATAAGGACTTGAGAAGGAAATTAACAGGAACGGACATTGGCAACGTTGCGAAATCATTGAGAATCATCTTTGCATATGTAAAAAAAGTGGTCGTAATAGGTATCGCCCCTCGTCCGTTCTTTTTATTTTTTCACTCAGAGCTTGAGGAGAAGAAAATAGTAACTGACATTTTCCGTGCGGTGAATAGCTTTGATTTGAGAAAAATCGAAATTTGTTTACAGCGGAGAATTCTACTTATCACGCCTCCCCCGTTTTACTTGTCGGATGTTATTTTTCGTTATTCGTAACCGGAAAAAAATTAGAACGGACATTTTCATCGACGCGCAACCCCAGTGTTGGATCTTAGGTATGTCATTTTTTTAACGCCGTTTTCAAGCAGAATCGTGTATTGTGGGTCGGCAAATGGGGAAAAATTATGAACTGACATTTTTACACACGCATTTTTTAGCAAAACCGTTTTCAGTCAACACAGCACGTGTATCAATAATAATGCAATATGGAGACATAGCTGATGCTGAGTTGTTATAGACAACCGAGCCACACAGCAAGCCGTCCCATGCACGCGCCGTGTACCGCGATCGTGAATTATACAGATACGAGATCCGACTTCGCTTCCCTCCCTGTAGCTGCGCAACACGGAAAATGTTCCTTCGACTCGATTTACTATTTTTTATAGTGTTATCAACAATTTAAAAAAAAATTGACCCGGGCGCTGTAACTTTTTGATATCCCTTTCCTTTCCACCTTCCACTTTTTATTTAAACTATGGAATTTTTGCAACACTCAAAACGTCCGTTGTCGATGAATTCGCGTTTTTTTTTTATATTTTTAATATGATTTCATCAAGAATGGACAAGGTTTAGTAACAAAAAGACGATCTGCTTTCTTACGGACTGAAATCACGGGTAAGCGCAGCGTTGCCGAAATTTTTCGCTCGAGTAAACCTGTCTTATATTTATTAATCTAGCGATTAGTCATAGACTAGATGATGGTAACGGACTGCCGTACTAATATTAAAGTAGCCTACATTTTAAGCTAAATTCCGGACAAATATAATCGTGTAAAGCCCTGGTTTTTATTACATTTCGTTACGAAATATTTCGGTGGATTGGAACGGAAAAGTTCGTCGTTGGTCATTTGGTCACATGTGTGGTTTTTACTACAGTACTAGTGCGTGGTTAAAAATGGACGATATTAGTAGATTCATTTGTACTGGGTTATCACGTATTATGTCCCCCCATATTAACCTTTTTATTTTACATTCTTGAGAAAAATTAAAACGATTGGTATACAAAGTTTTTAAAGTAGTATTTGCAATGGGAGCAAATATCATTTAGATCTGTTGATTTACAAGTAGGGTTGGTTTTACTCAACATGATGTTGAGGTCCTTTGTTAGACACCAATTTTATAATATGCAACCAAGTAATTTACGAAATAACCTACAGTTATGAACAGGATATATGTATAAGACGACACTAACTTGTGATCGTATGATATTAGTAAGTCATAATAAATTACTGTTGCATAACCTATTAAGGAAAAAACCCTTTTTGAAGTGATAAGGGACCCCGAATTGCGCAACGGGCCTAGGGCCCCCTGTAACCAAAAATAGGCACATTATATATTCCGATTTATTAATAATAACAAAGTCGGTAAAAATAATAAGCGCGTTTAGTTACGCCGATTCTTGCCCTGTTGCCAGTTTGACTCACTGCACGCCTAATTTAATTAATAAATTTAAATTCGTTGACGAAATTTCGTCGGTATCCAACTTTTTGGATTTGAACGGAGTTTTTCGTCGGCAGATTATTATTTTTGTTAATATAGAGGATATCACATGAAAAAGAATATTTAAACAGGATCGGATATATCACTAGGCATACTAGGCTCTAGCATACGGCCTCGTATTTAAAGGGGCCTAGAAAAGAACCAAAAAATAAAAGAGTTTCAAATAAAAAAATACGATTTTAAATTTATTAATTAAATTAGGCGTGCAGTGCCTCAAACTGGCAACAGGACAAGGAAATCTACGACAAAATAAAGAACTAAGCGCGCTCATTATCTTTACCGACTTTATTATTAATAATACGATCACAAGTTAGTGTCGTCTTATACATATATCATGTACATAACTGTAGGTTATTTCGTAAATTACTTGGTTGCTATTATAAAATTGGTGTCTAACAAAGGGCCTCAACATCATGTTGAGTAAAACCAACCCTACTTGTAAATCAACAGATCTAAATGATATTTGTTCCCATTGCAAATACTACTTTAAAAACCTTGAATACCAATCGTTTTAATTTTTCTCAAGAATGTAAAACAAAAAGGTTAAGATGGGGGGACATAATACGTGATCACCGTGTACAAATGAATCTACTAATATCGTCCATTTTTAACCACGCACTAGTACTGCAGTAAAAACCACACATGTGACCAAATGACCAACGACGAACTTTTCCGTTCCAATCCACCGAAATATTTCGTAACGAAATGTAATAAAAACCAGGGCTTTACACGATTATATTTGTCCGGAATTTATTGTCGCGGAGTGTATTATTATAAAAGAATATTTGAAGTTTACAAAAATCTAGTTCCCCTTGACCTTTATAAGGTGATTTTTTTCTGGAGTTCTGAAAATTAATTCAACGCCAGAGATGAGATTTCTTATTAAAATTAATTTAATTTCTTTATTTAAAAGGAAGCGATAAAAAAATAATATTCAAGTGATGTCAAAATTGATTCAAAGATTTAAAAACATTCAATCGCGCTCTTGTCCTATTCAATAATAAGAATTACATCGGACAAATGACACCGATCACCAGGTATTCCACAAATTCACCAATCCAAAAATAAGTCCTACAGAAAAATACGTCCAAGTACACTTAATACACACAACAGACCATTGCTAAACAACACATGCCACCGTCACCCAGGTATCACTTTACCAGGTGTCCACGAAACCGCGGTTCCCCCGTGCCGCACGCGACATATCTCGATACTTCCGACGCTTCCATAAGGCGGCGTCACGGCGCTTTCTGAAATCGCGCTTGGCGCCCCACTGAATCGGCGGTGCGTTTCCCGAAACGCGACTGAAAATACGGGAGCATAGCTCTAGGCTACGTGAAGGGGACGCACGCGCCACGGAGATGATGTCCTGGTGTTTTGATTCCGTAATGAATTTTTTTGTATTTTATGAGCTTGCTCGGGGGTATTAGATAAGTTTTCTTCTTATAACAATTTTTTTTTTATTGTACTATATAGAAAAAAATAGGAACAGCTGTCCATACAGGATGTCATAGAACTAATAGTATATAGTAAACCTGCAAATTCATTTAGTAAAAATACAGTGAATCCTCCCTTAGAAGGACACCTACGGGACCGTCTAAATGTGTCCGCCTAATAGAGGTGTCCGCCCATGGGAAATTTGTTATTAGGTAATATGTAAATGCAAAATTATTACTATTTATGTACAAATAAATATAACATAACAAAAATACACTAGTTTTAGTTAGGATGTAGTACTAAAAAAAATCAAATAACGTAGTTTTAGTGTTTGCGTTTTAAACTTGCAATCTAGAAAATGTAATTCCAAGTCTGATAACGATTCCATTGCTGTAGAGTCACCTCTATTCTTTGCATACTCTTATAATTCCTTTACCATACTAATGGCTTGTTTATAATTGGTGACATTTGTTTGATTAATGCATTCAACTTCTTCATCAGGGTCGTCAGATAGTGATGTGGTTTCAGTTTAGACTACATAATCGGTAGGAATGGGGTCACTATCATCTTCTAATAGCACATTGCTATCAATGTTAATGAACTCGCCCAAATCATGGTTATCAAATTACAAACTTCCACAACATCAATATTCTCTTTGAGACTCAAAACGCGACATTTTTGTGCCATTGTTTACGATTTTAACCTTGCAACTCACAAATAAACGGCGGACTATATAGTGATTTTTTTAACGGCGTATCGGGACCTGAAAAGAAAATCATATCTTTTTAGCTGTTACAGCTAGAAAGCTGAAATTTTGACAATAGTTTCACAAGACCATCGAAATTTTATAATTTCGAACAGTATTTAATTAGTTTTATACAGGGGCGTTTCCAGAACAATATTTCTGAGGGAAATGAATTATTGCAAAAATCGTCTTTTTTTAAATGGGATATCCTGTATTTGATATGTTTTGCTAATGGAGGATCGAATTTTCTACGTAATGATATTAAGTGCTCCTATACCTATTTTCAATATTTTCGGACTTATTGCGAAATTTAAAAATTATATTATAAAAATATATTTTTTGGTAGTTGGCTGTGGAATGGATTCATAGAAACAAAATAATGAAAAATCCATTTGATTTGAAATTTTCTGTTGCAATGACAGTAACCAATAATGCTAACCAATCCAAGGGAGCAGTTTTCTATAAAAAGGTTAACATTGCAGAACCGGATATAGCTATGGCAACAAACGCCATTCCACTAGCTTCACTAGGCGTCACTCTTGGAGGAAATATCTCTTGGCATAACCACGGTGTGACAATCGCCAAGGCAGCTTCGCGGAAACTTGGTGTTCCTCTCCTGACGTAAAAGTTGTATACGATACAACAACTTTTGACCGTATACTAAACCCAGATTCGTCCATCACTAGAAGAAGCTCTCATGTCTGGAGCTTTGCACCCAAGCATACGCTTCGGTTACTGGATTCCATCGAAAGCAGAGCCATTCGTCCGATCGGAGTCCACGAGTTGACCAAGAACCTCTACAGCCTACAGCCTCTTCACCTAGAGCGACGAATAGCTCCATATGTGGTTCAGGTTAGTACTCCTCGATCTTCTTTGTTTAAGAATTCCTTCATTTGTGGAACGATTTAAAACTAACGTGAATCGCTTTACTCGCACACGCCCTCTTCCTAGAGTGTTTTATAGGAGTTTTCCTATAGGGCTGGGGTTTGTTCATAAGAAAAAAAGTCCGTGGAGTTAAGGAAGATTATGCACGGGGAAAAATTAAATTAAATTAAAGGTGAATACTGTTCCAGCGCCAATTACTATGTATCCAGAATGTCACTACGACAACTTGGCAATATAAACTGAGTCACATCGTCCGCATATAACTAATGCTATTTTTATACCTTAACAGGCCAGCTGTTGTGTATTACACAAATTATTAATATTTATGCTTTCTTAAGAGCGTTAATTTCTGACGTAAAAAATAATCGTTAAGAAT
This sequence comes from Barypeithes pellucidus, assembly GCA_963991005.1. Taxonomy (NCBI): domain Eukaryota; kingdom Metazoa; phylum Arthropoda; class Insecta; order Coleoptera; family Curculionidae; genus Barypeithes; species Barypeithes pellucidus. Next base: position 17,266,264 of record OZ022565.1, on the reverse strand, counting down.
GTCGTTTTGTCATACGCTGTAAAAACAAAAATGAATCATTTTCCGTCTGCCAAGACAAATAAGATGCGGCGGTATATTTAGGCTCGTCCGAATACAAATTTCTTATGTTCAAGTCGGAAGGAAAATTAGGACGGTACAAGGTATTTTGATAAATCTTCTTACCTTTATTGTTGTTTAAATTGCAAAAGTAACGAGAATTTTAAAATTATTTTGGGTGAGCAGGAGCAACGGACCAAACTTCAGGAGCGTATTATACTATAAGTGATAATAATCTATAAAACTGATTTGTCGTTGCCAAAATAATATTGTACATAGCCATAATTTATATAAAAAGTATCGTTAGTATTTCTAATAAATTTAGTACAATCAAGTAATACAGGGTGTTCCTTAATGATGTGCTAATATTTCAGGATGTGATTCCTTACGTCATTTTATAAAGAAAAGTTCATATGAACATATGTCAGCAACGGCTTAAATTTTTTGCTACAGGGTGTTGAATTTTTATTTTTTAAATGGTTATTATTTAATATCTCCGAAAGTACTTAGATATTATTTTAAATTTTGGTATGTATTAATAGGATATAGAACCACAAATTTTAGTTAGAAAAGTTATTCAATTGTTCCACCAGTGGCGTCCCTGCAAACATGTTCTCTGATATTTTTTACAAAAAAGATGGTACGCCACTGACATTTTTCCATGTGGATATTTTTTCTGATTAGCCTGGTGAATTCTACATGAAAACGGTCTCTTGAGTTTTTCTCGTCATGCGCACCGTTCTTGATTAAAACCACTAAATTCATATTGAAACTCATTATTGTTAACAGTGATAAAATAATTAATGATAAAATTGGTTTTACAAAAATTGTTGGAAATGACTACCGTCACTTAAAAGGCATGCTTCCGCTCATCTTCTCATCGAATTGCCCATTTCAACAATTTTTATAAAACAAAATTTTCATTAATTATTTTATCAATGTTAATAATAATGAGTTTCAACAGGCTGATCAGAAAAAATATCCTCATGGAAAATGTCAGTGGCGTACCATCTTTTGTTAAAAATATCAGAGGAAATGTTTGCAGGGTAGCCACTGGTGGAACAATTGAATAACTTTTCTAACTAAAATTTGTGGTCCTATATCCTATTAACACATACCAAAATTGAAAATAACATCTAAAGTACTTTCGGAGATATCAAAAAATAACCATTTAAAAAATAAAAATTCAACATCCTGTAGCAAACAATTTAAGCTGTTGCGGTTATATGTTCATATGAACTTTTCTTTACAAAATGACCTAAGGAATCACACCCTGAAATATTAGCACGTCATTAAGGAACACCCTGTATAATTAGGTTAAATTAATTTTAATAAAGGTTATTCCAGTCACATCTACAGCCATGAGTTATGGTTAGTTTTTCTTATTTTTACAGATTATTATATCTGTAAAGTAATCTAAACTAGGGATTATGCAAGCGTGCATAAATTGACACAATTTCCATGATTGCCATAAATCTTAGCCCCCGATTTAACATCTCATGTTCCACCCACGGATATCCGCCAACCATTAGATTAATTAACGTGGGGGGCGATAAAAAATGGCCCTTTGAAACGCGAAAAGCAGTGACAGATTTCCTTTTGAACCAAACGCGGCTGGCGTATTTACGCATAATGGAATTGTTTGAAGTATAAATTTTGAATAAAATTTCATATTTCACGGAAAAAAGGAATACTGGCACGAAGGGAAAAAATTCTTAAAACCGTATTAGAGTCGGCAATTTTTGTCTCTTGCGCCGGCAATGGCAATTATAATTGCACGTATTCATGCGCAGTAAACCGTTCACGATCAGCTGGCCCAATACTGGTCGCATTGCGGGCGCAATGCGAGAATGGAATCCGTATTACAGTCGGCAATTCTAGTGTCCTGGCAATTAAAATTGCACGGATTCATCCGCAGTTCTCGATCAGCTGTCCCGCATTGCCAGAAATGGGGCACGCGCCATTTTCATTGCCGTTGCCGGTGCAAGTCTGGGTAGACATGGATTATTCTGTAATTTTTAAATGTTTATTAGTTGGTCGAAGCACCTAGGAACAGCTAATGGCTATTTAAACTAACGGCTACTTAAATTAACAGTTCACATTCTTTATTAAGCATAAAATATGTACTGCTAATTCGTAGCAACTTTTTTGCACTGCCATTTGTAAGTAGCAGTAGCTGCTTTAACTGCTAATCAAAACGAACAGGTTTGCCCATCTCTAATTCCGGGGGTATTTTAGGGATTTCGACACTACCGACTGCTGTTCTGACTATTGGGAATGCGCCAGCTGATCGAGAACGGTTTACTACGCACGAATTCGTGCAATTATAATTGCCATTGCACCGGAAATTTTTATTGCCGACTCTAATACGGCTTTTAAACTAAGTAAACATTACAAAAAATAACTTAATTCAAAAATATGCTTGCTCCCTTAAAGCTGTTTTTTACATTATCCCATTTTTTCTCCAAGAAATTGTACAATTTCTTGTACAATTTAAATTTTATAGTTTCATACAGTACAATTCTCATTTCGTACTCATAAAATCTTTCAATCCGATCGATACCTTGATCCGTTTTCATCATCCATTCATAAAACTCTTGGAAAGTGAAGCTGTGATTGTTTAAAATGTTATTGAAAATCAGTAATGGGTGGAAGAGAGAACTACATGTTTGTTGGCTGAATGACAACAATGTTGAAGTCTGGTTATATCAGATGGTTAAATATTAATGCATAACCTTACTTACCGATGAAAAGATAAATCCTTACTTAAATGATCCACTCTTTTACAAGCTACAAATTAATACACCATGATTGTTTATAATAAAGACGATTTTTTACCAATAATCACAAAAAAAACACAAATCAACCAAAATATATAACAATCCGTTAGATCAAAGGACAAACATCGCAATGTTTACGAGATTAGTATTCATTCATCTTTTGCTTATCTTTTGGGTCCGAATCTTAGCGCAGTTGTAAAATAGAAATAGATGTTGCCAGAGCGCAGCTGGATTAGTTTAAGATTCGTTTGATACTTTTAAGTAAAATAATATTTTTTTAAAGAATCTCTAATCGCCTTTTCCCAGTAAAATTATTGGGAAATAAATTTATTTTAAGAGCAATTGCGGATTAATCTTAAACCAGTTGTATTTCTCAAATTAACAAATTTTTAATTGGGAATTTGCAAGATGCCTTTACGATAAATATGTCAATCTGGCTATGCTGCAATAATTACCGAAAGAGGTGGGAAAGACGGTTTGCAGTCATTGCAATCTGTAGTTTGTAATATCTTATATACAGGGTTGCCCAGAAGTCCGGAATAAAATTACTATAGCAATAACCTATAACTTTTTAGGGAAAACGCTCGGACACGTCAATTTAGTTTTATATATACTCACATTTTGACGTTATTCGTTTGTTTTTTTATAGACATTTGTCAAAGATATGACGGCAACGATCTTTTTTAAAATAGAAACATACAACTTGTGATACATCATTTGAAAGCTAATATCTCGTACAGTATGCTCATAAATTTTAGCGCGATTCTGTCAAGCTATTTCAAAATGGCGACTGTTAAAAGTTTTTAAAAAATCTCTATTTAAATAAGCGGAAATTGTAAATCATTGATGTTTTTTTACCTTTCAAGGTAAGAAATCTTCTGAACGCCACACAATGACTTCTGGGCAACCCAGTATATTACCGAATAATTTTATGTGCATATTCGTTCCAACATTATGTTGATCAGTATATTTTAAAGCTCTGACATCCTGTCCCAGATGTTTACATATTTTTCAACACTCTCCATAAAAAACGAATCTCGTAAACCCTAAAAGCACAATTTGTTTTGACCAAACTATAAAAGTGCCTTTTCGACGGCATGTAGTCCGCATATTGGCATATTCCTGTATCTTTTTGGCATTTTCCACTTTCCTACCGCTTCATATATAAATAAATAACGACTTTCGGGACTCTCAGGGATACAACTTCGGGTTTTTGTCCATCGTGTATCAACGAGAGCTCCTTTTTCCTGAATAAAAATGGAAAGTGGTAAAATACGTCCTCTAAAACTGCTCTTTGGGGACTTTGCTGTAGAAAATTTTATAAAATAAGGTCTGTCAGCTGTCAATTCTAAAAGAAAAACATTAATGCGCTTTTTATACAGAGTGTTGTGAAATGTTAAAATTGTACACTGCTCAACCAATTTAAAGCACAATCAAAGATTTGCCTCAACTTTAATGTTATGTATTTTCGAAATTTGTCTGTCGTTTCAATTGATTTTTTCTCTAATTGTAGGTTTATTTCTTAAGAATATCGCTGCCTGGATTGTGTTGGTTATAAAAGTAACTTTAATATTATACCGAGTGTTATAAAACTGTTGCGTTTTTTTTACGAACCACCCTGTGGACTATACTAGGCATTGCATGTTATTGCCGAATATACAGGGTGTCCGCTAAGTAAAAAGATTAGGATTTAATTATACTTACCTATATCCGAAAGTTGATATTAACTGAGACAGAGTGTTAAAGTTAAAACTTCATTTTTGTTTTCCTCTAATAAACTTTGAGAGAAACCAACGGTTTTAATTTAACAATTATGGTTTTTTTAGGATGAGAAACTGAATTTTTGGTGAAATTTTAATGTACAATGTCTGCGGCATTTCTGGTACATTTATTAGGTCATAACTTTATTGTGCCTCCTTGTATTTAAGCTTTTAATGAAAATAATACTTTTCTCATATTTATTGCACTAATTTCAGGTGGCCCAGATTTACCGTTTCGGAGATACATATATGCATTTATATATATTTTTTTTAAAGTAACCTATAAGAAAACAAATTAAATTTAGAGATACAGTTGCAAAGAAACCTCTATGTTGTTATTTGCTTGTTGATTATTGTAAAATAGCTGTGTAAAAAAATGTTTCATTTTTGAGTTTATCCTAAGTTAAGTAACAATGCCGAAACACAATAATCAACAAACAAATAACAACATGGAGGTTTCATAGCAACTGTATCTCTAAATGTCATTTGTTTTCTCATAGATTACTTTAAAAAAAGAATTTGTTTGCAAATTAATAATAGGCACTAAACAATAGACCTAAAAGCATATATGTATCTCCGAAACGGTCACTCTGAGCGACCTGAAATTAGTGTACCTTTTTTACGTAATAAATATGAGAAAAGTATTATTTTCATTAAAAACTTAAATACACGGAGGCACAAAAAGTTATGACCTAATAAATGTGCAAAAAATGCCGCAGGCAACGCCCCCCTACATTGTACATTAAAATTTCACCAAAAAATCATCCTAAAAAACCATAATTGCCAAATTTTGTAAAAAACCGCTGGTTTCTGTCAAAGTTATTAGAGAAAAACAAAAATGAAGTTTTAACTTTAACACCCTGTATCTCAGTTAATATCAACTTTCGGATATAGGTAAGTATAATTAAATCCTAATATTTTTACGTAAGGAGTTTTTTCCATGTCCCATTACTTAGCGGACACCCTGTATATTAACAGTATATTGTTAATACCATCTGCAGTTATGTCCCCGCTATGGGCATAGAAGGGGGCGTTGTGAGTTTGCGCAGTTCGGATATTTCCTTGTGAAAGTAAACATTCGACAGGACCGGATTGCAACGTTTTTAATGCAAATTTCACTGGTGAGTTAGGAAAAATATTGCAATCAAAATTTCGATTAGTTCGATTTAAGACGGCGTTCCATGCATACGATTTCTGACGATATGATGGTCCGACGTTGCCCTGATTGTTTTAAAGGTTTTTATTAGTGTTGGAACAAACCGATGATTTTAAAAATCGCGTACTTGATACTCGAGCGATTTTAATAATCGAGTGAATCGCTCGAGCGATTAATCACTTGAAATTTTTATGACTTAGACGAATGTGTTGATAAAACACCAGGGGTTGTTTCTGTAAGTTTTAGAAGTTTAGTCTAGAGTATTTATTAAGGAAGAACAGTTGATTCTGATTTTTAAAAAAATTACATCCTTAAATTTTTTAAAAATTTACAATCGCCGCTGACTAGCCAGTCCCATTCAAAACAAAACCCATGTCGCGATGAATCCACTAAGGGATTTGGCATACTTTTTTATATGCACCTTCTCGTTTTTGTGCCTTTAACAAAGACGTATGTCGTGTCAGCCTTCTGAGCGAACGTCGCCAATCGGCACATTTCGCGAAGATCGGGTATCAAGTGAAAGGCAATCATTCGATTTCCCCCTGAATTTATAACTAGATTATTTCCTATTGAGCGAAAAACTGCTCGAATATTCGTCGACGTCAAGCGAAGCTCGGATATCGAGTGAAAGGTAATACGTAACAAGCGACAATTTTCGCTTGAATTTATAACTCGAGCGGTTTTTCGCTCGAGCGATCACAACACTAGTTTCTATCCTATTCCAATTTCTAGTGTTGTTGGGATAGACAACGCATACACTTTTTTACTCAGCTAAGTTATTTGAGAAATAAATTAAAAAGCTAAATCAAATACGAGGGAAGCTCTAGAAAGTTATCTTTTATAACATAAAAATAATTAAATTAATTTATGATGAACGTTCCACAAAATGGACGTTTTCAAAGAAAAACGGAACCCATCGGGAGGGCACCTTCTTTAAATATTCACTTTACAACTAAATCTTTTAAGCCCTAAAAATAATCCCGATGTTCCCTGCACAAAAACAGGACTTTCCTTTTATCTAAAATACGTGATATTTTTGCTCCACTCGGAATTCCTGCGGTTGCTGCCTAAATAAGGCTGCGAGGAGCAAATAAGCTCTAAGCTGACAAAATGAAAGTTACCCGTAATTAAGGTGAAAAAGATACGGTGGTCGTCGGTTAAGTTTTAATTTAGCTAAAAGGTTTCACTTTATACTATGGAAAAAGAGACAATGATGCTTCAGATGAAAATAATGAAGAGTGATAAGCAACTTTAAGTTTAAGACTGAAAAAGACTGAATTTTGTTGGCTTTGGCAGGCCTGCCGTTCGGCCAGTCGCTAATTGGTTTATTGATTCGTTAGTTGAAGTATTTAGGTTATTTAAGGTAGTTCAATATAATAAGTTTAGTATTTTATTCTATACAATGGGTCCAAGATAATGAGGGCCAGTACAGGGATCTCGGAAACCGTAAGAGGTACGAAGTCCGTTAAATAGAGTTAAAGTTGCACATTTACGTGCCTAATAATATGCCGTTTAGAAAGTTTAAAAATTCCGAGTAGTTCCGGAGATATCCGGAAAAAAACGAAATTCTGAAAAATCGTTTTATTGTTTTCCTGGGTTTTTTTGAGACCGAATTCCAAAGTAAATTGCACCTTTGCATTGCCACTTTTTCCGCTCTATCTAACAGCGTTAATTGTTTTGTAATCCGACGAGCCGTCTTCGAAGGGCCATTATCAACTTTCTTTTTTTAAATACGGTCCTGTTTTTCTGATATTGGAAATTGATAGCTACAGGACCGTATCCCAAAATTTCCTGATGTTGTTCAAAAAACCCTCGAAACGTCATTAAACCACAATGTGTCATACATCGTTGCATTCGGGAGAAAAAAGCTCTCAAATTCCAATATCAAGAAAACAGGACCGTATTTAAGAAAAAGAAAGTTGATAATGGCCCTTCGAAGACGACTCGTCGGATTACAAAACAATTAACGCTGTTAGATAGAGCGGAAAAAGTGGTAATGCAAAAGTGCAATTTACTGTAAATTTCGATCTCAAAAAAACCCAGGAGAACGATTTTTCAGAATTTCGTTTTTTTCCGGATACCTTCGGAACTACTCGGAATTTGAAAACTTTCAAAAGGGCATACTATTAGGCACGTAAATGCGAAACTTTACCTCTATTTAAGCGACTTCGTATCTCTTACGGTTTCCGAGATCCCTGTACCTATCTTGGACACCTTGTATGTTAATAAATAATAATAATGAGTTTCAATTTAATTGTTTTATTCAAGACGATTGACGAGAAAAAGGCAAGAGATCGTTCTTATGTAGAATTAACCAGGCTAATCAGAAAAAATTCACATGGAAAAATATCAGCGGTTTACCACTCTTTTTGTAAAAAAATATCATAGGATTTGTTGGCAGGTACGCCACTGGTGTATCTATGGAATAACCTTTCTAACTAACATTTGTGGTTCTATATCCTATTAACACATACCAAAATTGAAAATAATATCTGAAGTACTTTCGGAGATATTAAAAAATAACGACTTAAACAAAAAACGCCTTGAAGCAAAAGTTTACGTCGTTTTGGAAGACTGCTGTGCAGCATGGCGACTTTACCCTAAAAATTTTCATCCTAATATTTACAAACTCTTCTCATCCGAAAACTTACAAAGCTACAGGAATTCGATAAATGCTATAAAGCACCTAAAACTTTAGTAAAACTTCGAAAAATCGCCCTCTTCCTCCAACATCTCAAAAGAATTCCTCTTAGCGGATTTCTATTTTGATCCTCTTCTTATCACTTTCTATAACTTCGATTAGTCGATGCGACAATGGGATTACACGTGTTCATATAACCCCCCCTTTTCTTTTACGTTTCCCCCATTCCCCCGGGCGTACCCCCAAGGGATTTTCCCGTCGACCTGCATTTATTCCTGCATCAGATATCTGGCCAAATCTTGAACGACGTCAATCGAGAAAAAGAAGGTGCAGGATTTGGAGTTTCGAAGATTTTAATTTAGGTTATGATCCGAAACCAAATTAAGAATCAGATTAATTAAAAAAAATCGTTTATAATTTTAAAATATTTCTTTTAAATTAAATCTTAAAAAAGGCCAGAAATTTTAAACATCTACACGAGCACGAACAGTCCGGGAAGTAACACTTTCGGGCCTTGTAACGAATCATTTCGCGAACTCAAATTATATAATGTTGTAAAATAAGCTATGCCGGACAGTATGAAGTAAACAACCATAAACTGCGTCCGTCCTCTGCGACTACGAATTTGTCGAGAATCACGAGAAAACGAAAGTCACGTTTACCTGAAATTCATGATTGCCTCACCGAAAGTCTGTAACTTTCAGTTCCGATGACTCACCATAAAGCTAAGGGTCAGTAATGACATTTTCCTAATACTCCGGCCATTGTGGAAAATACAATGGATTTGTAATCTTAGGTAATAAATAAAAATCGAATATAGATTAAATAAATTATGGATACAATGTGATGTGTCATGTATTGAGAACATTAAAACATTTTGGCTTTGCTGTTGAATTTCTCTAAACATTTTTTTCAAATTTTTAATTATACTATAATGTCAGAATGATAACTACTTCTATCAACAGTGGAATGCCATTAAATAGTAAGTAATGACAGCATTAAAACTTGGCCTTTAAAGTTGAATATCTATGAAGATTTTTCTTAAATTTTTAATTATGGCATAGATGATGTCATAATGCTGACTACTATCTACTTCTATAAATAGTGGTATGTCATAAAATAGTAAGTAATAAGAGCATTACTGCTGAATGTATCTCACGACCTTCCTTAAATTGTAGTATAGATGATGTCATAATGTTGACTAGAAACTACTTATATAAAAAGTAGTATGTCATAAAACAGTAAGTAATGGGAGCATTAACATTTGGACTTTGCTGCTGATGCCTCTAATGAACTTTATTAAATTTGTAATTATAGTATAGATGATGTCATAATACTGATTACTACAAAGTGCTTCTATAAAAAGTGGTATGTCATAAAATAGTAAGCAATGGGAGCATTAACATTTGGACTTTGCTGCTGATGTCTCTAATGAACTTTATCAAATTTTTAATTATAGTATAGGTGATGTCATAATACTGATTACTACAATGTGCTTCTATAAAAAGTGGTATGTCATAAAACAGTAAGTAATGGGCGCATTAACATTTGGACTTTGCTGCTGATGCCTCTAATGAACTTTATTAAATTTTTAATTATAGTATAGATGATGTCATAATACTGATTACTACAAAGTGCTTCTATAAAAAGTGTATGTCATAAAATAGTAAGCAATGGGAGCATTAACATTTGGACTTTGCTGCTGATGGCTCTAATGTACTTTATTAAATTTGTAATTATAGTATAGATTCTGTCATAATGCTGACTACTACAAACTACTTCTATCAAAAGGGGGATGTCATAAAATAGTAAGCAATGGGAGAATTAACATTTGGACTTTGCTGATGCCTCTAATGAACTTTATTAAATTTTTAATTATAGTATAGATGATGTCATAATACTGATTACTACAAAGTGCTTCTATAAAAAGTGTATGTCATAAAATAGTAAGGAATGGGAGCATTAACATTTGGACTTTGCTGCTGATGTCTCCAATGAACTTTATTAAATTTTCAATTACAGTATAGATTATGTCATAATGCTGACTACTACAAACTACTTCTATCAAAAGGGGGATGTCATAAAATAGTAAGCAATGGGAGCATTAACATTTGGACTTTGCTGCTGATGTCTCTAATGAACTTTATTAAATTTGTAATTATAGTATAGATGATGTCATAATACTGATTACTACAAAGTGCTTCTATAAAAAGTGGTATGTCATAAAACAGTAAGTAATGGGAGCATTAACATTTGGACTTTGCTGCTGATGCCTCTAATGAACTTTATTAAATTTTTAATTATAGTATAGATGATGTCATAATACTGATTACTACAAAGTGCTTCTATAAAAAGTGTATGTCATAAAATAGTAAGCAATGGGAGCATTAACATTTGGACTTTGCTGCTGATGTCTCCAATGAACTTTATTAAATTTTCAATTATAGTATAGATTATGTCATAATGCTGACTACTACAAGCTACTTCTATAAAAAGTGGTGTGTTATAAAATACTAAGCAATGGAAGCATTAACATTTGGACTTTGCTGCTGATGTCTCTAATGAACTTTATCAAATTTTTAATTATAGTATTGATTATGTCATAATGCTGACTACTTAACACAAACTACATAACACAAACTACTTCTTTGAAAAGGGGTATGTCATAACTCAGTAGGTAATGAGAACATTGACATTTGGGCTATCATATTGTTAGAAGTAATGAAACCCACAAATGTAACATGGCATAGTGTTAGATGTAGCATAATGTTAAATACCACAAACTACTTTTATAAAAGTGGTATGTCATAGAATAATAAGTAATGAGCATTAATTTTAAGCATATCATTCTTCTAGAACTGATAAAATACCACACAAAAATTTCTTAGTACCTTACTTTCTCTAGAAACCTTGTTCATTATTTATTTATAGAAGATGGTTTGTTGTAGGTTGAAGTTCCTAATACAGTTTTAATTTGACATGGATTATGCCTATTCTTGAATCCATTTTCTATTATAAGATTCAGGGGTAATGACAAATGACTGATCAGTTGATTACAACGATGATAGCCTTGGTATCCGAGTAAAAATTATTCTCGAACAATCTTTCTAAACAGAATGAATTAATCTTTTTTTCAAACATTTTAAAATGATAACAGCTGCTGTCACATTATCACAATCGCAAAAAAAACATTTCCACGAAAAAATTCTACTTCTCTTTCTTATTTTAAATACATCTCGAGAAAAAACACTCAATTTTCAAGCGCAGGCCTATTATGCAAAACAGAGGCGTTAACTACGATCTACTCACTTTACCATTGTTTTCTTCATTCGCCCTGGGAAAGTAAGAAAAGAAATGTAAATTGGCCCATTCGGGGGAGCTTAATGTTCTTTTGCTAACGGGAGACCTTTTTCTAAGGGCGAGACGAACAAAAAAATATAGCATATATGAGAAAACTTTAAGAAAACTTATTGACCAGGAAAAAATGGACTCATCATAAGTCATGTGCCTTGTAGTCAATTTTTCATTGTTTATAAATAAGTATGGACCAGAAACTGATATTTTTAAGGCAGTGGCGGTTCTTCCACAGGAGCACATGCGCACGTGCACCCCCAAAACAAAACGAATAAAAAATATTAATTTATATTCATTGAATATTACTTATCGTATAAAGTCCGACCCTCCCTAATATTTTATCGTACCGTCAAACTAAAAAAGTTCGACCCTCCCTAATTTTTATCATCCCGTCAAACCAAACTGTATAGATCCGGCAACCGTGCCTCGGTCGAGGTAAATGACGATCATGACGAGACTTGCTCGCACGTGCGATTAAGTAATGTAGTTTCTCTGTAGTAACAGGTGGCGGGTGGCAGCGAGGGATAGCGGGGCTATGGCGATTTAACATGGAATAGGCGCACAGTTTTTGTGTGCATCGCGCTGTTGTCTGTTCGTACATCTAGTTAGAAATTCGAGCGTGTATGTTTTAATATTTTAATATTATATATTTATTAAGTTAAAATGAATAGTTGACGATGGACTATTTAAGAAATAACTTTAGCTCTTTGAATTTACAGCAAAAAATTGAAGTGAAGAATGCGGGAACACCTAAACCCGAAATTAATCTAACTCAAACCACAAAAAGGGTAAATCTAGGGACTTTATTAGAAAGTTTAGAAACGAAATATATGAAAAAAAAATTTATACAGGGTATTCCAAACTTAATGAGGCTGTTAATGATCAATTTTCTACAATTAAGAACCGAAGAATGGACTTTACGTTTAAGCACTCACTATTGTGTAGGGTCGATAAATGTTGTGTATTTCGATAAATGATACTCGATATGATTTTATACCATTTTATTTAAGAATTTGAACTAAAAAACACTGAAAATATGAAGAATGCCGACTTGTCAGTCTCGTGGCTCGATTCGTTCTCGTCATAAAACAGTTAACTGTTGTTCTCGTCTTGGTTGCGCCTAATGACATAGCCCGTAGATGGCTCTGTCTGCGGCATTATTTGCACATTTATTAGGTCATAACTTTTTTGTGCCTAAGTGTATTTAAGTTTTTAATGAAAATAGTACTTTCCTTATATTTATTACGTAAAAAAGGTATTCTAAGTTCAGGTCGTCCAGAGTCACCGTTTCTGAGATATTTGCATTTAAATTGTTTAGTGCACCCTGCTCAATTATTATTAATTTGCAAACAAAATATTTAGAGATGCGATAGAAAATATTTCATTTCTGAATTTATCGTAAGTTTGTGTTTTCATTGCTGTTGGTTTCTTTCGACACGACTTTTTCTAGGGTCAAAGTTATTTTAATTAAAGTAAGTTAAAGAACAATCCAATTCTTGTATTTATTATTCCCAAGAACATTAATTATCATGTAGAAGTTAATTGGTAAGAAGTAACAAAAAAAAATTTGCTTGCCTGAGCTAACAAGTTAAATGCAAATATCTCCGATATGGTCACTCTGGGCGACCTGAACTTAGTATACCTTTTTTACGTAATAAATATGAGAAAAGTATTATTTTTATTAATAATTTAAATGCGCCGAGGCGCAAAAAAGTTATTACATTAAATTTTCACAAAGAAATCAATTTGTCGTCCTAAAAAACTATAATTGCCAAATTTTGTAAAAAAACATTAGTTTCTCTCAAAGGTATTAGAGAAAAACAAATATGAAGTTTTAACTTTAACACCCTGTATCTCAGATAATAACAACTTTCGGATATAGGTAAGTATAATTAAATCCTAATAATTTTACGTAAGGAGTTTTTCCATGTACCATTAATTAGCGGACACCCTGTATATAATTTTTATGTTTTATATACGTACATATTTTATACGTATTTTGCTTAGTTCTTGCTATTTCAGTACTTGTAGAAAATTTAAGTGATGATGTAGTGACTTTTGGTTCTCCTATTTCTATTTTTTTTCTCGTTATATAAATTATGTTACTTTTTTATATTGCTCTGTAAATGGTTTTTTTTTGGGCAAAAAAGTTATTATTATTAAAATAATTTTTGGAAAAATACTGACTTTAGCGCTATAAATACTGAAGTTTACATCTTAATCTGACATGTAACCACCTCGTTATATAAAATCGTTCGTGCCCGAAAATCATATCTATACCTACAGCCATAAGGGCCGTAATAAACCAGTCTAGAGTTTTACAACAATAATAATAAACTCCACATTTAAATTAATAGACTCGATAAATCTGCATTATGAATTTACATAAACAGGCACCAAATTCTAACTTCCAAAATTTAATATATACGTAGCCTGTAATTCACTTTCAAAGAGTTTTCGTAATGTACAGGAACTTATAAAAAGTGTGAACATAGAGGGAATAGTTTAGTAATTAGATTTTAAAGAATACAAAGAAAAACAATGAGTTTTATTAAAAAAAAAATTTTAAATCAAAAAATTCTGGTTTTCTTGATTTTTATTAAAAATATATGGTACATATTTTAAACATTCCTATATGCAAACAATAATAACTGATATTTTCTGTTTAGCTACGTTATGTATTGCTTTAATTAATTCTCGTTATAAATCCTGCTGAATTAAAAAATCGCTTTCTTGCGCGTTTTCCTGTAAAAATCTTGCAGAAAACTATTTGCACGATATAATATAAAAGCGAGGTCAATTCGTGAGCTGTTTCTCGAAAATAAATGGCATTAGATTATTTGTTTTTGATTTAAATCGTTGACCAAAATTTTAAAAATCGATTGATTTAAATCGCGCCAGCCCGAAAATCGTGAGATAAAAAACAAATTGCACAAAAATAACAATAGATGGCGCTTCGAGTTAATAAGCGAGAAAAATCACCTTATGTCATTGTCATAAATAGCTGAGTTACCATTAAAATGACATAATTTATTATTTTTTGAATTGTAGTTTCCCAGAAATCGCGATTTATGGTTTTTAGGTTTTATTTAAAAAAATATTATTGGGTTGACTCCTCCTTTATTAGAATGATTAGGGGTATGTAAGTCGCTTCCAGTGACCAGGGACTCGCCGTCCATATGTGCAAGGTCGTGTGTCGCACGACGGCGCCGTGAGCTGCCGAGCGCGACTTTTTTTTTTCAATCTGTAGAAGCTCCCAAATAAAAGTACCGATCTTTTTTTTTGTACCGGGTGGTCATATAAGCGAGGAAGCCGGCTATATCTCGGTAACCAACAATCGTACAGCTTCCAAAAAAAGCTTTTTTATAGGAAAAGTGGTCAAGAGAAATCGCTGGAAATACTTTTTAAGTTTACCAGTTGGCCGCTAGAGGGCGTAATACCAATACCCACCTGGGAAATCGAGGTTTTCTCTTTAATACGCCCACTTATGCCTTATTAAAAATATATGTGTAGTAAGCCCGGGGGAAGTATGCGCAACTTTCGGTTTCATACTTATTGCTTCAACTCATCAAATAAAGTGGTGGGGGAAGGACAAACATTCATTTGGAAAAAAATGAGTAACTCCGGTTAAGGTAAACGAAATTTATCAAACATAGTCTCGTTAGAAAGAGATTTTATTGCTTTATCAATTGCATTATAAATTACGCCCTTTCAGTTTTAGCGGTAACCGCTAGAGAGCGCTTTTGGGAATGTCAACGAAATTTGCTGTTTTTCTTCAAAATTGTAAATGGAAGCATATGTTGATTTCCACATAGTTAAAAGGAGAACTAAATTTTCAAGAACTCAGTGAAAACCGCTAGTTGCTATGTCTTCTCGAACTAAAGATATCAACAAAACATTGTGGAAAAAAATTATTCAGACTACTATCATGTCGGATAAAAATAGTGGGTAGGCTTTGATACAAAAATATTCTAAAATTAGTAGGCTTTGAAATAAAAATCAGTATTTCGTACGACGCGGCGTCGCAGATACTTGGCCCGTCCCTGCCGGGGACATCCTTTCCAATTTTTTACCAGGAGCAAAGTCATCGCCTAAAGATTACATCCATGTTTGGAATGCTGTTTCTTGG
Organism: Barypeithes pellucidus; assembly: GCA_963991005.1. Taxonomy (NCBI): domain Eukaryota; kingdom Metazoa; phylum Arthropoda; class Insecta; order Coleoptera; family Curculionidae; genus Barypeithes; species Barypeithes pellucidus. The sequence goes on along the minus strand of OZ022565.1, from coordinate 17,250,408 downwards.
AAAGTACAGGGTGTCCCAATTTCGACACTTTTATAGGGTATCTCCGTAACTGTTAGTGCTATCAAAAAAGTAATGTAGGTGTCATGTGCTCTTTTTGGGTCAAACTTAAAATGATGAAATCAAAATTTGAATATTTTCCCTAGCTTAAGAGATACGGGGGAAAATCAAAAAATTGACAATTTCAAAATTACCCTATATTTTCTTAGTTAACAGAGATATAGAAAAATGTTTAATACAGAAGTTTATTTATAATAATTTTTGAATAATCTGTCGTATTTAGAATAAGTATACGTGGTTAGGTAAAAAAGTTATCGGACCTAATCAAAGATCTTACAAACTCCAGATAGAATTGTTTACATGTGTAGTCGACGTAAGGATTGTAAACGTGCACTCCCCACCTTGCTGTTATGCTTGCAGCATAGCCAGATTGTCCTATTTATCGCTAAGGTATCTGCAAAATCCCAATTAAAAATTTGTTAATTTGACAATTGCAACTGGTTTAAGGTTAATCCGCAATTGCTTTTAAAATAAATTTATTTCCAAATAATTTTAATATAAATTGTGAACAGGCCTTGAGAGATTTAGAAAAAAAATATTATTATTATACATAAAAGTTTGAAATAAACCGACTGCACTCTGACAACATCAAGTTAAAAGATACTACGCTCGACGGCAAACGATCAAACTTTATCAATGGATCGGATTATAGTAAAGTATACACTGTTGCTACTCGCTGCTAACCGCTTTTAAGGGAGTGTTTATATACTTGGTTGTTTTTATTTTTTTTTTGTGAGTATTGGTGAAAAATCGTCTTTATTATAATCAATGATGGTGCATTCATTTATAGTTTGTAAAAGAGTGGATCATTTAAGCAAGGATTTATCTTTTCTTCGGTAAGTATGGTTATGTTTTAATATGATTGTATTGATATGATTTCTGACTAACCATTGACGTTTAAAAGGTTATGGACCGGTCCGTGGTGCTAGTCCGGGCAAAAAGCAGTCGAGTTGCTTTATTTCTTAATATAAATCTTGCATTTACAAGATGGTTGAGTCTTGTGCGGCCATAAAATACTTCACTAAAAGATGCAATGGTGTTAAATTAAAATTTCACAGGTTAGTAAATATATTTAGAAATTTGATTTTGAGTTTGCATCACCCATTCCGTTTCTCCCTCCTTGCTAATTGGCCACACCCAATGCATGTGAGCAGGTAATAAACTAAAGATAGATGACCAGAGTGCAGTTGGATTATTTCACGATTTATTTGATACCTTTAAGTATAATAATATTATTTTAAAGAATCATCCTTTTCACAGTTTATAGTAAAATTATTAGAAATACACTTATTTTAAGAGCAATTGCGGATTAACCTTAAACCAGTTGTAATTGTCAAATTTACAAATTTTTAATTGGGATTTTGCAAGATGTCTTAGTGATAAATATGACAATCTGGCTAGAAATATACACTTTTATATCTGGAGAGTATCATCCAGTAATGAATACACCAAAAATATTGATGCTAAGCATAAATAGTTAAATCCATCCTTGGATACACTGTATATAAAAACTGGATCAATATTTCTATCTTTTTATAAATATCCAATATTCGAAACTACACTTTTTGAATAGATAATATAGTTAAACGTAAGGAATCTCAAAGTAAATTATACGCCCTTGTTGGGCTTTTTGCCCAGACTAGCTCCGCTCCGAAACGATGAAGACCGCTCCATAACCTTTTAAACGTTATTGGATTTAACCTTGTAAGATCTTTGATTTAACCAGACTTCAACATTGTTGCCATTAGCGAGACCAACATGTTTTGTCACTCTTCCACCCATTACTGATTTTCAATAACATTTCAAACAATCACAAACTCACTTTCCAACAGATTTATGAATGGAATGGATGGAATCCCATTTTTTTAAATGCAGCACTACTATAATAAACTTTGCTAATAAATAGTATCTTACATAATACTTGAGGAAGTAGTAGAGGACGAAAATATTGTCTATAGTATAGAGCACTGAGACTGATCGGGTATAAAAGTGACGAAAATGGGACACCCTATATACTTCAAAAAACGACCTTTAAAATGATGTGCCACTTAAAATTTTAAGGGTACTATCTACCCATCCCATCCCCATCTGCAAATATTGATCGAAAATTTCATCTTTCCGATTTTTTTTATTATTTACTGGAAGCGAGAGTTGGAGTGGGAACTTTTCAAATTGAAACCCTGTATAAATAGGCACGTGTCTTGTAAAGTTTCAGAAGTTCGCGCAACACTATAGATATAACGGTAACATTCGCTAAAACTATTATACCTGACTAATTCACAACAATAGTAATTATTATTCCTGAATGGCCAAAATACACGCCACTCTTTTGATAACGAATGGCCCTTTGAGACCCCACTACAGTTGGTTAAATGTAGCCCCTAGCACCGGAGTTATTTGTTCTATGCGGTTTAATTGGATTGTTACAAGTAATATAACAATATCAGTACGTATGTAATAAAAATAGGATTTTAACGTCCGAATAATAAATTTTAAAGGGCGAAAAGATTATTTTTGGAATAAAGATAGAAAGTAGACCTACAGCTTCGCATATTGTTCACCCAGCGGTATCTGAATGATATATAATAATAATAATAATAATAACACTTCTTTATTTCAAATTACAAGTTACTAGGTAATTACTAACTACAAGGCAACTATAAAATGAAATGACGTCACAAAAAGCGATAACGACAAGAACTCACTGAAGTCAAAAGTCCCAATCAAAAAAGTCTCTCAAGGTATATGGTTCCATTTCAATTAATAACCTCTTTATTGACCTTTTCCACACTCTTATATTACTTATCCCTTTAATGTTAATAGGCAATCTATTGTATAATTTAACGCACATGTAATATGGGCTTTTTTCAGAAATTGTTAAATGGTGACGTGGATACAAAAAATTCAGAGTTCGAGTACCGTAGCTATGCTCATTAAGTTCCTGGAAAATTTCTTTGTTTTTGAATAAGAACATTAAACACTCGTAAATGTAAAGTGCATGTATTGTCATTATATTTAGCTTTTTAAAAACGCCTCTACAGGTCTCGAGGTAGTGTAATCCCTGCATCAACCTCACCACTCTTTTTTGCATTACAAATACTCTTTGTACTCCCAAACTACTTCCCCAAAAAAGTATACCGTATCTTAAAATCGACTCAAAATTTGCATGATACAAAGTCTTAATTGTTTGAAAATTCATGTAAGATGACACAATCCTTATACCATATGCAACGGAGCCAAGCCTCAAACACAGCCGACTCACATGTGACTCCCATGACAAAAATTCATTTATTATCACCCCCAAAAACTTGGTTTCTGTTTCCCTAGGGAGATCCGTTCCATACAGTTCAAGACTATTTGGTAGATCTATTTTATTTTGCTTAGTTCTAAAAATTATTATGTTAGTTTTATCCTTATTTAAAATTAATTTATTTTTACTAAACCAATCGTTAATCTCCCCAAAGGCTACCTCAGCTACATGAATCAGTTCTGCAAAATCTAAACCACCAACAAGCATGTTGGTATCATCACAATAGTTCGTTAAGGAAACATTATTTGCATTAACAGTTAAATCATTTATAAAAATTATAAACAATATAGGCCCCAAAATGCTACCCTGAGCTATCCCCATCAAGTTTTCCCTGAAAGCCGATTTAACCGTCCGATTCCCTTCCTTAATTATGACCCGCTGATGTCTATCTGAAAGGTAGGACCGCATCCACCTCTGCGCATTTCCTCTGATGCCGTACTTATTCAATTTATAGAGGAGCAATTCTCTGTCAATGCAGTCATATGCTTTACTAAGATCCAAGAACATCCCTACTGCTAGATTTTTATTTTCAAGGTGTTCCATATATATCATGATTCAAACAACATAGGCGTGCTCAAACAAGAACTTATTAAGTGGAAAATAAATAAAATGTGTGTGTGGTGTCCTGCTGACTGGTACGATTATTTAATTATTAGTTCCCTTTTCTTTGCATACAGGGTGTTATGGAAATGACGTATTATATTTAAACCGGCAATTCCTGAGATGAAAAGAAATTGAAAAAAAAATAATCAAAAATGGCGCTTTCAATTATTAACCGAATTATAACACCTTATGTAAAACCAAATAAACACACCTGTTACTACTGACCAAACGTAAACAAACTGTAGCCATATGTAAACAAAGCAATATTGAAATAGGTTATGGCCAAAAACGTCACTGAAATTTTAGCAATGTTGTCGTTAAATTTCTTTAGAAGGTCAATAACCGCTTGACAGAAGATGTTTATTTTTCAAGGTACATTTCTAAACTTTTACGTTCAGTTGTTCAATGGGAAATTTTTTTTTTATTTAAGCTCTGTTACCTTTTTGGTATTATTTAAAACAATACATAAATGCACATTAATTAACGCACACACAACACTTTTGCTGGTTAGAAAACGCTCCCATCTAAGTTTTTTACATGGATGATGGATTTATGAACATAAAATTCTTTACAACTACATATTGTTCTAATGATAAATACAGATATACAAGTTGATGAAGGTAATATGTACTGATGACCGTGCCAGACAAAAAACTTTAAACTCAATTTTCTCTAAATAATTAATAAACAAACAGACCCTTCAACCACTTCACGTAACAAAACGTGCAGGCAGTTTGATTTGACATTTTCGTTCTTCTTCTTTTTTTCTATATGGCATCATCTACACAACAACACTACAATGTTGCCACCTGCTGACGTCTTTTTTATAAGATGATGTTTTATAAGATTATATTTTTTCATTCATGCTTTAGGACAAAATTCTTAATTTTCAATTTAATGTTTTTGCGCGAAAAATTTCGACGTTCCAGTTTCAAAACTGGCAGTTCTGGTATTTTCCGAAATGTGCGTGCGATAGAGAGATATAAATTATTTTCTAATATTATAAATTTGCTATTATAACTCCAAATGCCAAGAACTTCAATCGAACTAACGGACATGGTCTTGTGCTATGGAGCAGCACAGGAAAATGCTCTATACATGGAGCTTGGCTTTACCCGAGATGGAATATTTAATCAGCGAGTTATAGAGGAGAGAGAAACACAAACACGTTAGCCGCTGTACTATAAAAGTTAAAAAGTTGAACGTACAAGACTTCCTTTACTTTACAAGAAGGCTACAACAGTGGTACATACAGTCAAGTCGAAGTACCTAACTAATTCCGAAGGATAGTTAACAGATGAGGTTTGCTTTACCCAAGATGAAATATTTAATTAGCGAGACCAATAGCCAGATCAGGTTTTTCTTGAACATGTCGACAGGTATTATTGATAATCACCTAATAGGACTACATATCCTGCAAAACGACCTGGGAGAACTTTTAGAAAATGTTCCTTTAGGTCATATAAGGGACATGTGGCTTCTGCAAGCATAGTTTACGGATTGTCACTGAAATTTGGACGTCCTATGTGCGTTTATTCTAGCGTACGGTAGTGTTTATAGTGGTTTTGTGGGTGTCTGTCTGTTTCTTTAAGTGATTTAGTTAGTTTAGATATGCCGGTCATGTCCCGAGATTTGAAAGAAGAGGACAAAGCAGTTTTAGTGGGTATAAGCAAGCGAGGAGTAGACTGTGACTTTGAGTTTACTTCTTAATAGCTATTAGGCAGTCCCACACTATTATCAGGGCACGTATAGAGCATAAAGTGTGAGCATGATGTGATGAGCATAGAATATCCTCGATTTACTTTCCTTGTATCCTAAGGTAGCTAAGGTAAGCTAAATAATTAATTTTATAAGAAACTAAAAGTTCTACAGTTTTACAAGGTTTGGCAACATTGCAGGAACATGTGTTTGTCAGACAGCTCCGCCGGATAATATCATATGGCGCCGCGGAGTCACCTGTACGTTTAAGGATGATAGAAACAATTGAACACAACAAAGCTTCTTAAGCGTCTATTAAAGTTAATAAAAAAGAGTCAGGAAGAAAGTTGTACACCGTCAGAAATATGAGTAATTGCAGAAAATAATCTAGAGAAACTTTTAAAAAGAATATGCAAAACTTTGAGTTATGGTGAGAGCAGAACAAAGTTCAAAATATTGAACACAATAATAAATAATACTATTGAACAAAATATTGTGTCGACACAGAATCTGATAGGAATAACAATTAATGCCCAGAAAATGTCTACAGTAACTATAAATAAGTATATAATATAAAGTAATATGTATAATACTATATTGAATTAAAAATAAAAATAGTGCTTTATTGACTAAAACTTTATAAACATTTTTATTATTTTTAAGTTATGTTGTTTTATAGTTGTGACTATAAATTAGTTGACGGACACCATCAGTATGTTATATATTTCCGAGTATTGATATTTCGGATAAATATCTAGTAAAAATGATCTATTTGCAAGGTTAAAGGTTAGTATTTTAAAGTTTTCTATAAAAAAATTCTGTCGAATCCTTAATGCCTAGGAAGTAATTTCACCGAAATCGAAGTAGGCCTCAAATTCGAACTCTACTTGCTGCCAACATAAAAAAAATAAAATTTCAGTTACATAAAGTGGCAGATTATTCAATTTTTTTGCATTTCATAATGTAGCCATTATGAAACTCAAATAGAAAAAATGTATTATATTACCGGTAAGTTTAGTTGTTCTAATTGGAAATTACATGATTGTTTTCTGTTAACGATTTTTACAACACAACTAACAGCAGCATAGCCTCATTTTTTGCTCGCAATAAATGTTCAGAAACGGCTGGGCATACTAGTAGTACTTTTATTTTCAATTATTACGCGACTACGGAAAACAAAGCCTAACCTAATTACAGTTCCGCCTGTTTCGGCATCCATTTACATTTTTCCGTTTGCCGGAACAGGAGGATACGCTTCGAACCTTTTCGGCCGTATATTTTTGTGCGTCTGTGATAAAATTTATCCCATTTGAATGCAAATTTATCCGGGGGTCATCCCTTATTTTCCCGATAAAGACATGTTTATTCCGATATTTCCCATTATCTCTTCATTTTATTTCCGGTTAGTTTTCATTAACGACGGTAGGGGTGACGGTGGCTCTATGTTTATTAATGAGACATAAGTGGGGAAGAAAGGGTTGTTTTAAGGTGGGGTGGGGGGGGGGGGGATGATAAGGAAGTAGCTTCAATATACGGAATGGCCAAAATAATAATTTACTATCTGGAAATCCAGACCCAAATCATAGAAGAAACTTAAAGGCACTGATAAAGGTCTATAAAAGAAGTTGTCCATACGGGGTGTTAAAAAAAAGGGACGTCACAGGGAGCTGTGAGTAATTCACAACACTTTCTTGGATAGTAATTTGAAGGGTCTCACCTGGTGGTATACATCATATTTTAAAAAAATTTAAATATACCTGATGGTTCAATAATAATGGGTAAAAAACTTGATTCCATTGGAGCTCTTTGGAAGCCCATATCTCCGAAGAGGAGGCCTATACGAAAAAAGTTTATATAAACTTGTAGTACCCTTTCCATTTGTTGTCTTCATATTCGGGAGATTTCCCGCATTTTCCCGGACGCCCTGTAGATAATGAATATTTGGTAGCATTAATTTAATGACATATAGTTGAAACATTTTCTTAAATTGTACATCTGACACTTGACAATGATAATACGCCGACGAAAGTAACGATACCGGTGCCCGATTGGTCAACGCGAGAGGAAAAATATATCAAGTGCATACTGCAATTATGCATGCGCCGGCACCGGGCACAACTTGTCTCAACCACCAGTGGCAGAGCGAAAGCCTTTTATTGTTTTCATAATGTGTTTTGCTGTTAGTATTTGATGAGGGAACGGTGATTCCAAAAAAATTTAATGAACTTGAGCACGCTTATGCTTGAAAGAAAATTCGATTACTTTTTGACGCTGCTGTCCCTACCGTCCCTGCTTCAGACTTCTGTCTCGTACTGTACAGGGTGTTCCTTAGTGACGTATTAATAATTCCGAGGGTGATTCCTATGTCATTTTATGACGCTACAGGGCGTTAGATTATTTCTTCTTTTTCTTTTAAATCGGAATTTTTTAATATCTCCGAAAGTATTTTAGATAATATATTCAATTTTGTTATGTGTTAATAGGAATCGCATATTTTAGTTAAAAAAAGTCCCTGCAACCATGTCCTACGATATTTTTTACAAAAAAAGTTGTACGCTACTGTCGTTTTTCCATATGGATATTTTTCTGATTAGCCTGGTCAATTCTACATGGTCTCTTGTATCAGACGTGCAGTGCCGTATTAGATGAAAACAATTAAATGTGAATTGACACACAAAATGATAATAAACAATAATCAGTTTCAATTTGATTTTAGTTGTTTTAAGACAAAGCAGGCACTATTTTATGCGAACGTTCAGCCAAATATATTTAGTTTTTTCCTAATCTAAAACTGGATTCGTAAAGCTAAAGGATTGGAAAGCGCTATGAAAAAATTGCGTTCAAAAATATAATGTTATAAGAATAATAATTACAATTTCAAATATGAACAATTTTCAAATTTTTGTCACAGATCTTCCTGAAACTTGTTGATACCCCAATCGACATGTCAGACAATCTAAATATCAATAAATTAACTGAAAAACTTTATTATTAACGGCTAAAATTTCACTAAAAGAAATATTGATCAGCTGATGACTCTCGTCTCTTTCCAATCTGCCAAAAAGCGGCATATTTTTTAATTAAATTGATGCAACATAGATGGCTCTGATTGCTAATTTGGGATTGTTTGGGATCCTCATCTTAATCAAGAGCGGTGGTGCGTCTGACGAGAAAAACACAAGAGACCATATAGAATTGACCTGGCTAATCAGAAAAATATCCACATGGAAATATGTCAGTGGCGTACCACTTTTATTGTAAAAAATATCCGAGGACATGTTTACAGGGACACCACTGGTGGAGCGATAGAATAAAGTGTTGTAGATTGCAGCACAGGTGGCATTGTTACTTTGGGAGGTTATTTTGAGAAATAACATTATCAAAAAGGTTTTTGTTTCACCCGACGGACATTTCGTGTATTAAAAATTCGTACAACTTATGGATATTTTGTAAAAAGTACACACCTTTCAGCACGTTAATGCCCAGAAGGCTCTAAATATCAAAGAGCCCCTCGTTCGCCCGAATAACGTCAAATACAATATACTTTGACGGTCTACCCCGATTTCACCCCCTCGTGCACACAAGACGGGGCCAAAAGACAAGTTTTTCCTCCCGTAATTACTTGCAAATTGAGTTCATAACCGAAGGCACTCGAAACGCAATCATTTTAAGGGAGCGCGAGCTGTGTAAGGTCCTTTTAAATGTCATCTTGGAGGAGGGTCGAAATGTGCCCATGTAGAAGTAGAAATTTAAATGTTCGATGAATGTAAAAGTCCTACTAATAAGCTGGGAACATACAGCGTATAACAAATTCGTCCTTCGTCATTGGGATCTCGGGAACGGTAAGAGATAACAATGTCATAACAACAATATGCCGCAAGAAAATCAAAAAATAAATTTATTTTATAAATATATTTTATATACACGGTGTTGAGAAAAGGTCGGTACCCCGGAATAACTCCGGTGCATCGCATTGCAGCGGAAAATGTCTAGGGAAAAAGTTGTTTGGTTTTGAAAGAGGAATAGTTTGCGAACAAACCCGAACAAACCCCCCTCAACTCCCGGTCGCGGGTGGGGGTAAGTTAAGATTTTCAAATGGAATCCTATATTTTTTATTAGCGTATCGTGTTCTCCGACCAAAAATAAATATCTTTTGTCCGAAAAATTTTTTTATTCGGGTCCATCCTTCACCATGAGAAAGGCAAAATCAGAACCGTGCGAAAATCAAGTTTTATCCCGGAAATACTCTTTTTCTCTGTCTTGTACTAAAAAATGCCCGTGGCCCATTTTACTTTACACTATTTCTCCTTCAAAACCAAACAACTTTTTCCCCAGACATTTTCCGCTGCAATGCGATGCACCGGAGTTATTCCGACCTTTTTTCAACACCCTCTATACAGGATGTTCCTTAATGGCGTGCTAATATTTCAGGGTGTGATTCCTTAGGTCATTTTATAAAGAAAAGTTCACATGAACATATGTCCGCAACGGCATAAATTTTTTGCTACAGGGTGTTGAATTTGTATTTTTTTTAATGGTTATTTTTTAATATCTCCGAAAGTACGTTAGATATTATTTTCAATTTTGCAATGTGTTAACAGGATATAGAACCGCAAATTTTAGTTAGAAAAGTTATATAATTGTTCCACCAGTGGCGTCCCTGCAAACATGTCCTCTGAAATTTTTTTACAAAAAAGATGGTACGCCACTGACATTTTTCCATGTGGATATTTTTTCTGATTATCTGGTCAATTATACATGAAAACGATTTCTTGAGTTTTTCTCGTCATTGATTAAAACAATTAAATTCAAATTGCTTCATTTAGCAGTATAGACGGATAATTTTTGAACACATACATCTGGTTTTATTTTTTCGCTGTATACGAATGCGAAACAAGTATTGTTTGGAAAATGATGATTGTAAAAATGTCATTTATTCCATATGTCATATATTCCATAACTAGATGTTAGAAGAGCATGTTTGCAGGGACGCCACTGGTGGAACAATTGAATAACTTTTCTAACTAAAATTTGTGGTTCTATATCCTATTAACACATGCCAAAATTGAAAATAATATCTAAGGTACTTTCGGAGATATTAAACAATAACCGTTTAAAAATTTAAAACTCAACACCCTGTAGCAAAAAATTTAAGCCGTTGCGGACATATGTTCATATGAACTTTTCTTTATAAAATTACCTAAGAAATCACACCCTGAAATATTAGCACGTCATTTTAAAAATCTAAAATTTTGCGTCCCGGTTTTTATTTTTACCTGTCTTTGTTCGAAGAGATATCCAAGAATCTTTTAACATATAGGATGTATTGTTGTGTAGGGTAATAAAAAACTTATGCACCTACCTGAATTCTATCATCCATACAAGCACATTCTCCCCCGTCCTTTCTTTTTTCTCCATTATCCACAGAAAAATCTCTACTTTCTTCTAACTTCTCATCATCCAAAACAAATCCTAATTTAGGATAAAACACACCGTAGACCGATCCCGGAGAGAGCGGTGAATTTATTCCAGAATCCGAATCCGACGTTTTGCTAGGTTTAGTCTTTTGAATCGATCTCACTGAACTAAACTTGTACGAATCATCACTAGACTGTTCACAGTTTTTGTACTTGTCACCATACTGATGGCTACAACTTCCATACTCAAAATACGTCGGATTTTCCGCACTATCCAGATCTAAGCTTGCTTCTTTCTGAATCACACTAGCGTTAACAGTATTTCCACGAGAAATATCCCTATAATCATCTAATTTTCCCTGTTCCTTATCCCTAAAGATATTTTCGCGATTTGTACTACTCGCAAATCCAGCTGAATATTCCCCACGATCCAACTTTTTATCCCGCGTTCCAAATCTCTTGAGATTTTTTCCAGGAAAACTTAATAGACCAGCAGGAGTTGCGTGATCATTATTTTTTAACTTTCTACAATCTTTCTCGATAAAACTTTGCCCAGTTGAAATTGGCAAGGAACAGCGACTCGTATTTTTGTAAATTTTTTGGTCCCGAGCTGGAAACTGGTTTGGTGTGGAAGAAGTGCTGGAATGATCTCCAATTGAATATTTTTTACATGGCAAATGACTCTTCTGTGCCCCTCTAAAGTTTCCTTTATATTTTGCATCAAAATGCTCGCTACTGATACGTGGAACTTCATCGTATCGATTACTTGGTCCAGGCTTAGTAACATTCGAAATATCACTATTACAACCTGTATATAAATATAAAGTCTTCGCGCTAGATATTCTATTAAAACTCTTAAAATCATCTTCACTAAGCCTCTCATGGCAAACATCGTCAGTGTCACCAAACTCACTTGATATAGGTCTCCGTTTCACTGTACCAGTTTTAGCGCTGTCAGAATCCCAATCTAGACTATTCGACCTGAATTTTGACAGATGGGGATTGACTGGTATCTTTGTTGCGCGATTGTGCTTTGTTTCCTGTACGTTCTTATTTTTCTTCAAATTACTTGCTGCCATTTTTTCAGGGGAAGATGCTTAGTGGCAATATGTGAACACATAGTTATAGGAAATTAGTAATTCTTGTTTATCAACTTACAATTGTTGCACAAACCCTTTTGGGAAGCTATATGTATTGTCAATACCTTAAAGAATTAGCAGCATTTATATTTCTGCATGTGGTATTATGGGTTTGATTATTTTAGATAATTCTTTAGTGATTCGTCGATTTGGTAGCATCGTCAGGTTTGATTCCGTTTTTTTAACATTACCTTCGAATTTCGAACGATAAGAACTTTGAACTTTGTCTGAGACAGACCGAAATCCCTGCAAAGCAGGCGTTCGTCTCCAAATATAAGTTGTCAGATTCTTACAATGATTCGTTGTTCTTAAACCTTCTATATTCAATGACTTTGCTAATTTGATACTTATAAGAATTACATGGTCAAAAATAGTCTTCAAAACACCACGAAAAATAATCTATTCACCTTTCTCCGGTGTATTTAGTCGGTAACCGGACACTTAACAGGCACATTGTCACAACAAACAAATCTAAGGATCCGATTTCGTATGATCCGATTAGAGGGAAAATAGAGACTGAAAGACAAGTGCACATCGCGCCATATAAAGACAGACCTATCGGGATTTCCCTTTGATGAATTTTTCCACCCCCTCAATGGGAAAATATTGAAACAAATAACGACGTTGCATGAATAGAACCAAGAAATATTTTAAATATTTTTTAATTGGATTTGTTGGAATATAATGCATCAAAAATGCATAAAGCCAAAAAATATATCCCCGTAAATATAACGTGTCCAAGATAAGGAGGGCCAGTACAGGGATCTCGGAAACCGTAAGAGATACGAAGTCAGTTAGAGTTAAAGTTGCGCATTTACGTGCCTAATAATATGCCATTTAGAAAGTTTTAAAATTCCGAGTAGTTTCGGAGATATCCGGAAAAAACGAAATCGTGAAAAATCGATTTATTGTTTTCCTGGGTTTTTTGAGATCGAATTCTAAAGTAAATTGCATTGCAACTTTTTCCGCTCTATCTAACAGCGTTAATTGTTTTGTAATTCGACGAGTCGTCTTCGAAGGGCCATTATCAACTTTATTTTTTTAAATACGGTCCTGTTTTCCTGATATTGGAATTTGAGAGCTTATTTTCTCCCGAATGCAACGATGTATGACACATTGTGGATTAATGACGTTTCGAGGGTTTTTTGAACAACATCAGGAAATTTTGGGATACGATCCTGTATTTTTCCTAATTTTATAAATAATATCTCATAAGTAAGCTCTAAATTTTTTACTTATGTTGGAGTAGTTCAATAAATAACAAATAATTTAATAATAAACCACAGATAAGTGGATTTTTCAGAATCTCGGTTGTTTCCGGATATCTCCGGAACTACAAGGAATTTTAAAACTTTCTAAACGGCATATTATTAGGCATGTAAATGCGCAACTTTAACTCCATTTAACCGACTTCGTATATCGTACGGTTTCCGAGATCCCTGTACTGGCCCTCATTATCTTGGACACCTTGTATATCCTTAAGTCAAGCATCAATAACGGGTTTTTCAATCTTTCTTTAATTTTCTATAGCCCATTATCCTACTACCCGATGTATTGTAATAGACATGCTAGATAGTGATAAAATAAATAATTACCTGTTTCATATAATTGTCTGGTCTTCATAATTATTGCCAATTTCTTCCTAAAAAAAATATATATTTTTTAAATACATTAGTTCTCGTTTCCAACAGATTAATTTTATTCTGTGACAAAAACAATGACTTATCTTTTCAACCCTTTAAAGACGCTCTTCTAAATTGGGGTCTCGTTGATCACCTAGAGACCTTATGCATGACAGAGGGGCATTTTTGCTCTTAGAGCGGTGTGATCGGAGGGAGGGGGGTGTTGAAACAAATGAAACAATCTCACGCACGATATTACCTTAATCAAACAAGCCATGGGGATAGCGAATTGCTTTACTCTTATGACAGGGATGAGGGTGTATACGGGGGGTGGTTAGAAGCATGACATTTAGTCAGTTGTGGACAGAAATTTTGGAAAACTTATTTACGAAGGGATTAAAAATAACATACTCTCTCACTGCCACCTGCCACTTTTTGATCTTCTAAGGACGGCGTTATTAGAATTCTCATCCACGACGTTTCGGATTTTTGCGACCATAATTTTTTTAAGTGGGAAAATTGTATTTCACTACCCGTTATACACGTAATTTGACGACGTAAATTAGTATATTACAATACAAGTACGGTAGTTAAGTCTTTACCGCATGGGCGTGATGTTTAACAAAACGAGCCGAAGGCGAGTTTGGTAAATCACGCAAATGTGGTAAATGTAAAAATTCGATTTCTGATGGAAATATTTCTAGAGTTATCTGGTTTTATTAAAATCAAGCTATTAGTTTACTGACGAAAACTTAAAATTCATCAAAAAAAACACAAAAATCGTCGGAATATAAAATATTGTATGAAATTCGGTATTGGTATGGTACACGCCATGTTATTAGACTCTGCTGACGCCTCGTCCAATAATACTCACGGCTAGTGCCATAATGATCGTTATTATGATCCTTATAACATAAATATCTATTATTCTACTCAGTAACTGGAAAATTTTTGCATCGTTTTGAGGATAAATATTTTTTAATAGAAATTAGTGGGTGGGGGGATTGCCCTTTCAGTGCTGGATAGAGAATTTTGTCGACTTTGATATGGCCCTAATTTATCATTAAAAAGGCTATGTTTATGTGTTATACAGTGTGTTTAAGAGAGCATTCCAAATTTCAAAAATCTATTATGTGCTACAAAATTTGGTAAGGACATCTCCGAATATATTACGAATCTCTCCCGTAACATGGATCAAACCCCGAACGTGGCATTTCGCCCGCCGCAAATGACCGAGAGCGAGAAACCACCCCTTCGATTTCCGAGTGACTCATGTCGTTTGGGGATTCCTGGAGGGAATCCCCGCGTTCATTCCTGCAATGTAATCCTGCTGATTCGAGCCGACAACATTGTTGCATTGCAATATTGAAATTGCAACACATTCGCCAAGGGGGTGGAAGATAAAATATGCTGTAGCGGTATTATTGGGGCTGGGCATGTATTTAAGTTTTCCATTATATTTTTATGTTTAAAATTTATTTGATTTAATGGGTATGAAGTATGAGGAAACAAAAAGAACGAAATCGTAAAAATTCGGTGTTGTCCAAAATGTCTTCGGCAATATTCGGAATTTTTTAAATTTGAAAACATGAAGTTGCAGATCTCGCTAACTCGCAACTATTGCCTAATTTGATCATTTCTGTATGTTCTATGGTTAAACAGATCCCTGTATTCTTATCCGGAACACCCTGTATATAAAAATTACTAAACATATAATGTTAAAACAGCTATTCCCCGTGCTATAGTCCCCATCGAGCGGCGAATTAGGTTTCGAATTATTTTTTTTCTCGTCAGTACAGACAGGGTTGTACAGAAACAGTCCGCCCCCCCCCCCCCCCCCCCCCCCCCCCAAAAAAAAATAGTTGCGGTGGGGTTGGGTGGGGTTTGAGGGGGAGGGGCTTGTTCTTAGCAGTGGCGGCGCTTAGCCGGGGGCCCTATGGACGTAATAATAATACAAACTACAAGGCAACCATAAAATGAAATGACGTCAGAAAAAGTAATATCGACAAGAACTCACTGAAGTCAAAAGTCCCAATCAAAAAAGTCCTTCACAGTATATGGTTCCATTTCAATTAACAACCTCTTTATTGACCTTGTCCACACTCTTATATTACTAATTCCTTTAATGTTAATAGCAGTGGCGGTTCTTCCACAGGAGCACATGCGTACGTACACCCCCAAAACGAATAAAAAAATATTAATTTATATTCATTGAATATTATTTATCGTATAAGGTCCTATCCTCCCTAATATTTTATCGTACCGTCAATTATCGTATAAAGTTCGACCCTCCCTAATATTTTATCGTACCGTCAACTAAACTGTATATTATAAGCTCGCGATCCGGCAACCGTGCCTCGGTCGAGGTTAATGACGATTGTGACAAGACTTGCTCGCATGTGCGATTAAGTAGGCGGGGCATAATGCAGTTTTTCTGTAGTAACAGGTGGCGGGAGACAGCGGGGGATAGCGGGGCTATGGCGCACATGGGAAAGGCGCACAATTGTCTGTTCGTGCATCTAGTTAGAAATTCGATAGTGTATGATTTAATATTTTAATATTATATATCTATTAAGTTAAAATGAATAGTTTGACGGTGGACTATTTAAAAAATAAGTTTAGCTCTTTGAGTTTGGAGCAAAAAATTGAAGTGAAGAATGCGGGAACACCTAAACCCGAAATTAATTTAACGCAGACCGCAAAGGGTAAATCTAGGGACTTTAATAGAAAGTTTAAAAAATAAATATACGAAAAAAGATTTATAGAGGGTATTCCAAACTTTAACGAGGCTGTTATTGATCAATTTTCTACAATTAAGAACCGAAGAGCGGACTTTACGTTTAAGCACCATACACACTAAGAAAACCTTTCTTATTTTCCAAAAGTTGTATTTCCTTGTGTAAAATTAAAAAATAAATAAAAATATGTTTTACCTAACGCATTTTCTTATTACTTCTGTTCTTTCTACATTTAAAAAGCCTATGAAGTAATTGTTTGGTCGTTACACAAAAATAAAATTTTAAAAATAATTTCACCATACTTGTGAACCCCCTCTAGCATAGGGCACGAGCCGCCACTGGTTAATAGGCAATCTATTGTATAATTTAACGCACATGTAATATGGGCTTTTTTCAGACATTGTTGAATGGTGAAGTGGATACAAATAATTCAAAGTTCGAGTACCGCAGTTACGCTCATTAAGTTCCTGGAAAATTTCTTTGTTTTTGAAGAAGAACCTTAAACACTCATAAATGTAAAGTGCCGTATCTGAAAACCGACTCGAAATTTGCATGATACAAAGTCTTAATTGTTTGCAAATTCATATAAGATGACACAATCCTTATACCACACAAGAATTGATTTAAAATCACCCCCAAAAACAAGTGTTCTGTTTCCCTATTGACATGGTCAATATACACGGTTGCCCAGACGTCCGGAATAAAATTAATATAGCCTTAACCTGTAACTTTTGGGGAAAACGCTCGGACACGTCAAATTAGTTTTATATATGCTCACATTTTGACGTTATTCGTTTGTTTTTTTATATACATTTGCCAAAGATATAACGACATCGATCTTTTTTTTAAATAGAAACATACAGCTTGTGATACATTGTTTGAAAGCTAATATCTCGTACAGTAGGCTCATAAATTTTAGCGCGATTCTGTCAAACTATTTCAAAATGGCGACCCCTAAATTTTTTTAAAAATATCTCTATTTAAATAAGCGGAAATAATTAATCATTGATGTTTTTTTTTGCTTCGTTACATTTTTATTTTCAAGTCACAAAATATGAAAACGTGAAACATTGAAGATTTCTTACCTTGAAAGGTAAAAAACCATCAATGATTTATCATTTCCGCTTATTTATAGAGATTTTTTAAAAATTTTAACAGTCGCCATTTTGAAATAGCTTGACAGAATCGCGCCAAAATTTATCAGCATACTGTACGAGATATTAGCTTTCAAATGATGTATCACAAGCTGTATGTTCCTATTTAAAAAAGAGATCGATGTCCTCATATCTTTGACAAATGGCTATAGAAAACAAAGGAACAAAGGAATATACAGGGTGTTTTTCAACATGTTAATAGTTAAGGAGGTTATTCTATTTTCAGAAAAAACTTCATATGAACATATATAATAAACGTATTAACTTTTGAGATATAGGGTGTTTCATGTTTTTTCAATAATTTCTTAAGGTTAATGACATAAATACGTGACAACTAGACTAGGTAGACAATTGTCAAAACTGTTCACACATGTTTACAAAACAAAATCTGCTTCTTACCTAGTAGATATAGGGTATCTCCGTAATTGTTAGTGCGATCAAAAAAGTAATGTAGGTGTCATGTACTCTTTTTGGGTCAAACTTAAAATGATAAAATCAAACTTTGAAAATTCTGACTCGTTTAAGAGATACGGGGGAAAATCAAAAAATTGACAATTTCAAAATTACCCTATATTTTCTTAGTTAAAAGAGATACGGAAAATGTTTTATACAGACGTTTCTTTATATTGATTGTTGAATAATCTGCCATTTTCAGAATAAGTGTACGGGGTCAGGTAAAAAAGTTATCGGACCTATCCTCTTTTTTTAAATGGAACACCCTGTATATTTTAATCTAAAAAGATACTATTTTAAATTCTCCTTTCAAATATATGACACACCATGGATGATATTGGTTTCCTAGGCGATTTATTTAAACTTTATACCTTAAAACCAAAGTAGGCCATTAAACAGAAACTAATCTAGAGACAACTATGTTGACATTCTAGTTGTTATTAACATTTAACGTCAATTTAATTTTTTACATATTAATTTGTGAAAAAGACTTCTTGAAAAATTTGATGATATCTATCATCCATGGTGTGTTATAAATTTGAAAAGAGAGTGTAAAATGCTATTTCTTAGATTAAAATATACAGGGTGTTCCATTTAAAAAAATGAGGTTAGGTCCGATAACTTTCTTACCTGACCCTGTATACTGATTCTGAAAACGGTAGATTATTCAACAATGATTATAAAGAAGCTTCTATATAGAACATTTTTCAGTACTCTTTTAACTAAGAAAATATAGGGTAATTTTGAAATTGTCAATTTTTTGATTTTCCCCGTATCTCTTAAGCGAGAGAAAATTTTCAAATTTTGATTTTACCATTTTAAGTTTGACCCAAAAAGAGCACATGACACCTACATTACTTTTTTGATTGCACTCACAATAACGGAGATACCCTATAATACTGTCGAAAATGGAACACCCTGTAAGTCAAACGACATAAAAACAAGAGCTCAGCAAGGAATGATAATTTCAAAAATTATTTTCATTAAAAAAAAACAAGTGGCGTACCATTCTTTTCTTCAAAAATACCGAGGACAATTCCCGCACGAACGCCACTGGTCGGATTTAAAAAACACGTTATACATCATAAAACGCTTCTTGATGAATAGAAGGTGTGTACCAAATTTCACAAAAATATCTAGATCAGTATCACAGATATTAATAAAAAAGGAGAGTTTTTTAAAATTTCCTTCCTTACTAAACATTAGCATAAGTCATTAAGAAACACCCTGTATATTTGTTTGAAACCCTACTAAAGCCATATATACCATAACCCCCAATACAGATTCTATTGCCTTTTATTGCGAAAATCGTTTAACGTTAAACATCGGGAAGTGTTTTAGTTCTTTTTTTGTGTTAGAGAATGTTATTCCAGGTTTTTTTTTTATTTCGTAGCGTTTCGTTAAGATTAGAGCCATTCAGTCGTCTCTACTGCTTTTCCAAGGCACCTAAACACAATTTCGCTTTCCACCAGCAGTTAAAATCAACGAAAAACTACATTTAGAACAGTTAGGACCTAAAAGCGTTCCAATTTCGTTGGGAATTATAAGTAGTACAACTACGCCTCAATACAATCATTTGTTCTTCCGCTGAATGCATTTTGTTGTCAGTTTTTTGGCGGTGTTGTCATATTGCAACACAGAATTCTAAACGCACGTGTTCAGTTTTTGACAAGACGTCTTTGGCGCGCGTTATTACTTCTTTTTCAAACTTTTTAGAAAAAAAAACTACAATTTTAAGGTAGATACTCTCTTACCTTCGATCTTATTTTTAAATAATCCATTTTATAATTAAATTCCATAAAAAAAAAATAAAACACAAAAAGTATGTTCTGCAACAGAACCAACAGTAGATAATATCACACAAATTTGAAATCACATCACAACATTTATTATTATGAATTATTTCACAACAGAAAAAAAAATCGGGTAATGCTACAACTAACAAAACGTTTAAAATTCGTATAAGTCAAGCACGAGGAACACTCGACAGCGTCAATCCATCCCCGAGTTTCGAAACATACTGAAGCAACAATAGTCGCGCGCGGCGGGTATCCAAGCAAGGGCGAGACACGCGGTGTGATCTGACATCACTGTTAGTATACTCTAGTCACCCACATTATTGCTAAGTGAATCCAGATGGAACGGCGCGACAGTATGTGGGTAAAAAGGGTTTTTACCTTAGTATTTAGATATTCGATTTAAAAAAAAAGTATGTAGACTTTCTCTAGGACACCCTAGGAGTCACCTATTTAAATATAATAAGTCATTTCCATAACACCCTGTATTACATTTTTTTCTGTACGAAATGGATAATTTTATTTTTAATGCTCCTCTTCACTAGAATAGATCGTGTCTAATATGTTTTTATAAATTGTAATTCACTTCTTTCGTCATTTTTTATAAATTACTCCTCAACCTGACAAACAAAACTAATATAAATCGCTGTCAAATGAAACTAGCTTTTTAAATTCGATGGAAAAAATGGCGTCCGATTTCCCATCGATTTTTTTAAGTGCATTCAGCAGATGATTACTAATCGTTTAAAAATCGATGGGTTCTGCTGAATGCGCCCATCATTTTCATTATTTGTCAGGTATGTTCAGATTTAAGTCAATTTTTGGTAATAACGTCTTAGAAATAATTTGCTGGTGTTTGCTGTATTACCTGAACTATGAGAGTTTCGTAGTTTTGCCATCACGTTTAATTGAATAGCTTAGGATTGGCTCACCAAAATGTATTCAAACTCGGCACAAGGGTTTACCATGCCCGCCTCTTCAAGAAATCATAATGAAGTTTTTCTATAAAAATGTACAGGGAGCCAATATTCAGCCACCTCAAAAATTACATATGTTCAACTTAACGACGCATCACCCGGTATGAACTTTTGGACTTAAAATGGGTCAAATACATATCATTAAGGGACACCTTGTATATCTGTCACAAAAAATTGTTGAATATGTTACTGAGAAATAACTCCATCCTTCCAGGCTCATTTCCTTAACTTTTCACCCGCGGCAGTTGCGGAAAACTACCCTCGGAGATCGGTCTCGCTCCGCTGCAACGGCCCCAGGAACCGTATTTCACAAGATAAGCCCCGTATTGCGAAACACCTTGCCATTTTAAAAAAAAATCCCCTCGAATTCACCTTTTGGCCTCCCCCCCACCCCCTCCCCCTCGTGCGAGGGTGAAACTTTTACCTGTGTTTTCTTTCGGTTTTCTTCGGGTCGAGTTTCTGTTTTAATGTTTTGTTTTATAGGCGACTTGGATCTAATTTAAAGACCTTCAAAAAACCGACCGTGCAATTATTGAGGAAAATTTCACTTCTAATTAGTTAGTTTTTAATATATACAGGGTGTATACAAATTAATAATAATTTACATTTTACTATTCATCGTCAATCACACACAATTAGCTTATAACTTTTGAACCAATGGGCCGATCGAGTTCGGGATTTCTCTAAACGACTTGATACGTCACTGTGGACACGTCATATATGCTAACTATTAATTTTGACATCTAACAGGTGACAGGTGACAGATGACATATCGATGGTGATAGGTGACAGGGTGACAGCTGTTCTTAATCTGTAACTGTAATTCTAAACAAGTGACGCATGTCGGTTTTGAATTTTAACATTTGACAGGTGACATATGGCATATGACATATCGAAATTGACAAGTGACTGCTACCATATTTTGACAGCAAATATCATATTCGGCCATATACTCAATTCTTCTGTGCACACTCTCGGGCATTGCGCATTAGATAGTGAAAAAAATAATCATCTCTTACTACTTCCCTTTTAATTCAGTTTACCGACGATCATAATATTTAAAATGTTTTTGTCCTCGTGTGTGTGCGCGATAACGCGATTCACGTTGGTTTTGAATCGTTGAGGGTTATATTCGTTGGGAAGCACGACCTCAGAATGACGTCCTCCATAATTATTAAACACTGAAGTTCGAGGAGTACTAAGCTGAACCATATATGGATGGAAGGTAAGTGGTTCATCGTATATTTCTGCTGTTCGTCGCTATAGGTGGAACTAAGCGAGAAATGTACTTTTGCCATGGAAATATCGATAGAGGAAAGTCAAATCACCAACCTGTCTTCGATGTTCTTGGTCAGCTCGTGAGCCGAGTATAGGTTCGTTCCACATACATATAAACAGTATATTGCCAATACGAACGTTCCAAAATACAAAAAGTGTCCCCGCTATGGGAGATGGCGCAGTAGGGTGGAAATTTTATCGATCGCGTCAGAGCCGGACCGACATTATTTGTTTGTTGTTATTCGTCGCCATCTTTGGATCTGGATGCTTTTTCAAATTACAGAATAAAAAGTGGTTCATCCACATTGTTGTCGGTATATTAGTGCTTATAAACTTTCATTACCTAACAACAATTTTTGTAAAGGAGTTTTTGGTGATTCGATTTGGTGTTTGGTAGGTTAGTGGCTTGTTTCGTTTAAGATGAAAGGACACAAGTGCATAAAGTATTTCAGGAAGCGAATTTCACTAAAAAACTTGTAAAAAAAGAAGAGAGTGTCAAAAGTATATAATATAATATATATGTGGTCACTACCTAACCTTAAAATTAATGTATTTTTAATTTGGTGCATTAGTAGCTGATAATAATTCCCAAAATAGTCAATATAGTCATTCTTAATTTTTGGTTTAGATAAAAGTGAGGTTAAGAAACATACGCCGTCGGATGAAAGTTAAAATAAAGCTCATCGTGTCGATTGTTACAAATGTTCGGACGGAATTTGGCACCAAAAGTTTAGACCAATCAGGGCACCGTCCGATCATCGTATCGTCAGAAATCGTATGCATGGATATTGCAATATCTTTCCTAACTAACCAGTGAAATTTACATTAAAAAAGAAATTCGGTCCTGTCGAATGTTTACTTTCACAAGGATATTTCCGAACTGCACATATTCACAACGCCCCCTTCGATGCCCATGGCGGGGACATAATTGCAGATGGTATTAGCAATATACTAAAATTTCATTCTGCGCATAAGTTGTGGACGAGTTTCCAACTGGTTGCTGCTTTTTGTCTCTGTGAACTGAGAGAGAGACTTAACCTACACGTATCCCTATTATTGCTCATTTCTGCTTTATTAAGAACTTTGGAATAGATTTTTAAAGAATAATTGAAGGAACCAAAACATGCCTGGATTTAAGGAAAACAAAATCCCCCCCCCCCCCCCCCCCCTTCCTCCCCACAAACAAACGAACGAACAAACCTGAACAACAACAACAACCCCCCCCCCCCCCCCCCGGAAAATTATGTTGTGTCAGGTGTTCCATGGAAAGTGAAAGATATATGTTTTAAGAATTTAATGAATATAAAAATGTTTTCATTTATTCATCGAGCATTATAAAAGTTGTATTCTTTTTTACATCGAGAAAATTTACATATTTTTGAATCCTCTTCTCGCTTTCTTCTCCGCGAAAACTTCGATGGTTGCATCCAGATCAATTTGATTGGCGACTTGCTGTTCGGTGAAAAGTATGCTGAAATCGTCCAATGCTTCTGCACTCATTGTAGAACGGTGACGATCTTTGACTCTCTTCAATAAACTCATTGTTCGTTCGGCGCTGGCAGTGCTGACGGGAAGGGTCAAGAATAAACGCAATAAACTGCAGCACTCCGGGAAACTGCTGATCAAATTTTTTTCAACGATGAAGTTCAAATATTGCAATGGACTATGCTTAGTAGAATCTTGTTCTTGTAAGAAATATATATCCGCAAAACTGATTAACTCATACTTCAGGGCAGTTGTAAAAACAGTTGGATAATTCTCCATCAAATTGCACACATTTTTTTCAAATTCTTTCTCTTCCATGTTTTTGAAGGATTCAGGTTTGAGAAATCCGAAAAGTGCGTTTATCTCATCAAAACCTTGATAAGTCAGAAATATTCGACAAACTTTGAGAAAATCGTAGACGTTTTAAATAACTGATTGATTACAAAAGTTATTTGATTTTATATTTAATTTACGATAGCTATCAAGCATTGCAATTATTCTGATAACAGGGGGGCCCCTGAATGAAAATTGAACTTGTGCTGTCCACAAGGGACTCACCGAAACATTTTTTCAACAAAAAAAATAAAAAACATAAATCGAAGGTGTAACTTTCAGCAAGAGGGGCCCTGAAAGCCTTTCGACGGGGGTTTTTCGGGGGGGGGGGGGCAGTGGGCAAGCGCGCTTTTGCCCACCTGTTAAATCCGCCACTGCACATGCCTCTGATACTAATTATTTATGACTGCTCTGCAAACGAACCTGTTCTAAATTCCCTTCTAAAATTCTCAATGTTTCTTAGGTTGTTATTTCGGGTAATGTAATAGATAACAGTTTAATGTAGTGTATAGTATTTACAATAATGTCTGCTAAACCAAATGGAGCATTACTCAACGACAATACGCCTTCCAGCGACACATGTAAAACTAATTACGGCTGAATAGAGAGGCATGCACTGAATAACGGAGCAAACAGGGGGACGAAATGAAATTCGGTACGTTTGTGGTAAATTGAAAATCCGGTTTAAATTATATTATGTATATCGTTATTACCGTGTGTTTGCGGGTTTCCGGTCGAAATATCCGTTTAGAATTAAATAATAATTTTTTCTATTTGGGTTTCATAATGGCTACATTATGAAATGCAAAAAAATTGAACAACCTGCCACTTTATGAAACTGAACTTTTATTTTTTTTATGTTGGCAGCAAATAGGGTTCGCATTTTAGGCTTACTTCGATTTCGTTGATATTAGTTTTCTAGGCATTATGAATTCGACAAAACATTTTTATAGAAAACTTTAAAATACTAACCTTTAACCTTGCTAATAAATCATTCTTACTAGATATTTTTCTGAAATACCTATACTCGGAAATATATAACATGCTGACGGTGTCCGTCAACTAATTTCTAGTCACAGCTATAAAACAACATAACCTAAAAATAATAGAATTATCTTTCCAGTTCTATTTCTGCAGTGTTATTCAATAAAGTACCATTTTTATTTTTAATTCAATATAGTATTATACATATTAGTTTCTATACAGTGAGGACGTACAGTAAGGAATAAATTCATTATCTCGCAAACTACAATTTTTTAAAAAAATCGCTCGGACATAAAATGTAGATATACAGTGTGTTGCAAATAAGAGTGACACAAAATTTTTTTTTTCTTAAATGGAACCCACTGTATATTATTGCATGTACGGATTCTTCGGAAAATCCTAAACATTTTTCATGTAGCATGTGCTATACCTTAGCCCAAGCGTTTTGGAGTTATTCTCATTCAAAATTTGAAAAGTGCAAAAAGTCATGGAGAAAACAAAGAATATTTGTTTTGAATAATTATTTAAAAAATGTCTTATTTATCGAAAAACAGTTAGGTGAACTTAAAAATAATTTTTCTAAAGTAAATGTTCGAAGTGTCTTCCGTTGGTCAACTGACAATAGCCTAACCGATCTACAATTTCTCGCTGAACATTTCGAACCATTTGGGGTGTAATTTGCCGAATTTCTTGCCGGATGCGATCTTTTAAATCATCTAAATTTGCAGGCTGGCTTTTGAATACTTTTCCCTTAAGGTATCCCCATAAAAAAAAGTCGAGTGGTGTTAAATCGGGTCACCTTGGTGGCCACTCAATAAAATCACCTCTTCCAATCCACCTGTTTGGAAAAGTATCGTCCAAATATGTACGAACTCCCACAGCGAAATGTGGGGGAGCACCATCTTGTTG
The DNA here is from genome assembly GCA_963991005.1 of Barypeithes pellucidus. NCBI lineage: Eukaryota > Metazoa > Arthropoda > Insecta > Coleoptera > Curculionidae > Barypeithes > Barypeithes pellucidus. The sequence continues at coordinate 17,224,455 of OZ022565.1, read as the reverse complement.
CAACCAGATATTATGATGTGGCAAATCGGGACGTTCTAACTCAGGAAAAAGGGTGGCCAGGGCTGGAACAAGTTCTTGTTCTAAAAAACTCAAGTATCTCTCGCCTGTTAAATTTCCGTCAAAAAAGAAAGGCCCTATAACAATGTCATCGACAACGCCAGCCCACACATTGATCTTTTGATTAAATTGTGTGTGTCCTTCCCTCATCCAGTATGGATTTACATCGGACCAATATCGATAATTTTGGGTATTTACGTCAAAATGTGGACTCATCGGAAAAAATTATATTTTTTACAAAATTTCTGTTTACGAAACACATATCCTGTAAACGCTCACAAAATTCAAGGCGCCTCTTAAAGTCCCTTTCCAAAAGTTCTTGGAGAACTTGCATTTTATAAGGATGGTATTTATTTGTATGCAGTATTTTAAGAACTGTTGTTTTTCCAATATCCACGTCACTTGCTACCTGCCTAGACACCACATGCTGGTTATCTTGAACTGCCAGTAAGACTTCTAATTGTTGATTTTCATCAACTTGAGGACGACCAAATCTAGGGACATCTCTTACATGACCGAATTGCCTAAACTTGTACTCAATTTTGCTTACTGTTGATTGTGATATTGGCGGACGATTGGGGTATTTTTGATTAAATAACTCACAAGTTTCTTGCTGTGTTCTAACCCTATCACCGTAGCCCATCATCATCAAAACCTCTATGCGCTGTTTCTCAGTGAGCCGTATAGTGAGCCGCATTTTAATTTAATTTAGTTATGAAAAAACGAAATGAGTCTTTTGAAAACTAGTATAACGTTAGGAAAATACACATGAAACTGACAATAACAGTAACTATTGACATTAATTCTTTTGGTTCTTGCATCATAACTCCAAAGCCTACTTGACTTTTCTTGCGCTTCATGCATGCTGACTACAGGTTTTCCTCAGCGTGCATGAATCAATGCAAGTCTTGATTGATTGCGAAATATCTGATTTTCAAATTTTGAATGAGAATAACTCCAAAATGCTTGGGCTAAGGTATAGCACATGCTACATGAAAAATGTTTAGGATTTTCCGAAGAATCCGTACATGCAATAATAGTAATAACAGTGGATTCTATTTAAGAAAAAAAAATTTTTGTGTCACTCTTATTTGCAACACCCTGTATATCTACATGTTATGTCAGAATATGCGCGTTCGAAAAACAAAATCGAAGGGTCCGAGCGATTTTTTAAAAAAATTGTAGTTTGCGAGATAATAAATTTATTCCTTACTTTACGTCCTCACTGTATACATATTTATAGTTACTGTAGACATTTCCTGGGCATTAATTGTTATTCCTATCAGATTCTGTGTCGACATAATATTTTGTTCAATAGTATTATTTAGTATTTTATTCAATATTTTGAACTTTGTTCTGCTCGCACCATATCTCAAAGTTTTGCATATTTCTTTTAAAAGTTTTTCTAGATTATTTTCTGCAATTTCTCGTATTTCTGATCGAGTACAACTTTCTTCCTGACTCATTTTTATTAACTTTAATAATATATTTACTTTTAATTATGACGGATGGGAAGAAGCTTTGTTGTGCTCAATTGTTTCTATCATGGCATATTTGATACTTGTAATATTTTATTAAATTGTAAAATTATTGCCAACCCAAAAAGAAAATATTAATTCAAATGGGAAATCTACTATATTTTTTAAAGTTTTTCAGACTTTAAAGACCCAAATAGAAAACAGTATTATAAAGTACACGGTTCATAAGATAATTAGAGCATTCGTACTCTAGAAAACTCACCGCTTCGCGGGTCGCTTTCTACACTCTACGATAATGTCTTATGAAACTTGTATCTTAATATACTATATTATTATTTAGTCAGTTTGATAAAGTAAAAAAACTATTCTGCTCCACAGTCAAAGTTATTTATACAGGCCGACAAGTGGATCTGTGTTTCCGACGTATCGATAAGGGGGAAGCAATATCGTTTAAAACATGGTCTAGTCATGGGCGTGCTATTATTATTTTAAATAATGTGATAAAAATAGGAAATTCTTCAGTAATTGCATTTTATGTTTGAAGGTAGGTAACTATTTTTATCAAAGTTTAAAAAATTACTTTTTACAAGATGTAAATTTTTCAACATGGAAGCTATTAATGATTATTTTTCAGTTTTGGTCATATTAATGTACCCTTTCTAGCTTTCTCTTAAGTGGCAATTTAAATATATTGATTTGTGATTACTCTTCACCTACCCTATAAACATTTGCAATTACTTCACGGGCCTGACTCAGTATCACAAACTTTAAGGTTTTAAAATAACTCCCTAAAACACGACACAATGAACGTTTATTTATAAAACATAATAACTTTTGCCCTTTCTATCACTACGCAACTGGGTGGATACATCCATCAAATATTGGACATCGCCGAGCAAGCGCGATTGCCCATCGGGTGTCTCACGAGGCGCATCCGCTATCGCCTGTCTGAGATATAACTGATCAGATTACCTTTAGCTATCTGTAACCATTGACAACGCACTATGTTGCCATATTTTTAGATTAAAAGACTTTAATCAAAAAGAATATGTTATTTGGCATTTGACTATCAAAATAAATAATATTTAATATTATTTAAACTGAATATCTTACCTTTTACAACCTATTTAATGAATTTTAAGGTTCACTCGGTAAGATACTTTTAAATTAAAATTTAATATATGTGACAACATTGTTAACACCAGAATTTTTTTTGCCCGTATTTCTTTCGTAGCTACAGATAAACTTATCGACCTGTAACAGTAAAATAAGTTAAACGACAACAAACCGTCCATAAAAATGGTAAAATAATTTTTGTTCCATTTTAAAATAATCCGGCGCTCGGGAGGGATGGTATTTTGGAATTCCACATGGATTTCCACTATGGATTTGCCATTAGGAAAAAGTTGGGAGCGCATGTCCCCGTCGCACGTGCTCTGGATTCTGGATAAGATGCGGGAAAAGGGGGAGAATTCGGCCTAGACCGCGTGGCGATAATAGTTTTACTTTCTTTTAAGTTACGACAAAAAATCCGGGTATATAAAACTGAAAAATACGAGAATAACTTGTTAATCATTACGTAAGTAAGGCGAGATTTAAAGATATTTGTTTGAAATATTTGGTACTCGATATAAAGGATGCCGGTCTTCTTAATGAAGATATTTTGATCTGTCTGTCACTTCCGGTTATACCGGCAGTTAGGCTTCACATTGTTATTTTAAATAGAATGCCCGGTATATTTTGGCTTTTTTAGATTCTAAAATACAGGTAACTTTTGTTAACAATTTCCTATTCGCTATACCCAACCGCTTTTATTTAAAAAATCGTACATTGTAACTAATGCAGTTGAAGTTTTAAAAATTTTAGAAAGTTTAGAAAATCTATGGGGTCTTTTTATTTCATAAAAATACTAGAAATTTTTTATACAGGAGATTTAAAAAATTATACCTTCCTGGAATAATAAAATATAAAAATATATTACGTACCGAGGTGGAAAGTGTTTCATTCCTGTCGAGAGAGTCGGTAGTCTACTAAATCTCGAGACAGTAATGAAACTTTTCACCGAGGTTTGTATACTATTTCATTTACAACCACATCTAACATCCACTTCTTATTATTTTGAATTAAAATTATTAATAAAAATTTTGACTTTTCCATTGAAAAATTAGACAGAAATTTCAAATAACCGCAGGTGGTAAAGTAACGTAGGTTAATAATACACATCAAGATGAGAAATATCATTTTTTGAATATGGTTTCCATGTCACTAAATAATATATTATTTTAACAATAGAAAAATGCTATCAGATGAGGAATTTGATTTTGCTGCTACTCCACCAGAAATTCGAGAAGCAGCAAAAATAGTAGAAGAAGATCTTCTGCCAACTAAAAGCCGCCCGAGATATGACAAGGCATATAACTGTTTCAAAGAATGGTGTATGGGAAACAAAGTTCAAAATCGTGGTTATGAGTCGGCGCTGCTAACTTATTTCAGGGAAAATGACAAGACAAAGAATATATCAACGATTTCATCACAATATTCAATGTTTTAACATATCAGTGACTGCCTACAATAATGCCAATGTAATATTTAATGTAAATAACTAAAACAAAGACCATGTTAATTTTTTATTTTTATAAATGTCATTAGGTTTATTTTAAAAAATCAAAAAAATCATTGTCGTTAAATTTGTGTAATGAGTTGTATGTTGGTGTGTTCGTATATTATTTTGAGATATCGATTTTTTTTTTAAATTACAAAAAAAATAATTTACTTTCCACCCGGGTGGAAAGTAAAAGTAAAACAACGTCAACTTTCCACCTTTCAAAGATAGATTAAATGTCATTATTACATGCATGGTTGTAAACAATAGTCCATTTTTTAACCTAAAAACTATTTAAGATAGAAACGTACTGAACAATTAAATAAAGAATCTAATTCTTCACGTAATAAATAATATACTAGGTGTTTCATCAAAAAAAAAACTGGCACATGACTATTTGTTATATTCTAACAGAAACGTATAATTTTTAAAATACCCTGTATAAGAAGTGTCTAGGATTTTTATGAAATAAAAAGTACTATACCTTTTCCAACTGAATTAGTTCCATAAGATCACGTTACCTTTGACTTTTTTTTATTAAAAATGTCTTTAATGAATTTTATCTGGAGATGGGTATGGGAAACAAACAAATGTCAAAAAATACATGGCATTCTATTTAAAATAACAAGGTCAAGCCTATAACTTCCGGCATAACCAGAAGTCTTAGATACGTCGAAATATCTTCATTGAAAAGATCGACATCTCTTATACCGGGTACATATACTACACTCACCGACACAAAATTCTTTATAACTTTTTTATTTTTTATGCGATTTTCATGATTTTGATTATCAGTTTGTAAATCCATTTATTGTGTTTTTCCTTAATTATTTTATAAAGTAACATTTTCGATTAGGATATATTATACAGGAGTTTTTTTTAACGTAATCTCAAAACACCCTGTAGGCAAATTGAGGTGGATAATTTTATTTGCATACTGTTTCTTGTAATCTTTGATGTATTCTAAACATTTCGTTTTTTGATTCATTTCATTATCTCATTTCTGCTGCGAGCTGCAAAATTTTAAATGAAACGATGTTATTTTTAGAAAATGTATGTCAAGCTTTTGGTTACAATTATCGACGTTGACTAAGTACGCGATTATTGTGACAGAATATTTGACAGTGACAATATTCTTACGTACTATATACTGATGAATCCAGGGTTTGTTTAAGATCGCCGGATGGTCGTGAGCTGACTGCATCATATCAGAACGAATCTCATATATATTCATGATTTAGGCGGATATTTCTACCGAAGCGCGCACCACCCATCTTATATTGGTGTACATTGAGGAAATCATCCAAGAAGTTGTTGTTCCATTTGCTGCTTTCATTGGAAACAAATTTGCATTAATGCACGACAATGCTAGACCTCACGTTGCACATGTAGTGAGCGAATCTCTGGATGAAGTTTTACTTAAAACACTGGAATGGCCCGCATGTAGCCCGGATCTCAACCCAATCGAACATCTTTGGGATCAACTTAAAAGGGCCGTTCGTCGTCGTCCTATACAACCACAAACCTTGCAAGACTTACAACTGGCGCTGACCGAAGAATATAAGGCTATCCCTCAAGAAAGGATAAGTAAGTAACCTTATTCATTCCATGCCACGAAGACTGCAAGCTCTCTTTAGTGTGAGAGGAGGAAATACACTATATTAATATTGTTTTTGTTAATTAACTTTATTATATACCTAGTGTTTGTTTTTCTTAATAAAAATAGACTTCAAATCAGCGTTTCATTTAAAATTTTGCAGGTCGCAGCTAATCAAAAAACGAAATGTTTAGAATACATCAAAGATTACAAGAAACACTATGTAAACAAAATTATCCACCTCAATTTTCCCACAGGGTGTTTTGAAATTACGACAAAAAACAACAGTTCGATTTACTCCTGTATAATATAGCCTAATCGAAAAATGTGACTTTATAAAATAATTCAGGAAAAACACAATAAATGGATGTACAAACTGAAAACAAAATCATGAAAATCGCATAAAAAATAAATAAGTTATAAAATATCAAACTTGACCAAAATTTCAGAGTGACGGAATTTTATGCCGGCGAGCGTATTTCAAACAAATAGGATTTTTAGTTCCCGAGATCTTTCAATAGGTCACTCACCATGAATTACCCTGTATAATTTAAAAACTATAATTTTCAGTGATATTTAAAATGGTTCTCCGAGCAAACACGAAAACTCGACTAAACATAAAAATGTACGTCTTCATTTATTTTAAAATGGAATAGCTTTCCGTAGCGATGCATAACCCCTAAAAATTTATAAAACCGAGTGATTTGTGGCCACTTTCTTTCATTGCGGATCAGTTGCCGCTTCATTCAGCATCCAATCTGCCACATTGTGCCCTTTTTAATGGTTTATGTTCAGGAGTTTAAAGGGCAGGACGGCACATTTTAATTGGAATAAAATATAATAGAGATTAAAGATACGGCCTGCTGTCGTCCACCCGGGTGGAAAGTAAATTATTTTTTTGTAATTTTTTTAAAAATCGATATCTCACTATAATATACGAACACACTTTTTTTAAAAATGCTAATAGCTTTGCGTGTTTAGATATGTCTACTTTGTCCCTAATTGATAGAGTGGTCCTCAGCATTGAATATTGTGACCAAATCGTTGATATCTTCCTTGCCTTGGCATTTTCACTGAAATAAGCTAGTAGCGTCGACTCAGAACCAGGATTTGAACTTTGTTTCCCGTACACCATTCTTTGAAACAGTTATATGCCTTGTCATATCTCGGGCGGCATTTAGTTGGCAGAAGATCTTCTTCTACTATTTTCGCTGCTTCTCGAATTTGTGGTGGAGTAGCAGCAAAATCAAATTCCTCATCTGATTCCTCATCGCATTTTTCTGTTGTTAAAATAATATATTGTTTAGTGACATGGAAACCAGAGTCAAAAAATGATATTTGCCATCTTGATGTGTATTATTACCTACGTTATTTTACCACCTGGGGTTATTTGAAATTTCTGTCTAATTTTTCAATGGAAAAGTCAAAATGACATTTATCTTTTATTAATAATTTTAATTCAAAATAATGAGAAGTGGATGTTAGATGAGGTTGTAAATAAAATAGTATACAAACCTCGGTGAATAGTTTCATTACTGTCTCGGGATTTAGTTAAGAGCTGCATTTAATCACACGTTGCCAAGCAGGCACTATTTTATGCGAACGTTTAGCCAAATATACTTAATTTTTTTCTAATCTAAAACTGGATTCGTAAAGTTAAAGGATTGGAAAACGGCATGAAAAAATTGCGTTAAAAAATATAATGTTATAAGAATAATAATAACAATTTCAAATATGAACAATTTTCAAATTTTTGTCACAGATCTTCCTGAAACTTGTTGATACCCCAATCGACATGTCAGACAATCTAAATATTAATAAATTAACTAAAAAACTTTAATATTAACGGCTAAAAATTCACGAAAAGAAACAATGATCAGCTAATGACTCTCGTCTCTTTCCAATCTGCCAAAAAGCGGCATATTTTTTAATTAAATTGATGCAACCTAGATGGCTGTGATTGCTAATTTGGGATTGTATGTGATCCTCATCTTATCGTCTACCCATCTATCGAGAAGCACAAAAACACTTTCCACCTCGGTAGGTAATATTCTATTTCATCTATTTAAAATATGAATACTTAAATTATTTCTTTATTTTAAACTATTTTCGCCAATTTTTAGTATTTAGTGAGCTTTGATTGGTTGTCATAGAATAAGTTTGACGGATGTTATTGTTTAGCGAGATTTAAATTGTTATTTTTCTGTAAAAAAAGCGTATTTAAAAAATATTACAAGCTATAGGGTGGGTATACTCTATGTTGATAAATACAGTGCAATAAGCTGTATTTAACAGAAAAATAACAATTTAAATTTACCTATGCAAACAATTATTAAAAATTTAAAATAACCTCAGACAAGCTGATGATTAAAAATATTCAAAAAATAGTTACGTTAATCTGTTTCTGAAAATGAATCAATAATAACATCTAATATACAAATAATATCAGGAAATTGCTTATTTATCCCTTATGAACATGTACCGATGCTTTAAAAATCTCTTATGGGACTTTCAATATAATTTTAGTTTCTTTGGAAAGGTTATTGAAACCACGCCTCTCGTGACATCAGACTTAGGTTGTCCATACCCAACCTTTGTTTTCTGTGCATCAAGCAAACCTTTTTTTTCTGTGGCATTCTCCATCATCTTAATATACCTTTTATTTTTCTGGATTATGGAAACATTATAGAAGCCAAAGACTAGAAATTGTGTGTTGAGTCCATAAATTTTTATTTTGTTAAAATGAGTTTTAATAAAATTCCTGCATCTCTGGAAAAGCCAAAAGTTGTTAGATAAGTTCCATGTTCCTAGCTAAATCGATTTATAAAAGAAATAAACAAAATTTTGAAAATATTTAAATTTTTGATTTTTTTCACAAAGTATATTTTTTTCTGTAAATGCAAATAAATTGAGGGCACGTTAAAAATATAAAGCCAAATTACTAAACCGCACGATAAAATTTACTGCGACAATGATTTTTTTGTTTTTATGTGCAATAACTAGGTATATGAAATAAAATAACTTATAGGAAATATACTTATAACGAATTCATCATGGCGAAATTATTGTTTCATATTGTATTTCTTTTATTTTACAACAGTGAAGATATCCTAATTGTTATGCGCATGGTTTAACATAGCCCCCCCCCCCCCCCCCCCCCTTTATACCGTAATTTTTTAATAAACAGAAGTAACAGTTTAGAAATATTATCGAACATTTTCGAAATATTCTCAATAAAAGTTTCGATTGTGCATCGAAACAGCGAAAGTCACAGCTAGTACCAACCACTTGGAAACACGTGTAAATGTCCCATTTAAAATGTATACGTTTCGAAAATATTTCCATTTTTGTTGCCAACAGTTTCCAATTTTGATCGGAAGCAGAAACGATAGTTACGATACCTTTACCATAGAGTATCTAAAAATGCTGCTTGGGAACATACCGAAAAGGTAAATGCATAGCTATGCCTGCGGGTAAAATTACACTAGAACGTGTTCCTTCAATCATAGCAAAATTTCTTAATTTAGAAAACGCCAAGGAATATACAGATCGACACTTTTTATCGAGGGTGGTGCTTCCCTTGCAACACTTAAGCAACACGGAAAGTGGAAGAGTACTAGCGTAGCGGAGGACTGTATACAGGAAATCATCACGTCGAAAATCCGAGTAGCAAAAATATTAGCTAGCTATTTTTTTTTTTTTTTTTCATGATCAAACACAAGCACTATAGGAAAAATCCTTTAGGGCACTCTGGGAGTGGTGCGTGTGCGCAAAAAGCGATTCACGTTGGTTTTGAATCGTTGGAGGTTATATTCGTTGGGAAAAACGACCTCGGGAAGGTCGTTCCACAAGGATGTAGTCCTCCAGATAAAAGAATTCTTAAATAATGAAGTTCGAGGAGTACTAAGCTTAACCACATATGGATCGGCGGTAGTGGTTCGTCGTGTATTTCTGCTATTCGTCGCTCTGGGCGGAATTAAGAGGGCAAGGTCAGCCGAGCACCTTCCATGAAAATATCTGTACAAGAGAGTCAAATCCCCAACCTGTCTTCGATGTTCTAGGCTGTCGAGGTTCTTCGTCAGCTCGTGGTCTCCGATCAGACGAATAGCCCTCCTTTCGATGGTATCCAGTAGCCGAATAGTATGTTTGGGTGCAGAGCTCCAGACATGAGAGCAGTATTCTAGTGATGGTCGAATCTGGGCTTTGTATAGTGTCAAAAGTTGTTGAGGTGTGTACAACTTTCTGGTTCGGAAGAGTACCTCCAGCTTCTGACAAGCTATCTTGGCGATTGCCACAACGTGGTTATGCCAAGACATGTTTCCTCCCAGATTGACGCCCAGCAAATTAATAGATGAAGCCAGTGGGATTGCGTGTCCGGCCATGACTATTTCGGGTTTAGTTCAATTACCGAAAAAGAAAATATGTTAATTAATGTTGAAATGGAGCAGGATTCCGCATGCACATCGAGAAACTCAGCAATGGAGTCGCAAAATTTCATAGTTGGTTAGGTTAAAATAACTATAAAAATAAATACGAATTTTGTTCAAATATTTTCTTCAATAATAATTACAGGGCATTATGAACTGAATCGCCCCTAATGTTTCCTATGATATTACGATGATGTTTATACCAACCGTTTCTAAGGTATTTTAAGTAAATAATTGATAGATGAGGTCAGAAGGACATTTAAGAAAACAACTAGTGTTGAAGGAAGAATCCATCTGTGGAACCAACATATTGTATTTATATCCCACTTAATAAAATATTGTTTCACGCCTACGATAAGAAGCTTTCAAGCAGAGCTGGGCAAATACTTTTTAAAAGTATTTAAATACTAAATACTAAATACTTAATGAAATTCAAAAGTATTTAAATATTAAATACTTTTTGAAGTAATAAAGTATTTAAATCTTAATTACAAAAAGTATTTAAATACTTTTTAGGTTTAAATACTATATTTAAATACTTTCTAAGTATTTAAATACTTTCTAAGTATTTAATTACTTTTAAGTATTTATAAATACTTTCTGAGTATTTAATTAATTTTTTTTTAAATATTTATAAATACTTTTGAGAATGAAACACTAAATTTAAATACTTTTTAAACAATTACAGTCGAACCTCTCTTTAACTCGGACTTTTTAGTGGTTTTTGTACATTTTCCAAGATTTCTATGTACATATTTTAATGGTACATAGACATAATGTATGTAATAAAAAAAATGTTTTGGAATTTTCATGTGGTTTTCCCTTCTCTCTTCCAACTCTCTGTAACTCGATCTTTTTTGGTTGTCCCTTCAAGTTCGAGTTATAGAGGTTCGACTGTAATTACTTTTAAAAATATTTAAATAGTATAGTAGTATTTTTGTCTCTTCTAAGTAGGCAGTTGAATAGGTAGGTACCTCAATCCTCAAAATATTTTAGAATCAAATAAGATCTAACAGCAATAAAAAGTGTGTTTTGTAATATTTTATTGGTATTGACAGTAAGTTTTAATTAAAAAACCACGACAACATAAACTTAAGGGTACAGGAATAAAACAGGAATTGTCCATATTTATCGAAATCGAGATTACTATCGCAACCTGTTTGCACATGTTCTTACTTTCCATGTTCAAAATATTAGCCGAATAAAACTAGGAACGTCTGTAGAAATTAGAGTCAAAGTTTTACTGTACTGAAATAAAACTAGGGATGTCCATACTAAAAATGCATTTTATCTCAAAACTCTGATTTTCTGACAATCCTTATTTTATCCCTGTATTCTTCAACTGATAACATAACAAAAGACTTTCTACCTAAACCTAATTACTCAAAATTTGTAATGCAATAATAATAATTTATAATGTAATGTTTTAAATGTTCGATGCGTTAGCTTTCATAAGAACAAGATTTTCGAAATTATCGTCTGATAAAGCATGTCGTCGTGGCGTATTAATGAATGTTGCAAATGAAAACATTCTTTCAACTGGGGCGATGAGGGAAGAGTAGTGTTACATTTCAAAAATAATTTGTTGATAATGGGATATTTTCTCAGCATTTCTATGTCTGTTTGTGAGTCTTGCATATATTGTGAATGCTTTCCAAATGGGGACGATTTGCTTCCGTGAGAGAAAATGCAATGTAGTTAGTCTTTTGTACATTAAGTAGATTCTTTTGTGATATGATAAAATTAAGCTGCAAAGTTGAAGATGAATTATATTTTTTAAAAACACACTTTAATAAATACAAAATACATTAATAACTTCGTATATTACGCAACATGTGCTAAGATTATCGTATTTTTTTTAATTACTTTTGCCTGATTTCTCCAGTTTTTTTTTTTCTGTTTCATCGTATATGGGGGGTAATTACAACCAAGGGCCCCCCTCCTTTTATACGCGCCTGCATGACCTATTTTCGAGATTCCTACGCCATTGATCAGGATGAACAGCTATGATTTTCGGTCCAGAATCATTTGATTTCTGACCATCAAAGCTACCATTTCGTTCCTTCCACTTGTGTCGGCATCGTACGGAAACTATCTTTCGCTTCCTGACACGCGTGACAAGTGCAAACTTAGAATTTTCCACATGAACCATATTTAAATAGAAAACAGTACTTGAATAGTAAAAAGTATTTAAATACCCCAAAAAAGTATTTAAATACTCCAAAAAATATTTAAATACTAAAAAAATATTTAAATACTCCAAAAAGTATTTAAATACTGAAAGGAAAATAAAAAAAGTATTTAAATACTAAATACTTTTGCAAAGTATTTGTGAAATAAATACAAATACCTATTATAAAAAAGTATTTAAATACTCAGTATTTAAATACAAAAAAGTATTTAAATAAAAAAAGTATTTGTGAGTACAAATACTGCCCAGCTCTGCTTTCAAGCATGTTTTTTTATACATTTCAACGTAAAAATGTTCAGATACCGCTGGGCGAATAATAATCGTGTGATCTTGGCAAGTGATGCCTTCCCTTAATGGTGGGGGATTCATTTATATCGCATATACGATTGGAACAGGGTGAGCTAAAAACCCTATATTTGACTACTTTCGTATGTTGGTCCATTTATAACAAAGAGGCGAACTAAACACGCACGAAGTCAACGAACTAATTCCAATTTTAATGACAACTTTAACTTAATCTTAAACGCCGTAAAACACATAATGCTCTTCTGTGGCCTAAGATGGTATAAAAAATGCATTAAAATTCCATAATACTGTTAATGCGTGTTAATCCCATAAATCGTAAAATTTTTCATTTATTACTAACGACTAATGGCTTCCCAGGCAAGGTATTAAATCTAATAATGATAATAATATGAGCAGGACAGTTTTGTTTCAGCAATGGTAAATTTTATGTCATGTTCCTTGCGTACTTTAAAACAAAATTACAAAAATTACACCGAGAAAAAAATTGTAAATGTAATATTCGCCTATTTTTATTATTTATTTTACTAAATGAAACGACATTTTCCCATGAACATGATTTATTCTCTAAAATATAACAACAATCAGTGGCGGTTCTTCCACAGGAGCACATGCGCACGTGCACCCCCAAAACGAATAAAAAAATTAATTTATATTAATTGAATATTATTTCCGACCCTCCCTAATATTTTATCGTACCGTCTACCGAACTGTATATTATAGGCTCTCGATTCGGCAACAGTGCCTCGGTCGAGGTTAATGACGATTATGATGAGCCCTGCTCGCATGTGCGATTAAGTAGGCGGGGCATAATGCAAGTTCCCTGTAGTAACAGGTGGCGGGGCAGATAGCGGGGCTATGGCGATTTAATATGGGAAAGGCGCACAATTTTAGTGTGCGCCGCGCCGTTGTCTATTCGTGCATCTAGTTAGAAATTCGAGCGTGTATGTTTTAATATTTTAATATTATATATTTATTAAGTTAAAATGAATAGTTTGACGGTGGACTATTTAAAAAATAACTTTAGCTATTGGAGTTTGGAGCAAAAAATTGAAGTGAAGAATGCGGGAAGACCTAAACCCGAAATTAATTAACGCAGACCACACAGGGTAAATCTAGGGACTTTATTAGAAAGTTTAAAAATTAAATAAATGAAAAAATATTTATAGAGGGTATTCCAAACTTTAATGAGGCTGTTATTGATCAATTTTCTACAACTAAGAACCGAAGAACGGACTTTACGTTTAAGCACTATATACACTAAGAAAGCCTTTCTTATTTTCCAAAAGTTGTATTTTCTTGTGTAAAATTAAAAAATAAATAAAAATATGTTTTACCTAACGCATTTTCTTATTACTTCTTTTCTTTCTACATTTAAAACGCCTAGAAAGTAATTAGTCGTTACACAAAAATAAAATATTAAAAATAATTTCACCATACTTGTGAACCCCCTCTATCATAGGTCACGAGCCGCCACTGGCAACAATAGAATGGACTAAGGTACCATTTTAATACTGCCGATAAATCGTTCTGGCTGATCCAATGGTGAGCAATATTTCTCGAACTGTGATTTAATCACCGATATCAACAAACCAGAGGTAGTCACAGTTCCTTAGCAGCAATAAAAAGCGTGATGTGCAAGACAGTTTAAACAAATCACTTTTTTTGTACGTATTTCACTTTTACTAATCATTAAACCTATCTTTTTGTTTAAAATTTAGTCCCATGGGGTTGACTTGTTGTAACACCCTTAGAAATACATTTATTACATTTGCCATAATCGGCCTTATTGTGTTGTATCAACACCAATTGTGCTAAAATAATAAATGCCATTTTCGCATATCACCGTTAGAATAACATGGATGATACGGGACTGGTTGGTTGGTTTTTGGTGTATGTTCTCAAATCACATCTCATATAGACCTATTTTTTAAAATGTGATTCCGTGAAGTTGTCAGGTCGTTATTTGGTAATTGACTGTGACTTCTGAATCTTGAACTTGAAACCGTGAAATGAAAATGGGTACTAATATTCGAAAGACTAGCGAGCTCTGGGCATTCTTTACAGAAACAGGCTAAGTAATAAGAAAACTCAAATGATTAACGATTCTATTCTTAAATGATAATATACAATACGCACAGAATGATTAAGAAACCATGCGTATTTGCATGCACTAATAGTTTGTTGTAAAGTACACAGTGTTTAGTTCATCATAGTTTTTTTTAAAAGGTATAATTCTATACTTTAATCTAGGTAGAAATAACGTTTTCTTTTGTTTGTTATCAATGTTGTGTAATATTTTTTACATATTTTAGTTTCCTTTTGTTACAGTTCTTTTAGTAGTAAAGCAGTATAATAAATAATTTAAATCCATCGACCATCACCCACTAATTATTTTACGATGCGCGCAATATTCTCTTACGTATATTATCTAGTTAATATCTCGCTTAGCAGTGATAAAACTTTATAAACCGTGATCACGTCACGCTTTAATTTCACTGACACTCACACAAATAACAATCACGTTTCGCAACAAAAATCACAATATCGCTCACCACTAGGCTGATCTACCTGATTCAGCAGTAATAAGGAGTAGGGAAAATCAGGAGCTCTAAGGCCACAGTAAACATAATGTCTAAAAGGTATAGTTTTAATTTCTAATAAATTTAGTAAAATCAAGTAAATGTTAAAATATATAGTAAATTTTAACAAACACTATAGTAAAATTATTATAGTAAAGATTTTATTGTACGACTTCCTATAAAATATTGTATTAATTACAACTTTCATTATTAATCAGTACCAAAATAATATTGTAAACATAATTAACAAAAAACAATAGTTAGGATATCTAAGAAATTTAGTAAAATCAAGTAAATGTTAAAATATATAGTAAATTTTAACAAACACTATAGTAAAACAATTATAGTAAAGATTTTATTGTACGATTTCCTATAAAATATTGTATTAATTACAACTTTCATTATTAATCAGTACCAAAATAATATTGTAAACATAATTAACAAAAAACAATAGTTAGGATATCTAAGAAATTTAGTAAAATCAAGTGAAATATATTGTAAATTTTTCTCCAGTATTTTAAATGGTACCTATGGTACATTTTACTGACGACTATTATTGTACTTTAAGTATTTTTTAGTGTAAAAATTACCAAGTTTAAATAAAGTGTTTAAAAAAGTAGCTTAAATCATATGCAACGGATCAGAACTCGTTCTTCGTAAGGAGAACAGATGGGGAACTTAAGAGGAATCATTCTATAGGTCATCAAAGTCAAGCTACGTTGAGCACGGTTAGTACTTGGATAGGTGACCGCTTAGGAATTCCATGTATCGAAATTTTTACAAGAGATATTTTAGTAAATTTTACAAAAGATTTTGGTAAAATTTACAACAGGTTTTAGTAAATTTTACAAAAGATCTTAATACATTTTACAAAATGTTTTAGTAAATTTTACAAAAGATTGCGGTAAATTTTACAAAAATATAAATGGCTATGTAATTTTTATTAAAAATTTTTGTTAAAATTTTGCTATAATTTTATGGCAGTTCTTAATAAACGTTATTCTAGTCACATATCTTCTTCTCTAGGTGCCATCTCCGCTGCGAAGGTTGGCAATCATCAAGGTGATTCTTATTTTTGAGACCGCAGCCCTAAATAGTTCGTTGCTGCTACATCCGAACCATTCCCTCAGGTTCTTCAGCCATGAATTACGTCTCCTTCCTACCGATCTTCTTCCTTGGATTTTTCCCTGCATAATGATTTGCAATACTCTATATTTCTCTCCTCTCATAACATGTCCCATATACAACAGTTTCCTTCTTTTAATTGTTGGAATCACTTCTTTCTGTTTGTGTATACGCATCATTACTTCCACATTGGTTACTCTCTCAACCCATGAAATCCTCAATATTCTCCGGTATATCCACATCTCAAATGCCTCCAGTCTTCTCTCGTCAGCCACCTTCAGTGTCCAGGACTCCATCCCATAATACAGTATAGACAACACGTAGCATCTTATCATTCGAATTTTTAATTCTAGGTTTAGATCCCTGCAATAGAAAAGTCTTTTCATTCTTGTAAATGTGTTTCTGGCCTGTTCGATTCTAATTCGAATTTCTTGGGAGCTGTCATTGTTTTCATTAATGATTGTGCCTAGGTATTTGTATTGTCACATATACAGAGCCATAAATGATTGCTAGTTTTATAGTAAATTTAAATAAGTTTTTCTCTCCGTGTACGTGTAGACAGGGGCGGACTTACCCGTCTTGCCACCCCTGGGCAGGAGTGCACTTGCCCCCTCCCCGCCTCTCCGTTCTTATTTCAGCCCCGATTTTTTTTTTGGTAAAAGCCTTTTGCATCAAAATCTGTTCGGGTTTGTTCGCTTGTTAATTAATGGTAAATGATAATAAACAAAACAACAATTTTTTTTTTTAGTCATTGTTTTTATTTTTCGAGAACATTTTTTCGAGTTGGGAAATATTCCTTTATCGTTCAATATAAGGATAACGCCATTGTTTTTCTATTAATTTGTTATTAATTAGTTGTAATGGATCCTTATCTTGTAAATAATCTGATTTAAAAAAATATATAAAAACATTAAGTATCTTCCTTCAATTGGCTTACAGACCAATAAGGAGTGGAATACATGTTAAAGGGCCCTATAAAAATATCAGTTTCCTTCGCCTGATAGGGTACCTATAGCTTAACGTGGACTCCGAACCACAATCCTCGGTCATACGCTGCTCCTCCAAGGGCTATCAACCCTTGGTTTCTCGCATTGGCGGTATGACCAAAGATATTACAAACTACAGATAAAAAAATGTACATTTCTAGCCTACGCAACGACTGCAAACAGTCTTTACCACCTCTTTCGGTCATTATTGTAGCATAGCCAGATTGACATATTTATCGCAAAGGTATCTTCCAAAATCAAAATTAAAAATTTGTTAATTTCACAATTGCAGCTGGTTTAAGGTTAATCCGCAATTGCTCTTAAAATAAATGTATTTCCCAATAATTTTACTATAAACTGTGAAAAGGCGATGAGAGATTCTTTAAAAAAAATATTATTATACCTAAAAGTATCAAGCGAATCTTGAACTAATCCAACTGCACACTGGCAACATCTATTTTAATTTTACTACTGCGCTACGATTCCGACCCAAGAGATGAATGAATTACTCATCTAGTAAACTTTGCGACGTTTGCGCTTTGATATAATGGATTAATTATATATTTTGGTTGATTTGTGTTTTTTGGTGAAAAATCGTCTTTATTATAAACAATCATGGACATCATGGTGTATTCATGTGTAGTTTGTAAAAGAGTGGATCATTTAAATAAGGATTTATCTTTTCATCGGTAAGTATGGTTATGTTTTAATATTTAACCATCTGATATAACCAGACTTCAACATTGTTGCCATTCAGCCTACAACCATATAGTTCTTAGTGGCGTGTGTGAGCCGAACAAACCCGAAATATCGAAATATTTTCAGCCGGAACAAGAGTGACCCCCCCCCCCTCGTTTTCGAGGATACTGAACACGATCGCGGTATCAGAATTTATCCTTGGGGTTGCGCAACCCCTCAAATCGGCCAAGAATAACCCCCAGAGGGGTTAAACGCGCTTCAAGAGGTTTCCCTGCAGAGAAATACACTTTTCCCCCGTTTTCGAGGATGCTGAGCACGGTGGTGGTGTTGGATATCGCGGCCAACCCTCCAACCTCTCCACCAGCCAATACTCGCCGCTGAAAGGGGTGAATTTTATTTGAAGTATCAGCGGCAAATATATATCCCCCCCCCCCCCCCCCCCCCCCCGTTTTCTAGGATGCTGAGTACGGTGGTGGAGTTGGATATCGCGTCCGACCCCTTCCAACCCGTCCACCGGCCAATACTCGCCCCCGAATGGGGTGATTTTTTTTTTTAATATTAGCGGGAAACATATTTATCCCCGATTTCAAAGATTCTGAGCACGGTGGCCGCTTATTAAAAATAATCCACCCTTTTCGGGGGCGAGTATTAGTTGATGGAGGGGTTGGAAGGGGTCGGACGCGATATCCAACACCACCACCGTGCTCAGCATCCTCGAAAACGAGGGGAAAGTGTGTTTCTCTGCAGGGAAACCTCTAGAAGCGCGTTTAACCCCTCCGGGGGGTGGTTTTTGGCCGGGTTGCACAACCCCAAAGTGAAATTTTGACGCCGCCATCGTGTTCAGCATCCTCGAAAACGGGGAGGGAGGTACTCTTGCTCCGGCTGAAAATATTTCAATGTTCGTCCGACTCACACACGCCACTATTCCACCGATTACTGATTTTCAATAACATTTGACACAGCTTAACGTTCCAAGAGTGTTATGAATGGATTATGGGATCTGTAGTTCACAATACCTTTGAGTATGACCTACCGATCGGGGAGTGCGTACCGTCACCAACGAGATATCCAATCTCATGCGGCCTGGTTACCGGCGTCCCTATTATTTGCGTGAGGTCGGGCAGTAACACCATGTATACCCCTAAAATCCACCTAGGGCGAATCGGTTTTAGGGGTTTGAACCTACGAACTCGCTCTAGAGTTCCCAGGAACTGTCGTTTTAATCACAGAGCCACCAATCACACAGTGAAACCTCTCATAACGGACACCTCTAATAAGCGGGCATCTCTATTAAGCGGACATTTTTTCATAGTCCGGTATATGAAAAAAATGTCGCGTTTTGAGTCTGAAAGAGAATATTGATGTTGTGGAAGTTTGTAATTTGATAACAATGATTTGGGCGAGTTCATTAACATTGATAGCAATGTGCTATTAGGAGATGATCGTGACCCTATTCCTACCGATTATGTAGTCCAAACTGAAACCACATCACTATCTGACGACTCTGATGAAGAAGTTGAATGCAGTAATCAAACAAATGTCACCAACTATCAACAAACCATTAGAATGCTAAAGGATTTATAAGAGCATGAAAATAATAGAGGTGACTCTACAGCAATGGAATTGTTATCAGACTTGGAATTACATTTTCTAGATTGCAAGTTTAAAACGCAAACACGTCCAACTACGTTATTAGATTTTTTAGTACTACATCCTCACTAAAACTAGTATATTTTTGTGATGTTTAATAAATGTTTATTTGTACATAAATATACATAGTAATAATTTTGCATTTACATATTACCTAATAACAAATTTCGCAAGGGCTTACACATTTAGACGGTCCCGTAGGTGTCCGCCTACGAGAGGTTTCACTGTATTTCGTTACTAAGCCAAACTGGCATCCCCGAGGAGGAAAATTTAATTTATTTTATTGGACGATTTATTTTTTTAGTGTTTCGCTTATTGCGATTAAGTACTATAATAATATACATGCAGTGAATCAATTTTATACAATTATCTAAAATGTATAGTTGACCATGACACAATCACGTACTGAATAATATGCTCTTAACCAAATAGTTTACGTTGTCACATCAGATATCTCATATGTAGATGTTTCGAGAGAGCCAAAAGGGTATGTGTATTTAACAAATTATATATTTTTTAGTAATACGTGTTAGCGATAATAACCAGGTGCAAATTTGGTTTTTAATTAAAATTATTGCATGTCACTGTCCTCGGCTGTCTGTAGATGTCTCGTGGTATAAGTACTTCGGTTTATTTTCCTTATTAGAAATAGAAATAACTGTAGTCCGAGAGTCGAGCGAAGAAATTCTTTCTTTACAAAATACCCTCGTAATCCCATGTGAATTTGTTCAATCATCATCCATCTATTGTGGCATATGGAGTAATATTATTAAATCGCTCTTATTGCTTGTAAGAATTTTTCTCAGGGAAGCTTCCTATGTTATCGCAAAAACCCGATTTTCCTAGGAAAAACTAGTTTTAACTATCCGTCCTCGGTTATTAAACATTTTCGATCGCAAGTCATCCAGCGCGCGAAGAGAGAAGCGCGCTACGGATCGAATCGTGGCAGAACTACCCTGTCGAACGACGCAAACGATTGAAATGTTAATGATTTACACTGCAGCGAGCTCGATGGTAGACGCCTAGACCCGTCGGCGTCGCGCTGGTGCATTCCCAGCGCTCTGCGTGACTTGCGATCGAAAATATTTAATAACTACCGATCTAATATAGGTGCTACTTTGTCGTAAAATATTAAAACTATTTAAATCATTAAACTGTTATTATTTTGAATTTGTTCGCAATTACAATTTTCTTTTAACGCACTTCGAAAACTAACATATCAAAGAGTTAAGTAAAAAAAGGCCGACAGTACAACTGGTGATATTAAATTTCAGGTATGAGAAGATTGGAGAATTATGTATACAGGGTGTTATGGAAATGACTTATTATATTTAAATGGGTGACTCCTAGGGTGGCCTAGAGAAAGTCTATATACTTTTTTTTAATCGAATATCTAAATACTAAAATAAAAGCCCTTTTTACCCACATACTGTAGCGCCGTTCCATCTGGATTCTGTTAGCAACAATGTGGGTCACTAAAGTATACTAACAGTGTTGTCAGATCACACCGCATGTCTCGCCCTTGCTTGGATACCTGCCGCGCGCGACTATGGTTGCTTCAGTATGTTTCGAGACTCGGGTGTGGAATGACGCTGTCGAGGGTTCCACGTGCTTGATGTATACGAATTTTAAACGTTTTGTTAGTTGTAGCGTTACCCGATTTTTTCTGTTGTGTAATAATTCATAATAAGAAATATTGTGATGTGATTTCAAATTTGTGTGATATTACCTACTGTTGGTTCTGTTGCAAAACATACTTTTTGTGTTTTATTTCTTTATGGAATTTAATTATAAAAGGGATTATTAGACTGAAGGTAAGAGAGTATGTACCTTAAAATTGTAGTATTTTTTTTCTAAAAAGTTTGACAAAGAAGTGATAACGCGGGTCAAAAACGTCTTGTTGTCAAAAACTGAACACGTGCGTTTACAATTCTGTGTTGCAATATATGACAACACCGCCTCAATAAACTATTGATTGCGAACGTCCTCAGTAGCGGCCACGTAAATTTACAGATTTCATATAAAGATAAAAATATTTCGTACAATAATTCAAACGCCATTTAAGGTTATTTTTCTTCATTTTATTTTCATCTCAGGATTTGCCGGTTTAAATATAATCAGTAATTTCCATAACACCCTGTATAAGTTGTAAAAAAAAATTCAGACGATTCTAAAATGTCAAGGTTTGTAAAAGAATGACCCTATGTTACCGTAAAACCCCGATTTCAGTCAAAACCAGATTTCCCTAAGAAATACGAGTTTTAACTATCCGTCCTAGTCAATTCTAGATTTAACTAGTTAAAACCAGAATTTACAACATTCTCAGTTAATTCTGTTAAAATGTACTTAATAAATTTACCTTGAAGCCATGCGGCGTAGCTCCAGAAACTGCTCCGTCCCTCCTACCACAAGTTCCATTTCGACCAAACTTCCCCTAGAAAAAGTCAAGTTTGTTGAAAAATTTTATTTAGCACAAAAACTAAAAATTCAAAACGATAAGCAGATTGTGATTGTTTTAAGGCATTCGACACTTTAGATTAATTTGAAGTCCGAGGTTATCACTCCATTACTAGGCATATTTATAAGAGAATTCTAAGATAATTCGGAGACTACGGAATTAGATTCGATATAAAGTTGGTATAAACCAGTAATCGTTTATAAATTCAAGTGTAATTGATACTCTTCAACCGTTAATAAAATATTGGCGTAAGTAACTAACTATTACTATTTATATTTTTTCTACGGAGAAGAATGTACGGGTGTACATGTTCCTTGAATATTTTCGGTCAGTTATGAAAATAGGCAAACTACATTCGCCTGCACAAAATTCCGCCACCCTGATATTTTGGTCAAGTTTGATATTTTATAACTTTTTTATTTGTTATGCGATTTTCATGATTTTATTATCAGTTTGTAGATCCGTTTATTGTGTTTTTCCTTAATTATTTTATAAAGTAACATTTTTCGATTAGGCTATATTATAGAGGAGTATATCAAACTGTTGTTTTTATCGTAATTTCAAAATACCCTGTACGAAAATTGCGGAGGATAATTTTATTTACATACTGTTTCTTGTAATCTTTGATGTATTCTAAACATTTCGATTTTTGATTCATTCCATTATCTCATTTCTGCTGCGAGCTGCACAATTAATTTTAAATGAAACGATGATTTGAAGCCTATTTTCATTAAGAAAAACAAACACTAGGTATATCATAAAGTTAATTAACAAAAACAATTTTAACTTCGTGTATTTCCTCCTCTCGCAGCAATGACAGCTTGCAGTCTTCGTGATATCGAACGAATAAGGTTACTTATCCTTTCATGAGGGATAGCCTGATATTCTTCGGTCAGCCCCAGTCGCCAGGTTCATGGTTGTACAGGACGACGACGGACGGCCCTTTTAAGATCCGGGCTATATGCGGTTCATTCCAATCTTGGAAGTCAAACTTCATCCAGATATTCGCTCACTACATGTGCAGCGTGAGGTCTAGCATTATCATGCATTAATGTAAATTGGTTCCCAATGAAAGGAGCAAGTGGAACAACTTCTGGAGGATTTCCTCAATGTAACGGTGGGTGATTAGAGCTCAACAAATACAAGATTGGTTCGTGCTTCGGTAGAAATACCTATGACATACATTTTCGAAAAATAACATCGTTGCATTTAAAATTTTGCAGCTCGCAGTAGAAATGAGATAATGGAATGAATAAAAAAGCGAAATGTTTAGAATACATAAAAGATGACAAGAGACAGTATGTAAATAAAATTATGCACCTCAATTTTCCTACAGGGTGTTTTGAAATTACGACAAAAAACAATAGTTTGATTTACTCCTGTATAATATAGCCTAATCGAAAAATCTTAATTTATAAAATAATTAAGGAAAAACACAATAAATGGATCTACAAACTGATAATAAAATTATGAAAATCGCATAAAAAATAAAAACAACAAACAAACCAAAATTTTAGGGCGGCGGAATTTTGTGCCGGTGAGTATAGATAATATTTGAACAAGGAAACAAACCCCGTTATAATTAACCAACTTTAATAATTTTTGTTTTAACCGAAGGAAAACAGATTCTACAGTTTAGGGCAGAGTAGTTTACGTTCTGATACGTCTAACTGTACAGGGTGGCGCATACATCTAGATGCATGCAAATTTACTAAAATTTAAATTTTACGTATCTTACATAAAAATCGAATTTAATTTATTTTTTAAACTCAACTAATTACCAATCTGGGGTAAACACAGAAAATTTTTAAAAATAGGTTCATTATTAAAGAAAATTAGCTTATTAATTTGCATTTTGAAATATTCGATAAATTTAGCCTATCTCAGTTTATTTCAGTACACAGTTGGGGAACTTGTAAACAGCGTTTCCCCACATCTTAACAGATGGGAAACTTTTTCATTTCTGGTATTAAACATTAACAGGTAAACAGATTGATATGTCTTGGTTAGGAAAAACAAACAATTGACGGACGTGACTCAAATGTCCATATGTTTATCCAGTGTACGTTAGACTTGGCACAATCTTCGCATATTGAGTTAAGAATAACTATTGTTTCCACAAACAAATTGTATTTAACACACAAACACTAAAAAACAACAAATAGTTTTATTTAACAATAACGACAAATATGTTGTAAATCCGGTAGTGTCAAACGTGAGAGCGGTTATGAAATACGGCCGTTCCAATACGGACTTTATAAAAAGTCGACGTAATTATCTAATTAACAGAAAACACAGAAAAATTATACTAATTTTCAGAGCTCCCCGATTGTTTCCTGTGAAATTGTTTACAACCTGCCTGACTGTTATTAATCCGGTAAGATGTAAAGAAAATTTCTGGAGAAATCTGCATTTATGAGATTTAGAACAAGCAAAAGCATTCATGCATTACGTGTATATCATTTTCTGGCTCAGTTCCCATTCCTGCGGATTTTTCTAAAAATTGTCAATACTTTTCAATGCTCTTACTTGTTATACAGGGTGTTACAAATTGGGCGTTCACCATTGGGATTTCGGAAACGGTAAGAGACACAAAGTCGGTTAAATTGGGGGAAACGTTGCGTAATTATGGACCGAATAATATGCCGCAAAAAAATCAAAAATAAATACAGGAGCTTTCAAGATATTCGGAAAAATCTAAAATTTTCTGTTTCGGATTCTATTTTTTCCTGACTTTGTTCGAAAGATGTATTATCCGAGTTTGAATTTTAAAAAAAGCAGTAGTAGTAGTACGTTATAACAATAACAATTAAATACAGAAATAGCACAATAAAAATTTAAAAATCTTAAGTTTCTTAGAAACAGAAGTAAATTACATACAGGAACGTACTAGGGATATTTTAATGAAGATGGTCAATTTAAGAAACAAAACGTCGGAAAACCAATAAGTGTTGTATATATCACTGAACGTAGATTTCGGTCCTCTTACATAATTTAAACAAAAAAATCAAGGCCCGGTAGAGTTTTTATTAAACCCATGTCGCGATCAATCCTCTAAGGGATTTGGCATACTTTTTGTATGCATATTCTCGTTTATGTGCCTTTAACAAGGACGTATGTCGTGTCAGCCTTCTGAGCGTCAAACTCGAACGTCGCCAATCGGCACATTTCGGGTGGAGCGCGAAGATCGGGTATCAAGTGAAAGGGATGATTCGATTTCCCGTCTGAATTTATAACTAGAGTATTTCCTATCGAGCGAAAAACTGCTCGAACATACGAGCAGTTTTTTACTTCGAGCGATCACACTACCAAGCAGCAGATTTCCGTCGGCGTCAAGCGAAGCTCGGGTATCAAGTGAAAGGTAATAAGTTAACGAATTTCGCTTGAATTTATAACTCGAGCGTTTTTTTTAATAATCGAGCGATGTCGGTTATTTCAATAATCGAGTACTCAAGCATTTTTTCGCTCGAGCGATCACAACACTAATACTCGGAAACACCCGCTGTTTTTGACATATCGTTGGATAGTGTAGTTCAATAAGGCGAACATTTCAATGGATAGCGTAGCTCAATAAGGCGAACATTTCAATGGGCTTGTAATATATTAAAAAAAAAGAATTAATTAAGAAAAATTAATTGAACGATATTTGCCGCTACTGTGAAATTTAGTTTTTTTCTATTGTTTCGCAAATCATCAAAGCGTGCATTTGTTTTTCATTATCTTGGTCATTATGTAGGTTAATTACCAAAAAATATATTTTCTGTCACTGTTAACGATAGAGAAACCTAATTATTCAACATTAAGTTTTCACGGGTAAGCACAAATTAAATGAATACTTCTACACAATTTTATTCTCTGATCGAATTCCAATAGAAATAAAAACGTAAAGTTTTTATTATTTTATTATTTATTAATTTATCGGATGATTTACGACGCGGGTTTGTTCATAATATATAATTATAAGTAGTAAATTTTGCGTCTGTTCGCTTCGAAATGAAATTCAACTATTCGGTTTACGTTTCGATTTATTGTACTAAACCATCTTCATAACAATTTGATAGAAATAAAGCAAAAGGGCATCGCATCGAACACAAATCAGATTAGTTCGAATTAGATCGATCTAAACCTGCCAACCGATACGCCCCTTTAACAAGTCCTATACAACAACCTAACCTAACAAGTATTTTTGTTTGCTACCTCACAGGAACACCAACTATAGAGCTATGCAGCGACTCTGCCTCTTGCTTATTACAGCGTTGCCGGCGCTATCAAATTGCAAATTCATCTATGGTGACATTAGTAATAACGAAATCAAGGATGACACTTGCGACTTACCAGACGCTTTGGTGAAAGAAATACGCTCCTACGAAGAGACGGCGAATACAATTATAAACAGTTTGACCAATGGAAAATTTAAGGTAAGTTAGTATTTGGATGAAGGTAATCGTCCAAACCTTGCGCTACTATTATTCGTGAAACAATTTCAAATTTAGGGCGGAACCTTCAGAGAATTGGCGAAATTCGTCGACAAGTTCGGCGCTAGAGTATCAGGAACACAAAATTTGGAAGACGCCATCGATTACGGGCTCGATTTAATGACGCAATATGAGCTAGAAAATGTACATGGAGAAGAAGTACAGGTACCTCACTGGGTTAGGTAAGAATATAGTCAAATATAATGTATTGGTGCGATCAAAATTATATTTCCATATATGTCATGGAAATGACTTATTATATTTAAATGGGTGATTCCTTGGCTGTCCTAGAGAAAGTCTACATACTTTTTTTTTAATCGAATATCTAAATGCTAAGGTAAAACCCCTTTTTACCTACATACTGTCGTGCAGTTCCATCTGGATTCAGTTAGCAACAATGTGGGTCACTAAAGTATACTAATAGTGTTGTCAGATCACACCGCATGTTTCGCCCTTGCTTGGATACATGCCGCGCGCGGCTATCGTTGCTTCAGTATGTTTTGAGACTCGGGGGTGGAATAACGCTTTCGAGGGTTCCACGTGCTTGATGTATACGAATTTTAAACGTTTTGTTAGTTGTAGCATTACCCGATTTTTTTTCTGTTGTGAAATAATTCATAATAAGAAATATTGTGATGTGATTTCAAATTTGTGTTATATTACCTATTGTTGGTTCTGTTGCAAAACATACTTTTTGTGTTTTATTTTTTTATGGAATTTAATTATAAAACGGATTATAAGATCGAATGTAAGAGAGTATGTACCTTAAATTGTAGTATTTTTTTTCTAAAAAGTTTGAAAAAGAAGTGATGACGCGGATCAAAAACTGAACACGTTCGTTTACAATTCTGTGTTGCAATATATTACAACACCGCCTCAATAAACTATTAATTGCGAACATACTCAGTAGCGGCCACGTAAATTTTCAGATTTCATATAAAGTGTATATTTCGTACAATAATTCAAAGCGCCATTTAAGGTTATTCTTCTTCAATTATTTTCATCTCAGGATTTGCCGGTTTAATATAATAAGTCATTTCCATAACACCATGCATATTGTTTGTCCAGTCTTATTTGAAGGCAAAAAATGTATAAAGACCATACTAGATAGCGTCTTATTATCTAATACACTAGAATTGAATTCCGTTCCCAAAGCAAACGTCTGTTTTATCCTTTTCTATTAAAGGCATTAAAAATAACATGTCTCCGATGATACTGTGAAGGTATGAAGCAAGCACATTCATTCTTTCCCCGACCCAACAGTAACTAACAGCCTAAATTGCATTACCACAAATAAGTTAAATCTTTTTTGCCTTAATAGAGATTCTAAACTAAGTTACTGATTAAAAGTATTGACATTTTTTACCATTTATTTAGCCACTTCAAAATGGCAGAAGTGATGACTAGGCATTACATTTTGTTCTTCTTATTAGGAATGAAGAGCGGGCAGAACTACTTTCCCCTCGAAAAGCGAACATTCCAGTGCTAGGACTTGGATCTTCGATCAGTACTCCTGCAGACGGTAGGACTATTCCAAATTATTACTAACATTTAACAATTTCATTTGCCGCGCTCATATAAACTACTACCTTATCGGCTACTACACAGTAAGATATTCATTACCAGGGCGAATACAGGATGTCCCAAAACTCACTTAACACAACAAACCTGCAGCCTCTTTGGATAAAAATATTGCGCTTTGATGTAATCTAGGAAAAGTTTTATTTGTCTGTCAGTACCGAGAAAACATGTTATGTCATCATAAGATTAGTTACGGATTTTCACCAACCACCATTAAGTATCGGTTGATTCAATTAACTTATACATTTCATTAAAAAAAAACCAATACTTTTCAAACCTAACTATTACACGAATTGTTGCAGGTCTGGAAGCAGAAGCTATTGTAGTAAACACCTTTGACCAACTCAAATCGGAGAACGTCTCAAAGGCTGTAAAAGGTAAAATTGTTATCTTTAACGAAGAATGGACCACCTACGGAGGATCCGTTCAGTACAGAAGCCACGGTACGTTAACTTACTTAAAGAAATAAAACGAATGGTCAAATTCTGAATATTATTTATCCATATGCAGAGCTGGGCAAATACTTTTTAAAAGTATTTAAATACTAAATACTAAATACTAAATACTAAATACTAAATACTTAATTAAATTCCAAAGTATTTAAATATTAAATACTTCTTGAAGTAATGAAGTATTTAAATCTTAATTACAAAAAGTATTTAAATACTTTTTAGGTTTAAATACTATATTTAAATACTTTCTAAGTATTTAAATACTTTCTAAGTATTTAATTACTTTTAAGTATTTATAAATACTTTCTGAGTATTTAATTACTTTTTTTTTAAATATTTATAAATACTTTTAAGAATGAAACACAAAATTTAAATACTTTGTAAACAATTACAGTCGAACCTCTATAACTCGAAACCTCTCTTTAACTCGGACTTTTTAGTGGTTTTTGTACATTTTCCAAGATTTCTATGTACATATTTTAATGGTACATAGACATAATGTATGTAATAAAAAAAATGTTTTGGAATATTCATGTGGTTTTCCCCTCTCTTCCAACTCTCTGTAACTCGATCTTTTTTGGTTGTCCCTTCAAGTTCGAGTTATAGAGGTTCGACTGTAATTACTTTTAAAAATATTTAATTAGTATAGTGGTATTTTTGTCTCCTCTAAGTAGGCAGTTGAATAGGTAGGTACCTCAATCCTCAAAATATTTTAGAATCAAATAAGATTTAACAGCAATAAAAAGTGTGTTTTGTAATATTTTATTGGTATTGACAGTAAATTTTAATTAAAAACCCACGACAACTCAAAATAAACTTAAGGGTACAGGAATAAAACAGGAATTGTCCATATTTATCGAAATCGAGATTACTAGCGCAACCTGTTGGCACATGTTGTTACTTTCCATGGTCAAAATATTAGCCGAATAAAACTAGGAACGTCTGTAGAAATTAGAGTCAAAGTTTTACTGTACTGAAATAAAACTAGGGATGTCCATACTAAAAAATGCATTTTATCTCAAAACTCTGATTTTCTGACAATCCTTATTTTATCCCTGTATTCTTCAACTGATAACATAACAAAAGACTTGCTACCTAAACCTAATTACTCAAAATTTGTAATGCAAGAATAATAATTTATAATTTAATGTTTTAAATGTTCGATGCGTTAGCTTTCATAAGAACAAGATTTTCGAAATTATCGTCTGATAAAGGATGTCGTCGTGGCGTATTAATGAATGTTGCAAATGAAAACATTCTTTCAACTGGGGCAGATGAGGGAAGAGTTTATATTTCAAAAATAATTTGTTGATAATGGGATATTTTCTCAGCATTTCTATGTCTTGCATATATTGTGAATGCTTTCAAAGTGGGGACGATTTGCTTCCGTGAGAGAAAATGCAATGTAGTTAGTCTTTTGTACATTAAGTACATTCTCTTGTGATATGATAAAATTAAGCGGCAAACTTGAAGCTGAATTATATTTTTAAAAACACACTTTAATAAATACAAAATATATTAATAACTTCGTATATTACGTAACATGTGCTAAGATTATCGTATTTTTTTTTAATTACTTTTGACTGATTTCTCCAGTTTTTTTTTCTGTTTCATCGTATATGGGGGGTAATTACAACCAAGGCCCCCCCCCCCTCCTTTTATTCGTGCCTGCATGACCTATTTTCGAGATTCCTACGCCATTGATCAGGATGAACAGCTATGATTTTCGGTCCAGAATCATTTGATTTCTGACCATCAAAGCTACCATTTCGTTCCTTCCACTTGTGTCGGCATCGTACGGAAACTATCTTTCGCTTCCTGACACGCTTGACAAGTGCAAACTTAGAATTTTCCACATGAACCATATTTAAATAGAAAATAGTACTTGAATAGTAAAAAGTATTTAAATACCCCAAAAAAGTATTTAAATACTCCAAAAAATATTTAAATACTAAAAAAATATTTAAATACTCAAAAAGTATTTAAATACTCAAAAAGTATTTAAATACTCCAAAAAGTATTTAAATACTAAATACTTTTGCAAAGTATTTGTGAAATAAATACAAATACCTATTATAAAAAAGTATTTAAATACTCAGTATTTAAATACAAAAAAGTATTTAAATAAAAAAAAGTATTTGTGAGTACAAATACTGCCCAGCTCTGTCCATATGTCACTTTGACCAACGGAGCCACCAGAGCCGTTAAAATGGTCTTAATTGCAATGCTATCTAATTGCAGTGTAGAGGACTTTCGACCCGATATCTTCTAGCCATGCTAGCTAGCTGCAAGCTAACCTTGACTTGATATCTCAATCTTCCCAAACTATTCACCACAATCACACCCGCCCAAGGTAAACTGGGTTTTCTTACTTCCATAGGCCGATAGTGTCCTCTTAGATCAGAATTTACGACCTGCTGTAATCTGTCCTCTAATCTGGACATATATTGATTTTTCATTTATATTAGGTGCCAACGAAGCTGCTAAACTTGGAGCTGTTGCTACCCTAATAAGATCTGTCACTCCGTACTCTATGTCCACCTTACATACCGGATGGCAAGACTACGAGACGGGGGTAACTGAAATTCCTACAGCCTGTATTACAAAGGAACACGCTAGGATGTTTCAAAGAATCCAGGTTAGTATCATATTAGCACTTGTTATTAGTTTTATTTTGTATTTATTTTTATAGTTAGTTTTACATAATATTATTCTGTTTTTCCTATGTTAAATGTACAGGGTGTCCCATGTTCGACACTTTTATAGAGTATCTCCGTAATTGTTAGTGCTATCAAAAAAGTAATGTACGTAGGTGTCATGTGCTCTTTTTGGGTCAAACCTAAAATAGTAAAATCAAAATTTGAAAATTTTCGCTCGCTTAGAGATACGGGGGAAATCGAAAATTATTGACCATTTCTAAATTACCCTATATTTTCTTAGTTAAAAGAGATACAAAAAAATGTTATATACAGAAGCATCTTTATATTGATTGTTGAATAATCTGCCGTTTTCAGAATAAGTATACGGGGTCAGGTAAAAAAGTTTTCGGACCTCACCTCATTTTTTCAAATCTTTAATTAATCTAAAAAGATACTATTTTAAATTCTCCTTCCAAATATATAACACACCATGGATGATATTGGTTTCCTTGGCGACTTATTAAACTTTTAAACTTTATTACTTTAAACCACAGTAGACCATGAAACAAAAGCTAATATCCTAGAAGCAACTATGTTGACTATTAACATTTAAGGCCAATTTATAAACTCGACGGTGACGATCGACGGTGCAGTTTGACGGTGCTGTTTGACGATGCCGTAAAAAGCTGGATTTATAAACTTGACGGTGGCGACGATAACATAACCTGTTTTTCTCGGCTTTTCTGTATTTTTATGTGATTATATTAATTTTGGTGTTTATGTGATCTGAATGATACTATCAACACTTATCAACAGTACACTTTAAAATGGTTAATAAGATGGTATAAAATAAAATAATATTTACTAAATATCACGTGACAGGCAAACACGATTTTGATTGGCAGTGTAAACTTGCTACGAACGTTGCTACGGCCGTCCACCGTCAAAAGATAAAATTGGTTCATGTCGGCCGTCCCCCACCGTCAAACTGCACCGTCATCGTCAAATATAAATGGTTTTATGCATTTCAATATGTTTAAGCTGTACCGTCACCGTCGAACAGTACCGTCAATCGTCAACGTCGAGTTTATAAATTCAGCTTTAACGTCAATTTCATTTTTACATATTCATTTGTGAAAATGACTCATCAACATTTTGAAAAATTTGATATGATATCAGTTTATATTGAAAAGTGGAAAAAACGAAGAAATTTGCGACGATTCCCGTTATTTTTTACCTTAATCTGAATCTTTTATTTCGTTTCAAAGTAATACAGTTTAAATAAGTCGCCTAGGAAACCAATATCATCCATGGTGTGTTATATATTTGAAAGGAGAATTTAAAAAAATGATGTTAGGTCCGATAACTTTTTTACCTGACCCCGTATACTTATTCTGAAAACGGCAGATTATTCGACAATCAATATAAAGAAACTTCTGAATAAAACATTTTTCTTTGTCTCTTTTAAGTAAGAAAATATAGGGTAATTTTGAAATTGTCAATTTTTTTATTTTCCCCCGTATCTCTTAAGCGAGCGAAAATTTTCAAATTTTTATTTTACCATTCTAAGTTTGACCCAAAAGAGCACATGACACCCACATTACTTTTTTGATAGCACTAACAATTACCCTATAAAAGTGTCGAAGACCCTGTACAATTTTAGAATTTTCCTGAAATATGACCAAAAGACTGTATAAAAAGAAAAAAATATGTAAAAACTGATGTGCCTAATAATAATTTATTTTTAGGATAGGGGCGACAAAATTGTCCTAAAGCTTCATCTGAACTACACACGATATCCTGATTCTACTTCTCGTAATTCCGTTGCTGAAATTAAAGGTACTTAACAACGTTTTTTACATCTTATAATTAATTATACAATGGTTTTGTTGGTAGGATCGACGCTCCCTGAAAAGATCGTTTTAGTCAGCGGTCATATGGACAGTTGGGACGTAGGCGTGGGTGCTATGGATGATGGCGGCGGTGCCTTCATTAGTTGGTACTCTTTGGCCGTAATAAAATCTCTCGGACTAAGACCGAAACGAACTTTAAGGTAAAATTATTTAAGATCGCAATAATAATAATGTCTTGCCATAGGAAAAATATATTAACGAATAGCAGTAGACCACTACATCTTTACACTTAAACAGGGTTGTTTCGTTTTAAACATTTTGTATAAAACAATTGTTTTAAACATGTTTCAAACAATCGTTTGAGTTTAAAACAATGTTTTGTTAAAAATGTTTAAAACATGTTTAAAACAGGTAAATTAAACACGCCTTGTTTTTTTTTTAGTAAATTGATTATTTAACAGGAGTATACTTAATTTATGCAACAACTTGGTGTGAAAAATATTTTTATAAATAATAATAAAACTACTTACTAAATTAGTAATTTCCATTCAAATTAACAAAATAATAAAAGTTAGATACTTAATGAACATCATGCACAGAACTTTGGTATGTTCAAAAAACTACAAATAAGTATATAATCCGCAAGAAAAAAAAAGGAATAAGGTAAAAATGTATAAATAATTACTGATCGGAAGTGACATCAGTTAGCGCTGTAAGTGGGTGCATTAGAATTTAGTTCTTTAAAAATTGTAATCAACTTAGCTGCTCTGACATTGCATAGCTTATTGCGGAGTTTTGAATGAACTAAACCATATGACGAAAAAAGTTTTTCTATGTTGGCGGACGAAGCAATAGCTGTATGCAGCTGTCGGAAAAGTTCCATTGCTCTTGTATTTAAATGTTTAATAGGCTGCCATACCATGCTGATGGTTTTACATTTTCAAGTATCTGTTGAGAAAACATAAAATATATGGCATAAATGGTGCACACCTAGCCTCAAAATTAACAATCGTTGGCATTGCCTCTGAATGGTAGGTTACTACATATTCCATGGCAATTTCTAATTGCCTTTGAGTTAGTATATCTCCCCTAAAACGTTGATCAAGCAAGTTTGCTAAAAAATGAACTGGAGTTAGGGCCATCTCCATACTTTCTATAACCTTATTTACGTCACTCATTGAAAATTCCCGATTTGATTTTTTGTTTTCAAACGTCTCCAATAGTTCGAGCCATATTTCTGTCGCTTCTCCGATCGTGCAAGTATTTTTTTAACTTTATCTAGAGCCAATCTTGAGAATGTCATGATTCTCGGCAAAAATCCTAAATGTCGCAAAACTCTATGAATAGAAAACATTCTGAGTTGTCCACTGGGAAAGGAGTTTAAGTTATCTTTTAAATTCTACTAAAAACATTGAAAACATGTTTTAAGCTATGTTTTTAATAAGGTTTTATTTGTTTAAAACATGAACTTTAAAAAAAAAACATGTTAAAACAAAAAAAAACACGTTTAAAACAAGAAAACACTTGTTTTGTTTAAAATTAAAAAATACATGTTTTTTTGCAACCCAATCACTCAGATATTTTATTTAACACATGAAGACATCAAAAGACTGATTGTTTATTTCTATAAATCTTGAAGGTGTAACATAAAGAGTTTGGCAAATCTAATTTTATGGCAGTTCACACTAAAAGTTATTCCAATCATATACAGGGTGTTCCTTAATGACGTGCTAATATTTCAGGGTGTGATTCCTTAGGTCATTTTATAAAGAAAAGTTCATATGAACATATGTCCGCAGCGGCTTAAATTTTTTGCTATTTTTTAAATGGTTTTTTTAATATCTTCGAAAGTACTTTAGATATTATTTTCAATTTTGGTATGTGTTAATAGGATATAGAACCACACATTTTTGTTAGAAAAATTATTCAATTGTTCCACCAGTGGCGTCCCTGCAAACATGTCCTCTGATATTTTTTACAAAAAAGATGGTACCTACGCCACAGACATTTTCCCAAGTGGATATCTTTTTGATTAGCTGGTCAATTCTACATGAAAACGATCTCTTGAGTTTTTCTCGTCAGATGCACCGTTCTTAATTAAAACCACTAAATTCACATTGAAACTCATTATTATTAACATTGATAAAATAATTAATGATAAGTTTTATAAAATGTGTTGGAAATGGCCACCTTCACTTAAAAGGCCTGCGTTCGCCCGTCTTCGTATCGAATTGCCCAGTCGTTCAAATAATGAAATTTTTATGAAACAAAATTTATCATTAATATTTTATCAATGTTAATAATAATGAGTTTCAATATGAATTTAGTGGTTTTAATAAAGAACGGTGCATCTGACGAGAAAAACTCAAGAGGTCGTTTTCATGTAGAATTGACCAGGCTAATCAGAAAAAGTGGCGT
Source organism: Barypeithes pellucidus (assembly GCA_963991005.1). Classification (NCBI taxonomy): domain Eukaryota; kingdom Metazoa; phylum Arthropoda; class Insecta; order Coleoptera; family Curculionidae; genus Barypeithes; species Barypeithes pellucidus. The sequence continues at coordinate 17,188,882 of OZ022565.1, read as the reverse complement.
GCCATCTTTTTTGTAAAAAATATCATAGGACGTGTTTGAAGGGACGCCACTGGTGGACCAATTGAATAACTTTCTAATTAAAATAACACATACCAAAATTGAAAATAATATCTAAAGTACTTTCGGAGATATTAAAAAATAACCATTTAAAAAATAAAAATTCAACCCCCTGTAGCAAAAAATTTAACCCGTTGCGGACATATGATCATGAACTTTTCTTCATAAAATTACCTAAGGAATCACACCGTGAAATATTAAGGAACACCCTTGTATATAAAAAAAAAACAGCTATTTATTCAATTTTCTGTATAGATCCGTCCTATGGACAGCTGAAGAACCAGGCTTAATAGGATGGTCACAATATAACGACACTCACTTTCACGAACTGGAAAACTTTACTTTTGTCATGGAGTCGGACGAAGGAACATTTACTCCTCTCGGTATCGAGTACGCGGCGGGAATAAAAGGAGGCTGCATTATACAAGAAATTGTCAAGTAAGTTTCTAATAATTAATTTTCCATTCCTTTCCAAAAAATAGTAAGCTTATTCATCTTTTTAGATTATTGGCCCCGATAAATGCAACCCAAACATCGGCGAGTAGTAGGGGCGTTGGCTCAGATATATCTCCTTGGACCGCTTCTCTATTGCCTGGCGCAAGTCTTCTCAATGCAAATCAAAAGTAAGTAGCTACTTATATAACACCAAAACTTTAAAGTAAAAAGAAGACGTCGCCGTTACGACTAAATATAACTTGTAAGTAGGCGCGACTACAGAGTGAGTATAAAAGTTATCATACAGTAACCGATTCGTAAGCGTTTTATGTTTTCTTATGAACGGACGCAGGCCTGAACCTTTTCGTTCTCGACGCTGTTCGCGAGGTCAAAGTCGAACTCGCTTCCCGCCATGTTTTATAGGGATCAATCGCGACGCCATTATAGAATGAATCTTAATTTTTGTAACACCCTTTATTTTAGTGTTGAGTACTTGATACTCGAGCGATTTTAATAATCGAATTAATCGCTCGAGTGAATCGCCTGAAATTCCAATTTACCAAGCGATGGCGTCACCGACTGCTTAACGGCCTGCCTAGCCCTTTACATGTGATCAGGTAGGGTATTTAGCAGGCACGTAACTACGGGTGGGCACAGGTTTAGCTAAAAAATTATAGTGTCACCAAAAAAATTCCAGAAATTTATTTATTTGTGAATAATGAATTTTTACCACATGTCCTTGATACCAAACAAAAAAAACTGCAAAAAATCACCCAAATATGTATTTATTGCTCGTGTTTATTCTTATGTTTTTTTAAACCAAAAGGTATTACCAAGAGTTACTTTTCTTCATATCTTTCTCAATCTACGAGCATAAAATAAATAGATATTTAAAATGGCCGTGAAATTCTTCCACTTTAAATTATCAGGTGCCCACTGTGCGTCCTTCAAAAATTTAGGCTTAGTTACGCGACTGGCAAAATAAGAAAATTGGTTATTATTTTTTAAAATTCATGTTTATGAACAAACCCTAAAAGTTCCTGTTTAAATTTAAGAATGTTTACTTTTGGTTACCAAAAAATGTTTTTTGTTAACTATTTTGCTCGTTTTCTTATTTTCCATTAACATTTTCAATAATGTATGTTATTTTTAAGAAGTCTTCTTGAGTTTAATAATAAAAAGTTCCTGTTTCGATTTAAAAATGTTTACTATACCTAACATAACCAACGAATTTTTCTATATACAGTGTCACCATTAAAGTCCGCACCATATGGAACTTTTTTTTATTAATGAGGTTAGTTAAAATTAAATTTCGGCAATCGTTTTTGCTTCAAATTAGACTAAAAATTATATAATCAAATGTCACCATCTGTCATTCGGTATCTGTCAAAAATTACATTCTAATCAAAAAATGCTGAAAAATGGCATTGTTTTACCGAATTTCCAAAAATTTTATTAGAAAAAGTTGTTTCTAGTACAATTCTTGGCCTAAATACAAAGTTTCAGTTTTCTAGCTCAAAGTTGATTTTTTTGCCATTTTTTCTAATTAACTTTTTTTTTATTTAATGTAAGTTCGCTTAATGGATATTAAACTATTTGCTTATACCATACTCAATATTTTATTTAGTTTGTATGAGCTTTTTTTTACTAGAATGCCATTTTTTTTCGAAATTTAAAATTAGAGGCAAAAAAATTTGACACAGGTGGTGCAAAGTTATCCTAATTTAAAAATTTTAACAGATAGACGTCAGATGTTTCGTTTTTCAAATGACAAATACATCTAAATATTTGATAAAAATTTTATTTTATACTTAAAACTATCATTATTATTAAAAGGAACAAAAAGGAACTTTAATCATTTTAAATAGGTAACACAAAAGCAATATAAATTTCACATTTCAGTGTGACGTCCTTCTCGCTCTATACAAACACCCGTCCGTCTATAAACGTCTTTGACAGCATTTTGTAAAAAGCTTGGTCTTATATCGGCTTATATCTGTTCATACAAAGCTCATACAAACTAAATAAAATATTGAGTATGGTATAAGCAAATAGTTTAATATCCATTAAGCGAACTTACATTAAATAAAAAAAAAGTTAATTAGAAAAAATGGCAAAAAAATCAACTTTGAGCTAGAAAACTGAAACTTTGTATTTAGGCCAAGAATTGTACTAGAAACAACTTTTTCTAATAAAATTTTTTGAAATTCGGTAAAACAATGCCATTTTTCAGCATTTTTTGATTAGAATGTAATTTTTGACAGATACCGAATGACAGATGGTGACATTTGATTATATAATTTTTAGTCTAATTTGAAGCAAAAACGATTGCCGAAATTTAATTTTAACTAACCTCATTAATAAAAAAAAGTTCCATATGGTGCGGACTTTAATGGTGACACTGTATGTTGTTAATAATTTTGTTCGTTTCGTTATTTTTCATTAAGAATTTCTATTATTATTATGCTATTTTTGAGAAGTTTTCTCGAGATTATAGTAAATAAAAATTTTCAAATTATATCCCTTAATTATTTAATATTTACAATCGGAGACCTAAACTACGCCGCTGGCTAGCCAGCTTTCGGATCGCGCGGCGTTTAAAACGAAGGTCATTATAACAGTTGATATTTTTCGGTTATTCGCCTGAATTTATAACTAGAGTATTTCCTATCGAGCGAAAAACTGTTTGAATATACGAGCAGTTTTTTAATTCGATCACGCTACAGCGGTACAATTCCGTCGGCGGCAAGCGAAGCGCGGATATCGAGTGAAAGATAATAAGTTACGGGCGACGGTTTTCGCCTGAATAGATAGTTCGAGCGGTTTTTTTAATAATCGAGCGATGTCGGTTATTTCAATAATCGAGTGATCAAGCGGTTTTTCGCTCGAGTGATCACAACACTACTTTATTTATGTATACCTATTTATATCATTTTATGGTAACTGCATAAAATATGAACTGACATATATTGTTTGGATAAAGGTTCGTATGATATGACGGAATAAATATACATTATTTTAGTTGAAAGAAAGAGATATAAAAATATGTTAAAGGCATGATGGGGGTAAGTCCAATTTTGGTCGGAATTATCACACATTTACGGTTTTGGAACGTTCTAGGAACTGTAGTGCAATGTAAGAATGTTAGTTCCAGCGACCATGAAGGCACGTAATCGTTATCACAAAATTATTTCCCATTTTGGTAACAACGTGACGAAGAAACGGTACCTGAACGGTTGCAGATCTTTATTAGTGGCGAATACGCAGGGGCGACTAAAATAGCTATTTTTGACTTGACCCTCTGGATGCGTCGCGTTTGTGCAAGGTTTTCCGACGGCCGAGGCCTGCGTTGTGTTTTGGCACCACTGCTCGCCTACTGCCCTATAGACACTTGTTAATTAACGGAAAACAAACGTTTATGGCGTGGCAGCAAGTGGAATAAAGGGATTTTTACCTAAGAATTTGGGCATTCAATTAAAAAAAAGTATGTAGGCTTTTCTAGGACACCCAATAAGAACTTAAAATTGAAATATGATAAGCCATTTTCATAACATCTTGTATTTGTAGATGTAGAAAGTGGAGGTGTATAAAGTCCTTTTTTTCCCCTTAAAAACGCTACTTTTAATTTTTTTAATTATGTAATTACAGTGAAACCTCTCATAACGGACACCTCTAATAAGCGGACAATTTTCATAGTCCGGAACTAGGTATATGAAATGAAAATTAACCCCTCTTGGGCGGACGCGGACAGGCTGGTTTCATACAAAGAGTGCGAAAACCCTCCTTTAAACCGACAAAAAAACTTTTAAAGTATTTGGGAGACGAATAAGTACGGTGCAAAATCTCTCTGAATACAGACCGGCAAACAATCGCGTATGCGTGGCAGCGTGAAAGGACTTCGCCGAATGAAAGTATGTGTGATTCCCCGATAACAGTCCGCCGTTTATTTGTCAGTTGTAAGGTCCAAATCGTAAACAATGGCAGAAAAATGTCGCGTTTGGAGTCTGAAAGAGAATATTGATGTTGTGGAAGTTTGTAATTTGATAACAATGATTTGGGCGAGTTCATTATTAACATTGATAGCAATGTGATAGTGACCCCATTCCTACCGATTATGTAGCCCAAACTGAAACCACATCACTATCTGACGACTCTGACGAAGAAGTTAAATGCAGTAATCAAACAAATTATCAACAAGCCATTAGTATGGTAAAGGATCTACAAGAGTATGCAAAGAATAGAGGTGACTCTACAGCAATGGAATTATTATCAGACTTGGAATGAGATTTTCTAGATTGCAAGTTTAAAACGCAAACACGTCAAACTACGTTATTAGATTTCTTGAGTGCTACATCCTAACTAAAACTAGTGTATTTTTGTTATGTTATGTTTATTTGTACATACATATGCATAGTAATAATTTTGCATTTATATATTACCTACTAACAAATTTCCCATGGGCGGACACCTCTATTAGGCGGACACATTTAGACAGTCCCGTAGGTGTCCGCCTAAGAGAGGTTTCACTGTATATACTCACCGTCGCAGAATACATGCGTTCGGATGTTTTCCTTTAAGAATACTCCACAGATATGTCGAGGACCTTTTAATTGAATTAAATGAAAATTATTTTGTCACAGGTATTTCTGGTTCCACCATTCAGAAGCCGACACCATGGACGTACTAGATCCAGACAACTTGGACAGAGCCACCGCAGTCTGGGCCGTAGTTTCGTATATAATTGCAGATTTAACTGATGAATTCCCTAGAGAAAGGGACAGCATTGTTCCCAGAGGAAAGCAAGTGAATATCATTTATAATAATAAAATAACTTAATTAGATATGTATCTTATAAGTTTCATTAATATAATATTATGTACAGTGCCACAATTAAAGTTGAAACAATATGGGAAAAAATGGATTGGTCGATTTAGGTAAAATTTGACTTCTCGAGTAGACCAATAATAAAGACCAAAAATGACATAATAAAAAATTTGACATTTTCTCCACAAAATGGATATATCACAATAATAGTGCCGATTTACGGTCAGTTTTCAATGAAAAGATATTGACCAAAAATAGATAGAAAACAAAACTTATCATCAGTGATTCAAATGTGATAGGTGTGTGGGCATAAAATTACAATACGAACAACTTTTCCAAATAATTTTTTTTTAAATCCGATCGATAAATGCAATTTCTCGATATTTTGTGGAAAAAATATCAAATTTGACAGTTAACACAAGCCGCATGGTCCCAATTACTTGTGTCATTTTCGTTCTTTATTGAAGTAAAAAACTTATGGTAAATTTAAATTTTACGTAAATCGAAAAATAACTATTTTCCTCACGGTCCCAACTTTATATAATACTACATAATATAACATACAGGGTGTCCGCTAATTAATGGTACATGGAAAAACCGCAGACTCCTTACGTAAAAATATTAGGATTTAATTATTCTTACCTATATCCGAAAGTTGCTATTTACTGAGATACAGGGTGTTAAATTTAAAACTTCATTTTTGTTTCTCTCTAATAACTTCGAGAGAAACTAACAGTTTTTACAAGATTTGGCAATTATGGTTTTTTTAAGACAAGAAATTGATTTCTTTGTAAAATTTTAATGTACAATATAGGGGGCCTGTCTGCGTCATTTTTCTAAGATTCATACGGTCATAACTTTTTTGTGCCTCAGCGTATTTAAGTTTTTAATAAAAATAATACTTTTCTCATATTTATTACGTAAAAAAGGTATACTGAGTTCAGGTCGCCCAGAGTTATCGTTTCGAAGATATTTGCATTTAAGTTGTTTAGTGCGTTAGCTCAGGCCAGCAAATAATATTTTGTTGCTTCTTACCAATTAACTTTTACATGATAATTAATGTTCTAGTAATGGTAATTGGGAATAATAAATACAACAATTGGATTGTTCTTTAACTTACTTTAATTAAAATAACTTTGACCCTAGAAAATATCGTGTCGAAAGAAACCAACAGCAATGAAAACACAAACTTACGATAAACTCAAAAATGAAATATGTTCTATTCAATAGCAACTGCATCTCTAAATTTTAGTTGTTTTCTCATATGTTACTTTAAGAAAAAAATTTTGTATGCAAATTAATAATAATTGGGTAGGGTGCACTAAACAATTTAAATGCATTTGCATTTCCGAAACGGTAACTCTGGGCGACCTGAACTTAGTATACCTTTTTCACATAATAAATATGAGAAAAGTATTATTTTTATTAAAAACTTAAATACACTGAGGCACAAAAAGTTATGATCTAATAAATGTGCAAACAATGCCGCAGACAACATTGTACATTAAAATTTCATAAAAAAATCAATTTTTCGTCTTAAAAGAATCATAACTGCCAAATTTTGTAAAATAACGTTGGTTTCCTGTAAAGTTATTAGAGAAAAACAAAAATGAAGTTTTAACTTTAATCCCCTGTATCTCAGTTAATATCAACTTTCGGATATAGGTAAGTATAATTAAATCCTAATATTTTTACGTAAGGAGTTTGTGGTTTTACCATGTACCATTAATTCGCGGACACCCTTTATAGTGAAGCCATATATACAGGGTGTCCGGGAACATGTGGGAAATCTCCCGGATATGAAGAAAACACGTGAAAAGAATACTATAGGTTCATATAAACTTCTTTCGTATAGGCCTCCTCTTCGGAGATATGGGCTCCCAAAGCGCACCAATGGAATCAAGTTTGTTACACATAATTATTGAACCACCTGGTATATTTCAATTATTTTTTAATATGATGTATACCAGGTAAGACCCGTCAAATTACTACCCAAGAAACTGTTGTGAATTACTCACAGCTGCAGGGACGGACTAGCGGTAACATTCATGGGCCCATTTTTTTTAACGTCCTGTATGATAAGAACTTTGGACAACGTTTTTTAAATACTATTGACTAAATATTAAGTACTCTTCATTCCTGTCGCTAATCCTAACCGTTTTCGAGGAAACGTCATTTTATTTGCACTGATCCCCCTATCTTCTCACGGGTTAAATATGAAAAAGCGGAATTTTCACGTTCATCAATTCATAAGAAGTTTATATGAACCTATAGTATTCTTTTCACGTGTTTTCTTCATATCCGGGAGATTTCCCACATGTTCCCGGACACCCTGTATATTCTAGTGGAATTATGTTTTTGGCAGAAAAATCTATTGTATTATATTAATTATTATTCTTCAAGTATATTAATATAAATTAGTAGTATGAATTGTCACTTCTTATATCATTTCTACGTAGTTAGTTTTGAATAAATTATTACCAACAGTATTACTTATAGTAATTGTATTTTAGTTTTTGTAAATAAATATGTTGCTTTTCTTATTAATAAATGAAGTGGGTAATTATATAAGTATATTTTTAGGACAATCAGTATTATTTTAATAACTCATCGGGTTGTTAGCGATTAGTGTTGTGATCGCTCGAGCGAAGTACGCGATTATTGAAATAGCCGACATCGCTCGATTATTAAAAAAATCGCTCCACACCTTCTTCTTAGTCATAAAAATATCAAGTGATTAATCGCTCGAGCGATTCACTCGATTATTCGTATGCGTGGCAGAGCGAAAGGACTTCGCCGAATGAAAGTATGTGTGATTCCCAGACAGCAGTCCGCCGTTTATTTGTTAGTTGTAAGGTTAAAATCGTAAACAATGGCAGAAAAATGTCGCGTATTGAGTCTGAAAGAGAATATTGATGTTGTGTAAGTTTGTAATTTGCTAGCAATGATTTGGACGAGTTCATTAACATTGATAGCAATATGCTATTAGAAGATGATAGTGACCGCATTCCTACGGATTATGTAGCCCAAACTGAAACCACATCAATATCTGACGACTCTAATGAAGAAGTTGAATGCAGTAATCAAACAAATTATCAACAAGCCATTAGAATGGTAAAAGAATTACAAGAATATGCAGAGAATAGAGGTGACTCTACAGCAATGGAATTATTATCAGACTTGGAATTACATTTTCTAGATTGCAAGTTTAAAACGCAAACACGTCAAACTACGTTATTAGATTTCTTTAGTGCTACATCCTAACTAAAACTAGTGTATTTTTGTTATGTTATGTTCATTTTTACATACATATACATAGTAATATTTTTGCATTTTCATATTACCTAATAACAAATTTCTCATGGGCGGACACCTCTATTAGGCGGCCACATTTAGACAGTCCCGTAGGTGTCCGCCTAAGAGAGGTTTCACTGTATTCAAGTATCAAGTACTCGATTATTAAAATCATCGGTTTTTCCCAACACTATTGGCGATGTCGCCTTCATTTTAAAAATTGTTTCAAAAATATTTTCCTATATTCTGAATAAATATACCTATTTTGTTTTGTTAACGCGGTCTCTGTATGTTGGCAGAGCATTTAAATTTCTTCGATTCACGCATTCGTTATCTATATATACAGGTCATGTAATTGTGGAAATATACCGAAATTTACATTTTAGTGTAACTACTACAATCTCAGTATCAATATCGCGTCTGCGGATATTGTAGCCACTATACTGACGAGTGAGGGAGATTTTAAACAGATTCAACAGAGAGATGACAGATTTGAATAATAATGAGGTTTATATATAATTCCAAAAAATTGGTGTATAATAATATAAATACTACCTTTCGTTTAAATAAATGTCCAGGTGACCATAGGACAAAGTGCTTTATTTATTGCTTACTGTGTACAGAATTAAAGGTATTAGCTGATGTCCATGTTAGACTTGGGTTTTTGCTGGCCCCATTAAGAAAATAATAAGTAATAATATATTAATACCCCTACACCCTAAGTTACCCCTGCCTTGGGTGATGGGTAACTTTACATGATCTATCTAATATTGCGCTTCTAGATGAATATATTGAGAGTGGCGACTATAAGGACATCGGGTTTGCTCGAACAACCCCCCCCCCCTCCCCGCGCTTTTTTTCGAAAAATACCAAAGCAAATTGGCGTGGAGGAGTCCTTCTCTAAGCTGGGGGCCTCTTTGCATGGCAAGCCCTGCGAGCTCCTTATCGCCTTCAGCGAGTCTAAACAACCTGGAAGTATGAGTACGAACAAACCCGAACAAACCCAATAGAAACAAACTATATTGGTACTGATTCTGACCAGTTTATAATACCGATACAAAAAATAATATTTTACATGTACTTACGGGATGGGGAACACTCATTTTCTTTTTAAACTTCTTCGGCAATAGCCATAGGTACATGGGAATCAGTGTACCATGCAAGGAAATATGAAGAATCATTTGCAGCGTATTTTTAAATGTTCTATAGGATTTGTTCACTCAATTTCACTAATTACATAATAATAAAACTGGAAAATGCAGACGGTTAATTAATAAAAAGAACATTTTTTGCTCAAACCACGCACAACAAAAAGCACATAAAAAAAAAGCATTTAAACTACACAGCCAATCAAAGAATACCTACTTTATCAGCCAATTCTTACTTTGTGCTTCATCGATAGGCAACCAGACATACATCAGGAAATACTTTGCCAGCAACATCGCCCACTTTGTTGAGGTTCTTACGAGATAAATATCATATGTTAAAAATCCTCTGTGTAACACTCTGAAAAAGGCTTACAACGTCAAAATAATCTGAGAAACGTCAAAAATCTTCAAAATAAAAATAATTACCGAAATATAATGTAAAAACATTATGTACAAAAGTATTTAATTTTACAAAATCCATACATTACAGCTACAAATTTTAGAAATTGTGTAATAATTCGTTAAAAAAAAGCGTTCCATTTGAATGGTCAATGCCTCGAGCTGAATGACTCATACAAAATAAAAAATTCTTGGTAGAACCTGAATTACAACATTTAACCAAGAATTGAACGTGAAAAATAGATGATAATGTGCCTTAATTTAATTATTAATGTCCGTGTAAAATACATTAACTTAAAGAATTTAGTATAGAAAACTAATTGAGCCTATTAAATTCATAAAATGGATGAACGAAGAATAGCTGATTACTTTGTCGTAGCAGGATTACCAGAGGACCCCGAGCCCCTAGATGATACTACGTTATCTGAAGGTGGGAATTTGAAGGTAGGAACATATTCTTTACTTTCTTTTTTAAAAGAACATGCATACTTTACTAACTGTTTACACACACCCTATTGGTTATAAGACATTCTTACTAATAAAAACTAAATGTTTTTAGGCAAGCCATGGACAAGCACCAATAACTGATATTAGTGTAATATTTCCTAGTTTAGAGGAAAAAAAACCCGATGATTGGGAAATGTTAATGAAAACCCCTACAGGATTAAGTGCTGATTTAAACCATGGCAGTTTACGTACAACAGAATGTTATTTATGTATTAAGAGGGGGAGGGATAAACCACCTTTAGTTGATATTGGTAGGTGTGCATTTTGTACTAGCATATCTGATTTGTTATTTAAAAGAGAACCTAGTATCTACATTACATAATGCAGATGTTTAAGGTGGTATCAATAATCAACATAAAGGACTATCATGATTTTTCTTTGCAGGTGTGATGTACGACGGAAAGGAATATCTGATGGCAGACGCAGAGGTTGTAAAAACTAGCTTAGGTGGAAACTTAGCCAACGTTAATAACTCCACATCTCAAACTTTTATAACTTACAGAAGAGGTAAATAAATACCATTTACATAATAGAAAAACATGGAATATTTACTTTGACAGGCTACTGATTGAACTAATTGGAATAATTTCAAATGCCAATATCTCAAAAAATGTGGGTTTTACATAACAGCTTGGTATTTGTGGTTAAAAACTATGCGATATAGTGACTTATTAAAAAATATAATCCTGAAGTTCCATGCAGTTCTATATAAAATACCTCTCTATTTCCAATATTAAACATTACATTCAGATACATATATTACTACAATATTTTCTTTCAGGCACTGTATCAATGCCCTGCAATGCCCTGGTAGTGACAGACATCTGTGTAGTGATAGCAAGCAAAGGGGAATCTCCTCCTCATGCCTTCTGCTGCATCAACAAGAACCTGAATAAGGGCATTGTTGGTTCGGATGTGTTTTTGTGTTATAAAAAGTCTATGAACAGGGCAAAGCTATTGACGTATAAACCCGATATTTTGGCGAGGTAATTATAATAATATGGTGTTGTGTTGTTAAAATGGTTCATTATTTTGAGAGCGGGGCGTGATCTTTTAGATTGTAATATAACTAAATTCTTACCCACCTGGATGTGCTGTCCAGATGTGATTTTGTCCCATTTTTTCCACAGATATCCCATGGGTGACATCCAAGAGTTCCCTTTTCCTAATTCAGTGCCCCTTTTTTGCCTGCCCATGGGAAGTACTCTGGAATTGTGGCCCGCGGAAGCAAGTAAACCCAGGCCTGTATTCAGTATGTTTGTTTTGACTGTTTCTGATGCGAAACATAAGGTGTATGGGTCTGCCTTAACTTTTTATGAGAAGTATCCTGCAGAGAATATTACAGAAGAGCAAAAGGAGCTTTTAGGTAATGGTACCATACGTATTTGGTGTTGTTAGACAAAGTAAAATTACTCTATATTTAATAATGTTGAAATGTTTACCTTCTGATGTTTTGTGTTGTGTATTTCTTGTTCTTGCTAACAATAATTATTTTAACAGGTTTTACAGAAGATAATGCCAATCATGTGTTACATGCCAACAAAAGCATCTGTGTCTTAAGTCATTGGCCGTTTTCAGATGATTTTCAGACTTGGTTACATTATCTGTATGTAAGTATAAGACGACTTAACCTTACTTTTATTTGACTGTAATTTTTAGACAATAATATCTTTTAATATGGCATATTATACTTTCTGCTAGTCACCGTATGTCGCTTACAAATTACCAATATTTTAGCAAATGGTTACCGAAGGTTTTCCGACACCAGTGCCTGTCGAAAGGTACATAATCCAGCTCTTAGACGAGGTCCCATTCCCCTCGCCGCGTACTTTGTTACAATTAAACGCTGAGAATCAGGATCAGAGGGTGATTTTTACCCAACCGGAAGATTTACCGCTGCCGAGGAATGCGGCTAGTTTTAAGCAACTGCTGCTTAACTTGGGATCGGAAAACTGCCTTCAGGTAAGGGTCGGTTTTGTTGTCGCGGAAAAATTATTTTCCAAATCTTAGCAGATTGTGACGTTTTAGGGTCAAGTAGATTTCCCATTCAAAATTTCTTTGTAAAGGTTGTTAGAATCTCTTTACAGCAAATATTTTGAGCTTCAAGCTACATTTTTACAGATAACTTTCTTAAAACCATTACAAAAGATCTATCAGTGTAAAAACCCCAGATTTGCTACTTAAATGTTGTATAACAGCAACCACCAAGTTATACATCCTAGACCCAGGTTTCCACAGTTTTGGATTGGTCGCGGTGATACTATTTGATGACCTCCAAGAACTCCGGACCTCACACCACTAGACTTTTGTTTACGGGGCCGTCTTATACATATACATCATGTATTTGGCGTATTTCAATAAAAGAGACATCTTTGTTCCGATCAAATTGACGTTTTTTCGAAAACGGTCAGGTTTCGCGACATGAATGAAGAATACTTAATTTTTAGTCAATAGTTAAAGGTATGTAAAAACCGTTGTCCAAAGTTCTTATCATACAGGGCGTTAAAGAATGGGGGCCATAAGTGTCACAGCTAGTCCGTCCCTGCAGCTGTATGTAATTCACGTCACTTTCTTGTATAGTAATTTGAAGGGTCTTACCTGGTATACATCATATTAAAAAAAAAATTAAATATACCTGGTGGTTCAATAATTATGGGTAAAAAACTTGATTCCATTGGTGCTCTTTGGGAGCCCATATCTCCGAAGAGGAGGCCTATATGAACTTGTAGTACTCTGTTCACTTGTTTTCTTCATATCCGGGAGATTTCCCACATTTTTCCGAACACTCTGTATACAAATTTAAAAAAAATTTGATAATCTTCAATAAAAATAAAGATAAAGAATGGGAATTTTTTATTTGCAATTCAATAGAATAATTACGGGATAATCCTTCGTTCAAAGAACTGTAATTCATCCGATAATTCCGAGATAAGAATACTGGGGGCGCTAGAAAATATTTCTCCCAACAAAAACACGGAATATTTTAAACAAATTAAATAATTGAATTTTTAAACTGTAATAATTAGTAAAATATACAAGGTGTACCTTAATGACGTGCTAATATTTCAGGATGTGATTCCTTATGTCATTTTATAACGAAAAGTTCATGTGAACATATGTCCGCAACGGCTTAAATTTTGTGCTATAGCGTGTTGAATTTTTATTTTTTAAATGGTTATTTTTTAATATCTCCGAAAGTACTTTAGGTGTTATTTTCAATTTTGGTATGTGTTAATAGCATATAGAACCACAAATTTTAGTTAGAAAAGTTATTCAATTGTTCCACCAGTGCCGTCCCTGCAAACATGTCCTCTGATATTTTTTACAAAAAAGATGGTACGCCACTGATATTTTTCCATGTGGATATTTTTTCTGATTAGCCTGGTCAATTCCACATGAAAACGGTCTCTTGAGTTTTTCTCGTCAGACGCACCGTTCTTGATTAAAACTACTGAATTCATATTGAAACTCGTAATTATTAACATTGATAAAATAATTAATGATAAATTTTGTTCTATAAAAATTGTTGGAAATGGCCACCTTCACTTAAAAGGCATGCTTCCGACCGTCTTCGCATCGAATTACCCACTCCAACAATTTTTATAAAACAAAATTTATCATTAATTATTTTATCAATGTTAATAATAATAATTAGTTTCAATATGAATTTAATGGTATTAATCAAGAACGGTGCGTCTGATGAGAAAAACTCAAGTGACCGTTTTCATGTAGAATTGACCAGGCTAATCAGAAAAAATATCCACATGGAAAAATGTCAGTGGCGTACCATTTTTTTTCTAAAAAATATCAGAGGACATGTTTGCAGGGACGCCACTGGTGGAACAATTCAATAACTTTTCTAATTAAAATGTGTGGTTCTATATCCTATTAACACGTGCCAAAATTGAAAATAATATACTTTCGGAGATATTAAAAAATAACCATTTAAAAAATAAAGATTCAGCACCCTGTAGCAAAAAATTTAAGCCGTTGCCGACATATGTTCATATGAACTTTTCTTTGTAAAATGACCTAAGGAATCACACCCTGAAATATTAGCACGTCATTAAAGAACACCCTGTATATATCAATTTTTTTAGGTATTGCTATTGATCTTAACCGAACAAAAAATCCTTATTCATTCGCTGAGGCCGGACGTTTTGACCTCGGTAGCGGAAGCAATAAGTTCCTTGCTTTTCCCTTTTAAATGGCAGTGCCCTTATATACCTTTATGTCCACTGGGTAAGTTTTGTCGTCTTTACGTACCTACAACTCTCGAGAATGTAAAAGCCATAGAGATGATAATGTTTTTGAGCGAACGCTTGCTCAAGCTGAAAAAAGAGCGCCTTCTCTTGAGATAGAGCAAGGTTTCTCTCCGATAAATATGGCTAGACAAAAGTATAAAAAAATTGTTCAATTATGAATAAATAGAGGGATGAGACACCTCCCCCTACCCATTAATGATATTTTTAAATTATGACGAGGATCTTTTAAGAAACTGTCGTGTTCTACAACCTATTCAGGAACAGAAGGAGGGTGACGAGGGTGGAAGAAAATTGTTTATTTAACGAGATAAAACCTCTAATATATCTTAAATTTTTACCATTCTTACAGAAAACAATTTATAAGAAGTCTTGGTGTTTGTTTTTGTAGGTTTAGTTGAAGTTCTCCATGCCCCTTTGCCATTTTTAATAGGGGTGGACTCCCGATTTTTTGATCTATACGATCCTCCACCTGATGTTAGCTGTATAGACTTGGATACGAATATAATCACGGTAAGCTTTTTAAAATGTCACACCTTAACAACAATTATTGGGTGTAGTAAGAAACATATTACACACGAAGGGAAACGTTATTCAATGTGTTCATAATGGCTTTATGACTAGAATTTTATACTATTTATACCTATGACGACCTCTATAAATAATATAAGTCACATTACTTACCATCTGTCTCAGTTGAATATTATATATTGTAAACGAAAAGCACGGTCAGCGAATCGCCTGTAAGTTGAATATTACATATTGTAAACGATAACCAGGGTCAGCAAATCGCATGTAAGTTGAATATGGGTAAGCAAATCGCATGCAAGTCGAATATGGGTAGGAAATCGAATGCCAGTCGAATAAGGGTAAGCAAATTGCATGTAAGTTGAATATTTAACATTGTAAACAATAATCACGGTCAGCAATTTGCATGTAAGTTGAATATGGGTAAGCAAATTGCATGTAGGTTGAATATTAAACATTGTAAACAATAATCACAGTCAGCAAATCGCATGTAAGTTGAATATGCGTAAGCAAATCGCATGCAAGTTGAATATAGGTAAGCAAATCGCATGCAAGTCGAATATGGGCAAGCAAATTGTATGTAAGTTGAATATTAAACATTGTAAACAATAATCACTTTCAGCAAATCATATGTAAGTTGAATCTGGGTAAGTAAATCGCATGTAGGTATAATATTAAACATTGTAAACAATAATCACAGTCAGCAAATCGCATGTAAGTTGAATATGCGTAAGCAAATCGCATGCAAGTTGAATATAGGTAAGCAAATCGCATGCAAGTCGAATATGGGCAAGCAAATTGTATGTAAGTTGAATATTAAACATTGTAAACAATAATCACTTTCAGCAAATCATATGTAAGTTGAATCTGGGTAAGTAAATCGCATGTAGGTATAATATTAAACATTGTAAACAATAATCACGGTCGGCAAATCGCATGTAAGTTGAATATGGGTAAGCAAATCGCATGCAAGTTGAATATAGGTAAGCAAATCGCATGCAAGTCGAATATGGGCAAGCAAATCGCATATAAGTTGAATATTAAACATTGTAAACAATAATCACAATCGGCAAATTGCATGTAAGTCGAATATTAAACATTGTAAACAATAATCACGTTCAGTAAATCGCATGCAAGTCGAATATGGGTAAGCAAATCGTATGTAAGTTGAATATTACATTTTGTAAACAATAATCGCGGTCAGCAAATCGCATGTAAGTTGAATATGAGTAAGCAAATCGCATGCAAGTCGAATATGGACAAGCAAATCGCATGTAAGTTGAATATTAAACATTGTAAACAATAATCGCGGTCAGCAAATCGCATATAAGTTGAATATTACACATTGTAAACAAAACGCACGGTATGCAAATCGAATCTAAGTTGAATATAACATATTGTAAATAATAATTATGGTAAAAAATTCGCATGTAATTGAATATTACATATTGCAAACAAAGCGCATGGTAAGGAAGTTGCATATAAGTTGAATATAATGGTAAGCAAATCGTATGTAAGTTGAATATTGTATATTGTACGGCGTCGCTACGCGGCTTCGTGGGTAATATGCTTCTTAAAACACACTTATTAAATGCCAAAAATTTTGTTAAAACGACGCAATTCTCGTTCGGATATTATTAACGACGCTTCTACAGCTTACTTGCTTAAATAATATACTTATCTAATAGTCAATATATTATTTAAGGTTGCCGAAACGCAAAGACAAAACTTAAACACAAAACTATTGCCTAAGAGAGCAGCAAAATTTCTTAAATCCGCCTTGGACTATCTTTATTACCAAAATAGAAACGCTCCTACTAACGTTCCGGAAGTCACCAGTCCGGACAATATCGAAGCGGAATTTCAACGGAGGAAAAAAGAGGTAAGCCAGAAAGACTTTCCCTGTCTCCAGTCGAAATTAAGTTGCAAATATTTTCCATTATTGCTATTAAGCGTGTGAGTACAATTTTAGCAACAAGAAGAATTGGAAATACAAGAAGCGTTTCTAAAATTCATGGTTCACATTCTAAAGGGATACAGGTCGTATCTGTTGCCGATAACCAAGGCTCCTACAGTCGGCACCACCGATCCGCAGGCTTTGTTTCAGTTGGCGGATTTTCTGAAAAGTCGAGATAAAAATCACACCAAGTTTTTTAATTTAATGATGAAAACTCAAATGTTTATAAGGTTAGTAGTATTTATCGGGAAAAGGCGATTCTTGTTATATATCAGGCGTCCAGAAACTGTGTCTTAGATGATGGGTTTTAATTTGACGCTTTTATAGAAATGTGTTTTTTAATACGAATATATGATTTTTTTTTATTGAGTACCAATTTTTTTTGTCCCTGGAGGGTACTATAACCGGAGTCCACTGGGCAGGGTTTCAAAGTTACAAGGGGAATAATGAAATTTTAAAATTTATACAATTTTAACGTGTGTTGCCCAATTTCACATTTTGCTTCCTCAGTATACAGGGTGTCCCTCTAATTAATGGGACATGGAAAAGCCACAGACTCCTTACGTAAAAATAATAGGATTTAATTATACTTATCTATATCCGAAAGTTGATATTAACTGAGATAGGTACAGGGTTTGTTCGGGTGTGTGTCATTTTTGTTTTTCTCTAATAACTTTGACAGAAACCAATGGATTTTTACAAAATTTGGCAATTATGTTTTTTTAGGATGAGAAATTGATTTTTTGGTGAAATTTTAGGGGGCGCTGCCTGCGGCATTTTTTACACATTTATTAGGTCATAACTTTCTTGTGCCTCGGTGTATTTAAGTTTTAAGGGAAAATAATACTTTTCTCATATTTATTACGTAAAAAAGGTATACTAATTTCAGATCGTCCAGAGTTACCGTTTCGGAGATATTTGCAGTTAAATTGTGCCTCACTGTACATTAAAATTTCACCAAAAAATCAGTTTCTTATCCAAAAAAAACCATAATTGCCAAATATGTGTAAAAATCCGTTGGTTTCTGTCAAAGTTATTAGAGAAAAACAAAAATGAAGTTTTACCTTTAACACCCTGTATCTCGGTTAATATCAATTTTCCAATGTAGGTAAGTATAATTAAATCCTAATATTTTTACGTAAGGAGTCTGCGGTTTTTCCATGTCCCATTAATTAGCGGACACCCTGTATAATGTAAGTTAACTTTTTTTAGTAAATGCGGAAGCAAAATTTCAAATCTGACAACATCGCAAATATTTTATAAATTTTAAAATGTAATTTGGACCGTACCTATATAAACCAGAGCATTTAAAATTCCTATTTCAATAAAGTAAGTTTTATTGCTATGAGCTAGTAAAAATTTCACAAAGAAAATTTTGAAAAAATTAATTATTTAACTGGTAACTTTGAAACCCTGTATATCAATAAGGAAGCCAGGATAGGAATTATTTCGACTTGTATATCCTACTATTCTATTTATGACTACTAGTTGCTGAACATCCTGTATACAGGGTTGGGAAACAACTATTACAATAAATTAAATAAAAGGAAATAGATTTCCTTGTTGTATCCTAATTCGCTTTTTTCCCCTCTACGACGGTAGGGAGATTTTCGTACTCTACTCTCGCAGACCTTTCGAGCCGTCGATACAGTGTTGTCAGGTTTAGTAAAATTTCTTTTTATGTATTGATTTTTTTTCAATTTAGTAGTGATTTACTGAAAACTTCTTTAAAAATGCATTTTTCTATTGATTTTTTATAATTTTGTTCTGTAATTTTTGCGGTTATTTATTAAGGAAATAAAATGTTATGTTATATTAATTTTAAAATGTAATTTTAGTGAATTCTTGAGGCACTATTTTGTGCTAGTATTTTTGACCTGGCAACATTGCGTCGATAAGCACGAGTCGCTTGCAGGATTTCCCTTGCTCCGGCATATTACGATGTCTTTAATGTCCTTTAGGGCGGTGATTGTAACAGATGTTTGCCAAATCTGTATATATCCATCCATATTCTAGAGACACGGTGATATATTGCATTTCTGTTTTTCTTTGCGTAGATTTATAGAAGAAAGAAGTTTTGTGGTGGACGGTGACCAAGGCTTAACATTTTTCGATGACTGTATCGAACGATTAAGCACCGAAGAGAGCGACCTGAAGCTTTTGGAGCTCGAATCTGTACATAAAAGCGACAGGACGGTGTTTGTTTTGCCACCCGAACCCATTAACGATAGTAAGCTAATAGATTTTTTTTTTAAACGCACTCGTATCATGTGAATCCCATGTTACACTGCAACATATTCGGCCATTAACACCGTGTATTTTACTTAGAGGAAATCATTGAACCCGGTTTATATGTTACATTCGGCGTTTTGCATAAGAACAGACGAAAAGCGATATACAGGGTGTTATGGAAATGACTTATTATATTTAAACCAGCAAATCCTGAGATGAAAATAAATTGAAGAAAAATATCCCTGAATGATTGAGGCCGCTACTGAGGACGTTCGCAATCAATAGTTTATTGAGGCGGTGTTGTCATATATTGCAACACAGAATTGTAAACGCATGTGTTCAGTTTTTGACGTCTTTGATCCGCGTTATCACGTCTTTTTCAAACTTTTTAGAAAAAAAATACTACAATTTTAAGGTACATACTCTCTTACCTTCGATCTTATAATCCGTTTTATAATTAAATTCCGTAAAAAAATAAAACACAAAAAGTATGTTTTGCAACAGAACCAATAATAGGTAATATCACACACATTTGAAATCACTTCACAATATTTCTTATTATGAATTATTTCACAATAGAAAAAAAATCGGGTAATGCTATAACTAACAAAACGTTTAAAATTCGTATACATCCGGCACGTGGAACCCTCGACAGCGTCAATCCATCCCCGAGTCTCGAAACAAAATGAAGCAACGATAGTCGCGCGCGGCAGGTATCCAAGCAAGGGCGAAACATACGGTGTGATCTGACAACACTGTTAGAATACTCTAATGACCCACATTGTTGCTAACTGAATCCAGATGGAACGGCGCGACAGTATGTGGGTAAAAAGGGTTTTTACCTTAGTATTTAGATATTCGATTAAAAAAAAAGTATGTAGACTTTCTCTAGGACACCCTAGTAGTCACCCATTTAATTATAATAAGTCATTTCCATAACGCCCTGTATTTATTGGTAAAAAGACTTAAAAATGATTATTATTATAAAAAAGACGTAAAAATAATTATTTTTTAATATCACCGAAACTACTTTAGATATTATTTTCAATTTTGGTATGTGTTAATAGTATATATTATCACATAATTTATTTAGTGGGAAAAGTTATCCTATGCCTTCTGTTATTCTTTCAAAAAAAGTGGTACGCCACTGACATTTTTCCATGTTGATATTTTTTCTGATTAGCCTGGTCAATTCTACATGAGAACGGTATCTTGCGTTTTTACCGTCGGACGCATCGTTGTTGATTAAAACAATTAAATTCGAATTTAAACTTATTATTATTAACATTAATAATGAAGAATTTTATTTTATGAAAGTTGTTTTATTTAAATCATTTTGGTCGAGAACGGCGTGTCTGACGCGAAAAACGCAAGAGGCGGTTTTCATGTAGAATTAACCAGACTAATCAGAAAAATATCCACCAGGAAAAATATCAGTGGCGTACCACTTTTTTTGTAAAAATATCATACGACACGTTTGCAGGGACGCCTCTGGTGGATCGATAGAATAGATTTTCTAACTAAAATATGTGGTTCTATATCGCATCAATACATGCCAAAATTGAAAATGATATCTAAAGTACTTTCGGAGATATTAAGAAATAACGATTTTTTTAAAATAATTTCAACACCCTGTAGCAAGAAATTTACGCGGTTGCGTATATATGTTCATATAAACTTTTTCTCACAAAATCACCTAAGGAATCGATCGCACTAGGAAATATTAGGGAACATCCCGTATAATGGAAAATCATTTTTTAGGCGATTCATATACCTATACTCAATTTATATTGAATCCATTGTTACTATTGAGCGGTAAGAGAAAAAATCATTTGCCTCCATTGGGCCAATCCGGCGTACCGGGCTCGCCGATGGCGAAAAGGACGAAACACGAGATAAAAAGTGCTCAAAAATTGGCAAGGTAAGTTTAATTCAATTTTTATAAGTTCGTCGATTATTTCACTTAGAGTATTGGTAAGAGAATCAGTCGTCAGATTCACAGTCTAAGTTATATTTCCATAAAGAAGTTGCCTGATATACGTTAAGACTATAACGGACAATTGATGTTATTATTGGAGATTAGAGAATAACAACTTTACCGCAAAATTAATTAAACATTTTTTTGTTGCGAGCTTTTCCGACTACCCTGTATATTTTAGGAAATACCAACGATCGCCTGATACGTGGGCCCGATGTTTGTGCGGGGCATGTCACACGTTGTATTTTATGATATTGCCGAGCATGCTCAGTCTCAATATAGGCAAGGAAAAGGCTATTCTGCAACAGGCGTACGAGCTGTTAGTGAGGTAAGCATTTCAATAAAAAATACCCCTAAAATCGCACCACATGCGACGTACCCCATAAGTACCCTTGTCCACTTGACAAGTGCTTCAATCTCGAGACATATGACATCTTACAATGTTGCCAAACTCAAATCTCAGTGCTCGCAACGATTACACAAAATGTATACACACACATGTACAGGGTGTTATGGAAATGATATGGATATTTAAACCATGCGCTTGGAATTATTAAGCGAAATATACACTTTATATATGAAATCTGAAAATTTACGTGGCCGCTACTGGTCGACGTTCCCAATCAATAATTTATTGAGGCAGTCTCAAGTCGCAAAAGAGGTCAGCGCATTGTAGGCGGTGTTGTCATATTACAACACATAACTGTAAACACACGTGTTCAGTTTTTGACAACAAGACGTCTTTGACCCGCGTTATCACTTCTTTTTGAAACTTCTGAGAAAAAAAAAACTACAATTTTAAGGTACACACTATCTTACCTTCGATCTTATTTCCGTTTTATAATTAAATTCCATAAAAAAAATCAAACACAAAATAGTACATTACGTATCAAGGGCCGAAAAGAGGCTTTTACGGACGAGATGCACCGCACGAGTCCGGAAAAGCCTCCGACGGCCCGAGATATGTACCGTATTTTTTTTTAACAAGTGCTCCGAAGTTTTGATGCCAAATAAATAAAGAAATTCTTCAGACAGTTTTCCTGTCTACATGACATGAAAACACTCTGTGGCCTAGTGGTATAGCGTACGCCTTGTGATCTGAGAGTCGCGGGTTCAAATCCCGCACTCGGCACTCTGATTTTATTTATTTTTTACAATTGCCCGAGTCTTTGAGGCCATATAAATAAAGAAATTCTTCAGCCATTTTTCTAAAACATCTTTGAAAAATTAACTGCTAATTTAATTTATACAGGGTGTCCAATTTATACAGGGTGTCCGGGAAAAGGAGGTCAATCCATTAACCATATATTCCTTGAGCAAAAATAATATTACTCTTATAATGCCATTTTTCATTCTTGACCCTCATGTGCGATATACAGGGTGTTAAAGTTTGAAATTAAAAACTGATTTTTTTGAATAGTTCGAGTATTTAATGAGATATTAATTTCAAATTTGGTACATTGCGTCAGCCTAAAAAGCTACCTCTTCTGAGAGGAACAAAACAAGAAACTTTTGTCAAATACTCAAAATAGGGGGGTCCAGTTCCCGCTGACCACCCCTATTTTTTAGTGTGTGCGCCAGTGACTTCTAAACTATATTTTTTTAGGTAATCATTTATTTTTGATTATTTTTTCTCCCTTATAAAATTTTGATCAAATCATGTGTTTTGGAGATAATTTGAAAAGCATGGATCCTTACCAGATGCCAGCGCGGCTGACGGTAATCCAATAATTTTCAAATGCTAAATCAGGTCAGCCGTTGTGGCATTACCATGGATACAAGATATAATTAAGTAAAACTTTGCAATAAGTGACAATACCGAAAACAAAAGCCTAACCAAAAATAAGGACAGTGGCGTACAGATAAAAACCTGTAGTACTAATTCAGTTAAATGAAATTAGTTTATTGACCTACTAAGAACTTCCTATTGCTAATCTTCATATAACAGTAAACACCATTGTTATCATTCGTTCTTAAGACAATAATTTACTATTACTTATTAAATAAATTTGAAACATCATAACAAGATAACAAATACTCAAAACATATTATTTTCGAAAGGAGTATAATAATTATATATTAGTCTGACGAAGGAAAATGGAAACAAATTTCTATATTAAAATATTATTTTTTTAAAATGAACGTTAGTAACAAAAAACAAACAAAAAAAATAGTCTAAAGGAATTGCTCGATGACCTCCATTTTTTTGAATACACATGCGAGCTCTCTTTATTAAAGAAAATCTTAACCTTTGAAAAATATGTGGTTTTAAGCTGAACTGCTGTCCAGCTTGAAGTATTCTTTCTATTAAATGATTCTCGCTCAAAATCGGAACCATATACACAAAATCTTTCATACACCCCCAGACTGAATAGTCCAAAGGAGTAAGGTCTGGGGAACAGGGTGGCCATTTAACATGAGCATCATGGCCCCGACCAATCCAGCGATTAGGAAAGATTTGGTGTAAATAGTTCCTAACATTTATAGCAAAATGCGGGGGAGCACCGTCTAGTTGAAACCAAATATTTTGTCTTACTATTAGAGGCAAATCATCAAGTAAATCGGGCAGTGTGTTTTGAAGAAATAGTAAAAATGAATGACCAGTCAAAATTACAGGACCAAGAAGAAAATTATTTACGACACCTGCCCACACATTGACTTTAAAATTTACTTGATGATGCGTCTCTACTATGGCATGAGGATTTTCTTCTGTCCATATGTGTGTGTTATGAATATTTGTTATCCCGTTTCTCGTAAATGAAGCTTCATCAGTAAACAAAATGTGTCTGATGAAACGTACATCTTTTACAGTTTTACTTAATTATATCTTGTATCCATGGTAATGCCACAACGGCTGACTTGATTTAGCATTTGAAAATTATTGGATTACCGTCAGCCGCGCTGGCATCTGGTAAGGATCCATGCTTTTCAAATTATCTCCAAAACACATGATTTGATCGACATTTTATAAGGGAGAAAAAATAATCAAAAATAAATGATTACTTAAAAAAATATAGTTTAGAAGTCACTGGCGCACACACTAAAAAATAGGGGTGGTCAGCGGGAACTGGACCCCCCCCCCCCTATTTTGAGTATTTGACAAAAGTTTATTGTTTTGTTCCTCTCAAAAGATGTAACATGTTGTGCTGACGTAATGTACCAAATTTTAAATTAATATCTCATTAAATAGTCGAATTATTCAAAAAAATCAGTTTTTAATTTCAAACTTTAACACCCTGTATATTGCACATGAGGGTCAAAAATGAAAAATGGCATTATAAAAGTAATATTATTTTTGCTCAAGGAATATATGGTTAACGGATTGACCTCCTTTTTCCGGACACCCTGTATATAATCCGCTATTTATTATCGCTTGTACTATTTCTCGGTGGGTAGAGTGTCCGCCCGGCGATCTGAGGGTCGCGGGTTCAAATCCCGCACCGACAATTCTTCTTTTATTTATTTATGAGCACATGGTGACTCGAAGCGGGCGGGAAAAATCTTTCCCGCCCGGTTCGATACTTTCCCGCCCGCTCTCTTAGAAAACGCCAGTTTCGGTGAAGAGAACATGCATGAAAAGAGGCACTTTCGGGGCACATGTAAAAAAAAGTATGTTTTGCAACAGAACCAACATACAAATTTGAAATCATATCACAACATTAATTATTATGAATTATTTCACAATTTTCACAATTACTAAAGGTTAAACATATCAATACGCGCGAGGCGGTTATCCAAGCAAGGGTGAGACATGCGGTGTGATCTGGCATCACTAGAGTTTACTCTAGTGGCCTACATTGTTGCTAACTGAAACCAGATGGAGCGGCGCGACAGCATGTAGTCGAAGGACACCCAAGAAGTCACCCATTTAAATATAATAAGTCATTTCCATAACACCCTGTATACATAAATAGAGTTTCAAATTCGTTTTTTAAGGATAAAATTATTTGTACAAGTTCACTAGGGGACTGCACGTCCTGCACCAATGTCAGTTCCATTAAAACTGTCATAATTTCAACGACCAGGATTAGCGGTTTTAAATATAATAAAAAAACAACTTTTAGGGCTACATATTTGAAACTACCCTGTGATGAAGTTTGTTATAGACTGATGATGCAGTTATGCGGTGAACATAACAGGCCCCTTTTGGCTGTGAAACTTTTAGTATTAATGAAGAAATATGGTATTCAGCCTAATGCACTTACTTATGGGTAAGCGTAAAGATTAATAATATTTATATCAGACCATAACTAGGGAGGCTCGTATACCGGGTGATGTACCGTTAAGTTGAACATGGGAAATCCCATGCAATTTTTGAGGTCGTTGGATTTTGGTTTCCCTGTACATTTTATGGAAAAACTGCATTATAACTTCTTGAAGAGGCCGATATGGTAAACCCATGTGCCTAGTTTGAATACATTTTGGTGAGCCAATCCTGAGCTATTCAATTAAACGTGATGGCAAAACCCACGAAACTCTCATAGTTCAGGTAAAACAGCAAACGCTAGCAAATAATTTCTATGACGCTGCTGCCAAAATTTGACGTAAAGCTGAACATAACGAAATAATGATAATAGTGTCACGGGAACGTTTAAAATAAAAGATTCATCATGTTAATGCAAATTGTTTAATTATCTATTTTCCCTAAACACATTAATTAACAAAAACCCAGTCCTACCTTAGTCGATTATGGATGGGGGTTATGTCACTAATTGTTAGGTCGCTTGTCTTGCTGCGAGAGGTTCGTTCTACCAGTCGTGGTTACTTAAGAAGTCGAAGACCAAGTCGAGGATGAAGACGTACACCAAGTGTCTATCGGTCTCCTCGGCACTATCCAGCGCAGGACTCGGGTTATCTCCCCGTAGCGCCGTAGTAATGCGCGCAACCGGTTGCGCGCCGTACTCCTACGGGGCCAGCAGAACGAGCCGGCGCGTGGAAAACCGTTAATACAGCAGGGTGAATTGGTGACAATATTGTCACTGATACTAATTTTCTTTTTGTCAATGTCAACTTTTATTTGCTGCTGGTGTTTGCTGTCTTACCTGAACTATGAGAGCTTCGTGGTTTTGCCGTCACGTTTAATTGAATAGCTTAGGATTGGCTCAACAAAATGTATTCAAGCTCGGCACATGTGTTTACAATGTCGATGTCTTCAAGAAGTTATAATGCGGTTTTTCTATAAAATGTACAGGGAAACCAATATCCAGCCGTCTTAAAAATGACATGATATTTCCTATGTTCACCCCTAAATGACGTATTTTTTGTTAGGTTATACAACCGTTGTGTCTTAGAGGCGCAATGGCCTGCTCACGCCGGGTCCAGTCAAGTTCTTTGGAACAAATTGAGAAATGTCGTTCTGGGCGCGGCTCAATTCAAATTTGCGGCGAGGAGAAAGGCGCAGAGGAATTACTTGAGCGCTTCGACCGAAGGAGGTAGGCAACAATAATAAAACGAGAAACGGACAAAGATAATTTTTATAGGCCTGTAACTTTTTAAATTGTTGTCCGATCTTGGTGAAATTTTTTGCAAAGTGTGGACTTGTGTCTTGGGATGATATCCTGAATTTTAGTTTTCAAAAAATACTGATCATTATACAGGCAGAAACAAAACTTACTTTTTTACCCTTAATTTCTTAAAGTACTGTGGAAAAATTGAATGTTAACGGTTTTAAAAATGTAGGATCCAGTCTCCTCGATCCAACGGATAGGAGCGCCTCCAGAAGCTCCCTGGATTCTCACGAGGGGAATCCGACGGAAGGAAGTCTTCTGGATCGATTTAGAAGGGTTGCGAGTAGTATCGTTAAGGGCAGCGTTAAAGGTAAGTGTTCAATTTTGTTTTTTATGGGTAACCGGGTTAAAAAAATGTTTTCTGTCAAAATATCCCCTCTTAATTGATGCCTTTTGGTGCCATACAGAACTACTGATCCACCCTCCGCAAAATCCAGATTTGACACCATTTGACTTTTTAATTTTAATTATTCACAAATATACACATAGATTCAAAAGTTTTGCATCACTCTGATTCTCGAATAAGTAATTACGTCATCGCGAAAATAGACTAAATATTAGTTCATTAATAAGTTTAAAATAAAAATCAATGAGTTTTAAAAATTTTTATTTTACCACAACATTTTAAACCTTCTAAAAAAACTTAACAAAAGTAAAATATATTTATATTGTATAATTTGTGAAATTTAAACAAATATAGCTTCTAATAAATTGTATTTCCTCCTCTGGCCTCGATGCAAGCATGAAGACGACGCCGAATGCTGTGCGTAAGGTTAGCAATCCGTTCTTGTGGAATAGTCTGCCATTCCTCGGTAGCAACGCCGACAAGCTCCTGGAGAGTTCTAGGGGGATTTCTTCTAACGCGAACTACCCTAGAGAGCATATCCCAAGAATGTTCTATCGGGTTCATGTCAGGGGACAAAGCAGGCCACTCCAAGGGATTGATTCCCTCACTTTCTAGGTATTCATCCACAGCTCTAGTACGATGGGCCGGGCATTGTCGTCCATAAACACAAAATTTTTACCAACAGCCCCTCTCCACGTCCTAACGTAAGGATGTAGAATATCCCTAATGTACCTGTCGTCAGTCATTGTGCCTTCAACGTGGACTAAGTCAGTACGCCCGTCAGACATCATACCTGCCCAAAACATGGCGCTTCCTCCCGCGAATGGAGGCAAGGGGCGAGCATGGGCAAGTTAGGCGGCTCGTTTACCAGACAAATCCTGGTCTCGTCGGAAAATAGGACAGAATTCCAAAATTCTTCGCGTAAGCGAACGTGCGTTTCAGCCCACTGCAGTCGACGAACTCGGTGGTCATATTGTAGTTGGGGAACTCCTACTAGCCGCCGACATCTTAAACCGGATTCAAGAATGCGTCTTCTTAGTGTAGAGACGGATACTTTAACTCCAATTGCATGCGTAACATCTCTCTGAAGTTGTGGGACTGGCATAGTACGATTTCTCCGAATTGTTAACGTAATATAGCGGTTCTGCTGTCCGTTAGTAACACGCTTAACTTCGTGGTCTGTCTCGCACAGAATTGGTCTCTAGATAGCGATTCCATATGCGAGATACATTACTTTGAAAAACCCCTATTCTTTCAGCACAAATCTTTGGGAATGACCTTCCTCAACTAAAGCTACTATTCTTGCACGAACAATTTCAGATATTGCTCGGCGATTCATTTTTACACACTGAACCGAAAAATTTAACTGGCCAGCGGCAACAAAATACACACTGAAATTTTTATCTTAAACAAATGTCTTGATAATATTTTTGCTACAAAAAATGGTATCGTTTTAACTGATAAACATAAATAAACATTTGGAAAAAAAATTCATTCCTGAAATTATCTTAACATGCCAAAAAGTGATGCAAAACTTTTGAATCTATGTATATTAACATAAATGACATCGAAAGGTAATTCTCTATCTAAGCAAAATAAGAACGTTAATTGATCTTTACATTTTGACGTCGATCGAAAGCTTTTATAAAATTTGTATTTGTGAAACTATTAACCAAATCTTATTCCGAACGTTTGCTGGTTGCTAGGAAAGTATATAAATGGCATCCCTTTTATTTCTAGAACTGGCCGAGACCGAAGAAACTGACGGCCCGGTCGCGACCCAAGAACAAGAAAAGTCACAACCGTCCCTATTTCCCCCGAATAGTCCGTCCGAGTGTAGGATATTGTCGCGTTCGGAAAGCGGGGGAGACGCCAACCTCATCGACAAATTTCAAATTACGACGAAAAAGTGCTCGAGAAATTTGCATTTTGACGAGAACAAGAACGGCGACGTTTTTCCGGAAAACGAGAAGAATTCTCCTACGAAGTAAGCGATATTATCTTCTTTATCTTCATCCTGTTGGTGTTATTTTAAAAGAAAAATTGTTTCCTTTAGGTTGTAGTACCTACGAAGGAGTAGAAGGGCCACAATTTTAACACAATTTACATTCAAATACCGAGTTATCTCGGATTTCCTAGTTATATCTCGAAATTTCCAGTTGTATCTCGGATTTCCGAGTTGTATCTCGAAATTTCCAGTTGCATCTCGGATTTCCGGATTGTATCTCGGTGGTATCTCGAATTTCCGAGTTATATCTAGAAATTTCCAGTTATATCTCGGATTTTCCAGTTGTATCTCGAAATTTCCAGTTGCATCTCGGATTTCCGTGTTGTATCTGGGATTTCCGAGTTATATCACCAAATTTCCAATTGTATCTCGGATTTCCGAGTTGTATCTCGAAATTTCCAGTTGCATCGCGGATTTCCGGGTTGTATCTCGGATTTCCGAGTTATATCTCCAAATTTCCATTTGTATCTTTGATGTCCGGGTTGTATATCAGATTTCCGAGTTATATCTCGTATTTCCGAGTTATATCTCGAATTTCCGAGTTATATCTCAGATTTCCGAGTTGTATCTTGGATTTCCGAGTTTAGTATCTCGGACCTCCGAGTTCTAACTCGGAATTATGTGAATATCAATCTGTTTTGCTTGTTTGGCCTTGTTTAGTACGTATTTATCCATTAAGGGAACATAAATTTTTCCTTACAAAACTTAATATAAAATGTAAATTTGCTATTTGTTGGTTGAAATTTACATAATTCCGCGTTGGAACTCGGAATTCAGAAATACAACTATGAATTCCGAGATACAAACCGGAAATTCCAAGATACAACTCGGATTTCCGAGATACAATTCGGATTTCCGAGAGGTAACTCGGCATTTGGGTGTAAATAATGTTTTTTGAACAGTGGCCCTCCTACGTCATGGTATTCTTGCCAATTTTGTGTGGTACTAAACGTTGTTCATTCAAGAATTTTTATTTCTAATTCTAGAAAATGGTTTTAACTGGTTTTTATCATTTTTAAACTTATAGGGTATCCCCCAGAGAAGTCATCACCGAAAACGATCCCTTAGGAGCCTTTCGGCAGCCACCGGAAGAACATATTCCCGAAAAATCTGGGGAAAATCATCCTGTCCCGAATATTGAAACGAATCCCGTCCTCACCGATGAACCGGTACTGTTCCGGAATTCCGTCCAAAGATCTGCCACATTTGAAGGTGAAACGCCACCGTTTTCCATTTTGGTTCCGGTTACAAAAATCGCATATTTTAACGAAATCCGCTTATTTTTTTTTACTTAATTTTGCCTAGTTTTAAAATATTTTCTCCTTTTTTAGGGAGCCCCCCCTCCCAAAACAAACTGAGCCGTTCGGAGACGGTGCCAGCTGCTACGGTCGCTTCCAGTTTGGCCAGTTTAGGCTCAAGTTTTAAGATTAGCTTTAGGTAAGTGAGGAAGAGTGGTAAGATCTATCCGAGTTAGATTTGTGTAAAATACGTCACAGTTCGGGTTTGTTCGTCCAAAAGTCCCAAAAATCTCCTCTTCCGTTATACAGGGTGTCACAAATTCAGCCTTCATGATTGGGATTTCGGAAACGGTAACTGATACGAAGTCGGTTAAGTTGGGGCAAAGTTGCGTAATTACGGGCCCCATAATCTGCTGCAAAAAGGCCAAAAATAAATACATGGGCTTTCAAAATATTTGGAAAAATCAAAATTTGGCGTTTCGTTTTTTAGTTTTCCTGACTTTGTTCGAAGAAATGTCCGAAAATAAATTTGACATTCTCATTGATACTTTTTATTCTCCACAAAATGGCATCATCAGATCTTTCATGCGACGTTTCGTCGTTGGGTCCCCATCATCAACTTAATTTTTTTAAATACTGGCCTGGATTTTTTTGTTTAAATTATGAAAGAGTAACGAAATCTACGTTAAGTGGTATACAACAGTTAATGGTCTCCGACGTTTTGTTCCTTAAAATTGACCAGCTTCATTAAAATACCCCTAGAACGTTATTTTAATGAAGATGACCAATTTAAGGAATAAAACGTCGGAAAACCAGTAACTGTTGTATACCGCTGAATGTAGATTTCGGTCCTCTTTCATAATTTAAACAAAGAGATCCAGGCCCGTATTTAAAAAATTTAAGTTGATGATGATGACCCAAAGACGAAACGTAACAAGATCTGATAATGCCATCTTATGGAGAATAAAAAGTAGCAATGAGAAAGTGAAATTTATTTTTCGACATCTCTTTCGAACAAAGTCGGGAAAAAATAAAAACCGAAACGCGAAATTTTAGATTTTTTCAAATATTTTGAAAACCTCTGTATTTATTTTTGATTTTTTTGCGGCATATTATTGGGCCCATAATTACGCAACTTTGTCCCAATTGAACCCACTTCGTATCTCTTACCGTTTCCGAAATCCCAATGGTGAAGGCCGAATTTGTAACAACCTGTATACATCGGTTTTTAAAATTTTTTTTTTAATAATTCCGCATATTATGAAAAATGTAATCATTTCTTAAATACAGATTATAATTGACCAGTGACATATTTTGCCAAAGAATTGCTGTGTGCTGCTTCTAATATAAACCACATCAATTAACTAGATCAAGCTTTAGTATTTTCGTTTCATTTAAAACAAACATTGTTAAAATCTTTTTACGGTATGAATGTGAAATTGAAATCGCTTCCTAGCCACCTGTTAAACGCCTTATGCAATACGGGATCCGCAAATAATGTTAAATAGTTATTCTCCGCGTTAAATTAGTATATTTTATACATGGTTTCATTTTGAAAACGTCCCGCTCTTAATATCTCGCTTTCTTTAAATAATATCGACAATTTTCTTGTGAAATGGGACGCTTTTAGATAATATATACAGGATGTTCCATTTTCGATACTTTTACAGGGTATCTCCGTAATTGTTAGTGCTATCAAAAAAGTAATGTAGGTGTAATGTACTCATTTTGGGTCAAACTTAAAATGATAAAATCAAAATTTGAAAATTTTCGCTCGCTTAAGAGATACGGAGAAAATCGAAAAATTGACAATTTATAAATTACCCTATATTTTCTTAGTTAAAAGAGATACAGAAAAATGTTTTATACAGAAGGTTCTTTATATTGATTGTCGAATAATCTGCCGTTTTCAGAATAAGTATACGGGGTCAGGTAAAAAAGTTATCGGACCTAACCTCATTTTTTTAAATGGAACACCCTGTATATTTTAATCTAAAAAGATATTATTTTAAATTCTCCTGACCATGAAACAAAATCTAATATCCTAGAAACAACTATGTTGACATTCTTGTTGTTATTAACATTTAACGTCAATTTTATTTTGACATATTCATTTGTGAAAATGACTTATCAACATTTTGAAAAATTTGATATGATATCAGTTTATATTGAAAGTGGACAAAACGAAGAAATGGCGCAAAATGTATATTTTATTCGCTATCCGGAAAGACGGTAACCATTTAAGGACATATTCCGAACATTTGCGATGATTCCCGTTATTTTTTATCTTAATCTGAATGTTTTATTTCGTTTCAACGTAATAAAGTTTAAATAAATCGCCTATGAAACCAATATCATCCTTGGTGTGTTATATATTTGAAAGGAGAATTTAAAATAGTATCTTTTTAGATTAAAATATACAGGGTGTTCCATTTAAAACAATGAGGTTAGGTCCGATAACTTTTTTACCTGACCCCGTATACTTATTCTGAAAACGGCAGATTATTTAAGAATTAATATACAGAAACTTCTATACATGTTTCTGTATCTCTTTTAACTAAGAATATATAGGGTAATTTTGAAATTGTTAATTTCTTGATTTTCCCCCGTATCTCTTTAGCGATCGAAAATTTTCAAATTTTTATATTACCATTTTAATTTTGCCCAAAAAGAGCACATGACACCTACATTACTTTTTTGGTAGCACTAATAATTACGGAGATACCCTATAAAAGTGTCGAAAATGGGACACCCTGTACAGGCTTCGTAGTTTAACCCCGTGGAAGGGGTATATGTTACCCTTAAAATATTAAAAGGGAAGGAGGCCAAGTGGGACATCATTTTAACGGCAGTCTCTTTCGAATATTACAATAGTTTCCAGGAAATCGCTTTCCTAAAATGCACTTATCCATATAAATTTTTAGACGATAACTTTGCCCCTGGCAAATAATTGGATAGGGGTGTCACCCAGATTGACTACCTACGAACCACCAATGATTTTACTAAAATAAGAGTCGACACATTAATGTTTTTTTTTTAAATAATAACCTTAGAACCATAAATTTCAGCTAAGTTACCGCTTTCTTGGAACGCGATTTCTTTGAATCTGTTACTAAAAAAATAATAAATATGATATACAGTGAAACCTCTCATAACGGACACCTCTAATAAGCGGACATCTCTATTAAGCCGACATCTCTATTAAGCCGACATTTTCTCATTGTCTGGAACTAAGTATATGAAATTCCATGAAAATCAACCTCTCTTGGGCGGACGCAGACAGACTGTTTTCATACAAAGAATGCGAAAACCATACTTTAAACGGACAAAAAAATTTTAAAAGTATTTGGGAGACGAATAAGTACGGTGCAAAAACTCTCTGAAGACAGATCGGCAACCAATCGCGTATGCGTGGCAGAGCGAAAGGACTTCGCCGAATGAAAGTATGTGTGATTCCCCGACAGCAGTCCGCCGTTTATTTGTGAGTTGTAAGGTTAAAATCGTAAACAATGGCACAAAAAAGTCGCGTTTTCAGTCTGAAAGAGAATATTGATGTTGTGGAAGTTTGTAATTTGATAACAATGATTTGGGCGAGTTCATTAGCATTGATAGCAATGTGCTATTAGAAGATGATAGTGACCACATTCCTACCGATTATGTAGTCCAAACTGAAACCACATCACTATCTGACGACTCTGATGAAGAAGTTGAATGCGGTAATCAAACAAATGTCACCAATTATCAACAAGCCATTAGTATGGTAAAAGAATTATAAGAGTATGCAAAGAATAGAGGTGACTCTACAGCAATGGAATTGTTATCAGACTTGGAATGACATTTTCTAGATTGCAAGTATAAAACGCAAACACGTCAAACTACGTTATTAGATTTTTTTTATTACTACATCCTTACTAAAACTAGTGTATTTTTGTTATGTTATGTTTATTTGTACATACATATACGTAGTAATAATTTTGCATTTACATATTACCTAATAACGAATGCCCCATGGGCGGACACCTCTATTAGGCGGACACATTTAGACGGTCCCTTAGGTGTTCGCCTAAGAGAGGTTTCACTGTAATTGGGTGTGCCACTTGACCCCACCTCCTTCCCATGTAAGATATTAAGGGTAACATCTACCCCTTCGAGGGGGTTAAACTACGATGTCTTTCGGATTTTTAATAATATTTACCGTAAGCGCGATATCAAGGGTGTTCAAATCGACACCCGATGTTATTTTTAGGGCTCGTTCGGTTCGGTCAGCCCCCGTTAACAAATGGCAGGGATCGATTCGGTTTATTTATTCTTAAAAATACTTTAACAATGTTGCGTTTCGATTAATCAAAGCACCAATGCATGCCTAGATCTTGCTAGAATAGATGTTTTCTTTTAGCCGTTACACCACGCAAAGGTTATCGTTAAGAAAAGCCCACCTTAAGGGCCCCCAACAATTTATAGAAAACGCCCTAACGACGTTAAGGTAAGTTTAGATGTTTCTATCATTTAATTCGTTACTTTGAGTAAATAATTCGGTCACCCTCCAGTGTTTCTCGGAACTGCCGCCATGGCGCTGGGATTATCTGATAAATTTTCAATATATAGGGTGTCCAAAAGGTAGTGGTCCTTATGTCCAGTGGGATTCAATTAAATTTGGGTGAAATTGGAATAAGACACAAAGAAGTTATGACATAATAAATGTGCAAATAATGCCGCAGACAGGGTCCAAAAAAAAACATAATTGCCAAATGTTTTAAAAAAACGTTAGTTTCTCTTAAAGTTATTACAGAAAAACAAAAATGAAGTTTTAACTTTAACACCCTGTATCTCAGTTAATATCAACTTTCGGATATAGCTAAGTAATTAAAGCCTAATATTTTTACGTAAGGAGTATGTGGTTTTTCCATGTACCATTAATTAGCGGACACCCTGTACATTAAATATATCTACACATGAAAATATGTTTGAGCTACACATGCCTTTGTAAAAATGTTAGTCGTTAACAATACATGTTGACTGAATAATTATTTTTGTTGAAAATAAAATCTTCCATGCAATATTGTTTAAAAATGCAAATATCTCGGAAACGGATCGATTTAACGAAATAAATTAAGTATAAATTTGTCTCTAGAACTTACCATTTTATTATAAATTGCCATAAGAATCCCAATAAAGTTACCCACGAAAAAATTTTGTGCGCAATACAACGTGTCCAAGATAAGGATAGCCTGTACAGGGATCTCGGAAACCGTAAGAGATACGAAGTCAGTTAAATGGAGATAAAGTTGCGCATTTGCGTGCCTAATAATATGCCGTTTAGAAAGTTTTAAAATTCCGAGTAGTTCTGGAGATATCCGGAAAAAACCGAAATTCTGAAAAATCGTTTTATTGTTTTCCTGGGTTTTTTTGAGATCGAATTCTAAAGTAAATTGCACTTTTACATTGCCACTTTTTCCGCTCTATCTAACAACGTTAATTATTTTGTAATCCGACGAGTCGTCTTCGAAGGGCAATTATCAACTTCTTTTTTTAAATACGGTGCTGTTTTTCTGATATTGGAATTTGATAGCTTTTTTTTTCCGAATGCAACGATGTATGACACATTGTGGTTTAATGACGTTACGAGGGTTTTTTGAACAACATCAGGAAATGTTGGGATACGGTCCTGTATTTCTCCTAATTTTTTAAATAATAACTCATAAGTAAGCTCTAAATATTTTACTTATGTTGAACTAAACTGCTGGCCATTTGCTTTCGAGCAAGAAAAATTTCGCCTAAATTTAAAAGTTAATATTTTCTGAACCAGATATTACATCGATCTCCGGTTTTCAATGGTTGATAGATTTGTCCCTTAGAAAACAATTGCCAAAGTTGGATTGTCTTAAACTGTCAGAAAATTTTATATACAGGGTGTTAAAGAGGACAATGATTTTTGCTCCAATTTCAATAGCATGTAACTTTCACAATAATATTTTTAAATTTTATCACTGTACGTCAATTGAATCACTGGTTCATAGCAAAGAAAGTAATCTGTCAAATTTTTGATATCTGCTATATTTTAAGAGATACCGATTTTTTTGAAAAACTTTTCTTTTTTCAACTTTTTGTTAGCTAGAACAAACCCACTGTGCGTTGTATCGTGCAAACTTTGCAAGTGATTATTATACCTTATGAAAAGCTTGTTTATGTCCAGTAACAACAATTGTACCTAAATGTTGTGATGTGCAGTGGCGTACTTATAATCACTTATATGTCTATGCTTTATGAGTGTCTCACAATTTTTTTGTATTGGAAAGTACTCGTCCATAGATTAGGCAAGTTTTTCCTTATTTTTTAGTTTCTCATATCGCGCTACAGGTATATTATACAGTGTCTACAAAATTTTAGAAAAGATAATTTTTTTATTTAATTGTTTGAAAAAATGTATTTAATAATTTCTAACTTTCTAACACATGGTTAGCTTTGTTGCTAAACGCATTAGCATGGCTGACTTGATATTGTTTTTTTTTTCGTGATAATCTCAATTCAAATTAATACACTCGGATGGACGTGGTTTGGGGCAGCTAGTGATATTTAATATTAAAGTGCCTTTCAATGTAAGTTTAATTTTAGGAATAGTGTCGTGTTAGAAAGTTAGAAATTACTAAATAAATTTTTTCAAACAATTAAATAAAAAAATTATATTTTTTAAAATTTTGTAGACACTGTATAATATACCTGTAGCGCGATATGAAAAACTAAAAAAATAAGGAAAAACTTGCCTAATCTAGGGACGAGTACTTTCCAATACAAAAAAATTGCGAGACACTCATAAAGCATAGACATATAAGTGATTATAAGTACGCCACTGCACATCACAACATTTAGGGACAATTGTTGTTACTGGACATAAACAAGCTTTTCATAAGGTATAATAATCACTTGCAAAGTTTGCACGATACAACGCACAGTGGGATCTAGCTAACAAAAAGTTGAAAAAAAGCAAAGTTTTTCAAAAAAATCGGTATCTGTTAAAATATAGCAGATATCAAAAATTTGACAGATTACTTTCTTTGCTATGGACCAGTGATTCAATTGACGTACAGTGATAAAATTTAAAAATATTATTGTGAAAGTTACATGCTATTGAAATTGGAGCAAAAATCATCGTCCTCTTTAACACCCTGTATATAAAATTTTCTGACAGTTTAAGACAATCCAACTTTGGCAATTGTTTCCTAAGGGACAAATCTATCAACCATTAAAAACCGGAGATCGATGTCATATCTGGTTCAGAAAATATTAACTTTTAAATTTAGGCGAAATTTTTCTTGCTCGAAAGCAAATGGCCAGCAGTTTAGTTCAATAAATAACAAATAATTTAATAATAAACCACAAATAAGTGAACAAAAATCATTCCAAAACCGTAATAAAACGAACAACGAAAAAAGTAAGGAACTACATAATCAAATGATTTCCGTTATTCTCTAAGCACAAATAATATCTTCTAATTGCCACATAACGTTTTTTTGAGATAAAATAAAACATGCGATAGAATTTCAGTATTTGTAAATTTATGTTCCATATTTTCTGGAAAATAGAATACCTCTTAAAACGCTTTCAAATGATCACAATGGGAATGTCAAGTGAAACAAATCACGCGTCACCATCTTAATTTTTTTGTTTCAAGCGACCACTTTTCTTTTCAATCCCGAATCAACAGTTGTTTGAAATAATGTTTCTGTATTTTGTTCACTTATTTGAGGTTTATTATTAAATTATTTGTTATTTATTGAACTAGTCCAACATACGTAAAAATTTAGAGCTTACTTATGAGATATTATTTATAAAATTAGGAGAAATACAGGACCGTATCCCAAAATTTCCTGATGTCGTTCAAAAAACCCTCGAAACGTCATTAAACCCCAATGTGTCATACATCGTTGCATTTGGAAGAAAAATGCCAAATTCCTATATCGGAAAAACAGGACCGTATTTAAAAAAAGAAAGTTGATAATGGCCCTTCGAAGACGACTCGTCGGATTACAAAACAATTAGCGCTGTTAGATAGAGCGGAAAAAGTGCAATTTACTTTAGAATTCGATCTCAAAAAACACAGGAAAACATTAAAACGATTTTTCAGAATTTCGGGGTTTTCCGGATATCTCCAGAAGTCGGAATATTACAATTTTCTAAACGGCATATTATTAGGCACGTAAATGCGCAACTTTCCTTGGATACGTTGTATAGTGGTCGTAACTAGCGCCCTCTACAAGTTATTTGAAAAACAGGAATATATTCATGTTCCTCGCCCTCAAAAATCCCCAATTACAAATTTTCATGTTTATATCTCAAAAACAACTCGAGCTGTGAAGAAAAAATTAATTTAGAAATTAAAATTTACACCCTGTATCTCATTAACGACCG
Source organism: Barypeithes pellucidus (assembly GCA_963991005.1). Lineage (NCBI taxonomy): Eukaryota > Metazoa > Arthropoda > Insecta > Coleoptera > Curculionidae > Barypeithes > Barypeithes pellucidus. The sequence goes on along the minus strand of OZ022565.1, from coordinate 17,149,756 downwards.
ATATTTTACTGAGGCATGTTTAGCTCAAACCTCTTATATTCAAGGTGCGAATCATTTATGACCACCACTTTCTGGACAGTCTGTTATCAAATTTTTTCTTTAGAATTTTATATCCGAATTTTTTTCCACTAATATATTTTTTCTCGTCAGCCCCTCGAGCCTCACGAGTAAAAAATCAAACGAACTGATCCAAGGCTCCCTGAGCTCGATCAAATCTGCCGCCAGCACGATGGTAAAAAAAATGGAAGAAATCAAGGAGGCCATATCCACTTCGGCGAACTCGACGCCTGTCAAATTGGCTTTGACAGCCGGCGATCGGATGGCGTCCGGCGACGCTTTGAACGACATCGACGGGGAAAGCGTGCACGGGAGCGACGAAGGGGAACGGATTAGGAAGGTAACTTAACAAGCGTATATAGGTCGGTAGTTTAGCGATGGTGCCACACCACAATGCGTGCGCCTAGACTTTGGTCGTCGGGACGCTTCAGTCTCGTTTGATACGTGTTTCTCTTGAATTCCTATGTGTTTTTATACGAATTTTAAAAGTTATTTGAGAGTGACACGAAAAAAATTAAGTTACCCTAATTTTTTTTACATTTTAACTACAGGTATCCGGGGAATTGGGAAGTTACAGAGGCTCATGCGCGAATCTTAAAGATTACGACGAACCGTTACCGGAAAGTTTATATCCCACCCCGGAGGAAGGAAAGGGCGAGAGTGAAATGGATATAACCCTCACTACCTGCTCACAGTGTCATAATTGTAATAGGTAAGGAGGAGTGATTAATCAGCCATGTGACCGTACTTTATATTTAATTATCCAAAGTTAGTGGGTTTTCCTACCGACCTATGACTATGGATACGTACAACTTATGGGGCGCGCATTAAAAAGTTAAATTTTATGACTGAAAAAATGGGTTGATCCATAGAAATAGGTCGGTGGGTTTCCCCGATAAGAAAGCACTTGTACAGGGGTGTATACATGGGATACCGGGTGTCCCACTAAGAATGGCTCTCGGCCGTATCTCTGAAAGTGTTAGTCGTATGGCTTGCGGAAAAATTTTTTAATATGAAAAGTGATCATAAGAAATTGCTGGAAATTATTTTCAAGTTTCTCAGTCGAGCGCTAGAGGGCGCAACCGTAACGGTAAATCCGTAAAGCTTAGTTTTTTCAAAAGTTGCCGCGTTAAGGTATATTGAAAATAGCATTTTCGTATACTTTAAGGTTTTATGATGAAAATTTACTTATAACATTTTTTTGTCACTTTTAAAATAAAGTGGTGGGGGAAGGTTGAACATTATTTTAAATAAATGCCTACAACTCCGGGTTGGCTCAACAGAATTAAGTGAACTTTGTTTTGTTAAAAAGAGGTTCCCTTACTCTATACTTTACTGAATAAACTATGACAATATGACTTTTAAAGTAGGCGCTAGAGGGAGCTATTTTACAACTTAATAAACATTGCGCATTTTTTCAAAAATTTTAAATACAACAGTATGTTTAATTTTACTTCATCACAAAGATCAATAAAAGCCTAAAGAACTGGCGGAAACCACAACTTGATATCTTTTTTCAAACCGGAGATATTAACGAGAACAAAAATAAACACGGAAAAATATGATTATATTTAAGTTTCAACGGTACAGGTTTTTTCAAAAGTCAAATAAAAACTTTGACGTGAAAGCACCTAATTTTAAATTAGATTTTGTTTTCCAAGGCCTATTTGACTTTTGAAAAAACCTGTACCGTTGAAACTTAAATATAATCATATTTTTCCGTGTTGATTTTTGTTCTTGTTAATATCTCCGGTTTGAAAAAAGATATCAAGTTGTAGTTTTCGCCAGTTCTTTAGGCTTTTATTGATCTTTGTGATGAAGTAAAATTAAATATACTGTTGTATTTAAAATTTTTGAAAAAATGCGCAATGTTTGTTAAGTTGTAAAATAGCTCCCTCTATCGCCTACTTTAAAAGTCATATTGTCATAGTTTATACAGTAAAGTATAGAGTAAGGGAACCACCTTTTAACAAAACAAAGTTCACTAAACTCTGTTGAGCGAACCCGGAGTTGTAGGCATTTATTTAAAATAATGTTCCACTTTATTTTAAAAGTGACAAAAACATGTTATAAGTAAATTTTCTTCATAAAACCTTAAAGTATACGAAAATGCTATTTTCAATATACCTTAACGCGGCAACTTTTGAAAAAACTAAGCTTTACGGATTTACCGTTACGGTTGCGCCCTCTAGCGCTCGACTGAGAAACTTGAAAATAATTTCCAGCAATTTCTTATGATCACTTTTCATATTAAAAAATTTTTCCGCAAGCCATACGACTAACACTTTCAGAGATACGGCCGAGAGCCATTCTTAGTGGGACACCCGGTATATCAAAAATATGTTAAAATTTTTATTTATAATTTAGACTTCTATACGACGAAGATATCATGGCGAATTGGTCAGCGGAGGACTCGAATTTAAACACTCTGTGTCAGGCGTGCCATAAACCCACAGTTCCCCTGCTCACCATAACAGTGAGTGGACGAGAGATAGGAAATTGTGATCCCTTTAGTATCCCCTATTTAAATCCGTTGGTTTTGAGGAAGGAATTGGAGAATATATTGACGAGGGAGGGCGATTTGAGGTAAGAGTTTCGTTGGTGTCTAGCGTTTTCTGTGAGAAATATTTTTTAAATTCATTTCGGTCAGAAATATTTTTTTACTTCATTTCGGTGAGAAATAGGTGTTTCTGTGAGAAATAGGCGTTTCTGTGAGAAATAATTTTTTAGTTCCTAATTTCATTTCGGTGAGAAATAAATGTTTAGTTCCATTTCTGTGAGAAATACATTTTTAGTAACATTTATGTGAGAAATAGATTTTTAGTTCCTTCTCGTTTGTTTCCTTTCTAGTATTGCCAATTCGAAATTCATTGATCAGCACCCGATTATTTATTGGAACCTAATCTGGGCGTTCGAAAGGATCAACATTCACACACATCTGCCCAATTTGTACTTGAAAAACCGGGCGGACGCCCAAAGTACTTCGAGGGAGATGAGCAAGAAGAATAGCGAAGTCGATTTGGAGGAGAAGGGAAGCGAGAAGGAGGATAATGGAAGTAGCATGAAGCTAGTGGAAGAAGGTGCGGATCCGTTGACGCAAGAATTAGCAACATTGGGTAAGTTTTGAAATAAAGTACTGAAAATTATTCTTTCACACGAGCGAGACGTCAGTGGCAACTAAATAATTAATTAATTAATAATGGTTATTTATATTTTACTTTAGTATATTTCTACAATATTTAATAAATTATTTCTTTATTGTATTTGAAAATATTCCCAAGATTATTTTTTCTTTATCCTTTGATTACTTCTTTCTGGTTTTTAATTCATTTTAAAATATTCCCTCTGGTTTTATCATGCAGCTGATGTAAAGGATTATTCAAGTAAGCACACTAGGAACTTCCTAAAAAAATTCTTGTTTTCATTTACTTATTACTACCCTTTTTACAATTCAATATTTTTAAAATTCTCTCTAAAGCTGTGTCCACCCATTAGGTTTTATCTGACGTTTTACTTGTTCAAGTAAAACGTATCAGTTATAACATTAGGTCTGGGCAATGTCTAACATAATGTTTTACCTTACGTTTTACTTGTTCAAGTACTTGTGCAAGTAAAACGTATCAGTAAAAACATTAGGTGAGGACAGTGTCTAACATAATGTTTTACCTTACGTTTTACCTTACCTTACTTGTTCAAGTAAAACGTATGAGTTAAAACATTAGGTCGGGACAGTGTCTAACATAATGTTTTACCTTACGTTTTACTTGTTCAAGTAAAACGTATCAGTTAAAACATTAGGTGAGGACAGTGTCTAACATAATGTTTTACCTTACGTTTTACTTGTTCAAGTAAAACGTATGAGTTAAAACATTAGGTCGGGACAGTGTCTAACATAATGTTGTACCTTACGTTTTACTTGTTCAAGTAAAACGTATCAGTTAAAATATTAGGTGAGGACAGTGTCTAACATAATGTTTTACCTTACGTTTTACTTGTTCAAGTAAAACGTATCAGTTGAAATATTAGGGCTGAACAGTGTCTAACATAATGTTTTACCTTACGTTTTACTTGTTCAAGTAAAACGTATGAGTTAACATTAGGTCTGGGTAGGGTCTAACATAATGTTTTACCTTACGTTTTACTTGTTCAAGTGCTTGTTGCAAGTTTTACTTGTTCAAGGAAAACATATCAGTTAAAATATTAGGGCTGGACAGTGTCTAACATAATGTTTTATCTTACACTACTTGAACAAGTAAAACGTATGAGTTAAAACATTAGGTCTGGGCATGGTCTAACATAATGTTTTACCTTACGTTTTACTTGTTCAAGTACTTGTTGCAAGTTTTACTTGTTCAAGTAAAACGTATCAGTTAAAATATTAGGTGTGGTCAGCATAACGGACGTTTTACTTGAACAGAATGAAGACGCACACGACCAGTGAGAAAACTGGGCATTGTTTTCAGGCAAGACGTCCGTCTTAAAAAGCATGTAGACACTTTTCTATAGTTTTTCCTGACAGTCTTACTTTAGGAGCTAAACCGGCAGGTAAAAGCTCATGTGTGGACGGGGCTATTTGAACAGATTTGCACGACAGTCTTAGTCGAAGGACTAAATCGTCAGGTAAAACCTCATGTGTGGACACAGCTTAAAGGCTGATAAATGTTTATGTAAAAAGTACCTCTATAGTTTTTTTATTTGATATGTTCATGTATTTACCTGTAATGTGCAGAACGATTGGCCGCACGGGTCAGAGTAAAATGTTTATGGGATGAACCCAAATTTCACAACGAAGGACCGCCAATGTACGTTTTGTGGAGATTAAGAGACAGTAACCAAATCATATCGAAGGACAGAAGTAAAGTTACTAAATCGTAAGTTTTAATTCGTATTATGACCGCTAGTTTCCGGACACCTTGTATATATTTGTGATTTTTTTTTAAAGTCGGATTAGTGGTATATTTAGCGGGAGACGAAATAGCCCGGTTTGTATGTATTTATCTTTAAAAATAAAATTATCAAAGAATCTTACTATTTTAGATTTATGCAACAAATCATAAACTACATCAGAGTTAACGATCTGGTCGAACCGATCAAAAGTCTCGCTAGCGAAAGGGAGCACATTTCGAAACAACAAATTTCGAACTCGATATATCGAGACGTTTTGTTCTTGGCTTGCAAGTCCTTGGGCAGGTCACAAATTGACATTAACGCATTCGATAAAGAGTATACTAATGCCTATTCCAGGTAAGTCTTATTTTTTATTAAATTTTTTAATTGAGTACAAGTGCATCGCAACTGCAGTGAAGAATAAAAAATAGTTATACTTCTTGTTCAAGGTGTTGGTATTCTTAGATTTTTAATATACAGGGTATCCGGAAATGATGAGCAGGAGATATTTGTAGATGGAAAATAAATGCTACCTCTTCCTATAACATTTTTTCGAAAATTGATTATTAACGGATTTACAGGGTGTTAAAGTTAAATTTTATTTGCGGTTTTTTTGCAATATCTTTTGCCACGCTCATAATATTTTAACGAAATCTCGTATATGGGGCTTTTTCGGGACGGGGAATACAAATTTGCCCACTGTTTTTTGCATTTTGTAGAGGGCGCCCCATACGAACCTATACTTTAATTTGAATGGTCCCAACTTTTTTGTGCTACACTTTATGCCTATTTTGACTGAATATTTATATTCTCCTAACCTTTTGACATAGAAAAGGTATACTACTTTTGTTTCGATAAATCTACCCGTTTTCGAGAAAAACGCTAAAATAACATTGTTGCAAATAAAATTTAACTTTGACACCCTGTAAAACTCCGTTAGTAATCAATTTTCGAAACAATGTATAGGAAGAGGATAGCATTTATTTTCGGTCTACAATTATCCCCTACATTTTTTGCTCATCTTTCCGGACACCCTGTATAATAGACCATTTTCATAATAACCCGTAGAAAAAATAAATAAACATTGTGCAGTTGATTTCAGTGTTTATTGAGGTCAAATAATCCCGAACAAATCAATTTTGAAATACAGTGAAACCTCTCTTAGGCGGACACCTACGGGACTCTCTAAATGTGGCCGCCTGGTAGAGGTGTCCGCCCATGGGAAATTTGTTATTAATTAGGTAATATGTAAATGCAAAATTATTACATGTATACAGGGTGATTCACGACGAGCGTGCATTAGAACTTTATGGAGAACTACTGAATATATGTTCCGGAAACTTTGGGGATTTGGGTTTATCGATATGCTCCCTTTAACTAAAATATTGACATGTTTCTGTCATTTCCGGTTATACCGGAAGTAGCTGCCAACTTTAGTTTTTTAAATACAACATGGTAATTTTTATTACATTTTTCGATTAAGCATTAAATACTAAGCACATTTTATAGAAAATGTTTTTATCAGACTCTATTAGTTTTTGAGATATCTGGACTTTTTGTAATTATTTGGCAAATGCATGACGATGAAATAATCCATATAATTTTTTTACCTTAGCGCTTGGACTAAAATTTTTTTCTCACCGAATAGCTAGAAGATTATCAAGTCTCAAAAACATTTCAAATTCGGCATAAAATGTACAGGGTGGTCACAATTCAAGCCTCATTGTGAAAGAATTCAACCATTAAAAACTTTCTTATTTTAAATGGAACACCCTGTATATTTTTATTTAATTTGATGGCAAATTAGTTGTTCTTATACTGTCCTATACCTATATCAAAGCGTTTTCTCAAAAAATCCAATTTTATTCCGAAAATACTATTTGTTCAAGTGTGTTATGAAAACAATTGTACTTAGAGGCTGATGTCCATACGGAGGAAAAGTGATTGATTGCTGGAAAATACAATATTCTAAAGTGTTTCTTAATAATTTATAAATAAATTGCAGTTGATTGTTTTAAATTTATTGGTTTAAATATTATTTTTTTAAAAATAGCAAGGAAACAAGTTTATAAACTTTAAATTCTTTAATTAAAAATGTGCTTGAAAATTATACCTAATATCTTTTGATTATATTTTTAAAATATGTTCGAAATGATTGCCATTTACTTCCAAGCATTTATGTATTCTTTTCATCATGTTAATTCTTGTAGCATTCTTAATTTCTTGTGAGAGATTGAAATGCTGACTTCACCCTTTCTGTGCTGGAGCCCCATCGTTTTGATACCAATCACTTTTCCTCCGTATAGACATCAGTATACAGCCCCCAAGTACAATTGTTTTCATAGCACACTTGAACAAATAGTATTTTCGGAATAAAATTGGATTTTTTTAGAAAACGCTTTGATATAGGTATAGGACAGTAAATACTATTTATAAAGAACAACTAATTTGCCATCAAATTAAATAAAAATATACAGGGTGTTTCATTTAAAATAAGAAAGTTTTTAATGGTTGAATTCTTTCACAATGAGGCTTAAATTGTGACCACCCTGTACATTTTATGCCGAATTTGAAATGTTTTAGAGACTTGATGATCTTCTAGCTATTCGGTGAGAAAAATTTTTTAGTCCAAGCGCTAAGGTAAAAAAATTATATGGATTATTTCATCGTCATGCATTTGCCAAATAATTACAAAAAGTCCAGATATCTCAAAAACTAATAGAGTCTGACAAAAACATTTTCTATAAAATGTGCTTAATATTTAATGCTTAATCGAAAAATGTAATAAAAATTACCATGTTGTATTTACAAAACGAAAGTTGGCAGCTACTTCCGGTATAACCGGAAATGACAGGAACATGTCAATATTTTAGTTAAAGAGAGCATATCGATAAACCCAAATCCCCAAAGTTTCAGGAACATATATTCAGTAGTTCTCCATAAAGTTCTAATGCACGCTCGTCGTGAATCACCCTGTATGTATGTACAATTAAACATAACATAACAAAAATACACTAGTTTTAGTTAGGATGTAGTACTAAAAAATCTTATAACGTAGTTTGACGTGTTTGCGTTTTAAACTTGCAATCTAGAAAATGTCATTCCAAGTCTGATAACAATTCCATTGCTGTAGAGTCACCTCTATTCTTTGCATACTCTTATAATTCTTTTACCATACTAATGGCTTGTTGATAATTGGTGACATTTGTTTGATTACTGCATTCAACTTCATCATCAGAGTCGTCAGATAGTGATGTGGTTTCAGTTAGGACTACATAATCGGTAGGAATGGGATCACTATCATCTTCTAACAGCACATTGCTATCAATGCTAATGAACTCGCCCAAATCATTGTTATCTAATTAAAAACTTCCACAACATCAATTTTCTCTTTCAGACTCAAAACGCCACGCTGCCATTCTTTACGATTTTAACCTTAAAACTCACAAATAAACGGCGGACTGCTTTCGGGGAATCACACATACTTTCATTCGGCGAAGTCCTTTCGATCTGCCACACATACGCGGTTTGTTCTTCAGAGAGTTTTTGCACCGTACTTATTCGTCTCCCAGAATTTTGTGTCTGTTTAAAGGAGAGTTTTCGCACTCTTTGTATGAAAAAAGGAGAGTCCGCCCAAGAGAGGTTGATTTTCGTGGAATTTCATATACCTAGTTCTGGACTATGACAAAATGTCCGCTTAATAGAGATGTCCGCTTATCAGACGTGTCCGTTATGAGAGATGTCACTGTATTTCAAAATAAAGTAGTAAATGAAATAACATTTTTTGCAGAAATGGCTAGTGTATGTCGTTTTTAAGATTATTAATAAAAATGCGAAATTATTGTATAAATAAGTTCTTCTAATTTTTAAAGGTGCAGTGAAAGAGCTTTGGAAATACAAGACAAGCCGATCAGTCTCAGTGCTCTATACTGTAGACAATATTTTCGTCCTCTTCTACTTCCTTAAGTATTATGTAAGATACTATTTATTAGCAAAGTTTATTATAGTAGGGACAACGAGTTTCTAGTAGCTAGAGTTGCAAAATTTCGTCGGATTTCCCGAAAATATTATTTGTTTTTACTTAAATAACGAATATATTTACAACGCTATTGTAAATAAGGTCATTTTGTAAAACTAATACTTTATGCTATTAAAATAATACATACTATATGATAATAAATAGGGAAATACTTTTAATCAATTATTTTGACTGTAGCACTGTACAGGGTGTCCCATTTTCGACACTTTTATAGGGTATCTCCGCTATTGTTAGTGCTATCAAAAAAGTAATGTAGGTGTCATGCGCCCTTTTTGGATCAAACTTAAAATGGTAAAATCAAAAATGAAAATTTTTGGCTCGCTTAAGAGATACGGGGGAAAATCGAAAAATTGACAATTTCTAAATTGCCCTATATTTTCTTAGTTAAAAGAGATACGGAAAAATGTTTAATACATAAGTTTATTTATAATGATTGTTGAATAATCTGCCGTTTTCAGAATAAGTATACGGGGTCAGGTAAGAAAGTTATCGGACCTAACCTCACTTTTTTTAAATGAAACTCCCTGTATATTTTAATCTAAAAAGATAGCATTTTAAACTATCCAACCCAATTCAAATTTATAACACACCATGGATGATAGATATCATATCAAATTTTTCAAAATGTTGATAAGTCATTTTCACAAATGAATATGTAAAAATTAAATTGATGTTAAATGTTAATGACAACTAGAATGTCAACATAGTTGTCTCGAGGATATTAGCTTTTGTTTCATGGCCAACTGTGGTTTAATGTAATAAAGTTGAAATAAATCGCCTAGGATACCAATATCATCCATGGTCCATCCATATATTTGAAAGGATAATTTAAAATAGTATCTTTTTATATTAAAATATACAGGGTGTTCCATTTAAAAAAGTCAGGTTAGGTCCGATAACTTTCTTACCTGACCCCGTATACTTATTCTGAAAACGGCTGATTATTCAACAATCATTATAAACAAACTTCTGTATAAAACATTTTTCCGTATCTCTTTTAACTAAGAAAATATAGAGTAATTTAGAAATTGCCAATTTTTTGATTTTCCCCCGTATCTCTTAAGCGAGCGAAAATTTTCAAATTTTGATTTTACCATTTTAAGTTTGATCCAAAAAGAGCACATGACACCTACATTACTTTTTTGATAGCACTAACAATAACGGAGATACCCTATAAAAGTGTCGAAAATGGGACACCCTGTATACCTGATCTATTCTATATACACATAGTCTATTTTTCACCACAATCCGTCCTCAGATATAATGTCTTTCAATAAATGTGCGAGCTTACATAATCATAGAAACTCGTAGTCTCACTGTACTTTTATCGCTAAAAATAAATTTCATTTTCTTTATTGAGTTTATTTTTATAACTTTTTTCAATACAGGGTAGGTAAAAGTTCGAAATTGTTGGGTACGAGGTTGCTAGACAGGTGAGGATATTTTTTTCTACATACTTTTTTGTTTGCGGATTCTCAATTAAACATAAACATGTTACGGTAATCGTGAAATCTTGAGCTACCCTATACAGGGTGTTATTTAAGTATGTGCAGTACTTTTTAGGAGACTCTTTGGGTGATTCTAAGACGAAAAGTTCATATAGACATGGGTCGGCAAATGCTTCGTTATCAAGATACAGGGTGTTAAAAAAAAATTTTAAATCGTGTTTTCGTAAATATCTTAAATATCCTTTTGTCGATATTGCTGAAATTTGGCAGTTTTATTTGTAGTGTTCAGGGGCTAATTTAGCCCTAAGTAGATTAAATTTATTGAGTCCAGTGGCGTCCCGGGCGGCACCTTAACGATTGTTATTGGAAAAAAGTAAGCCACTTGCTTTTTTGAAATTTTTATATTTTTTCGGATTAAGCAACTAAAAAGACAACACTTTTGTCTCTTGAATGTTTTCCGTATCTTACTGTGTTTTCGAGAAAAAAATTAAAACCGCTTTGATGCATGTCCCTGGAGATGCATGGACATTTTCTTTTTTAATCAAGGTTTGCTTTGGAAAATAACTGCAACATTTAACTTGACAGTTGTCAGCTACAAATAAAACTGTCAAATTTCAACAATATCGACAAAAGGATATTTAAGATATTTACGAAAACCCGATTAAAAATTTTTTTTTTAACACCCTGTATCGTGAAGACAGAGCATTTGCGGACCCATATTTATATCAACTTTTCGTCTTGGAATCGTCTCCTAAAATTACTGCACATACTTAATTATGTAGACACACAAATTAAATTCCATAATTTTTGATTCTGTTCTGTTTATTCTACAAATCTACAGCGTTGCCTCCTCACTTTATCCGGGAATTATTAAATTTAAATAAAAAATAGAATAGTAACTTTAAAAACGATCCAATTATATTCGGCCAATTGTAGGACCACGTTTCAGTGATGCGAAACTTTATTTCGTGTAGTTAGTTGTTTCACTTTTTTTTCTAATAGAAATACAGTGTGTCAATTTGAAAAACTAAGGGTGGGAGTTATTAAATGGACACCCTGTATAACTACAGCCTACATAAAAATCTGAAGGCAGATGTTCCTTAAACTTGCTCAGTTGAACAAAATAGTTAGTCGGATTAAGGGAACATACAGTCGTATGATTAATCGCTGGTTAGCTGTCTGTTAACATCAAATACGTTATAATGCTTCAAATAACTTAAACTTTTTAATGTCTTTTCAGTTAACACAGGCGTAGATTTCTCAAAATTTTTAAACAGTTAATTACCATGGTAATCGATTTAATTTTTTTTTTGGAAAAGGTTTATTTTATTAATGTTAGAGTTTTAGCGGTACGCTTTGTTTCTTGTACAGATTCTTAATTTGTTTACGTTAATTTTAAACTTTGTTTTATCGAAAATATTTTTACAGTTTGTATATTGGTATAAAGTATTGTAATATAGTTATAACAATAATGGCTAGCCCCCAGAAGAGTCAGCATATATACCCGGTAATTTATATTATAATGTCGAACTTTCATTAAAGAACATCTCGAATCTTATTTTGTTCAATACCCACATCTACTAAAGAGTTTTAACTTTGAACCCTTCCGAAAATTAAATTTTTGGATGGGGGGTGGGGTACAACCACATATACAGGGTGTCCGGGAACATGTGGGAAATCTCCCGGATATGAAGAAAACACGTGAAAAGAATACTATAGGTTCATATAAACTTCTTTCGTATCGGCCTCCTCTTCGGAGATATGGGCTCCCAAAGAGCACCAATGGAATCAAGTTTTTTACACATAATTATTGAACCACCTGGTATATTTCAATTATTTTTTAATATGATGTATACCAGGTAAGACCCGTCAAAATACTACCCAAGAAACTGTTGTGAATTACTCACAGCTGCAGGGACGGACTAGCTGTAACACTCATGGGCCCATTTTTTTACGCCCTGTATGATGAGAAGTTTGGACAATGTTTTTTACATACCTTTAACTATTGGCTAAAAATTAAGTACTCTTCATTCATGTCGCTAATCCTAACCGTTTGCGAGAAAACGTCATTTTATTTACACTGAGTCCCTTAACTGCTCATGGGCTAAATATGAAAAAGCGGAATCTTGAAGGTTGAACATTGGATCGGAACAAAGATGTATCTTTTATTGAAATACCCAAAGCACATGATGTATATGAAATGCCGTTTTTTCGAAAACGGTTAGGATTAGCGACATGAATGAAGAGTACTTAATTTGTAGCCAATAGTTAAAGGTATGTAAAAAACATTGTCCAAAGTTCTCATCATACAGGGCGTAAAAAAATGGGCCCATGAGTGTTACAGCTAGTCCGTCCCTGCAGCTGTGAGTAATTCACAATAGTTTCTTGGGTAGTAATTTGACGGGTCTTACCTGGTATACATCATATTAAAAAATAATTGAAATATACCAGGTGGTTCAATAATTATGTGTAAAAAACTTGATTCCATTGGTGCTCTTTGGGAGCCCATATCTCCGAAGAGGAGGCCGATAAGAAAGAAGTTTATATGAACCTATAGTATTCTTTTCACGTGTTTTCTTCATATCCGGGAGATTTCCCACATGTTCCCGGACACCCTGTATATAACCATTATATTGCTAATACCATCTGCAATTATGTCCCCGCTATGGGCATCGAACGGGTAATAGTGCGTTTGCGCAGTTCGGAAATTTCCTTGTGAGAGTAAGCATTCGACAGGACCGGATTTCAACTTTTTTGCAATCAAAATTTCGATTAGTTCGATTTAAGACGGCGTTCCATGCATACGATTGGTGTAAACCTTTGGTGCCAAATTCCGTCCGAATATTTGTAACAATCGACACGATGAGCTTTATTTTAACTTTTTATTCTGTAATTTGAAATAGCATCCAGAACCAAAGATGGCGACGAATAACAACAAACAAATAATGTCGGGTCGGCTCTGACGCGATCGATAAAATTTCCACCCTACTGCGCAAACTCAATAGGCCCGCGCCATCTCCCATAGCGGGGACACTTTTTGTATTTTGGAACGTTCGTATTGGCAATATAATGGTTATAATATATGTGGGTACAACTGGAAGACTAAAAGCTATAAATATTTCGAGGGACTAAGTTTAAACCTTTTTAGTGAATGAGGTGATAATAATTTGGCTCTCGGTTGTTAGTCGTTATTTATTTGTTAATTTCTTCATTTTGTGTTTTATTTCACATACATTTATTTTTCGAGACTCGACCCGCTTATTAAAACGGATTTTTTTATCCTACACACAAAAAAAACACTCGCTTTATGTAAATTTGGTCTCCTCAAGAGTTTTTTTTTTACTAAATTCGAAAATGTAGATACATGTTTCTATAAAAAATAGTCCGTTTGAATAAAACCATTTTTCAACGGTAATATTTAAAATAATCGTATTTTTGTTTTAATTTGAATGAATATTTTTATTTTGAGTAAACATAAAAAGTTTGTCAGAGTTATAGATATTAGCTACATATTTGAAACCAAACCTTAAATTTACATTTAAATTCTTGTAAACTCTCAACTAGCATCTATGCATCTTGAAATAAGAAAAATAAACACTTGTTTCATCGCTTTTTTTAGACCTTTTCGTTTAAAAATGACTTTAATATTTAACCCTTCGCGGGTTATTTTTATTTGGTTTCGTCATAATAGTTTGGTGCATTTTTTTAATTTTTTTTTTATGTTGAAACACAAGCACTATAGGAAAAATCCTTTAAGGCACTCTGGGATTGGTGCGTGTGCGAATAAAGCGATTCACGTTTGTTCGGGTTTGTTCTCGGGAAGGTCTTTCCATAAGGATGACGTCCTCTAGATGACAGAATTCTTAAATAATGAAGTTCGAGGAGCACTAAGCTTAACCACATATGGATGGGCGGTAGTGGTTCGTCGTGTATTTCTGCTATTCGCCGCTATGGGCGGAATTAAGAGGACAAGGTCAGCCGAGCACTTTCCATGGAAATATCTATAAAAGAGAGTCAAATCCCCGACCTGTCTACGATGTTCTAGGATGCCGAGGCTCTTTGTCGCCTCGTGATCGCCGATCAGACGAATGGCCCTCCTTTCGATGGAATCCAATAGCCGAAGGGTATGTTTGGGTGCAGAGCTCCAGACATGAGAGCAGTACTCTAGTGATGGTCGAATCTGGGCTTTGTATAGTGTCAAAGTTGTTGAGGTGTGTACAACTTTTTGGTTCGGAAGAGTACACCAAGTTTCTGAGAAGATATCTTGGCGATTGGCACAACGTGGTTATGCCAAGCCATATTTCCTCTCAGATTGACGCCCAGCAAATGAATAGATGAAGCCAGTGGGATTGCGTGTCCTGCCATGACTATATCCGGTTCTGCAATGTAATGTATCGTGGTTTCCTGCATTTGTCATTTAATTGCCTTTTTAACCGCTGTCTGGTGTTTTGTTGGCATTTGTTGGTTCGAAGTGGTGTTGCAAGTCAATATGGGGAAATGGATACCATAGAACAAATTTTAAATTCGTAGGGTATATCAGCAGATATGATAAAGTATTTCAAGGCGAGTTTTTTTTTTTTTAATCCCTATCCTTACGCCAACTAAAATATTAAGCAATAGAAAAGGACTATCATCAGGTATAGATTGTTTCACGAAAAATGGATACGACTTAATGATTTCCTGGGTCGGTCCCATTGTGTCGACAAGAGCTTGGCAATAAACAAGTGAAGTATGAAGGGACGGACTCAGGAAAACAAGTAATGATATGATTATATTAATGTAATCAAATGAAATAACATTTTTTTAAAATATTACTAGTCATATTTATTTACATTTATAATGTCATTCTATAGATAGTTCTGTTTCGCTATCGCTATCCTCATCAAAATTAATTATAATTGGATTAATTATACGATCCAGACTAATATACGAATTTTCTACAGTTATTACGTGACGGACTGAATTTTTCCAACTACCTGGGGAATATCATTAAAGCATTTTCGGAGGTAATTACACTAGTGCCTAAAAATTTTCGATAATTTTGCATGAAAGCGTATTGCCATATTTTGGCGAAATAGCCCGACTCCGAAGGAGGAGGGCTATTTTACAAAATTTGAAAATGAACGAAAGTTGTTTTTGAAAGGAAATACGCTTAAATGCAAAATTATCTGGGATTTTTTAGGCACGAGTGTAATTTAGGGAGAAAATTACTCGAATAATGGTTAAAACAACTTTATATTACAACTTTTAAATAAAGAACTAAAAAAAATAGTAATTATTAATAACGCAATTGTAATAATATTTAATATTTGAGTTTGTAGCTGGAATATAAGATTTATTTTTGTAAACGTCAAAAAGTGTCATTATCTTTGTCAATAAACAATAAAAACCTGGCGGGTTGTTTTCGATAGCTAGAGGGGTTGTTTTCGATGTAATCAATCGAAAACAACACCTCTAGCTTAATGTATGAGGGTAATTTTCGTATTAATTCTACAACACTAGAACTTAAAGTCGTAGAAATATTTTCAGACCTAACCAGTGATTTTAACTGGTGCCACATATGCTCTATGGGGTTAAAAATGCAATAATAGGGTGGGAGCCGTAGCACTGTATGTCCAATTTCTTCTGCCAATGTGTCACAAACATATACTTTTTTTATACAAAATGTCTTTAAAATTTCTAAAAGATCACTTTTTTATAACTTTCTTCAAAATATATATCATTCGCCGCCATGTAGTTCTGAATCTGCAATTTTGTATTATTTGAGCTTGGAGCTTTATGTAATTGGCGACTGTGATAGCTCGCATTGTCCATTACTATCACGCTATTCTGAGGAATGTTTGGTAAAAGACAATTCTTGAACCATTCCTCAAAAACTAACAAATTTTACCACAAAAAGATATTTAAATATAAATTAAGCAACATAACCAACCTGATGTGCCTATATTTAATTATAATTATTACAATCCGGTCTTTTACACATAATAATAACAAACGGTAATAAATAATGGGATGGCCCCAGGTACTTTTACTGCAGTCATTAAGTTATATCCATTTTTCGTGAAACAATCTTTAACCACACCAACATTCAGAAATACCGACAATATAAGCTTGTTTCCATTATAAGCGGGACATCCTGTATGTATTTATAAATAACAAAAAAATTATCTTTTACCGAAACCCCAGATGAAGATTATATCATCCCCTAATGCCCGGGAGTTATAGGGTAGTTTATACCGGAGTAAATAAGATGTTTTGAATACATTAGGGTTGGTAATCTCGGTTTCAGTAATAGGCCTCGTTAGGATATAATAGTTGCAAATTTGCACCCGGGTGTCAAATTAGGGCCAATCAGCGCGACATTTGTCTGGAATGATGACGTCCTTTGTTGGATAAATAACGAAGAGATTTAGCAGAGAAATCGAAATAGCAAAGAGTGACTATAAAATTGTTTGAGGGGGAGGGACGTGGGGGTTGGATCAAATAGCACATCATTTTAAAGGTAATTATGGTAAGATCTCTCGCCAGTGCCTACAACGTGGTTTTTCGGGTTTGACGTAAGGTGGATATCTCGCTTACTCATTCAAAGCGCCATTTATGGTTACCTTTCTTCAATTTGTTTTCATCTCAGTATTTGCGGGTTTAAATATAATAAGTCATTTCCACACCAAACTGCAACTCTACGACAAGAAATCAAGAGACGACATTGCTCAGCAAGGAATGATAATTTCGGAAATAATTTTTATTTAAGAGCTGCGTTTAATCACATGTTGTCAAGGAGGCACTATTTTATGCGAACGTTTAGCCAAATATACTTAGTTTTTTTCTAATCCAAAACTGGATTCGTAAAGTTAAAGGATTGGAAAACGCCAACGTTAAATAATATAATGTTATAAGAATAATAATAGCAATTTCAAATATGAACAATTTTCAAATTGTTGTCACAGATCTTCCTGAAACTTGTTGATACCCCAATCGACATGTCAGACAATCTAAATATCAATAAATTAACTAAAGAACTTTATTATTAACGGCTGAAACTGCACGAAAAGAAATACTGATCAGCTGATGACTCTCGTATCTTTCTAACCTGCCAAAAAGCGGCATATTTTTTAATTAAATTGATGCAACATAGATAGCTCTGATTGTTAATTTGGGATTGTTTGGGATCCTCATCTTAATATAAGAATAAGTTGTGTACCATTCTTTTCTTCAAAAATACCGAGGGCAATTCCCTCACGAACGCCACTGGCCGGAATAAAAAAAAACATGTTATACATCATGAAATGCCTCTTGATGACTAGTAAGTGTGTACCAAATTTCACAAAAATATCTGGAGCAGTATCATAGATATTAATAAAAAATGAAAATATTTAACATCTTCTTTAACATCTCAAAAGGTTAAGACCTTTAGGACATATGTTCATGTACATGTACATTTTTTTTCTGAAAATAGACCCAAGAATAACCTCCTTAAATATAAGCATATGTTATTAAGAAACACCCTGTATAAAAAATAAATTACATTCCGTTTTATTAGACAGACGCTTTGTTGTCAAAGTACACTAAACTTATTTTTACCGCTATTTATTTACTATCGTTGCAACAACTCCTCCCATGTTAAATAATATTCAAGCTAATTTCGAGGCGGTTCCTGTACAATCCCGAAAAGCATTCCTGGAAATGATAGCGGTTTGAGTGCAATTATCCCCGTATTCAACGATGCTTTGTGGATGTTTTGATTTGCCTAGAAAACACGAAATTATCCTAAACAAATTACAGGCTATTTTCGTGTTTACGGTTCTTAGATAAATTAAAATTGTCTTTTGTATAAAATAATTAGGTCATATAACGGTTAGTAATTGAAGAGTACGGAGAAAGAAGGCGGAATGTACAGTTCTGTTCGTAAAAAACCCATACAAGGGAAAGGTGACATGACATATGAAAGAATACAGGGTTATTTTTTTAAAACTTGACAACATGTTTCTATTTAAAAGATCGATGTCGTCATATCTTTGACAAATGTCTATAAAATAACAAACGAATAACGTCATAATGTGAGCATATAGAAAACTAAATTGACGTGTCCGAGCGTTTTCCCCAAAAGTTAGAGGTTAAGGCTATATTAATTTTATTCCGGACTTCTGGGCAACCCAGTATATATGTGTTCTTTTTACATTATTTTGACGTATACATACACTCCTGGAGTTTGGTCCGTCCTTCCCCATTCGCCCAGTATACTCTGTACGCCACTGTTTAACTACTACAAAAATAAGTTTTTCCAGTAATTATCATAGTTGTTAGTGATCGTCACGGGGGTGTCGTAAATCTAAATTGATCCTATAGTTAAAGTAGCATTGCTTTGAAATGAAAGAGGGTGTTACCACCCCAAAAGGGGGTAGTTTCTGGCCAATTAGGCATTGATTTGACTATAATTGACACGCGTTTATAAGTATGAGTTCTCATTGAACAGGACATATGTGAATTGAAGAATAAAATGTTTTTCTTTTAGTGTTAATGCTAATGCCACTCTGGCATAATAATACCCCAACTGTCCCAAAATACGAATTCATTCTTAATAATCTTATGAATTCATTTTTATTTTAAATGAGGCCAATATAGAGGGTGTCACAAAATTAATAGTACACATTAAAACTGCAAATTCTTTTAGTAAAAATATTGCGATTTGGCAATTGATTGGTTCAAAAGTTGATAACAATTAACTGAGATAGAGGGTAGGGTGTCTGTGTCCAAGTGAGAATTTTATTTTCTAATTTCCTAATTTACTTTTTAACCAATATTTTTGCATAACATTTTGCGTTTTTTCGGACGAGAAATTTGAATGTGTTAATAATTTTGATGTAGATTTCAGAGGATGCTCGCTGCGGCTCTCTGGGTACTATTTTCATTTCTGGTGTTTTAATTTGTTACTAGTCTGGACTTTTCATAATTTTTAAAATATTAATAATTTACTAATACAGTGATACTTCGAGATACGAGTTTAATTCCTTAACCGTAACCTTGCTCGTATGCAGTGGCGGTTCTTCCACAGGAGCATATGTGCACATGCACCCCCAAAACAAAACGAATAAAAAATATTAATTTATATTCATTGAATATTATTTATCGTATAAAGTCCGACCCTCCCTAATATTTTATCATCCCGTCAAATCAAACTGTATAGATCTGGCAACCGTGCCTCGGTCGAGGTAAATGACGATTATGACTTGCTCGCACGTACGATTAAGTAGTGCAGTTTCTCTGTAGTAACAGGTGGCGGGGAATAGCGAGGCTATGGCGATTTAACATGGAAAAGGCGCACAGTTTTTGTATGCACCTAGTTAGAAATTCGAGCGTGTATGTTTTAATATTTTAATATTATATATTTATTAAGTTAACATGAATAGTTGACGGTGGGCTATTTAAGGAAGAACTTTAGCTATTTAAGTTTGAAGCAAAAAATTGAAGTAAAGAATGCGGGAACACCTAAACCCGAAATTAATTTAACGCAGACTACAAAGGGTAAATCTAGGGACTTTATTAGAAAGTTTAAAAATGAAATATATGAAAAAAAATTATAGATGGTATTTCAAACTTAATGAGGCTGTTATTGATCAATTTTCTACAATTAAGAACCGAAAAATGGACTTTACGTTTATGCACTATTGTGTAGGGTCGATAAATGTTGTGTATATCGATAAATGATACTCGATATGATTTTAAACCATTTTATTTAAGGATTTAATCTAAAAAACACTGAAAATATGAAGAATGCCAACTTGTCAGTCTCGGGGCTCGATTCGTTCTCGTCATTCGGTTTTCTTGATAGCTCGTAGATGGCTATAGTAGTATTAGTAGTGGACTGTATAAATATTGTTACGAGGGTTGCATACGACGACGTTAAGATCCGACAGCTATACACACTAAGAAAACCTTGCTTATTTTCCAAAAGTTGTATTTCCTTGTGTAAAATTAAAAAATAAATAAAAATATGTTTTACCTAACGCATTCTCTTATTACTTTTTTTTTTCTACATTTAAAACGCCTAGAAGAATTTCACCATACTTGTGAACCCCCCCTCTATCATAGGTTACGAGCCGCCACTGCTCGTATGTCAATTTGCTCGTATCTCAAAGCAATTTTCCCCATTGAAACTAATTGAAATGTCATTAATCCGTTCCAGCCCCAAAAATGCTACCCCCAATTGCTTCTATTACGTGTTTTTGAATAAGAAAAATGTATTTATAAATGACAAATATTGTATAAAAACATAATAACTTACACACAACTTAAATGCTACTGTATGCTTAGTTTTAGTCACTGCTTTTCTCTTCACTGGTCTTTGCCTTTTTCGCCGGATTAAAGAAAAAAACTGTCCAAGGAGGTTGGTTTCTTCCTCTCTTTCAGAATGCTGTGGAAATGAGTTAGGCAAGTGTCATTAAATAACTCCGATGCACGACCAGTTGCAACTTTTTCGGGGTGTTTCTTTTCCACGAACTGTGAAACTCTCTCCCACATTCCCAAGCTCTCTTTTATCTCACTTGGAGAGATCGCGTCGCAGCTGACCGTTCCTCGTATCTCAAATGTCGCTCGTATTTCAAAACAAAACTTCGCTCGCTCGACAGCTCGTATCTCAAATAACTCGTCTGTTAGGGCACTCGTATCTCGAAGTACCACTGTACTTTAAAAAAGGTTGGTTAAGTTAGAACTCGTGTTGTAATCTAGTTTATTTGTAGTTAATCGGGTTTGTTCGGGTTATAAGAAAATTTATATTTTTAATAAAAACGCTAAGCACAAGAAAGTTTCACTTGTTTCTATGTACCCGGAGTTCCTCAGCGAGCGTCCTCTACAATATTCATCAAAATTATGAACAAATTCGAATTTCTCGCCCCAAAAAAAAACATGCACAAATATTGGTTACAAAGTAAAATTAAAAAATAAAATTTTCACTTGGACACGCTGTATCTCGGTTATTATCAGCTTTTGAACTTGAGCAAAGTTTGGCCAAATCGCAATATTTTGACGCAGAGAATCTGCAGTTTTACTGTGCACTAATAGTTCTGGACGAACACTCGGTCATCGATTTTCTTAGAAGTAAGGTTTAAAAAAAAATCAATTTACTATTTTGTTCGTTATATTTTTAACAAAGTATTTTAATTTATAACTTACAACTAACCTAAGCTATATAAATAACGATGATAATAATAAATAGACAATAAATTAGCAATAACAAAAATAACTAGAAACATAAAAAACCACTAGATTTAAAAGTTTTAAATAACTAATAGTTAGAAAGACGGTGACAATAGGGGGTCCGTGAAGTGGAATATAATGAAGTTTAGGTCCCCCCTACAACTTTTATATCTGATGAAATGCCGTAGACCGTTGTTGAGAGGCGCTGTGCTGATTTAGATAGGAAATTCTCAATAAATTCAAAATTATATCGAGCCATGCCTGAAAATGAATTTACAGCATCTGCGTTCCAGGTCACGCCATTTCATTGTTGGAATTTTATAAAAATCTCTTCGAAGGAACTTCGGAAAACGATCGTGACATGTCAGAAAATTGTCACGCTACATTCCTTGACACCCAAATATTGTTGAAAAAAAATTCGCACCTAGCTAGGCGGAATTCTGACAATATTACGCAGAGATCCGGAAGGTATGACAGGACAGAGAGAAAGCGGGAGTGGAGTAATCGGGTATTGCAAAACTTTCTCTAAATCTATTTTTTGAGAGAGCGATGCAGTCGGCAATTGTCCAAAGAGGTCTCGCTGCACTCTTACTTCGTGCACCTTCGTACCGACTTTCATAGTCTTCCTTTTCACTATATCCTTGAAAGTGTGATGCACTTTCGCAATATTATTTTTATCAGAAAATTGTTTACGAGTCATCTCCATGTGAATACAAATCGATTAAGCCCACTTGGACCCATGTCATTTGAGAGTTTATAATTTTTCCATTCATTTTTTTTTACACGCTCAGAAAAGTATATGCAAGGGTTGACTTGTCAGAAAATGAGTTTCCCGTGACTTCGGGGTCACCCAGATGCTGTAAATTCATTTTCATACATGACTCGATATAATTTTGAATTTATTGAGAATTTCCTATCTAAAGCGGTACAGCGCCTCTCAGCAACGCTCTACGGCATTTCATCAGATATAAAAGTTGTAGACTAAACTAAAACTAAACTCGACGAAAAACCAAATTACTGATATTCCACTTCATGGACCCCCTATTGTCACCGTCTCTCCAACTATAACAAATCCACAGCATTAATCCTATTTCTATTACGTATCATCTATTAAGATTTACTGTTTTATTTTTGATTGACAAAAAATATGACATTCTTGTACGGGTTTCGATATGAACATGTATTTTTATGTTTGTCTATTCTTGGCGTTACACTCCGAATATTTTTAAAAATTTAGACTATTTGTTGTAGTGTGCGTTTCCAAACACTTCGAGGAAATGAAAATTGTTTGCAAAAGTTCAAAAAAAGTTAGGAAAATGGGAACAAAAGCAAATGTGTTGTAAAAATAGCTTCAGCCCCGGTTGCTATCTCGGTTTAGCCTTTCGTTAAACTCTAAACAATGTAAAATTGTACGTCTTTGTGAAAACAATAACATTCAAAACTGGCACCCGTGAACGTAAGTCACATTATGAAAAATAGCCGCGGCTGCGGTGCTCAAAAACGTGCACGGATTTTGGTCACCATATCTCACGGGTATATTTGGCGGGCAACAGCTCGGTTGCTCTGGCGGTTTCCGAAGATTCGAAACGTTTAGAAGCTCTTTTTCCACCGAAGCTTGATGACGCAACTGTTCAAGCCGGAGCTGGTTCTGACGTTTCCATTTTGTTCTGCGAAAAAAAAATATTTATTATGTTTTGAAGTGGTATACTCAGAGATTCCAATACAGACAGAATGATTTAAAATCGTTATGAGTATTCACTAGTGATCAAATCCATTTATCTTACCTCCTGTTTTGATACCACGTCTTGACTTGCGTTTCACTTAAATTTAGAGCATCGGCAACATCGCTTCTATCAGCAACTGACAGGTATTTTTGACACCTAAAAAAGTGTTTTCTTTTCTGTCAAATATTAAATAAACCACTAAAAAGTTATACAACGTGTTGTATATAGCAGACTATACATATATATATTGTTAGCAAATCCGAATAAACCAGAACGTTTCTGATCAATAGACCTCAGTACCTAAATTTTCTCTCCAAAAAAGCCAACTGAGCATGCGTGAATGCGGTTCGCCTTCGTCGCGGCTTCCTAGATTTGGCAACATCGCATGATTCGGGCGACCCTTGAATTTGCAAGGGTAAAAAATGCGAGTCCTTGATCTGAATGTCCTGATTTCCGGAAGGGTGTTGGTCGTCAAGAGAAGAAGGTTCTGATTCTAAATCGAAATCTGTAAATTTTCAAGAACTTAGTAAAATTTATTTCAATATAAATCTTGATTCCACTGCAATATTCAATAAATTAAGCTATATTTAATAATTTAATAAATTTTATTAGTTGCTAATCTCTCCTGCGGAATTTCCAAAATACACTACAATTCAAATCCCCCTTGTACATCGGTCCGGTCAGCCCTATTCTGCTATATACCCTTGAAATAACGCAGCCTTATTAGTCAATAGCTACCCATACACTGTAGACCATATGCAACCCAAAATACAACAACTAATTTAACATTGAAGTCACCGGCAAATTAGTTTCTGGCGGAATGTGACGTAATAGCAATTTAGAGGGAGATATGCAGAGAAATTATTGATGAAATGTTAAAGTTACTTGTGTGATTTCGTGGTTTGTATATTATGATACGTTGGTTGTTTACAACTTCTAGTAAAAGAGGTAAGTTTGAAAGTTTCTTAATAAGTTGTAAAAAAATGGAGGGAAACGTGCAAATTTTGTAAATATTCTAAGTAATAATATTAGGGGCAGATCTGATATTGTTAATTTTCTGTTACATTGCGTCTCTTTCCAATGAAGAACGCATTAAAATAAGAATTAACGGACGTCATATGCGGATGATATATGCGTTCAGGAGGTAAGGTCATAGCGATTGCATTGGTCATAAAACATATTTTGCCTCTAAAAATAATGGTGCAGAACAAATAGTCTTGAAATTTTTAACTTTTGTCCTACAAAGGAAAAGATCTCAAAAACCCACCCTAAAGGGCTTAAAATATAAAAAATTGTCTGCCCAAGGCCATAATTAACACGGTAACAATCTAAAGCCAACCCCTTTAAATTCTTAGCATAAAAAGTTTTTAAGAGCGCTTCCAATTAAAGCAAAGAAGTTTTCCGCCATTTTATTTTCCCCGTTTGTCCATGGTAATCCGCTTTGTGGGTAAGTTTTCTAGCCTCGGGAGTAACGCTATTATTTTTTTACTCAAGTGTGGACATGTATTCTTTAAACTTGTGTTTTGTTTTAGATTTTTAGAGATAATATCGCTTTCATTACATAATTTTACAGATACATAAATTTCGTTGTGAAGAAAACGCTTTGCGAAAAATTTCGACCATATGTATAGTATTTGCAGAATTATACCGTTGATCTTTTGACTGCAATAAAACCTCATTATCCCTTCGACCATAAAATAAATAAGGAAATCCCAAATTTTAAAACCTTTTCCAGCAGAGCCGGACCAGGTATACAAATTCAATTTATACCTATGCCTGATGCATATATAAATACAAAGTGACTTTTAATAATTTTAATCTTTTGTGGTTTTCCGGCGAGTAATTTTTAGTTAGGCTTATTAGTGGTAGAATGTGGCGTCCTTGGAATTGTGCTGATAGGGGGGCATCTTCAAGTGTCATTTTTAAAAGAAAGCATTTATCTACCGATGCCAAACTAATAATTAAAAATGTGTATCAATCGTTGTTAAAATTTTAATTCGATGGATGCTTTAGCAGAGACGTCTACTTTGACAAAAACTCCTTTATCTTCGATAAGAGACATAGTACTTAAACCTGTTAATCCTAGAAAAAATCGGAGTGATTCTGGCACATTTAGAATCATTGACGAAAATTACATGGATTTATTAAGAAGAAAGATTTACCAAATGTATGAGGCACAAACTGTACCCACTTTGATTTCCCTCAAAGAGCGGCTGATTAAAGACGAAACAAATATCTCTTGTAGCCTTTCAAGCCTTAGGAAAATATTGCGTAAAATGGGTTTTAAATACCGAAGCATTGATAAAAGACAAACATTAATGGAATCTCAACGTTTACGGGAATGGAGATTTAAATATTTAACAGCTGTTAAACAATTTAGAGAAGAAAATCGTCCAATTATTTACCTTGACGAAACATGGTTCGATACCCATGACACTCCAAGAAAAGGTTGGGATGATTCTTCCAAAAAATGTCAAACCAAGGCACCATCAAATAAAGGTAAAAGAATCACAATATTACATGCTGGTTCAGAGAACGGGTTTGTTCCAAATTATCTGTTGCTTTCAGCTAAAAACATAGCAGATTCTTCTTTAGATTACCCTCAAGATACCGACGCACAACTTTTTGAAGATTGGTTTAAACATAAGCTCCTTAAAAATATACCTGAAAATAGCGTCATTGTAATGGACAATGCTATTTATCATAGCCGGCAAGCAAAAATCATTCCCAATTCTAATAATACAAAAGCAGAAATTCAAAATTTTATGATTGAAAATTATTTATATTTTGAAGAGACTTACAAAAAACGAGAACTGCTAGAAGTATTAAAAGCTTTTAAAATAAATAAGGAATACGAGTGTGATAAACTTGCAGCAGAAAATGGACATACAGTGTTGCGTCTTCCTCCGTACTATTGTATATTCAATCCTATCCTATTGAGCTAATATGGCACCAATTAAAATCCAATATTAGGAGAAATAATATTTCTCCTACATTAAATGCATCTGTAGTAGAATTAATTAAAAACGAAGTAAGAAAAATTTCTGCAGACAGCTGAAAAACTGTGTAGGTACAGCATGTGTTTAAGGTTGAAAATTCTTACAATTGTATGATTACAAATGTTCAACCCTTAATTATAAGTTTAGGCTTAGATGAAGATAGTGATAGTGATACAGAGTTAAATTTTCAATAAATTATCAATAGTTTCTTAGAATTTAATTAATTTTTATTGTACTTGTTATCCTAATAGTTATACTTTTAAATTATATTATTTTCAATTATCATTAATTCTTATCATTATTTTACATTTATTATAGGTTCCTGAAACTAAAAATACCTATCTGTTTATGTTAAATTATAAGAACAAATCATGTGGTGTGGTATACATTTTCAAGCCGGCCCTGATCCCATTTATTGAGCTTTGAAGAGATTCAGGCGTATACAATAGGGTTTAATCAGGTAGTTTAGAGTCAACGGTATAATTCTGCAATAACTATACACAACAAAGTTTCTTCCCATCCATCATAATTAAAAATAAATATATTATTAAAGTTAATAAAAATGAGTCAGGAAGGTTGTACTGCGTCAGAAATACGAGAAATTGCAGAAAATAATCGAGAAAAACTTTTAAAAAGAATATGCCAAATATTGAGTTATGTTGCGAGCAGAACAAAGTTCAAAATATTTAACAAAATAATAAATAACACTATTGAACAAAATATTGTGTCGACACAGAATCTGACAGAAATAACAATTAATGCCCAGGAAATGTCTACAGTAACTCTAAATATGTATATATAAAGTAATATGTATAATACTATATTGAATTAAAAATAAAAATAGTACTTTAGTAGGTTATGTTGTTTTATAGTTATGACTAGAAATTAGTTGACGGACACCATCAGTATGTTATAATATATTTCCGAGTATAGGTATTTCGGATAAATATCTAGTAAAAATGATCTATTTGCAAAGTTAATAGTTTTCTATAAAAAATTTCTGTCGAATCCATAATGCCTAGTAAAATAATTTCAACGAAATCGAAGTAGGCCTAAAATTCGAACCCTACTTGTTGCCAACATGAAAAAAATAAAATTTCAGTGTCATAAAGTGACAAGTTATTCAATTTTTTTGCATTTCATAATGTAGGCATTATGAAACTCAAATAGAAAAATTATTTATTGAAATTTTGTTACCACTATTGACGAGGTTTGAGCTAACAAACTACAAATAATTATAAGATTTTTAATGTTACGAAGTCATATGAAAAAATCCCCAGAATATGTGTTTTTTAAGAAGTTTTCCCCAAATCCTCAGCATTGTCCAAAAATCGGGATATCTTCGGAATTTTCCCCAGACCTGGCAACGTTGCTGCGCAGAGCTCTCGTTAACCATAAAAGCTGTTTTACATTATCCCATTTATTGTCCAAGAAATTGTACAATTTCTTGTGCAATAAATAGACACAATATTATTGGGATGGTAAATAGTTTGTAATATTGTCTGTTTTAAACTTATCAAATTTATTGTACAATAAATGTCCTAGGATTCTGCGCTTTAAGTCAGTGATTTTAGAGTAATGTTTGTTTTTATGTTGGTAACAACAAAAATGTTGGTAAGACTTATAACCTAAATAAATGTGTTTTTAGTTTTAACTAAGGTTTTTAAGGTTTGTATTATTTATCTATTTTTAATCAGATAATCTGATATTTAAGAACTTTGTTTTTAAAACGTGGAAATGGCGACTGGCGATAAATACAACAAGTGTCAAATTGGCGCAAGCGCAATTGAAAATTGTATGATAAATAGGACCTGTTCTATTTTTCATACAATTTTATAACCTAATACAATTTATGACGCAATTTGCTGTATGAAACTATACAATTTAAATTGTACAAGAAATTGTACAATTTCTTGGACAAGAAATGGGATAATGTAAAACACGCTTAAGACATGCAGAGATGATCATATTAAACAAAAGTTTAGTTTGTAACCCCCTCCCCCTAGATCCGCGCTTGGTAAGAACTTTCTCATGAAAAATTAGGGATATTGTCACAAAAATAAAATTATAGTCGCAGTCAAAGTTGCTTGATTATTGAATTAAGAAATAAACTAGCTGGGTCGCTTAGATCGCAAGAAAATTAATTTGTAGCACTGTCATTTATGTCACAGTCAAAGTTCTCTGGTTAGTTCAAATCTTCGATTATTGAATACATCACTTTTAGATATCTTAGTCAGAACATACCTTGTGCAGAATTCGTGAGAACATCCCCAAGAAGGTCCTTGATTAGGAACGATTTATGACTTTCTTGCATTTTTGTTAAACCATACATCACATTATTTTACAAAAAAATAAAAAAAAAAATCTGAAAATTATTTCGTCGACAAAAATTCAATAAAAATTACTCTTAAAGTACGAGACAACTTTTCTTATCGGAAAATAGAATAAAAAACATTTTCGTTATATGTCAAAAAGAATTATCCGCCACTTTGTCAGAAATCAAGATATAAACTGACAGGAAAACCAGGGTAAACGACAAAAGTTAGAAATAAGCGATATAAACCGCAAAGTTTTTCCCCCGTTTAGGATTTCTACCCTTAACCGTAGCACCGCCCTTAAATTTTGCCAACGCCACCCCTACGGAGGATTCGGCCAATGGGGCTTGGGGAAAAGTTGAAGTTGAAATGTTATAAGAGCAGTTTAAAGTTGGGGAATTGGGGGGGTTAATATAATGATAATTGTTTGTATATTGATCAATCAACAATCCCTTTTCAGTTTTAATTTATCGAAAAACGTCAAAGTCTTACTAAAATATTTTGTTTGGTTGATAACCTCCTTAGCCATAGTCCATTATCCAAAATATTGTACAGAGTGGCCAAAAAAAAAATTGATCTAAGATACTCTTACTTCTAAAAATCACTCAAGATGACGTTTTGAAGTTCTTTCTAGAATCATTATGTTCTCTCTCTCTCTCTCTCTCTCTCTATACATGCTGACGAAAAACGGGTACCTATGAGACATAATTAGGTCGTTTTATTTTTTTTACTGTTATTTTATTCATTCAGTTTTTTGATTGGTTGAATATTAATTTCCCGGTCAGCTGGACAGGACGTGGTACCCATAGAGACGCACAATTCACAGATTGGCCTGGGAGAGCACCTGACTTGACGCGCCTAGACTATTATTTATGCGGTAGATTAATAGTATATTACGTACCGAGGTGGAAAGTGTTTCATTCCTGTCGAGAGAGTCGGTAGTTAACTAAATCTCGAGACAGTAATGAAACTTTTCACCGAGGTTTGTATACTATTTTATTTACAACCACATCTAACATCCCCTTCTTATTATTTTGAATTAAAATTATTAATAAAAGATAAATATCATTTTGACTTTTCCATTGAAAAATTAGACATACATTTCAAATAACCGCAGGTGGTAAAATAACGTAGGTAATAATACACATCAAGATGGCAATATCATTTTTTTAATATGGTTTCCATGTCACTAAACAATATATTATTTTAACACCATAAATATGCTATCAGATGAGGAATTTGATTTTGCTGCTAGTCCATCAGAAATTCGAGAAGCAGAAAAAATAGTAGAAGAAGATCTTCTGCCAACTAAAAGCCGCCCGAGATATGACAAGGCATATAACTGTTTCAAAGAATGGTGTACGGGAAACAAAGTTCACAATCCTGGTTCTGAGTCGGCGCTACTAGCTCATTTCAGTGAAAATGCCAAGACAAAGAAGATACCAACGATTTGGTCACAATATTCAATGCCCAGGACCACTCTATCAATTAGGGAAAAAGTAGACATATCTAAACACGCGAAACTATTAGCATTCTTTTAAAAGCAGAACAAAGAACACACTGTCTATGGAGAATATGGAAACTTTTTTGGAACAAGCACCTTCAAGGAACTTCTTGTTCAAAAGGTCTTTTAGGCCAAATGGTTGATCATCTCTATATTAACAACTTGTTATTTTATACATTTGTAGGTCACATTGGTTGTTGGTGTAACAGGCGCCTGCCGATCAGATGAATTATACAAAATGAAAACAACAGACGTTCACTTTTTAGCAGAAAAGGTCGCGATTGAAATATCAAATAGCAAAGCGTACCAGCCACAATCATTTATGATAACAGATAAGAAATAGATTGCACCACTTAAGGAGTACATAACTTTTCGGAAAAATGTACAGGATGGAAAGTTTTTTATGCAAATAAGATATGGAAAAAGTATGGGGCACAACACTTTAAGTCAGTTTCCAAAAAAAAATTGCAGCCTTTCTGAAGCTGAATATCGAAGGTTTTACTGGCCACTGTTTCAGAAGAACAGCGGCTATACTTTACTCCCAAATAACTGTGGCGACCTCATGCAAATTAAGCGGTAAGGAGGCTGGAAATCTACTACAGTAGCTGAGGATAGTTCTGTCTCTACTCAAGTTAATACGGCAAATTTGATTTCAAAGCCAAGTTCAAATTTTACTAACACTACTTTATTTTCAAATAATCATGAACTAAACCTTTCAACACAATATTTTCAGCAAGGTTTTAACATGTCAATGACTGCCTGCAATAATGCCAATGTAATATTTAATGTAAATAAGTAAAACAAAAACCATGTTAATTTTTTATTTTTTATAAATGTCATTAGGTTTATTTAAAAATAGTTATTTACATTACAAGCTGCGAAAGTTTACTTTTTGGTGCGAGGTGTGTTTAAATAGGCGAGGCGAAGCGTAGCGAAGCCGAGGCTATTTAAAAAACTCCGAGCACCTGAAAGGGCTTTTGCAGCGTGTAATGTATTAAACTTTTTCTACTACTGTTCTTTGATCAATTATATTATTAAGTAATGAACTTTGATTTTATTCAAATTATAATAAAATACACCTGTAAAATAATCCATGACAACTAGTTATTTGAGTACTGTCAAAGTCTGTCAGTTCGAATTTTTTAATTTCGATTGTCGAAAATGTTGTTTCAAGACCAAAACGAAGCTATACAGAAGGCGGCCGAGTTGGCATGTGCCTCACTCTTACCCGTAAAGTCGAAAGATAGGTACTGTCAAACGTACAACCTGTTTCTAGAATGGCTCGTGGAGAAAAACCTTTCACAAATTGACGAAAATGTAATGCTGGCGTACTTCCAAGAGAAATCTGAAGCCCTATCACCTCCGTCCTTATGGTCACAATATTCCATGCTTAAATTGACTATTTCTGTGAACAAAAATATAGATATTTCGCAGTTTAAGAAACTTATTGCATTTATTAAACGAAAAAATGATGGTTACGAAGCTAAAAAATCTAAAATTTTCACAAAAGAAGAAATAATAAAGTTTTTACTTGACGCTCCTAATCATATAAACTTTTTATTATTAAGTAAGATTTTTTTTTTAATTCGCTTGAATAAATACAATAAAAAATTGTATTCTTGTTTTTTTGTCCTGGCACCGAAAGTATTACTTTCGTAGCTAGCAACCTACTTTCGTAGCTAGCAACGGATAATATTCAGGTAACTGTAACATTTAGTTTCGTTTTCTTTCGTGTTGCTACGGCCCGAAAGTTGATTTATTTATACAGTAGTAGAAAAAATATATATTTGTGTAATGAGTTGTATGTTGGTGTGTTCGTATATTATTTTGAGATATCGATTTTTAAAAAAATTTCAAAAAATAATTTACTTTCCACCCGGGTGGAAAGTAACAGTAAAATAACGTCAACTTTCCACCTTTCAAAGATAGATGAAATGTCATTATTACATTGTCGTAAATAGAACCCTTTAACTGATTGACTTTTTTCGACTAAATGAAGAATAAAAAGTCTTCCGTTTGTTCCACTTTCTACCACACATGCTGTATCTTATAGTATTTTTTTTTAATGACTATGTGGTACTAATCATTGATCATCATGATTCATTGGTAATCATTTCACTCCGATGAATAATTATGATGGTTATTCGCTTGCAACTGGGGTAACAAATTTATGATCCTCGTAAATTATATCGCATGGTGGATAATAAATATACAATAATTGTTTCATTATTTTTGGAAATGTTTATTTTATATTTAACGTTTAAACACTCCGCATAAGGAAACATAAGGGCTGACAATACGCGACAACGAATAATATGAATCTGAAATGACGTCGTTTCGGATTGAAGAAGTTAGCAAAGCACAGTCGAGACTATGAATACATAAATGTCAAATAAAAGAAGTTATAAGTGGTTTCATAACACTCTGTTCAGATACGTACTTAGTAAAATGCAAAAAGCACTTTTTCGCACGCATTTTGGTTTGGAACGAGCTACTTATACCTACAGTTGAACCAGGTAAATGATGAACGTGCGTCAGCACCGGTACCAGTATGATTCAAATCGGGATTATGTAGATCAAATAAGATAAAACCACGTCCGCAGCTAACGGACGTGATGAGCATTATGAAGGTCGTAAATATAAAATATTCTTTTTCTATTTGGGTTTCGTAATGGCTACATTATGCAATGCAAAAAAATTGAATAACCTGCCACTTTATGAAACTGATTTTTTTATATGTTGGCAGCATGTAGAGTTCGAATTTTAGGCTTACTTCGATGCCGTTAAAATTAGTTTTCTAGCATTATGGATTCGACAAAAATTTTTTATAGAAAACTTTAAAATACTAACCTTTAACCTTGCAAATAGATCATTTTTACTAGATATTTATCTGAAATACCTATACTCGGAAATATATAACATGCTGACGGTGTCCGTCAACTAATTTCTAGTCACAACTATACAACAACACAACCTAAAAATAATAGAAACATCTTCCAGTTTATGCTCTATTTCTAAAGTTTTATTCAATAAAGTACTATTTTTATTTTTAATTCAATATAGTATTATACATATTACTTTATATACAGGGTGCCTTTTTAAAACCCGAACACCCTTTTTTCTCGCTCAGATTGCATTTTTTTTTGATTTCGACCTCCTCAGATGATTTTCGTAGTTTTGAGGGGGCAATCGAATGGCGCAGGTTTTTTTCACCTGCGGTGTTCAGGTTTTTTTTTCACGGTACCTGTTCGCCAATGGTTAAACGATCATTTTCCTAGACAATGGATCGGGCGGCTCGGTCCCGTATTATGGCCAGCAAGATCACCAGACTTAACGCCGATGGATTTCTCTTTCTGGGGGTTCATCAAGTCGATTGTGAGTCGTACGAGGACGCAGAATCTTCAGAAGTTGAGACAAAAAATCACCGCTGCCTGTAAAGAAAATGTGACTCCCGAAATTTTAGAACGAGTGCGAGAAGGGTTTCAGAGTCGTTTGTACTTTTGTATGGAAAGAAACGGGGAGCATTTTGAAGAACATTTATTAAAATAAGAAAATTAGTTTCAACCTCAAAATTGTTTCTGATTTCATTTTGTCACTTACTTTGTCTGAGTTCATGATCAATTCGAATAAAAAAATGTTTGGGACGAAAGTTGCCCTGCGCAGGGCACCACCTGAACACCGCAGGTAAAAAAAACTTGCGCCATTCGATTTCCCCCTCAAAACTACGAAAATCATCTGAGGAGGTCGAAATCAAAAAAATGCAATCTGAGCGAGAAAAAAGGGTGTTTGGGTTTTAAAAGGACACCCTGTATATGTACATATTTATAGTTACTGTAGACATTTCCTGGGCATTAATTGTGATTCCTGGCAGATTCTGTGTCGACACAATATTTTGTTCAATAGTATTATTTATTATTTTGTTTAATATTTTGAACTTTGTTCTGCTCGCACCATAACTCAAAGTTTTGCATATTCTTTTTAAAAGTTATTCTAGATTATTTTCTGCAATTTCTCGTATTTCTGACGGAGTACAACTTTCTTCCTGACTCATTTTTATTAACTTAAATAATATATTTAGTTTTAATTATGACGGTTGGGAAGAAGCTTTGTTGTGTTCAATTGTTTCTATCATGGCATATTTGATACTTGTAACATTTTATTAAATTGTAAAAGTATTGCCAACCCAAAAAGAAAATATTAATTCAAATGGAAAAAATCTACTATATTTTTTAAGTTTTTCAAACTTTAAAGACCCAAATAGAAAAAGTATTATAAAATACACGGTTCATAAGACGACTAGAGCACTTGTACTTTAGACGCGTGCTCTAAGATGTCTTATGAAACTTGTGTCTTAATATACTATTATTATTCTAAAGTCAAGAATTACATTAAAAAATGATGTTGATGTTGTTGTAAAAGTTGATGCATTATTTGTATTTTAAATTTTATTTAATTATATCAATTCAAATATGATTTATTGTTAAAAATATAATTTAATAACGTACTCGTTCTCGTTTCCAAATTGCAGAACGAGGAATGCGTATTAAAAGGTCCATTTTGAGTAATTTTTCCTAATTGGGTGCTTGTCATACTCATTTAAATAAAAAGAGGCAAAATTACAGCAGATCATGACTGCGAAAAGATTACGAATTAATCAACCCTATTTTTAAAGGAAATTATTCCGAGGAAAGTGGATGAGAAGTTATGCCACAGAATAAATTTCTTATGCCTGGTTGCGGAACTTTTATTCAAAAATTAACTACCCAGACAACTTTAATTATTGCGGATACAGTTGAACCAGGGAAAGACGAACGAGCGTCATCACCTGTTACGGTATGATTCAAATAGAGATTATGTAGATCCAATAAGACACAACCACGCCAGTTCCTAATGGACACGATTAACATTATGAAGGTCGTGGATATAAAAACTTTATTATACAAAAATTACATTTACTAACACTACTTGCAGGAAAGGAAACAAATTTATAACTAATAGTTCTTATAAGAACTGTATGAAGCTGGAAGTAAAGTACTTTCGTTTAGAAACTTAAAAAATTTATGAGCCACACGAAACACAAAATATAAATGTCAATAAAGACATATTTTAATTTTCCCATTTCCGCCAATACACTGGAATTGTATCATTTCCAAAGCTGGTCGATTATTAAATTTTTAATAAGAGACTTTAAGATGAGGATCCCAAACAATCCCAATTAGCAATCAGAGCCATCTAAGTTGCATCGGCTTAATTAAAAAATATGCTGTTTTTTGGCAGGTTAGAAAGAGACGAGAATCATCAGCTAATCAATATTTACTGTCGTGAAGTTTTAGCCGTTAATAATAAAGTTTTTTAGTTAACGTAAACGACCTTCTAGTGAAAACGGAAAACCCGATAGTTAGTTTTGCTGATGATAGCACACTTTTATCATCTTTCTCTTTGAATGCACAAACATCGGCTGCCGACGCACATGTTCGCAGACAGCATGAAGTATCACGCCTCAACAAAGACCTGGAAGAAATTTTGTCTTGGGGTGACAGTAACCAAGTCGAATTTAACGCTAAAAAACCCAGGCAGCAGTTTTCTCTAAAAAGGTTAACATTACAGAACCGGATATAGTCATGGACGGACACGCAATCCCGCTGGCTTCATCTATTGGTTTGCTGGGCGTAAATCTGGGAGGAAATATGTCTTGGCATAACCACGTTGTGGCAATCGCCAAGATAGCCTCTCAGAAGCTTGGTGTACTCTTCCGAACCAGAAAGTTGTACACACCTCAACAACTTTTGACACTATACAAAGCCCAGATTCGACCATCACTAGAGTACTGCTCTCATGTCTGGAGCTCTGCACCCAAACATACTCTTCGGCTAATGGATTCCATCGAAAGGAGGGCCATTCATCTGATTTTAGACCACGAGCTGACGAAGAACCTCGACAGCCTAGAACATCGAAGGCAAGTTGGTGATTTGACTTTCTTTTACAGATATTTTCATGGAAAGTGCTCGGCTGACCTTGCCCTCTTAATTCCGCCCAGAGCGGCGAATATCAGAAATACACGACGAACCACTGCCGCCCATCCATATGTGGTTAAGCTTAGTACTCCTCGAACTTCATTATTTAAGAACTCTTTCATCTGGAGGACTTCATCATTGTGGAACGATCTTCCCGAGGTCGTTTTTCCCAACGAATATAACCTCCAACGATTCAAAACCAACGTGAATCGCTTTTTGCGCACACGCACCACTCCCAGAGTGCCCTAAAGGAGTTTTCCTATAGTGCTTGTGTTTGATCATAAAAAAAAAGAAAATAATTTATTGATATTTAGATTGTCCGACATGTTGATTGGGGTATGAACAAGTTTCAGGAAGATCTGTGACAAAAATTTGAAAATTTTTCATATTTGAAATTGATATTATTATTCTTATAACATTATATTTTTTAACGCAAGTTTTTCATACCGTTTTCCAATCCTTTAACTTTATGAATCGAGTTTTAGATTAGAGAAAAATTAAATATATTTGGCTAAACGTTCACATAAAATAGTGCCGGCTTGGCAACCTGGCTCTTAATAATAAACCAGCAAACCCGACCGTGAGTAATAATTCCTTACTCGCGGACTGTGAGAAATTACTTCAAAGCATACGATTTTCTGAAGCCAATCAGGTAATCTGGTTTAGTGTTGTGATCGCTCGAGCGAAAACCGCTTGATTACTCGATTATTGAAATAATCGACGTCGCTCGATTATTAATAAAACCGCTCGAGATATAAATTCAAGCGAAAATCGTCGCTTGTTACTTATTACCATTCACTCGATACCCGATAAAAAAATATTAATTTATATTCATTAAATATTATTTATCGTATAAAGTCCGACCCTCCCTAATATTTTATCGTACCGTCAAACTAAAAATGTCCGACCCTCCCTATTAATATTTTAATATTATATATTTATTAAGTTAAAATGAATAGTTGACGGTGGACTATTTAAGAAATAACTTTAGCTCTTTGCGTTTGGAGCAAAAAATTGAAGTGAAGAATGCGGGAACACCTAAACCCGAAATTAATTTAAAGCAGACCAGGACTTTATTAGAAAGCTTAAAAATGAAATATATGGAAAAAAAATTATTGAGGGTATTCCAAACTTAATGCGGCTGTTATTGGTCAATTTTCTACAATTAAGAACCGAAGAATGGTTTAAGCACTATTGTGTAGGGTCGATAAATGTTGTGTATTTCGATAAATGATGCTCGATATGATTTTAAACCATTTTATTTAAGGATTTAAACTAAAAAACACTGAAAATATGAAGAATGCCAACTTGTCAGTCTCGTGGATCGATTCGTTCTCGTCATAAAACAGTTAACTATTGTTCTCGTCTTGGTTGAGCCTAATGACGTAGCCGTAGATGGCATAGTGGTATTAGACATCATTCGGTTTTCTTGACAACTCGTAGATGGCGGTAGTAGTATTGGACATAATTCGGTTTCCTTGATAGCTCGTAGATGGCTTTAGTAGTATTAGTAGTGGACTGTATAAATATTGTTACGAGGGTTGCATGCGACGACGTTAAGATCCGACAGCTATACACACTAAGAAAACCTTTCTTATTTTCCAAAAGTTGTATTTCCTTGTGTAAAATTAAAGAATAAATAAAAATATGTTTTACCTAACGCATTTTCTTATTACTTTTTTTCTTTCTACATTTAAAACGCCTAGAAAGTAATTATTAGGTCGTTACACAAAAATAAAATTTTAAAAATTATTTCACCATACTTGTGAACCCCCTCTCTCGTAGGTCACGAGCCGCCACTGGTCTTTGTTAAACTCACATAAACGAGAAGGTGCATACAAGAAAATATGTGAAACTCTTAGTGGATTCATCTCACATGGGTTTTGTTTTGACTGGGACTGGCTAGCCAGAGGCGATTGTAAAATTTTAAAAAATTAACGGATATAATTTTTGTTAAATCAGAATCAACTGTTCTTCCTTAATAAAAACTATTAAGACTTAACTTCTAAAACTTACAAAAACAACCCCTGGTGTTTTATCAACACATTCTTCTTAGTCATGAAAATTATTCACCAATGTTGAATCGGAATTTCAAGTGATTAACCGCTCGAGCGATTCACTCGATTATTAATGAATCGGAATTTCAAGTGATTAATCGCTCGAGCGATTCACTCGATTATTAAAATCGCTCGAGTATCAAGTACTCGATTATTAAATTCATCGGTTTTTTCCAACATTAATATGCATAATAACTGTTTGGGATGCCTTGGAATTCATCTTTAGGTGACGATGTCATTTACTTCAGCAGGAAATTTAGAAACCTTTTGACTAATAAAACATGATTATTGTGTATTTTTAATTAAAATAAGGTTCCCTGCATTGGAGCGCTTCAGAAATGGTCCAATTAAATTTGCTTTATCCTCAATACGGCGACTTTTTGAATCGGATAAATTTTCATTTAGAAAAATGCGGCCGCGGCATTATTTACGCTACTTGGAGTAACTAAGTATACAGATAACTTACACCAAAAGGGACCTTCCACCTATCATACTGGGTGACAATTATGACAATTGCAGAGTGTGATTCCTTAATTTTGATCTACAGGGTGTTACATTTTTTTTAAATCGTTATTTTTTAATATCCCCGAAAGTATTTTAGATATTATTTTCAATTTTGATATATCGAACATTGTAAGTGTTCGTAGAGGAGAAGACATAACAGGTTCGGGTATACAACGTGTCTAAGATAAGGCGGGCCAGTACAGGGATCTCGGAAACCGAAAGAGATACGAAGTCGGTTAAATGGAGGTAAAGTTGCGCATTTACTTGCCTAATAATATGCCGTTTAGAAAGTTTTAAAATTCCGAGTAGTTCCGGAGATATCCGGAAAAAAACGAAATTCTGAAAAATCGTTTTATTCATTTCCTGGGTTTTTTGAGATCGAATTCTAAAGTAAATTGCACTTTTGCATTGTCACTTTTTCCGCTCTATCTAACAGCGTTAATTGTTCTCAAACGATCACAATGGGAATGTCAAGTGAAACAAATCACGCATCACCATCTTAATTTTTTTGATTAAAGCGCCTACTTTTCTTTTAAATCCCGAATCAACAGAAGTTTGAAATAATGTTTCTGTATTTTGTTCACTTAATTATTTGTGGTTTATTATTAAATCATTTGTTATTTATTGAACTAGTCCAACATAAGTAAAAATTTAGAGCTTACTTATGAGATATTATTTATAAAATTAGGAGAAATATAGGACCGTATCCCAAAATTTCCTGATGTTGTTCAAAAAACCCTCTAAACGTCATTAAACCACTATGTGTCATACATCGTTGCATTCGGAAGAAAAAAAGCTATCAATTGCATTACAAAACAATTAACTCTGTTAGATAGAGCGGAAAAAGTGGCAATGCAAAAGTGCAATTTACTTCAGAATTCGATCTCAAAAAAAACCAGGAAAACAATAAAACGATTTTTCAGAATTTCGTTTTTTTCCGGTTATCTCCGGAACTACTCGGAATTTTAAAACTTTCTAAACGGCATATTATTAGGCACGTAAATGCGGAACTTTACGTCCATTTAACCGACTTCGTATCTCTTACGGTTTCCGAGATCCCTGTACTTCCCCTCCTTATCTTGGACACATTGTATTACTTTACCATAATACTACAGGCAAAATACCAAAATAATCAAATACAAATGGGATCAAAGAGGCATTTAAAAAAAATAAGCTAAAAAACCAAATTATAGGTTTGAAACATTGAAATTTATTTTGAACTCTGAAATTGGTCAAAATGTCACTTATAATGTTATTTGATGCATGTATCGATATGTTAACCAGGATATAAAACCACATATTTTGATTAAAATAGTAATTCTATCGATTCACCAGTGGCGTCCCAGCAAGCATATTTTATGATATTTTTTTACAAAAAAAGTTGTACGGCACTGACATTTTTCTATGTGGTTATTTTTCCAAAGATAATGGTGCATTGCACGTCTAATAGAGGGAACCACTTTGAGATTGACCTTGTGACCCTGACAATTCACATGACGGTGTTCAAAAAAAACATCTATACGAAGGTACGTTAAAATTGACATTTTGGTGCAGTTTGTCTGTGCCACTCCACCATTTTCTGTACCTCGTTTTCAGAAAAATACATTTGAAAACAAGCATTGATGTATAAAATGGTTTCAGTTTTATTTCGGTTTTTATTTCCATGTCTGCATGGAGGCTCTTTTCGCTCCGGTAGAGATTGAAGTTTTCACGGAAAACGAGGGCAACTTACGGATTATTATTTTGGGCGTTTGGTAAAAGAAATTTTAACCTCCCAAATTATGAATAAACTTCATGACGTCGTATGATTTGGTACAGAAATGGCCAAAAAATAGGTCTATCCTACTTAATGTCTAAACGAAAATACTTACTGAAAAATTGCGAGTTAGTTGGAACACATATATATAAACAGTATATTGCCAATACGAACGTTCCAAAATACAAAAAGTGTCCCCGCTATTGGAGATGGCGCGGGCCTATTGAGTTTGCGCAGTAGGGTGGAAATTTTGTCAATCGCGTCAGAGCCGGCCCGACATTATTTGTTTGTTGTTATTCGTCGCCATCTTCGGTTCTGGATGCTTTTTCAAATTACAGAATAAAAGGTGGTTCATCCACATTGTTGTCGGTATATTAGTGCTTATAAACTTTCATTACCTACCTAACAACAATTTTTGTAAAGGAGTTTTTAATTTGTGGTGATGCAATTCGCTGTTTGGTAGGTTAGTGGCTTGTTTTGTTTAAGATGAAAGGACACAAGTGCATTGTGCTTTTTGCAAAAGTCGTGGATCAATACCAGGTGTAAAGTATTTCAGGTATGTACATATATACGAAAATATTTTGCTTATCACTTTATCCGATCTTCGGACCCGAATTTCACTAAAAAGCTTCTAAAAAAAGAAGAGAGTATTTTTAATTTGGTGCATTAGTAGCTGATAATAATTCCCAAATATAGTCATTCATTCTTAATTTTTGTTCAGAGAAAAAAGTGAGGTTCAGAAACATACGACTGTCGGATGAAAGTTAAAATAAAGCTCATCGTGTCGATTGTTACCAATATTTGGACGGAATTTGGCACCAAAAGTTTACACCAATCGGGGCACCGTCTTATCCTCATATCTTCAGAAATCGTATGCATTGAATGCTGTCTTAAATCGAACTAATCGAAATTTTGATTGCAATATTTTTCCTAACTAACCAATGAAATGTACATTAAAGAAGTTGAAATTCGGTCCTGTCGAATGTTTACTTTCACAAGGAAATTTCCGAACTGCGCAAACTCGCAACGCCCCCTTCGATGCCCATAGCGGGGACATAATTGCTGATGGTATTAGCAATATAATGGTTATATATATGTGGTGAGAATGGGAAATCCTGCAAGCGGCTCATGCTTATCGATGCAATGTTGCCACGTCAAAAATTAAAAAATGAGTAGCACAAGATAGAGCGTTTCACTAGATTTAAAACTTGAGGGTGGATTAATAATAATCCTATTAAATTATTTTATTTTCTGCGAAAATAAGAAATAATACCCTAAATTGCTCCGAAGCATTATTCCATAACAACCAACCGAGAGACTAGCGAGTCCCGCAGAGAAATAACGATGTCCTGTAAGTGTTCTAGTCCTGCAGGAGAATAAGGTCCTGCAGTCAAGGGCTCACACGCGCCCAAGTGATTATTTATCAGGATTTTTAGGGTTGGAGATAACGAGATTTTTATTCGTGTGTGATGGTGTACTCGAGAGCGAATTTATTTGTTTTTGGGTTTGTTTCGAAGGGGGTAGGATAAGATAAAATGACGGTCCTTATACCGGGGGTTCCTTAATTACGTGCTAATATTGTGAATGTGATTATTTAGGTCATTTTATGGAAAAAGTTAATTTTCCTACAGGTTTTTTTTTAGTTATTTATTATACACGGGTATTTTGTTTACAACATGTAAATTAATAATCATAGGAACATAAGAAGAATATCTTTCTCCTCGTCACCAATAATAGCGAAACAGTAATACC
Source organism: Barypeithes pellucidus (assembly GCA_963991005.1). Taxonomy (NCBI): domain Eukaryota; kingdom Metazoa; phylum Arthropoda; class Insecta; order Coleoptera; family Curculionidae; genus Barypeithes; species Barypeithes pellucidus. The sequence goes on along the minus strand of OZ022565.1, from coordinate 17,107,507 downwards.
ATCATCAAAAAAATCGTATAAGTGCAACATACGATTTCACAAAGCCTTTCAAGATTGACTGGAACTTTGATAAATGGACAAACAGTGCACCCCCGTCGTTTGACAAGGGTCTAGTTTGGTACACCGATGGATCAAAAACCGCCAACGGTGTGGGCCAGGTATATTTGGGGAAAGACCCAGGATGGACAAAAACATCCCATTAGGCAACTACGCCACAGTTATACTAAGTGGAAGTTCATGCCATACAAGCATGCGTTTGTAAGGGCTACCACAACCAAAAGATATACATCCTGTCGGACAGCCAAACTGCTCTTAAGGCTCTGAACTCCAATCGGTTGACTTCAAAACTTACACTGGAGTGCCATACCAACCTAAAAGAACTAGCGGCCAGGGGGAACAAGGTGGAACTCTTGTGGGTCCCTGGTCACTCTGGGATATTAGGTAATGAGAAAGCGGATGAACTAGCGAGAACCGGATCCGCTCAAAGTCTCAGGGGCCCCGAACCGGCCTTTGGGATTGGCCAACAAAATCAATAGATGGTCGAAAAAACAACACCTATCGATGGCAAGGGTTACCTGATCAAATACACGCACGGGCCGTAATTGGAAAACCATCGAAAATACTATCGAATGGGATGCTAACCTTGACGCGGCCCCAGCTGAAACAGGTGATGGGTCTGCTAACATGCCACTGCCACCTGCGAGAACTCCTTCAACGGATATGTATAAATAACGGATCCATTGAATGCAAACTCTGCGGTGAAGAGGATGAAACCGCCTCACACATAATATATCGCTGCGTAGAGCTGTCTCGTAGAAGACAAAATATCTTCGGGAACATACCACGTGGCATAGAAGGAACAAACATCTTTTAACAAGATCGGGGTACACAATAAGCCAGCAGGCTGCAGTGATAGAAGTTCGGGCCTTTAAACCGACCCCCGCATTTAACCAAACAACCAACCAATAGGTACCTTCATCATAGTTGAATTTCATAAAATATTGTCTGAATCAATAATTTATAAATTTTAAAATAGAATTTTATTTCGGTAACGAAGTTCTATTTATATAAATAATATAACCCCTGACTTCGTACTAATTTGGTCTTGCGATTATCCGTAAACCACAAGCGATAAAAGAATTCAACTGGAACAAAAGTTATTCGGGTTATCTGTTTTCCTAAAAAATACTTTCAATTTTACAGGACTGTCCAAATTAGCAGCTGTTATACCTACGTACCTACGTCAAGTTGTTTCTTATGCGTTGTGTTTCATTTGTGAGGAGGAGACCTTCATAGTACTTTTCGTGGTCGTTCTGTCCGGCATCCAATATTGTATGGACAATAAGAAAACGTATGCATGTGTGTATATTTTTATTTCAAGTGCAACATCAAAATTAATGATTATTTATACTTCGATATGTTAATCCATTCACTCCGTATGTTACAGATTTCCATATGACTTTGAATTGCTAAAATAAGTAAGCATTTTAAAATTTGTGTGTTTGTTAAATTTGAATGAATACAGCACAATTCAAATTTTAGATTTGATTGTCCTACGGTCAAGTTTGTACAGTTTGGAGGTAAGTTTAAAATTAATTATTAAAGATACCTTTCTTATTTAAATTTCCAAAATTTTTAAAATAGTGATTGCAAATAATCTTCCATCGATATTTCAAAGTTTCTTTAAGATATAGAATGACACAAGTCATTCTTAGCACAAGGTTGACAGTATATTACAGTTCTTTTTAACTCTTATCTAATAGATCTTTAAGGACTACCTTAGCTGAGGTTTAACTTAAGGTAACATTCATGTGAGGGTCAATGGATGCCCCTAAGGGCCGCTATTTCAAAGTCACCTTAACGTACAGAATGACATAAGTCATCCTTAGCACAGGTTAGTATATTACAGTTCTTTATAACTCTCATCTATAGGAATAGACCTTTAAGAACATGATAATCTTAGACTTAACGCATCAAATGACCCTCAAATTAATTTAAACTGTTTAAAAGGTTTGCCATAATGTTAAGGCTAATGCCTAAGCTAAAGTCTAAGGGCCAATATTTGAATGTTACCTTAAGTTACCAATGTCAATTGACGCGTTCAGGGGCGCCAAGCGCGAATCCAAGGGAGGTCATAACCACCCAAAACCCCATTTGACTAACGCGGCCGGGTATTACTTTTCGTAACCTTTCCTTGTATGACATCCCCCCCCCCCCCCCCCCCCCCCCAACAAACTTAACAGGCAAAATGGATGTGATATCGTGACCGGATTAAAAAGCTTTTTAAAAAACTTTCTTTTTTATTCACGTATTACAAATAAAAGATTTATAACAAAAGGGTTAAGTTTACAAGAACTCAGAATTATCTAAACTAAGTTGGCGCTGCTAGATGCAGGTATTTATATTATTAAAGTTAGAACGCAATATTGCACAATATGTTGTAACAGTGGAATCTTCCCATATGGGTCAGCAAGAAATAAGATATAAGTTTTTATGACAAAGCATAATTTGATACCTGCATCCTTTATAGATAAGCGACTTAGAATACCTTCCTTATATTATAGTAATATTTGGTATATAACAACTCCCCTTTATAAAAAAAAGTTAATGCTTCACAATGCAGTAACTTTTGAAAGCAGTGTAAAATAATAAAATAGAAAACAATATAAGCAATTAGCAATAATTGATAAAAAGCATAATTCAATGTTTCAAATAAAGAAATGACAATATAATCGGATTAAACATAATTTTCAAAATTCATGCAAAATTTTTATTTAAATTTGTATTTTGGTTTTCAATGATTTCGAAGGATTCTCCTTCATCAATTGATTCACCAAGACGAATGCTTGGACGTCTTCGCGGTATCATTTTAGAAAATCTTTTCCCTAGTAATGATATTCCGGGTTTTGGAGAAGGTGGATCTGGAGGATTTGAATGCTCGATACTGATTCCAATCATTCGCCTACGTCTTTGACATTTTCGAAAAATATAGACACTTATTACAAGTACTATTAAGGTTATAGAGACATAAGTGAACCAAGGTGTATATTTTTGATCAAAAGGTTCATTAATTAGGTCGTCTATATCTTTAGAATATTGATCCAATTTATGCTTAGCAATTTCTAAATCTTCGAGATTTAAGTCATTAATTTTTAATGGTTTTAAATTTAATTTTTCATGAGCGTTATCTGGCATGTCAATACAACAATTGAAAGGTATTTTAATTGTATTAGAATAATTATGATGCCATTCGGAGACCTTAGTCATTGAGGCTTGAATTTTCGTTGTTCCAATAAATGCCGAACAACTAGGTTGTAAAGTTAATATATTATTAGTATTGATTATTTCTGATATTGGATCAGCATTCTCACACTTAATTGTTATTGGAGTTTGATCAGTTACTATTAATAACCACATATTAGGTTTTAGAAGTTGTATCTTATAATCTTGAGTATAAATAGAAATAACTTCACAATTTTTTGGAAGGCTAGTAAATTGCGGTGTTTTTAAAAGTTTCGCTTCGCAAATAGCATTGGAATCGATTGGATATGAGTACAAATTTTTACAAAGCTTAATATTAATCATAACTTCTTTACAATGTTCAATATCAGATAATGTAATGAACTGATCTGAATCATCACCTTTCGCTATGTATCTTTGGATAGTTGGTAAAATATAGTGTAGTTTAGTTCGATTATCTTTGGTTGGAATGGGATATAATCTATAAACTGTATATAATTCCGGTTCAACAAGAGGAATGTCTAAAACGAATATTAATTTATCCATTGTTTGGAAGGCTGCCAATTCAATGATGTCTAAATAAGTAGCGACCTTTGCTTCTCTAGGAGATAGAGGTAAATTATTTTTTTGAAGGCTTTTAGCGATATTTTCTAATGAGGATACTAAATCTTTTGGTGTTATAATTGAAGTATGAATTATATTTAGTCTCGCGAAAGTAACAGCGTTTAGAATATCGTTTAATTGTTGTTCTATAAAAGAGTAGGATTCCATTAATTGTTGACAGACATTTATAAGTTGTATTTTTCTTTTTACTAGTTCTACTTCATCTGAAATATCCCAAATGCTTTGTTCTATCTGCTTCAAATCTTTGTTAAAAGTTTCTTCGTCTATTTGGAGTTTTCTAATGGTTTCATTAAAGTTTTTAATTACGGAGGTTGTTACCATTATTTGTTTTTTCATCAAAGCTTCGAGTTGATGTTCGTCTTTTTCAATTTTATTTATGCAATTATTATAATATTCTCCATCTGAAGCGTCTAGATTTCCGGTAATAAATTTCCAAATACTTCCTGCACCGTTGATTAAACCACGTTTTCTTCTAGGTTTTGTTGATACATCCAGTTCCAGTTCTTCAAATTTATTTTTTATATCTCGAGAAATTTGTCCAAGTAGGCTTATGTGTGTTTTTATATCAACATGTATACTTTGCATGTGGAAATGTTGATTAATATTTAACATGGTGGCAAGGCTGTGTAAAATATTATTGTTATTTTCATATACATCTTTAAGTCTTTGTGTATCTTTATAGACTAAAAGTGTCCATTTATCATTTGATACTTTCAATTTAGTTTCTCTTTGAAAATATAATCCCACATTATTTTCAATGGGTTTTAGTGAATAGCGATAATTATCATTTCTTTGTCTTGATAGTGCAAGCGTATCGGATAGCATAAGTAGTAACCTGAAACGAAAAATTCTAATCAGTTTCTTCTCCTTCTATAGCAGTTTTGTCATCTGGTTTTAATATTATGTCGTCATAATATGGTTTTAATCTGTCATAGTTTACTTTAGTTGTTTGTTTTGTTTGTAGATTTTCTAATTTTGCTGAGTTTAAATAAATTTCCTTAATTAAGAAAGGTCCATTAAATTTATTGGCAAGTTTTCCTTTGATCTGTGATTCTTTGACATAGACCTTATCACCGACTTTGTAGTCTGAGTTATCTCTTTTTACATGTTCATCAAATCTTTCTTTAGCTTTCTCCTTTGATTGGATTGTTCTTTTTCTTGCGAGTTCGTAATAATGCTTGATTCTAGCATTGAGGTCTCTAACATATTTCGAAACGATTTCTTTCTCATTATAGAGGGTTTCTGAAGGTCTTGAAGAGGTGTGTCCAAATATTAGTTCATATGGTGTAAATCCAGTTGTTTTGTTCACTGAATTATTGTAACATATACAAGCATATGGCAATAATTGCAAAGGGTGTTCATTTGGATCTTCAGTAGTCATTACCCTGATCATTTCTAGTAGGGTGCCATGGAATCTTTCCAATGAGCCATTTGATTGGGGGTGATTTACACTAGAAAATGTTAATTTTATGTTATAAAGAGTACATAAGTCATTCATTAGTTGGTTGTTGAACTCCTTTCCAAAATCACAATGTATTCTCAAGGGTGTTCCATAGTGCTGGAAATAGAGTAGTAAGGTATTTGCTACAGATTTCGAGGTTTTATCCATGAGTGGGTATGCTTGAATGAATTTAGTAAGTTCATCTCGCATAGTTAGGATATAGTTTTTCTGTGGAATTTCCAAAATGTCTATATTTATTCTTTCAAATGCGGTCTTTGGTGTCTCTGTAATGACTAATGGATTATCCATGTTTTTTCTCATGATTTTATTTTTTTGGCATATCTCGCATTTCTTTATGAAGGTCTCAACATTCTTGCTAAGGCCTGTCCAGTTATATTTTTCTTTAATTCTTCTTATTGTTTCGTTAACTCCTCTATGAAAATTTCTTTTTCCAGAGTGGTATTGATCCATAATTATTGGGATTTCATCTTCTTGTGGGGTTGTTACAATATTTTGACAAATAACAATTTTTAAGTCTTTATCAGCAAAAATAAAGCATAACATTTCCAAAAATGGTAGTTCTACGTTATTTTCTATATAATAAGTTTTTGATTCATCTATCTCGCTTTGTGAGCTAATCAATGCTTTGAATAGTGTAGCGATAGCGTCTTCTTGTATAAAAGGTGTTGTGATTAGATAATATTTTCTTTTAGTCGAGGTTTTAGAATTCAAAATATTTATTTTGTCATCATCAAAGGTTGGGTGTTCTTCATGGAAGTCTTCTATGATTTTATAATGCAAATCCGTTAGTTTGTCTTGTCTAAAAACAAGTAATATATTCTTATGATCTTTATCTAAAAGTTGATTATTTGTATATCTAATTTTTGAATAATCAATTAAAGATTTAACTCGATATAGCTCCCAAAATCTTTTAAATTCATTTTCCATGGTTTGAGGCGACATTAGTTGAGTTTCATTTTCGTCTATTTCTGTAGAAGAGGATTCTGGATCTTCGTTAGCCTTTTTGTTGAGTGCAGTAATTTGTTTAAGATGGTTTATTTTGATTCTACTTAAAGCGTCTGCGTTCTTATTTATTCGTCCTGGTTTATATAGGATTTCGTAATCATACTCTTCTAATTTGAGTCTCCATCTGGCAAGTCTTGAGCCTGGATCTTTTATTGAGAATAGCCATGTTAGTGGTCTATGGTCAGTTACAAGTTTGAATTTTCTTCCAAATAGGTACGGTCTAAAATGTTTGACGGCCCATACAATTGCTAATAATTCTCTTTCAATAACACTATACTTTGTTTCGGCTGGACATAGTGTTCTGGATGCAAAAGCTATTGGTAAATCTTTTCCAATTTGGCCTTGAGACAAAATTGCTCCAATTGCAAACATAGATGCGTCCGTAGTTAAAACAAAAGGTTCTTCAAAATTTGGGTAGATTAAAATAGGTTCTGTTGTCAGGTATTCTTTCAATGTGTCAAACGCTTTTTGACAATATTGATCAAAAATAAAAGGAATATCTTTCTTTAACAATGTAGTTAATGGTTTTGAAACTTTGGCGTAATCTGGAATAAATCTTCTATAGTATCCAGAGAGTCCTAGAAATGATTTAATTTCTTTTGTATTTGTTGGAATTGGGAACTCTTTGATTGCTGCGACTTTGTTTGGATTTGGTTTAACTCCATCTTTTGTTATCAGGTGTCCAAGATAAGCAACTTCTTTTCTTAGAAATTCGCATTTATCTGGTTGTATTTTTAGGTTAGCCTTTCTGAGTCTAGTGAATACTTCTCTGAGTCTGGAGATATGTTCATGAATAGTGCTACTATAAATTATGATGTCGTCCATATAGACTGCACATTTTTCATTCTGGATACCCATCAAAATGTTATCCATCACTCTCTGAAATGTGGAGGGTGCATTCTTGAGTCCAAAAGGCATTCTCAGGAACTCATAATGTCCATTATCTACAGAAAATGCTGTTTTTTCTACATCATTTGGATCAACTTCTATTTGGTGAAACCCTGAGGCTAAATCCAATGTTGTGAAATATTGACAGTGTCCTAGCTGGTCCAGAAGGTCAGATATATTGGGTAAAGGATATCTGTCATCTATGCTGACGTCATTTAATTTTCTGTAATCAATCACAAGTCTGTATTTCTGCTTTCCAGATGCATCCATTTTTTTCGGTACAACCCATACCGGACTTGACCATGGTGAAATTGAAGGCTGTATGATCCCTTGTTCTAGCATCTTATTTACTTGTGTCTTCACTTCATCTTTATGGACATGTGGATATCTGTATGACTTGGTATGAATTGGTCTGGCATCTTTCGTTTTGATTGAATGTTTGATTTCACTTGTAAAGGTCAATGTGTCTCCTTCTAGGTAGAATATATCGGCAAATTCTAGACAAACTTGAGAGATCACTTCTTGTTCCTCAACGTTCATATGTTCTGTTCTTAATTGATTTATTATTTCTTCATCTCTGTTAATTACTTGTGGAACTGAGGTGTTACTCTTATTAAAATTCCGAACTGAAGTGTTTTCCTTAATAAGAGGTTCAAACTTTAGATCACAAAAATTTATTGTTTTGGGAATCATGTTAATGTTCAAAACTGATGTTAAAAATTCTCCTTGTTGATTTATTTTTACTATTGCATTTGGTAATCGAACCTTATCGATGCATTGGGCTAAAAGAATGGCTTCCGTATTTCTCAATTTATTTGTCTTTAGTTTACAAATTTTTTCTGTACGGGGTTCCATTTTTATAATATTATTAAAGTTGTTCATATTTTCTTCAGTAGAGGTTTCTTTAATTGTGTCCACCTTGTACATTGGTATTATCTTAAAGTTTGTAATTAATTGTTTATTCTTTAAGTCAACGACACAGTTATAATGCTCTAAGAAATCTGATCCGAGTAATCCGTCGAATTCTATGTCGAGGTTATAAATAAAGACTTTGTGTGGGTCATTGTCAACAAACGGAATTAACGTTGATTGTGTAATTAAGACGTTTTCGTTAGTGATACCTTTAACTAATAGATTTTCTGTAATTCTTGCTTTAAAATTTTCGCATGTTTTTTGTTTAAAAATAGAAATTCCTGCTCCTGTATCAATTAATAATTTGAAGGTTTTTGTTCTATCGAAAATGTAATAGAGATTTTGAGATGAGACAGTGTTTAAAGAAAATTTTGTTCTAAGTTTTTGGGGTTCGATGACTGGTCTTCCTGAACTGTCATTGCATAAAATTGGTCTGTAATTTGTGTTATTTCCGAGGCTTCGTTCTGAAAATTTACGTTTGTTTGAGAAAAATTTTCATTGCTGCTACACTGAGGAAAATTATTAGTGTTAGTACACTGAGAAAAATTTTGATTTTCGTTGTATTGGGTTTGGTTTTCTGAATAGGGACGAAAATTATCCGAATAATCTTCGTAGTATTCATTTTCATAACATTGTTCTTCGTACTCGTTTTGAGATTCGTAATTATTAGTGTCATAGTTTGTGTCATGATTTGGGTTCATATCATAATTAGGATTATATTCGTTATTATCTGTATTTAAATGGTAAGTTTTTTGTTGGTTGGTATTTTGAAATTTGGGTTGATTTTGATTAGACGACGAGGGTGGAAAATTTGGTCGATGGTTGCTTTGAAAACTTGGTCGTTGGTTATTTTGAAAATTTGGTCGTTGGTTGTTCTGAGAATTTGTGGACTGCGTCCTTTGTTGATTATTTTGGGGGAATGCGGTTTGTGTTCTAAACTGGTTGTTTTGGGGATATGCGGACTGCGTCCTATATTGATTTTGCGCATACATGGGTTGATAAGTATGGTTAAATTGAGGTGTCGACTGGGGTCTTTGAGATTGTTTAGTTCTGCATTCGTTTATGTTGTGACCACTTTTCTTACAAAATGAGCAAAATTTTGGAATTGAAATTTGGGGTTTTAGATTTTTTTGAAATTTTTGATTTTCAAAATATGATAATTGCAATTCTCTTTTTATTCGATTTATGGCATCTAACATTGTGTTAGGATTCCCTGCTCTAATTACCTGTCCTAATTTTGATTCTACACCGGTTAAAAGGGTGTTTAAACACATACTATCAATTAGTAAAATTTGTGCGTTTTTCTGTGGTTGAGTTAAAATTTGTTTCGCGACGGCTGCATGCATTTTTGCATTGTGCGTTTGTATACGCGCGGCGAAAGTTAAAGGACTTTCGGTCGCCAATTGATGCATTCTTTGTAAATCTTGTATCAAGGAAGTGAGATCTCTTGGATCACCAAAATGTACTATTAATAATTGAGAGATATCATTCCACGTATTTAGATCTCTTGAATTAATTAATTGAGCAGCTTTTCCACGCAATTGATTTTTTATTTTTATTACAAGTAGTATTTCTTGATTTCGAGTGCACATATCGTTTGCTCTGTTACACGCATTAATAAAGGTATTAAGAGAAATTTGATCTCCATCATATTCGGGTACTAAGCAAAATATTTCTGACAATTTGTATGGCTCAACTTCAACAACGACCGGGTCACGGACTTCGTTATTAGCCATTTTTTTTTAAAAAAAAGATATTTATGTGTGTGTGTGAGTTTAGATAATTCGGAGTAAAGATTTTCGTAAATGATTCAAATCAGTTGTAAAATCAATATATCAATAAATCAAAATTAATAAATCAATAAACAGTTTGAAACAATAAACAAAATAAATCAATTTAAAATGTCAAATCAATTACAATAACTTACATAAAATGAAGAAACATTGGGAATGGGGAATCAACTGTCCAACGTGTCAGGGGTTTCACTGGGTGTTCCTAATCCACACGTGGTATCTCGGCTGCGACGTGTCAGGGGTTCCACTGGGTGCTCCTAATCCACACGTCGTTGTAAGGGTTTACTCAGCGTCAATTACAGTTGGAGATTCGACGACCTCTAAGAGTTAGATCTTGCTCGCAAGCCACTTGTTCTACTAAGGGGTTCGTCGACCAGGGTGAGTTTCTTCGTACTTGGGCTCGTTCGTCCCTTGCTTTGTGTTTGGGCTCGTTCGTCCCTTGAGCTCTTCTTGAGCAATTGGTCCTTTCCTTTTGGATCCGACGGTTCTTCTCTGTTTAAGAATAGGAATTCACTCGCGTTTTTGGTCTTTTTGGGTGACCTTTTTGTTTGCGATTTCGAGAAATCCTACCGACTGCGCCAATTTGTGATATCGTGACCGGATTAAAAAGCTTTTTAAAAAACTTTCTTTTTTATTCACGTATTACAAATAAAAGATTTATAACAAAAGGGTTAAGTTTACAAGAACTCAGAATTATCTAAACTAAGTTGGCGCTGCTAGATGCAGGTATTTATATTATTAAAGTTAGAACGCAATATTGCACAATATGTTGTAACAGTGGAATCTTCCCATATGGGTCAGCAAGAAATAAGATATAAGTTTTTATGACAAAGCATAATTTGATACCTGCATCCTTTATAGATAAGCGACTTAGAATACCTTCCTTATATTATAGTAATATTTGGTATATAACATGGATAACCCTGTATAGTTATATAATATATTTATATAAATATAGTTATATAATATATTTAAAGCAAATACCTGTGCATTTGTGAACTTTATAATAAGATAATTAGAAAAAAAAGCAAAAGGTAGATAAGTCTAGTTTGAGAGAAAACAATGTATCCACAAACACAGTTCAGAAACACTATACCTTTAAAAATGAATGAATTATGACAAATTCAGGGTCGCCCGTATATTGTCGTCACATTAATTTCACTAAAACAATGTAATTTGATGTTACGAGGAAACTATAAACGATTTTAAAAGTAGAAAATTTTAACAACACACACATACCTATATTCAGTATAATATTTTTATTGAATAGATGCACAAATGACAAATTCATCAATATTATTATTAATACATCAGAGGCTGGTCTGCCTGTGTATCAGTGGGGCGATGAGAAGCACCCCCACTGCAGCAATGGAAGTTATACTGGGACTAATACCCCTAGACATCCACATCAGAACGAACCCTAATTGCAACGCCTCAAGGATGATTACAAATGGGGAATGGACACAACATCCCGTAAAAATTGGACATACAAGAGCCACGGATCTAATCAACGATGAGCTGTTAGATATGCAAACTGATCGTATGAGAGCAACATACGATTTAACACAGCCTTTAAAGGTTGACTGGAACTTTGATAAATGCACCCCGTCGTTTGGCAAGGGTCTAGTTTTGTACACCGACGGATCAAAAACCGCCAACGGTGTGGAGGCAGGTATATTTGGGGAAAGGCTCAGGATGGATGGACATTAAGCATTCCTCTGGGGAACTACGCCACAGTATACCAAGCGTATGTACTACAAGATCTTGAAAAGGGATACCACGACCAAAATATTTATATCCTTTCGGACAGCCAAGCTGCTCTTAAGGCTCTGAACTCCAATCGGTTTACTTCAAAACTTACACTGGAGTACCATACCAACCTAAAAGAACTGGCGGCCAGGGGGAACAAGGTAGAGCTTTTGTGGGCCCCTGGCCACTCTGGGATATTAGGTAATGAGAAAGCGGATGAACTAGCGAAAGCCGGATCAGCCCAAAGTCTCAGGGGCCCCGAACCGGCCTTCGGGATATCAAAACAGGCAACAAAACAACATTAGATGGATGGTGGAAAAAACAACACCTATCTCGATGGCAAAGGTTACCCGGTCAAATACACGCACGGGCCATAATTGGAAGACCATCGAAGATACTATCGAATGGGATGCTAACCCTGACGCGGTCCCAGCTGACACAGGTGATGGGTCAGATGGGTCTGCTAACAGGCCACTGCCACCTGCGAAAACACCTTCAACGGATAGGTATAAACAACGGATCCATTGAATGCAGACTCTGCGGCGAAGAGGATGAAACCGCCTCACACATAATATACCGCTGCGTAGCGCTGTCTTGTAGAAGACAAATATCATCGGGGATATACAACGTGGTGACAACCTCCCACATGACAGGCTTGGTAGAAGGTTACTGGACCTCATAGAAGGAACAAACATCTTCTAACAAGATCGGGGTACACAATAAGCCGACAGGCTGCAGTGATAGAAGTTCGGGCCTTTAAACCAAGCAACCCGTTCGAGACGATTAGCTCTATCTGTTTTTGCTTGTTCATCTAAGAATTTACCTATACTTAGATGATTAGAAAACAAATTAAATTTTTCTTTATTTTTAGATCATGGATCTGCAGAAATTATCCATCATTTTATCCTTATATAGTTGTATATCAGCTTTATGCCAATTTAACATAAAAAATAGCCGCGAAGATTTTAACATAGAATGCCAAAACACGAATTCTGAAGATTTTACATATGATGTGATGATGTTTTATAATGGTTACCAACAATCCGGTCGATTGAAGCAATTAAGTATAACAAACTCGGATTTTTCAGTAGTTGAAGACATATATGATGCTATGTATGAATCTCATGGGGATCTTTCTCATCGTCTAACTGTAAAAATCAGTTCAAGCCGTGTTAAAAACGTTACTGAGGATGCCTTTGTTAAATTTCGCACTTTATTTACCTTAGACTTAAGTTTCAATGAAATAGAGGACACAATGTTTATTGCATTTATGCCTCAGTGCACAAAAGAACTCAGTCTTCAGCACAACGAAATTTCTCACATGAATTTCGGATTATTTAAGTACGATTTGTTGTCGTTAGATTTATCTTTTAATAAGCTCAAAGAGATGGATTTCATTTCGAATATTAGTAAGTTTCCTGTGACTCAATATTTAAATTTGGATAATAATCACATTAAAATACTATCCATTGACGCGACAATAAAGGGTTTATTTGGCGAGGACCTGTTCGTCACTATGGCAAACAATCCTTTACAAAATATTAAAAAATGCGAACTAAACCCTACACATTCCAGCCTTATATGGGTACAATTAAATTTGTCAAATTCCCTGTCAAATTTAAAGTTAGAAAATTTGATCAGGTGTGGCCTTAAGTTTAGTAAATTAATCCTGAGCAATAATATTATAAATTTTAATACTAACCTAAAAAATATCGATTTTATATCAAACGAAATAGATATTTCAAATTCTTCCATAACTCAGATACCGAGATGGCTATTTAAAAATAAACGTTTTATAGCAATAAATTTAAGTTATAATGATTTGGAATCTGTTGATCACCCTGCGTTCAGTGGAACTAGGATATATGACCATTTAAATTTATCTTACTGCAAAATTAAAAATGTGGACAATTTGTTTGAAGGTTTGCACGTTTCGTGGTTAAATCTTGTGGGTAATCATATAACGCGATTGAATTCAAACAGTTTTAATAATTTAACTGTCAATTCTCTCGATTTGTCGTTGAACAATCTAACGCTAACAACTGGCAGCTTTATGCAGCTCAGTAGCTGTTTACAGGTACTAAGATTGATTGATTGTAATATATCGGCTATTGACGAAGGAGCTTTTAAAGGCTTGGCATTCTTGAATGTATTACATTTAGAAAATAATTTTTTAAAAATCCTTCCCTCCTATGTTTTTAATGCAACGACATTACTTAATTTTATATATCTACAAAACAACCAAATAACTGTTTTACCTGGCGAGATCTTTAGTTCCATGCCTAGCTTGAAGGAAATTGATCTTAGCGGCAACAAGATAGAACTTATAAAACAGCGAGCGTTTCACAATTTAGACAGTCTAGAATATATAGACATACATGACTCTCGGGCAGCACTAAAAATTGAAGAAGGGGCATTTTCCGAACTACCCAATCTTGTTAAAGTCAATTTAAGTAATACGGGTCTAACAAATACTCGTGTAAAGATATTTTGCGGCACACCCGGCCTAAGAATCTTGGATCTTACAAGCAACAATATGACGTCCGTCGATTTTTCAAAACGTTGGGAATTAGATGATTTGTACGAATTGCACCTCAGCGTACATGGCGACTTAAAGTCCAAAACGTTTGCTGGTTTGAAGCGTTTAAAGAAGTTAACGTTAACAAAGTCAAAAATAAAAACTTTAGAAACGAAGGCTTTTCAGGGGCTGTTCAATTTAGAATCGCTTCAATTAAAGAACTGCGAAGTTAGCGTTTTGGAGGATGGCGCTCTTCATGGGCTGTTTGGACTTAAATATCTATATGTGGAAAATATTTTTAAACACTTAAGCAGCGGGTCATTTCGAGATTTAACCAGTTTGAAACAATTAAATCTGTCTCATCAACGAATAGAAACTATAAGTCCTAACTCTTTTAACGGTTTACCGAATCCAGACGCAACTAATAATGCCAGAGATTTGGCATCTTCTGGCTTAAAGAGTCTCGAAACCTTAGATATAAGTTACAATAGTATAAAGTTCTTGAGGCGTGATTGCTTTAAAGGTTTAGGATATTTAAAAAGTTTAAATTTGAGCAATAACGGTCTATACGATTTTGAATTGGGTGTGTTTCAGCACACGCCTTATTTAGAAATTTTAACTTTAAGAGGAAACAACTTGACGGAACTCAAAATAGGAACGTTTTCGAATTTGTACCGTCTGGAGAGCCTGGATCTTTCCCGAAACAATATTTTGAATTTGAAGTTTCAGTCGTTTTTATCATTAAACTCGCTATTCCACTTAAATGTGGAGTTTAATAATATAAAAACTTTCGAGAATTATACTTTACTAACAAAATTAGGGAATTTTCGAAAAATCCAAATAGCCAAAAATAAATGGCAGTGTGATTACTTGGCGGAAATGTTAGTGACTTTTATGGAAAGTAATGTGAATTACTCTTCTAGTAATAATAATTATTATGGCGACAATGTAGACGGAATTGAATGTATAGATTTGTGTAAATATTTGTTATGTTTAAAGGATTCCCATGGTATTAATTAATAAGAGTAAACACTAAGCTTTTAATTTCAAAACTCACTTAGTCTTAGCCATATTAAGGCCGCATTAAAGCCGTATTAGAGTCGGCAATTTTTGTCTCTTGCGCCAGCAATGGCAATTATAAATGCAAGGATTCATGCGCACTAAACCGTTCTCGATCAGCTGGCCCAATACTGCTCGCATTGCCGGCGCAATGCGAGAATGGAATCCGTGTTACACTCGGTAATTCTAGTCTTCTGGCAATTAAAATTACACGGATTCATGCGTAGTACGCCGTTCTCGATCAGCTATCTCGCATTCCAAGAAATGGGGCACGCGCCATTTTCATTGCCATTGCCGGTGCAAGTCTGGGTAGAGATGGATTATTTATTTATTTTTAAATGTTTATTAGGTGGTCGAAGCACCTATGAACAGCTAATGGCTATTTAAACTAACTAGTACTTAAATTAACAGCGTATGTACTGCTAATTCGTAGCAACTTTTTTGAACTGCCATTTGTAAGTAGCAGTAGCTGCTTTAACTGCTAATCAAAACGAACAGGTTTGCCCATCTCTAACTCTGGGGGTATTTTAGGGATTTCGACACTACCAACTGCTATTCTGACTGTTAGCAATGCGCCAGCTGATCGAGAACGGTTTACTGCGCATGAATATGTGCAATTATAATTGCCATTGCACCGGAAATTTTTATTGCTCTAATACGGCTTTTAGAGTCGGCAATTCTTCTCTTGCGCCTGCAATGGCAATTATAATTGCACGTATTCATGCGCAGTAAACCGTTCTCGATCAGCTGGCGCATTGCCAACAGTCAAAATAGCAGTTGGTACGTCGAAATCCCTAAAATACCGCCCGAATTAGAGATGGGCAAACCTGTTCGATTTGATTACCTGTTAAAGCAGCTACTGCTACTTACAAATAGCAGTTCGAAAAATGAATTAGCCGTACATATGGTTAATAAAGAATGTGAACTGCTCATTTAAGTACCAGTTAGTTTAAATAGCCAATAGTTGCTTCAACCTTAAACAGTTAGAAATAAAAGAATAATCCATTTCTACCCAGACTTGCAGCAGCAATGGCAATTAAAATGGCGCACGACCTATTTCTGGCAATGCAAGACTAATTCAGCCAGCTGATCGCGAATGGTGTACTGCGCATGATTCCGTGCAATTTTAATTGCCGTTCTCGATCAGCTGGCACAATACTTCTTGCATTGCGTGTGCAATGCGAGAATGGAATCCGTATTACAGTCGGCAATTCTACTCTTGCGACAATACAAATTGCACGAAGGCATACGCAGTACCGTTCTCCAGCAGCTGGGGCATTGCCAGAAATAGATCCTGCGCCATTTAAATGCCATGGTCGATGCAATTCTGGGTAGAGATGGATTTCTGTTATTTTTAACTGTTCTATATTTGGTCGAATTGCTGTTCTGACTTTTGGCAATGCACCAGCTAATCGAGAACGGTTTACTGCGCATGCCTACGTGGATTCTTTTTTGCAATTGAAGAATTGCCGATTCTAATACGGCTTTTGCTATAACTATTGTACTTCTAGGTCCGTTTTAGGTTAAACATGATTTATAATAAAATAAATACTTAGTAAATTGTTGTTTGCTATAACTACAACTAATGAGCCAAAAAAGTTATTGTTTAGTCTTTTATCGACAGGTGGGACTCTTTCTAATAAATTATTATTATCAGTATCTACTGCAAAAGAATTGTTTATTTGTTTAGTTTAGTTATCGCAGTGTTTTCTGTCTTTTACCCAAATATAAAGAGAATAGATGAAAGGGGAACCACGCATGTTTAATAAAGACTTGGCGTTTGCCACTATGCTAGTTAATAAGTCCAGAATTTTAAAATATTTTTTTATTAGACACACCCCGTATTGTATATGTATAATAAGATATTGCCAAAAGATAGATTAAAATATATTTCTCAAGATTGATAAATTTAAATAACACAGATTAAGTTGTAGGTTCGATTGACCTCCAAACGTTTATACACTCTTGGGGTAAGCTCAACAATTATTATTTATTCCTCCTTCTGGCGCTGAGGAAATTGTGTTCCTTACATAGCTCAAATATAGACTTACGGAATTTTAATAATTTTTTAACTGATGAAAATAGATTCTGGAGTTTAGGGCAGAGCAGTTTACGTCCTGATCAGTGGCGGCTCGTGATCTATGATAGAGAGCGTTCACAAGTACCTATGGTGAAATTATTTTTTAAATTTTATTTTTGTGTAACGACCAAACAATTAATTTCTAGGCATGTTAAATGTAGAAAGAAAAGAAGTAATAATAAAATGTGTGAGGTAAAACATATTTTTATTTATTTTTTAATTTTACACAAGGAAATACAACTTTTGGAAAATAAGAAATGGTTTCTTAGTGTGTATAGTGCTTAAACGTAAAGTCCGTTCTTCGGTTCTTAATTGTAGAAAATTGATCAAAGTTTGGAATACCCTCTATAAATTTTTTTTCATATATTTAAATTTTAAACTTTCTAATAAAGTCCCTAGATTTACCCTTTGTTGTCTGCGTTAAATTAATTTCGGGTTTAGGTCTTCCCACATGCTTCACTTCAATGTTTTGCTCCAAACTCAAAGAGCTAAAGTTATTTTTTAAATAGTCCACCGTCAAACTATTCATTTTAACTTAATAAATATATAATATTAAAATATTAAAACATACACGCTCGAATTTCTAATTAGATGCACGAACAGACAACGGCGCGGCGCACACTAAAATTATGCGCCTTTCCAATGTTAAATCGCCAGAGCCCCGCTGTCTCCCGCCACCTATTACTACAGAGAAACTGCATTATGCCCCGCCTCCTTAATCGCACATGCGAGCAAGTCTCGTCATAATCGTCATTAACCTCGACCGAGGCACGGTTGCAGGATCGAGAATCTATAATATACCGTTTGGTTGACGGTACGACAAAATATTAGGGAGGATCGGACTTTATACGATAAATAATATTCAATGAATATAAATTAATATTTTTTTATTCCTTTTTGGGGGTGCATGTGCGCATGTGCTCCTGTGGAAGAACCGCTACTGGTCCTGATGCATCTAATTGTACGGGGTATCGCATAAAATCTAGATGTATGTAAATTTCCTAAAATTTAATTGTTACATATCTTACATAAAAATTTAATTTTATTTATTTTTTAAACTAAATCAATTAGAAATATATCTGGGTTAGACATTGGCCCAAATGTATCGCCGTGGCGCTCGAGCTAACAAAAAATCATCATTTTCTCGACGTAGTACGTTATATTGTCGGAATAGCGTTTCGTAACGAGCCAATGCGATATTTTATCACTTTTAGTTCTTGCTAAATTAGAAATAAAAATTTTAACAAATAAAGTCTATAATACACCTAGTTTGTATTTTTAATGTTAAGTAACTAGATCATTGCGACTTTATGTCTGGAAATGATTTTTATTTTTAAATTTAGCAAAAGCCAATTGGATAAAACTGTTTACGAACAAATTTTTCGACAATTTAACGTATTTAGAAGAAATGGTCATTGTTTTTCTAACCTCGAGCGGTATGGCGATACTTTTGGGCGTATGTCTAACACAGATATATCACTTATAGGTTTAGTTTAAAAAATATATTAAATTTAATTTGTATATGTCAAAATTAAAATTTAGGAAATTTACATGTATCTAGATTTTATGCGTTATCCCGTACAACAAACCCGAACAAACTCCGTACAATTAGAGGTTTTATGACGTAAACTACTCTGCCATTTTTTTTTATAATCAAACACAAGCACTATAGGAAAAATCCTTTGGGGCACTCTGGGAGTGGTGCGTGTGCGCAAAAAGCGATTCACGTTGGTTTTGAATCGTTGGAGGTTATATTCGTTGGGAAAAACGACCTCGGGAAGGTCGTTCCATAAGGATGACGTCGTCCAGATGAAAGAATTCTTAAATAATGAAGTGGTTCGTCGTGTATTTCTTCTATTCGCCGCTCTGGGCGGAATTAAGAGGGCAAGGTCAGCCGAGCACTTCCCATGGAAATATCTATAAGATATATATATAAAATATCTAGAGAGTCAAATTACCACCCTGTCTTCGATGTTCTAGGCTGTCGAGGCTCTTCGTCAGCTCGTGGTCTCCGATCAGACGAATAGCCCTCCTTTCGATGGAATCCAGTAGCCGAAGAGTATGTCTGGTTGCAGAGCTACAGACATGAGAGCAGTACTCTAGTGATGGTCGAATCTGGGCTTTGTATAGTATCAAAAGTTGTTGAGGCGTGTACAACTTTTTGGTTCGGAGGAGTACACCAAGTTTCTGAGAAGCTATCTTGGCGATTGCCACAACGTGGTTATGCCAAGACATATTTCCTCCCAGATTGACGCCCAGTAAATTAATAGATGAAGTCAGTTGGCATTGCGTGTCCTGCCATGACTATATCCGGTTCTGTAATGTTAACCTTTTTAGAGAAACCTGCTGCATGGGTTTTCTTAGCGTTAAATTCGACTTGGTTACTGTTACCCCGAGCCAAAATTTCTTCCAGGTCTTTGTTGAAGCGTGTTACTTCATGCTGTCTGCGAAGATGTGCATCGGCAGCCGATGTTTGTGCATTCAAAGAGAAAGATAAGACAAGCGTGCGATCGTCAGCAAAGCTAAATATCGGATCTTTAGTTTTCACTAGAAGGTCGTTAATGTAGAGTAGGAAGAGGATGGGAGACAATATGGACCCTTGAGGAACACCGACATTGATGGTGAAGATGTCCGAGAGAAATCCGTCAATCGCCACTTGCAGAGAGCGGTCCTTAAGAAAGCTAGACGACCATGCACAGAATCGACTGGGCATACCATAGGATTGCAGTTTACTTAAAAGCCCCTCATGTCAAATACGATCAAAGGCTTTAGAAATATCCAGTAAAATATCCATAAACTCTAGAATCCACTTTCTATCAGTTAAAGCAAAAATTATTAAAATTGGATCATTATTAACCAAATAACAGGTTATTAATTAGCACGTGAATTTTTTAATATTCGAACCACATTGTATATATTTTTAAGTCGGCTTGCTTGATAGGACAACATTAGAACCACAGAAACCATTTTTTTAAATTTTAGATTATGAGTCTCCTCCTGCAGCTTCTCATCGTCGTAACCTGGTTCAGTAGTATATCAGCTTCATGCCTATTTCAACAGACAATCGACGAGGACCATTTTCAGATAGAATGCCAAAATACATCCTCTGAAGATTTGACGTATGACGTCATGAAATTGTGTCATGGCAATCAACGATCCGGTCAGTTAACGGGAGTCAACATAGTCAATTCAAATGTTTCAGTTGTGGAAAACCTGTACAACTCTATTTATGAGACTGATGGACTCTTGCCCGATGACTTTAGTGTTAAAATTAGTTTAAGCCACGTCAATTTAATTACTAAGGGCGTATTTCTACGTTTCTATTCTTTACGCAAATTAGACTTGAGTTTTAACGAAATAGAGGACCCGATGTTTATTTCATCTTTGCCGCGAAGCGTTAAGGATATTAATCTTAAGCACAACAAAATATCTCGTATACCTTTTGGACTGTTTCATTATTCCGTAGATTTTTTGGATTTATCTTTTAATAGGCTTAAAGAGATTGATATTTCCTCAATCCCCGTGAAAATATATTTAAATTTAGATAATAATCATATCAAGACGATAGTTATTGAGGCGACAATAAATCGTTTATATTCCAGTGACTTGGAAGTTACCATAGCAAATAATCCTTTAATCGAGATTAAACCTGTACGTTACATTAAAAACTGTGAATCTAAACCTTGGCATTACCGTCTCCCTAGCCTTAACCTATTAAACTTGACAAATTCCCTAAAAAATTTATCGATAGAGAATATTATTAGATGCGAATTTAAATTCGACGCGCTAATTTTAAGCAACAATATAATAAATCTAAATGACAATTTAAATATTTCTGATTTCATTCCTGACAATTTACATATCTCGCATTCATTGATAACACATATACCCCGGCACATGTTCAACAAGAGACATTATTCATCCTTAAATTTAAGTTTCAATGACTTACATATTATAAACGACCCTGTATTTTCCGAGACCAAGATACACACTTTAGATTTATCTTATTGTAAAATTACTAATGTCGAGAACTTGTTTCAAGGCTTGGAAGCATACGCGGTAAGTCTCGAGGGTAATCAAATTACAGAATTGAATTCGAATAGTTTCAATAAATTAGTCGTATCCTGTCTCGATTTGTCCTTCAATAATTTAACATTAAAGAATGATAGTTTCATTAACTGTGGAACAAGTTTATTTTTACTGATATTAAACAATTGCAATATATCACTTATTGAAAATGGAGCATTCAGTGGCTTGGTTGTTTTGATGGAATTACATTTGGAAAATAATTTTTTGAAAACGCTTCCCTCCGGTTTGTTTAAATCAACTATACAGATTATTTACATTTATTTGCAAAACAACCATTTGACTATTTTACCAAGAGAAATTTTTAGTTCCTTGCCGCACTTAGAAACCGTGAAACTTGATAATAACAGTATAGAACTTATAGAAACTCGAGCATTTTACAATTTGAGTAACATTCAATATTTTGAGCTACATAATAACAACGCTTTACTGAAGATCGAGGAAGGGGCGTTTTCTGAACTAGACGTCATCAAGAGCGTTAATTTAAGCAGTAGCGGTCTATCAACAATTCATTCAAATATATTTTCTGGCACTCCCAGTTTTCTAGCATTGAATATTAGCACTAACAATATTACAATCATAAATTTTCAAAAACTTTGTGAATTTTGTACTTTGCACGAACTACATCTCAGCTTATACGGTGATTTAAAATCTAAGTCATTTATCGGGGTCGAGTCTTTAAATACTTTAACATTTTCGAACTCCAAAATAAAAACGATAGAAAGGCGAGCCTTTCAGGGTTTGTTCGATTTGAAATCGCTCGACTTCACAAACTCAGAAGTTGGCGTTTTGGAAGATGGCGCTCTCGATGGCCTGTTTGGATTGAAATATTTATATACAGAAAACGTTTTTAGAAAGAAAGCTCATGTGAGCAGCTTTACATTTCAAGATTTGACCAGTTTGACACATTTAAATCTTTCTTATCACGGGCTGGAAACAATTGCACCAAATGCTTTTAAGGGGTTAAAAAAATTACAGACTCTAGATTTAAATAATAATAAACTGATCAGTTTTACAGATTTAACATTTTCTGGATTACAGGGTCTTCAAACCGTGGATGTAAGTTACAATAGTTTAAAATTCTTGAATCGTGGATTTTTTAAATGCTTAGACAATTTAAGAAGTTTAAATTTGAGCAACAATGGTCTCACCGATATTGAATTAGGTACTTTTCAGCACATTCCCAATGTAAGGTATCTAATTTTAAGGGACAATAGCCTTACTGAATTTAAAACCGGTATTTTTTCTAATTTGTACGATTTGACAACTTTAGATCTTGCGCGAAATCGTATTCACACTTTGCAATTCGAGTCATTTTTATTCTTAAAGTCTTTATCCCATTTAAATGTGGAGTTCAATAATTTAAGATCCTTGGGAATTCATTCCTTAGTGTCGAATATAAACCATTTAAGAAAAATTGGAATAGCCAAAAATAAGTGGGAGTGTGGTTATTTGAGAGAAATGTTGTTAATTCTTGAAAATAATAATATCAATTACGCTACTGGAAATATTAACTTCCATGATCCCAATGTAGAGGGTATTGAATGTTATTCATTATTTCCTTATTAAACTTGATTTATAAAAATAAAATAAATTTAGAAGATTTTTTTTGAATTTTTATTCTACTACAATTTGTAAATTAGTTGTTCTGTATCCAAGACTGAAGGCTGTCCCCTTGTTGCCTGGCAACCCTTCAGCGCGTTGCTGATCGACTTGGTCGGTACAATAGCCTCTTTAGTGATGAGGGCTCCGATTTTCTTAGCCCCAAACCTGAGCTATTAAAATATGCGAGACTTTGAAATATAAAGCATCCAATCGAGTTTGTTCTTCCATCTATATTAATGATATTTTTATTTACTGTAATGTTACAATACACATCGAACATGTTACCTAATAATGATTTATATCTCAGCATGAAAATCAGTAATATGGTAAAAATGGGTGACTCCTTGGGTGTCCTGGAGAAGCGTTACATATTTTTTTTTCAATCGACCGTTTTAAAAGTGGGGTAACAAACTCTCTTATTCACAGGTGACTCCGCGGTAATGAATCACAGCACCCTGTGGCAGTGTATCACAAACACCTGTCTAAAAATGTAAAACTTTAGTTTCTTATAAAAATAAATATTTAGTTTAATTAGAAAGTAAATCCAGGACGCTGTAAGGAATCCAGGACGCAGTAAGGAATCCAGGACGCAGACACCTTCAGTTCTTTTTTCTATGGGAAAATCCTTATGCTCATCACGGGCCCTGATGATAGTGTGGGACTGCATAATAAACTTATACCCAATAAACCCCATTCGGCATCTTCTTTCCAATCTCAACGCATAATTAATAACACTATCGTACACATAGAACAACAGCACTATAGGATACAAATTATTTCGCAATAGAAATTCAGAAATAATAAAAACGCTGATTTCTAATGGCCTAATCAAATTTATTAATTCTTTACTGAAGAAGAATGATGAAATAATTATGTTGATAGACAGGACATTCATTTAAAATAAATAGTCTCGTCTAACTAGCGCGGTTGCCATTTCCGAAACTATCATTATACAGGAAAGTAATACAGAAGGAAATTCCGCAATTTATGAATATAATCTTATAAGACATCGAAAGTGGCAACGCTGTATTTTCAGACCAAGTAGCCAAATTTCGATCGACCTAGTAAACCCGAATATGTCAAACGTGTTTAGTTACTTTCAAAATTTTTAGATGTCAAATACCAATGTATGGAAATTTATATTATTTCCCAGAACAATAAAAGCGTATTTTTGTCTACACAGTAGCACTTTAAAATACTAAAAACTTAGATGTGTTCATGAGATGCATACCTACGCGAAAACTAATGTGAATTTATGGGGCTTTGTTTTGGTGTGTTGTGACGTTATTGTGTGGGTTTTTGTTCGGGTTATTTACTTGGTGTTTTTATAAATTAAGTTTGTTTTAAATAAGGCCGAAAAGTTAAATAGAATTGCATTTTTTTTCTTCTAAAGGGTAAAGTGGCATTTAAGTTGTTCAGATTCAACGGTGTCGTTCGAATTGAACAAATGAGAACATACCTGACCATTTATAAACTCCGCGGCGGTTCGTTCGAGTCAGTTCAAGTTTATAAATCAGAGATTGTTTCCCAGCGAACTGAACTGAAAGTAAAAGTTTATAATAATGTACAACTTCAAATCTGTCAAACGGTTATTGACTTTCTAAAGAGTTTACCATGAAAATGTGATAACACTGCTCAAAATTCACTGACGTTTGTTGCCATATGTTGCTTTGTTTACCTTCCTCCCAGTGACACCACGTGCTTATTTTTGGTTTGACAGCAGGTCATGTACAGGGCATATTAAATTAAAGCGCCATTTTTGGATATTTTTCTTCAATTTGTTTTCATCTCAGGAATTGCCGGTTTAAATGTAATACGTCATTTCCGTAACACCCTGTATTATACCTTGAGATGCATCCTTAAGTTGGACATAGGAAATCCCATATAATTGTTGATATTGGTTCCCGTGTACATTTTATCGAAAAACTGCATTAAAACTTCTCGAAGAGGCTGACATGTACAATTTTTTTTGGGTCAAATAATTACAATGTAAGAGGATACAGTGCTGTGCTTTAATGTCCACTCCCCTCCCCCCTCTTCCATGCTAAATTTCGACCCGTTAATTTATTTTTAAAATTAAATAGGAAGAGATGGTCTTACGATCCATCATTTGGATGGTCCGATCGAGTACTTTACGATGCCAGAATATTACGTCTCTGTTCCCACCCAAAACAAAACGGCGGCGTTTTAAAGACTGCATAGTTATTAGTTTTTTAATATCGTTAATTTCATTTAAAGTCTTAGGAAAAACAAATACAACTTGACATAGTGTAGTAGGAATCAGAGAGCTACACTTCCTTGCATATTTCATTGTGCTGACAAAATGGCGGATGGACGCCATTTTGTTTAAAAATTAAGTAGGAAGTGGGTTCTGTAAGCTTGCTGTTCACAACTTTTTGGTAATAAATCTTGGGTGTTTACACTCTTTTAATGATAATAATAATAATAATGTTTATTCCCAACGAGCTATTGTAGTCCATTACAGGGAATATTATAACATAGAACATAAATAAGTAATTAATCAATATAAAAATTCAAAATAAAAATTATTATAATTGTTTTTTTTTTTTAAGTAATTTGTATGTTTTCCAGAAAAAATTTCTTTGCATTTTTTTTAAACAGTTTTAAATTAAAATTTTTTGTTAATACTTTAGGTAATGTATTATAAATATTTATTCCATCAAATAACATAGATTTCATCCCTATTCTACTTTTAATTTGATTTTTTTTTAAATGGTCAATATTTCTGGTATTATGATTGTGTATATCAGTTAATTTTACAAATTTTATACAAGATTTTTTATTTTTATTAATAATTGCATGAATTAGTATACTGATTTTTAATTTATATAAACTATTCAGATCTAGATATCCTCTTGGTTTATATAAATTTGCTGTCGGTTCCAAAAAATTCAGTTTATGAATACATTTTATAATTTTGTTCTGTAGTCTTTTTAAAGGGTTTAATATTGTGGCATATGCAGATCCCCAAACTGATATTAAATATTGAAATTTTGAATAAACTAATGAATAATAAATATTTTTTAAATGTATTAAAGGTATAAAGTCTCTAATTTTAAATAATATTCCAATGAGTGGTGATACGCTTTTTCGAAGATTTTCAACATGTTTTCTCCAATTTAAATTTTCGTCTATATATAAGCCTAAAAACTTTACGGATTTTACATACTTAATTTCGTTTCCATTGAAAATTATTGGTAAAATATTGTTCCCAATTGCACATTTAGAAATAAACGTGAAAGATGATTTTTCAAAGTTTAAAGAAAGTTTATAGGATTGCAGCCATGAAAGTATAATTTTCAAATCATTAGTGATATCAGTTTGAATATTGCAAAAAGACTCGCCAAAATATAAAATTGTAGTATCATCCGCAAACAATTTGATTTTACCTTTTAGATTTAACTTAGAAATGGAATTTATATATATAAGGAATAAAGTAGGTCCTAAAATTGATCCTTTAGGAACACCGCAAGTAATATTTTGTTGAGAACTTGAGCAATCGTCAATATAAACGTACTGCTTTCTGTTATATAAATAATTTTTAAACCAATTGTAAATATTTCCTCTAATACCAATATTGAAAAGACTTTGTAATAAAATTTCGTGATTCACAGTATCAAATGCCTTTCGCAAGTCTAAAGATAATAAGCAACATTTTTTGTTATTGTCTAAACTTAATTGAATGTCAGTAACAATATCAATAGCAGATATTTCTGTATCCTTAGACTTACGAAATCCATATTGACCACTAAATAGCATGTTTTGATTTTCTAAAAAATTTGTTATTCATTATTTTTTCCAAAATTTTAGATAAAGCAGGTAAAACAGAAATTGGCCTATAATTATTAGGATCACTTTTTTGACCATTTTTAAAAATTGGAGATATCTTTGCCAATTTCATTTTTTCTGGAAAAATACTTGTAATAAATGATAATTTAATAAGAGCTTGCAAGATTGGAACGATTTCTTTTTTGACCATTTTAATAGTTTTTATCGATATATCATCAAAACCGCTGGCCTTTCTTGGGTTAAGATTTGTAATAATGTCATCAATATCTTCTTTAAAAACTTCCTCTGGATCTAGAAACATTGAATTTTGACTGAAATTTTCTTCAAATCGTTTTATAAATGGAATCTTCCTTGATAAATTTTCTCCTACATCGATAAAATGTTTATTAATTTTTTCACATATCTCCTTCTTTTCTTCAATTTTGTTATTGTCCCATAAAAGATAGTCAATGGTTGACTTATGATTATAAGAACGTTACGAATATTCTTACGACCTCAATAAAAAGGACATATTGATTGGGCACCCTGTATATTATTTTAAAATTCTATTTCCGCAATGGTACATAGAATTATAACAAATACTTTCACTCGCTGTTAATGGCTATTTTCACTACCATGTGCCGATCAGTTTTTATGCAGTCTTGTGTACCAATGCAAGAGGTAGGAGCTCAAGTGCAGTGTTATTTCTAGGTTACTACGTAACAAATGCCGTCAGAACGTATCAAGGACGGTGAAGGTAAGTTAAATTAAGGCCGTTATTTATAAATCTTCCTTGTGTATGTTGTGTGAGTTTATAGCATTAGTCCCAAAATCTAAACTTACGGATGCTGATGGTCAGTAACGGTTCTTCCACAGGAGCACATGCGCACGTGCACCCCCAAAACAAAACGAATAAAAAATATTAATTTATATTCATTGAATATTATTTATCGTATAAAGTCCGACCCTCCCTAATATTTTATCGTACCGTCAAACTAAAAAAGTCCGATCCTCCCTAATATTTTATCATCCCGTCAAACCAAACTGTATAGATCCGGCAACCGTGCCTCGGTCGAGGTAAATGACGATTAGGACGAGACTTGCTCGCATGTGCGATTAAGTAGGCGTGGCATAATGCAGTTTCTCTGTAGTAACAGGTGGCTGGTGACAGCGGGGATATGGCGATTTAACATGGAAAAGGCGCACAGTTTTTGTGTGCACCGCGCTGTTGTCTGTTCGTGCATTAAGTTTTTTTAAATTCGAGGGGTATGTTATAATATCTTAATATTATATATTTATTAAGTTAAAAGAAATAGTTGACGGTGGACTATTTAAGAAATAACTTTAGCTCTTCTTTGAGTTTGGAGCAAAAAATTAAAGTGAAGAATGCGGGAACACCTAAACCCGAAATTAATTTAACGCAGACCACAAAGGGTAAATCTAGGGACTTTATTAGAAAGTTTAAAAATGAAATATATGAAAGAAAATATTATAGAGGGTATTCAAAACTTAATGAGGCTGTTATTGATCAATTTTCTACAATTTATGTGTAAGTACTATTGTGTAGGGTCGATAAATGTTGTGTATTTCGATAAATAATGATACTCGATATGATTTTAAACCATTTTATTATATTAAGGATTTAACCTAAAAAACACTGAAAATATGAAGAATGCCAACTTGTCAGTCTCGTGGCTCGATTCGTTCTCGTTATAAAACAGTTAACTATTGTCCTCGTCTTGGTTGCGCCTAATGACGTAGCCATAGTGGTATTAGACATCATTCGGTGTTCTTGATAACTCGTAGATGGCGGTAGTAGTATTGGACATCATTCGGTTTTCTTGATAGCTCGTAGATGGCTTTAGTAGTATTAGTAGTGGACTGTATAAATATTGTTACGAGGGTTGCATGCGACGACGTTAAGATTCGACAGCTATACACACAAAGGAAACCTTTCTTATTTTCCATTTTCCAAAAGTTGTATTTCCTTGTGTTAAATAAAAAAATAAATAAAAATATGTTTTACCTAACGCATTTACTTATTACTTTTTTTCTTTCTACATTTAAAACGCCTAGAAAGTAATTGTTTGGTCTTTACACAATAATAAAATTTTAAAAGTAATTTCACCATACTTGTGAACCCCCTCATCACGAGCCGCCACTGGTACAAAAAGGTTTCAACGACCTCCCATGGGTTTAAACCACAAAGGTTGGAAATATTCTTTAAAAGTGCCCCCTTTCACAATTAAATGAAACGTGTTTCTCCGATTTTTAATAATATTTATTGGACATGACGAAGTTTATGAGTGGAAAGTGATACCAGTATATGTTTTTCCATGTCAGTTGGAAATCTAAGTGCATTCGAAGTATTCAGCATCTTCGGACGCAACTTGTTCATCTACGCTATGTGAAGATCACATGGATAAATTGGCTTTGATGCACGGGATCCAGCTTGATTACTTGTTGGAATTATGATGGCTACACCATCCAACACTTCCCGTCAAGTTGCTAGCTAGTTTTTAAATTTTAGTGCCCGAGGAATGGAGTTTAACATCACCTACCCAAACCCGAAACAAAATAAACGACGGCGTCATTAAAAATACTGTGGGCGATTTTGGCCCGTGGCAGTTCAAGATTTCCCTCCTGATGGCCTTGGTCAAATTTCCTATGGCATGGTTTCAGATGAGCATAGTATTTTTGGCGCCGCCGACAGACTTTTGGTGTAAGAAATTGGAAACGTACGGTAACTGGACCCAAGAGAAATGGAAAGAGACGATAGAGCCCCAAGATGGCGAATCGATGCAAGTAAGTAGAAGAGCTGGACAGGCCTTGAGGGCTTGCAAGCCTTCTCAATGCTTCAAGAGGTTGCCTTGAAAGCTTTAGGCCTTCAAGTGATTTTTAAAAGTTGAGGTAGAGACCCAGAGTCTGCAAAAATTACAATTCATGACAAAGTTATGTTTTTTAAATGAGATACCTATACCCCAGGGTATAAAGATCTAAGAGGTATGATTCCACGCCGATGGAGGTGTGGCTTGTGGCTTGTGACGTCAACGGGCGAGTGATTTTTAAATCTCTTATGGAGATTTATACTGCTGTCAGCGTTTTTAACTCTATTTTAATGTATTAAAAGATGTTACGCATTTAATGGTATAGTTGTTGCAGAATTATACCGTTGACTCTTACTGCCATAAATAAACTACCTGATTAAACCCTATTGTATACGTCTCAACCTCTTCAAAGCTCAATAAATGGGATCAGGGCCGGCTTGAAAATGTATACCACACCACATGATTTATTTTTATAATTTAAAATAAATAGATAGGTATTTTTAGTTTTGGGTACCTACCTATAATAAATGTAAAATAATGATAACAATTAATGATAATTGAAAATAATATAATTCAAAAGTATAACTATTAGGATAACAAGTGCAATAAAGAAACTATTGATAATTTATTCAAAATTTAACTCTGTATCACTATCACTATCTTCATCTAAGCCTAAACTTATAATTAAGGGTTGAACATTTGTAATCATACAATTGTAAGAATTTTTCCACCTTACGTACATGCTGTACACAGTTTTTCCAGCTCTCTGCAGAAATTTTTCTTACGTCGTTTTTAATTAATTCTACTACAGATGCATTTAATGTAGGAGAAATATTATTTCTGCTAATATTGGATTTTAATTGGTGCCATATTAGCTCAATAGGATTGAATATACAATAGTACGGAGGAAAACCCAACACTGTATGTCCATTTTCTGCTGCAAGTTTGTCACACTCGCATTCCTTATTTATTTTAAAAGCTTTTAATACTTCTAGCAGTTCTCGTTTTTTGTAAGTTTTTTCAAAATATAAATCCTTTTCAATCATAAAATTTTGAATTTCTGCTTTTGTATTATTAGAATTGGGAATGATTTTTGCTTGCCGACTATGATAACTAGCATTGTCCATTACAATGACGCTATTTTCAGGTATATTTTAAAGAGTTTATGTTTAAACCAATCTTCAAAAAGTTGTGCGTCGGTATCTTGATGGTAATCTAAAGAAGAATCTGCTATGTTTTTAGCTGAAAGCAACAGACAATTTGGAACAAACCCGTTCTCTGAACCAGCATGTAATATTGTGATTCTTTTGCCTTTATTTGATGGTTCCTTGGTTTGACATTTTTTGGAAGAACCATCCCAACCTTTTCTTGGAGTGTCATGGGTATCGAACCATGTTTCGCCAATGTAAATAATTGGACGATTTTCTTCTCAGCTGTTAAATATTTAAGTCTCCACTCCCGACACTTGAAGATGCCCCCCTATCAGCACAATTCCAAGGACGCCACATTCTATCACTAATAAGCCTAACTAAAAATTACTCGCCGGAAAACCACTAAAGATTAAAATTATTAAAAATTACTTTGTATTTATATATGCATCAGGCATAGGTATAAATTGAATTTGTATACCTGGTCCGGCTCTGCTCGAAAAGGTTTTAAAATTTGGGATTTCCTTATTTATTTTATGGTCGAATAGATAATGAGGTTTTATTGCAGTCAAGAGATCAACGATATAATTCTGCAAAAACTATATGTGACATGACAGAATAATATCATGGTTAATAGGTATATTTATTTCATGAACATGCAACAAAGATTAAAGCTAAAATACGACCAAGTTATAAACAAATTAAATTTTTTAAAATATCCCATCTCTCACTGGAGTGAAATTATGAAGATGTAAATAAACTGATTGTCTGCTTCAGTAGTTAAGCAAACAATATTTTAATTTCCTTACAAGTTTCGAAGGCATATACCCTCATCAGCTTCAGTGGAAAATACTTAAGAAGTAAATGTAAATAAAACCGTATCCATTCTAATTTTTTGTTTTTATCTTTAGGAAAGCGGAAACATCTTATATTTCTGTCAAATTTCTTTGCCTGGTTATCCATATCATAACCAAACACATCGCACGTCATATTATGAAAATTCAGATATTTTTTTTTTTAAAACACACACGACTAAATAAGACACAGTTCTGGTGAACTTTCAACATTTCCATGGAAAAGTACGTCACTAAGTGGCGACCAGTGTTGCCAGAAAGCTTTGATCAAAAGTAATAGGTTCACGGTTTGAAACCTAATGGAATATTAAAAAACGGTGTCAGAGTAAGAGTACGAAAAAAAATTTCGTTACTTTGCTATGATATGGTGCCACCTCCAGATTGAACATAAATTTTATATGGAGCGCCCCACACCAAGAATGAACATCTCAAAAATTGTTAAAATAGTAATGGATATATTACAATTGTAAAAGACTGACAACGCTGGTGGCAACAAGCAGGGGTGGCAGAGCAGCTTCAGCTATCGTCGATCGGTTCGAATGGCGCGGCGGATGTTTTGAAAGTTTGTCGAAATCTTTCCTTATTTTAGTGATATTTTAGCTGTAATGTGTGTTATATTTCTATGAAATTAATATACGTAAATACTTGTCATATATTATTCTTTCATATAACATTACATGTATAAAACCTTTGTATACCATTAAAATAGAATTAAAAATGCTGGCAGCAATATAAATCGCCAAAAGAAATTTAAAAATCGCTCTCCCTGTGACGTCACTGCGCGCGGCAGACGAAATTGGGACGGTTAGATATCTTATCTTTAGTTATTGTATCATGCCTATACCCTGTATTTGAAACAGGGACGAACACACGGGTGGGGGTTCGGGGGTTCAACCCGAAACCTAAGGAATGAAAGGAATTATATTATATATTATACTATTTTCTCAAACTATTGGGCACCGGGTAAATACATTTTTTTACAGTTCCTTATAGAGTTGATTTATAATTTCAGCTTGGACTTAATAAAGGTTATTGCCTTATGAAAAATATTGAATCAAGTTTCATCAACGCCACTTTAACGAAAGAAACTTTAACACCATGTATCGATGGTTACAGTTATAATAGAACTTTATTTGAATCCTCGATTACATCAGAATGGGACTTGGTTTGTGATAGACAATTCTACATAGATTTTTCTCAAGTTAGCCTAATGTTTGGTGTTCTTTTAGGTAAGATATATGTTTTAAATATTATTTAATAATAATGCACTAACAATTTTCTTTCATTTTAGGAAATATATTTTTTGGTATATTGGCAGATAAACAAGGACGCAAGAAAATTCTAATGTTCTGTGTCATTTTACAATCTATACTAGGGCTTTTAGCCTCGATAAGCCCGTTTCTATGGATTTTCATTCTGTTAAGGTACGTACTCAATATGTCCTACAGCTTGAGCTTATTGGGGCTTTTTGATGAATAGTAGAGTCGATCCGGTTTACGAAAATCCCTTGACGAGTATCGAGTAATTTTTTCCCCCAATCGATACAGTAGGATTCTCTCGACAGTCTGACATGATTTGTAGGGGGCGCCGCATGGGGGGGGGGGGGGGGGCAATTTGTTAATTTTTTTTTTATCAGCTACGAGGGGGGATTGGCGAAAATTTTTTATATATATATATCTCCGAAAATACTTTGGATATTATGTTCAATTATGGTATGTATTAATAGGATATAGAACCACATATTTTAGTTAGAAAAGTTATTTAATTGATCCACCAGTCGCGTCCCTGCAAACATGTCCTCTGAAATTTTTCACAAAAAATATGGCACGCCACTGAAATTTTTCCATGATTAGCCTGGTCAATTCTACATAAAAACGGCCTCTTGAGTTTTTCTCGTCAGACGCCACCGTTCTTGATTAAAGCCACTAACTTCATATTGAACCTCATTATTATTAACATTGATAAAATAATTAATGATAAATTTTGTTTCATAAAAATTGTTGGAGTATGCAATTCGATGCGTCTGACGAGAAAAACTCAAGAGGCCGTTTTTATGTAGAATTGACCAGGCTAATCAGAAAAAATATCCACATGGAGAAATGTCAGTGGCGTACCATATTTTTTGTAAAAATATCAGAGGACATGTTTGCAGGGACGCCACTGGTGGGACAATTGAATAACTTTTCTAACTAAAATGTGTGGTTCTATATCCTATTGACACATACCAAAATTGAACATAATATCTAAAGTATTTTCGGAGATATTAAATAGTGGCCATTTCTTGTATGCCGCGACAAGCGCGCATTTGCGAAAATAAAAATTTTTCGTCAATCCCCCCTCGTAGCTGATAAAAAAAATTAACAAATTGAATCCGGCCTGATCCCCGTAGCTCGATTAATAAACTACTTATTAAAATTTATGTAATATCCCCCCCCCCCCCCCCCCCCCTAACTCTCCTCCTCATTGCCCCACCACACCCAGCCTCCGGCCCATCAAAGTACTCTGTGTCACCCGTTGATTCGCGAAAAATTGATGCCCCGACTCCGCCCCTTCTCGAGATATAATTAATTAAATTTTATTGTTTTTGCAGTTAAAAATCGCGTTAATTCGCGATCTCATTGAGATATCGGGATCAGGTTTGTTCGAGCTTACGCGCTCTGTCAAGCTCTTAAAACGAATATTTACTTTAATTTTAGGGTATTATTAGCCATTGCAAATGGAGGTACAATGGTCACTTCGTTTGTTATCTGCATGGAAGTTGTGGGTGGAAAATGGCGTACCATAGTTCCTATTTTGTATCAAATCCCGTTTGGATTGGGTTATGCCGTAATGTCTGGCCTGGCTTTCCATTTGAGGGAATGGAGACATTTTCATTTGGTGCTAAGTTTATTGTCTAGTTTTTATATTTTTTTAATTTGGTAAGTCGAAACACATAACATGTATTAATTTTCAATATAGGATGACTGAATGAATTGCCTGAAGGCGCGATGGTCTGGCATTCTATCAATATCTCCATCTCTTTTAATCATCTGTCTATTTCTGTTTCCATTCTTCAACAGGTAACCGGTTTGATATGTCTTTGTTAGGAAAAACAATCAATCGACGGACGTGACTCAAACGTCTATATTTTTACTCAGTTTACGGCAGACTTGGTACAGTCTTACCATATTCAGTTCAGAATTACTGTTTTTTCCCCAAACAATACTTAAATTTAACACACAAACACTGAAAGACAACAAATCATTTTTTTTATAACGGCAAATATGACAGTTGTTAATCCGGTAGTGTCAAACGTGAAAGCAGGTATGAAAGACGGCCGTTCCAATAAGGGCTTTATAAAAAGTACGTTCCGAATTCTCGAAGGCGTTAGTTTAAAACAAATCACCAAGAAGACGTAGAATGATTCTTTTTAGGTTAATACCGGAATCACCCCGATGGCTTTTAGCAGTCGGTGAAAAGGAACGGGCAATTCAGATACTCCGAAGGGCGGCAAAAGAAAATAAAATACCTCCAGCCCAAGTCGATTGTGCTATGACGGAATTGTCCAACGATTGTTGCCCAACTAGAGAAAACAAGGCCAGTTTCAGGGCTCTATTTTCAACGAGGAAACTTGCTGTAAGAAGCAGCCTGTTGTGTACGAATTGGTAATTATTTTTGGTAATTTCTTATGACGAATTTTTGACTTATTAACTATTTTGTGAAAGTGGAACTTTTCCAATGGTAGGATATGATCTAGGTATCGAATGCTTTTGTTATCATTAGAAAGGCATCCGAAATTTAAGCTCTCATATCAACCTTAGTGGATTGAATACACGGTGATGGCCTATTAGCCGTTTATGAAGAACTAGTCTATAATTATAATTAAATAGTCATAACTATATGGATCACTTTGAAAATTTTGCGGGGAAATGTGAGAAATCTTCCGGATATGAAGAAAACAAGTGAAAAGAGTACTACAAGTTCATATAAACTTTTTTCGTATAGGCCTCCTATTCGGAGATATGGGCTCCCTAAGAGCTCCAAAGGAATCAATTTTGTTCACATAATTATTGAACCACCAGGTATACAGGTTGTTTTTTTAAATCGAATATCTAAATACTAAGGTAAAAACCCTTTTTACCCACGCGCCGTTCCATCTGGATTCAGTTAGCAACAATGTGGGTCACTAGAGTATACTAACAGTGTTGTCAGATCACACCGCGTATCTCGCCCTTGGTTGATTACTGGCGGCGCGCCCTTCATACTTCAGTATGTTTCGAGACTGGGGAGTGGAACGACGTCGTGTCGAAAGCTCCACGTGCTTGACGTATACGAATTTCAAACGTTTTGTTAGTTATATTGCCCGATTTTTTTTTGTTGTGAAATAATTCATAATAAAAAATGTTGTGATGTGATTTAAAATTTGTGTGATATTATCTACTGTTGATTCTGTTGAAGAACATACTTTTTGTGTTTTATTATTTTATGGAATTTAATTATAAAACGGATTATTTTAAAATAAGATCGAAGGTAAGAGAGTATGTACCTTAAAATTGTAGTTTTATTTGTCTAAAAAGTTTGAAAAAGAAGTGATAACGCGCGTTAAAGACGTCTTGTTGTCAAAAACTGAACACGTGCGTTTAGAATTCTGTGTTGCAATATGACAACATCGCTATAATGCGCTAACCTCTTTTGAACCTGTAGATTGCCTCAATAAAATATTGATTGCGAAGGGCCTCAGAAGCGCCATTTATGGTTATTTTTCTTCGATTTATTTTCATCTCGGGATTTGCCGGTTTAAATATAATACGTCATTTCCATAACACCCTGTATTAAACATTTTTTTTAATATGATGTAAGACCCTACAAATTATTATCCAAGAAAGTGTTGAATGTATGAATTAAATGTGTGTGATATTTTTGAACTTTGACAAATTAGCGAACTGATTTGTTCGGGAGTCGGACACTATACTCAGAGGCCCTATACTCTATTCCAAAATACAATACAGGGTGAGTTCAAAAATGTCAGCCCTTTTTGAACGATATGTTTTCCAAAAAAAGAAGTTAATTTAATTATTATCTCCAGAACGATAACAGGTATTGGGGAATGTTAAGGAACGTTATTAGGAAATTAATAAGGACTCTAAAGAAAAGATAATACACCATGGAAATTATCAAAGTTGCTAATACTTCCTAGTAGAAGCGGCAGCATTGCACGGCTTAAAATATTTTTATTTACAACCATGCATGTAATAATCACATTTCATCTATCTTTGAAAGGTGGAAAGTTGACGTTTTTTTACCTTTACTTTCCACCCAGGTGGAATCGGTATTTTTTGTAATTTAAAAAAAAATCGATATCTCAAAATAATATACGAACACAGTTTTTTTTAAATGCTAATAGCTTCGCGTGTTAAGTGTTTTTCCCTAATTGATAGGGTGGTCCTCAGCATTGAATATTGTGACCAAATCGTTGATATCTTCTTTGCCTTGGCAATTTCACTGAAATCAGCTAGTAGTGCCGACTCAGAACCAGGATTTTGAACTTTGTTTCCCGTACACCATTCTTTGAAACAGTTATATGCCTAGGCATATCTCGGGCGGATTTTAGTTGGCAGAAGATCTTCTACTATTTTTGCTGCTCCTCGAATTTCTGGTGGAGCAGCAGCAAAATCAAATTCCTCATCTAATCTGACATTTTTCTGTTGTTAAGATAATATATTGTTTAGTGACATGGAAACCATATTCAAAAAATGATATTTGCCATCTTGATGTGTATTATTACCTACGTTATTTTACCACCTGCGGTTATTTGAAATTTCTGTCTAATTTTTCAATGGAAAAGTCAAAATGACATTTATCTTTTATTAATAATTTTAATTCAAAATAATGAGAAGTGGATGTTAGATGTGGTTGTAAATAAAATAGTATACAAACCTCGGTGAAAAGTTTCATTACTGTCTCGAGATTTAGTTAACCTCGCCGCTTCGCGCCTCGGTTAACTACTGACTCTCTCGACAGGAATGAAACACTTTCCACCTCGGTACGTAATATACTATTAAAAGAGACACCACAAGCATGTCCACTTAGTATATAAGCTATCAAATTTTCAAAGAGATCCGTTGACTTCATAAACGTCTAAATAGCTATCAGTTTCATCTCTAAGTAATCGTATACAATCTAGGCAAGAAATTCATAAATATAGTATCGCCTCCTTAGAAACGAGAAGACTTTCACTGTTCTGACGGTATTTTCAATTATTTTAAGGGCTATTGGTGGTATAACCTTCTACGCTTTTACTCAGTACATGGGACATATTGGTGAAAACCTATTTCTAACTGTGGCCGTAGGGGGACTCATCTCATTACCAGGTAATTTTAGAATGACCAAGAATATACAATAGTTTTGAATTTTGAACTATACGAATTAAGAATGACGGATAACTATACATTCATGAGTTGAACTCCCAAATCGACATGATTTCAGGGGGCGTTTCGTTCTGTAGCGCACGGATATCTAACGCTGCATGTCTGAGATCGACCGTAATCCGTGTAAACCAGGCTTAGTCTCCCAATATAAGTTGTTAGATTTTTACATTGATCCGTCTTTCTTTAACCTTCGATATTCAAAGGTAACACTATTTGCAATAACCCGTCAAAGTGAGGAATAAAGAACAGCCTGCAGTTTCTGTATATACAGGGTGAGTCGGGAGGAATGGACAAAACTCCAGGAGCGTATTACTATTGTGTACAGGGTGTTACAAATTCGCCATTGGAATTTCGGAAACGGTAAGAGACACGAAGACGGTTAAATTGGGGCGAAGATGCGTAATGCCAATAATATGCCGCAAAAAAATCAAAAATAAATACAGGGTCTTTCAAAATATTTGGAGAAATCTAAAAATTTGCGTATCGGTTTTTATGTTTTCCTGACTTTCTTCGGAGAGATGTCCAAAAATAAATTTCACTTCCTCATTGCTACTTTTTATCCTCCACAAGATGGGATTATCAGATCTTTCGTGCGACGTTCCGTCTGTGGGTCACCGTCTTCAACTTAATTTTTTTAATTACGGGCCTGGATATTTTTGTGTAAATTATGAAAGAGGACCGAAATCTACGTTCAGTGATATACAACACTTACTGGTTTTCCGACGTTTTGTTCCTTAAATTGACCATCTTCACTAAAATATCCCTAGTACATGGAGTCCATTTTTGGGTAGTTTTACGGGGTATCTCCGTTATTAGTAAAGATAGAATGGTGCGGTTTTCGCAACACTTTGCTACTTTTTTGTCAAACAGAAGATGCCGTAATCAGAATTTTTCTAGGCCGCCTTGTTTTTGATATACGGATTGTTTTTGAGAATTGTGCATTTTGGGACACCCCCCATATCTCGGTTACCCTGTAACGTATCAAAAAGAATTAAAATGTTCTTTTTGTAGTTTTTTACGTAGAATCTAGTGACGTACTCAGATTTTTTCTACATTCAATAGTTTTCAAGGAAAATTAACAAATTTGCCTTTTTAAATGGGTCACCCTATATATTTTTTAATAATATATTTTGTTTGTAACAAGCTTCTCAAAAATATATAACACTTTATTTTTAGTCTTAGTATAGACCCGAAATATACGGTTTTCAAAAATATACCATTTTTTTTTAATAGGTGCTGCGAAAACCGCATCCTTCT
The DNA here is from genome assembly GCA_963991005.1 of Barypeithes pellucidus. Classification (NCBI taxonomy): domain Eukaryota; kingdom Metazoa; phylum Arthropoda; class Insecta; order Coleoptera; family Curculionidae; genus Barypeithes; species Barypeithes pellucidus. The sequence goes on along the minus strand of OZ022565.1, from coordinate 17,068,203 downwards.
ATCGTTACTAATAACGGAGATACCCCGTGGCTTAAGAGTCCAATTTTATTTGTAGTAATAACATAGTAGTAATGTAATATTATAGAAAAATTTCCGATTATAGGGACAGTTCTTTGTGTATTCTTGGTAAGCAACTACGGAAGACGACTTACCATCGCTTCTTCGCATTTGGTAACGTCAGCCTGCTTCCTGTTAATCCTGGCTTTTCCCAAAGGCTCGTACCCACTCGACTGGCCTAGGATTGTTCTTGCCGGAATTGGAATTATAGGTATTTCGGTAAGTTCCGACCGCTCTGATTTATATACATAAAATTAGTGTTGGAAAAAACCGATGATTTTAATAATCGATTACTTGACACTCGAGCGATTTTAATTATCGAGTGAATCGCTCGAGCGATTAATCTCTTGAAATTTTTATGACTAAGAAGAATGTGTTGATAAAACCCCAGGGGTTGTTTTTGTAAGTTTTACAAGTTGAGTCTAGAGTTTTTATTAAGGAAGAACAGTTGATTATGATTTAAAAAAAAATTATATCCTTTAATACATAAACAAAATCCAAGTCGCGATGAGTTCACTAAGGGATTTGGCATACTTTTTTGTGTGGCAGCCTTCTGAGCGTCGAGCGAAGCTCGCATATCAAGTGAAAAGCGATGATTTTCGATTTTTCGCTTGAATTCATAACTAGAGTAGTATTTTCTATCGAGCGAAAAACTGGTCGAATATACGAGCCGTTTTTTACCTCGAGCGATCACACTACCAAGCAGCACATGTCGGTCGGCGTCAAGCGAAGCTCGGCTATCGAGTGAAAGGTGATAAGTAACGAGCGACGATTTTCGCTTGATTTTATAACTAGAGCAGTTTTTTTTAATAATCGAGCGATGTCGGTTATTTCAATAATCGAGTACTCAAGCGGTTTTTCGCTGGAGCGATCACAACACTAATAAAGATGGATGGGCAAATGAATTTCGATCTTATTTCAATACCCAGGGGAGGAGGGGAGTAGTTATTTTGTTTCAGGAAGACACATATTTAGTACCAGTTTGAATAAAATAACTTTGCTAATTTCTTTACTGTTTTTTTAGGTATCGATTCCTGCCATGTATCTATTCACCGGCGAACTCTTCCCAACGGTTCTACGCAATTCAGGTGTGGGGTTTGTGATGATGTTCTGCCGTTTAGCCTCTATGTTTGCCCCATTGATTATTTCTCTGCAAAATATCGCCTCTTTTTTACCTCTTTTGATACTGGGGACGGCGGCTTTCGCTCAGGCCGTTATGATTTTGCCTCTTCCCGAAACCAAAGGCACCGTACTACCAGATAGTATAAAAGATTTAGAAAAAAAGTAAAGGAATTATATACTTCAAGATTGAAATGAAACGCCTTTAGTCAGAGAGGAAAAATAATGATAACCTTTGATGGGTTTGTGGAGGGCCATTGGAAAAAAAATATATTTACAGATATTTGTTGTACTTACATAGTATGGTTTTATTATGTCACCATGTTTAATTAATTTTCGTAAAATAATATAGCATATAATTAAAGGACCTTCTGCTCTTTCTACTCCCCCGTCCCCCTCCATTTTTTTTTATTTCAATTGCTGCCTCAAGTTTTAGTTTTCTGCGATGCTTTATATAGTGTGTTTCCTAACTTCTCTGAAAAAATTAAGGAGGTGAATCCTCAACTTATTTTAAGAGAAAATTATTGTATAAAAGTTTTTCGCATGTCACTTCGTTTTCGAAATACAGTATTTTTCATTTTAATAATTAATGCATATGATTTAAAAACTTTGAATAATGAACTTAAACAGGAGACAAATGTCATGGAGGAAACAAATGTGGTTGCCATGGAACGAAGCAAAGCTACTCGTATAATTTGTCGCTAAAAATACGAAAATAACTAAAAAATTAAGGTACTCTTTTACCCAGATGACCGCAAATGAATTAATTGTAAATTTTAAAATTGACCCAAAGTAAAGTGCTGTAATCCTTTATGTTTAATAATATCATCAGAATATCGTTTGGCATTAATTAATAAAATGAAAAATACAGTACTTTTTTTAACATCCTGTATTTCGAAAACGAAGCGACTTGCGAAAAACTTTTAACCACATTTTCGTCTTAAAATAGGTGAGGAGTCACCCTCCTTCATTTTTTCAGAGAGGTTAGGAAACACCAGGAGCACATGCGCACGTGCACCCCCAAAACGAATAAAAAAATATTGATTTATATTCTTTAAATATTATTTATCGTATAAAGTCCGACCCTCAATAATATTTTATCGTACCGTCAATTCTCGTATAAAGTCCGACCCTCCCTAATATTTTATCGTACCGTCAATCAAACTGTATATTATAGGCTCTCGATCCGGCAACCGTGCCTCGGTCGAGGTTAATGACGATTATGACGAGACTTGCTCGCATGTGCGTTAAGTAGGCGGGCCATAATGTAGTTTCTCTGTAGTAACAGGTGGCGGGAGATAGCGGGGCTATGCCGTTTTAACATGGGAAAGTCGCACAATTTTAGTGTGCGCCGCGCCGTTGTCTGTTCGTGCATCTAGTTAGAAATTCGAGCTTGTATGTTTTAATATTTTAATATTATATATTTATTAAGTTAAAATGAATAGTTTGACGGTGGACTATTTAAAAATAACTTTAGCTCTTTGAGTTTAGAGTAAAAAATTGAAGTGAAAAATGCGGGTAGACCTAAACCCGAAATTAATTTAACGCAGACCACAAAGGGTAAATCTAGGGACTTTATTAGAAAGTTTAAAAATTAAATACAGCGTGTCTTCGGAAGTTCTTGCCAAATGGGAAACTTTTTAATTATTAACTATACGAAAAAAAGTGCCTCTTCCTAAAAAGTCCTGCTTGGTGAGAAAATAAATTTGCACAAGAATATTTGTATGTTGGACATACAGGGTGGCTTCAAAAAGTACCCGGTTTAAAATTTATAAAAGACGTCGTCTATATTTACAAAACTAATAGTCGTAAAGATTTGGTAATAAGTATTTCTGGCTAAGTAGAAATTTCATTGGAGGGAATAAAGAAGACAGTTCAAGATAACGTGTCAAGAGCTTCTGCTAGTAAGATTCTTAGAATAAATAAATTTTATCCGTATAAGCCAAAATTTGTACACACGCTCAAACCTGGAGATATGGAATCGCGTTTCATGTTCTGTGCTTGGTTTCAAGGAGAAGTTGAAGAAGACATTTTCTTTTCAAGGAGAATTTTATTCAGTGACGAGACAACATTTACTTCCAATGGTGTCGTATGTTTCCAGAATTGTCGTTGGTGGAGCGATGTGAACCCCAATTTCGTAATCGAATGCCGTTACCAAACGTATTTCAAAACGAATGTTTGGTGCGGTATTTTAAATAATCAAATAGTGGGTCCATATTTTTTTCATCAAAATATTAATAGTGAGATTTACTTAAATTTCCTAAGAATCGAAATTTTTATATTTATTAACGGCCTGCCATTAAACGCGCGACAGGCTGTTTGGTATCAGCATGATGGAGCTCCTTGTCACAGCACAGCCAGGGTAAACGAATATTTGGATAGAACTTTTCCACAAAGATGGATAGGACGCCGTTCAGGAGTACCCTGGCCACCTAGGTCACCGGACATTACACCCATAGATATTTTCTTGTGGGGTAATTTGAAGCAATTGGTGTACAAGCACAGGCCATTCCGTGATATTAATCACCTAGAAGAAACTATGTGTATCCGGCTAGTTACTCCTCATATGATCAGAGACGCTGTGTCAGAGTTTTCTAGAAGGACAATCATTTGTATGCAAAAAGACGGGGGCCATGTGGAGACCTAGATTATTTTTGGAGTCATTTAGTTTTATTTGTTATTGGGAAATTAGAAATTGGCCACCTCATAGAAATTAGTGAACTAATTTTTATCCGTCATAAAAGTAGTTCTCTTAAGTAGAGTTTTGACTGTGTAATTGTTATGTCTGTTAGCCTTTATGCATGCACTCTCCAAGTTTTTAATTTTGTAAATATAGCCGACGTCTTTTATAAATTTTAAACCCGGTACTTTTTGAAGTCCAACATACAAATATTCTTGTGCAAATTAATTTTCTCACCAAGCAGGACTTTTTAGGAAGAGGCACTTTTTTCGTAGAGTTAATAATTAAAAAGTTTCCCATTTGGTAAGAACTTCCGAAGACACGCTGTATATGAAAAAAATTTTATAGAGGGTATTCCAAACTTAATGAGGCTGTTATTGATCAATTTTCTACAATTAAGAACCGAAGAACGGACTTTACGATTAAGCACTATACACACTAAGAAAACCTTTCTTATTTTCCAAAAGTTGTATTTCCTTGTGTAAAATTAAAAAATAAATAAAAATATGTTTTACCTAACGCATTTTCTTATTACTTTTTTTTTCTACATTTAAAACGCCTAGAAAGTAATTGTTTGGTCGTTACACAAAAATAAAATTTTTAAAATAATTGTGACACTGTATAAATATTACCTTCCTCAAAATACTGCACACGTTTAAAAAAAAACGTTTATTATAACAAATTTAAACAACAATAACAGAAGATACGATAACAATGAGAATATAAATATAAAAAAATAAAATTTTAAAATTCCGCATCGCTTAGCTCTTGTAAAATTTGTTCGGTATTTGGTCTCAATTCAGGATCGCTTTGCCAGCATCTTGTAAAAATTTTGGTTAAAATATCTGGACTCTTATCTTCACATATGGGCCTTACATTATACTTTCCAACCTATGAAATTTTAAATAATTAGATAATGTCAAATACCAATGTATGGAAAAATTATTATTTTTCAGACCACCCGATGACACCTTATACAATAAGGGAGTATTTAGTCTACACAGTAACACCTAAAATATTATTTCAGATGGAATGGTACTACCAAGATACCAAGAAAAGGAAGCCTTTTCCATTGATAGGATGTCACCACCTGCAGACCGGTTTCGATCTCTTTTGTTCTCGTCAGTACAGGATAAGTGTACATACCTATCATCAGAGAGGACTTTGTACTTCATCTTACATCGTGAAGTACAAAGTCGTCTCTGATGATAGGTATGTACACCTACCCTGTACTGACGAGAACAAAAGAGATCGAAACCGGTCTGCAGGAGGTGACATCCTATCAATGGAAAAGGCTTTCTTGGTAGTACCATTCCATTCAATCTGAATTAATATTTTAAAGTGCTACTGTGTAGACAAAATACGCCCTTATTGTATAAAGTATCATCGGGTGGTCTGGGAATTAATAATTTTTCCATACATTGGTATTTGATATTAATACCACCTGAAAGTATAGACTTTTTATTTTTGAATTGGATAATGATTTAGTAAAATAAAAAGGAAGGAATAGCTATGGAAACTTATATTCCAAAGAATGTTTTAAACTTACGACAAAAAACACAAATTGTTTCACCATGGTACCATAACTACCACATTATTTAAAATAAACTTATATTTAACAAATCCTTACCTTCCTTATTTCCAATAAAAATTGTAGCCAAAAATTACTTATTCAATCGACATGAAAGAACGTGCACTTTTTCGAAACCTTTATTATTAAAATATATATAGGGTGTTTCTAAAAACATGTGCCATCGCCCATATTCAAATTATACAGACCAGTTACTAACGTAAAATGTTTTTTTTCTAAAATTGTATTTTCTTACATTGTAAATAATACTTTCGTTGTTGTCATAACTCTGAAATGGGTCCTTTCGATATTTAATTTGCCAAAAAACCAGTCCTAAAGAGTAAATATCACTTTTTCTGGACGGCAAATGTCCAAGCAAAATTTCTGGAGCCGTGTATACAATTGTGCCCTAAAAATTAAATTTATTTATATTGAAGACGATGAAAGTGTAAAAATCATTCACAGTCTGTAGAAAATGTATCCTCAATCGAACTACGTTTCAGCTAGGGGTGCCAGTCCCGGGATTTTCGGGATAAATAGTATCTAATCACGGGACTAATCCCAAAAAAAATTAATTGTTTGCTTTGAAATAAATATTTAAAAAAACAAGTTAATTTTTATAGAACTTTTTATATAAATTATCCCGGGATTTGAGGGCTTAATCCCGATTATCGAGATTGATTTTTCCTCGAGATCCCGGGATTTCGGCATCCCGAGAATGGCACCCCCGGAGTTTCAGTTTATATGCCGCTGTAACGATTATTATTATTCTTTCTTTATCATTATGTCAAGAGAAAAAATATCTATGTACTAATTTTAATTAAAAATTTCTCTTACTTTGTGCTTAAATAATTCTAAATTTTCTCCAATGTGAACAGAATTGCCAAAATCACAAATCTTGCAAACATTTTCGGAATCGACCAAAATATTTTTGGGCTTCAAATCTAAATGTAAAATGCCGTTCCGGTGACAGTAATTTAAGCCTGCGGTAATATCTAAGCAGAAACTTTTAAGCCATCCTGAAATCTTTTCGTCTAAGAACTTGGGAGTGTCCAGCAGAATATCTTGGAGATTTTGACAATTTGTCAAATATTCCATAATAATAAGACAGAAACTTTGATATTCCAAATTTTTGATGATTTCTATTGTTCGTACAATATTCTTATGGTACAAATGCAAGGCCCTTCCTTCGCTGAAACTGTTTTCTTCACTAACTATTTTAACTGCTACTGTGATTCCTGCGAAAATATTAATTTACATTAAGAATATAATTATAAAAATATCAAGGATTTTAAATCCAGGAGGGTATTACGTCTTTGGTTCACAGTCTTTGAAAAATAAACAGTTCACATTCTTAGGTGGATTTTAAACAACATTCCAGAAAAACAATCGGGGAGCTCTCCCAAGTGGCATTTTTAGACTCAAATTGGACACACATTCTTTGCTGAGAAACGTTTCGAAGCATTTTCGATTAAAATTATAAAGTTGTATCGAGACACATGTGTTACGAAACTTTTGCGACACATTTTCGAATCCAGTTACTAGAAACACTTAAAGACGTGCTTGTTTGAAATATTTTACAAACCATAGTGTGGATACATTAACGACACGCCAAGATAAATATTGTTCGAAACATTTTTAGATAGAATTATAAAGTTTTGGTAAGACACAAGATTGCATTGAATTTCCCATAAGAGTTTTTTTGTAGCATCGGTGTACGTTTATTAGCGATAAATAAGCAACTTCTTGATATTATTTATATTTTAGCTGTTATTATTGATCCATTTTCAACCACAGATTGAAGTAAGTGTTCCATTTTTGTTGCCAACAGTTTCCAATTTTGATCCGAAACAGAAACGATAATTACGATACATTGACCATAATCTGTCTAAAATTGCTATTGGGAGCTGAAAATTAGTATAATTTTTCTTTGTAGTGTTCTGTTAATTTGACAATGATATTATGTGGCCTTTGAGCGTTCGGAACGCCCTTATTGGAACGGTCGTCTTTCGAACCTGCTTTCACGCTTGACACTACCTAGCAACTGTTACATTTGTCGTCATATTGTTAAATAAAATTCTTTTTTGTTTTTCAGTGTTTGTGTATTAAATTTACGTATTGTTTCTGGAATAAATAGTAATTTTTAACTCAATATGGTAAGACTGTGCCAAGTCTGCTGTAAACTAGATAAAAATATAGACTTTGAGTCACGTCCGTTGGTTGTTTGTTTTTCCTAACCAGGATATATCAAACCGATCAATTGTCACAATGAAAACAGAAATAGGCAGAAGATAAAAAGAGATGGGAATTCTACAGATAGAATCTCCATCAATTTTTTGTGGTGTTTATTTTCGAAATAACAGGCGTTACATTGACGTGTACAGAAGCAGATAGAAATACCGCGTCCATGTTTGATTCAAGTCGATGAAAAATATGAACAATACTTTTAAAGGATATTTGCAGCCCTTGTGGTTTATCCCCCTGGTAGGGGTAGATGTTTCCCTTAAAATCTTTAATGGGAAGGTGGGTCAAGTAAGTAGCACATCATTTTAATGGTAAATAAAGGTCAGATAAATTACCTTTATGTTTGCCCCGAAACACTGTTCCAAAAGTTCCTTTTCCTAAAATTCTGGTACTTTTGAAATTTTCTAACCCATTTTTCACCAAATCCAACTTATTAGGAGTATTTATGTCCAAGGTTGTACCACCTTTTACTGAAAAATGTACCTCTTCTACCCTATTTGGTTCTTCATCGGACACTTTTTCAACTTTGATATCCGGTATGATATTTTTTGCAGCTTTTAGTACGCCTTGTACAAATTTTGACGTTTGTTCCTTGTTTTCGAAAAAATCTAATTTTTTAACGATCTTTGGCCTGAAATTACAGAAGACCACGGACTACATCAGAGGGTTATGGTAATGGTTTATTACATTTAAATTGTCGATTGCTTGGGTTTAGTGGCGTCTGTGAGTCCGAAAAATCGAAATATTTTCAGCCGGAATAAGAGCCCCCCCTCATAAAAGGAAATCTTGTTTAAATTACGTTTATTTCAAAAAATTTAAACTCGCAACAATATTTTAGTATCTAACTGATCTGAAAAAAATTTTGAAATAGGCATAACTCCAAATATTAAGCAAAATATAAAATGAAAATTACACAACTTCATTATTTCAAACAAATCTTTGTAAAACACCAACAATTTACTTTGAAACTAAGCGAGGTTGTTTCATATACATGTTAATTAATGAGACTTATGTTATGTATTCATGTACTTTTTAAATTTGTGGGACTTATGCAGATTTCATATTAATATTTTTGGCGATTCCAGTGGCATAAACCTGAAACGACCTGAATGACCTAGATAAAGGAGTTAAAAGGGATTAAAATTTCTACAAACTGGACAAAATATGCAAATAAATCCACCGCATGTATTTAAACTATGCGAATTTAACGAAAAATGCTTATTATTCAGCCATTAATTATTATTATTATTATTAAATATTATATTCTATTTACCTGTTTATCTGCTGATGATACAGTTTCCCATCACTTTTGGGCGCCCCCACAACATTTTTTGTCGGAGTTAACGGCGATCTAAACCGAGGAGACAGAAGGGCCGATAAATTTTTTAAAGAACCCGCCATTGCAATAACACTAAATTTTCTTTCTACGAATTTATTTCAAGCCTAATTCCATAAACTACTGTTTTCAGTAACAAGAAAAGGTAAACAAATTGTGGCTATCAACTTATTTCTGTATATGTACAATGCACAAAAAATATCGATACAGAATGACATTAATTTCAAATATTTTTGCTCCATAAAAAAATTTATGTCAGAAGTGGGATTCGAACCCACGCCCTCAGAGAGGACCAGAATGCTCGACACCTATAGGATAGGCAAGGAAACCTTGAGTCTGGCGCCTTAGACCGCTCGGCCATCCTGACATGAAGTATCTGATTGCAAATGAGGAAGATAATCCAGGTGTAACTTAAATTGAATTATATCATATCATAAAATGTTAAGTCTCATTTTAAAAAACTCTCTTGATTGCCTAAATATGTTACGAGATTAGTAGTTATTGATTTAAAAAATCAGCTAATACTAACATAAAGAAAATTGGTTTGCGGCTCCAACCGCAGACTGCACTACCATGGACTGCACTGTCAACGGTAAATATAAATGGTCTTATCGTCAATCGTAAGGTCAAGTTTATAAACCCAGATTTTTAGTGTTGTATCACCTTAAACAAGGGTCTCTTCCCTTGTTATTTCTAGTGCCATCTCTACAAATAAGTCTTCATTTATACCTGAAAATGTGTAGATCGCTTGCACTGCAGGTAATATTTATGTGTAACTATCCGCCAGATGGCACCGTATGTAAGACATAGAATATATATAAGGATATATTATGTGGTATAATCGCGACATGCAGTGCCATCTTCGTGAGCAATATTGAACTTAAGCTTCTTGTTGACGGGATAGATGGTAGCATAAAGATTAGAAGAACATTAAATTGAAAATATAGATCCTCCGGAAATTTAAAGCTATATTACACAGGGTGTGCCAAACACGTATCACAATTTTTTTTAAATGGAACACCCCGTATATTAGGTATTTTTTAATTATGGTCATAATTTTACAATTGATGACGTGTAAGTATAGGTAATTTTGGCGCAATTTGATTGGGCAATTTTCATAAGCTCTCATATGGTTTTTCAAAATGTGACTACCCGACCCCGTGCAGAGTAATGAATCATTTCTCACTGGCACCATAACTGCCAAATCGATTTCGGATGTCTCCAAAATTCCGAATTCCGAATATTTGTAATAATTCTCTTCCACCATACTTTTATGTTCCACTGTATGCAACTTTCCCTCAATTGTACAGTTAAAAGAGTATGCTTTTCCTACCGATATTCTCTATACATATACAGGGGTGTTACTTAATGTTATGTATAATTATTTTAAAAGTTCACAATGTACACGTATGTTGTAGTAAAACTGTGTGGTTTTACATTAAAATAGTTTATACCAAAATTTATTGTAATATCTCAAATTATTTTCAAGATTTTTTATAAAAACCCCAAAAAAATAAGAGCTTTAACATCCTTTTACATCGAAAACAAAGCATTTTAGGACATACGTGTATATGAACCTCGACTTAAAATTGATACAGGATTCACCCATTAAAATAAGTACAGGGTGTCCCCTTTTCGACACTTTTATAGGGTATCTCCGTAATTGTTAGTGCTATCAAAAAAGTAATGTAGGTGTCATGTGCTCTTTTTGGGTCAAACTTAAAATGGTGAAATCAAAATTTGAAAATTTTCGCTCGCTTAAGAGATACGGGGGAAAATCAGAAAATTGACAATTTCAAAACTACGTCCTATATTTTCTTAGTTAAAAAATCGCCTAGGAAACCAATATCATCCATGGCGTGTTATATATTTGAAAGGAGAATTTAAAATAGTATCTTTTTAGATTAAAATGTATAGGGTGTTCCACTTTAAAAAATGAGGTTAGGTCCGATAACTTTTTTACCTGACCCCCGTATACTTATTCTGAAAACGGCAGCTAATTCAACAATCAATATAAAGAAACTTCGGTATAAAACGTTTTTCTGCATCTCTTTTAACTAAGAAAATATAGGGTAATTTTGATATTGTCAATTTTTTGATTTTCCCCCGTATCTCTTAAGCGAGCGAAAATTTTCAAATTTTGATTTTACATTTTAAGTTTGACCCAATAAGAGCACATGACACCTACATTACTTTTTTGATAGCACTAACAATTACGGAGATACCCTGTAAAAGTGTCGACAATAGGACATCCTGTACATATCATTAGGTAACACCCTGTATTTAAACTGAGGATCACTATAGAAGAAAAAAAAACAGGAAACTATTTTCTAGTGTTATTTATTTTGTAAAGACAAAAATATTACATAAACTATATAATAAAAGTACTTGCTTAACCTACAATATATAAACATTTACAATTGTTTAAAAACAGTTTCTTCATCGGCTTAAAATATTTCTTGTAATTTGTAATACAATAAAAATCTATCTATATTTACAAACAATTATTAATATTTAACATTTATCACCAATTAATTATTTTAATTTACATTTTTTTTTTCTTTAATTTTTAACCAAAACTGACTTCTTTTCTGAATTATTTAAGACCAGTAGTAAGGTAATGTATAATTTTCTAGCACTTAGATAATATCTACAGTGGGAGTCAGAAAGTATGATATCTATGGAATTTTTTTGTAAAAAATAGCATGGATAGCTACATAAAAAACTCTTGCCATTAAAATATGCACTAAAATCAAGAAATTTAAAAATTAACTTTGTTAAATTGAATAAATCGAAATTAATAAAATGAGATATTTGCTTGCTGGGGTGCTGAACAGCCTGTTCAGGTTACGCTATACACAGCAGAGCAATATTATCCTCAATTAATATTGAGTGACAGAAATGTATTTTGGTAAATGGACAAGTAAGAAAAGAAATCAGTCTTATAAAATACATTTTTAACAGAATTGTAGGAAATCCTTGTAACGTGACATAGTGGGAGGAGGTATTCCTACTTTTCGAAATATAATTTAACATATTATGCAAGGTGGTTCATACAGTATACAGTGATAGGCAGAAAGTATGCAATCGATAAAAATTTTTATTAAAGATTAACCTCACAACTAAAAATGCAGCCGTTCCAGTTGCAATTGCGGACATCTTTATGAGAACCATTTTTATTAAAATAATATAGTCATCCATAGGGGAGGCGTACTTTCTACTCATTCCTGTATATTATTATATTTATTTAAAAATTTAATGATGCTTAACCTAAGGGGCAGGTATGTGGACGAATAATAGATATAGAATATGTTTCTCTAAAAATGTCACGTTTTTCGTCTGGGTTCTCTGGTTAGTTCGGGTTTATATATATAAATCTTTCCACATGAACTAGACAATTCCTGCTATCCAGTTTTTGTAGCTCCAGTTTTTGTTACAAAATTAATTAATATATTCTAATTATTGTAAGAGTCATCAGTGAGACCTGTTACCATCGCTGTAAATATACCAGAACACCCAGTAGATACCCTTGTGTGGAAATACAAACGCACGTGCTTGAAAACAAACACTTGTGTCTAAATACAGACCCTTGTGTTTGAACACAAAAACTTGCGTTTGAATACAAACGCTTGAGTTTAAATACAAACGCTTGTTTTTACAACAAATGCTTGTGTTTCAATACAAATGTTTGATTACAAACACCTGTGTTCATATACAAACATGTGTGTTTGAATACAAACTGATTTATTTTATGCCAATAAAGTCGTACAAATTCAATTCCATACAAATTTTATTTCGTTGGGGATAGACTGATTTCGAATCGTGTTACTATAAAAATGGTAATTGAAGAAAATATAGTGGCAGTGTTATGAGGAATAGTAAATCTATTTTTAAATCCTATAAATTTATCTATTTTTACAAATATATAGCAATGATGTATCTACCCCATTAAAAATAAAATTGTGTGTTTATTTCACCGGGATAACCTTTAAGGAAACATTTTATATTTAAGTAACATTAAATCTTCCACATTTAACAATAATTACATTTAAAATTTTAATTATCTACTTACACGTAAGTATAAAAAAATTGTTACCTGATTTTAATTTGAACTTTTGTCAATTTTCTTGTATTTTTGTAAGTAAAAAACGGCAAAATTTCTTCTAAAAAGACACGGTTGTTAGGTACATTGGTTTTATTCTTGAGGTGATTTTTTAAGGGGCTAAGTTTTTACATTTAACATTAAACGGGTAAAAATTTACAAAATCACAGAATAATTTTACAAAGCAGGGGGAGGGGGATTAATATTCGAAGGCTTTAAAAATAAATACTATACAGAAATATACAGGTAAAAATTAAATGATACATATACAGTATTACACTGGGTATGTAAGACTTAAGACTTAATCTTAGTGTTTGCAAATTGGTAAGGAAAATTGGAAAAAAATTTTTAACGGTTTTAAATAGAATGGCATAGAAAGATTTCAAGACATCTTGACCACAATGGGTTAAGTAAGGGGGATATTAGGGGCACTAGGGCTTTATCCACCCCTCTCCCCAAATTAACGTATTATAACACCCGACGTATATTCCAGATTTGGCCACCCCTGATTTTTCTTTATCAGAAATTTGAAAAGGATATGGAAAATATTCTGAAATCTCTCCGACCACCAGAAAAATACCTTTAAAGTTTGATCGGGCAACAATTACACCCAGATTAATACGTTCAAAAACTGTCACACTTTTAAAATTAGCAATGAGTATATAAACACCAGAACTCGTAGATAAATCGAAGGTTTATGCCAAATAAAGCTTCATCTTTTTCTTTTTAGTAAGTACACATTAAATTTATAATATGTACAATGTTATCATAAGAGATCGAACTAAAAAATAATCAGAGAGCATACAAATTCAAAAGAAACGAACTCCTTAAGATAGAATGTACAGGGTCCACTTGTATATATTGACCCTAAACTAGTGCTTCTCCTATAAGAGATAGACAAACTTTAAATAATGTTAGAATTGATCTGAATCATCAATAAGCATTGAACACTCAACAGAAGTTCAGAGTGGTATACGAGAGGACTCTGTACTATATTTCTTTCCATATATAGGCACCAGTCACAGTCAAACATCCTTTTTGTGTAAAATTTTCTAAGCAGCACCCGTCAACCTGATCTGTTCCCTAAGCAATTTAATTTGACATTTGTTTGTTTGTACACTTAACTTACTAGTGAGCCGATCCTGTAAGTAGTAAACTTACACAGCTATAAGCTTACTGTGACAACTAGATGACGTATCTGTCACGCTTAGTCATTGTAAGAGCACCATAAGGGTATAACGCTGTAAATAGATTACAGAATGACACCATATATTTTTTAAAGGATATATCTATTAACTTTATTTTTAAAATATTGTATAAATTTATTTTTGGAAATAGTAACAGGAAATTTATTTTTGAGCAAGTTAAGAAATGTGTTTTTATTATTTTAACAGCGCAATATTGTAAGTTCTGTTGTCAAATAATTTGTGTCCATGTGCTATAGATTTGAAATTAGTATAATACATTTGCTGTTTGCAAAAGTTGTCATCTGAACAAGTGACAATGATATAAGGTGATTTTTTCTGTTTAATAACTCGAAGTGCCATTTATGGGTTATTTTTCACAAATGAATTTACATAAAATTATTTTTTGACTTCTTACAAAATTGGTAAAAGTTCGTAAAATGTGTATTCGGTAATAATAAATTTTGCCAAGTAAATGTTCGAGTAGTATAGCAACATTGCACGTATGAAGATAGACAATTTCAAGAGCTTTTAGAACCACAGATAAAATACAGGGTATTTCAGTTTAAAAAAAACATACTTTTTATAAAATTTTCAAACACCCTGTACAGGGTGTCTCATTTTCGTCACTTTTATAGGGTTTGTTCGGGTTTGTTAGTGCTATCAAAAAAGTAATGTAGGTGTCATGTGCTTTTTTTGGGTCAAATTTAAAATGGTAAAGACAAAATTTGAAAATTTTCGCTTGCTTAAGAGATACGGGGGAAAATCAAAAAATTGACAATGTCAAAATTACCCTATATTTTCTTAGTTAAAGAGATACAGAAAAATATTTTATACAGAAGTTTCTTTATATTGATAGTTGAATAATCTGCCGTTTTCAGAGGTCAAGCAAAAAAGTTATCGGACCTAACCTAATTTTTTTATAATGGAACACCCTGTATATTTTAATCTAAAAAGATACTATTTTAAATTCTCCTTTCAAATATATAACACACCACGGATGATATTGGTTTCCTAGGCGATTTATTGAAACTTTATTACTTTGAAACGAAATAAAAGATTCAGATTAGGTAAAAAATAACGGGAATCATCGCAAATGTTCGGGACTTGTCCTTAAATGGTTGCCGTCTTTCCGGATAGCGAACAAAATATACATTTTGAGCCATTTCTTCGTTTTTCCACTTTCAATATAAAATGATATCATATCAAATTTTTCAAAATGTTGATAGGTCATTGTCGCAAATGAATATGTAAAAATGAAATTGACGTTAAATATTAATAGTCAACATAGTTGTTTCTAGGATATTAGCTTTTGTTTCATGGTCTACTGTGGTTTAAAGCAATAAAGTTTAATAAATCGACAAGGAACCATTCTCAAAAATGCAAATTATTCAAAAATGACTATAAATAAACTTCTGTACAAAATATTTTTCTGTATCTCTTTTAACTAAGAAAATATAGGGTAATTTTGAAATTGTCAATTTTTTGATTTTTCCCCGTATCTCTTAAGCGAGCGAAAATTTTCACATTACACCTACATTACTCTTTTAGCACTAATAATTACGGAGTAACCCTGTACTTTTTATAGATTTATCGAACAATCAAAATATTTGTATTTTGAAACACCCTGTACTATAAATTAAGATGTGGAAAGAGAGTGAAAGGCATCTGGCACCACATTTCAGTGCGCTAATTTATCAGAGGTCAAAAATATCAGCCCTTTTGAAGGATATGTTTTCCAAAAAAAAAAAAAAGTATTGGAAAATGTTAAAGAACGTTATTAAGAAATTAACAGGGATTCTAAAAAAAATACGCAGGGTGTTTAATTTAAATCATCAAAGTTGCTAATACTTTCTAGTAGAAGCGGCAGCACTGCACGGCTGAAAATATTTTTAAAAGAGCTTATAAGCTACCAAATTTTCAAAGTGATCCTGTTGACTAGCTCTTCATAAACATCCAATCACCCTGTATACAATAATTTTAATATAATTAGTAATTAGAGGTTGCTCAAAAATAAATGTCATAAAAAAAATTACCCAACCTTCGTCAGAATATAAAAAAAAATGTTTGCAATTATTAGTCTAATCTAGGCACACCACATTTGAGTTTGTAACAATTCGGTTCTAAATGTACAAATTGAGAAAAGTACGCGGGGAGTCGTTTCCAATTAACTAGAAATTATTGCACTATTTTGTTATAAAAAAATAATAATTTTCTTATAGTAGATTGTGTTCACACATATGCGTTCCATCGCATCTCTTATAGGCAGATTCTGAAACGAAATTTACATAGCTATAAGCATGCGGCGACGTATCCATAGGACAGCTAGCTGATATTTTATTCTCTGATCGACTTACAATCGAAATAAAAATCCCCTTTTAAATTATTTATTTAAAATATTATTTTTTGCCGGGGCGGCGTCTGTCTAATTATTTTACGAGGCGGCGACGGCTTCTTTATCTGCTAGCAAAAAAATAATATACAGGGTGTCCGCTAATTAATGGTACATGGAAAAACCACGGACTCCTTATGTAAAAATATTAGGATTTAATTATACTTACCTATATCCGAAAATTGATATTAACTGAGATACAGGGTGTGAAAGTTAAAACTTCATTTTTGTTTTTCTCTAATAACTCTGCCAGAAACTAACGTTTTTTTACAAAATTTAGCACTTATGGTTTTTTTAGGACGAGTAATTGATTTCTTCGTTAAATTTTAATGTACAATGTAGGGGGCGCTGTTTTTGGTATTATTCGCACATTCATACGGTCATAACTTTTTGTGCCTCAGTGTATTTAAGTTTTTAATAAAAATATTACTTTTATCATATTTATTACGTAAAAAAGGTATACTAAGTTCAGGTCGCCCAGAGTTACCGTTTCGGAGATATTTGCATTTAAATCGTTTAGTGCGTTAGCTCAGGCAAGCAAATAATATTTTGTTGCTTCTTACCAATTAACTTTTACGTTATAATTAATGTTCTAGTAATGATAATTCTTTAACTTACTTTAATTAAAATAACTTTGACCCTAGAAAATATCGTGTCGAAAGAAACCAACAGCAATGAAAACACAAACTTACGATAAACTCAAAAATGAAACATTTTTTGTTTCATAGCAACTGCATCTCTAAATTTCATTTGTTTTGTCATAGGTTACTTTAAGAAAAAAATTTTGTTTGCAAATTAATAGTAACTGGGCAGAGTGCACTAAACAATTTAAATGCAAATATCTCCGAAACGGTAACTCTGGGCGACCTGAACTTAGTATACCTTTTTTACGTAATAAATATGAGAAAAGTATTATTTTCATTAAAAACTTAAATACACTGAGGCACAAAAAGTTATGACCTAATAAATGTGCAAATAATGCCCTGTACATTCAAATTTCATAAAATAATCAATTTCTCGTACTAAAAAACCATAATTGTCAAATTTTGTAAAAAAACGTTGGTTTCCTGCAAAGTTATTAGAGAAAAAAAAATAAAGTTTTAACTTTAACACCCTGTATCTCAGTTAATATCAACTTTCGGATATAGGTAAGTATAAGTAAATCCTAATATTTTCACGTAAGGAGTCTGCGGTTTTCCATATACCATTAATTAGCGGACACCCTGTATAATATAAAGATTTTAAGATTTTTATTTGAAAATATCAACTATATCCGGTACTAGAAGAACGGCATTATTAAAGCGATGTAAATTCTGTTACAGAATGGCAGCATTCGATTTCGCAGCAAAAAAGTCGCTCACTTTGTGCGGTCAAGACTTAGTTAAGCAGGATGCAGTGCCGTATATCGTCAAAACCAACCTTAAAACATCTTTTTCATATAAAATAAATCCTATAAAATACCACAACCTTTAAAATAATTCTCAATTTTATATCAATCAACATCAACAAACAGTTCCCGTTCCGAGTAACATAAATACCGAGATCTACAGTAAATATATAAATTCTCTCTACAGTCTTTAAAATTGATATACTGGGTAGTCAAAATAATATCGACACTATTACGGATATTGTTTGATTATTATAGTCGCGAGATATGAGCAAAAATCGGGTCAATATTCAGGTTGCAACTGAAAAATAATAACGACACTATTTCCGGTTCAGTTAAATTTTCTGATCATTGTTTTGCATATTAAGGGATTTCCGTTTTTACACAGGCAAACGTCGCGCCCCTGTTTATCAATTCTAAATGCATATTTCCAAAAACCAACTACATTTATATTCGTTGTATTTGTTACTACCTTCGACAGCGGCCATACTTGTTTCACAATGGCGTCTGACAAAATAAATAGTTTCATCTATCAAAATAGTCTTTTGTTGTACTTTTAATGGGCAGATATTGGAGGAGAGTTTTTTTGAAAGTATTTTCTAACCGTGCGAAAAAGTATTTTTACACACCGGTGCTGGAAAATGGCAGTGGTTTCACGCTGCCCCTGTACAGTCTATTTCCACGATGTCTTTTGGTACTTCGACGAACTGGTATACGAGCCGTTGACCATCGACTTTAGCCAGGATTCCTCTTTGATAGTAATATCTGGAAAAAGAAAAACGGTAAGCTAGGTGTTGAAAAAGAAAATAAAAATAATATTTACTAAGTTCTTCAATAGTAGGTGTGATTTGATCTGATTTTGGTTATCTTAAAAATTCTAAATTAAATGACGAGGATCTGTTAAGAAACTGTCTTGCTATATAACAACAGTTAACTGACCAGGACGCGTTTAATTTGCTTGACATTCGATAATATACTATATTTGGAAACAACCTAATCTCCATTTCCATAAGAATCCTTCTTACTTTATAGGTGTCTGTTGATACTGGACAGAGATCCTTATCACAATTAATTAATAATTATTTAAGGCCTACTGATGGATCAAAAACCACCAACGGTGAGGGCGCAGGTATATTTGGGGAAAGGCACAGGATGGACATAAGCATCCCACTGGGGAACTACGCCACAGAATATCAAGCGGAAGTTCATGCCATACAAGCAAAAGATATACATCCAAGCTGCTCTTAAAGCTCTGAACTCCAATCGGTTTACTTCAAAACTATCACTGGAGTGCCATAACAACCTAAAAGAACTGGCGGCCAGGAGGAACAAGGTGGAGCTTTTGTGGGTCCCGTGGATGGCGGCGGTGGCTCGGCGAATTGAGAGGGCAAGGTCATCTGAGCACTTTCCATGAAAATATCTGTAAAAGAGTCAAATCCAACCTGTCTTCGATGTTCTAGGCTGTCGAGGTTTTTCGTCAACTCGTGGTCTCCAATCAGACGAATGGCCCTCATTTCGATAGAATCCAGGCATGACAGCAGTACTGTAGTGATAGTCGAATCTGGGCTTTGTATAGTGTCAAAAGTTGTTGAGGTGTGTACAACTTTCTGGTTCGGAAGAGTACACCAAGTTTCTGAAAAGCTATCTTGGCGATTGCCACAACGTGGTTATGCAAAGACGTATTTCCTCCCAGATTGACGCCCAGCAAATTAATAGATGAAGCCAGTGGGATTGCGTGTCCGTCCATGACTATATCCGGTTCTGTAATGTTAACCTTTTTAGAGAAAACTGCTGCCTGGGTTTTTATAGCGTTAAATTCGACTTGGTTACTGTCACCCCAAGCCAAAATTTCTTCCAGGTCTTTGTTGAGGCATGATACTTCATGCTATCTGCGAAGATGTGCGTCGGTGCGTTTACCTGGTCAAATACCACAATTGGAAAACCATCGAAGATACTATCGAAGGGGATGCTAAACCTGAGGCGGTCCCAGTTGAAACAGGTGACTGATCTACTAACAGGCCACTGTCACTTACGAAAACAACTTCCAACGTATGGAATCTACAATGAATCCATTGAATGCAGACTCTGCGGCGAAGAGGATGAAACTGCCTTGCAGAAGATCTTCAGGAACATCCAACGTGGAGACAACCTCCCACATGACAGACTTGGTCGAATGTTATTGGACCTCATAGAAGGAACAGACATTTTCTAACAAAATCAGGGTACACAATAAGCCAGAAGGCTACAGTGATAGAAGAAACCAACCAACCAATGCCGTGACACAAGAAAGATTATCTTACATTATATTTACACAACTTAAGGTTATGAGGTTGTTTTAAAAATAAGCTTAAATAGCTTACCTGAGAGCTCGTCCCATCGTCTCATAATTCATGTCGGGCTTGTTTTTGTGCATACCCCACAGTCTGGATACCGCCTTGGAGTCGACCAGTTTAAACACTCCTTTCTCTCTATTCGTCCATTTTATGTAACGCGGGCAGTACTCTCTATCTTGTAAGAGTTTGAGCAAAAATTCCCATAAGTACGTTGTTGAGCCTTCCCTACTTTTTCTTTTGGGTGCTTGACCCGGCTCACCCAGCTAGAACAAAAAAAAAAAGGTTTGTTAAGCATATTGCATCCAATGGGACGGTTTCCTTCACTGCAGATCCAATAATATTTGAAATGAAATAGTAGTAAATATTAAATAACTGTGATAATTTCATTTTTCTTTATTCATTATTAGAATTTATTTTAAGAAAGGATTTCATTTTATATTAATTTGGATGGAAATTCGATCAGAGAATCTAACTATGCCAATTTATCATTAATATCATATTATGTACCTTTTGTTTTTTCACCTTCTTCAACTTCCTAGGGGAGAACCCTAGCAAATAGGGATCGTCGTACACCGAACTCGTCGCCGCCTGAATGACAGATGTGGGGATCCCTGAATGATGCCTCAAGGGTGGCGACGGAGGTGAGGGGGTAGTGAAAGGTGAGGAATTCGGATGGTGAGGGTGGTGTTGATGTATCGATTGGTGCGGATGCGTCACATGGTGATGCTGCGCTTGTAGGAGGTAGTTTTGGTAAGGGTCCAAATCTGTAACAAAGATATATAGGTCAGTCCTGGACGTTACAGATAATAAAAAAGGTATTCATTAGCATTCCTACTAGTATTTATGTACAGGGTGTCTGATTTTCGATACTTTTATAGGGTATATCCTTGACAATTCCTAAATTACCCTATATTTTCTTAGTTAAAAGAGATATGGAAAAATGTTTCATACAGAAGTTTCTTTATATTGATTGTTGAATAATTTACCGTTTTCAGAATAAGTATACGGGGTCAGGTAAAAAAGTTATCGGACGTATCCTCATTTTTTTAAATGGAACACCCTGTATATTTTAATCTAAATTTTCAATTCTCCTTTCAAATATATAACACACCATGAATGATATTGGTTTCCTAGGCGATTTATTAAACTTTATTACTTTAAACCAAAGTAGGCCATGAAACAAAAACTAATATCCTAGAGACAACTATGTTGACATTCTAGTTCTTATTAACATTTAACGTCAATTTCATTTTTTACATATTCATTTGTGAAAAATACTTATCAACAGTTTGAAAAATTTGATGATCTATCATCCATGGTGTGTTATAAGTTTGAAAAGAAAGTTTAATATGCTATCTTTTTAGATTAAAATATACAGGGTGTTCCATTTAAAAAAAATGAGGTTAGGTCCGATAACTTTATTACCTGACCTCGTATGCTTATTCTGAAAACGGTAGATTATTCAACAATCATTATAAATAAACTTATGTATTAAACATTTTTCTGTATCTCTTTTAACTAAGAAAATATAGGGTAATTTAGGAATTGTCAATTTGTTGATTTTCCCCCGTATCTCTTAAGCGAGCGAAAATTTTCAAATTTTGATTTTACCATTTTAAGTTTGACCCAAAAAGAGTACATGACACCTACATTACTTTTTTGATAGCACTAACAATAAAGGAATAAAAGTGTCGAAAATGGGGCACCCTGTACTTTGTAAAGGTTGCACTTGAAGCTTTATTAATTTATCCTGAGAATGTTCTTATTCTTACTAAATGAAATATGTAAATGTAAAAAACCCCGGTTTGGTTTCAGAAAAGTCGTGTAACATCATTTAGAAAACATTAACAACCAATTCATACAACAAGAAGTAATTAGAACTCTTTCTAGGGGGGTTACATTGCCCGTGGAAAAGAGTGTCACCAGTGGAATGACTACCTACGCACCTCTAATCATTCTACGAAAAGTGGAATCAACACAATAATGCGTTTTTAAATATCAACCCAAAAACTAAAAGTCCATTTTTGGTATTTGTATGAGTTTTACGACCTTTAAAATGATCTGATGTTGAAGGTGGGAAGTTCAGACCCTGTATCGTTGTTTAAATCAATTCACTGTCACTTATTAAAACCCGTTAAATGATCTATGGAAAAAAAAATCGCAAAAACAATTTTGGAGACCTTGGGGGCTTACACGTGTGATGTACGATTTTGAACTATTTTTAGATTCAGGAAATATTGTATTTGTACAAGTGTATTATATTTGCTGTGCAAAACCAAATGATACCTACAGTGTTGTTCTAGAATTTGCACGAGGCGCTAATAAAATTGTAGCAACCCAAAGATCTTGTAAAGCTGCAGATAGAAAAATGTACATTTCTAGCCTACGCAACGAATACAAACAGCGTTTCCCACCTCTTTCGGTCGTTATAGCAGCATAGCCAGATTGTCATATTTATCGCAAAGGTATCTGGCAAAATCCCAATTAAAAATTTGTTAATGTGACAATTACAATTGGTTTAAGGTAAATCCGCAATTGGTCTTAAAATAAATTTATTTCCCAATAATTTTACTATAAACTGTGAAAAGGCGATGAGAGAGATTCTTTAAAAAAATATTATTATACTTAAAAGTATCAAACGAATCTTGAACTAATGCGACTGCACTCTGGCAACATCTAATTTTATTTTACTATGCGCTAGGACCCAAGAGCCAAACTATGAATGACTAAAAATCTCGTAAAAATTACAGCGTTGGATTGATTATATATTTTGGTTGATTTGTGTATTTTTGTGATTATTGTTGAAAAATCGTCTTTATTATAAACAATCATGGTGCATTGATGTGTAGTTTGTAAAATAGTCATTTAAATAAGGATTTATCTTTTCATCAGTAAGTATGGTTATGTTTTAATAGTTAACCAAGACTTCAACATTGTTGCCATTCTGCGCACACACGTTTAGTTCTCTCTTCCATCCATTACTGATTTTCAATAACATTTCACACAATCACAACTTCACTTTCCATGAGTTTTATGAACGGATTATTGGACCTGTGTAGCAACCCAAAAAGCTACCGTGCAAATTGTCTAATACGAAATTTACGGAACCGAGGATGGTCAAGTTTTTATTGATTGATTAAAATGTTATATGAAGATTTACAACATTAATCGACCCCAGGTTAATGCGCGAGATCGGCCTTATATCTCAAAAACAAGAGGCCCCAATTTCGAAAGTTTCCTGTACTTGTGTTATAAGAGATAGTTCTGTGACATAAATACGATCAAGTTTAGGAGACGACATACTGGATTTCTTTCGTTAATTTTTTTTTAGAAACTCTTAATATATTTTTTTAACAGGGTAAGACTTCTATTTACTGTATTTAGTAGAGGTGGAGAACCATCGATAGTATTATCGTAATATCGATAACAGTTATGTCTAATATATCTATATAGATGTCAATTGTAAATTTTTCCCTGGTCGCTTGTTTCTTATTACCTTCCAATCGATACCCGAGCTTCGCTTGACGCCGACGTATATTCGAGCAGTTTTTCGCCCGATAGGAAATACGCTAGTTATAAATTCAGGCGAAAAATCGAATTGCGTTTCATTTGATCCCGATCTTCGCGCGCCACCCGAAATGTGCCGATTGGCGACGTTCGAGTTTGACGCTCAGAAGGCTGACACGACATACGTCTTTCTTAAAGGCACATAAACGAGAAGGTGCATATAAAAAAGTATGCCAAATCCCTTAGTGGATTCATCGCCGCGACATGCGTTTTGTTTTGACTGGGACTGGCTAGCCAGCGGTGATTGTAAATTTAAAACTTATCAACACATTCCTCTTAGTCATAAAAATTTCAAGTGATTAATCGCTCGAGCGATTCACTCGATTATTAAAATCGCTCGAGTATCAAGTACTCGATTATTAAAATCATCGGTTTTTCCCAACACTACTCGAGATCCCTGGATTAGATACTCTTTATCCCGAAAATCCCGGGATTGTAATGAAGCTTCGGGACTGGCACCCCTAATCGACATGTACCATCGCCCAATCCTATCCCGAAGAAAAAATGAACAATGATCTTCATGTAGTAAGACCGTTGTAACGATTTTAAAATACAACAGCTAAAATAGAAGTTCCACCGGATCAGTTATGTGTAAGAAGTGAGACGTGCAGCAGAAAACGGTGCATCTATTTTCGCCAAGGACAACGCAATTGAAGGCTGTAACTGCAATGGTTTCCTGGTCAATGTACCATTCAGGGTTATCGAGGTTTTACTGTTAGAAATCGTAGCCAGCGAGTTGTGTGAAATAGATAATACTTATACAGCGTGTTCGGACAATGCATCAGGATACTCGAAGAGGTGATTCTACATGTTAAAATAAAGATAGTAAGTCATATAACAAAAAGTCGCCAATCTCAATATTTTTTCAGTTTTGCGCCTAAACAGTGTGGTTTATCGACTCGAATAATATCTTTTTATTAGGTATTATTTTGTCTCTAAAAGCCGTATTAGAGTCGGCAATTTTTGCCTCTTGCGTCGGCAATGGCAATTATAATTGCACGGATTCATGCCCAGTACACCGTCCTCGATCAGCTGGCCCAATACTGCTCGCATTGCACTATTACAGCCGTAAATACAGTCGGCAATTCTACTTTTCTGGCAATTGAAATTGCACGGATTCATGCGCAGTACACCGTTCCCGATCAGCTATCTCTCAAGGCCAGAAATGGGACAAGCGCCATTTTAATTGCCATTGCCGCTGCAAGTCTGGGTAGAGATGGATTATTCTGTTATTTTTAACTGTTTATTAGTTGGTTGAAGCAGCTGTGAGCAGCTAATGGCTATTTAAACTAACTGGTACTGAAATTAGCAGTTCACAGTATTTATTACGCATATGTGCTGGGGGTATTTTAGGGATTTCGACAGTACCAACCGCTGTTCTGACTGATGGCAATATGCCAGTTGATCGAGAACGGTTTAGTGCGCATGAATACGTGCAATTATAATTGCCATTGCAGGCGCAAGAGAAGAATTGCCGACTCTAATACGGCTTTAAGAACGACATGACATGCCTCTGGTGGCACAGTAATGAATCATTTTTATAACAGAATGATAGAAGTCGTTATATAATAATGTACGTATCGATTCCTTAATTTAAAAATATCTTTATCGTTGTTCCGTTCACTATAGTAATAAAATATGTAAAAAGTTATTTTTATACCCAGCGACGAAAGTAAGCGGGCTGAAATTTTTTCGGAATTTATTATTTAAATTTTTAATATCTCCATTTTTTTAAATTACATTTTTGTAAGATTTAGGTTTGATGCGAACATGACGTGTATGACGTCAGTACGTACTTGTCCGAGTTTCAAATACATTTATTTATACAGGGTGTTCGGAAATGATGAGCAAAAAATGTAGGGGATAATTTTATTTTTGGTTGACTAACAAAACCATTCAAAGGTTCAAATACAAAAGTTACAAGAACAATAAATTAAACATTCAAATCAATGGTTCAAAGTAACGTCCTTCCCCTTCAATGCATAAATGAATTCTACTTAAAAAATTCCGACGAACTCTATGGAATATTCCTTCCTCTTGCTTAATTACCTCACAATTAGCAACAATCACATGCCAAGCAATGCTACTTTAGCGTTTTTCTCGAAAACAGTTAGATTTATCGAGACAAAAGTACTATAGCTCCTTTATGTCAAAGGAGAATAAAAATGGTCAGACAAAATGCGCATACAGTGTAGCACAAAAAAGTTGGGACCATTCAAATTAAAGTATAGGTTCGTATGTGGCGCCCTCTACAAAATGCGAAAAAACGGCGGGAAAATTTGTATTCCTCATCCAGTAAAAATTCCATATATGAGATTTCGTCAAAATATTATGAGCGTGGCAAAAGGTATTGAAAAAAAACTGCAAATAAAATTTAACTTTAACACCCTGTATGTACCTCCGTTAATATTCAATTTCCGAAAAAATAGGAAGAGGTAGCATTTTTTTTCGATCTACAATTAACCCCTAAATTTTTAACTCATCATTTGCGGACACCCTGTATAGAGGGTATCAATTTGAAAACTTCACAGTGTTATAAGAGCTACTTATCACCAATTGGGCAGATTGTAGACATATTTATTATGTGTTATGAGAAAAACACCTACTTTTGACACCATTGATCCGTTATCTTGCCTGAGAACATCAGAAATCTTCAAATTAAATACATTTGTCAATTTTTTCCCGATTTCAAAATAACCCGACGTCCTTGTTTTGCCCAAATATTCGGAACGGAAACGCTTAATTACCAAAAGAATTGTGCAATTAATAGATTTTAAATTTGTTTTCCGAATTTCTCATTTGGCAACCTAAATAATTCGAGTGTCAACCTAAACGTTTTGTCGGCCCGAGAACCTAGACCTCATTCCCGGTTTTAAGATGCGCGTCTAAAATTAGTAAGTAGAGCCATCTATATTGCAACGATCGAATTAAAAAATATACCTCCGTTTGGCGAGTTAGAAAGAGATAGACAGCAATCGGCTAATTAATACTTTTTGATCTCAGCTTGTTATTTTGTAACACAACTCTCAGTTGTGACAATCACTTGTTGTTGTGATTAAAACAATTAATTAAGGAAAGGTGGGCGCGGAAGCATGTGTATTAAGTAAGGTGGCCAATTTCCACAATTTTTATAAAACAAAATTTATTACTATCAATTATAATAATAACGAGTTTCAATTTCTATTTAATTGTTTTACTCAAGAATGGTGCGTCTGACGATAAAAACGCAAGAGACCGTTTTATGTAGAATCAACCAAGTTAATAAGAAAAATGATTCGCATGGAAAAATTGTCAGTGGAGTACCACTTTTTGGCAAAAAAATATCAGACAAACACACGGAAAAAAAATTTTATAGTAAATTTACTATAAAGTGTTGTATTAATAACATTTTTTTTAGTAACCTCTACCAAAATAATATTATAAACATAATTTCTAAAAAAGTCCCGTTAGAATAATTTCTAATAAATTTAGTAAAATCAAGTAAATACTAAAATATACAGGGTGTTCCTTAATGACGTGCTAATATTTCAGGGTGTGATTCCTTAGGTCATTTTATAAAGAAAAGTTCATATGAACATATGTCCGCAACGGCTTAATTTTTTTGCTACAGGGTGTTGAATTTTTATTTTCTAAATGGTTATTTTGTAATATCTCCGAAAGTACTCGAGATATTATTTTAAATTTTGGTATGTGTTAATAGGATATAGAACCACAAATTCTAATTAGAAAAGCTATTCAATTGTTCCACCAGTGGCGTTCCTGCAAACATGTCCTCTGATATTTTTTTACAAAAAGATTGTACGCCACTTACATTTTTCCATGTGGATATTTTTTCTGATTAGCCTGGTCAATTCTACATGAAAACGGTATATTGAGTTTCTCTCGTCATCTTGATTAAGACCACTAAATTCATATTGAAACTTATTATTATTAACATTGATAAAATAATTAATGATAAATTTTGTTTTATAAAAATTGTTGGAGTGGGCAATTCGATGCGAAGACGGGCGGAAGTATGCCTTTTAAGTGAAGGTGGCCATTTCCAACAATTTCTATAAAACAAAATTTATCATTATTAATTATTTCATCAATGTTAATAATAATAAGTTTCAATTTTTCATGTAGAATTGACCAGGCTAATCAGAAAAATATTCACATGGAAAAATGTCAATGGCGTACCATCTTTTTTGTAAAAAAATATCAGAGGACATGTTTGCAGGGACGCCACTGGTGAAACAATTGAATAAGTTTTTTAACTAAAATTTGTGGTTCTATATCCTATTAACACATACCAAAATTGAAAATAATATCTAAAGTATTTTCGGAGATATTAAAAAATAACCATTTAAAAAGTAAAAATTCAACACCCTGTAGCAAAAAAGTTAAGCCGTTGCAGACATATGTTCATATGAACTTTTCTTTATAAAATGACCTAAGGAATCACACCCTGAAATATTAGCACGTCATTAAGGAACACCCTGTATATTAAATTTTAACTATTATTATTGTAAATATTTTATTGTACGATTTCTTATAACCGATTGTAATAATTAAAATTTTTCTTATTAATCCGTACCAAAATAATATTGTAAACATAATTTACAAAAAACTATGGTTAGGATTTCTAATAAATTTAGTAAAATCAAATAAAATATATCGTAAATGTTATAACCAATGTAAGTGAAAATAATTTATTGATAAATACAGTTTTGTTTCCTTGGCCGTTTCTTCAAATTATAGGTAGCTTGTTTTTGGGTTTCGGTCACATTGAAATGAAATTCCAATATTTGGTCAACGTTTCGGTTTATTATACTAAACCATTTTGTGTTGTTGAGTGGACGTGAACTAACTTAGTTGTACAAATCTTGCAGTTAGATAGATGTTAGTAATTTTTGTTAAAATTTTACTATACCTAATTTTAAGGCAGTTGAATAACGGTTATTCCAGTCACATATAGAGCCATAAATTATGGTTACTTTTACTAAAGTTATAGTAAAAAGATAATTCTTTCCGTGCAGCCTGTACCAAAAAATTTAAGACATCGCATTGGCACGGCATAAACACCCTGTATAATCAATTAATTTAGTGTCAGAAAGGTATTATTCAATCAAGTGCTCAATCATTATTTATTTATATCTTTAATTACTTTATCTTCGATTATGTTTCAAAACCATTGAGCTGCATGATGTTGTGAAAAGAGACTCGACGTTGATGTGACAAACATAACATTTTTTTGTGACATTTTCCTAATTGGTACAATTTTTGCGTAATTCATTTACACACATTTTTCTAAATATATCTAAATTAATTCGTTTTCCCTTTTTTTCATAAAGATTGAGCAATAACTTTTATAATCATCCTTGTCAGTTAAAAATACATCTATTATCCAGGCAAGGGTAAAAATAAATTTCTGCCAGTGACAGATAGGTTGATAATGTTTACCAGAGTCCCGTGGATTACGTTTAATTTTATTAGGTAATTTTTTATGTGACAAATAATCTATTTTTATTGTAAATATAAAATAATGGGAAGAGTAAGTTTTCTTATACCTGGTGTTCGGATAATCAACTTGAAACGAACAAGGACCCGGTATTTCTATGATATGTCTTGGTTAGGAAAAACAAACAATCAACGGACGTGACTCAAAAGTCTATATTTTTATCCCATATTGAGTTAAGAATTACTATTTTTCCACAAACAATACTTCAATTTAACATACAAACACTGAAAATCAACAAAAAATGTTATTCAACAATAATGACAAATATGGTAGTTCTTAATCAATCAAACGTGAAATCAGGTATGAAAGACGGCCGTTCCACTAAGGGCTTTATAAAAAGTACGTTCCGAATGCTCGAAGGCGACGTAATGTCTTTGTCTAATTAACAGAAAGTGACAAAGAAAAATTATACTAATTTTCAGAGCTCCCTGATTGATTCCTGGAAAGATGTGTACAATTCACCTAAGAATGTGAATTGTTAATTCCTCAAAGTGAACCAAAGTAGTATCCTAATTGATATAAGATCCTTGATCAGGATACTTGGATATGCGGTTCTACATGCTAAAATCATATAAGCAAAAGTCGTAACTAACAAAAAGTTTAATTCCAGTTTTGCGCCTAAACCGTGTGGTTTATCGACTCGAATGAAGGGTACCTTTTTTATTAGGTATTCATTTGTCTTTAAAATGACATATCCTTTTCTTCAATAACTGTCAAAACCAAAAAGATATGCCAAAAATTTGAATTTCAGGTAAACTTGCCTCTGGTGGCAGAGTAGAGAAACATTTAAATAAGAGAATGATATATGTAGAATCACCTAGTAAAGTATTCCGATGCATAATGCGAACACCCTGTATAACTGTTATCCTTGAATAAATACAACGGCTCTAGGAACTTGCACCAGAGATTGCTGGAAGAAGCAGTTGATATAATCGGAGTCTTCCGGTGCTCATGTGGTAAAACTTTAAAAAATGAACCAGCGGCGTGTGGGGCGGAGGAAATGCTCTTCATTGACACGAAAATAATATCGAATCGGCAAAATGTACAGGGTTCCCGAAAAAAACGTTCATCTAACTTGCACACATTAGTAGTATGAAAAACGCCCAATCGGAGCTTAGCCTGTTGTTGGGCCACTTCTGCAAGGATTTCGTCGATGTGTTATGAAAATATGCATAAGGTTCATTTGGTTTTTTTGTTTTGAAAATTTTGTTTTTGATTTTTAAAAAAAAATTCATCACAGTTGATATTTTATTATTATTTTTGTGAGTATGATTGTCATTCCTTTTACTGCCCTTTCTATAGTTACAACGTCTAAAGGTCTTTTTTTTTTAAATTTAATATTCTTATTTGCTCCGTTTTGATAACTTTGCTCGTTATTTCCTATTTTAGTGTATTTTTTAAATATTTTAATTTATTTTTCTAGTTTTCAATAATTACTATTTAAATTTTTGAATCGTAACTATTTCATAATTTTTATGAATATGATTCGCATTTTTTTATTGTATTTTCTCCAGGTTCATGTTTGGTTACTTTTCCTCGCCAATCTGGAAGTGCCTGGCTGAAATATTTTAAGTGTGTTTTCTGTTGTTAATAACTTAATAGTCGGTATTTGAAAAAAATGTGTTTGCCAATATTTTAATTTATTCTTTTAGTGTTCAATAAATATATTTTAACTTTTGTAAAAATTTTAATATTTTTAATTTTTTTAAGGCCAGATTTGATAGTTTCGCATATTATTTTCTATTTGAATATATGTATATTTTTTAAATATTTGAATTTATTTTTCTTGTTTTTCAATAATTATTTTCTAATTTTTATAAACACTTTTTTTTAATTTAATATTCTTATTTTCTCCTGTTTGATAACTTTGCTTCTTATTTCCTATTTTAATGTATTTTATAAATATTTTAATTTATTATTTTTAAATTACTATTAGTTTTCAATAATTACTATTCAATTTTTGAATTGAGATTATTTCATAATTTTTATGAATATGATTCGCATTTTTTTATTTTATTTGCTCCAGGTTCATGTTTGGTTACTTTTTCTCATCAATGTGGAAGTGCTTCCTGAAATATTTTAAGTGTGTTTTCTGCTGATAATAACTGAATATTCAGTATTTGGAAAAAATTGTTTGCATATATTTTTTCTTCAAAAAATGAATCTGATCTTTTTTAGTGTAATAGACGTTCCCTTGATATCGTTCCTTAAAAAAAACCCGCACACAACTAAAAGCCGCCCGAGATATGACAAGGCATATAACTGTTTCAAAGAATGGTGTACGGGAAACGAAGTTCAAAACCCTGGTTCTCAGTCGGCGCTACTGGCTTATTTCGGTGAAAATGTCAAGACAAAGAAGATGTCAACGATTTGGTCACAATATTCAATGCCGAGGACCACTCTATTAATTAGGGAAAAAGTAGACATATCTAAACGCGCAAAGCTATTAGCATTTTAAAAAAAGTGTGTTCGTATATTATTTTAAGATATCGAGTTTTAAAAAAATTACAAAAAAATAATTTACCTTCCACCCGGGTGGAAAGTAAAAGTAAAAAAACGTAAAAGTAAAAAAACGTCAACTTTCCCCCTTTCAAAGATAGATGAAATGCATGCATGCAGGGTTGTAAATAAAATATATAATATGCCACAATGTCGTCCAAGAACGTGAAATGTCAATCAAAAACTATATAACTTATTAGCATAATTTAAAAGGAAGAAATCGTGCGCCACTGTTAAAAAACAAAATAAAAATCCCATACACACGTCCTAAGGGACACTAAAGCAACAGTCTACTGTTCGGATTCAAGGCCAACTTTATTTTGCAACAATTACGCCGATTTGCGCATGCCCCCTTCCTCTATAATTATATCACCAGAACATTTGTTCCGGTTGATTTTCGAGATTTCAAGACGCACGGTCTCCGTCTTTCTCTCACGCATCGCGACTCGACGCGAAGTCGGTCGAGGAAACCAAGACATGGGCAAAAAGTGTAAGAAACGATGGAATCGCCGAACAAGCTTTCGATTACATTGCACTTGCATCGGCGGGAGGCGGGGAGCGAAGGGGGGGAGGCGACTCAGGAACAAACGGGGTGTTTGAACGACTCAAGGTCCGCCGCGGGATGGGTTTATTATGCAGGAGGTATTTTGCAGGTTTGCCAAATACTCCGTACTAATGTCCATATTAAGGCAACGAAGAAAATACGTTTTGAATTGAATTTTAGTTGAAATGCCGGGTGTTGCATTATTGAACATATGAAATCCCATGTAATTTTTTTAGGTGGCTGAATATTGGCTTCCCCGTATATTTTATAGAAAAACTGCATTATAACTTCATGACGAGGCCGATACGATAAATCCATGTCCTGTTTGAATACATTTTGATGAGCCAATCCTAAGCTATTCAATTAAACGTGATGGCAAAACCGCGAAACTCTCATAGTTCAGGTAATACAGCGAACACAGCAAATAAATTCTATGACGCTATTGCAAAAAATTGACGTGAAGCTGAAAATCAACGAATACTTATAAACAAACGAACAAACCCGGCATCCATTACGCCTGGCATCAGCTGACAAAGGCACGTGCTTTTCAAATGTCACTTTTGTCCAAATTTTTATTTCAGTCAACATTTTAAAGTGACATTTAACCAACAAAAAAACATTCAAAACCCTTTTATTTGATTTACTAAGTGGTGAAAATCAATATTAGGATTCTGGCATGTTTTAAGCTGTAAATATCACTTTAAAATAATCCTTACACACTCTTATCATTTTTTGAACTAGTAACGTAACTACAAATGAAAATTTAAACTTCAGAAATAAGCTTGCAAGTGGTTTTTTTTTAAAAATAGGTATAGTAAATCATAATTTACATAAAATATTTTACCATCTTCAAGTGGGCTCTAGGTCCTAGCAAATATTTCAAGCTTCAAGTCCAAGCATATTTTTGGGCCCCATATGATTTAGGAAACGAAATTATTATTGATGCTTACTCTCAGTAAAGATGACTAAATGAATATTTCAATTACAAATTACTCACTTGCACCAAAAAGAAAACGACGTTTCTCGTGAAAAGATTAGAAAATTAAAAGTTATTTTAAAATTTAAAGATGCTGCGTCTTCTCCACCATTTTAAATCACATCAATGTTGCTTGATTTCCATTCCCGCCAGACGAAGGAAGTTGGCTTGTTTCACAATTCGTGCTGTTCGCATTCTATGCATGTCTCTGTCTGCAGCAACCTTCCCTAATTCAGTAAAGTGAGACAAATATGACCAGGATCAAGTCACCTGCATAAACACCCACTTTTTGGCAATCCATATTAACTCTACGTAAGTATGATTTTGAGTGAAACAGATAGATAAAAGTAGGTTACTTGTGAGCGCATGGAGCAGAGTAGGCTTAGCATCACTTCCAATGCCTTCTTACGTGTTTCGATCATGTTGCAGTTAAAATCACAGAAAATATTGTTTTATTATGAGTTATTTCATATTTCCTGTACTGGAATTATTGTAAGGAATAAAATAATAGTCAATACTTAATAACTGTGATAATTTTCTTCGAAACGATGTGGCAACACAGCATTTCAGATGCAACAGCCAGTAATAATTGGAACCAGCATCAGGAATTATCTGCAGCAAACATTATTTTGCCCGACAAAATGGGGTTATTGATACAGTACAAGGTCAACGAGGATTAGGTCCGTTCGAAAAGGAGGAAGATGCAATATCTGAAGTACTCGGACGTGATGCAATGGAAAATATTTTCCGAGAAGTACTGACATTTTATACGGGGTATTTCTTAATGGTGTGTTAATATTCCATAGTGTAATTGCTTAGGTCATTTTATAAAGAACTGTTTTTTTGCTACAAGGAACCAGGTGTTGATATATCTGCAATAAATCATACCCCAAAAGAAAGAGAATTGAATAAGAAATAGAACCAAAAGAATTGTTTTTATCTTTTACAGAATAAAAGTTATGTGGGGTTAGTTAAAAATTGTGTTTGGTCTTTTTTTCAGTTTTTTGCTTATATATTCGGTCTCGACCAATGGAGAGTAATGTCTATTTTCAGTATGCTGTTTCAAGTGGTGAAGGAAGGTCCCATATATGGATACCTCGTTTTTCTTAATATCCGGCAAGGCCCTCAGCGAATGGCTACGCTGAACGGCAACGTAAAATTCGCAGCTATTATTATTAATCACTATCGACATAATTTTTTTATTTATTTCATTATCTGAATGGATAAAATATGGACGTTACATCGGCGTTGTCAGACGTTCGGCTCTTTCTAGCAATCGCAACAACATAAAAATTTACCATTACCACGCGAAATCGCTTTTCATTTTTCTATAGTAGTATACTCCTGGTAAAAACCTTCAGAGTCAGACCCGTGAAGTGATTTGCAAATGTTTACAAACACAGATATGTGGTGCATACAAACTTTTATGTCATACCAGTTCGTTTTAAACAATAAATATTTTTTTTAAATTTAATTTGATTTACCAATTTTTATTTTTACCTGCGACATTACCTAGACATTATTATAGCCTGCGTTTTTGTTGCTAGGGAGATAAGTATTCAAATGTTTAATGGGTCAAAGTCTAAAATCAAAAATTGAACAAGGTTTTGATATTCCCGACGAAATTGAAACAAATGCTGAAAAGGCAACGCAAAACCTGTTATCGAGAAAATCCAGAGACTCATACGACAAAGAATATGACCAATTTTTGCAGTAGATGTCAGAAAATGCTGTAGAAAACAATAACGAAACTGTGCTGTTGGGCTACTTTAATGATCCATCTGAAAAAATTTCCCCGAGCTCGCTGTGGGCTAAATATTCGATGATAAAGAAGACTTTAATGGTCAGGAATATTAATATATGTAATTTTCATAAATTATGCGAGTATTTAAAGCAAAGGTCAAAAGGGTACCAGCCAAAAATTCCAGTGTGTTATCTAGAGAAAATGTCCTAAAATTTATTCATGAGGCACCAAATGAAACGTTTTTAATGAACAAGGTGGCATTATTATTTGGTGTATTTGGTGGATGTCGGCGGCAAGAACTTGTAAATATGTTAGTCGCACATGTAGAAGATAGAAAATCTTTGTTGTAACGTTGTCAGTAACCTAAACTGACAAAAATCGACTTTTCACCATTATTGATGAAGACGAAATGAATAGTTTGAAACTTATAAGAGATTACATGTCTTTGCGGCCACATGGCTGCTCAGAAAAAAGACTATTCTTAAGCTACAGACAAGGTAGCTGTAATGTACAACCTGTTGGAAAAAACACATTTGGGAAAATTCCCTGTATTATTGCAAAATATTTGGGTTTGAACAACAACGAAAAGGACACTGGTCATTATTTACGTCGAACGTCGGCATCTCTTTTAGCAGCAAGTATGAATACGCTGAAGCGCCATGGTGGATGGAAGAGTACCACAGTTGCTGAAGGATATTTAAAGGACATCATATCCTCAAAAATGAGGTTGCAAGGATGTTGGCAGGCGTACCATCTGGATCTCGCATTTTCTTACAGAAACTAGAGACAAAGACAATGAATCATTAGTCAACCTTTGCTGCATGAAATTTAGCTAACAGCGGAACCTTCCAGAATTGCCAGTTCTATGTAAATACAACCAAATAATATATAAACGTAAATTTATATTTTGTTAATAAAGAATAAGTCAATCGAAAACTGTTTTTTGCGTCTTTGCAGGCCATAATGTGTACTTTATGCCAGCATGTAGATGGTATCTAAGGTATAAAAACACAATAATGCACTGGTATGACATAAAAATAATAATAGCACGCCCTTGACTAGACCATGTTTTAAACGATATTGCTCCCCCCCTCTTACCGATACGTCGGAGACACAGATACACTTGTCGACCTGTAATTTACTCGCTCTTGTTCTATTATTTAAGATTGCACGTCTTCACCAAAGAGGTTGTGTGATAATTGTATTGTTTACTCAACATTTTTTCCGTACTAATTGCGTACAAATATGTTGTCGTAATCGTATTTATGCAAACATCCTGATTTTAGATAAAAAAAAATAATGGAGAACTAAATAAATAACCGTCTTGCATTTTATTGAACTACATTTTTTTTTATAATTCATTTCGCAATATTTATCTGTTATTGGTTTGACATTAATTCCTAATTAGATTAAAGAGAATTATAAAAGTTCGTTGCTTGGCTATTCCATAAAAAAATCTTTAATTAATTCAATGTAGATTTACTGGTTTCGCAGAAGGTTGGCATTTGCGAATAAATAATGGAAAACTAAGGCCGGGTTCACAGGGCAATATACTGCACATTTTTCTTACATTAATCGGTAAAAAAAGAATAACTGAAGCTTTCATCCAGCGATCATTTGGAGTAGACGTGTGCACGATGGATCCACATGTTGCTGTAGGTACTTATCAGGGTTGTCCGTATCGTAGAATTTACTACCGAGGAGGGTTGTGACAATTTTTACTTAAAAGAACATAACTACCACCATTATGAATTGTATGCCGCAATGTAGCTCAATCCTTACTCTCTTAAAAACAGTCATCAAAGTCAATAAAAGTTATAAGGTTTCTGACAAAAACCACGAAAACTGAAACTAGTCCCTTTGTCACAACTCTCCTAACACCGAGGTAAATGGTGACAGGTACCAAGGTAAGTTGTGACAGCTGTGTATCTAGACTATATTTAATAGATAAAATTACTTTTATATGAATTATAAACAAAACACACGTTTTTTTGCATAAAATTACTTTAAATGTCATTTGGCATAATTGTAGGAACTACGATAACATGAAACATTAACATAACAGTAAATCTTTTATAAGTAATTATGGCATGATTATATCAAACTTAGGTTGTAAGAATTGACCAAAGCAAGCGAAAACAGAAAAAAACATTGCGAAAAGTGTGTAAAATAAGCTACTAGAAAATAACCTTTAATAGAAGAGTTGTGACTGCGTGTCACAACTCTCCGAGGTGCCAAAAATCGCGATCTGGTCAGAATAATAATTCGTAATTTCGAAACAAGATGCAAACACAGCAAGGCAATGCCACGCTTTGAAACTGCAAACCCACACGATATAAGAAAAATAGCACAACCATGTGAATGTAATATATCATGATATAAATACAAACAAAAATTTCATAAAAAATTGACTTTTGGGTTGCTTTTCATGCAGACGTCGTAATCACGCAACCGCTTGTCGTGTGCCATTGGCGCGTACTGCGTCAAGTAGCGCCTCTATAAACAAACAATCGTGCGCTGTTGCCAGCTCGCTAACGGCCATAGATTCCGAGAAATCGTCGTTGTCACAACTATACTCTGTCACAATTCTCCTCGGTCTCCCCTAATAAATGTAATTATTATTTTGATTGGCTGCAAGTGTCAAAAACACAACGTAACCTCAACTTTATTATTATAAATTTTATGCTAAAAGGTTGGAAATTCGAGTAGAAAAGTAGAAAATAGTAGTTTTGGGTTATTGTTCTTCTGTTGCTTTTTGATTGGATAAAAATATTCTAAAAATGAACGGGAAAGTAACAAGTAGCGTGACAGTAATGAATGTCCTTTAATCCATAATTTTATCGAAAAAAATGACTCTTGCTAAAAAGTTTTGCTTGCTTGAAAACCTTCTTAGCCATAGTCGGGTATCCGAAATAGTGTACAGAGTGGCCAAAATTGTGGAATTGATCAAAGAATATAATCTGTAGTCCTAAAAATACATCACAATGCCCTTTTGAAGCTGCTTCTAGAATTATGGCTTGGGCTGACAGTAACCAAGTCGAATTTAACGCTAAAAAAACCCAGGCAGTAGTTTTCTCTAAAAAGGTTAACATTACAGAACCAGATATAGTCATGGACGGACACGCAATCCCACTGGCTACATCTATCAATTTGCTGGGCGTCAATCTGGGAGGAAATATGTCTTAGCATAACCACGTTGTGACAATCACCGAGATAGCTTCTCAGAAACTTGGTGTACTTGCCGAACCAAAAAGTTGTATACACCTCAACAACTTTTGACACTATACAAAGCCCAGATTCGATCATCACTAGAGTACTGCTCTCATGTCTGGAGCTCCGCACCCAAACATACTCTTCGGCTACTGGATTCCATCGAAAGGAGGGCCATTCGTCTGATTGGAGACCACGAGCTGACGAAGAACCTCGACA
The DNA here is from genome assembly GCA_963991005.1 of Barypeithes pellucidus. NCBI lineage: Eukaryota > Metazoa > Arthropoda > Insecta > Coleoptera > Curculionidae > Barypeithes > Barypeithes pellucidus. The sequence goes on along the minus strand of OZ022565.1, from coordinate 17,029,540 downwards.
GCCTACAACATCGAAGACAGGTTGGGGATTTGTCACTCTTTTACAAGTATTTTCATGGAAGGTGCTCGGCTGAGCTTGCCCTCTTAGTTCCGCCCAGACGAGCGAACTTCATTATTTAAGAATTCTTTCATCGGAGGACTTCATCCTTATGGAACGACCTTCCTGAGGTCGTTTTTCCAATCGAATATAACCTCCAACGATTCATAACCAACGTGAATCGCTTTATTCGCACACGCACCACTCCCAGAGCCACTCCCTCCTCCTATAGTGCTTGTGTTTGATCATAAAAAAAAAATTATGGTCTCTCTCTAAATATGCTGGCGAGAAACAGCCACATTTTCCCCCTTTTTAGTCACCTCGTAGAGTCAGAAATAATTTGGAACTGTCTTTTAAGAGACCTAATCGATTAGTATTTATATGCCATATATAGCCTCCTTATATAGCGTAGACGCCGTTATAACAATATTTTTTACATATATTAGAGTGGATATCGCTAAACAAAACATGTACCAGGACATCTCTTGTTTCAATTTTTTGAAATTTACTAAATTAGGTTTTAAAAGTGACAAAAATGAACATGATATCTACAGTAGTGAACACCCTGTATTATATTCATATACGGAAACCAAAAATATAACACAGAATTTCCTGTTGAAATTGTTAACAAGCCGCACACGCCAACCGGGCTAAAAATATTCTTCCTTCCTCGCTAAATTCTAAATTTAACCATCTTACTCGTGAGCTATTCCGAGTAATTATTTTCTATTGGCCGATGGACCACCCTTACGACCAATGGGGGCCGTTCAAAAGGTAAAACAGGGACCGTGATGAATTTGGCGACGCTGAGGGTACGGACCGGCTTGCGGATGAAGCGGAAGATTTTGGGCCAATTGCATTCAGGGGTTGTCGAAAAGGAACGACAAAGCAGGAGATACCAATCTTAATGATGACATACACCGGGTACATACGAAGCTGAGTGAGCTATTACTCGCACTGACCGGGTTTTTCTTTTTTTTGCAAAGGAAACAAAGACCGTTCGTAAATTCGCGTCGCCCCCGGTCCTCAGGCCATAAGTCTGGCCAGTTTGGTGTGCTGGATGTACACAGGCCCACTAACATGGCGACTGCAATGGCGGGTGACGCGGTCGGTCAGTGGTTCACCGACCCGCTGAAGTGCCTTTCCGCGATTTCAAGGTCAGTCTCTAACCGCCAGACAGCCAATGTTTAGCTTCCGTTTGCCCTGTTGTCATATCTACTTGCATACAATGGTCCTTGTTAGAATTATAATCGCAACAAGATGAAGCAACCAATTAAATATTTCATTTGGCCCTTAAAATTTGATTTGATCGGGTTTGTCCTTCCCTTATAAGAGTTGGGTATGATTTAAAACAATTATAGAAGCCCTTGGTGTATCAAGGTCTCTCGTTGTTCAACTAGACAATTCCATGAAGGGGGGCCCAATTTATCAAGCTAAATTTCTAAATACAAGAGCATATCAAGCGATATCAAAGTATACATATTTTATGTATCTGAATTTATCAATACCTTGTACACATCTACAGTTGTTAACATGGAAATATGGAAGGGAGAAAACCGATGGTTAATTGAAATATCAAAAAAAGAAGGATTTTCTGATGTTCAGGATAGAGACTAGAAGAATCGAGCGAGGGAAAACATTGGTAAAAAATAATGAAAAATATAAAAGGAGGAGGAGATAGATAAAAATTAAGGATACTTAATTAAATCAGGTTAGATAAGGAATTCCACAACTATTGCTGTTGCTAAAGCGTTCCTATTGAAACCATATAGTTCCAACAAATTTCTCTGGTATATTTGTGACCGGTTTGCGGATTGTCTGGAAGTGAATTGCCACAGGAATGAGCAATTATAACTAAAGATTTGACATCAGAAACGCAACATAAAACGTCATTTTATTTTTGAAGTGATTTTCATAGTTTATTTGCGAGTATGAGTGATTTTTCGTCTTTTGAAGACTCTTTGTTGTATTTTCACCAATCGCGATCGGGTTATGACAAGATTTTGTAGTCCTGCGGTCCAAAAACAGTTTGAAACTGATCAAAAATTCAGAGATTTGCTTTGTGGAGATGAGCCTAATTTTGTCACCAGACCGATGAACTTGCATGTTACTGAGACAGTTTCATTTTCGAAGTGTGGAATTAGTTAGTCCCAATTTTCGCGACGAAGTTAAAAAAACATGAGATGCACACAAGCAAATTTCCGTTTATAAATTAACAATAAGTGAATAATCTTATGGTATTAAATTTTTTAACACACAAACAAGCTTCGAAAAATATTGATTTAATGTCTAGCTAGTTTGAAGGAACATTAAAATTTGCATTGGCCGAGGTCGCGGTCCTAACAACACACTTACGTCATTTGGTGAGTTGATTGGCTTTTTTAACGATTAATAATTCAGGTAACAAAGGGTATTCATGTTAATTAGTATGAAAAAAACAGACATAACAAAATACGATTTCGTTAGTCGTCGCGAATGAGGTTTGAAATTAGGACTGCTATCACTAAATTTAACGCTGACTGGTGGCATGAGGTGAGATAATTTTCCTTGGTTGAAAACTATAGTACAATATTTAATATACATTGATGAGGAAATGTTCCGGAACCGATTAATTACAGGACAACGAGAAGTGATATCCGATACTGAAGAATTTACCAAAATTTAAAATAACATCTAAATAAAAAAAAAATTCAACACTCTGTAACAAAAAATGTAACCGTTGCGGACATATCTTCATATGAACTTTTCTAAATAAAATCACCTAAGGAATCACACCCTGAAATATTAGCACGCCATTAAGGAACACCCTGTATAACAAATAAATATTCATACCTAACCTGTTTCTAGATGCTATTGCCATAATCAAATATGTTGTTTCCAACTACCAAAAAAAAAACTATACAATCAACAAAATAAATAACCAACAACCCACCATAAATGATATTGCGCCTCGTATTGGGATAGGTCACTTGAGTTTATTTATTAAAAAGTTGTTAATTAACTATTAACAACTTAATAGAAAAAAAAAACTAATGATTACGTAGCAAAATTATTGTTCTACAGGGTGTTATGGAAATGACTTATTATATTTAAATGGGTGACTCCTAGGGCGTCCTAGAGAAAGTCTACATACTTTTTTTGTTAATCGAATATCTAAATACTAAGGTAAAAACCCTTTTTACCCACATACTGTCGCGAGGTTCCATCTGGATTCAGTTAGCAACAATGTACTACTACTAGAGTATACTAACAGTGTTGCCAGATCACACCGCATGTTTCGCCCTTGCTTGGATACCTGCCGCGCGCGGCTCTCGTTGCTTCAGTATGTTCCGAGACTCGGGGATGGATTGACCCTGTCCACGGTTCCACGTGCTTGATGTATACGAATTTTAAACGTTTTGTTAGTTGTAGCGTTACCCGATTTTTTTCTGTTGTGAAATAATTCATAATAAGAAATATTGTGATGTGATTTCAAATTTGTGTGATATTACCTATTGTTGGTTCTTTTGCAAAACATACTTTTTGTGATTATTTTTTTATGGAATTTAATTATAAAATCGAAGGTAAGAGAGTATGTACCTTAAAATTGTAGTATTGTTTTTCTAAAAAGCTTGAAAAAGAAGTGATAACGCGGGTCAAAGACGTCTTGTTGTCAAAAACTGAACACGTGCGTTTACAATTCTGTGTTGCAATATATGACGCCTCAATAAACTATTGATTGCGAACGTCCTCAGTAGCGGCCACGTAAATTTTCAGATTTCATATAAAGTGTATATTTCGTACAATAATTCATAGCGCCATTTAAGGTTATAATAAGTCATTTCCATAACACCCTGTATATTGCATTTTTTAAATCGGAAAGACATGTCAATTTTATTGTGAAAGTGGGTGCTTTTCAAGAATATTTGCAACCTTCGTGATTTACCCCTTGGGAGGGGTAGGTGTTACCCTTAAAATCTTAAATGAGAACCACACAATATTTTTTTTAATAATAACTTAAGAACGATAAATCTCAGTGGTGCCGGCAAATTCTAGTTAAGTCCATTTTTGCAACATGATTTCTTGGAAAATACTACTGAAAAAATTATAAATGAAGGTATTATTGATGGAAAGAGATCTGAACGTACCCTACGTAGTACGTTTTAGTGGTTTAATAGTGATTTCATCGCTCAATACAGAGAATTAATAATGGATCTTGTAACAACTTATTTAATCGGGAGTTAAACTGTTGTTAAATCGTTTTTAACGGAAATAGACTCCTAAACATAAACGGCTACTTAAAATATCAGCGTTAAACAAATACACAAACCGTTATACGCGTTGCTCATGGCAAAACTATTTTTTTTCTACCAGACTAAACATTTTTAAAAAGCTTTTTAAGAAACAGCCCCGAACCGTCCATCAATTCATTAAATATTATCGGTCCACAAAAAAAAATCGATTTTTTACTGAGAAAACTCCTAAGAACAATCATTTCTTCCATTTTGGACATTTGGACAAAATATTTCCAGAGCGGTGGTCCTTTTAGTTAGCCGCCTCTAAGATCTCCAGACTTCACACCACTAGACTTTTGTTTATGGGGCTGGTTCAAAAATGATAGTGACTCAGAACTAAATTTAGAGTACAGTAAGAATTGATTATTGGAAAACTTTTCTGTATACACACGTTGTACTGTGTTTTTTTTTCTTTATTTTTTTTTTATGATCAAACACAAGCACTATAGGAACAATCCTTAAATCCTTTAGGGCACTATGAGAGTGGTGCGTGTGCGCCAAAAGCGATTCACGTTGGTTTTGAATCGTTGGAGGTTATATTCGTTGGGAAAACGACCTTGGGAAGGTCGTTCCACAAGGATGAAGTCCTCCAGATGAAAGAATTCTTATATAACGAAGTTCGAGGAGTACTAAGCTTAACCACATATGGATGGGCGGCAGTGGTTCGTCGTGTATTTCTGCTATTCGTCGCTCTGGGCGGAATTAAGAAGGCCATGTCCAGTGCTATCGTCAGCAAAACTAAATATCGGATTTTTAGTTTTCACTAGAAGGTCGTTAATGTAGAATAAGAAGAGAGTGGGAGACAATATTGACCCTTGAGGAACACCGGCATTGATGGTGAAGGTATCCGAGAGTAATCCGTCAATCGCCACTTGCAGAGAGCAACCATGCACAGGATCGACTGGGCATACCATAGGATCGCAGTTTACTTAGAAGCCCCTCATGCCAAACACGATCAAAAGCTTTAGAAATATCCAGTGCAACAGCCCGAGACTCGCCATGATGTTCGATTGCGTTGTTCCAAATATGGGTGACATAGGCTAGAAGATCACCATTTGATCTGGACTTATGAAAACCATATTGATGATCGCTGATAATGTTGAAGCGTTGAAGCTTTGCATGTGTAGCTGTTTGCAGCGGCGGCTTCTCCATTAGGTCATTGGGTCAATGACCTCCCTATAAAAATTTAGGAAATAACACTTTTTTTTAAATTAGAATTTACTACAAATGTACCTACTATAATAATTTTTACCTATAATATTTGAAACACCCCCGTAAACGCAAGCGTGTAGTGCGATTCAAAAATCGGGCTGAAGCCACTAATTGACCATGATAGCTTAAATGGAAACGAACTTATCCGAGCTCTGACGATTCCGGCAAGCGGGAGAAACATACGCGAAGTTTACCGCCGCTGGGTCAACAGCCCGGTTTATTGAAAATCTGAATAAGATGTACCTATGAACCTATGTCGTCACATCATTAGTAATTATTAAATGCTTGGAAAAGAGATGGCAGGTTCCAGGTTGGACGTAGGTCGTAGGTCGTAGGTCGCGCAACATTTTCATTTAGTCTTGTAATTTGTAATAATTTGTCTTAATACGAATATTTAATGTGTTAGTAGGTAGCTGAAGTAGAGAAATTTTGTTATTTTTTATTGTTTTTCTTAGTGATTGTAGTTTTTACTATTTTATACTAGTAATTAATAAACGTTATTATGTCGGTCGTACAAAAAGTTAAGGAACTTAAAATTAGAAATGAACTAAATTTCGAAAAACGTTTGGAACTAAAGGAAAGTGGTCGCCCGCTGCCAGATCTAAAAATTAAGCAGACTAGTAGGGACAAAAATAAAGACGTTAATCGTAATTTTCGCAGGTCTATGTATGATTTGTCTGACTGGATTTGCGGGTGCGAAGTAAGTAATGCATTTTACTGTTTTGTATGCATTATTTTTTCGAATGACTCTCTATGGTGTAAAGACGGTGTCCAAGATTTAAAGCATTTAAAAGACAAAATTAAAAAACATGTTTTATCGGCAGACCACATGAAAAGTTCCATGAGTTTTGCTACAATCGGTAGTGTTGATATTCGAGCTCAGTTAGACAATGCTTATCGACAATCGGTAAGAGTTTTTAATGAAAGTGTGTCAAAAAATCGATATATTTTAAATAAAATCATAGATTGTGTCAAGTTTTGTGGGGCATTTGAGCTGGCTCTACGAGGACATGACGAAACAGACTTGTCTGAAAATCCGGGAATATTTCGTGGACTAATAAACTTTGTTTCAGAGCTCGATCCAATATTCAAAGAATACTTAGATAACGCAACGGTTTTTAAGGGTACATCTAAAACTGTGCAAAATGATTTACTTGATTCTATGTTATCGGTGGCTCAAGAACAAATTAAAATGGAAATTCAGTCAGCTAAATATATCGCTGTTCAAGTGGATGAAACCACCGACAGCTCCAATAAAACACAAATGACTTTTATAATACGATATATATTGTCAGGCATCGTTCATGAAAGATTTATTAAATTTATAATTCCCTCCGGTACCACAGCCGAACACTTGTCAGACGTTATTTTAAAAGAATTGGACATTTTAGAAATAAATAAAACACCGGAAAAATTAATTGGACAAAGTTATGATGGAGCATCTACTATGAGTGGACGATTAGGTGGAGTGCAACAAAAAATTAGACAACGATATCCTGCTGCTAATTTTATTCATTGCTATGCCCATCAATTAAACTTAATACTGCAAAAAGCAGCTAGTCAGAATAAAAACGTAAAAATTTTTTTTGCAAATTTACAGGGGTTTTCCACATTTTTTAGTAGATCTCCAAAACGTACAGCAGTTCTCGACAAATTTGTTAAAGTTCGTTTACCCAGAGCTGTACCGACAAGATGGTATTTTAATGCACGTTGTGTGGAAACTGTATTTTTATATCAGTATGATATTCTGGCTTCTCTAGAGAAGATAATTGAGACTGAAGACGATTCTAATACCATTAATCAGGCCATTGGGTTAAAGACATTTTTGCAAAGTGTAGATTTTCTTTATTGGTTAAATTTTTTCCATTTCATAATGCCCCACTGCGAAATTCTTTTTAATCAACTTCAGAAACGCGGTATCGATGTTATATTGATAAAAAATTTCATAGACTCATTTAAAACTTCAATTCAAAATATCAGAGATAAAATAATAAATGAAATATCCCCAGAAATACCTTCATCTTTAACGCTTAGTGCCAAAAGACCAAGAAAAAATGAAGATTCTAATCGTCAAGTCGCTTTGGAAGTTTGTGACATAATAATATCTGAAATTAACCACCGCTTTAGTTTTAGTGACCATTTAGTAATCGCTCAATTATTTTATAGCGATCAATTTGAACAATATAAAAATCATTTTCCGGACCATATTTTAAAATCAGTGAAAGAAAACTTTCCAAGTATAAATTATTTAAAACTTAAAACTGAACTAAAAGTTATTTACGAACGGGATGATTTCGATAAATGTTCTGGGGCCGTACCAATGCTCCAATTATTTATTAATAATAACCTTAGTGCAACTTTTTCGGAAACTGTCAAATTGTTGACTATACTGTGTACGTTACCGATGACAACTGTAGAAAGCGAGCGATGTTTCTCTACATTAAAGAGAATAAAGACATTTTTACGTAATACTATGGGGCAAGAAAGACTATCTGCGTTGGCCATGTTGAGCATAGAAAAACCATTTATAAGTAGTATTGCTAATTTTAATGAGCGTGTTATAACTCATTTTGCAAATGTTAAAGACCGAAGGGTTGATCTAAAATTTAAAATAGTTTAAAAAAATTATTTTTTCTATATTGGTATCAACTCCAAGCTAATTCGATGCCGTTTTTAGTATCGAACTGAGCTTGTCTCGAAACCATTTTTTTTTCTTTTTTAAAGGTTGGTAATTTAAGGTCATACATTTTATGTTTGTTTGCAGAAATAATTTCTAAAGTAACCTCACACCTGTCAAGTTTACTTTCTTTGTAAAGCTGAACACAGCACTACAATATTTTACAAATTTAAAGCTTTGCAATTTCCGTTAACTCAGGAGGATTAAAATCATCTTGGTTCATATTGTTTAATTATTTAAGAAAATTTTCAGTTTTGCGAAAAAATGATAGACATGGATAATTTATCAAATGCTATAAAATCATAATTTGATAGTACATATTACCAACATAAAATTTTCACATAAATATTTACGAAAGTTATATATAGCATGTATTTTTTTAATATGGATTTTTCTTATTAAGAAAACGTAAAATAGAAAAAATAGTACCTATAAAGTACTTGTACTTTAATATACTATTCTTGTATCGCATATAGCGTAATGACCCCCCAATGAGATTGACCACGAGCCGCCACTGGCTGTTTGTAGTAGCTTGTGGTAGTGTTTAAATCTTAAACTTAATTTTAATCTTGTATGACTCCGTCTGAAATTTTTATGGAAACGATTCATTCATTTTTAATTTTATTATAGGTACATACCGGTCTCACAATATATCTTTAATTCAAAATAAAAATAAATTAATATATAGATATCTATATTTTCAAGCCGACCCTGTGCCCATTTATTGGGGTTTAAAGATTTAGACGTAGACACAGGTAGTTGATGGATTGTAGTACAAGTCAACGGTATATTTTGAACCATTGCATACAGCATACATTCAGTTTAGTTGCCAGAGCCTAGATAATGATGTTTTTTGAGGTTAGGCTACTTAGCCGGCGACTGCAATTGATATTAATTATTCATTTAAACTGTCGACAAGTTTGTGAGTTCATTCCGTCAGTATAATTCGCCGTGGAAACAGGAACACTTTTATTCTCGTTTGTTTTGTAGAGTCATATCGTTGGTCATACTTTTACACTCGCCAATAGAAACCGAAAGTAGACAGCCTACGTGCAAGGAAAATGTATTTTTATCCGCTGCCGAGGCGCAACGAGCTGTATTATCGCTTTGACATTGACCTAGGTCGCGCTTTACGCAATGCTATATACCTATTTGTTGTTTGGCGACGAGTTTTGATTTATAGAGAGCAAATTTAAGGGGGGCGATAAGAGAAATAACAATTTTCTTGCGTGGGCCAAAATAAGAAACGTAACGGAATACAGGGTTTTTAAAAAATTATTATTTTTCAAATAAATATTTCCAGGCCGTTCAAATTTTTATTTTTACTATTATCACGTCACGTGAATTCACGTGTTGTGATATCGGCAAAATAGCACATGCTGTCACGGATTAGAAACAGACTAAGTACACTGCAGATCATTTGTATTGCATATTTTGTGTTTGTCAAGATCGCAAGTGAATCTTGTAGCCTTCTAGCGTTAAACTCGGACACAGTGTTATCACGCGTGCCGAATATGTAAATTTGCAGAAATAAAATTGTGCTGTCAAGTATGACTTGCCGTGAGCTGCATGAGGTGACTATAGTGTACATCCAAACCTATTTATAAGCACGCATAAACCGCCTTGCAGATATTTCGGGTATGCCGTGACATTGCGTGATAGCATGTGATCTCACGTGACGTGATAATAGTGTGTTTGCGCCTTAAAGAGCAGAAATTCTAGTGTAGAGTCAATTTTCATCTGCCACTAACGCTGCAGTTGATCCAAAAAATTACACTCCCCGCCGCAACAATTACTTTCGTTTTAAATGTAGAAAGAAAAGAAGTAATACGAAAATGCGTTAGGTAAAACATATTTTTATTTATTTTTTAATTTTACACAAGGAAATACAACTTTTGGAAAATAAGAAAGGTTTTCTTAGTGTGTATAGTGCTTAAACGTAAAGTCCCTTCTTCGGTTCTTAATTGTAGAAAATTGATCAATAACAGCCTCATTAGAGTTTTGAATACCCTCTATAAATTTTTTTTCATATATTTAATTTTTAAACTTTCTTATAAAGTCCCTAGATTTACCCTTTGTGGTCTGCGTTAAATTAATTTCGGGTTTAGGTCTTCCCGCATTCTTCACTTCAATTTCTTGCTTCAAACTCAAAGAGCTAAAGTGATTTTTTAAATAGTCCACCGTCAAACTATTCATTTTAACTTAATAAATATATAATATTAAAATATTAAAACATACACGCTCGAATTTCTAACTAGATGCACGAACAGACAACAGCGTGGTGCAGCGCCTCTTCCATGTTAAATCGCCATAGCCCCGCTATCCCCCGCTGTCTCCCGCCACCTGTTACTACAGAGAAACTGCATTATGCCCCGCCTACTTAATCGCACATGCGAGCAAGTCTCGTCACAATCGTCATTAACCTCGACCGATAATATACAGTTTGGTTGACGGTACGATAAAATATTATTGAGGGTCGGACTTTATACGATAAATAATATTCAATGAATATAAATTTATTTATTTTTTTATTCGTTTTGGGGGTGCACGTGCGCATGTGCTCCTGTGGAAGAACCGCCACTGGCTACAATTTAGCTTCATTATATTTTGTTCTGAAGTGTGACCTTTTCCTAACACAATGTTTTTTGATTACCGTCGTTAACCGATTTGTAAAAGAAGGTACAACTCTTTAAAGAAAGTATTGGGGTTTTTCAATTTAATTTTTTACATAATATACTACATAGTGGTAATCTATTTAATTTGATTATTAAAATGGTCTAAACTAGTGGTGTTGCCGGATCCATCTTTTCGAAAAGCTGGATACCGGAAACAACGCACACATTTTTGGCCGGATCCCGGACCGGAACTGTATTTACAAGGAAACGTTCTAAAAAGAGTTCACGAACCATTTGACTGCAGATCAACTGTGTCGCTGTGATTCTGTTCATAATTTCCACAACAAATATGTAATATTATTACGTAGATTGTTGGACGGAATTTACAAATAATTACCTCAAAACACACAAACAGGAAGCGCTGTAGTTCAGTGACATATGTCCGGGGATCTTCGAATCTCTTTAATTAAATTTGTTTGTAAACAACTGGGGGAGAAAGGAAACGGTAATAAATAGGTCAATAAATGATAACTTTAATTAAGAAGTAGAAAAAATACGTGGAAACTTTTTGGTGGAATTGTTTTTGCTCATGAAACCATTATAATTTTTAAAATGTGCCGATTCTTGTGCAAAAAGTTATCGTGTGCAGATTCTTGTACAAAAAGTTACTGTTTAGTTGTTAAGTTAAGTTATGAACAAAAAAAAACGGTTAAATTCACTATTTTTTTCACAAGGAGTTCACCCAACAACTATGCATATATAAGCATCGGGTACTTTTTACACTAATATTAATATTCTATATTATAACAAAAAAACTATAAAACCCGAACATTTTTTATTAAAGCTTAGAACATTTATATATCCATATTTTTCTTAAATTAAAAAATAACAATGCCTCTTATAACAGTATATATTTTTAATGATACGTATAACATATACATAATTCTCTCACTTATTATAAATATCGTACAAACCCGAACAAACCTAATCCCAGAGAAAGCAACTTACTTAAATTATTGATGTGATGTGATTTTAAATATGCCTGTATTATAAGCGCGGGGAACTGATTTGCTAAACGTCTAAACATGGCCAATTCCGAATATAAGAAATGTTTAATTAAGTGAGACTGTTACCGATAAAAAAATATTTTTATAATGATTATGATTACTCTAATAGTGTTAAGCGAAAATTTTGCTGCCGATGCGATTTAGGGATTTACAAACTTTCTAATGGTTTAATTATTCTCAGTGCGTGTAATCATTTTCATTAAGGGCGAAGTACGGTCCTGTTAGCCGGTTAAGGCAAATATAATTTATCAGGCGGTATTGCGCATGACATCTGACGATCAGCTTTGTTCACATGCGCGAGGCCATAAATTTGCCACTATTGCTTTTAAAGTTTGGCTATCCATAGATATAGATAATTCTATTTGTAGAAATTTAATAAGCACATTTAAGGAAGTATCGGAACTAAATCTCAAATCTGGATGGACTATCCAAGCTCATAGACCGTGGTAAAACCATCTTTTCTCTAATTGGCCAACAAATAAATAACATTAGACCTATCCAGAAATAACCCCCCATTCATACGATTCCTTTGTTTTTTTTTTTTAAATTTAGATTAAAATTTAACTTATTTATATTAACATAGCCTATGTATAAATATAATTTGTTTCTCAGGTTATGTCAGTTCCCTTAACAACCTATTGGCAGGCTATCTATATATTTTAAAATCTTGCAACACTAAAAATTAATTTGGCACATTTTCAAAGCGAAAAAAAAAATTCCGCATATTTTGTCGAAATATTTGCACGAGGAACCACAGCGTATTTTTTCGTATAATCCAGTTCACAATCAAAAATCGTCTTGTTGCGAAAACAAGCCATTAAAATCAAAAATGTACTACAGGCTTTATTATTCTTGTTTATAATTTTGATATTTGGGAAATTTTATTTCGTAACCCTGAAAGGTGGCGTGGAGGAGTACACTGGCGAGTTTAAATAATTAATTTTGGGATACTGAGATATACAGGGTGTTCCCTAATGACGGCTAATATTTCAGAGTCGGATTACTTAGGGTTTTGCTACAAGGTGTTAATTTTTTATATCTTCGAAAGTATTTAAGATCTTACAGTGAAACCTCTCATAACGGACGCGGACAGGCTGTTTTCATACCAAGAGTGCGAAAACCCTCCTTTAACCGGACAATTTTTTAAACAGTATATGGGAGACGAATAAGTACGGTGCAAAATCTCTCCGAAGACAGACCGAAAACCAATCGCGTATGCGTATAGCAGCGCGAAAGAGAATATTGATGGTGTGGAAGTTTGTAATTTGATAACAATGATTTGGGCGAGTTTATTAACATTGATAGCAATGTGCTATTAGAAGATGATAGTGACCCCATTAATACCGATTATGTAGCCCAAACTGAAACCACATCACTATCTGACGACTCTGATGAAGAAGTTGAATGCGGTAATCAAACAAATGTCACCAATTATCAACAAGTCATTAGTGTGGTAAAGGAATTATAAGGGTATGCAAAGAATAGAGGTGACTCTACAGCAATGGAATTGTTATCAGAATTACATTTTCTAGATGCAAGTATAAAACGCAAACACGTCAAAGTACGTTATTAGATTTTTTTAGTACTACATCCTAACTAAAACTAGTGTATTTTTGTTATGTTATGTTTATTTGTAGATACATAGACATAGTAATAATTTTGCATTTACATATTACCTAATAACAAATTTCCCATGGGCGGACACCTCTATTAGGCAGACACATTTAGACGGTCCCGTAGGTGTCCACCTAAGAGAGGGTTCACTGTATTTTCAATTTTGGTATGTGTAAGTACGATATAAAACGACATATTTGAGAGACACTGATATTTTTTCTGAGTCAATTCTACATAAAAACGATATCTTGTCTATTTCTCATCGAACCGTTCTTGATTAAAACAGTTTTATTCAATCGAAAATATCGAAAAAAAATTGTCCTTTGTTTCGTTGTTGCGAAACTATATTGCATATACGATGCGAAAACTCCAATTTTTTTTTATCTCGTCCTTCAAACCACCGCTAAACCGCCGAATTTTTAGAGATGACCTACCGCAAATGTCTGGCGATATTTTGCTATTTTTTAAGCCAGTTATTTGGCTTTAATTCGCAATAGAAAGAACCGGAATCAGCTACTTTTTTAAAATATGGTCGAGTTATGGGCGGGGCACCAACGTCTGGGGGTCAAACCTATTTTGGATATTAGCAAATATTATTTTGTACTCCGTAAATACAGGGCGGAACAATTTCGTCCTTCACCATTGGGATTTTGGGAACGGTAGGAGATACGCAGTCGGTTAAATTGGGATAAAGTTGCATAATTATGGGCCCAAGAATATGCCGCCAAAAAATCGAAACCAAAATGTTAAATTTTGCGTTTCGGTTTATATGCTTTCCTGGCTTTGTTCGAATAGATGTTCAGAAATAAATTCACTTTCTCATTCCACTTTTTATTCTCCACATCATCAGATTTTTAATGCGACGTTTCGTCGTTCAGTCACCATCATCTAGAGGTATTTTAATGAAGACAGTCAATTTAAGGAACAAAACGTCGGAAAATCAGCTAGTCTTGTATATAGTTCAACGTAGATTTCGGTCCTCTTTCATAATTTAAACAAAAAAATCCAGGCCCGTATTTAAAAAAATTAAGTTGATGATGGTGACCCAAAGGCGAAACGCCGCATTAAAGATCTGATGATGCCAACTTGTGCAGAATAAAAAATAGCAATGAGAAAGTGAAATTTATTCTCGGATATCTCTTCGAATAAAGTCGGGAAAAAATAAAAACCAAAACTCAAAACTTTAGATTTTTCCAAATATTTTGGAATCCCCATTTATGATTTTGCGGCATGCTATTGGGCCCATAATTACGCAACTTTGCCCTAATCTAACCGACTTCGTATCACTTACACCCCGTGTAGCCGAGGCTCAAAAAATTTACGCGTAAGAATATTTTCACAATCTTTATAAAGATAGAAATATTGGTTATGTATAATACTCTACCGGGAATTTATATAATATATTGGCAAAATAACTTAAAAAATATAAAAAAAATTGATCGTGCTCTGGGACCAAAATATATGTATACTGGACATCTGACAACACATTCCTCCAAATGTATTTTTATTTCAGAAAAATGGTAAAGAAGGCAGCTGTGTGAAAGTTTCAGCTTAGGAATTAAATCGAATTATTTTAGGCTAAATGTAGGAATTCGTTTTTTGGCCACCTTGTATTTGCCACACACCGCACGGTTTTTTGCAGGATTAATCTTACCGAAACTGTCAAAATTACGAATGGGCGCCATCTTGGTAAAGAAAATTAAATAGGAAGGCCCTATCGAGTACTTTACCTATCGATATTACTTCTCTATTCGCACCCAAAACAAAATGGCGGCGTTTTAAAAACTGCAAACTAGTTTTTTATTATCCTTTACTTCATTTTCTATCTTAGAAAAATAAATACAACTTGGCAGAGTGTCATAGGAATCACAGAGCTACACTTTCTTGCATATTTCATGGCGCTAAAATCAAAATGGCGGATAGGCGCCATCTTGTTAAAAAAATTGATTAGGAAGTGGGGCCTTGCGATGCATCATTTTAAAGGTCCGATCGAGTACTTTACGATCCCAGATTATTGTGTCCCTGTTCGTACCCAAAACAAAATAGCGGCTTTTAAAAAAATGACTATTTTCTTGTTTGGTTTGGGGCATTGAAGGAACCGTACTGCATAAGTACAACACACGTCTACGCCAATGAGAATAATGTATCGTGTCAACAGTCAACATGCCGGTGTTTAATCGGTTAAAACCGAATAAAAAAAAACCGTGCAGTATATTGCCGTGTGAACCCAGCATCAATAATTTAAACCACACTTCATCGAGACGATAACATGTACGTAAGCCCGATAACAACGTTAATATTCTAGCCTTGACCTTAAGTATGTTTTTTTACCCGGAAGTTCATATTACCATTAAGCCGAAAAACAACTTAAAAATCGATTTTCTTAAGCAGTAACTGTTTTATTATGCTCAGTCGTCGATACAGGGTTCATTATTAATACAGTATTGGTATTTATGGTTTTAATTTTTCACAAATTTGAATTCACAACTGGGAATTAAAATTTGGTTATCGGCCAATAACACCTTTCCAATAATACAAAGGGCAATGGAAAAGTTTTATCCCCATAAGTCCATTTGTTTAACGTGGACAATTAAGTATGTATATTTATGAAAATCTAGTTTAAACTCTATAATATCTGGCGCAAAATCAAACGTATCGTTACTTTGAAAAGATTCACATACCTTTAGCACATATTTTTCTAAATTCGCATTTTCTATAGCTTTTTGGTAAATTACACAGCCCAACAATGATGTCATGATGTCATGAATTTTATCAAAAATTTAATTAATTCCAAGACTAATGCCCTTTTAATTATACCTATTTATTCATAAATCACGGGAAATACTTAATTGTATATTGGCAAAAGGCCATATAATTATTACAGATAAGAAATAATTTTCCTTGAATTTTTTTGCCCCTGCAGATTTCTTATTTTCGTATTTGCAATTAGCACAAAATATACATTAGAAGGCAATAAAAGAGAATGAAATTGTATACCATAAGCCTCATAAATTAATTTGTTAACTTGGCTTGTGTCCTAGGGTTAGGGTACATATATAATTCCCATATGCGGAATATTGCCTGCATGTATTTGCAAAATTTAGTTGAGTTTCATTGCAAGAGGGTGTTTCTTGAAGAATCCTATTTAAACATGGCTTCTACAAGTAGAAGATCAGAGAGCTCATAAAAGATTCACATTTTACAGAATCGATGACCGAAACTGAATTTAATACACGGTGCTCTTTTGTTAAAGTTGTGCGAAAGTTTCTAGGAAACAATAAATCGGAAAATAACCGAGATACAGTGGAAGATATGCTAAACAACTTTAACCAACATGGGTGTAATATGAGCACTAAGATTCATTATCTCCACAGCCACTCGGAACGATTCCCAGAAAATCTTGGCGACCTTAGTGAAGAACAGGGGGAACGAATCAACCAAGATATAAACTATGGAAGAGAGATATCAGGGTAGATGAGACATTCACACGATGGCCGATTACTGCTGGAGTCTTTAACGAGACTGTCCTTTTCAATCTCCTGCGAGAAAATGTTATAAAAGGAAGTTTTTGGCTGATGCAGATTAATTAGCTCATTTTTATTTATTAGTTTAGGTTAATTTAAATTAATAATTCAAGTTAATATTGTTAATGTTATTGACAGATGATCTTTGTATTTGTTGTGGTGTGCAATGAATATTTTTCTTCCATTCCTGAGTTGTTCTTTGGTGGTAGCAGTAATACATATATAATTATGCGATATAAAATACCCTTAATCTCGAAAATATAGCGTATGGTCCTAGTTTTCCGATCCGATGGATCAAATCTGAGGTTATTTTTAGGTTTAGCAGACTCAAATTACCTAGGCACAGTAACAAAATTGCCGGCATCAAATTATGTGTTCACCAGTGTTATCTGCACATCATCTATTTTATATCTTGCAGTATTGCGAGTTCTCTTATTGATATGGAGGATTTATTCCTGTAGATGGCCCTTCTAAACAAGCTTGCAGAGAACTTTGTTAACATTTCATGTATACAATACGCTGCTGGAATTCGGGTTTGTTCCTCCCCGATTACCTTGGCACACCAGCAGGAATCAACTTTGCTTGATCATTCATTTTATCAAAAGTAGTAACTGTTTTACGAACAACAAAACTGGTGACATTTTAAAAATGGCTTATAATAATTAACTAACCAGAAATAAAAGAATATCGGGACAAATAAAACCGAAAGAAAATGATAACCTCATGGATAGGTCAGTTTTGTTTAGTTTTTAATATCTTGTCATATTTTGTAATGGATACCGTCAAGGTTAATTATAAATTGCAAAATACAAACTGTAACCGGACACGTATTAGAGACTTGATATTTGATATTAAACACAATTAAAAATTGTTTATTTTTTTAAAATAAAATGTTTTGCACGATTAAGGACATAAGTATTTGCTAACAAACGTGGATATTATCGCAAACGTATTTATATTTGCCAAAAAGTAACCTTTCGTAGGACAAATATAGGATGGCCCAAATAACATGTCTAAGAAATCTTCACCAGATCATACATTCATTCAAAAGACATATATTCCACATCTACAACGTGTCCAAGATAAGGAGGGCCAGTACAGGGATCTCGGAAACCGTAAGAGATGCGAAGTCGGTTAAATGGAGGCAAAGTTGCGCATTTACGAGCCTAATAATATGCCGTTTAGAAAGTTTTAAAATTCCGAGTAGTTCCGGAGATATCCGGAAAAAACCGAGATTATGAAAAATCGTTTTATTTTTTTTCCTGGATTTTTTTGAGATCGAATTCTAAAGTAAATTGCACTTTTGCTTTGCCACTTTTTTTTAAATAGGGTCCTCTTTTCCTGATATTGGAATTTGAGAGCTTTTTTTTATCCCGAATGCAACGATGTATGACATATTGTGGGTTAATGACGTTTCGAGGGTTTTTTGAACAACATCAGGAAATTTTGGGATACGGTCCTGTATTTCTCCTTATTTTATAAATAATATCTCATAAGTATGCTCTAAATTTTTTACTTATGTTGGACTAGTTCAATAAATAACAAACAAATCACGCGTCACCATCTTAATTTTTTTGATTCAAGCGCCTACTTTTCTTTTAAATCCCGAATCAACAGAAGTTTGAAATAATGGTTCTGTATTTTGTTCACTTATTTGAGGCTTATTATTAAATTATTTGTTATTTATTGAACTAGTCCAACATAAGTAAAAATTTAGAGCTTACTTATGAGATATTATTTATAAAATTAGGACAAATATAGGACCGTATCCCAAAATTTCCTGATGTTGTTCAAAAAACCCTCGAAACGTGATTAAACCACAATGTGTCATACATCGTTGCATTCGGGAGAAAAAAAGCTCTCAAATTCCAATATCAGGAAAACAAGACGGTATTTAAAAAAAGAAAGTTGATAATGGCCCTTCGAAGACGACTCGTCGGATTACAAAACAATTAACGCTGATAGATAGAACGGAAAAAGTGGCAATGCAAAAGTGCAATTTACTTTAGAACACGTTGTATAGTAGAAAAGTTAGTAACAGGAAGACCAACTTCATAAAGATTGTTAACAGCTTCCAGCTGTACCTATACATTTTCCATGAGAAGTTTCTAACAGCAATTGAAAAAGATTTTTCAGTACCAAAGCCCCAAATTTGCTTCATAAAAGTTGTATAAAAGCATTTAGGAAACATCAGCAACGTAGTTATACAGCAATAAAGCTTGGAGAACCATTCTGATGTATAATGTAAGTTCTATAAAAAGCAGCTATTTTAAAAAAACTCCTGTAAACCTGTTGCATGATTTGGTTGTTCAGCGAGACCGTTATGCGACAAATTTGCCAGGAAAGAGAGCTTTTGACCCAATCGTACAAGAGAAGTCTGCTTCACAACATTTATGTTATAAAAGACGGCCACCCTGTATGCGTTAACCTCACTCTGTCATTGTGCCGCTATTTTAAGCTCTTAATTACCAAAATAATGTATTTTTATAATTAATAACGCATTTTAAAACAAGATTAAAATATATCTTGCAATTGGAACAAACAAAAAAAAATTAAACAAATGTGCATACTGATAAGAACGTTACCTAAACGCGGGGTAATCGCCTCCTGATACCCTAGGTCAGGAGTTCTGGATTTTGTTTTCGTATAAAACTGATAAAATTGATTATATTGTCGAACTTAACGAAATAATGCAGTTATCTAAAAATTATTACCCAATAATAATTGAAATTTGTAGTGGAAGATATCGAGAATAAATAAAAAAAAAACATTTACCTTACTTATTACTTATTATTATCAATGAATTTTACAACTCGACGTAAATACTCCAAGACAAAATTATGGCATACCTTTTGATATTGAAACGAGTCTTGCACAAATTGAATTAAAATTAAGGTACAGTTTGTTTCACGAAAAATGGATATAACTTAATGACTGCCGTAAAAGTACCTGTGGCCATCCCATTATTTATGACGGTTTGTTATTATTATCTGGAAAGGACCTTATTGTTTGTACAATTATAATTAAATATAGGCACATCAGGTAGGTTAGGTTGCTTAATTTATATTTAAATATCTTTTTGTGGTAAAATTTGTTAGTTTTTGAGGAATGGTTCAAGAATTGTCTTTTACCAAACATTCCTCAGAATAGCGTATAGTAATGGACAATGCGAGCTATCACAGTCGCCAATTACATAGAGCTCCAAGCTCAAATAATACAAAATTGGAGATTCAGAACTACATGGCGGCGACTGATATATATTTTGAAGAAAGTTATAAAAAAAAGTGATCTTTTAGAAGTTTTAAAGACATTTTGTATAAAAAAAGTATATGTTTGTGACACATTGGCAGAAGAAATTGGACATACAGTGCTACGGCTCCCACCCTATTATTGCATTTTTAACCCCATAGAGCATATGTGGCACCAGTTAAAATCACTGGTTAGGTCTGAAAATATTTCTCCGACTTTAAGTTCTCGTGTTGTAGAATTAATACGAAAATGCTTTAATGATATTCCCCCAGGTAGTTGGAAAAATTCAGTCCGTCACGTAATAACTGTAGAAAATTCGTATATTAGTGGGGATCGTATAATTAATACAATTATAATTAATTTTGATGAGGATAGCGATAGCGAAACAGAACTATCTATAGAAGGACATTATAAATGTAAATAAATATGACTAGTAATATTTAAAAAAAATGATATTTCATTTGATTACATTAATATAATCATATCATTACTTGTTTTCCTTAGTCCGTCTCTTCATACTTCACTTGTTTATTGCCAAGCTCTTGACGACACAATGGGACCGACCCAGGAAATCATTAAGTCGTATCCAATTTTCGTGAAACGTACTGTATTTATTTTTTTAAACCCTCGGACACGTCTATTAGTATTTTTACGGTAAAGCGTTAGTATACTTTAGGCTACCTGAAATTAGAATATCTTTTTTAAGTAATAAATATGAGAAAAGTATTATTTTCATTAAAAACTTAAATACACTTAGGCACAAAAAAGTTATGACCTGATAAATGTGCAAATAATGCCGCAGACAGCGCCCCCAACATTGTACATTAAAATTTCATAAAAAAATCTATTTCTCGTCCTAAACAAAACATAATTGCCAAATTTTGTAAAAAAAAAACGTTAGTTCCTCTCAAAGTCATTAGAGAAAAACAAAAATAAGGTTTTAACTTTAACACGCTGTATCTCAGTTAATATCAACTTTCGGATATAGATAAGTATAATTAAATCCTAATATTTTTATGTAAGGTGTCTGTGGTTTTTCCATGTGCCATTAATTAGCGGACACCCTGTAGATGTAAGGTTGGATATTAGCGAAATAAATATTGGATAATATTGGTGCATATGGTATTAAAAGTATCACTTACTTGTTGTAAAAGGTTGATAAAACTGCTGCCCAATATGACCCTGCCTCTGGCCGTGTTGGTGCATGGGTGCGTTCCAACTCAGGGCGGGATGCCTGGAAAACAGGCCACCCACAGGCGAATGTATCGAAGGCTGGAGTCGGGCTTTGAGTTCATCGGTGGACGTGTGACCTGACGATGAGCTGTCGACATCCGAAACGCCGGAATCGGCTGGACTGGGCGGTAGCGAACCTGGAACAATAATAATATATACAACAACAAAAAGGGGGTTGTTGTTATAACTGTATAAACGTTTTGTTTGGTATAAGTATTTAAGCAATAACTGAATAAAGGTATTTTTCTTAAGTAACTATTACATTTAATCGAGATGAAGCCGTTTAGCCGTAACTTATCTAGCGACTAACAGTTTCAAAGCTGGCTACCCGGCATTTTATTCATGCTTATTAAAATTAGATCCCTCACAATGGCACGACGTGATTTTATTGTCGGTTCTTTAGATCATTATCCTCTTAAAAATAACTACAAAACGCGCTTATTATCTACGAGACACAATAAAAGGTGTGAAACTTATACCCTTGGACTAGTTTTGAAGAGCTCCAAGGGTCCTAAATCCTTTCAATGCGGAAGTCACAAAGATGAGATAAACAGTCTTGCTTGTACCTACTCTTGTGCCTCAGCTGTATTTTTTCTCGAGTGCAGGTAAAATTTTGCGTGTTTACTGTTTTGTCACAACAATAAGACAGTGACAGTAGTCGATGAAAAGAGATTTACCGCACGATTAGGGTGAAAGTGTCGGGCCGGAGAACCGCAAGAATGTTAAACATTGTGTAATGGATATGGTATGGACTCCAGTAAATAATATTGAAAATCGGGAAGACGCGCTTTCCAAAACTGGACGCAATAAGAACTTATATGCACAGTTGTTTTTAGGTTACTATTTAAAAAAATATTATTGTGTTGCCCTATTTTAGTAAAATGATTAGGAGTTCGTAGATAGTCACACAGGGTGGCACCATTTCCAATTCTCCACTCTCAGGGGTGGTGAATATTTATCCTAAAGCTAAGCAATGATGACATCAAATATACCATTAAAAACATACATTTTTTGCCGAATTTTTATATTTTAAATGGTTATTTTTTAATATCTTCGAAAGTACTTTAGATATTATTTTCAATTTTGGTGTTTATTAATAGGATATAGAACTACAAATCTTAGTTAGGAAAGTTATTCAATTGTTACACCAGTGGCGTCCCTGCAAACATGTACTCTGATATTTTTTTACAAAAAAGATGGTACGCCACTGACATTGTTCCATGTGGTGATTAGCCTGATCAATTCTACATGATAACGGTCTCTTGAGTTTTTCTCATCAGATGCACCGTTCTTGATTAAAATCACTAAATTCATATTGAAACTCATTATTATTAACATTGATAAAATAATTAATGATAAATTTTGTTTCATAAAAATTGTTGGAAATGGCCATCTTCACTTAAAAGGCATGCTTCCGCCCATTTTCGCATCGAATTGCCCACTCCAACAATTTTTATAAAACAAAATTTATCATTAATTATTTTATCAATGTAAATAATAATGAGTTTCAATATGAATTTAATGGTATTAATCAAGATCTGATTAGAAAAACTCAAGAGGCCGTTTTTATGTAGAATTGACCTGGCTAATCAGAGAAAATATCCATATGGAAGAATGTCAGTGGCGTACCATCTTTTTTGTAAAAAATATCAGAGGACATGTGTGCAGGGACGCCACTGGTGGAACAATCGAATAACTTTCCTAACTAAAATTTGTGGTTCTATATCCTATTAACACATACTAAAATTGAAAATTATATCTAATGCACTATCGGAGATATTAAAAAATAACCAAAATTCAACACCCTGTAGCAAAAAATTTAAGCCGTTGCGGACATATGTTCATATGGACTTTTCTTTATAAAATGACCTAAGGAATCACACCCTGTATAATATAAATTTTACAAAAATATTGCACACTTCCTGATGAATCTCCCTTGAGAAAACTGTATTCTATGCAATTGTTAGGGAATCTTCCAGTGCTCGTCATAGTGAAGTAACTCTAAAAAAATATTTTTTTACCTGAAATACTCAATTTTCCTAAATAAATCTTTCATAAACAGAAATCCCTTGAAAACGACGATACGTCATTAGTTCCGCTATGCGACTTCCCTAACCCTTTCTCTCACGCATCAACCGTAAACAAACCCAACGCAACCTTTTGTCCATTTTTTCCTTCCTTAAAACCTGTCCAAAAGGAAGATTCTTTGCCCCATGTCCGGTTTAAAACTCCTTACTGAGGGTCGAGTTGACCTTTGCGCCCTTAAAACCATTAATCATACCTTTATGCTTTTTTTATATTCTTTCGCTCGGACAGGGGTCATCTTCGAGGTCCATCACTCCAATTGACCAGACCGGTACATAATTTCATCGTTCGCTATCTACCCTTGCCGAATCGATTATATCACCCTCTCTTTCTTTTGCATGGAGCGATTTGACGATAAAACGGAATGAAACTACCCTCGTCCTATATGGTGATTCTTGAATTAATGCATCGGGTATGGATTTTGCAATTGGGGTTGGTTCACATTGTGAACTGGACCGAGCTGGGCTCGATGGTTTGTTTGGGCGACTGGATGGTTCGGTAGGCGATTATGTCGTTACGTTAGTTGACCGTTGGAGACTTGCTGGCGATTTAGTTGCCAAAATGTACAGGGGCTGTTTGAAATATCGTCACCGAACAACTGTTAGGTGCAAAGAGCAATTGAACACTCATGAAGGTAAAGTAGCTTTCATGTTATTTCGTTGACTTGCAACAAATTGGTAATTACCTCATTAAGGTCTAGTTTTTTTGAAATTGCACAACGCGTTTGACATTTTTAACGCATTTTTCAAGCAAACAACAACTTTTGATGATTTAGGAAGCCCAGATTCGTCCATCACTGGAATACTGCTCTCATGCCCGGAGCTCTGCACCCAAGCATACTCTTTGGCTACTGGATTCCATCGATCAAATACTACGAGCTGACGAAGAACCTCGACAGTCTAAAACAGCGATGATTAGTGATTTGACTCAATTGTACAGATATTTCCGTGGCAAATGTATGATTAACATTGATTGCCCGCTTAATTCCACCTACAGAGAAGAATGACAGAAATACATACAAACCCCGAACTTCACTCTTTAAGAACTCCTTCATCTGGAGGACGTAGTCCTTGTGGAACGGCCTTCCTGAGGTCTTGTTTCCCAACGAATATAACCTCCAACGATTCAAACCAACGTGAATCGCTGTATTCGCAAAAAAATGATAGCTTCTTCTTTCCTTTTATGATTTTGTTGTATGAAAAAGTGTGTTATTTCATCTGATCCAAGTAAGATCATTTTTCCATCATCACAAAAATATATCCTGTTCAGCGGTTTCTTCCTACCGACTTGGTACGCACGCTCTCAGAAGGGGATAATTTTTCGATTAGGTCCGGTATACCGAATACCCGAAATCCTGCACTTGCCAAATATCCGACAATGTAGTGAGAACCAACGACCGGGAGGTTTTGTTTTGCAATTTGCATAAGCCGTTCAGCGCTGTGGATTGTTTTGATTTATTATTTCGACAGATAGAGGGGTTGGGACTCATAGAGGCGCCTTCGTGGGTCAGTAATGGGACCAGTTTAATGGATTAGCATGCCTCCGTTTTTAACGGATTTTATCGAAGTCTATGGCGAAAATTTGTCGGTTAAAAATGATTTTCATGCCGACGATATACACGGTTATTCACGGTGATTGGCCTGTTAAAAGATATAGGGAACTGAAAAATATATTTCTTTGAAATATTGGCACTCGCTATAAAAGATGTCGATCTTGTTAATGCCGATATTTGGACGTTTATACCAGAAGTTAGGCATAACCTTGTTGGGTAAAAATTTTTTTACAGGCAACTTTCAGTCCTTAGCATATAATTTACTAAGATAAACTATTGGCCTGTAGAAACAATTATAATTTGCGAAATATATGTTACTTCCTGCATTAGAAAGGAATTTTAAAAGTTTTTTTTTAGATTATAGCTGCAGTATTCAAATTTGAATTTAAAAATGTATCGCCGGTCACGTTTCCCAGTAAATAATTTCTTACTTTACCATTTTATATTTCTCGTCATTTTACTAAAGGTACTTTTAAATATAAATAATTTACACTTCTACTACAATTTGTATTGAAAAAATAATGTTCAAAGATCAACAGTTTAGTTTCTCTAACGCAATTATTAACCAAAAGTTCCGTCCCCGCAGCTGCAAAATGTATCGCCGGTCACGGCAGAAATTGCTTATAAATAACGCCACTATAGGTCGGCCTAATAGTTTTACAAATATGACGGTATGTGTTTGAAATTGTGTAAAGCGTGCTCCTGTTTAGGTAAGTTCCTTATTATGTTTATTTAGGTATAAACTAGAACATTGCCTATTTTTACCAAGCGTATGTTTTTATGTTGTATCGCCGGTCACAGGGTTAACTCAGACCTAGTAGTCTTAATTAAGGGAAAAATACTACACGAAGTCATTACCTTGAGTACAGATACTCATTTCAGTCTAAAGAAGTTTAAGAAATAGCTTGTATTAGCTGTTATCCTCAAATTTGTGCATTTTTGTATAGCCGGTCACAGTAACACCGGTCACGCATGAAAATGTTACCGGAGTTAATATGGTGTGACGGTTTGTTATCCGAAGCTATATACAATATTTTTTTATTAACCATTTATAAACCATTAAGGAAAAATATATTTTGATTTCGTTTGCACCTTAGGTAGATTAAAGATATGACTAATTTTCTTAGAATTTTAACATTCTATAAGGAACATTCCAAAACTTTAAGCCAATATAAGACAGGCTGTTATAAATAATAGGAAAATGGTTATAGTGACTGATTAAAATAAGTGAGCTCCAAATATTGGCGTTATATGATTCAGAAGAGTAAAATTAGCCATGTGACGGGCGTTAAATTATTATTATCGATGCTATAGATAGACCAAGATCTTTGTGACGATGATCTTTTGCGCGGACATATAGAATTCCTCTAATTAGATACTATAAGAAAGCTATTAAAAAATTAACAGGTGGTTTTGGGATTATTTATTAAAATCCTATTTACTGAAAGTTGCCTGTAAAAAATTTTTGACCCTGTTATTTTAAATAGAATGCCATCCATGTATATTTTGGTATTTTTCGAATCTAGGGAAAAATCTAAGTACCTTTGGGTTGTTGCTGTTAAAAAAACATACTCGAAAATTTTGTTATAATATTGTAATGCTGTTTACGAGTTTTATGTTATTCCCTGTAATGGAAATATCCTTAGGAATGAAATAATAGTAAATATTTAATAATAGTGATAAATTATGTTAAACAATTAATTTTTAAAATTGTATATTACATGATATTTGATATTGGACCATTGCCCAGCAGGCCTATATTCGCCGAAAGGAGTATAGATCTCGTCGCGACATCTCGCGATGTATTTGTTTACCAAACGCAGCATCTTATAGAAGACCAATGAAGAGGGGAAACAGAGAAAGAAATAAATTCCGTTTATATTCTGGATAAAATAGATTTTATTTTAAGAGAGGATTTTATTTTATTTGAATTTGGATTGTAATAGGATCAGAGAATCAAACATCAACTATATGCTCTTGCCTCCTTCGAAATATACTTAACATTAAGTATACCATGGATAATGCTCGACTGTTTTCCTTGAACTCCACAGAAAAATCACTAAACAAACTATAACTAATAAATACTTATTATTAATTTTTCAGCGGATCAAGACACAAATTCCAGGCACATTTAGAGAATGTTTATTCCACAGCTCGACCCTCTTACAAAAACACCATAATCCCAACATGCTTACAGATTGTATACCGAAACCCTTCGTCCTATTCTTCCATCAAAGAAAAATTGATCGTCCGGCGGTGACCGTGCAAATATTATTGTCACTTGACAAATCTCTAGAAAAGAATACCTAGTACACCCTTTTGCTCATGTCCACATTTCGGCCCTCCTGAAAACCCCTTTATTACGTAAAAGGGCTAGTCAATTGTCATTTTAAGCAGCTGTGTATTTTCTTACACCCGTATAAGGTTGCAAAACATACTTTTGCGTAGGCCGCGTATAGAGCTTGCAACGAGTTTGGAATATTAGGAGGATTATATCATAATTCCATAATGAAACGAAATATATTTTCATAATTTGTTGCCTGCTTTGAATATCAATAGAAATAATTTATTTCTATAACATTTTGTTACATTGTTAGACCGTTTGTCTAGTTTTTTCATCAATATTATAAGTTGATATTCAATTCTCTCTTGAATTATTTATTTAACAAATATTATTTTTTGCGAGCAGATATAACGAAGCCGACGGCGCCTCCTGAACTAACTGGACCGATGCCGACCTTGTCGGGGCCTAGCGGTATCGGACTTGAAACAGCGAAAAATAATATTTAAAATAAATAATTTAAGAGAAAAAACTTGTATTTCGGTGGGAATTCGATCACTGAATCAAGTATCAACTATACGGGGTGTCCCAGAATATGTGGGCAATATCCCGGGTTCAGATAGAATACTTAAAAATAACAGGAGAAGTTCATATAATTTTTTGGTCGTATTTTTGGCCTCCCCTACGGAGATACGGGCCCATAACGGACGTCAATCGAAATCGTTGTTTTTTAAATAATTTTTTAAGTACTAGGTGTAATTTAATATTTTGTTAGTATAATGGTTACTGAGTCTCCTTAAAATTCTCCCTTTTAAACACATGGCTTATTTAGTTTGCCAGGGACGGACTAGACGTAACACAAAAATGCTTTTTTTTGTACACCTTGTATGATGAAGGAACGGCAATAATAGTTTTGGATACTCTAAACCTTAAGCTGAAAAAAGGTACTCTTGATCAATGTCGACAAAGTGAACTGTTTTGGAAAAAAAAAATTTCTTGTTCAATATGGTTTTTTGCATTAGTTGTTGTTTCATGTTCATAAAATTACCTCAATGCTGTTATGGTGTTTTTCACATGTACCGATTTAAATAAGAATATTTATGCCAGTGTCAGTTTATGGTAGTGTCTTGAAATTTGCGGTTTTTCTCCTTTGCCTTGTTAGTTACTAACTTAGTAATGGAATTTACGTATACTGAATATGCCAACATGCATTTAAGGTATGGACAAAAATATATTTTTCTCGAAAACAGTTCATTTTATCGACATTGGTCCAGAGTGCCTTTTCTTCAGCTTAAGGTTTAGAGTAGGTATCCAAAAATATTACTGTCGTTCCTTCATCATACAGGGTGTAAAAAACATTTTTGTGTTACGTCTAGTCCGTCCCTGGCAAACCAAATAAGCCAAATGTGTTTAAAAGGGCGAATTTTAAGGAGACTCATCTAGTAACCATTATACTAAAAAATTATTAAATTACACCTAGTGCTTAAAAAATTATTTAAAAAACAACGATTCCCAGGGACGTCCGTTATGGGCCCGTATCTCCGTAGGCGAAGCCGTAGGAAAAAATAATTATAGGTACTTCTCCTGATATTTTTAAGTGTTCTAGCTGAACTCGGGAGACTGACCACATATTCTGGGACACCCTGTATAGTCTTGGACTTGAACTTATTCTATACAAGGTGTCCCATGACTTATGAGCCATAGATTAACTGGAGATATTAAACACCAGACCACCCTTCATAACTGAAACAATTAAATTCAAATTGAAACACAATTGGAACTTGGAACACCCTGTATATTAATGAATATTAATATATGTCGGGGATTATACATGTTTTATTTATTCCTTATCTAGTATCTCTAAATACTGATCTCGATTCAGTCAAACTGACGCATTGTTATTACCTACCGAAAAGGATTATGCCATTTTGCTGTTTTTGGGAAAAATAAATTTGAAAGGAACACGTAGCACGTGCTGAAGTAAAGGCCCTACGGGTCAACATCTGCCGATTTTGGGTTACCAAACGTCGCATTATTATTTGTAATTGTGCAAAAGGGTTACGAGTATTTGAATAGAAGGAAAATTATGCCAAAAGTACATATTTGTGCAGTTTTCGGTTTAGGCCTTTGGGTAAACATGCAAGCGTTCGGGACCGCTAATAGGTCGATCGTCCCAAAAGAAAGCCCCCCACCACCAATTGGATGCAAAAATATTGGTTAATAAGTAAATTAATTAGGAAATTAAAAATATAAAAATAAAATTCTCACTTGGACACCTTGTATCTCGGTTATTATCAACTATTGCACTAAGAAAGTTTGACTAAATCGCAAATTTTTACCCAAAGAATCTGCAGGTTTACTGTGTACTATATATTATAGCAGTGGTTCCCAAAGTGTGCGCCGCGGCGCCCCGGGGCGCCGCGAGAAGAAACCAGGGGCGCCGCCAAGCGCTCCTGATAAGGCAGAATTTGAGTTACATTTGGCAACGCCGGCGCCGCATCCGCTATTAATCGAGCCTCGAGCCCGAGAGAGCAGAGCAAGTTTCTAGAATTATGCATATTGCGAGTAGGGGCGCCCTGACAAAATACTAAACCTGTAAGTGCGCCGCAAACTGAAAAAGTTTGGGAACCACTGTATTATAGGCCTTATGGAATACAACGTATCCAAGATAAGGAGGGCCTGTGCAGGTATCTCGGAAACCGTAAGAGATGCGAAGTCGGTTAAATGGAGGCAAAGTTGCGGATTTACGAGCCTAATAATATGCCGTTTAGAAAGTTTGAAAATTCCGAGTAGTTCCGGAGATCCGGAAAAAACCGAAATTCTAAAAAACCGTTTAAAATAATATCTCATAAGTAAGCTCTAAATTTTTACTTATGTTGGACCAGTTCAATAAATAATTTAATAATAAACCACAAATAAGTGAACAAAATACAGAAACATTATTTCAAACTTCTGTTGATTCGGGATTTAAAAGAAAAGTAGGCGCTTGAAACAAAAAATTAAGATGATGACGCGTGATTTCTTTCACTTGACATTCCCATTGTGATCGTTTGAGAGCGTTTTAAGAGGTTTTCTATTTTCCACAAAATATGGAACATAAATTTACAAATGCTGAAAAGTTTGATATTCTATCACATGTTTTATTTTATCTCAAAAAACTGTTATGTGGCAGTTAGAAGATGTTATTTGTGCTTAGAGAATAACGGAAGTCATTTTGAACATCTGATTATGTAGTTCCTTACTTTTTCCGTTGTTCGTTTTATTACTGTTTTGGTATGATTTTTCTCCACTTATTTGTGGTTTATTATTAAATTATTTGTTATTTATTGAACTAGTCCAACTTGAGGAAAAAAAATTAGAGCCTACTTATGAGATATTATTTATAAAATTAGGAGAAATACAGGACCGTATCCCAAAATTCCTGATGTTGTTCAAAAAACCCTCGAAACGGCATTAAACCACAATGTGTCACACATCGTTGCTTTCGGGAGAAAAAAGCTCTCAAATTCCAATATCAGGAAAACCGGACCGTATTTAAAAAAAGAAAGCTGATAATGGCCCTTCGAAGACGACTCGTCGGATTACAAAACAATTAACGTTGTTAGATAGAGCGGAATTTTAAAACTTTCTAAACGGCATATTATCAGGCACGTAACTTTACCTCCATTTAACCGACTTCGTATCTCTTACGGTTTCCGAGATCCCTGTACCGGCCCTCCTTATCTTAGACACGTTGTATAACTATCATTAGTGCATTTATGCAGGATTCCTTGGCAATTTACGTTCAATATTTCATATCCAATTAACAAATAATATACATATCAGACAACAAAACGTTGATCTTGGCGTAAAGATATTATGTTAAAATTAATTAGCGCTTCGTAAAATATTTGTTCCTCTAAATTCCACATGAAATAACTGTCAAAGTCAAAATTTTTATCAAAAAATCCCCTTTTAAAAATCACCCTTCTCTCTACCACCCTTACGGCCTTACAAGCACCCATAATAAAAATTACAAATCCAGAACTTGTTCCGAGTAGCATTAGTGACCGCCACATGCGTTGTCTATTTTTTTCTCTCGAAACTAGCTTACTGGACATTGGGCAGTTATCAACAAGTTAAAAATCATACATCCGGTTTTGGAAAGGATTTCTAGACCCCCTTCAATAGATACCGAAATAAAAAGTGTGGGAAAACGGATAGAATTAATATTTTTAGAACATTCCAGGGGACTTAAGTCTGGTGTGCGAGGAGGAACTAGTTTTTTTTCCGGGCTATTTTTAAATTTCGAATGTCCAGCTTACGCAGTGTGGCCAGTTGGTAACAATTTATGAAATATAAGGGTGTAATGCGATACGAGGGTCCAAATAAGGGTTTTCTGGTTTTTGCTTAAAAATTTTAACGAACGTAACAGTCGTCTCGGCCGTTTTCAGCAAATTATGCAAATACATTCTTCTGGGTATTGCTGTATACTTGACTGTGGCGGAAAAAATAATGTTCATGTTTCAAGAACGTAGATTTTCTTGACAATTTATACCGGGTCTAAGGTCAACCAGCGGCTGTATCTCGATATTTGTCGTACAGCTTGGGAGAAAATAATGAATTACAAAAGTGACCCCTGGAAATATACTAAAATTATTTTCAACTTTGAAATTTTACCGCTAGAATGCGTATTTTTGATTCAAAATCATGATAATCTCTTTTCAAATCAATAGTGAAGGTATTTCAACTGTTTTGGACTATTTATTTGACATTCTGGTCTCCTAAAATAAAGGATGGGGAAAGGTTTGACTCATGCTGCAGAAAAAGTTCGATAACTTCCGAATACTTTAACCGATTTTATCGAACTTGGTCTTGTTTTGAAGCTATTTGACAGTTAAATTATAGTCCATGATCATACTTAAGTTTTAGTTTAAGCCTGAACCGCCAGATTGCGCTCTTTGTCCGTTTATTATTTTTAATTCATTAAGGCGAATAAGAACCATGTGTGAAACATGTCTAAGGCATAATGGAGAACAATTTGAGAAATCAAACCCGAAAAATTCTGATTACGGCATCTTCTGTTTGACAAAAAAGTAGCATAGTACTGCGAAAACCGCTTCCTTCTATCTTTACTAATAACGGAGATACCCCGTAAAACTACCCAAAAATGAACAGCCTGTACATATATTGAGTACATTCAGTTCTTAATTGAAACTGAATATGGCTTTGAGTCGCTCTTGAGTAGCTTGAGTATAAACAAATAAAATTTTTATTTAGTTTAAAAATTTTTGCCTCTGACCTATAATATATCAGCTGCACGAGTACGTGAATATGTAAAAAAATATGATAATTTTAGTCGCAAAAAATAGGTTTTTATATGTTATTACAAAAATATTTATAAATTTTGGTACAATGACCTATATTGTGATAAGTGGCAAGTGATAATTAGGCAACTCGATTTACGCAAGTCGTCCTATATATCAGTGCTTATAATAAATTATGGAACAAATTATTTTACAAACTTTTGTATTTGTATAGATAATTTTTACCAATTGTATTATAACAAAAACTTCGCCTGTGGCTCCGTTATCATGGTAACTACAAAGAAACATACCTGTGGTAGTTGGATAAACAACTGCCTTCCTCCTAGCGTATTCGCATAAGGACGGATGCTGGATATCGCTCCTCTGTCTCGAGAGGAGCTGATGTAGGTAGTTGTTTTGTTCCTTGTCAACTGCAACAAAAGAAAAATTTAATATAAAAATAAAACAAAAAATATTATCTAATAATTTTAAATACTCAATCGAGGTAAAACATTACTTAAATTTCTACGTAATATTATCTGTAATTTTATGTAAAATGCCAGGAACTCTATGTAAATGTACTTGGGCACACAGGTGATATCAGCAGATACCTGTACCGCCATGAAACAAGCCCGTACATTAAATTTTTATGTATTTTTATATATAATTTCATGTAAAACGTCAGGAACTCTATGTAAACGTACGTGGGTACACAAGTGATACGAGGAAATACCTGTACCACCACGAAACAAGCCCGTACATTAAATGTCTATGTAATTTTACATGTAATTTCATGTAAAAAGCCAGGAACTATATGTAAATGTACGTGGGCACACATGTGATACCAGCAAATACCTGAACCGCCACGAAACAAGCCCTATATTGAAAGTAATCGCACAGTAAACCGTCACTATCTGCTCGTGTCAAAGCATACTCTGTGTAATACATGTAGATACGATGAGATAGGATAGGGTAAAATACCTAGTCTATTATTTTACACGAAATTCCATTATCTTACCTTGATTTACAAAAATGTACACGGTTCTGTGAGAAGTATTGTAAAATGACGGGTTTGTTCGGGGTTATATACCGTTTTATTACCGTTTTTAGGTATCATTATTACTTGGCGACATGGAGAAACAAATTACGGGTATTTTATACCAAAAAATTACATGATAATAATTATTATACCATAGAAAAACTTATATGCCTGCTCAGTAACAGTTCTGGTGGGTCCGTGGTTAAAGGAACAGTCAGTGGGTAGTCACGTCATACCGGAATGTGAGAAACCAAGGGTAAGTAGCCCTTGGGCGAACAGCGTATGACCAAGGACTGTGGTTCGGATCCCACGGTAAGCATGAGGTCCGCTCGAAAAGAAGAAAAAGTCGAGAAAAAAAATTCCTGCTGATTATTTGAAAAATTCTGTATTCATTTTTCCTTGAAAAAGGTATTAATTATTTCAATATATTATATTAAATCAATTCACCTCGTATATTAATGTCGACATAATACCTAAGAGGAAATCCTACCAACCTTGGCCAAATAACCAAAATAAAAAAATTCACTTTCACTCTTCAAAAAACAATCCAACAACGCGATGTATCGTTATTATACGAGGGCGAAGCGATCAGTTCTTGCAAATTTGATGCGTAAGAAAGTAATCAGATTATATCGAAAAATCGAAGAATTGTACGTGGAAAAATCGATTGATCGATTTTCTATCGCCGAGTTAATTGTGGTGTTTTCTATCCAAAAAAAGGTACTAGAATTTAAAATTTTAACATTGACATTAAAAGATAACAAGTATGATTTATCAGCTTAAAAGATGACGAAAATGATGTTAATTTACATTGTTTTGCGACAAATTTGAAAGTTTTGTAACAAATTTGTTCTTTTATTAAAACTTTCAAAACGAGTACGGCGCCGATGGCATTTTCCAAAAACACACACGTTGCGTTAAGAATCCGTCAATAAATATCATATTAATTGACATTAACAAAAAAAAACGTTTAAAATGATAACCCACACCAATTATTATTAAATCGTCTGAATTTTTTTTTAATGTTTGTTATATTTTTGGAATTATTTCCTAATTCAGATAAAATGAAATCAGGATTTAGCCTGTATTTGAATAATAATTAAAAAAATGTATACATGCGATCATTAATTTTCTCATGTCTGTAGGCTAAATAAAAATAAACCTGATGATTATTTTGATTTGTCTCTTTATAATAGCTTTATTATAAGAAAAACTAATATCAAAATTGATCATGATCCATCACGGAAAAATTCTGGGTTGGAATCCCGGATAAAATTATTTCAATTAAAAAAAAAACCGTTTCAATTTTCTCCGAGCACGATCTTATTAACCACAAGGGGGTCTTAAGTGTAAAAACCCCACATTTGCTACATAAAGGTCATGTAACAGTGTGTAGAAAATATCAACAACGAAGTTACACAGCAACAAAGCTTATAGAACGATTTTGCTGTATAATGTATAATGTAAGTTCGATTAATGTTCTTATAGATATTTAAAAAAAAAACTCTATAATAGTACCTATATTAAGATACAAGTTTCATGAGACATTATCTTAGAGCACGCGCTTAATTGCTCTAATGCTCTAATTGTCTTATGAACCGTGTATTTTATAATACTTTTTCTATTTGGGTCTTTAAAGTCTGAAAAACTTTTAAAAAAATATAGTAGATTTTTTCCATTTCAATTAATATTTTCTTTTTGGGATGGCAATACTTTTATAATTTAATAAAATGTAACAAGTATCAAATACGCCATGATAGAAACAATTGAACACAAAAAAGCTTCTTCCCATCCGTCATAATTAAAAATAAATATATTATTAAAGTTGATAAAAATGAGTCAGGAAGAAAGTTGTAGTCCGTCACAAATACGAGAAATTGCAGAAAATAATCTCGAAAAACTTTTAAAAAGAATATGCAAAACTTGAGTTATGGTGCGAGCAGAACAAAGTTCAAAATGTTGAACAAAATAATATGAATAACAATTAATGCCCAGAAAATGTCTACAGTAACTATAAATATGTATATATAAAGTAATATGTATAATACTATATTGAATTAAAAATAAAAATATTACATTATTGAATAAAACTATAGAAATAGAGCATGAACTGGAAGATATTTCTATTATTTTTAGGTTATGTTGTTTTATAGTTGTGGCTAGAAATTAGTTGACGGACACCGTCAGCATGTTATATATTTCCGAGTATAGGTATTTCAGATCAATATCTAGTAAAAATGATCTATTTGCAAGGTTTTAAAGTTTTCTATAAAAAAATATTGTGGAATCCATAATGCCTAGAAAACTAATTTCAATGAAATCGAAGCAAGCCTAAAATTCGAACCCTACTTGCTGCCAACATAAAAAAATTAAATTTCAGTTTCATAAAGTGCTAGGTTATTCAATTTTTTTGTATTTCATAATGTAGCCATTATGAAACCCAAATAGAAAAAATAGTTTTATAATTGGGTTGAAAGAATTTTCTTACAGCTTAATACAGCTATGTGTCCCCTAAACACAAAAAAAGTATCAGGAGAGACCTTTAGACAATAAATTTGTACATCGAGAGTTTTTATAAAACTGTTATGAATCATAGCAAATCTCTCGTAAATAAATGTTATAAGGGAAGCACTGGAAGCAGTTAGTTGGGTTATTATATTAGGGCCTATGACGGCTGCCAATCAGTTGGTAATCAATACATTTTTCTGTACTAACACCGAAATTTTGGCGACCGGTCACGGATTTTGCTTCTGTGAACCACCGACCTATAACTATGGATGCGTACCACTTATGGGCTGACAAGTAAAAAGTTAAATTTTATGAGTGCAAAAATGGGTTGGTGCGCACGGTTTAACAGTCATATTTTTAAAGGTTGCTCGTCGGTTGTCTTGCGCATAATGTTGTCGCCGTTATATAGACAACCCCGCCGGCATTGGTGTCGGTTTGGTTGCCAACCAACGACGACCATCCAGAACCGAAATCAGTCGTAGGGTTGTAACGATATTAAAAATCTATCGATACGTGGACAATAGATATCAAAATTGATTCTAAAAGTGGGCAAAAAAGGCCACAAGGCCTTCTTTTATGCCAGGAAATTGTTTATTTCCCCGTAAAGAAGGTCTTGATCTGCCAAAATATTGCCCTGTAAAGACATTTTCATTAAGGGCGAACTACGGTCCTGTTCGCCGGTTAAGGTAAATAGTATATCGATCGGCATTTGCGCATGACAGCTTACGATCAACTTTGTTTACATACGCGAGACCATAAATTTGCCACTTTTGCCTTTAGTGTTTGGCTATTCATAGACATAGGCCGGTGCTGTGAACACTTTAAACCAATTGCGCATTAAAAGCATTACTTAAAATAGACATTTATTTCCTACGTAGTTCTTTACGAACGTAGACACTTAAATAATCTGAATAAGAAATTATTTATTGAGAAGCGGTTTCGTAATTGTATACTCCAAGGATGGCTTGGACTCTTGCTCCTTGGTGAACTCGTGCATTAATTAAAAAATCCATATCGAAAAAATAATACCAGCATATTAAAAAATAAAAAATATTTTTAAAAATTCCCCCGTAGCTCAACACCGAAATTCGTACGACTAAAAATTGCAACCTGGCTATTATGTTGATATATTCGCAATTGACCCCGATTTTCGTTGAAGACATAATAGGTTTGGCTTACTTCTGCTTTGGGTTCCGAACAATACCAAATTGTGGGAGGCGACAACAAAAACAATTAGAATTTGAGAAGAATGTTGCGTAATTTGTAATTGTTTGTTTAATGCCAAAAAAAAACACCAGAGACTATTTTCTCGTGTTAGAAATGGAATATATTAATATACAGGGTGTTCATTAATATTGTGCTAATATTTCAGAGTGTGGGTTAGGGTATTTTATGAAGAAAAATTCATAGCATGCCATTATAAATCGTGTTTTTGTAAACTTTACTAAAATCTTTTGTAACAATTTCGACACATGGTATTCCAAGTACTAAACGCGCCCAACGTCGCTTGAGTAAGGCGATCGATAGAGTGCTTCCTCTTAAGATCCCCCCACCTGTTCTCCTTACGAAGCACGAGTTCTGATTGATCCGTTGCATCTGATTTAAGCTCTTTATTCTTGTAAAATGCATTTTTACAACACTTTATTTAAACTTGGTCATTTTTACTAGTGTTGTGATCGCTCGAGCGAAAAACCGCTTGAGTACTCGATTATTGAAATAACCTACATCGCTCGATTATTAAAAAAAACCGCTCGAGTTATAAATTCAAGCGAATATCGTCGCCTGTTTTGTTTGTTGTATCGTTGCCTTTCACTTGATACCCGATTTTCGCTCAAAGCCGCGCGCTACCCGAAATGGTCCGATTGGCGACGTTCGAGTTTGACGCTCAGAAAGCTCACACGACATACGTCTTTCTTAAAGGCACATAAAAGAGAAGGTGCATATAAAAAAGTATGCCAAATTCCTTAGTGGGTTCATCTCGATATGGGTCTTGTTTTGACTGGCTAGCCAGCGGCGATTGTAAATTCTTAAAAAATTATAGGATCCAACTTTTTAAAAAATGACGATCAATCCTTCCTTAATAAAAACTGGGACTGGCTAGCCAGCGGCAATTGTAAATTCTTAAAAAATTAGAAGATGTAATTTTTTTTAAATCTTCCTCAATAAAAACAACCCCTGGTGTTTTATTAACACATTCTTCTTAGTCATAAAAATTTCAAGTGATTAATAGCTCGAGCGATTCACTCGATTATTAAAATCGCTCGAGTATCAAGTACTCGATTGTTAAAATCATCAATCAAGACTATCGGACGATTTTACAGCGAATTCGAGTGTGGAACTCGGGGAATGTCGTGGCTTAAGAGATTTTAAAAAATTCATAATCTTAGTCGTAAAAAACTAGTTTTTGTATATTACAAAAATATTTATAACATTTAGGACAATGACCTATTTTGTGATAAACAGCAAATAAGAATTAGGCAATATAACTTACGCAAATGTGTGCTATATCAGTGATTATAACAAGTTACGCACTGGGTTTATAGTTTATTATGTTGATAATTAACTAAGTATTCTATGTTTCCGAAAGTTCAAGGTACAATATTATACACAATGGTGTAACTTCAAAGATTTGCATAAAATATATATATATATTTGAACAGCTCTAGGCTAGGATCAGTAACGCTGCATTTCTTTTACTAGCTAGTGTTGGGAAAAACCGATGATTTTAATAATCGAGTACTTGATACTCGAGCGATTTTAATAATCGAGTGAATCGCTCTAGCGATTAATCACTTGAAATTTTTATGACTAAGAAGAATGTGTTGATAAAACACCAGAGGTTGTTTTGGTAAGTTTTAGAAGTTTAGTTTAGAGTTTTTATTGAGGAAGATTGTAAAAAAAATTACATCTTTTGATTTTTTAAGACTTTACAATCGCCGCTGGCTAGCCAGTCCCAGTCAAAACAAAACCCATGTCGCGATGAATCCACTAAGGGATTTGGCATACTTTTTTATATGCACCTTCTCGTTTGTGCGTCTTTAAGAAAGACGTATGTTGTGTCAGTCTTCTGAGCGTCAAGCTCGAACGTCGCCAATCGGCACATATTGTGTGCGCGCGAAGATCGGGCTATCAAGTGAAAGGCGAAAATTCGATTTTTCGCCTGAATTTATAACTATTTCCTATCGAGCGAAAAACTGCTCGAACATACGTCGGCGTCGAGCGAAGCTCGGTTATCGAGTGAAAGGTAATAAGTAACAAGCGACGATTTTCGCTTGAATTTATAAATCAGCATTTTTTTTAATAATCGAGCGATGTCGGTTATTTCAATAATCGAGTACTCGAGCGCTTTTTCGCTCGAGCGATCACAACACTAGTACTAACATATATGGAAATTTAAGAGGGTCCGATAAAAAACATTCTTTCCCTCCAAGGTCTGAATAAAACATTAAAATATACTGCGCCAATTAATCATCAAATATTCAAACATTCACATTCGACTTAATAAGGTGTAATTTCGTTAATAATTAACCATTTGTGATCATTTTTACTTTACCTAATAGAATACAGATTCTAGAGTTTAAAGCAGAGTAGCTTACGCCCTGATATGTCTAATTGTACAGGGTGGTGCATAAAATCGAGATGCATGTAAATTTTCTAAAATTTAAATTCGACATATCTATAAAATACGTTTAATAAACAATCAATCCTTTGGACTTTTACTAAGTTAAGAATAAACATCACTTCAACAAATAAGGACTATACATACAGAGTTCTACTCAATTATCTATTCATTTATTTAACATTATATATACAAAATCATTAGATACATAGCCATATCTAGTTTTTATTTTGTTAAGTAAATGAATTAAAAGTACATATAATTGCGAAGCGCTCTGTAATATACACTTTATTTGTTGAAATGATTTTAATTTTAATTTTAGCAAAAGTAAAATAATGATAACATATCGAATTGATCACCCACGACATCATTCCTGTGGGAACCCCAAAGTCTGTTATGGGCATTAAAATCCCCTCCTCCTCTTTTGGTTGAAGCCTTAGAGCCCCCTCTGACTTTTAGAAGGGACATGTTATCTAGTAAATTTATATTCAAACACAAATATCTTGACACAAACCTTATCAATAAAATATTTGTTCTAAACGTTCATGGCCTGACAGACATATATTGGATACGTAAAAACTCACCCCCCTTATGTCTAGCTTTTAGAAATTTTAGCCGAGAAATAGATAATATTGATCACTTTTCACAACTTACATTAGAGTACTTTAGTGTGATTCGTCCAATAAGTCTCACTGTTCCCCCCTTTACAGATCTTCACGTAATTAACTCAATTATCCTCAAAAACAGATTAGAAGCATTCTCAGATTTCCTGCATATCTACACCGATGCCTCAAAATCTGAACCTGCATGTGGTGGGGCCTTTTATATCCCCAAAATCAACTTCGAAAATAAATTCAAATTAAGTTCCAGTTTCTCAATTTTCACTTGTGAAGCAATCGCTATCCTGGAATCTATAAATTTTTGTATTACCTCAGTGCACAATAAATTCCTTATCCTATCGGATTCTATGTCGGTTTTGAAAGCACTAAAAAACCTGAATAGCTGGGATTATCGCAAGTGCCCAATACTTTTCAATATAAAACAGGCACTAAATAAGATTAATCAATACAATAAAGTGGTGGAATTCATGTGGATCAAGGCCCACACAGGTCTAGCATACAATGAAGCTGTGGATAAACTTGCCAAAGACGCCATACTCCATGGTACACCTAAGGACTATCCTATGAACTTATCAGACTCCTATCTTATTTCCAAAAATAAAAATCTAGTACAATGGCAAGATAGATGGGATAGGTATAGAATAAACCGAAATACAAGATTGTCACTGATTCATCCAAGTATCCCTAGGACTTTCTGGCATTCCAACCTTAAGGTCTCAAGAAGGTATATAATAACCATAATAAGAATAAAATTTGGCCATGCATCTTACCCTGCCCACTTAAAAAAAAATTAATGTTATCGAATCAGATCTATGTGAACACTGTGCTGTTGTATGTGATCTGGACCACATATTTTTCGAATGCACCCAATACTCCAACAATATATATAATGCTTTAATAAAAGATTGCCATTTATCGGCTCCTCTTAACATATTGCATGTCTTATCGAAATTGAATGATGCCAAGATACAGAAGACCATAATGTCCTTTCTACATCAAAATAACATAAAATTATGATTCTTAAAATACTTTAGATATCCTTATTTCCCTTTGTTATGTGTTTTCCCCGGGCCCTCCTGTTTGTCTATAGAATGCTCTGATCGGCCCAGAGCGAGAAGAGTGTGACCTTGTGTTCTTCCTGTCAGGGAATAAGTTTAAATTGAACTACCTTAATCTAAATGTTTGAACGATCGAATCAAATAAACCAATTAGCGACTGGCCGAATGGCAGACCTGCCAAAGCCAAAAAAAAAAAAAAAAAAATATCGAATTGATTGTATTTAGAAGAAATGGTAATTTTTATTGTTACCTCGAGTGGTATGGCGATACTTTTGGGCCAGCTTCTAACCCCAGATATGTCTCTAATTGGTTTAGTTAAAAAAATAAATCAATTCTTAGTAAGATATGTCAAATTTTAATTTTAGGAAATTTAAATGCACTTTGATTTTTTGGGTTACCCGGTACAATTTTACGTATCAGGACATAACCTGCTCTGCCCTAAACTCCAGAATCTATTATATTTAAACATTTTTGCTTGTGGTACATCTTCCCCTTTTTATAAACTTTAAAATTCCCTTTCTCTTTACAAGACCGACGATAAGCGACAAACGAATTTATTAAGAGAAAATTGGGATTTCTTTTTAAAAAATAAACATAAAGAAGTCGCAAAAGCATAATTATTTACTAATCAAATCTTATATAAATGTGTGAACGACCGAGATCAGTCGCTGAGGTGCGATATTTCGGTGCCTCTCGGAGATTCTAAAGAATAACATGGAAAGAACAATAAACACCGTTATACAGGAATAATTATATTGCCTATGTAACACATGTGTACCAAAAAAGTCCTCTTGGTGATATTTTTCCGGTGAGATATAAACTTTGCTTTATTAAAATTTTTTTTTTTGTCGAAAAATGTTAATCTGAAATCACATGCTATTTTGCACTTTCCCTTCTCATTGTTATCTGACTCCGGAAAATCGATTCGACTAGACGTAAGACCTTTTAGGTCAGCGACGCCATTTTTCCTCGGTTTTGCATGCCACGCCATTTAATGTCGGGAACATGAAACAGCATGGGCATTGAGCTTTTTAGCATTCTGTCTCGTGCAGACAACGAATTCCACTTTTCGTTTTACTTTTATTTATCTTTCGCTTTTGATATTCGAGTTTCGAGGATATGGTTGTAGAGTGCGCCCATAATTTCGATATTGGTGCACTATAAAAATAGTAAAATAACCAAAATTTTTAGTAAAAATTGCTCTGCCCTAAATTAGTTAAAACAAAAATTTTTAAAATTGGTCCATTATTAACGAAATTAGGATGTTATTATATTAATTAGGACGTGAATTTTTGAATATTCGATGATGATAATAATAGTAGTTTATGTCAGGAATCGAAATCTAACAGTACCTTATAAAATGATAACTTTACTTACTTCCGGTTTATCAGCGAACAAGACGATTTATTCTAGTTATGGATAAACTAGTGACATGACAACGATTTCATAATTATTAGTTTTTTTTACGAGGAGTTTATATTCTGTGACTACGAACTCGCTGATGAAAAAAAAGCTTTATCAAATTAAATTACGTGTCGGGAATTGTATCCATAAAAATGCGACAAAAAGTAAAAAATACGACAAA
The DNA here is from genome assembly GCA_963991005.1 of Barypeithes pellucidus. NCBI lineage: Eukaryota > Metazoa > Arthropoda > Insecta > Coleoptera > Curculionidae > Barypeithes > Barypeithes pellucidus. The sequence goes on along the minus strand of OZ022565.1, from coordinate 16,986,407 downwards.
TAAATATGAAATGGCAGGGCTTCAACCTTCTTTGTGTTCTATGCATGCAGTGTTTGGGTTCACGGACCAGACGAAACGCAACAAAAGTAAATAAAAATACAAGGTGTCAATTTAAGGTCTAGCTCAATAATAGTATATTAAGATACATTCATAAGATATTATCTTAGAGCACGCGTTTAATTTAGAAACCGACCCGCGAAGCGGGGAGTTTTCTAATGTACAAGTGCTCTAATTGTCTTTGTCTTGTGTATTTTATAATACTTTTTCTATTTGGGTCTTTAAAGTCTGAAAACTTTAAAAAATATAGTAGATTTTTTCCATTTGAATTAATATTTTCTTTTTGAGTTGGCAATACTTTTACAATTTAATAAAATGTTACAAGTATCAAATATGCCATGATAGAAACAATTGAACACAACAATGCGACATAATTAAAAATAAATATATTATTAAAGTTAATAAAAATGAGTCAGGAAGGAAGTTGTACTCCGTCAGAAATATGAGAAATTGCAGAAAATAATCTAGAGAAACTTTTTAAAAGAATATGCAAAACTTTGAGTTATGGTGCGAGCAGAACAAAGTTCAAAATATTGAACAAAATAATTAATAATACTATTGAACAAAATATTGTGTCGACACAGAATCCGACAGGAATAACAATTAATGCCCAGGAAATGTATATATAAATAATATGTATAATACTATATTGAATTCAAAATAAAAATAGTATTTTATTGAATAAAACTTTAGAAATAGAGCATAAACTGGAAGATATTTCTATTATTTTTAGGCAATGTTGTTTTATAGTTGTAACTAGAAATTAGTTGACTGACACCGTCAGCATGTTATATATTTCTGATAGATAGATAAATATCTAGTAAAAATGATCTATTTGCAAGGTTAAAGGTTAGTATTTTAATGTTTTCTATAAAAAAATTTTGTCGAATCCATAATGCCTAGAAAACTTATTTCAACGAAATCGAAGTAAGCCTAAAATTCGAATCCTACTTGCTGCCAACATAAAAAAAAATTAAATTTCAGTTTCATAAAGTGGCAAGTTATTAAATTTTTTTGCATTCCATAATGTATCCATTATGAAACCCAAAAAATAATATTAAAAATGAAAATTTTTATTGTAAAGGGGTCGTTTTCAAATTGACCCCCTGGATTTAACACAATCATGAATTCAATAACTTTAATCAATATATAATTACAATTAGTGTATTATTAAAAATCACATATTTCTACATTACCTAACATTACAGACTACCGTGGTTATTCATTATTTGGCAATAAATAGTTTTAATAAAAAAATTATGTATCATAACTAGTTGCTAATTAATATGTTTAAAATTAATATTTTTCAATTTCGATATTTCTAGAGCTTTCATATAATTTATTTTCCATAATTGGAACATTGAAGTGCAACTGTATCCACAAGAGGTGTTCTGTGTCCTAATCTCCATCCTAACAGAGATATCGGACCCCACAGGGGCACCTAATGATTTGCATTTTCGATTATATCTTTTAAGTAATCCTGTATATTTTAATGAAATTTTGTACGATTGTACAAGCCATATGGACTAAGAAACTCCTATTAGAATTATTCTTTTTTCTAGTCCTATATTAGCAAGAACCTACTTACGACTGTTACGTAATATATACAGGGTGTTACAATTGGGTTTTCGGAAACGGAGTCGGTTAAATTGGGGCAAAGTTGCGTAATTATGGGCCCTATAATATGCCGCAAAAAAATCAAAAATAAATACAGGGGCTTTCGAAATATTTCGAAAAATCTAAAATTTTGAGTTTCGGTTTTTATTTTATCCCGACTTTATTCGAAAAGATGTCTAAAAATAAATTTCACTTTCTCATTGCTACTTTCTATTCTCCACAAGAGGGCATTATCAGATCTTTCCCATGTGACGTTTCGTCTTTGGGTCATCATCTTAATTTTTTTAAATATGGGCCTGGATTGTTTGTTTAAATTATGAAAGGGGAGTTGTTGCTGTTTCAAGTCAATGGATAAAGGCGACTCATTGAACAAAGTTTGAAAAACTTTATGCTCTTTTATTTTGAGAACAAAATATGTTTTTGGCCATAAACTGTGTCTCTGCACTAAAATTTCATACGTAAGAGACTTTCGAAAATATGGGTCCATGTTTGAGTTAAATATTGAGATTGTTACAGGTTAGGAATTAAGGAATGGAAAAAAACTGCAGCAAGGAGCTCTTAAGATCCTTTATGTGGTACCCTTAATACACCCATCCTTAAAACTTATAACAATAAAACGATTTAAAATTTCCATACACCAACACCCAAATAATTAAACCCATTTAAACATCTTTTCAATACAGAAAAACTTTCACTCGTGCGATTTGGCAAATACGGCTGCGTATTTAAATTTTGGTTTATTGTTTGCGGAATATTTTGCAATATAATATTAAGAACAATACTTTTTTTTGCCCGGCCACATATATAGATGTGGGCTAGAGGGATCGGTCCAATATTACAGCACCAAAAAATGTTTCGAAATTTGATAAATTTGTAATGTAAAAAAATTAATGTGAAACAAAGACGAAATGTATTAGATGTGATTAGTCAAACGGGTACCTACGTAAATGTTAACTTCGGAAATTTCGTTATTTTGATAGACAAGAGATATGTTATGTGGGTACCGCTTTAATTTCGCATTTAACGTAGGCAGTGGCGGCTCGTGACCTATGATAGAGGGGGTTCACGAGTATGGTCTATGGTTTCTATGGCGTTAGGTAAAACATTTTTTTATTTATTTTTTAATTTTAAACAAGGAAATACAACTTTTGGAAAATAAGAAAGCTTTTCTTAGTGTGTATAGCTGTCGGATCTTAACGTCGTCGCATGCAACCCTCGTAACAATATTTATACAGTCCACTACTAATACTACTAAAGCCATCTACGAGCTATCAAGAAAACCGAATGATGTCCAATACTACTACCGCCATCTATGAGTTATCAAGAAAATCGAATGATGTCTAATACCACTACGCCATCTACGGGCTACGTCATTAGGCGCAGCCAAGACGAGAACAATAGTTAACTGTTTTATGACGAGAACGAATCGAGCCACGAGACTGACAAGTTGGCATTCTTCATATTTTCAGTGGTTTTTTAGTTTAAATCCTGGTTTAAAATCATATCGAGTATCATTTATCGAAATACACAACATTTATCGACCCTACACAATAGTGCTTAAACGTAAAGTCCATTCTTCGGTTCTTAATTGTAGAAAATTGATCAATAACAGCCTCATTCAAGTTTGGAATACCCTCTATAAATTTTTTCATATATTTCATTTTTAAACTTTCTAATAAAGTCCCTAGATTTACCCTTTGTGGTCTGCGTTAAATTAATTTCGGGTTTAGGTGTTCCCGCATTCTTCACTTCAATTTTTTGCTCCAAACTCAAAGAGCTAAAGATATTTCTTAAAAAGTCCACCGTCAACTATTCATTTTAACTTAATAAATATATAATATTAAAATATTAGAACATACACGCTCGAATTTCTAACTAGGTGCATACAAAAACTGTGCGCGTTTTCCATGTTAAATCGCCATAGCCCCGCAAAGTTATTTGATAGCCGAATTATAGTCTGTGATAATATTTAAGTTTTAGTTTAAGCCTGAACCGCCAGATTATGTTACTAGTCTGATTACTGTAATAGTGTCAGATATAATCCAAACGAGTGAAACAACACAACATTTATTTCTAAACACACTGTAAGTCTAGTCGTTTTGCAATAATTTCTTAAGCTGTAATGTTCTACAGTGAAATGCGGTAGTTCCACCACAAGGCTCATGTATCTACATATATTTTCCTACTTACCTAGGGATATCCTGTATATAACGAAATATCTTTGCGTAACGTTTCAAGACGCATAAAATTGTTCAAACCTTACGAATAATTCAGGAAATCCGCGGCTATACGCAAGCTTCCTTTTCGCTCGGTAGAAATTCCGAAAAATATATGACGCATTTCGGAGACGCGCTGAGGCTAAAAATGATAATTGTTTTGGCACAATTTCAAAAAATAATAAAATTTTTACGATTCGCAAGTTATCAGTTAAAAAAATTTAAATAATGAAGTTCGAGGAGTCTTAAGCTTAACCACATATGGATGGGCGGCAGTGATTCGTCGTGTATTTCTGCTATTCGCCGCTCTGGGCGGAATTAAGAGGGCAACGTCGGCCGAGCACTTTCCATGAAAATATCTGTAAAAGAGAGTCAAATCCCCAACCTGTCTTCGATGTTCTAGGGTGTCGAGGTTCTTCGTCAGCTCGTGGTCTCCAATCAGACGAATAGCCCTCCTTTCGATAGAATCCAGTAGCCGAACAGTATGTTTGGGTGCAGAGCTCCAGACATGAGAGCAGTACTCTAGTGATGGTCGAATCTGGGCTTTGTACAGTGTCAAAAGTTGTTGAGGTGTGTACAACTTTCTGGTTCGGAAGAGTACACAAAGACATATTTCCTCCCAGATTGACGCCCAGCAAATTATTAGATGAAGCCAGTGGGATTGCGTGTCCGTCCATGACTATATCCGATTCTGTGAAGTTAACCTTTTTAGAGAAAACTGCTGCCTGGGTTTTTTTTTAGCGTTAAATTCGACTTGGTTACTGTCACTCCAAGCCAAAATTTCTTCCAGGTCTTTGTTGAGGCGTGATATTTCAAGTTCCAATAATAAAGCAATTATTATAGTTTATGTTAAAATTTAACGAACTTATATTGCGACACTGTGTAGAAAACAATAAAGTCTAATTTACTCCTATAACATTTTAGGCTAGCTATTTTTTTTTTTAATTGTTAAATTGATAATAAGATATTAAATTTTGGCAAAACATGTTTTTCGCACGATATTATGTCTCCAAGGTTAACATTAAATTTACATAATAATTTATTTTCAACTATTAACGTCGTTTAGTGGCAAATTTTCTTAAATTTAACGCCCGTTCCACTAGTGATCGTATATACATCTTTGTTTCGCTTATTTGATTAGAGGAGGAGGCCGTCATACAACTGGTACAACAAATAATATTAAATTAATGCAAGTAAGTAAATACAAAATAGCACAATATGTAGAGATCTACAATAAATATTGCTATACATTGGCGATAGTGATTGGGTCACTTGGGCTTTTCCAGAAAGCAACCAAAGGTCGCGAAAACAGGTCTACAAACAGACGTTTTGTCATTTCTTGTTTCTGTAGCTGTTTCTAAGCTGCTTTCCTGTTTCCAAGCTGTTTTTGGTGGTTTCTAGACAACACTAACATAACAGCAACACAAAAACACAATAATCACACAACTTCTGTTTCTAACCTGTTTTCGCGACCCTCGGTTGCTTCCTGGGGAACTGCGCCCAAGTGGCCCAACCACTACTATCGTATTAAGTTGCTGATGGTGAATCTTCGGTTCAAAACGGTGAAATTTAGACAAAATGTTATTGGTTTAAGTTTTGGTGGAACGAAATAATACTCTTAAATGTTGGCACGTCATTAAGGAACACCCTGTATTACAGCTAATTTTGTACATTAATTCTCCGTATAAAAAAATTGGGACACACGCGTCAAATATTGATTTAATTGCCGATAAAACTTATACTCCTCTCGATCTCCTAGACCACGTGAACTTTACAATAAAAAAAAATAATTATATATTTCAACGATCATTGGGATTTAGAGTGCCGGGTGCAAATAATTTTTTCTACGATTGTTATAAAAATTATATTTTTTTACGCAAAAAATTGGTAATTTTTTAACGAGTTAGAAAAAATAATTTAGCTTTAAAGAAAGTCCCGTAACTGAATGATTATAATATGAAGTTGCCATGAAACCAGCATTCGCGCCGTTCGTTGCCTGGGCGCCCCATTGTTATTGTTACCTTACAAATGTAAATAATATTTGAAAACATCAAAAATGGAAAGAAATAATTCCGATTCCGAAGAAGAAAACTCATTTCAATGCGCTCCAGACGAAATAAGTAATAAAGCCAATGAAGCAACACAAAATTTATTGTCTGAAAAATCGAAAGAAGGTTACAAAATATAATACGTTTATTAAATTTCATTGTATCCCTTAGTGGATTCATCGCGAGATGGGTTTTGTTTTGGCTGGGACTGGCTAGCCAGCGGCGATTGTAAATTTTGAAAAAATTAAAGGATATAATTAAAAAAAAATCATAATCACCTGTTCTTCCTTAATAAAAACTCTAGACTAAACTTCTAAAACTTACAAGAACAACCTCTGGTGTTTTATCAACACATTCTTCGTAGTCATAAGAATTTCAAGTGATTAATCGCTCGAGGGATTCACTCGATTATTAAAATCATCGGTTTTTCCCAACACTAAATATAATATATATACGGTGTTGAAAAACGGGTACCCCGGAATAACTCCGGTGCATCGCATTGCAGCGAAAAATGTCTGGGGAAAAAGTTGATTGGTGTTGAAGGAGGAATAGTTTGCAATTTAAACTACCCCCCACCCCCTCAAATCCCGGGCGCGGGCAGGGTATTTCTGGGATAAAACTTGATTTTCGCACGGTTCTGATTTGGTCTTTCTCATGGTGATTATTGGTGAAGGATGGGCCCGAATAAAACAAATTTTCGGACAAAAGATGTTTATTTTTGGTCGGAGAACACGATACGCCAATAAAAAATATGGGGTTCTGTTTGAAAATCTTAACTTACCCACACCCGCGCCCGGGGGTGGGGGGGTGTGGGGTGGTTTAAATTGCAAACTATTCCTTCTTCAAAACCAAACTACTTTTTCCCTAGACATTTTCCGCTGCAATGCGATGCACCGGAGTTATTCCGGGGTACCCGACCTTTTTTCAACTCCGTGTATATTTATCGAATTTCGAAAAAGAAAATTGATACGATAGTAGCAAAAAATATTGTACGAAACTATATGAAAATAGCCCTATTTGAACTTATAACTTGTGCATTGCATTCTCTAGAAGTGCACCTCGTTGAAAAATAGTGAGCTACAACAAAATTATTACGTAACAGACATAAACGAGCTGTGGTATATTTGTTTTCAACTCAGCGGCCTTAACCCAGATTCGAACCGGCAACCTGAAGTAGGACTGACTTTCGTAACACCGACGGCAGTCTGTGAAATATCAACTTCCTTTTAGAGGAAATGATGTTGAATTATTTCATCGCCGAATTGCGATTTTTTATTTTATTTTTTAAACAACCGCCGCGATTGGACTAGGTATCATCTGTCAATTAATTTCATGCATTCGTTTTGCACTTAAGTGGAAATTACGTACAGGGTGTCCCGAATTCTCACCATTGGCATCTCGGAATATTATATATTATATCAAAGGTAATAAAACGAAAACATTCCAGACTTAGCGCCAATACCATCCAATTAATGAGCCAAAGAAGAGAGTTGGAAAATGGAACAGAAGAACACAGAGATAGAAACAAAATGGTGAAAAAGGCAATTCGTAAGGATGTAAGAACCCACAGAACAAAGATTATTAATGAAACAATTGAAGAAAACAAAAACATGAGAGTTATCAAATCAGGACGGTCAAAGGGAAAGACCACGCTGAATAGGCTAAAAAATAAAGAAGGAGTTATTGTATCGACTCCAGAACAAATTGCCCAAATAATAGATTTCTACACCGACCTATACAACTCAACAACGCCCAAAACTAGTAAAGACCAAATTGATAACAGGACAATACTAAATGTAGGGTCAGAAGATCTACCAGAAATAACACGCGAGGAAATAAGGTATGCCATGAAAAGGATGAAAAACGGCAAATGTCCTGGAGAAGACCATATTACGTCAGAAATGATTAAAGTTCGGAGGAAAATAGATTGAAGAAAAGAAACACTTCAAAAAATATTAAATAGATGTTTGTAATGTCTAGAATAACTTAAATAGAGGAGTTCGACAAGGTGACACGATATCGCCAAAACTGTTCACTCTGACACTGGAAGAGATATTTAAGGATGTGGACTGGAAACAAAAGAGCATGAAAATCGACGGATCGTACCTGAGTCACCTACGCTTCGCGGGTGAAATTGTTCTCATCTCCGAAGACCCAGATGAGTTAAAGGAAATGATGCAACAACTAGACATAACATCAAGAAAAATTGGGCTAAAAATGAACAATAATAAAACCAAGATTATGTCACCCAATCACATTCAATTATCATTATCTAACGAAAACATCGAAATCGTTGACGAATACGTATACCTAGGACACCTCATTAAACTGGGAAAAGAGAATCAAAAATCGGAAATAACGCGAAGAGTGAAACTAACCCGGGCTGCTTTTGGAAGACTAAAACACGTTCTAAAAAATCCAGATATTCCAATACACTTAAAACGCAAAGTATATGACATGTGCATTTTACCGGTAGCAACATATGGCCTCGAAACAATGACAATCACAAAAGGCAGTGCAGACAGATTAAAAACAACACAAAGGGCAATGGAGCGGGCAATGCTTGGAGTTTCCATAAAACCGGATCAGAAACGAAGAAATAAGAAGACGAACGAAGAAGGCCGAGATGAAATGGAGGTGGGCAGGACATGTTGCAAGACAGGAAGACGGTAGATGGACGAACAAAGATACCCACTGGCGCCCCAGAGAAACAAAAAGAAGTAGAGGAAGACCTCAAAGGCGTTAGCTGGATGGTAGAAACTGGGCACAACTGGCTCAGAATCGACAAGAATGGAAAAGACTCGGAGTTTAAAAGTTTAAAAAAATGCTTTTTTTTCTCGCACCAGTTCAACGTTTTTTTGGACCACTATGTATACATATATATTAAAAAAATATTTATAGGTAGTTGAAATGAAATGTTTAGGCAATTATTAACCTTAATTAAATTGCAACACGTTGATTAGTATAATATTTAATAAGCAATTACCAAAATATCAGTGAGGAAATGTGGCGTTTAAAGTCCACCATAAACATTTTAAGCTTTTTAGGCCGATAAAAATCGTTATTAAAATACTTACCAGAAATATTAATGGTTTTCGAAGAAAAGAATAAACACATCCGGTTCCTACATCCTCCACTTTCATGTTTAAGAACCGTTCTTCTAATGGTAATTTTAAGGTTATTTTTCTAGTTTAAACTATTTTGCAATTAATTTAAATTTAATTATGTTCCGCAAATTATTATGTAAAAATATTCACGAATATCTTATACTGGGTGCGTTGTTAAAAACAAGAAGATATCTAAAAGGTAATAATATTTAAACACATGTTTGACAATATTTTCAGTCGAGGGGGATAATTTTGGAACATTATTTTGCTACTTTCATTTATCAAATTCTAATCTACGTAAACCAACTGGGGTTAAAATGCTTTTTGCCAGGAATAAAACCGCAGGAGCCCAGCATTTAGGTCGACACCTGCTGGCCGGTGGCTTGTGAATGTTGTAAATCTTCATAAAACGGACTGAAGGACGTCTTGATTCTTCAGATAGAGAATGGATATGGAGAAAGTCATCAGATATTGATCCAGATGGATTGAGGGACTCCTTGAATCAAAGGATTCGGTGATTCAGATAGGGTACCGTGGAGAAAGTACTCAGATATGGATCAAGATGGATTGAGGGATACCTTAAACCAGAGGGAGGATTCGGTGATGCAGATTGGGTGTTTGTCGATACCTGTGGTGGATAGGAAATACAATAACAAAGAAACGCAACTGAGAGTGAGACTAACACTATAATTGTGGTTCGGAACTACGAAATTTAGCGTAAGTTTACGGCGTACAACAGAATATCTAAAATTTAACGTGTGACCCAACAATAGAAAAAGAACTATTGCTTTATCTCCATATGCATTCGTTTCGTCTATTCTTTTCCCACGTACTAAAAAAAAAACTGTTGCTTCGTCCGAGATATTTCGCAATCCCGCGAGGATCAGTATTCGTGATCTTTAAAACGATTACACGTTTCTTGTAAGGAATAACGATGTATTGAGGATATTTTACATTGTGCAATAATGCAATATGCATGCAGTGTTGCCAAATAACTTTTAAAGTCTAGATGATAAAAAATAAATAATCTATTTATGACGAGCATAATTGCGTGGGCGGGACATTTTTAAAAAACTCCTCATTGTAGTTTTTAAATTGATGAAATTGAGATTATAAGGGTAACATCTACCCCTCATAGGGGGTTAAACCTTGAAAGCTGCAATAGTATATTAAATTTTTAATTTTATTTACTGGAAGCTTTATATTAGGGGTATAAAAAATGGTCACCCTGTATACTGGATCCGCAAGAGACAATCACAACCATTTGGCGAGTCAGAAAAGTGACAACGGATCGGACAAAGTAAACAGAAAAATTATGCGGAACGATGCAAAAATGCAATGGAGGTCAAGGAAACAAAGTAATTGTTTCCGGACTTAAATTCACCTTTCGTTTCGTCATATTAATCAGGCGGAGGTGCACCTACGAACTTATTGCGTGTATGCAAATCAATTAATTGGCTGACAGGAAGAGGGAAATTTTTCGTCGATAAATTTTTAAGAAATACATTCTTTATTCTTGAATTAACAAGCTTCTTCTTTGCTGCTGCGGTTCTACATAACTGTACCATTGTCTCGAGTTATTTAGCCAGGAAATTCGTCTTCTTCCACTGCTTCTTCTACCTTATATGCATAATATTCTGCAACATTGTATACATCTCTCCCCTTATCACTTGACTCAGATACTGCAACTTCCTTACTTTAATTGTGCTTAGTATTTCCCTGTTACCATGTCTACCCAACCTACTCTTAAGATCCTTCTATATGACCACATCTCAAATGCTTCTAGTTGATCACTAATGTTTTTCTTGTATCTTTCCCTGCATAATATTCTGCAACATTGTATACCTCTGTCCCCTCATCGCATGACTGCAACTTCCTTACTGGTCTCAGTATTTCCTTGTTACCATGTTTACCTAACTTACTCTTAAGATCCTTGTATATGACCACATCTCAAATGCTTCTAGTCGATCACTAATGTTTTTCTTCAACGTCCAGGATTCTATTCCATAAAGTAACACCGGAGAGATATAGAGAGACTCTGAGGTGTAAATTAAGATCATTACTGCATAATACATTTTTCATTTTGTTAAAATGGCTTGTCCGATTATTGATTTAATTTCTTCCGTATATTAATTACCCTCATTGACAAACTAATTACATTCTTCCATTATAAGATTGTTTTTCATTTTTCCAAAATATTGATTTCTATTAAAAGCTTTTTAAACCATTTGTACCACGTCCGATTATTGTTGGACAAATTTTTTAATTTTTCTTGTGTTAAATGTCTAATTTTAAGTGGCTAACAACAATCAATGTATTATTATTCTTATAATTATGATTATTATTATAATTTGTAAAATTTCCTTTACCCGTGTCATTGAAATCTCCCACTGACAAGTTACTAATCGTGCCTCGATTCGAAACACAATAAAAACGTAAAACGTAGCGATGGCCTCCAATAACTCTTAAAAAGTAGTGAATATCTACCAGATATCTGATTCACGCATCGGACATGCAATAACTTTAGCAAATTGGGTCGCAAATTGCAAAATAAACGCATTTAAGAAAATTAAAATAAATAATCCGCGCCGTTTTCCAGTCTTTTTATTGCGTATACGACCCAATTTCGCTGACAATTCGCGAATTATTTTCGGATGAAATTTGCATTTCAAAAGAACATTGATCATAATATTTTCAGCAACTAAGTAAACCGAAAAGTTGTTATTTTTAGTGGTTTTCTGTATCGAGGCTTCAATATTAACAAATCCGATAGTCTTTAGCAAAAAAGGGGATAAAAAATCCAAATTGCAAGAAAAGGTATCTGATGACTTTTTTCACGATGCCCTAACTGCATCACCGAATCCTTTGTCCCTCAATTCATCTGGATCAATATCGGATAACATTGTCCACGGTACCCTATCTGCATCATCAAAACCTTTGGTTCAATGAGTCCCGCAATCCATCTGGATCCCGGTACCCTATCTGAATCACCGAATCTTTTGGTTCAACGAGTCCGTCATTCGATTTGGATCAATATCTGATGATTTTCTCCATGATTCCATATCTAAATCATCGAATCCTTTGGTTCAAGGAGTCCCTCAATTCATCTGGGCCAATATCCGAAGATTTCCTTCACGGTATCCTATCTGCATCACTTAATCCTTAGAAGTCCCCCCCCCCCCCCCCCCCCCCAATCCATTTGGATTAGGATCTATACGTCTCTCTCCGCATGTCCCTTTATGTATCAGCGGAACCTTAGGTTCACAAAGAGGCCAAAATCCATCTGGATCTGGTTCAGATTCAAACATGTCCAAGGAACCCATAATAGTATATTATGATACAAGTTTCATAAGACATTAACTTAGAGCACGCGCTTAATTCTAAAGTACAAGTGCTCTAATTGTCTTATGAACCGTGTATTTTAGAATATTTTTTCTACTTGGGTCTGAAAAACTTTAAAAAATATAGTGGATTTTTTCCATTTGAATTAATATTTTCTTTTTGGGTTGGTAATACTTTTACACTTTAATAAAACGTTACAAGTATCAAATATTCCATGATAGAAACAATTGAACACAACAAAGCTTCTTCCCATCCGTTATAATTAAAAATAAATATGTTATTAAAGTTAATAAAAATGAGTCAGGAAGAGAGTTGTACTTCGTCTGAAATACGAGAAATTGCAGAAAATCATCTAGAAAAACTTTTAAAAAGAATATGCAAAACTTTGAGTTATGGTGCGAGCAGAACAAAGTTCAAAATATTGAACAAAATAATAAATAGTACTATTGACCAAAATATTGTGTGCACACAGGAATAACAATTAATGGCCAGGAAATGTATACAGTAACTATAAATATGTATATATAAAGTAATATGTATAATACTTTATTGAATTAACTATATTGAATTTAAAATAAAAATAGTACTTTATGGAATAAAACTTTAGAAATAGAGCATTAACTGGAAGATAATTCTATTATTTTTAGGCTATGTTGTTTTATAGCTGTGACTAGAAATTAGTTGAGGGACACCGTCAGCATGTTATATATTTCCGAGTATAGGTATTTCAGATAAATATCTAGTAAAAATGATCAATTTGCCATGTTAAAGGTTAGTATTTTAAAGATTTTTATTAAAAATTTTTATCGAATCCATAATGCCTAGAAATCTAATTTCAACGAAATCGCAGTAAGCCTAAAATTCGAACCCTACTTGCTGCCAACATAAAAAAAATAAAATTTCAGTTCAATAAAGTGGCAAGTTATTAAATTTTTTTTTGCATTTCATAATGTAGCCATTATGAAACCCAAATAGAAATAGTACATTACGTATCAAGGGCCGAAAAGAGGATGAGGGAGGCCATCGCACGAGTCCGGAACAGCCTCCGACGGCCCGAGATATGTACAGTATTTTTTTTTTTAGAAGTGCTCCGAAGCTTTGATGCCAAATAAATAAAGAAATTCATTCCTGTCTACATGACATGAAAACACTCGCGCATGGAGAATGTAAATATCTATTTATTATTTTTGACAAATAGACTCGGTGGCCTAGTGGTATAGCGTACGTGTTGTGATCTGAAAGTCGCGGGTTCAAATCCCGCACTCGGCATCTCTGGTTTTATTTATTTTTTTACAAGTGCCCGAGTCTTTGAGGCCATAAATAAAGAAATTCTTCAGACATTTTTCTAAAACATCTTCGAAAAATTAACTGCCAATTTAATTTATATATAATCCGCTAGGTATTTATTGTCGCTTGTAGTATGGCTCGGTGGATAGAGTGTCCGCCTGGCGATCTGAGGGTCGCGGGTTCAAATCCCGCACCGACAATTCTGGTTTTATTTATTTATGAGCACATGGTGACTCGAAGAGGGCGGGAAATATCTTTCCCGCCCGCTTCGATACTTTCCCGCCCGCTCTCTTGGAAAACGCCACTTTCGGTGAAGAGAACATGCATGAAAAGAGGCACTTTCGGGGCACATGTAAAAAAAAATATTTTAACGAATAAAAACCCGTTGCAATTTTTTTCTAACCGTGTAAGAGTTTAAAAAATGGACTGTTCCCATGTCGGTTATAAAAGAATGGGTCACCGTCACGTTTAAATTACAACGACTCGTTTTTAGAAGCCACTGACAAAGAAAATCAGAGACTTCCACTTCCCGAAAATAATAATTGTCCGCCTCCTTATTAAGTTTTATTCTTGAGAAGTAACGTAACTTCCTGTCTGGCGAAGGACGAAATCGACGTTAAAACGTACAGTTAGATATAAAAGTAATGCGTATATCGTATAGTAGCTGAAGCTAAATGCTTTGATGTATTATTTGTAAAGGAATATGGTGGAGCTGCTCTCATGTCTGAAGCTCTGCACCCGAGCATACTCTTCGGCTACAGGATTCCATATTAAGGAAAGCAGTCATTCCTCTGATCGGGGACTATTAGAAACCGGGCTTATCAATCTTACAATAGTATGGTGAAATTTTTCTAGGCGTTTTAAATGTAGAAAGAAAAAAAGTAATAGGAGAATGCGATAGGTAAAACTTATTTTTATTTATTTTTTAATTTTACACAAGGAAATACAACTTTTGGAAAATAAGAAAGGTTTTTTAGTGCGGATCTTAACGTCGTCGCATGCAACCCTCGTAACAATATTTATACAGTCCATTACTAATACTACTAAAGCTATCCACGAGCTATCAAGAAAACTGAATGATGTCCAATACTACTACCGCCATCTACGAGTTATCAAGAAAACCGAATGATGTCTAATACCACTACGCCATCTACGGCTACGTCATTAGGCGCAACCAAGACGAGAACAATAGTTAACTGTTTTATGACGAGAACGAATCGAGCCACGAGACTGACTAGTTGGCATTCTTCATATTTTCAGTGTTTTTTTAGTTTAAATCCTTGAATAAAATGGTTTAAAATCATATCGAGTATCATTTATCGAAATACACAACATTTATCGACCCTACACAATAGTGCCAGTCCATTCTTCGGTTCTTAATTGTAGAAAATTGATCAATAACGGCCTCATTAAGTTTGGAATACCCTCTATAAATTTTTTTTCATACATTTCATTTTTAAACTTTCTAATAAAGTCCCTAGATTTACCCTTTGTGGTCTGCGTTAAATTAATTTCGGGTTTAGGTGTTCCCGCATTCTTCACGTCAATTTTTTGCTCCAAACTCAAAGAGCTAAAGTTATTTCTTAAATAGTCCACCGTCAACTATTCATTTTAACTTAATAAATATATAATATTATAACATATACGCTCGAATTTGTAACTAGATGCACGAACAGACAACAGCGCGGTTCACACAAAAACTGTGCGCCTTTTCCATGTTAAATCGGCATATCCCCGCTATCCCCCGCTGCCTGTTACTACAGAGAAACGGCACTACTTAATCGCACGTGCGAGCAAGTCTCGTCATAATCGGCATTTACCTCGACCGAGGCACGGTTGCCGTATCTATACAGTTTGGTTTGACGGAATGATAAAATATTAGGGAGGGTCGAACTTTTTTAGTTTGACCGTACGATAAAATATTAGGGAGGGTCGGACTTTATACGATAAATACTATTCAATGAATATAAATTAATATTGTTTATTCGTTTTGTTTTGGAGGTGCACGTGCGCATGTGCTCCTGTGGATGAACCGCCACTGCTTACAATTTAATTTCTATTGATCTATAATTTTAAAAAACCCTTCTATACCTATTTTTCTTTTAATTCCAGTTTGGGGCCCTTAAATTCCAACAGACTTTTTACCGTGATTGTGCTCGGTGTCTGTTTCAACTTCCGGATGGCCCAGCGAGCACCTACTATGTCATTAATCTGACTAAGTGGTGCCAACTAGGTGTGACCAGAAGAAAAGGGAAGTCGACCATGGGTGAAAAATTGTGGGAATTTCTTTTTTAATAATTCCTCTTGGTAGGTTTACTAGTTTAGTACGTTTAGAGATCTTTTTAAAAGAAGATAGTATATGCGTTTATTGTTTTACGGTAAATATTTTGAGCTACAAGCTGTATAAATATTTTGTGTAGAGATACGGTGTTACAAATCGAAAATAAATACAGGGGGCTTTCAAAATATTTGGAAAAATCTGAAATGTTTCGTTTCGACTTTTATTTTTCCAGGACTTTGTTCGAAGAGATGTTCAAAAATAAATTTCACTTTCTCATTGCTACTTTTTATTCTCCACAGGATCGCATTATCAGATGTTTCATGCGGCGTTTCGTCTTTGGGTCACCATCATCAACCATTTTTTTAAATACGGACTTGGATCTTTTTGTTTAAATTATGACAGAGGACCAAAATCTACGTTCAGTGGTATACAACACTTGGTTTTTTTCCAACGTTTTGTTCCTTAAATTGACCATCTTCATTAAAATCCATCATTCGACAGGACGGGATTTCAACTTTTTTAATGCAAATTTCACTGGTTAGTTAGGAAAAATATTTTTTATACGATTTCTGATGATATGATGATCCGATGGTGCTAAATTCCGTCCGAATATTTGTAACAATCGACACGATGAGCTTTATTTTAACTTTCATCCGACGTCGTATGTTTCTTAACCTAACTTTTTTCTAAAAAATTAAGAATGAATGACTATTTAGGGAATTATTATCAGCTACTAATGCACCAAATTAAAATTTTAAGGTTAGGTAGTAACCACATATATATTATATTGTATGTGAGTGACACTCTTTTCTTTTTTTACAAGCTTTTTAGTGAAATTCACACAACCTAAAATACTTTATACCTGGTATTGATCCACGACTTTTGCAAAAAAGCACCATGCACTTGTGTCCTTTCATCTTAAACAAAACAAGTTACTAACCTACCAAACAGCGAATCGAATCGCCACAAATTAAAAACTCCTTTACAAAAATTGTTGTTAGGTAATGAAAGTTTATAAGCACTAATATACCGACAACAATGTGGATGAGCCACTGTTTATTCTGTAATTTGAAAACGCATCCAGAACCAAAGATGGCGACAAATAACAACAAACAAATAATGTCGGGCCGGCTCTGACGCGATCGATAAAATTTCCACCCTACTGCGCAAACTCAATGGTGCCAAGCCATCTCCCATAGCGGGGACACTTTTTGTAATTTGGAACGTTCGTATTGGCAATATAATGTATAGATATATATGGAACACAATGCATCGATGCGCTAAAACGTGCGATTTCAGATAAGACTTAAAGATGCTTTACAACGTTGCCACTATTGACAATTTTCGACTTATATCAACGCCTATATTGAATAGCTACAGATATTTTAACAATGTGGTGCCGATACCAATATTATATCGGGGTATCTTCAACTAAAATATCGGTATTGGCAAAAAAATTCGTATCGGCCGATCACTACTTATAAGGCTAACTTGAACATGCACGGTATACAAGAACTTGAATTCCACGAGTCCACCACATGTAGTAAACGATTTCAAATTGAAAAATGAGATATCATTGTCAAATAATGGTAACAAGCACTCAAGCGAAGTTGCGTGCAAACGCTATATAAGCTTTCATAAACAATAATTTAGTTCAATTTTGGACGAATTAAGTCGCCCATAAGAAAAAAAAATGCTCTCTCAATGTGTTTGGGAAATCGTTAGGAATTATCGCATTCATATTAAGGAAGTAATTATACGTAGCCATATTTGAGTTTCCTTTGTATATAATCTTTAAAAGACTCGCAACGAAATATTGTTGGGTGTTTGTGGGACAATTGTTTCCTAAATATTATATTGTTACGTCGGAAGGCATGCGAGCAAAAAATTACGCTATGTTGCCGTTAGTTGTGTTGCAAAAATCGTTAAGAGTAAAGAATCGTGTAATTTACAATTAGAACAACTAAACGCATCAGTTATATAATAAATTTTATATTCCGACGTGTCATAATGACATTATTATGGATTTCATTTTCAGTGTCAAAATGACATACTTTATAGGACTGAGTACTATAATGATTTCATTATAGGACTGAGTACTATAATGAAGATTCTTCCTTGAAATATGCCAAAAGTACCTTTTCTTGTACGATATTGACAACCTATTTCTGGGAACACCAAGTTTTGTAATTGGCATAAGTTTTTTCATATATGCCTTTAGACTTTTCGGGCAACAAACCAACAACTGCTTTATTGGCCAATTCTTCGATTTCTGATGGCAAATTATCCATATTATATTATATAAACGTTAAAATTAAAAATTCAATTCTGACAATGACAATACAAACAAATATTTCTATAGTTACCTGGTTATATTAAAATCAAGCTATTAGATTACTGACGAAAACTTAAAATTCATCAAAAAAACACAAAAATCGTCGGAATATAAAATATTGTATGAAATTCGGATCATAAACAATCATTATGGTACTAGCCGTGAGTATTATTGGACGAGGCGTCAGCCGAGTCTAATAACACGGCGTGATCCTTATAACATAAATATCTATTTTCTATTTGGGTTTCATAATGGCTACATTATCTCGTCGTGCAACTGGACATACGAAACGAACGTTTAATAAGCAGTTTCCGAACAGTTTTTATCAGTATGGCGAATTTTATTTGACCTTTGTAACTTTAAAACACAACATCTGCTGACACATCGCTTGAAATGTCCGAAAAAGTCCATAGTCTACTTGAAAACATTTAACAATGAATGTGTTGAATATTAAAGTCTATAAAAACATGTTACGCTATAAAACGGTGTATCTCCTTTAATAACAGAGATAATGAAGTAAACCAAGAGAGAAAATGTTGGGGAAAGATGGACCTATCGTTTAATGTCAATTGCAAGATGTTTCGGTTGCTAATATACTCCACAGGGTGATTCGAATTTTCGGGAAAAAACATAGCATTTTTAGTACACCCAGTATAAATCGAAAATTAAATTTTTATCATAAACAGCGAAAACTATGACATGGTCAAGGAACCAAGCTACAATGCAAAAAAAAATCATTCAAATCGGATCATAAATTCAGAAAAAAAAATAGCATAAAAAATATGGCAAATTTATGATGTTGCGTTAATTTTGTCCAGGAGTTTATTATAGTTATGGATTTCCACCTAGTATCGGCTGAACAAATTAATGTGTCGTTATTTTGAGTGGCCAAATATGTTTTTTGACCATAATTGTCATTGTTCATTGATTGAATCTTAATTTATTTGAAAAATACGCAAAAAACTCTCGAAATCGTGATGCGATGATCTAGGATTTAACAATTCAAGCGAGGTAGTTCCAGCACCAGACTGTAATATTTATTTTTTTATAAAAGTCTATAAATATCTTTATCTTGTCTACAATAAAATCTAACCAGACCTGATTTTAAAACCATTTTTACGATCAAAACATCGAATACCCGAGACGCAACTATAAATGTCATCGTACAAAGTAGTTCCTTGTCGTAGAGGTAGCACAAAATAGGAATAGTATTTCTTGTTAAATATAAACGAGAAATAATAAGACCGCTTAGTATTTTTATTGCCCCCTTGCTATTCCCAAGCGTCTAAAAATATATTATATAGGCTATAAACGAAATTTTTACGAGATTCGAAACATCCCCTACAAAGAAAGCTTTGTTTTACGCACTTGGGGATTAAAATAAGCAGATTCCTACTGTTTAAGATCCTTTATGACATACACCCATATGGTAATAGAAACTTAATACGAGCACTTCGTGACGAGAAGGCCTCCTAACAAGCCCTATGTTATTAGTCAAAATAAATTATTCAACTTATAAACCTTCTGTCTGTTGTATAATTCCGAAATAGAATCAAGCTGGTCCCTTTTCGAAGGGTTAAAAACCCTGCTTTATAGGTCAAGCTATCGGAAATATTTTTTACCTGGGTTCGAAAAGGGTACTTTCTTCATTTCCTTCTTTTAGAATAATGTATTCTAGTCTATTTATTAACTAATTACTTCTTATATGGAATTAAAATACTGTAAAATGGCCCTTTAATGAATTAAATTGCAAACAATAAGGTTAAATAATCGAAAACTAGACTATTTTGCACGTAACAAACATTACTGTAAAATTACCTTTTAACAGATTCAATTTCAAACAATAAGGTTAAATAATTGAAAACTGGGCTATTTTACACATAACAAACATTACTGTAAAATGGCCCTTTAACCAATTCAATTGCAAACAATAAGGTTAAATAATTGAAAACTGGGCTATTTTACACATAACAAACATTACTGTAAAATGACCCTTTAACCAATTCAATTGCAAACAATGAGGTTAAATAATTGAAAACTGGGCTATTTTACACATAACAAACATTACTGTAAAATGGCCCTTTAACCAATTCAATTTCAAACAATAAGGTTAAATAATTGAAAACGGGGCTATTTTACATATAACAAACATTACTGTAAAATGGCCCTTTAACCAATTCAATTGCAAACAATAAGGTTAAAACATCGAAAATTAAACTATTTTGCACTTAACAAACATTACTGTAAAATAACACATTAACTAATTCAATTACAAACAATAAGGTTAAAAAATCAAGAAATAAACTATTTTGCACCTAACAAACATTACTGAAAAATGGCCCTTAATGAATTCAATTGCAAAACAAAAAGGTTAAGAAATCGAAAACTAGGATCCTTTGCACCTAACAAGCATTACTGTAAAATTGCCATTTGCAAAACAATAAGGTTAAAAATGGCAAACTAGGCTCCTTTGCATCTAATAAACATTAGTGTAAAATTGCACTTTGCAAACAATTAGGTTAAAAAAATCGAAAACTAAGCTCCTTTTCATCTAACAAACATTACCGTAAAATTTC
Source organism: Barypeithes pellucidus (assembly GCA_963991005.1). Classification (NCBI taxonomy): domain Eukaryota; kingdom Metazoa; phylum Arthropoda; class Insecta; order Coleoptera; family Curculionidae; genus Barypeithes; species Barypeithes pellucidus. The sequence goes on along the minus strand of OZ022565.1, from coordinate 16,965,541 downwards.
CATTTGCATACAATAAGGTTAAAAAATTGAATACTAGGCTCCTTTGCATCTAATAAACATTAGTGTAAAATTGCACTTTGCAAACAATTAGGTTAAAAAAATCGAAAACTAAGCTCCTTTTCATCTAACAAACATTACCGTAAAATTTCCATTTGCAAACAATAAGGTTAAAAAATTGAATACTAGGCTCCTTTGCATCTAATAAACATTAGTGTAAAATTGCACTTTGCAAACAATTAGGTTTAAAAAATCGAAAACTAAGCTCCTTTTCATCTAACAAACATTACCGTAAAATTTCCATTTGCAAACAATAAGGTTAAAAAATTGAATACTAGGCTCCTTTGCATCTAATAAACATTAGTGTAAAATTGCACTTTGCAAACAATAAGGTTAACAAATTGAAAACTAGGCTCTTTTGCACCTAACGATCGTAACAATCTGGACTGGCGCACCATTGATTCAAAACACTATGGTGATAAATTATAATTTTTTCTTCTATTGAGTATGTCACAGCCTTAACCTAGTTCGAGAGGTGCTTATTTACGAATGCAAGTGGTATAATTCCTTTAAAATGTTTACAAATGTAATAATGTCGCTAATGTAAGCAAAAATGTTGTAATTTATGGTCTCGTGTTTAGTTTTTTAATTTTCCAAGTAAGGTGGTTGTTTTTAAATTTTTTGCTTCGCGTATGAGTGCGTAATTCTTTTTATTTTTTATCCATGGTGTCATATTGACGTGATAATAGTTCAGAGTATGATTCCTTAGATTATTTTCTTATTTTTTCACACTCTGAAATGTTAGCAGGTCACTAAGGAAAACTCTATACAACGTGTTCAAGATAAGAAGGGCCAGTACAGGCATCTCGGAAACCGTAAGAGATTCAAAGTCGGTTTAAGGGAGGTAAAGTTACGCATTTACGTGCCTAATAATATGCCGTTTCGAAAGTTTTAAAATTCCAAGTAGTTCCGTAGATATCCGGAAAAAACCGAAATTCTGAAAAATCGTTTTATTGTTTTCCTGGTTTTTATTTAGATCGAATTCTAAAGTAAATTGCACTTTTGCATTGCCACTTTTTCCGCTCTATCTAACAGCGTTAATTGTTTTGTAATCCGACGAGTCTTCGAAGGGCCATTATCAACTTTCTTTTTTTAAATACGGCCCTGTTTTTCTGATATTGGTATTTGAGAGCTTTTTTCTCCCGAATGCAACGATGTATGACACATTGTGGTTTAATGACGTTCCGAGGGTTTTTTGAACAACATCAGGAAATTTTGGGATACGGTCCTGTATTTCTCTTAATTTTATAAATAATATCTCATAAGTAAGCTCTAAGTTTTTTACTTATGAGGTACTAGTTCAATAAATAACAAATAATTTAATAATAAACCACAAATAAGTGAACAAAAATCATTCCAAAACAGTAATAAAACGACCAACGAAAAAAGTAAGGAACTATATAATCAGGTGTTAAAACTGATTTCCGTTATTCTCTAAGCACAAATAACATCTTCTAACTGCCACATAACAGTTTTTTTGAGATAAAATAAAACATGCGATAGAATATCAAACTTTTCAGCATTTGCAAATTTGTGTTCCATATTTTCTGGAAAATAGAAAACCCCTTAAAACGCTCTCAAACGATCACAATGGGAATGTCAAGTGAAACAAATAACGCGTCACCATCTTAATGTTTTTTGTTTCAAACGCCTACTTTTCTTTTAAATTCCGAATCAACAGAAGTTTGAAATAATGTTTCTGTATTTTGTTAAATTTTTTTTTGGTTTATTATTAAATTATATGTTCGGGTTTGTTCGTCCCTCGAAACGTCATTAAACCACAATGTGTCATACATCGTTGCATTCCGAAGAAAGAAGCTATCAAATTCAAATATCAGAAAAACAGGACCGTATTTAAAAAAATAAAGTTGATAATGGCCCTTCGAAGACGACTCGTCGAACTACAAAACAATTAACGCTGTTAGATAGAGCGGAAAAACTGGCAATGCAAAAGTGAAATTTACTTTAGAATCCGATCTCAAAAAAACTCAGGAAAACAATAAAACGATTTTTCTGAATTTCGTTTTTTTCTGGATATTTCCGGAACTACTCAGAATTTTAAAACTTTCTAAACGGCATATTATTAGGCACGTAAATGCGCAACTTTACCTCCAATTAACCGACTTCGTATCTCTTACGGTTTCCGAGATCCCTGTACTGGCCCTCATTATCTTGGACACGTTGTATATCAAATTTCGTGCAAAAATGATCTTGTTTACGTAACCTATATACTCGCGTCAAAGACTGACTTTTTATGCATACTTTTGTAGCATACATACTTCAATTACAATGTTTAATGCAAAAATAAAGAAAAAAACTCTCGAAATAACAGCACTTTCTCGGCGTTAAATTTTCAATGTAAAACTGCGAAATGTCTTTATTTTACACACATTCATATATTAATTTAAGTACCGGAACGTGATATTTTTTCAAATTTCTAGCGAAAATTAAATCGGCAACCAGATCCATCTGTCCTGCCAACAAAGTACATTATTTAAAAATGTGCCCGTGCCTGGCAGGTTCGAAGAAGGCGGAGAACCATCAGCTGATGGTTAATATTTTTTTAAGCAAAATTTGAAAGTTTAATACATATTTTGTTATTTAGGTTCAATGCGAATGGAAATAAATTTCTAACCTTACTTTTCCCTTTTGCCCTAAAAAAGTACGTTACGAACGCACGAGGCGACGTAATGTCTTTGTCTAATTAACGGAAAACGACAAAGAAAAATTATATTAATTTTCAGAATGTCCCTATTGTTTTTCTGGAAAGTTCTTTACAATCTAAAGATTGTTTCACGAAAAATGGATACCACTTAATGATTTCCTGGGTCGGTCCCATTGAGTCGACAAGAGCTTGGCAATAAACAAGTGAAGTATGAAGGAACGGACTAAGGAAAACAAGTAATAATATGATTATATTAATGTAATCAAATGAAATAACATTTTTTTTTAAATATTACTAGTCATATTTATTTACATTTATAATGTCATTCTATAGATAGTTCTGTTTCGCTATCGCTATCCTCATCAAAATTAATTATAATTGGATTAATTATACGATTCAGACTAATATACGAATTTTCTACAGTAATTACGTGACGGACTGAATTTTTCCAACTACCTGGGGGAATATCATTAAAGCATTTTCGTATTAATTCTACAACACTAGAACTTAAAGTCGGAGAAATATTTTCAGACCTAACCAGTGATTTTAACCGGTGCCACGTATGCTCTATGGGGTTAAAAATGCAATAATAGGGTGGGAGCCGTAGCACTGTATGTCCAATTTCTTCTGCCAATGTGTCACACACATATACTTTTTTTATACAAAATGTCTTTAAAACTTCTAAAAGATCACTTTTTTATAACTTTCTTCAAAATATATATCATTCGTTGCCATGTAGTTCTGAATCTCCAATTTTGTATTATTTGAGCTTGGAGCTTTATGTAATTGGCGACTGTGATAGCTCGCATTTTCCATTACTATCATGCTATTCTGAGGAATGTTTGGTAAAAGACAATTCTTGAACCATTCCTCAAAAACTAACGAATTTTACCACAAAAAGATATTTAAATATAAATTAAGCAACCTAACCTACCTGATATATAATTATAATTATTACAATCCGGTCCTTTCCACATAATATCAAACGGTCATAAATAATGGGATGGCCCCAGGTACTTTTACTGTAGTCATTAAGTTATATCCATTTTTCGTGAAACAATCTTTACAAGATTTCCTGTGGGAACGGACCCCTTAGATCAGCTGGGTCAAAACTGCACATGCCTCTTGGGTCTTGCAGGAAATCTTGCGGCACGTACAACGGGCTTAAATCAAAGTGCGTTGGCCGACTTTTATAAACAAATTAAACAAAACTGCATGTTGCATCCAACAAACTAAATCTGTTGTTACCGTGCGAGCGTGTGTAAAAATTTTAGATTTCATTTACTTTCTTCACAATTTCTCTGCGGCCTACTTCGATCGAGTAAAACTGCAATTTTCTCATCTATGTATATTCCATATATCGGTGAAAATATTTCTTTTGGTTTCGTTTTTGCCGTATCGATTGCTTTATTGACCTCGATTAAATGGAAAATATTTCAAGCGGTTTTACTTTCATGAAAACTTATTATAACGGGGAAAATATTAACCGAAATCTTTGAATAAAGACACAGAACATAACATAACAATGTAAAAAATGGGACGATTTGTTTCGGGAGGCGAACGTCGTTGACGACGAGTGGTAATTTATTCATTGACAGCGCCGTCTGGTAGGAATCTATTGCAATGCAGAAGGCAATTTACTCTAAAAGTGAACACACAGTTAATGGCAAACACGCTTGCAGACACTATGATCGAACACTAGCACGCACAGGAAAAATAATTTACGGCATTCTGAGAGTGGTGCGTGCGCGAATAAAGCGATTCCCGTTGGATTTGACTCGGTGGCGGTTATATTCGTTGGGAAACATGACCTCGGGAAGGTCGTTCCACAAGAATGACGTCCTCCTGATGAAGGAATACTTAAACAATTACGTTCGAGGAGTACTGAGCCTTGGCGATCGCCACAACGTGTTTTTGCCAAGACATATTTCCTATTTTCCATTTTTAGAGAAAACTGCTGCCTGGGTTTCTTTAGCGTCAAATTCGACTTGGTATAGTATTTGCAGAATTATACCGTTGATCTTTTGACTGCAATAAAACCTCATTATCCCTTCGACCATAAAATAAATAAGGAAATTCCAAATTTTAAAACCTTTTCGAGCAGAGCCGGACCAGATATACAAATTCAATTTATACCTATGCCTGATGCATATATAAATACAAAGTGATTTTTAATAATTTTAATCTTTAGTGGTTTTCCGGCGAGTCATTTTTAGTTAGGCTTATTAGTGGTAGAATGTGGCGTCCTTGGAATTGTGCTGATTGGGGGGCATCTTCAAGTGTCATTTTTAAAAGAAAGCATTTATCTACCGATGCCAAACTAATAGTTTTAAAAATGTGTATCAATCGTTGTTGAGTAGAAATTTTAATTCGATGGATGCTTTAGCAGAGACGTCTACTTTGACAAAAACTCCTTTATCTTCGGTAAGAGACATAGTACTTAAACCTGTTAATCATAGAAAAAATCGGAGTGATTCTGGCACATTTAGAAGCATTGACGAAAATGGCATGGATTTATTAAGAAGAAAGATTTACCATATATCTAATATATCTAATATCTATTGTAGCCTCTCAAGCCTTAGGAAAATATTGCGTAAAATGGGTTTTAAATATCATTGATAAAAGACAAACATTAATGGAATCTCAACGTTTACGGGAATAGAGACTTAAATATTTAACAGCTGTTAAATAATTTAGAGAAGAAAATCGTCCAATTATTTACCTTGACGAAACATGGTTCGATACCCATGACACTACAAGAAAAGGTTGGGATGATTCTTCCAAAAAATGTCAAACTAAGGCACCATCAAATAAAGGCAAAAGAATCGCAATATTACATGCTGGTTCAGAGAACGGGTTTGTTCCAAATTGTCTGTTGCTTTCAGCTAAAAACATAGCAGATTCTTCTTTAGATTACCATCAAGATACCGACGCACAACTTTTTTAAGATTGGTTTAAACATAAACTCCTTAAAAATATATCTGAAAATAGCGTCATTGTAATGGACAATGCTAGTTATCATAGTCGGCAAGCAAAAATCATTCCCAATTCTAATAATACAAAAGCAGAAATTCAAAATTTTATGATTGAAAATGATTTATATTTTGAAGAAACTTACAAAAAACGAGAACTGCTAGAAGTATTAAAAGCTTTTAAAATAAATAAGAAATACGAGTGTGACAAACTTGCAGCAGAAAATGGACATACAGTGTTGCGTCTTCCTCCGTACTATTGTATATTCAATCCTATTGGGCTAATATGGCACCAATTAAAATCCAATATTAGGAGAAATAATATTTCTCCTACATTAAATGCATCTGTACTAGAATTAATTAAAAACGAAGTAAGAAAAATGTCTGCAGACAGCTGGAAAAACTGTGTACAGCATGTACTTAAGGTGGAAAATTCTTACAACTGTATGATTACAAATGTTCAAGCCTTAATTATAAGTTTAGGCTTAGATGAAGATAGTGATAGTGATACAGAGTTAAATTTTGAATAAATTATCAATAGTTTCTTAGAATTTAATTAATTTTTATTGTACTTGTTTAACCCCTTATCCATCAATCTAAATCACACTAAAAAAACGATAAATTCCTAGTCCAAACACCGTCTAAGTTTATTATTAACGGATGGTTAAATCTTCTATATTTATTAACCATTATAATATCAGCCAGCCAGCGGCTTTCCGGGTTCCGTATTGCCGGATTACATCGGCCTGTTACTTCCGCCTAAATATTGATTATTCGCGTTTCCTCCATGCTCCTTCCGCCCCTGACCTACAATAAAAGTCTCGCAGAAGGCCCTTCTGCCTACGCCTTCTTAAACAAATCCTTTCGGTAGCCATTTTGGATCCACGGCGGGCAAAAGTGGAATTTTCATTTCGTGTAAATTTTTATAAAAAAATGTTCGTGGAGAACTAAAGCAGATGATCGCTTGCTTCTGTTGTGTTTCGACAAAATGGTAATTAAATGAATATATACAGGGTGGCCTATCGAAAACAGTCCAACAAGGTTTATGGGTTGCTGGACTGTTTTCGATGGGCCACCCTGTATATAAATATACCCAGGTTCTTAACCACCACGAATTTTTTTTATTTTTCTCAGTTTATCGTACAGTGCTTATAACGGACACCTCAAATAAGCGGACATCTCTAATAAGCGGACATTTTTTCATAGTCCGGAACTAGGTATATGAAATTCCATGAAAATCAACCCCTCTTGAGCGGACTCTCCTTTGGGCGAACGCGGACATGCTGTTTTCGTACAAAGAGTGCGAAAACCCTCCTTTAAACGGTCAAAAATTTTTTTTAAATATTTGGGAGACGAATAAGTACGGTGCAAAAACTCTCTGAAGACAGACCGGCAACCATTCGCGTATGCGTGGCACCCCGAAAGGACTTCGCCGATTGAAAGTATGTGTGATTCCCCGACAGCAGTCCGCCGTTTATTTGTGAGTTGTAAGGTTAAAATCGTAAACAATGGCACAAAAATGTCGCATTTTGAGTCTGAAAGAGAACATTGATGTTGTGGAAGTTATTAATAGTGACCCCATTCCTACCGATTATGAAGCCCAAACTGAAACCACATCCACTATCTGACGTCTCTGATGAAGAAGTTGAATACAGTAATCAAATAAATGTCACCAATTATCAACAAGCCATTAGTATGGTAAAGGAATTATAAGAGTATGCAAAGAATAGAGGGGAGTGTATAGCAATGGAATTGTTATCAGACTTGGAATTACATTTTCTAGATTGCAAGTATAAAACGCAAACATGTCAAACTACGTTATTAGATTTCTTTAGTACTACATCCTAACTAAAACTAGTGTATTTTTGTTATGTTATGTTTATTTGTACATACATATACATAGTAATAATTTAGATATTACCTAATAACAAATTTCCCATGGGCGGACACCTCTATTAACCGGACACATTTAGACGGTCCTGCTGGTGTCCGCCTAAGAAAGGTTTCACTGTATTTATAAACCAGTTTCAAGTAGCTTGATTACCTAATCCCATGCATTGTTGTTTCGTCTTAAAAGTATATTAAAAATTAAACAAAATGTGATAAGATAGTTGAAGGTTGTGGCTTTAGTGCTAAAATTTGGCGATTGACATTATGCAATCCGAATTAATATACCGGGTGATACATCGGCGAGTTGAAGATAGGAAACCCCATGTAATTTTTGAGGTGACTGAATATTGACCACCCTGTAGATTTTACAGAAAAACTGCATTATAACTTCTTGAAGATGTGGACATGATAAACCCACATGTTGAGTTTGAATACATTTTGATGAGCCTTGACGTGACGGCAAACCCACGGAACTCTCATAGTTCAGGTAATATAGTAAACACCAACAAATTAAATTTTGACATTGACAAAACGAAAATTAGTGTCAGTGACAATATTTTCATGTTCAAGTTTACGTCAATTTTTGGCAATAACGTCATAGAAATTATTTGCAGGTGTTTGCTGTTTTACCTGAATCACGTTTAATTGAATAGCTTAGGATTAGCTCACCAAAATGTATTCAAACTTGGCATGTGGGTTTATCATGTCAGGCTCTTCAAGAAGTGCAGTTTTTCTATAAAATGTACAGGCGAGCCAATATTCAGCCACCTCAAAAATTATATGGCATTTCCTTTGTCCACCTTAACGATGCATCACTCTGTATAAGTACTGCCAATTCTGTTTATGTTTTGAAGGAAAGCAAAATGTTCTTTGCAGTTCTCTTCTTAAAATTGTATGAAAAACTAGTTTTTTTGGCGGCAATCTGGTCTTCACATCCAAAGGGCAAAAAAATTCTCCAAAATAACACGTGAAAAAGGTAAAAAGAAGATCCAATTTATTATTAATAGTTCCAGTTAAATGTTTGATCCGAAGAATCTGCGCTCAGGTAAAATCGAGGACGAAATTCTCATATTTCTCGGAAATCCCGCTCAATTCGCACATTTTACAGTTCGACGGAACCCTTGCAAAAAACGGCACAAAAAAACAGTTACTTAATAACCTGTTTTTATCGCTATAAGGGCTAAATATATTATACATGGGCCACCCCCCCAAACAAAAGAGTCAATATAACTAGAGAACGCATGTTAATACAATACGCTCGCACTATCATAAAGCCTAATTATCCCTTTAACCATAAAGTGTCCAGAATTTACATCTTTTCGGGTGGGGTTTAATTCGAAACAAAACTAAGTAGATAGCTATATTTTCAAGCCGACCATGTACTCATTTATTGCGGGTTGAAGACGTTGAGACCTACACAATGGTGTTTAAGAGCTGCGTTTAATCACAGGTTGCCAAGCAGGCACTATTTTATGCGAACGTTTAGCGAAATATACTTAATTTTTTTCTAATCTAAAACTGGATTCGTAAAGTTAAAGGATTGGAAAACGGCATGAAAAAATTTCGTTAAAAAATATAATGTTATAAGAATAATAATAACAATTTCAAATATGAACAATTTTCAAATTTTTGTCACAGATCTTCCTGAAACTTGTTGATACCCCAATCGACATGTCAGACAATCTAAATATCAATAAATTAACTAAAAAACTTTATTATTAACGGCTAAAACTTCACGAAAAGCAATATAGATCAGCTGATGACTCTCGTCTCTTTCTAACCTGCCAAAACCCGGATATTTTTTAATTAAATTGATGCAACATAGATGGCTCTGATTGCTAATTTGGGATTGATTGGGATCCTCATCTTAATCAGGTAGTTCATTCATTGTAGTAAAGGTCAATGGGTCAAAGGTCGAATGTAAACTTGACTATACCTAATCATTAGTGCGAAAAGTATTTTTTCCGCATTAGTGTGGAAATCTCTACATTTTGCACGCTTGTAGGAAAAAAATGTATTTCTGTAGCCAGGTTTATTTGTACATGTTATTTATGTAATAAAGTACATATTTATAAGTTTTATGTAAGTATAGTTTAAACTTTACAATTTTTATGAAAAATGCATTATTTTTGTGTTCTTTTCAAGGTATCCCGTGAATCCCCAATTTACTCCATCCTCGTAACCTCGTTGATTCCACCCCCTATCCAGGTGGTTTACAGAGGGTAAAAAATACACGGCAGGTAGAAAAAAATCAAAGACTACCTGTATAGTGGCCTATTGTACAGGGTTTTTATATGAAAAGGGGAAGACCTATCTAACGGAGCTTCTCGAAAATATAGGTCAAACATATTGGGTTCAATAATTTGGGTTTATGGAGGTTCTGTCTAAGTTTCTCCGTTTTTTTTTTACGAGATTTGTACAATCGAGTGTTACATCACCTAAGAAAAAAATATAAACCGGTGACGCTCGAACTAATGATTAATTTGACTTGCATACGTGCTGAAGAGAATCGGATTTATATACCGAAAAATAATCAAAACCACCTCGACGTTCGTCACGTTTCAACTATAACAAGCATTTCCGGATATATCTAAGCGATTTACATTTTTTATTTATAAAATAAAGGATGTAAGAAACCACAGACACAATATTACGACTTTCTATCGGTAAACGAGACCTCACGTCTGGAATTTTCATACATTACATACAAATGTGTGGCCTAAAAAGTGATATTAGCATAATCAATCGTACATATTAAAAAACCACGCATCTACGAATAAGATGGCTTTTTTTTGGTCGCCCAAAAAAGGACACGAAATCTAAAAAAACAATTCTTCGAATTGGTAATTATTCGAGCATAACTTGAAACTGTGGAATTGTTATTCTGGAACCATAGATTTTGAAGAAAATTGATGGACATCCAGGCAATCGACAATATACAGGGTCTTATTTAATTACGTGTTAAGTGTTAGTCCTTACGTTCACGTTCACATGAACATAAGAATATGTGACAGGATGGTCGGGTTCGTTCGCAACTCACAATCACAAATCAGTTGGTAAAAGCTTAAGGTTACTTTAAAAAGTCTAAGTTGTAGTAGGTGTGTGGTAAATTATTAAAAATTCGTAAAAAAATAAGCAAAAAATATCTAATTTTGTTAAATAAATGCTTACAAGTCAAAAACTAGTCGAGATAGGTATAGCAACATTACACATAGGAAGATGGACAATTTCCAGAGCTTTTAGGAGCACGGATAAAATACAGGGTGTTTCATTTAAAAAAACATATTTTCTATAATTTTTCCGAACAATCAAAATATTTGTGTTTTGAAACATCATGTACTATATTTTGAAACAGAGTGAAAGGCCTATGGGTATTAACTGACTCAGAACCAAATTTCAGTGCAGTAATTTGTCGTAGTTAAAAAATATCAGCTCTTTATGAAAGACATGTCTTAAAAAAAAAAAGATAAATTAATTCTTATGTCGAGAACGATACAGATAAGTGTAGCAAAATTTTAAGGAAAGTTATTAAGAAATTAATAGAGATTCTAAAAACAGTAATACACATCCCCAGTATGATAAAATTCATAAAATGAAATCACCCTCTGAAATATTAGTATGTTATTATAGTATAGAAACTCGTTGAAATGTGTTTGTTAATGACACAGGAAATCAATACCAATATAAAAGTAATTAATATTCTACGTATCATTGTAATTATCGAGGAATAGTCATCAAAATGGACAGACGCTCAGACGTATCAAAAAGGGTAATATATACAGGGCGCTATATTACACACCGGCATATTGGATGTCTAGTAAATATATACCGGATGATGTTTCGTTGAGTTGAACATAAGAAATCCCATGTCATTTTTGAGGTGGCTGGATATTGGCTCCCCTCTTCAAGAGGCCGACATGGTAAACCCACGTGCCGAGTTTGAATCCATTTTGGTAAGCCAATCCTGAGCTATTCAGTTAAACGCGATGGCAAAACCACGAAACTCTCATAGTTCAGGCAATACACTAAACACCAGCAAATCAAATTTTGACATTGACAAAACGAAAATTAGTGTCGGTGACAATATTCTCATTATTCGCTACGTTCAGCTTTACGTCAATTTTTGCAATTGTTTGCTGGTGCCGTATTACCTGAACTGTGAGAATTTCGTGGTTTTGCCACCAGGTATAATTGAATAGCTCAGGATTGGCTCACCAAAATGTATTCAAGCTCGGCACATGGATTTACCATGTCGGTCTCTTCAAGATTTATAATGCATTTTTTTTTATAAAATGTACAGGGGAGACAATATTCAGCCACCTCAAAAATTATATGGCATTTCCTATGTTCACCTTAACGATGCATCACTCGGTATATCGTGTAAATGCGTATGCCTATTGCTTGCGATATTGCCTATTGCTTGTTGCGTGTCGGTTATTGCTTGTTGCTTTGTAAATGTATTATTCGAAACTTGTTTATATATAAGTAAGTGCATAATTGTCAACTTGGTGTAAAATTAGCTCATATTTTGGTGCATCTCGCTTTCAGTCACCTTCGCTCGAAATACTTTTGTCACATTTATATTTCTGTTGGTTGCTACGTCCTACATTTGAACAATAATCATTCCAATTTCATTTAAAAACACATATTATTTTGTATATAGAATAATAGGAAAAATATGTCACAAAGTCATCAAAAATTTAAATCAAAATAACCGAAAGAAAAATAATAATTGCAAATAATATATCGGCTGTGTTCTCAAGGCTTTCGGGTAAACTAATTCGTAAGCTTTATGTCAAGCCTTATTTATTATTTATTTTATAATGTTAGATTTACATGACATTAACAATATATACAGGGTTGCCAAGAAGTCCGGAATAAAATTAATGTAGCCTTAACCTGTAACTTTTGGGGAAAACGCTCGGACACGTCAATTTAGTTTTAGATATGCACACATTTTGACGTTATTTTATTTATTTTTTATAGACATTTGTCAAAGATATGACGACATCGATCTTTTTTTTTAAAGAGAAACATACAGCACATCATTTGAAAGCTAATATCTCGTACAGTATGCTCATAAATTTTGGCGCGATTCTGTCAAGCTATTTCAAAATGGCGACTGTTAAAAGTTTTAAAAAAATCTCTATAAACGGAAATGATAAATCATTGATGGTTTTTTTACCTTTCAAGGTAAGAAATCTTCATTGCTTCACGTTCTGACATTTTGTGACATTGTGAACTTGTAAAATTAATTTAGGTCGGTAAACAAAAAACACAAAAATTTTTTTTTTTAATTTTAACATTCTGTATCTCAAAAATGAAGAGCTTTAGGACATATTATTATGTTAGTATTAACTTTTCTTCTTAAAATCACCCAAGGATTGACAACCTTAAGTGTCGGCACTAAATTAAAAACACCCTGTACAGGGAAATTCACGGTCTATGGTGGGTTAGACGTAGCATGTATATGGAAAAGGAGTAAAAAGATTTCGCCTTTTATATAAATGCACCGATCTAAAATATTTTCAGCATTGCGACGTTGCCGCTTCTACCGAAAAATTGCATCAACTTTATTATTTTAAATGGAACCGAATATTATTAAGTTTTTACACCTATCCTTTACCTATCGCTTACTTGTTTTTTAAATGTAAAGCAATACGCATGCTTCCACGTGTTAAATTAACAATTGCACAGACAATTTTATTGTCCTTGTAATATATCTGGTCATGCGCCAGTTCACCGTTTAATGTAATTTTACAGGAATTGTCAAAACAGCTGTAATTTTACAGCAAAATTCACAATTTAAAATAGAACAGATAGTTTTTCTGTAAAAGTTTTGCCATTCCATTTAGTAAATATCTAAAGTATTATTGCAATTCTCAAGATTTGCTTAAATTTACAATATTACTTTTCAGATGCAATAATAATTTTTTTTATAAAATGTAAATTTACTTTAATTTTTTTGATTCAATAGTCTAGTAGACCCATACTTCCTTTACAAACGTTGTAAAATTGGGGGAAATTACAGGCGTAAACAACGGAAAACAAATAACAAAGGCCCTTTCTTTAATGGATCGAAAAACATGTTACAGAAACCCAGTTTCAAAAAAATTTAACTCGGTTTTTTACAGTATATCGCCTCACGCGTCGATAAACAGGAAGCGTGCGTACTTTTAAAAATAGAATTTTGAAACTGTTGTTTTTGATCTTAAAATATCCAGAAATTGGCCTCTGCTTAGATAAACGTTGAAGCGCATACCTCAAAAATTTTGTGGGATTTATTTAAATTTTTTTAACCCGACTGAAAACAACGTAGCTTAATACAAATAAAGCATTATAGCTAATTGATGGCGCATGGAAAAACTACAGACTCCTTACGTAAATATATTAGGATTTAATTATACTGGTGTTAACGTTAAAACTTCATTTTTGTTTCTCTCTAATAACTTTGAGAAACTAACGTTTTTCTTTTAATTTGGCAATTATGGTTTTTTTAGGACCAGAAATTGATTTTTTTTGTAAAATTTTAATGTACAATGAAGGGGGCGCTGTCTACTTCATTATTCGCACATTTATTAGGTCACAACTTTTTTGTGCCTCAGTGTATTTAAGTTTTTAATGAAAATAATACCTTTCTCATATTTATTACGTAAAAAAGGTATACTAAGTTCAGGTCGTCCAGAGTTACCGTTTCGGAGATATTTGCATTTAAATTGTTTAGTGCACGCTGCCCAATTATTATTAATTTGCAAACAAAATTTTTTTCTTAAAGAAATCTGTGAGTAAACAAATGACATTTAGAGATGCAGTTGCTAGCAAACCACCATTTTGTTATTTGTTTGTTGATTATTGTAAGACAGCTTTATCAGAAAATGTTTCATTTTTGAGTTTATCGTAGGTTTGTGTTTTCATTGCTGTTGTTTTCTTTCGACACGATATTTTCTACGGTCAGAGTTATTTTAATTAAAGTAAGTTAAAGAACAATCAAATTGTTATATTTATTATTCCCAATTATCATTACTAGAATATTAATTATCATGTAAAAGTGAATTGGTAAGAAGGAACAAAATATCATTTGCTTTTGCCTGATCTAACGCACTAAACAATTTAAATGCAAATATTGCCGAAACGGTAACTCTGGGCGACCTGAACTTAGTATACCTTTATTTCGTAATAAATATGAGGAAAGTATTATTTTTATTAAAAACTTAAATACACTGAGACACAAAAAAGTTATGACCTAATAAATGTACGAAAAATGCCCTACATTGTACATTAAAATTTCACAAAAAAAATCAATTTCTCGTCCTAAAAAAACCATAATTGCCAAATTTTGTAAAAAACCTTAGTTTCTCTCAAAGTTCTTAGAGAAAAACAAAAATGAAGTTTTAACTTTCACACCCTGTATCTCAGTTATCAACTTTCGGATATAGGTAAGTATAATTAAATCCTAATATTTTTACGTAAGGAGTCTGTGTTTTTTCCATGTACCATTAATTAGCGGATACCCTGTATACAAAGTTTTATTGAAATTACATCTTAAAAAATGCTACCAGCTATATTGGATCCGCTATTTTTATTTTTTTAAATATCGCTTTAAAAATTATTCCCCTTCCCATACAATTAGAAGTTTTTGGACGCCATTTTGTATCCGCCATATTGGATTTTTGACAAAACTTTTCACAAGTGGGACAGCTGTTAAAAAATTACCTTAAAAATACCATTTATTACTTTCCATCGGTTAGCGAACAAGTATGTCATTATTTAAAATAAGCATTTCCTTAGTGTCATAATCTTATAACTTCAATTAACATGGAATGTTCAATTGTTATTAGAAACCTTTTATCTAAACTTCCCGTAAAATTTCAATGCCACACATAACCTATCTGGTTCCTTTATCTATGTGGAATGGGAATGGCATTTTTCATAATTATGCAAATCATACAAGTGCAAATTGTGTATATTCTAAAATCAATAATTTTATTACTTACATCGCTTGATCAAGCTCTTCTTATAAGGCTTGCAGTCGCCATCGTCCTGTATCATCAACTTGTCCTCGGTATCGTCACTCTCCGTTCCTGAATCTCTATCACGCATCGGACTACTTCCTCTATCCAAATTGACCCTGAGATCAAGCGGACTATCGTTGTCATCGTGAGCTTCCACATCAATATCAGTTTGAGTATGATTCGTTTCAAAATCTTGAGTATTTGTTTCCATGTCCTCGTACCTTTTTTCCTCGGTATTATCTCTTCCCTCGATAATAGTCCTTCTCCTTTCCAACGGACTATCATAAGTAGGTAATTTATAGTCCTCCTGACCCATAGAGCTATCAGTTTCATCCATTCTTCTGGGCATTTTTTGATTATCCCCCTGTCTACTTTGCATTGTATGTTGATAATCACTCCTCCTGTGATTACTGACTATATGGGGCCTATTGAAAACATGCTCTTCCTCCCTACGGGGACTAGCGGCGTGACCTTCATAGTCACCGGATAACATTGGTCGCTTGGGACTATGGCTTGGACTATTTTGATCATACTCCCGCTCTAGAAGTTCTTGCTTTATAAAAATTCGCTGTGGTGCCAGATTTTGGATCAAGGGCATTTCTGGAATTTTTTGATGAGTCTTTAACATGATCATCGTCATTCTTTGAGGAACTCGAAGGATATAGTTCTTTGTGCTAAGGTTCTGTGATCTAAGGTGACATTTTATGGATGATTACTTCACAACAATAAAGTGTGTATCTATAAAGTCAAATTGTGAAAACACCAAAGTTATCAATCACAAATATAATTAGCTGCTAACAGTTCCAAATTTAGATTTAAGGAGAGGAAATTCACAATAGCAAAGTCCAAAGAGGCTTTTAACAATAATCTAATTTAGCTATAAAGTCATATAATATGCATAATGGTTTTTGGAAGAAAAATGTCACTCACGGTTCTTCAGTGGTTTTAATCCTTGACGATATTTGCAATGTATTAAATTCACTTATATACCGGGGTAAATTAGTGTTGGTAAGTCTCAGGGTAACTAAACAATAAGTAAGGGTAAGTTTCGCCGGTAATTTTTTCAGTTGAATGGTTTCTTTCGAATATGATTGAGAAGATCGGGCGGGGCCGGTTGTTAAATTGAATAACCTCAATAATCGGGATAATTTCGCGATATGTTTTGCACTAATTGATGAGAACTACCGGCAAAATTAGTAGCACAACTCTCGCTTTCTCAATTTTCGCGTCTACAGCTAGCGAGTATCTATAACCCACTAACTCGGATTCGAATTTCAATGTGCGGCTCACGACGGACCGTGTTAAGGTTGCGATCGGATGTAATCGGGCACTTTCGACGCGAAACGAAAGGGAAATCGAGTATTAAGCGCAGGAGGTGTCGTGTTGGTGTAGGTTAAGGTACGGGATGTCGTCTCTTCCTTAGCGCCGCGGAATTGACAGGATTAATTTTGATACATGTTCATGCGTAGCTCTTGCGGGAGATGCCATAATTACGTATGAGATTAAAACCCTAAGATCTTCTAGCGAGAGGACCAAGACCTAAAAGTATTTAAAATGGTTCAAGATTTAAAGAATTGCTGGTCAAGATTTTGGCAGAGGGATGACAATGATAATAAGATTCACAAGTTTTTTGGTGACGTCCAAGACCTGGGCTAAGGGAACCCACCAGTACAATGGCATTCTCAAATGCTGGAAACACAAAAACATGCAGACATTATTGAAAATGCGTCTGGATCCAAGAGAATTATGGAGTTGTCCAATACCCGGGCTAACGAATGACAATGGAAGCAACCCACAAGCATATTGTGTAAACTGCTTCTGGATCCAAAACAATTCTTGACTTGCCCAAGACCTGGGCTACCGAATGACAATGGAAAAACCCCACAAGGATATTGTGTAAACTGCTTCTGGATCCAAAACAATTCTTGAGTTGTCCAAGACCTGGGCTAATGAATGACAATGGAAGCAACCCACAAGGATATTGTGTAAACTGCTTCTGGATCCAAAACAATTCTTGACTTGCCCAAGACCTGGGCTACCGAATGACAATGGAAAAAACCCACAAGGATATTGTGTAAACTGCTTCTGGATCCAAAACAATTCTTGAGTTGTCCAAGACCTGGGCTAATGAATGACAATGGAAGCAACCCACAAGGATATTGTGTAAACTGCTTCCGGATCCAAAACAATTCTTGAGTTGAACAAGACCTGGACTAACGCATGACAATGGAAAATAACCCACAATGATATTGTGTAAACTGCTTCTAGATCCAAAACAATTCTTGAATTGTCCAAGATCTGGGCTAAAGGATGACAACGGGGGAAAGTCACTCGAACATTGTTTAAACTGCTTCTAAATGCAGCAATCCCTTCAATTTTTTCGAGACCTCGGCTTATGCACGGAAATGCTGGACACCCAATAAAATGTAAACATTGTATAAAATGCTTCTGGATCCAAACGAATTTTTGAGTTGTCCAAGACCTAGGGTAATGTAAGATAATGAGGTGAAACCCACCAGAGCGCTAAATATTGTTTGGAAACGTCCAAGACCTTGGCTAATAGACGAAAAATCTGGAAACTCAAAAAACTGTCATATATTACTTCATATTGCTTCTGAATCCGAAAGTATTTTGGAATTCTCTAATACATGAGCTAACGGATGACGAAAACGGCAACTCATAAAAATGATGTTCATGGATATAGAACTTCCTAAATGCCAACAATGCTATCGGCTACTGAAGTTCCATGGATTGGTTCAGGCCCTAGTTTAAAAGTGTAAGAGGCAACAATGGTGGAAACCTCATGAAATATTTATTATATAAAATTTAAAATAACGAATTTTAAATTCTCTTTTACATTCCAAATTAATTTAAATGCACAACAATAAATAAAGGTCAGTAAAAATATTCGCGAATTTAGGGCAGAGAGCCTAGCCTTGGCGTCACTGTGTTTTCAAGAGAATTGTTTACTTGAATCCGTAATTTAATGACTAACGCAATCATTTAATGGATCCCTGCCTTCCAAATTTCTTCTATGTTTACGTTTTTGTTGATAATGTTTATTCGCCTTGAAATGCACAATAATTTGGACTAAGGCTGTCTAAAAGGTTATAGTAGGTTGTTCGCCTGTTGCCTTGGGCCCGCCAATACGTGAAGAACTGAAGAACTATAAATAATGGTTAGTAGTAATTTGATTTTTTCCCCTAGGTCTACGTCTAGATCTAAAAATATTGCCTGCTGCTGCATCGTACACAGTGATCTTCATTATACCGTTTGAGTGGACAGATAGTAAAGAGTTTTTAGGTAACATTGAAAGAGCGTTACCGTTACCGCCACTAGAACTGAAGTAAATTTAAAAAATTCGAATAATTTTCAAAATTTTATTGGAGAAATGAACGAAACTCGCACATTGTGTAGTAAAATACAGGGTGTCAATATTTAAACTGCCCATGTCTCGGTTTCAGTAAATAATATTAAAACTCGGAAAGGTACGTCAATTGTATTATCAATGGGGACGGTTTAAAGAATATTCGGAGCCTTCGTCGATTAACTCACTGGGAGAGCTGGATGTTACTCTTAAAATCTCAAGCGGAGGTCAAGCGTCATATTATTTTAAAGGTTGTTTAAATCTCCATCGAATAATACCCTAAATTAATATTTTTTTGAGTTTTGAGTAGTACTTTCCAATGGGTTACAAAAATGGAATTAGTGTGTTTGAAGGTTGTAGACAATGGTGTTTCTGTTGGTGTTGGTGTTTATATAATGATACTGAATACTGTATTCAGTATTCACCTGAAGACGACTGGAGATACTTACCAGTTGAAACGTTGTGATTAATAATAAATAAAGACAATGCAAGTCCAAAACTTTTCTATCATTCAAAAAATGGAATTAGACGGAAGCGTGGACTTTGTTCCTGGTAAAGAATTGGGAAGGGTATCACCCGGAGTGACTGCCTACGGAATACTAAGGACCTCTAATCATTCTACTCAAGAAGGAGTCAACACAATAATGTGCTTTCTGGAAAAACTACGACTCAAAATTGAACGATCTATAAAATGATGTATCATTTAACCACATTCTCATTTAAGATTTTAAAGGTAACGTCTACCATTCCCAGCGGGTTGAACCGCGAAGGCTGCCAATATTCTTTTTCTATTTGGGTTTCATAATGGCTACATCATGAAATGCAAAAAAATTGAATAACCTGCCACTTTATGAAACTGAAATTTTATTTTTTTTATGTTGGCAGCAAATAGAGTTCGAATTTTAGGCTTACTTCGATTTCGATGAAATTAGTTTTCTAGGCATTATTGACTCGACAAAAATTTTTTATAGAAAACTTTAAAATACTAACCTTTAACTTTAATATCTATATGCACTCGGAAATATATAACCGTCAGCTAATTTCTAGTCACAACTATAAAACAACATAACCTAAAAATAATATAAATATCATCCCGTTTATGCTCTATTTCTAAGATTTATTCAATAAAGTACTATTTTCATTTTTTTAATTCAATTTTACTTTATATATGTATATTTATAGTTACTATAGACATTTCCTGGGCATTAATTGTTATTCCTGTCAGATTCTGTGTCGACACAACATTTTGTTCAAGAGTATTATTTATTATTTTGTTCAAGATTTTGAACTTTGTTCTGCTCGCACCATAACTCAAAGTTATGCATATTCTTTTTAAAAGTTTTTCTAAATTATCTTCTGCAATTTCTCGTATTTCTGACGGAGTACAACTTTCTTCCTGGCTCATCTTTATTAACTTTAATAATACATTTATTTTTAATTATGACGGATTGGAAGAAGCTTTGTTGTGTTCAATTGTTTCTATCATGGCATATTTGATACTTGTAACAATTTATTAAATTGTAAAAGTATTGCCAACCCAAAAAGAAAATATTAATTCAAATGGAAAAAATCTACTATATTTTTAAAAGTTTTTCAGACTTTAAAGACCCAAATAGAAAAAATATTATAAAATACATGGTTCATAAGACAAGTAGAGCACTTGTACTTTAGAAAACTCCCAGCTTCGCCGGTAGTTTTCTAAATTAAACGGGTGCTCTAAGATAATATCTTATGAAACTTGTATCTTAATATACTATTAGAAGCGTCCACTTTCACAATATAATTGACATGCCTTTCCCATTATAAATATTTTCTCCTGGAAGCGAGATAGTAAGGGTGGGAAGTTTTGATATTTATACCCTGTACGCCTACAGTAGTAAAAAAATCTATTTTCTCATAACACGGTGTAAGTTTGTGTTTCTTCTTAATATTTTTTTATTACATATTTATTTAGAGGTCGCTGAAAACTGGCACAAGAAAGGACAAGATAAATATCGCAACAGTTAAACATTTGTGCGCCAAAATTTACCGTCTTGTTTAGGAATATTTTTTTCTACATTATGAAATGCACATTTTCAAGGAAAATACAGGGTGTTCCTTAATGACGTGCTAATATTTCATTCCTTAGGTCATTTTACTTACAAAGAAAAGTTCATATGAACATATGTCCGCAACGGCTTACATTTTTTGCTACAGGGTGTTGAATTTTTATTTTTTAAATGGTTATTTTTTAATATCTCCGAAAGTACTTTAGATATTATTTTTAATTTTGGAATGTGGCAATAGGATATAGAACTACAAATTTTAGTTAGAAAAGTTATTCAATTGTTCCACCAGTGGCGTCCCTGCAAACATGTCCTCTGATATTTTTTACAATAAGGATGGTACGATACTGATATTTTTCCATGCGGACATATTTTCTGATTAGCCTGGTCAATTCTACATGAAAATGGCCTCTTGAGTTTTTCTCGTCAGACGCACCGTTCTTGATTAAAACCACTAAATTCATATTGAAACTGAAAAACATTATTAACATTGATAAAATATTTAATGATAAATTTTGTTTTATAAATATTGTTGGAAATGGCCACCTTAAAATGCAATCTTCCGCCCGTCGCATCGAATTGCCAACTCCAACAATTTTTATACAACAAAAATTATCATTAATTATTTTATGTTAATAATAATGAGTTTCAATATGAGTTTAGTGGTTTTATTGAAGAACGGCGGCGTCTGACGAGAAAAACTCAAGAGACCATTTTCATGTAGAATTGACCAGACGCACCAGAAAAAATATCGACGATGGAAAAAAGTGAGTGGCGTACCATCTTTTTTGTAAAGATATCAGAGGACATGTTTGCAGGGACGCCACTGGCGGAGCAATTAAATAATTTTTTTAACTACAATTTGTGGTTTTATATCCTATTGGAAATGTATGGTGTTAGGGGCAATGCAAAGGAATGGATTTTGTCATATTTAAGTGATAGGATACAATGTGTGTATGTGACCAGTCATGGTAAAACTTACAAGTCAGAGATGCGAGAAAATAACATAGGAATCGCACAGGGCAGCATATTAGGACCGCTGTTATTTATAATATTTGTCAATGACCTGTCACTTCTTGTGAACTCACCTCAGCAACATATCGTCAGTTACGCTGATGATACAAACCTAATTACGGGCTGTAAAACTTTGGAAGAATTGATCGAAATGTCCCGGGAGTTTTTTAATATGGTCATAGATTGGTACAGTAAAAACAAGTTAATATTGAATGAGGAGAAGACTAATCTATTATTGTTTAGAACCAAGCAATCAAACATTATAAAACCCATTGATATTACGCTTGGCAATAGGGAATTAGGCTTCTCTGATAATGCAAAGATCCTGGGAATTTCGGTCAATGAACACCTTGACTGGGCACATCACATAGACAGTTTAGTTAGAAGACTTAATTCAGTTTGCTACGGTATTCGAGTAGTATGTAGGTATATGAATGTGGAAACACTTAGAATAATGTATTTTGCAAGTTTTGAATCAATACTCAAATACGGCATTATTTTCTGGGGTGGAGATAGTAGAATGCAGAGCATCTTTGTAGTCCAGAAAAGGTTAATTAGGGTAATAAAGAAAATGAATTACTTGGAAAGCTGTAGAAGTGTATTTAAAGAAATGGGTGTTATGACTGTGTACGCAGTCTATATATTTGAATGTTTGATGTTCTTTTTTAAACATAAAGAGTATTTTGATATAGATTCTACGCATGAGTACAGTACAAGATCATCAGATGTTAGGTATCCCATACATAGACTAACACTAACGGAGAAATCTCCACATTATATGTGCCTTAAGTTACTTAATGCATTGCCAGAAACTTTGAAACGGATTGATACCCAAAAAATATTTAAAAGAGAACTAAAAAAATTTTTAATAGATTTAGAACCTTACAGTCTCCGAGAATTTTATGAAAGATTGTAAATGATGGTATTATTAGTGAAGTAAGTTTGTTGTTTGTTTGAATGTGACGTCATTTCATTTGTTTGCTCTGTTTACAATTTGAAATAAAGATTATTATTATTATTATTATTATTAACACATACCGAAATTGAAAATAATATCTAAAGTACTTTCGGAGATATTAAAAAATAACCATTATAAAAATAATAATTCAACACCCTGTAGTAGAAAATGTAAGCCGTTGCGGACATATGTTCATATGAACTTTTCTTTATAAAATGACCTAAGGAATCACTCCCTGAAATATTAGCACGTCATTAAGGAACACCCTGTATAACCCAGAGAACGTTCTTCCAATCATTGACAGATATCTATAACATTTTTTGACGGCTGTCAAATGATAAGTGTCCCTATTGGTGATAATATTTTTTCAATATTTAAAAACCTGAATGTTTAGCCGAATATAAATCTTAGTAATAACTGTCTATTTATTTACTAATTTTAGCAGATAAATTGAATATAAATTGATTTAAAATTTAAATGACTTGGATGTGTGTGTCATTGATGCAAAAATTTTAATTTTGTTTAAGTATATACAGAGTGTTCAGAAATGACCGTGACATTACAATAACATAATGAACGGTCGCCTGAAAGTGAAAAGTGATCGTATATGAAATTTGACGACACAATTTTATGGGTTAAGATGGTTTTCTGGACACGCTGTAGATGTCTAAATTCCAGCGGTATAAATGTTTTTCTTATAACTGCCAGTTCTATGTACAGGGTGTCCGCTAATTAATGGTACATGGAAAAACCACAGACTCCTTACGTAAAAATATTAGAATTTAATTATACTTACCTATATCCGAAAGTTGTGTTAACTGAGAAACAGGGTGTTAAAATTAAAACTTCATTTTTGTTTTTCTCGAATAACTTTGAGAGAAACTTACTTTTTTTACAACATTTGGCAATTATGGTTTTTTTAGGACGAGAAATAGATATCTTTGTGAAATTTTAATGCACACGGCATTTTTCGCACGTTCATACGGTCATAACTTTTTGTGCCTCAGTGTATTTAAGTTTTTAATGAAAATAATACTTTTCTCATATTTATTACGAAAAAAATGTATACTAAGTTCAGGTCGCCCAGAGTTACCGTTTCGGAGATATTTGCATTTAAATTGTTTAGTGCGTTAGCTCAGGTACATGAAAAAAAAAATTTGTTTGCAAATTAATAATAATTGATCAGGGTGCACTAAACAATTTAAATGCAAATATCTCCGAAACGGCGACCTAAACTTAGTATACCTTTTTTACGTAAGAAATATGAGAAAAGTATTATTTTCATTAAAAACTTAAATACACTCAGACACAAAGAAGTTATGACCGACCTAATAAATGTGCAAATAATGCCGCAGACAGCGCCCCCTAAATTGTACATTAAAATTTCATAAGAAAATCAGTTTCTCGTCCTAAAGAAACCATAATTGCCAAATTTTGTAAAAAAACGTTAGTTTCCCGCAAAGTCATTAGGGAAAAACAAAAATGAAGTTTTAACTCTAACACCCTGTATCTCAGTTAATATCAACTTTCGGATATAAGTAAGTATAATTAAATCCTAATATTTTTACGTAAGGAGTCTGTGGTTTTTCCATGTACCATTAATTAGCGGACACCCTGTATATGTTATATTATACACCTATGGTATGGTATTTACATGGGCAAATGTATGCAAACCGTATTCAATTTATTTGCGTATTTACCTTGTATGCCTATTATAGAAAATAGGGTAACCCTGAAAGGTTGTTGCCGTCTCTTAATCATATGATGGTATGGTCCATGGACATATATTCTGATTTTATTTAATAGATTTAATAGATATTATTTTGTTGACAGTACAAGCGCCTATGCATATTTTACTTTCACGCGATATGATACTTTTACTTGTAGATTGAAAGCTTACATGAGCTTATTAGTTTAAAGGAGGACTCAGACGGCTGATGGAAAGATTGTTCCACGAAAAATGGATATAACTTAATGACTGCAGTAAAAGTACATGTGGCGATCCCAGTATTTATGACCGTTTGTTATTATTATGTGGAAAGGACCGGATTGTAATAATTATAATTAAATATAGGCACATCAGGTAGGTTAGGTTGCTTAATTTATATTTAAATATCTTTTTGTGATAAAATTTGTTAGTTTTTATTTCTTGCTGGAAGAGTTTAGTTGTATTACCGATATTATTTTACCAAACGTATAAAAAAACAGTATGTGGCGTCCATGGAAAACCACTGATGGTGCTTCTTCTAGTGTTGCAGTGAAGAAAATGCATTTATCTCTCGATGCTAGGGAAATTGTAAAAATAGTATATACTTCTTTACTCAACAGAGGACTTTATGCTAGTGCTGCGGCGACTGAAACGTCTGATTTGACTAAGATACCTCTGACTACAGTGAAAAGAATCGCGTCAAATCCCATTAAATCTAAAAAGAAGCGTAAAGATGCCGGTTTCACCAAATGTTTCGACGAAAGCGACAAGGACTTGATAAGGCGAAAAATCGACACCAGATTCTCTGAAGCAACGGCTCACCAATGATGAAGCCCAAATAAGTTGTAGCCGCACTAGCCTTTGGAGAGTTTTGTCTGAAATGGGATTCAGATACCGCAAAATTGACAAAAGGCAAGTACTCATGGAATCCCACCGTTTACAAAAATGGCGTCATGAGTATATAACTTCCATGAAGATACAACGGCCGAACTATTGGAGGAATGGTTCAAGAATTGTCTTTTACCAAACATTCCTCAGAATAGCGTGATAGTAATGGACAATGCGAGCTGTCACAGTCGCCAATTACATAAAGCTCCAAGCTCAAATAATACAAAATTGGAGATTCAGAACTACATGGCGGCGAATGATATATATTTTGAAGAAAGTTATAAAAAAAGTGATTTTTTAGAAGTTTTAAAGACATTTTGTATAAAAAAGTATATGTTTGTGACACATTGGCAGAAGAAATTGGACATACAGTGCTACGGCTCCCACCATATTATTGCATTTTTAACCCCATAGGTTAGGTCTGAAAATATTTCTCCGACTTTAAGTTCTAGTGTTGTAGGATTAATACGAAAATGCTTTAAGGATATTCCCCCAGGTAGTTGGAAAAAATTCAGTCCGTCACGTAATAACTGTAGAAAATTCGTATATTAGTCTGGATCGTATAATTAATCCAATTATAATTAATTTTGATGAGGATAGCGATAGCGAAACAGAACTATCTATAAAATGACATTATAAATGTAAATAAATATGACTAGTAATATTTAAAAAAAATGTAATTTCATTTGATTACATTAATATAATCATATCATTACTTGTTTCCTTAGTCCGTCCCTTCATACTTCACTTGTTTATTGCCAAGCTCTTGTCGACACAATGGGACCGACCCAGGAAATCATTAAGTCGTATCCAATATTCGTGAAACGTACTGTACATACCCCACTGTCTAGGGGCAGTTCAATGGGTCAGAATAACGCCCCAGAATACAACAAAAATGTGCAAGTATACACTAATAGTACATTTAAAAAGAATCTATTTATGTCTGAGTGAAACAAACCCTTCCACAAAAATAACAAATATGCTCAACTTAACTTGCCACGTGCCTCGAAATCTCCTGCATAGAAGCTGTTATAAAATTTCGACATTTGTATATTTCGACTTGAGCTTTATCTAAAATTAATTATGGATATTTTTAGTTTCGTCCAAAAATGAAAGGTTAAGTTAAAGATTGACCTCGTGCAATTCTTGTCATTTTTAACCGACCAATTATACAAAAATTGCATAACTGTTTATACTAACATTTAATAACTCTACGCTCGATAAGAACATTGTAAGTATTATTTAAGTACATAGTATGTAAAATTATATACAGGGTGATTTATTATAATTCGACACTCCTTACAGGTTTTGTCACAATTGTCCATTCCACACAGTAAAGAAAATTCATGTCAAATTCACATAAATTCACGGGTTAATATCACGCAATATAAAAAATTACCAGAAAACACAATGAATTCAGGACTATTGTAAATTCTCCGAAATGAATTATTATTAGTGTTGTGATCGCTCCAGCGAAAAAACGCTTGAGTACTCGATTACTGAAAAAACCGACATCGCTCGATTATTAAAAAAAATTAGCGAGTTATAAATTCAAGCGAAAATCGTCTCATGTTACTTATTACCTTTCACTCGATACCCGAGCATCACTTGACGCCGACCGAAATGTGCTGCTTGGTAGTGTGATCGCTAGAGGTAAAAAACTGCTCGTATATTCGAGCAGTTTTTCGCTCGATAGGAAATAACTACTCTAGTTATAAATTCAAGAGAAAAATCGAAAATCGTTGCCTTTCACTTGATACCCGATCTTCGCTCGATGACGGGCGCCTCCCGTAATGTGCCGATTGGTGGATTAGTGGATTCATCGCGACATGGTTTTTTTTACTGGGACTGGCTAGCCAGCGGCGATTGTAAATTTTTAAAAAATGAAAGGATGCAATTTTTAATAAAATCAGAATCAACCGTTCTTCCTTCATAAAAACTCTAGATTGAACTTCTAAAACTTACAAAAACTACCCCTGGTGTTTTATCAACTCATTCTTCTTAGTCGCTCGAGCGATTCACTCGATTATTAAAATCGCTCGAGTATCAAGTACTCGATTATTAAAATCATCGGGTTTTTCCAATACTAAGGTGTCTTTCGGCGGTTAGGAAATTATTATACAGGGTGTTCCTTAATTACGTGCTTATATTTCATCCTTAAAACCATTTTTGATGAAAAGTTCATATATGCTCAATGGCTTGAAATTTTTATTTATATTTTCTAATATCTCCGAAAGTACTGTAGATATTTTTTTCACTTTCGGCATGTGGAAATAGGATATAAAACCACATGTTTTTGGTAGAAAATTTGTTCTATTTTTTACAAAAAAAGTGGTCCGCCACAAACTTTTTTCCATGTGGATATTTTTTTCGATTAGCCTGGTTGCGACCTTCCGAACCACCTCCATTTGCTGCGTTTTAGATATAAAACTCAAGACTCCATTCATGATTCATGAGTATGTACAAGAATACCTATTGGTGTGTGCTTTGGGCAAAACAAATCATTTTAATATTAAATGGAGAAAATTTCTTATATATATCCCATTTCTTAAACAACAAGTAGGTACACTTAATATTAATAACAATAATATCACGGACGTACAGCAGACAAGCGGAAGTGAATAATTGCGGACAAAAAGAATTATTTTCCGCCCTGTGCATTTCTTCAAGCGTAGAGAAGGACAGACGAAAACGCACTGTTTAGTGCTTAAAACGATTTCAGGCAGCTTGCACCAAATAAAAACCGGTTCGTGACAAAATTATTGCTGCCCCAAATAATTAGGACGTATTATAATAAGATTCATCCCTGAGAATAAGTGGGAATCACATACCTATATATAGATAAACAGTATATTGCTAATACCGTCTGCAATTATGTCCCCCGCTATGAGCATCGAAGGGGGCGTTGTGAGTTTGCGCAGTTCGGAAATTTCCTTGTGAAAGTAAACATTCGACAGGACCGGATTTCAACTTTTTTAATGTAAATTTCACTGGTAAGTTAGGAAAAATATTGCAATCAAAATTTCGATTAGTTCGCTTTAAGACGGCGTTCCATGCATACGATTTCTGACGATATGATGAGTGCCCTGATTGGTGTAAATTTTTGGTGCCAAATTCCGTCCGAATATTTGTAACAATCGACACGATGAGCTTTATTTTAACTTTCATCCGACGTCGTATGTTTCTTAACCTCACTTTTTCTAAACCATAAATTAAGAATGAATGACTATATTGACTATTTGGGGGAATTATTATCAGCTACTAATGCACCAATTGTTGAATTAATTTTAAGGTTAGGTAGTGACCACAAATATATTATATTGTATACGAGTGACACTCTCTTCTTTTTTTACAAGCTTTTTAGTGAAATTTGGTTCCGAATAATGTAATAAGCAAAATATTTTCGTATATATGTACATACCTGAAATACTCAATACCAGATCCACGACGTTTGCAAAAAAGCACCATGCACTTGTGTCCTTTCATCTTAAACAAAACAAGCTACTAACCTACCAAACAGCGAATCGCATCACCTCAAATTAAAAACTCCTTTACAAAAATTGTTGTTAGGTAATGAAAGTTCATAAGCACTAATAGACCGACAACAATGTGGATGAACCACTTTTTATTCTGTAATTTGAAAAAGCATGCAGAACCAAAGATGGCGACGAATAACAACAAACAAATAATGTCGGGCCGGCTCTGACGCGATCGATAAAATTTCCACCCTACTGCTCACTCAATAGGCTCGCGCCATTTCCCATAGCGGGGACACTTTTAGTATTTTGGAACATTCGTATTGGCAATATACTGTTTATGTGGTGGGAATCGAATTCAGGCCATGATGGTGATCGTCAAAGGATGAAGGTAGCAAGTTCTTCCCAATATTATTGTTCTTTTTTTTATAATCAAACATTAGCACTATAGGATCAATCTTCTAATGCAATCTGAGAGTGGTGTGTGCGCCAATAAAGCTTGTTTTGTTCGTTGGAGGTTATATTCGTTGGAAAACACGACCTCAGGAAAGTTGGTCCACTAGATGGAAGAATTTTAATTTATTATTACGTCAATCAGCAGCATCGTTAGATGAACTTCAAGAATGCATACGGACCACAATAAGACAAAGAGCATCTAATTCGGTTCTAAATAAATCCGATTCACGGCCTTCAGTCCACGGACGGCTGTGAGGATTGCTTGCCAGGATTGTATGGTGCGGGCGATCAACACTCCAACTTCCCAAGAAATAACTACTGATAATGAGATAGGATTTTATAGATTCAAATTAATATTCTTGGCGTTCGTTTCCCATAACAACGGAAAATGCATCAGACAATGGAAGACATTAAAGTACGAACGTTGCAGACAAAAAGGTTTTTTTTAGCGGTCTTACAAGCTTAACATTTTATATACGAGCGAATTTTTATATTTTGTTCGGGTGTGTTTCAAAAAATATTTGTTTTCGTGATGTAAGCGCGAATTAACCGAACAACCAAGTTATTCAAGAACGCGATTACTTGTGCACATATCAAAATCGAAGACATTTTGAACATTTACTGTAGTATACAATTTATTAGTCAAGGCGTCGATGGTATTTAAATAGCATAATTTATGAAATTTTGAATTATTTCGAAAACGGCTGGAAATAACTTATATGCTTGTAATACAAAAAATTGCTTATGAATTCTACATCCAATACCTAAATAATTTACAGGGTGTTCAATTTGAATATATACAGTGAAACCTCTCCTAACGGACACCTCTAATAAGCGGACATCTCTATTAAGCGGACATTTTTTCATAGTCCGGAACTAGGTATATCAAATTCCATGAAAATCAACCTCTCTTGGGCGGACTCTCCTTTGGGAGGACGCGGACAGGCTGTTTCATACAAAGAGTGCGAAAACCCTCATTTAAACGGACAAAATTTTTTTTTAAGTATTTGGGAGATGAATAAGTAAGGTGCAAAAACTCTCTGAAGACAGACCGGCAACCAATCGCGTATGCGTAGCAGCGTGAAAGGACTTCGCCGAATGAAAGAATGTGTGATTCCCCGACAGCATTATTTGTGAGTTGTAAGGTTAAAATCGTAAACAATGGCACAAAAAGGTCGCTTTTTGAGTCTGAAAGAGAATGTTGATGTTGTGGAAGTTTGTAATTTGATAACAATGATTTGGGCGAGTTCATTAGCATTGATAGCAATGTGCTATTAGAAGATGATAGTGACACCATTGCTACCGATTATGTAGTCCAAACTGAAACCACATCATTATCTGACGACTCTGATGAAGAAGTTGAATGCAGTAATCAAATAAATGTCAATAAGTATCAACAAGCCATTAGTATGGTAAAGGAATTATAAGAGTATGCAAAGAATAGAGGAATACAGCAATGGAATTCTTATCATACTTGGAAGTACATTTTCTAGATTGCAAGTATAAAACGCAAACACGTCAAACTACGTTATTAGATTTTTTAGTAATCCATCCTAACTGAAACTAAAGTTATATTTATTTGTACATACATATACATAGTAATAATTTTGCATTTACATATTACCTAATAGCAAATTTCCCATGGGCGGACACCTCTATTATGCGGACACATTTAGATGGTCCCGTAGGTGTCCGCCTAAGAGAGGTTTCACTGTAATAGATAAACACTATTCGATTCATAGTATCTTTAGACCCCTTGTTATAAAGCTCCACGAACTCTGTGGATAAAATAATACTTTTAGAATGTTTATTTGATTTTCCCTGGACTGTAAAGCTTTTTTTTTAGTTCTTAATTTATTGCTTTTAAACTAACATTTTAAGTAATAATAGAGGACACTAATATGAACCTAAATATGCAATAATATACTGGGTGGGTGTTAAAAAAATACAACTATGTTACCACACTTTTTGGGCCACCCTGTATATGGAAAAATATTTTCTTGAAATACATCCCATAACACAGTATAAGTCAGATAGATGAGAGAGCTGCGGAAGCCTGGCCCTGTTATTTAAAATGAAAATATTTTAATATCGAATACAAAGGCCCCTTTCTGACGTCATCGTGATCATGTTCGTTTAACGAGCACTTGTCCATCATCGTGTAAGCGGTCGATGATCCAAATTTAAGAAATTTTGGGCAGAGATGAAAAAAAATTAAAAGGCCCTGTTTGTTGACGAGTCCTTTACCATCTTGTAACAGGAGAAAATCTCCATGAATTTAAGCTGGTAATATTTTACCAAAAAAAAAATGTAGCAATCGTAACTTCCTCATTTACGCAATATTTTTATTAAAACGCGTACGTAGATAACACGGGTTAAGGTTAGGTTTTTTTTTTATTTTAACATAAATCAGCAAATTTTGGAAAATAATGGAAAGAGAAACGCGATTTTTTTATTGATGAGCAGTTATTTATTCAAATGTTGTTTGTTAATACAAAGATCTTGCTTCCATTACGCTTTTATATCAGTAATAAACCGCCGACAAGCATTCGGTGTTCCTAGAACAAAATGTATCGATTCCCGAGTGATTTGCAACCGCCAGAATAATCCGCGTACTGGTACGAAATTGTGGGATCGGGGTTCGATTGTGTTCTTTTGACTAGGGGATCCAATCCCGCAAGGGCGGGATCCCGCGGTGATTTCGCGGGATTGACATTGCGGGATTCGAGGGATTTGTGGGATTTGATGTGGGTGCTGTATGTTAATAAAAAGCAGTCAGAAACAGAGTAGAGTAGCAGGAAAATATTTATTGCATATAGGTACAATACAATAGTACGACTAGTTTAACGGTTACATGTTACATTGATTTTGAGAGTATTTTCGAAGAAAAGATAACACGTTTAATGTTTCATCTTTTAGATTTGATCTTAATGTATCCTGCGGCTAAAAACGCACGTTCAGCTTCGACACATATCGGTCGATGTGATAAACTTTCCAAAGGGTATACCATCTTTAGCTACCATTCGAGATACTCTTTCTTCCATCGAAACTTTTTTCTCAGATAACAAAAATCTGTAATTTTCATTTTCTTAAGTAGCACAGAAGAACCGCTAACATATGAGCGCTTAGCAATAGAACTAAAAGAACTACTCGAACTGCTGGTACTAGCTTTCATTTCCTGTGTTACTTTAGCAATATCAACACTACCGCTGCTGCTCTGGACTTTCAAATTGATATTATGCTTTGTTTGTAAGTGGGTGTGAAGACCTTTGGTGGAACGAGCAGAGATTTTGATAATGCTAGGGCATAGCTTACATTTAGCTGTAAGACCATCTTCAGACTTTAAAAAATAATTCCAAACTAAACCTGAACCTTTATTATCTTTGTAAACTACACTGACACTCATTTTCTGATTGTTTAAATTCCATGTATTATATTCAACCACTTGATTAATGTCACTAGATACTAGTAGAATAACGCCCTTACTTTCGCACGTATGCAAGAAAACTGTTCAGTTTAACGTATTTTCAATAGCCCAGCATGGCGAGGAATCCCCGACGTGTCGACCAAAAATACCATAGTTCATTGTTTGCTATCACGCAAATCCCGCGGATCCGCGGGATCGATGGGCTCAAGCCCGCAGGTTTGCGGGATTAAAGTTTGGGTGCGGGATTCGATTCCCAACTTTTGACTTGTTGTTTTTAGCGATTCTTTTTATTTTATTTAGTTTTGGCAAGTTTTTGTTAAACTTAGTTACCATTATTCTTTAAATGTCTGTTCAAAAACTCTAAACAAGGCAGAAATGACCAAGAATAAGAATACTTGTAGGTCCATTTCAGTCATTTGACAGTTGAAGGTTTCGGCATGTTACCATTCAGAACAATGGGCTTGCTATAGACTCTAATAATTCTAGCGTGGCCGAGACTTAGACTGCAGGAACAAAACTCGTTTAAAAACAAGCACAGGACAAGAAATTCCTGATTATTTCTCTCTACGGAAAGAAACCTCTCCATTTAAAAAATAATACCCGCCTGCCAATATAATCTGCACATCTATCCGATAATAAGTAAATAAAAAAAATCCGAGAATCAGCGAAGCGTTTGTAAATAAGCGGACCTTAACCCATTCTTCCTGCAAAAGCCGTCTAAGTAGGTTTGCAGGAATGCCACTGCAGCCTGTGTCGGTCGTCCGCCATTTTGCCCGAGGCGGCACGACAACCTTGAATTCGTTCGCTGCACTTGCACTTCCTTACTATGTCTAGCGGCGTTGCCGTTCTGTGTGTAATGCACAGTAAGAAAGTGAAAATGCCAAGTTATGAATCGATGCTGTCCTAAGTATACCGTTGTAGGCATTACAAACATGAATAAAAACATTATTTCCGTATATTGACAAATAAAGGTAGTTCAATGGATACGTCCTCTTCCTCTAAAGCTACAGTTACCAGGATAAATATCAGTCAATCGATCAGATGCGTTCGGAAATATTTAAAACTACCGATCTAATAGAGGTGCCACTTTTTCGAAAAATGGATTTTGCAGATAAGAGGATAAAGAACAAAGTGGGGGGGCGAGCATGTTAAAACTATATAAATAATTAAATTGTTATTAGTTTGCATTTGTTCACTATGACAATTTTTTCTTATTACACGTCGTTTTCTGTATCTATACAGGGTGTCCGCTAATTAATATTACATGAAAAAATCACAGATTCCTTACGTAAAAATATTAGGATTTAATTATACTTACCTAATATATACAGAGTGTTAAAGTTAAAACTTCATTTTTGTTTTTCTCTAATAACTTTGCGAGAAACTAACGTTTTTTTATAAAATTTGACAATTATGGGACAGGTGGCGCTGTCTGCGGCTTTATTTGCACATTTATTAGGTCATAACTTTTTTGTGTCTCAGTGTATTTAAGTTTTTAATGGAAATAATACTTTTCTCATATTTATTACGTAAAAAAGGTATTACTAAGTTCAGGTCGCCCAGAGTTACCGTTTCGGAGATATTTGCATTTGAATTGCACCCTGCCAAATTACTATTAATTTGCAAACAAAACGAGCAAACCCATTTTGATCATTAACAAAAAAAAACCGAACAAATGAGATTTAGAGATGCAGTTGGTGTGAAACCTCCATGTTGTTATTTGTTTTTTGATTATTGTAAGATAGCTTTGTCAGAAAATGTTGCATTTTTGAGTTTATCGTAAGTTTGTGTTTTCATTGCTGTTGGTTTCTTTCGACACGATATTTTCTAGGGTCAAAGTTATTTTAATTTAAAGTAAGTTAAAGAAAATCCAATTGTTGTATTTATTATTCCCAATTATCATTACTAGAACATTAATTATCATGTAAAAGTTAATAGGTAAGAAGTAACAAAATATTATTTGATTGCCTGAGCTAACGCACTAAACAATTTAAATGCAAATATCTCCGAAACGGTAACTCTGGGCGACCTGAACTTAGTATAGCTTTTTTACGTAATAAATGTGAGAAAAGTATTATTTTCATTAAAAAATTAAATACACTGAGGCACAAAAAATATATGACCTAATAAATGTGCAAATAATGCCGCAGACAGCGCCCCCTACATTGTACATTATATTTTTATAAAAAAATCAATTTCTCGTCCTAAAAAAACCATAATTGCCAAATTTTGTAAAAAAACGTTGGTTTCCTGCAAAGTTACTAGGGAAAAACAAAAATTAGTTTTTAACTTTAACACCCTGTATCTCAGTTAATATCAACATTCGAATATATGTAAGTATAATTAAATCCTAATATTTTAACGTAAGGAGTCTGTAGTTTTTCCATGTACCATTAATTAGGGGACACCCATACAGGGTGTATGTTGTAAAAAAAATTTCGGACAATGCCGCTTGTAAAAGAATGACCCATATAGAATCCAAGTATCCTGAAGCACTATTCAAACGCCCTGTATATTTATCTTCGATTAGGTTATTGACCTTGATTAAATAACATATTTTTCTTAAGTTGGTGAAAAAAATATTTACACCAATTTTCCTAATGTTGTTCTGGTCAGTTCACAAAAATTGTCCCAATTAAATAACAAATAAGATAAACAATTAGCCAACAATGATTTAGATAAGGGATATTTTGGCAAAGCGGACATAAATATTTTTAATTAATACAGAAGGTAGTGGAATATTTAAAAAAAAATAATTTAATAAACACATATTATATGGCTTATTTTAAAAAATAAATAAATGTAATTTTTGATTTGATTGTGACAATTTCCAATTAATTTTTGAAATCAATTAATTAATTTACAAGTAAAAACTTGTAATCAGGAATGGTGCATCTGATGAGAAGAACGCAAGGGAGCGTTTTCATGTAGAATTGATGAGGCTAATCAGAAAAATATATACATAGAGCGTGTCCCTTTTTTTGTAAAAAAATATATTGTAGATCGATAAAATAACTTCTCTACCTAAAATATGTTGGCAATCTCCCGGGTTCAGATAGAACACTTAAAAATAACAGGAGAAGTTCTTATAAATTTTTCTTCCTGCGGCCTCCCCTACGGAGATACGGGCCCATAACCGACGTCCCTGGGTATCGTTGTTTTTTAAATAATTTTTTAAGTACTAGGTGTACTTAAATAATTTTTTAGTATAATAGTTACTAGATGAGTATCCTTAAAATTCTCCATTTTAAACACATTTGGCTTATTTAGTTTGCCAGGGACGGACTAAGCGTAACACAAAAATGCTTTTTTTACAACCTGTATGATGAAGGAACGACAATAATATTTTTGTATACTCTAAACCTTAAGCTGAAAAAAAATACTCTTGATCAATGTCGATAAAATGAACCGCTTTCGAAAAAAATATATTTTTGTTCAATATTGGTTGTTGTTTTATGTTTATAAAATTCCCTCATTGTTGCTATGGTTTTTTTCACATGTACCGATTTAAATAAGAATATTTATGCCAGTGTCAGTTTATGGTAGTGTCTTGAAATTTGCGGTTTTTCTCCTTTGTCTTATTAGTTACTAACTTAGTAATGGAATTTACGTATACTGAATATGCCGACATGCATTTAATGTATGGACAAAAATATTCTTTTCTCGAAAACAGTTCATTTTATCGACATTGATCAAGGTGCCTTTTCTTCAGCTTAAGGTTTAGAGTATCCAAAAATATTATTGTCGTTCCTTCATCATACAGGGTGTAAAAAAACAACATTTTTGTGTTACGTGTTAAAAGGGCGAATTTTAAGGAGACTCATCTAGTAACCATTATACAAAAAATTATTAAATTACAACCTATAACTTAAATTATTTAAAAAACAACGATTTCCAGGGACGTCCGTTATGGGCCCGTATCTCCGTAGGGGAGGCCGTAGGAAGAAAAATGTATAGGACCTTCTCCTATTATTTTTAAGTGTTCTATCTGAATCCGGGAGATTTCTCACATATCCTATTAGCACGTATCAAATTTGAAAATAATATATCAAATACTTTCGGCGATAATAAAAAAATAACGATTTAAAAAAAAATGCAACACCCTGTAGTAAAAACGGTACAAATATGTTCATATGAACTTCTCTTCGTAAAATAAATGAAATAAATCACACTCCAAAATATTAGCATGTCATCAGGAAACATCCTGTTTAGCTATACAGGGTGTCCGGGAACATGTGGGAAATCTCCCGGATCTGATGAAAACACGTGAAAAGAATACTATAGGTTCATATAAACTTCTTTCGTATCGGCCTCCTCTTCGGAGAGATGGGCTCCCAAAGAGCACCAATGGAATCAAGTTTTTTACACATAATTATTGAACCACCTGGTATATTTCAATTATTTTTTAATATGATGTATACCAGGTAAGACCCGTCAAATTACTACCCAAGAAACTGTTGTCAATTACTCACAGCTGCAGGGACGGACTAGCTGTAACACTCATGGGCCCATTTTTTTACGCCCTGTATGATGAGAACTTTGAACAAAGATGTATCTTTTATTGAAATACCCGAAGCACATGATGTATATGAAATGCCGTTTTTTCGAAAACGGTTAGGATTAGCGACATGAATGAAGAGTACTTAATTTTTAGTCAATAGTTAAAGGTATGTAAATCGTAAAGTAAAATCGTCGTCCAAAGTTCTTATCATACAGGGCGTAAAAAAAATGGGCCCATGAGTGTTACAGCTAGTCCGTCCCTGCAGCTGTGAGTAATTCACAACAGTTTCTTGGGTAGTAATTTGACGGGTCTTACCTGGTATACATCATATTAAAAAATAATTGAAATATACCAGGTGGTTCAATAATTATGTGCAAAAAACTTGATTCCATTGGTGCTCTTTGGGAGCCCATATCTCCGAAGAGGAGGCCGATACGAAAGAAGTTTATATGAACCTATAGTATTCTTTTCACGTGTTTTCTTCATATCCGGGAGATTTCCCACATGTTCCCGGACACCCTGTATATATTAGGACTATGAATTTCTAGATTTTTTTTTAAAATAGCTGTGAGAACAATATAACTTAAATTATATAGCAAAACAGTTTTTTACTGTAGACTTGACTGTTGATATTCCCTTAACGTTTTTACGCTTTAATGGTGGTAAGGACCTTCTCAAGGAAAATGGATACAGCTTGAAGCTCAAAATTCTTAACCTAATCTTTATAAAGGGTATAAAATCTTTATACTTGGGATGAATCTCTCGATCAAAAAAACTCCATCCTCGACATGCAGCTTTGTTCGATGGTTTGTTCACGGCAAATGTC
Source organism: Barypeithes pellucidus (assembly GCA_963991005.1). Lineage (NCBI taxonomy): Eukaryota > Metazoa > Arthropoda > Insecta > Coleoptera > Curculionidae > Barypeithes > Barypeithes pellucidus. The sequence continues at coordinate 16,927,279 of OZ022565.1, read as the reverse complement.
AGATGTATTGCTGACGTTCTTACACTGCAGTCGGCGTAGCTTAGTGTGCAGCACTGGTGCCTCGCAGCTGTGGGTAGTTTTTGCCCCTCCCGTATTCCATAGGTCCAGTGTGAGTTCATTGATATTCCTTTAGGTCCGTTCAGTGTTCTTGTACACAAAATCAACGACATTCTCCGAAACTACTATAAAATACCGACAACTACGCCAGTACCTACTCAAGTAATCCATTTAAGAAGAAACGACTTACGGACGATCGTCTCGAGTAATAAAACATTAGCTTTCCGAATCGAAATTTAACCAGAGAACTCGTACAGCTTTTTTAGCACGAACTGTTAGTTCTGAAACCGCTGAAACGGCTTTTGTTGACTGTATAAGGAGATGTCGGCGAGAACATGCTGTTTGAAGAAGAGATTGATGCGAAGTACAAGATGAAAAAAACCTGAGAGTAACGGGAAAGTTTCTGTTTTTGATAAAATCTTAATCGAAACTGTGTATTGAGTGCCTAGTCTATTTTATTTATACAGAAAAATTATTGATTGTCACTCAGGATGTAGCTTAAAATAGAAAAAAGGGATGACGGCTAGCGACAAATCCGACCAATGTGTGTGGTGAGTATGCCGTCTCTTATATTAAATTACGTAAGGAATGACAATTATAATGAGCATCCCTGTACCAGATAGAAATAGCACTAAATATTGTTATGCCGTGAAAAGCATGAACTTGCGTTTTGGATTTTATCTTTTCCTGGCTTTGTTCGAAGAGATGTTCAAAAATAAATTGCATTTTGTCATTGCTAGTATTTACTTTCCATAAGATGGGGTTTATTCGGGTTCGTTCAGATCTCACCATCATCGACTTAATTTTTTCAATACGGACCTGGATTTTTTTGTTTCAATTATGAAAGAGATAAATCTACGTTTATACAACGCTTAAATTGACCATTTTCATTCAAATACCCCTAGTACGTTCCTATAATTTACTATATACTATACAGGGTGTCCAGGAACATGTGGGAAATCTCCCGGATATGAAGAAAACACGTGAAAAGAATACTATAGGTTCATATAAACTTCTTTCGTATCGGCCTCCTCTTCGGAGATATGGGCTCCCAAAGAGCACCAATGGAATCAAGTTTTTTACACATAATTATTGAACCACCTGGTATATTTCAATTATTTTTTAATATGATGTATACCAGGTAAGACCCGTAAAACTACTACCCAAGAAACTGTTGTGAATTACTCACAGCTGCAGGGACGGACTAGCTGTAACACTCATGGGCCCATTTTTTTTACGCCCTGTATGATGAGAACTTTGGACAATGTTTTTTACATACCTTTAACTATTGGCTAAAAATTAAGTACTCTTCATTCATGTCGCTAATCCTAACCGTTTTTGAGAAAACGTCATTTTATTCACACTGAGTCCTCTTCTTCTTCTCACGGGTTAAATATGAAAAAGCTTAATTTTAAAAGTTGAATATTTGATCGGAACAAAGATGAATGATGAATTATTGAAATACGCCAAATACATGATATAATTAAAATACCGTTTTTCCGAAAACGGTTAGGATTAGCGACATGAATGAAGAGTGCTTAATTTTTAGCCAATAGTTAAAGGTATGTAAAAAACATTGTCCAAAGTACTCATCATACAGGGCGTAAAAAAATGGGCCCATGAGTGTTACAGCTAGTCCGTCCCTGCACCTGTGAGTAATTTACAACAGTTTCTTGGGTAGTAGTTTGACGGGTCTTGGTATACATCATATTAAAAAATAATTGAAATATATCAGGTGGTTCAATAATTATGTGTAAAAAACTTGATTCCATTGGTGGTCTTTGGGAGCCCATATCTCCGAAGAGGAGGCCGATACGAAAGAAGTTTATATGAACATATAATATTCTTTTCGCGTGTTCTCTTCATATCCGGGAGATTTCCCACATGTTCCCGGACACCCTGTATATACTATATGCCGGTGTTCCCTAACGGTCCATATTGTCCCCCACCCTCTTCTTACTCTACATTAACGATCTTCTAGTGAAAACTAATAATCCGATATTTAGTTTTGCTGACGATAGCACACTTATCTCATCTTTCTCTTTGAATGCACACACATCGACTGCTGACGCACATCTTCTCAGACAGCATGAGGTATCACGGCTCAACAATGACCTGGAAGAAATTTTGGCTTGGGGTGACAGTAACCAAGTCGAATTTAACGCTAAAAGAAAACCAGGTAGCAGCTTTCTCTAAAAAGATTAACATTGCGGAACTGGATATAGTCATGGCAGGACACGCAATTCCACTGGCTTCATCTATTAATTTGCTGGGCTTCAATTTGGGAGGAAATATATCTTGGCATAATCACGTTGTGGCAAGGTAGCTTCGCAGAAACTTGGTGTACTCTTCCGGACCAAAAAGTTGTACACACCTCAACAACTTTTGACACTATGCAAAGCCCAAATTCGACCATCACTAGAGTACTGCTCTCATGTTTGGAGCTCTGCACCCAAACATACTCTTCGGCTACTGGATTCCATCGAAAGGAGAGCCATTCGTCTGATCGGAGACCACGAGCTGACAAAGAGTCTCGACAACCTGGAACGTCGAAGACAGGTTGGTGATTTGACTCTCCTTTACAGATATTTCCATGGAAAATGCTCGGCTGACCTTGCCCTCTTAATTCCGCCCAGAGCAGTGAATAGCAGAAATACACGACGAATCACTGCCGCCCATCCATATGTGGTTAAGCTTCACGAACTTCATTATTTAAGAATTTTTTCATCTGGAGGACGTCATCCTTATGGAACGACCTTCCCGAGGTCGTGTTTCCCAACTAGTATAACCTCCAACGATTCAAAACCAACGTGAATCGCCTTACAGGATTTTCCTATGGTGCTTGTGTTTGATCATAAAAACAAAATTATTTCGAAGAAACTGATTTTTAAATTATTATTGCTATTTCGGTCCTATCCATCTTAAAGCTCCACGAGTTCTTATATCGATAGAGGCAATATCAGTAACATACTCGATATTAACGAAATCAATATTAAATATTTTTATGCAAAAAGTAGCGGAATAATAACTATTCTTTTGAATTAGTAGAGTGCAACCGAATGCAGAAAGTTGAACACGATAAGTTGCAAGGAAAAGTGCATTTTTGCAATAATTGGTAAATCATGGTATGTCGAATTTTTCGTTGGCGCACGAAATCGTTCAATCCATTCATCATATTCAAGATATTTGTTTTTTTTTTAATTATACTTTGACCTATTAATAGAGATGGACGCGCCAAGGGGTGCAATAATAAAATGAGTAATTTTATAAACTTAAAAACCAGGACACCAGCGGTAGCAAGAAGGGGAAAAGCCCGCTGCGAACGAAAGCGCCGCAGGCGAAATTATTTATGGGCCACGCCCCACGATCAAACCCAAAATACACATCTAAATTTAGTCCATAATTTATAGTAAATACTAGAAAAACCGACCGGTAAGGTGTTCTAAACTCAATTTAAAGAGCGCGACATTTTTACTTAACTTACAGCAGACGAACAAAAGTAGTTTTTCTTTTTCTGAGGATTTTTCAGTATTTTTAAAATGATCCCGATTTTAAGAGCTATATACAAAAAGAGACAGCGGAAAACAAACCAAAAAATAACTCCATACCTATTTATTTTAAGTAACATTGATTAAATAGTATGCTTATTTGTATTTTAATGTTATTCTACGGTTGTAATGCCAAATATGCAATAATTTCATAGTAAATTGCCTCAATGTCAAATAGTTATTGCGGAAACAAATGTGAATAGGATTAAAAATAATTTTTGGTCAATAAATCGAAAAAATTGAATCCATTGATGTCCGAAAATCTAGATTTAATTTAAATAATAACGGTGCCGAAAATTTCTTCATAAATTTGTTTATACAGTGTGTTTACTTAAGTTGGAATCATATGGAAAACTTTTTTATTATTGGTTGTATGAAAAAAGTTATTCTTCATAAAAAGTTCTGCATGGTCTAAAACTCGAAATGCAACCTTCAGTTATCAAAATTTCCCAGTCATAAACGAGGTATATCAGAAATTACGAATTTTGCTCAAGAGTTAAGTACCTTTATTTTTGACAATACAGAAGATTGTTATGAAGAAAAGTTATTTTGAATTAAAAGTTATATTCAAATATGCAATTACAATTATTTAGCCTGAAAATTTAGGTTTTGTGATTATTTACTAATCATTCCGTATTAATTATTAAAACAATTTCTATTTTTTCGTCACAACTTAGTAAAGCTGCCATTTCTAATGCATTTTATAAATATCAACGCACTATGACATTCCGTGTCCAATATTTCTTGTCAGTGCATCCTAGATTACGTTCAGTTGTATCAAGCCAGAATAATTAATACGGAATGATTAGTAAATAATCACAAAACCTAAATGTTCATGCTAAACAACTGTAATTGCATATTTGAATAACTTTTTTTTCATAACATTATTCTGTATTGTCAAAAATAAAGGCACTTTACTCTTGGGCAAAATTCGTAATTTCTGATATACCTCGTATATGACTGGGGAATTTTGCAACTGAAGTTTGCATTTCGAGTTTTAGACAATGTAGAACTTATGAAGAATAACTTTTTTTCATAAAACCAATAATAAAAAAGTTTTCCATATGGTTCCAACTTAAGTGGACACACTGTATAGCAGCTTCGGATCCGCTATATTAGAATTTTTCTTCGTTTGGCTTAGCTTCGATTAAGAGAAATATTTTTGAAGAAACAATATCCGACTAATGTGGGACGAACGCCAATGCAATAGCAACTATAACATTTAAGAAAAAATAGAAAAAACATGCGAACCCTTTCCGCGAAAGAACTAAAAGTTTTTTGATGTGTTATTAAGTTCTCAAATTCCAGGGGAGGGGAGGGGGGCTTTGTTCGGGTTTGTTCGCCTCTATCTTACATGTATTGCCCAGCCACAGGCGACCGTAGCACGACCTTGCCCATATTCCCCTTTTAATAGAAGTTACATTATACAGCAATAATATACATTAGTTGTAAAATTTACAATATATTTTAGTTGTTAATTGGTTTTACCAAGTGCATTAGAAATCCTAATTATAGTTTTTTTGTAAATTATGTTTACAATATTATTTTGGTATGGATTACTAATAAAAAATGTAATTAATACTATATCTTATAGGAAATATTACCATAAAATCTTTACAATAATAATTTTACTATAGTCTTTTTTCCTTGTAGTGCTAATAGGTATACCAAACGGAACCTTTCACGTTCAATTGCACCCGCAAACAAAAAGGAACATTGACCTATTTTCAATTAATGATTATCGAGATCAACTACCTTTAACAAATGTAACAAATCGGACGGATAATCAATATAAAAAAAAAATATCTAAAAAAAATCAATTGATTCTATAAATTTACGTTAAAGGCCATAGTATGACTTTGAACTACAAATCGTAAATAGCTCGGTTGCGTTTCAACGAACATGGTTTTTTTTGCTGCAAGCTGACTGAGTACCGAACTCCTGTCGCTATTGAGGTTATATATCTGGAGAATGAAAAATAATTTCTTAAACTATTTACTTAACTATTATCATATATATCAACCAAGCCAATATTTAATTCTTTAAGCACATGGTAAAAACATTCTTATATCAAGTATAGTGAAACCTCTCTTAGGCGGACACCTACGGGACCGTCTGAATGTGGCCGCCTAATAGAGGTGTCCGCCCATGGCAAATTTGTTATTAGGTAATATGTAAATGCAAAATTATTACTATGTATATGTATGTACAAATAAACATAATATAACCTAATAACGTAGTTTGACGTGTTTGAGTCTTAAACTTGCAATCTAGAAAATGTAATTCCAAGTCTAATAACAATTCCATTGCTGTAGAGTCACCTCTATTCTTTGCATACTCTTGTGCATGCTAATGTCTTGTGGATAATTGGTGACATTCGTTTGATTACTGCATTCAACTTCTTCATCAGAGTCGTCAGATAGTGATGTGGTTTCAATTTGGGCTACATAATCGATAGGAATGGGGTCACTATCATCTTCTAATAGCACATTGCTATCAATGCCCAAATCATTGTTATCAAATTAAAAACTTCCACAACATCAATATTCTCTTTCAGACTCAAAATGCGACATTTTTCTGCCATTGTTTACGATTTTAACCATGCAACTCACAAATAAACGGCGGACTGCTATCGGGGAATCACACATACTTTCATTCGGCGAAGTCCTTTTGCGCTGCCACGCATACGCGATTGGATGCCGGCCATTAAATGAGATCTTGTAAGTGCAAAAAAGTCCAGATTTGCTGCATAAAACATATTTAACAGCTTCTAGGACACAGCAACAAGCTCGCTATACAGGGTGCCGCAGATAAGAACGCACTCAACAGAAGTCTCGTTAACCATAGGCCATACAGAAACATTTTCAATAAGGTTTGCATTTGCATTGAAGATAAGCGATATTAATCCGAAACGTTTAATAAATAGCTTTAGCTATTTCTTACCGTGTAAGATTGGACCTTAAAAACAAAAAGGTATCATACTGTATAGAAAACAGGGGGTTAGGTATGTGAAAAAAATAAATAATTTTAAGAAATCTTAATTTCTTATTAGGAAGAAAACTATTATAATGCCAACTCAAACGGCTACTTCCTTGTAAATTCGATTCTTCTTATCTATCCTCGTTGGTTTTGTAGTACGCGGGCCTAGCCAACCATGAAAATTTTGTTGGTTTATGGCGGTAAAATTGGCTATTAATGTCAAGTACAATCTACCTTTGTTTTGATTGGCGAGTAGGATTATACGGAATTTAATTTCGGTAAAATTTGTTGTAAATTTAGAATTTCATAAAAAAATACAATAGAATAATTCACCGAAGAAAAGTTCTTATGAACATATGTCCGCAACGGCTTAAATTTCTTGCTACAGGGTGTTGAATTTTTATTTTTTAAATGCTTTTTTTTAATATCTCCGAAAGTATTTTAGATATTATTTTCAATTTTGGTATGTGTCACTAGAATAGAGAACCAAAAATTTTAGTTAGAAAAGTTATTTAATTGTTCCACCAGTGGCGTCCCTGCAAACATGTCCTCTGATATTTTTTACAAAAAAGATGGTACGCCACTGAAATTTTTCCATGTGGCTATTTTTTCTGATTAGCCTGGTTAATTCTACATGAAAACGGTATCTTAAGTTTTTCTCGTCAGACGCACCGTTCTTGATTAAACCCACTAAATTCATATTGAAACTCATTATTATTCACATTGATAAAATAATTAATGATAAATTTTGTTTTATAAAAATTGTTGGAAATGGCCACCTTCACTTAAAAGGCATGCTTCCTCCTCGAATTACCACCGCGAACAAACTCGAGCAAACCCCAATTACCACCTCGCATCGAATTACTCACTCCAACAATTTTTATAAAACAAAATTTATCATTAATTATTTTATCAATGTTAATAATACTGAGTTTCAATATGAACTTTGTAGTTTTAATCAAGAACGGTGCGTCTGACGAGAAAGACTGAAGAGACCGTTTTCATGTAAAATTGACCAAGCTAATCAGAAAAAATATCCGCATGGAAAATTGTCAGTGGCGTACCATCTTTTTTGTAAAAAATATCAGAGGACATGTTTGCAGGGACGCCACTGGTGGAACAATTGAATAACTTTTCTAACAAAAATTTGTGGTTCTATATCCTATTAACACATACCAAAATTGCAAATAATATCTAAAGTTCTTTCGGAGATATTAAAAAATAACCATTTAAAAAATAAAAATTCAACACCTTGTAGCAAAAAAAATAATCCGTTAGCACCAATACGGCGGGGTTGCCTATATGACGGCGACTACATTGTGCACAAGACAACCGACGAGCAACCTTTGAAAATATGATAGGAAAACCGTGCGCAACAACCCATTTTTTCACTCAAAAAATTTAACATTTTACTGCGCATCCCCTAAGTTGTACGTATCCATAATTATAGGACGGTGTACAACACCTCAAGAGTAGGAAGGTCTCGTTTCTTAAAAAATGAAATTAATTCCTTGAAAAGTTTAAGTAATAATGTCCTAGCAAAGTGTTTGGCAGAGTTATCCTCCTGTTAATTAAAAAAACTGCTAGTTCGGCACACTTAAGACTTTACCGCCGATTTTACTACGTATCAGCGATATATCGACATAATAGAGAAATTATAAACACTATAAAAAAGTAATTTTTCACGTAGTTTGACGAGTAGAAATGTCCTTTATCCTTGTCCTACGAAAATATGCGTCGTGACGCTTCCACTCTACACACCTTGAACGTCGTCCTTGTCGGGGTCAGGGCCGGATAACGACGCTTCTCACCCTCCATTCCTGTCAAATGCTGTAGAAGGGGTGTCTAGCCGTACGCCTTATTTGTTGGCCTAGGTTTCGAAACTTTGGGAAAAAAATGGCTAAATCTCTTTGAACTTTTTAATGTCTGTCTGGCGCTGATTTAAATTCTATTTGGGCGAACCCAAATTGTATCTTAAGTAATATTTGTTTCTGTTTAAGGGGATTATTATCAGAATATGACAAGACTTTCAATATTTATATTTGTCATTACTGCTTATTATTACTGTTAACGTGTAAGTCAAGTGTGGTTATTAGTAACACGCGTTGTGGAACAAAATCAAAATTTCGACGGTTTCAGAAGTGGGATTCATATTTTATATGAAAAATTATCTCTGCAAGTGACAATTGACGGATTTCTCTCAGATACCTTCACCATCAATTCCGGTGTTGCTCAAGGGTCCATATTGTCGCCCATCGTCTTCTTACTCTACCTTAACGACCTTCTAGTGAAAACTAAAAATCCGATATTTAGTTTTGCTCACGATAGCACACTTATCTCATCTTTCCCTTTGAATGTACAAACATCGGCTGCCGACGCACATCTTCGCGGACAGCACGAAGTACCACGCCTCAACAAAGACCTGGAAGAAATTTTGTCTTGGGGTGATAGTAACGAAGTCGAATTTAACGCTAAGAAAACCCAGGTAGCAGTTTTCTCTAAAAATGTTGACATTACAGAACCGGATATAGTCATGGACGGACACGCAATCCCATTGGCTTCATCTATTAATTTGCTGGGCGTCAATCTGGGAGGAAATATGTCTTGGCATAACCATGTTGTGGCAACCGGCAAGGTAGCTTCGCAGAAGCTTCGTGTTCTCTTCCGAACCAAAAAGTTGTACACACCTCGACAACTTTTGACACTATGCAAAGCCCAGATTCGTCAATCTCTAGAATACTACTGCTCTCGTGTCTGGAGCTCTGCACCCAAACATACCCTTCGGCTACTGGATTCCATCGAAAGGAGGGCCATTCGTCTGATCAGAGACCACGAACAGCCTCGACAGCCTAGAACATCGAAGAAAGGTTGGGGATTTGACGCTCTTTTACAGATATCTCCATGGAAAATGCTCGGCTGACCTAGCCCTCTTAATTCCGCCAAGAGCGGCGAACAGCAGAAATACACGACGAACCACTGCCGCCCATCCATATGTGGTTAAGCTTAGTATTACTCGAACTTCATTAGTTAATAATTCTTTCATCTGGAGGACTTCATCCTTATGGAACGACCTTCTCGAGGTCATTTTTCCCAACGAATATAACCTCCAACGATTCAAAACCAACGTGAATCGCTTTATTCGCACACGCACCACTCCCAGAGTGCCCTAAAGGATTTTTCCTATAGTGCTTGTGTTTGGTCATAAAAAAAGCAAGTACCAATATTTCAAACAAATATCTCTTTTAGTTCTAGAGATCTTTCAGTAGGCCGCTCACCATAAATGACCCTGTATATTACGAATGATTATTACTCAAAGAATAGTTTTAAGTAGTATTAATATCGCACAGAGGGAACCTTTGCTATTTAGTTGACTTTAACCAAAGCGTTTACACGTTCAGTAAATTTTATTACCGGTTTTGTCGCAATTTACCTAGTAACATTTAATTCTCAATAGAGGGCAACTTTTTAAGTGTTTACCCATAAAAAGATTTTAATGCATTTTACATAACATCTAACGGTATTTAGGTTAAACAATAATTTAAGTTAAAGTAAGGGGGTCAAAATTTTTTTACAGGCAACTTTCAGTCCTTAGCGTATAACTTACTAAAATAAACTATTTGCCTGTAGAAACGATTATAATTTCCGAAATATATGTTACTTCCTGCATTAGAAACCAATTTTAAAAGTTTTTTTATAGATTATAATAATTAGAGTATTCAAATTTTAATTTAAAAATGTATCGCCGGTCACGTGTCCCCACTTAATAATTTCTTACTTTACCCTTTTATATTTCACGTCATTTTACAAAGTTACTTTTATATATAAATAATTTCCACTCCTACTACAATTTGTATTGAAAAAATAATGTTCAAAGACAGTTTAGTTTCTCTAACGCAATTATTAACCAGAAGTTCCGTCCTTGCAGCTGCATGTATCGCCGGTCACGGTAGAAATTGCTTAAAAATAACGCCACAGGTCGGCCTAATAGTTTTACAAATATGACGGTGTGTGTTTGAATTTGTGTAAAGCGTGCTCCTGTTTAGGTAAGTTCCTTATTATGTTTATTTAGGTATAAACTAGAACATTGCCTACTTTTTACCAGGCGTATGTTTTTATGTTGTATCGCCGGTCACAGGGTTAACTCAGGCCTAGTAGTCTTAATTAAGGGAATAAATACTACACGAAGTCATTCTCTTGTACAAATACTCATTTCAGCCTAAAAAAAGTTTAAGAAATAGCTTGTATTAGCGGTCACGAATGAAAATGTTACCGGAGATAAATTGATGTGATGGTTTGTTATCCGAAGCTATATACAATATTTTTTTATTAACCATTTATAAACCATTAAGGAAAACTATATTTTGATGTTCAAGTTTCGTTTACACCTTAAGTAGATTAAAAATATGACTAATTTTCTTAGTATTTTAACATTCTATAAGGAACATTCAAAATCTTTAAGCCAATATAAGACGGGGCTGTTATAAATAATAGGAAAATGGTTATAGTGACTGATTAAAATAACTGAGTTCCAAATATTGGCGTTATATGACTCAGAAGAGTAAAATTACCCATGTGACGGGCGTTAAATTATTAAAAAACTCGATGCTATAGACCAGAATCTTTGTGACGATGATCTTTTGCGCGGACATATATAATTCCTCTAATTAGATCCTATAAGAAACCTATTAAAAAATTAACAGGTGTTTTTGAGATTATTTATTTTTAAAATCTGATTTACTGAAAGTTGCCTGTAAAAAATTTTTACCCAAGGGTGCAGTAACCTTTGTTGAAATATAGGTTCCTGTAAAAGGGTAAAATTCATAGTAGTTTCACCGAAATATTATAAAATAACACTCTGCACACTTGTCCGGTAAATTTACTGTAAATCTTATAGTAATAAATCAAAGACCGATAAGCCGATATTGGGTATTTCTCGTGTTCTCGGCAAGAGTGAAAGCATAACGACTATAGTAAATTGTTTACAATAAGTTAATAACGTATACAATTTTCCTCTAGTTGCTTATCTTTAATAATGCTATTTAATTGCATCAAACTCTCTATCTGTTTCCGGGATATAGTCAATTGGCCATCAATATTAAAATTGTTAAAAAGCAAACAAGAAGTGTTATAAGAAATCAGTCTAGAGCGAGTCGACCTCGCTCGACAAGAGTTCCGTATCAAGGAACGCTGATACATATGGGGCGGGGAAAGAATGAACCCGAGTATAACTTTACAGTAATATCAACGATCTGTTAATTTTAGTGTCGTTATTCTATCCGTTAGGTAATGAAAATGGATAAAACAGATGACGTTTTTCTTTCTAAACGCAATACAATTCCAGTGTATTAGACGGAAATGGCAAAATCAAAACATTGACATTTATATTTTGTGTTTCGTGTGGTTCACAAGGTTTTCAAGATTTTAAACGGAAGTACTGTGCTATACAGCGTACACCAAGGAAGTATCTCGAGAACTAAATAGCGTCAAATGGATTTTTTCATAATTTTGTTCCTATGAATCCATTAAGTCCGAAAATATTGAAGATAGGTATAGGAACACTTAATTATCATTAGGTAGAAAATTCGATCCTCCATTAGCAAAATATATCAAATAAAATAATTTTAAAAAAAGAAGATTTTTGCAATAATTCATCTCCTTCGGAAATATTGTTATGGGGGCGCCCTGTATAAAACTAATTAAATACTGTTCAAAATTATAAAATTTCGATGGTATTGTGAAACTATTGTCAAAATTTCAGCTTTCTAGCTGTAACCGCTAAAAATATATGATTTTCTTATCAGGTCCCGATATGGCTTTAAAAATTCACAAGATTATTTATAATTCAAAAACTCTTAAATATAGGTATATGATATTATACAGAAAACTGTTCTAGATTTTTACCTAGATTCCAAAAAAAATATAATATATAGGGTAATTCATTTAAAATTCCGAAGTTGCTACCACTTTCGGTATGATCCGGCAACACCGCACCTTCCAGAATATTTTATAAACGTAGAAAACCATCTCTTATAGCCACAGCCAAATTTTGAAAATAAAATCTACACTCTGTTGCATATTTAATGGTTCTGAAATTCAAAATGGCGGATAGGCGCCATCTTGTTAAATAAATTGAATAGGAAGTGGGGCGATACGTAATTTTAAAGGTTCTATCTAGTACTTTACGATCCCAGAATATTGTGTCCCTATTAGGACCCAAAATAAAATGGCGGCTTTTAAAAAAAATTACATTCACTATTTTTTTTCTTTTGTTATTTAGGGACACAATGACACCGTAAAGTACTCGATAGGACCTTTAAAATGATGTATCGCAAGGCCCAGCGCCCTATTTAATTTTCTTTACCAAGATAGCGCCCATTTTGACAGTTAGAACTGTCCATGAGAAATAGCAGGTGAATATTCAAATATGTGACCGAATTCCCACAGAATTAAAAATTCTCCCTTGAATTATTTATTTAATAAATATTATTTTTTGCGAGCAGATATAACGAAGCCGACGGCGCCTTTCTGAACTAATCGGACCGATGCCGCCCTGCGTGAAACAAGCCGTCAAAAATATCAACCATGTACATAATAATATTCTAAAAATAGTAATAATATTTAGTACTTTATAGGTAATTGTCAATTTTTAGATTGTTTAGCAATTAATTGATGGGTTCGTAGGTTATGTGTCTGTCTCCAGACGCCACGAATTTTTTTTATAGCTTTTAAGGTTAAGACTCCCAGAATCAGCCTAACAGTTGTACCTATAATCGGTATTGCTAGTTTAACACCCTTTTCTGACATGTTAATGGTGTTAAAATTACCGTTTAAACCTGATAATGAATTTTACTTTTAATTTACCGATTCGAAGTTATAAAGCGGTTTAATCGGTCACAGTTTAAAATAATTAGGTGTCTATTTTTCCAATTCGTGCATTTTTAATAGCTTTTTAGGTCGTGAAAACTAAATAACATCGGCTGTAATGTCAAATTATTGTCAAATGGTTAGTCTATGTAATACAGTCAATTTGCAAATATCCCACCCTTCATATTTGCAGCCTTTGCGGTTTGACCTCCTGGTAAGAGCCGATGTTACCCTTAAAACCTTAAATGGGAAGGGGGTTAAGTGCAACACTATCTTAAAAGTCATTTAAATTAGTGTTGTGATCGCTCGAGCGAAAAAACGCCTGATCACTAGATTATTGAAATAACCGACATCGCTCGATTATTAAAAAAACCGCTCGAGTTATCTATTCAGGTGAAAACCGTCGCTCGTCACTTATTATCTTTCACTCGATACCCGCGCTTCGCTTGACGCCGACGGAAATTTACCGCTGTAGTGTGATCGAGTTAAAAAACTGCTCGTATATTCGAACAGTTTTTCGCTCGATAGGAAATACTCTAGTTATAAATTCAGGCGAAAAACCGAAAAATATCGCCTGTTGATAACCGACCTTCGTTATACGCGCCGCGCCATCCGATTGGCGACGTTCGAGTTTGACGTTGAGCAGGTAATACGACATACGTCTTTCTTAAAGGCACATAAACGAGAAGGTGCATATAAAAAAGTATGTCAAATCCCTTAGCGGAGTCATCGGGATATGAGTTTGGTAAAGTTTTGTTTTAACTGGCTAGCCAGCGAAGTAATTTTAAAATTTTTATTTACTATAAACTCGAGAAAACTTCTCAAAAATAACATAATAATAGAAATTGTTAAAAAAATAGCAAAACGAACAAAATGGTTAACAAAATATATAGAAAAATTCGTTGGTAATCTTATAGTAAACATTTTAAAATCTAAACAGGATCTTTTTATTATTAAACTCAAGAAGACTTCTTAAAAATAACATACATTTTAGAAAATGTTAATGGAAAATAAGAAAACGAGCAAAATAGTTAACAAAACATAATTATCGACAAATTTTTTGGTAACCAAAAGTAAACATTCTTAAATTTAAACAGGAACTTTTAGGTAACTATAAACATGAATTTAAAAAAATAATAACCAATTTTCTTATTTTGCCAGTCGCGTAACTAAGCCTAAATTTTTGAAGGGAACACAGTGGGCACCTGATAATTTAAAGTGGAAGAATTTGACAAGCTGTTTTAAATATCAAATATCTACTTATTTTATGCTCGTAGATTGAGAAAGATGTGAAGAAAAATAACTCTTGTTAATACTTTTTGTTCGGGTTAAAAAGGCACAATAATAAATCCGAACAATAAATACATATTTGGGTGATTTTTGCAGTTTTTTTGTTTGGTATCGAGACACGTGGTAAAAATTCATTATTCACAAATAAATAAATTTCTGGAATTTTTTGGTGGCTACTACAATTTTTTAGCTAAACCTGTGCCCACCCGTAGTTACGTGCCTGCTAAATACTCTACCTGATCACATTTAAACGGCTAAGCTGCCGGTGGAACAGTCGGTGACGTCATCGCTTAGTGAATTGGAATTTCAAGCGATTCACTCGAGCGATTCACTCGATTATTAAAATCGCTCGTATATCAAGTACTCGATTATTAAAATCATCGGTTTTTCCCAACACTAATTTAAATCTCTTTCCGATAATCCATACTTTATTATTTCTTGAGTAGTAGTTTCCCAGAAATCGCATTCCAAAAAGGAAATTATTAATGTAAGTTTTTAGGCGGTGACTTGCTGCCCCTGGTAAAGAATTAGATGTAGTGTCACCCGGAGGAACTACCTATAGGGGTGCCAGTCCCGAAGCTTTGTTCCAATCCCGGGATTTTCCGAATAAGGGGTATTTAATCCCGGGATTCCGTGACTAATATCATTTCATATGTCTATGATTGCAACGATAAGTTGTCCGATTCGTATATCGCTTAGATAATCCAAGCTAACTCTAGCCATCTATTACCATAAACGCCGTAAATCTAGTTCCTTTATTTGGTAAATCGTTTCCCCGAGGTTTCTCTCTTACTTACCATCTTTCCTCGGTAACATTTTTGCTTGCCTCTGCGGATACATACCTGAAAAAAATAAAAATATTTAGTTGCTTATATCATAACAAATTACAGAAAGTTGAGTGTACAATTTGGCCAGTTGGTAGATGATAGATATCACGATGAGCATAATCTACAATTCATATAATTTGTGGGTGCTGCGTATGACTAGAGAAGAGCCATCGCAGCGAACGAAGAGGGAAAAAATTGAACAAGCAAACCAAAAAGCCCACACCCTGAAATATTTTTTCGAGGAGAATGACCCGGTTACAATTGTAATAGCAAGAAATTAAGGAGCACGGTTACGTCATCGATTAAATCGATCCAATAAAATAAGTTTCCTAACAAGTACTGCACAATAACTTCCATATAAGTGATAGTTCTGCACTTGTCTACATTATTTGCCATAAATAACCGTAAATATCAACGTCAATTTTACAATTAATTTGACAATAGCTACAAGGCTTTGCGGTATCCGACCCCAATCAGTCTAACTAGAACTATAATATATTTTATTATTTTATTTTCACTATGTTTTTATATCTAGAGGTTTAAAAAATATTCTACCGGGCATATGTATGTTACACGCTTGCTATATGTTTGCCTGATAAACAAAAAATCATATTTTGAGCAGGGTCTTGCTTGGAAAATAGCTGAATGTACAGTAATTTTTGTTTTAAAATTATTTTGCATGAAATTATGTGCCAATATACGCACATATACGATAGGTAAGCAGTGGCGGTTCTTCCACAGGAGCACATGCGCACGTGCACCTCCCAAACAAAACGAATAAAAAATATTAATTTATCTATTAATTGAATATTATTTATCGTATAAAGTCCGACCCTCCATAATATTTTATCGTACCGTCAAACTAAAGAAGTTCGACCCTCCCTAATATTTTATCATCCCGTCAAATCAAACTGTACAGATCCGGCAACCGTGCCTCAGTCGAGGTAAATGACGATTATGACGAGACTTGCTCGCACGTGCGGTTAAGTAGTGCAGTTTATCTATAGTAACAGGTGACGGATGGCAGCGGGGGATAGCGGGGCTATGGGGATTTAACATGGAAAAGGTGCACAGTTTTTGTGTGTTCGTGCATCTAGTTAGAAATTCGAGCGTGTATGTTTTAATATTTTAATATTATATATTTATTAGGTTAAAATGAATAGTTGACGGTGGATTATATAAGAAATAACTTTAGCTCTTTGAGTTTGGAGCAAAAAATTGAAGTGAAGAATGCGGGAACACCTAAACCCGAAATTAATTTAACGCAGACCCAAAGGGTAAATCTAGGGACTTTATGAGAAAGTTTAAAAATGAAATATATGAAAAAAAAATTGATAGAGGGCATTCCAAACTTAATGAGGCTGTTATTGATCAATTTTCTACAATTAAGAACCAAAGAATCGACTTTACGTTTAAGCACTATTGTGTAGGGTCGATAAATGTTGTATATATCGATAAATGATACTCGATATGATTTTAAACCATTTTATTTAAGGATTTAAACTAAAAACACTGAAAATATGAAGAATGCCAACTTGTTAGTCTCCTGGCTCGATTCGTTCTCGTCATAAAACAGTTAACTATTATTCTCGTCTTGGTTGCGCTTAATAACGTAGCCGTAGATGGCGTAGTGGTATTATACATCATTCGGTTTTCTTAATAACTCGTAGATGGCGGTAGTAGTATTGGACATCATTCGGTTTTCTTGATAGCTCGTAGATGGCTTTAGTAGTATTAGTAGTGGACTGTATAAATATTGTTACGAGGGTTGCATGCGACGACGTTAAGATCCGACAGCTATACACACTAAGAAAACCTTTCTTATTTTCCAAAAGATGTATTTCCTTGTGTAAAATTAAAAAATAAATAAGAATATGTTTTACCTAACCATACTTGTGAACCCCTCTATCATAGGTCACAAGCGGCCACTGACATATATAGGTCGGTGTAGAGTACAGTTTTTGAATTAGAAGCGTAACCGACAGAACATCCGACGGGTTTAGAAAACGGCGGCGTAAGTACATGAAGCTTGGGAACGAAGTTCCTCATCAGAAAAAACAGTATAAATCATTCAGCAATATCTTTACTTTGAGATTAAGCACTTGGACCTCGTTGACATTTAGATTGGAATATAAAAAATATCTTTTCCAGGACAGTAATACTTAACCATAGGTTAAATGTATAAATATTTTTTTAATGTCCATACGCGTAAAGTTGGACCTACTATGATAAGAATAGAAGTGGTTTCTTTTCATAGTTAGTAATATTTTTTCTTTCTTTTCTTTTCATACTAAATAATAATGGTGACGGGGTGGAAGAAGGGCCACAGAAGGAGGAACAAATTTTATAATTTAATTTGTAAGTTGAAACATGTGAATTGATTTTAGCGCTTTATGCCCGCCTGGTACTTTATTAAGAGCGCACAGAATGTATGCCATTACTTGTTTAGATGTAAATGATTAATTTGGATATTATACAGTGCGATCATAAAGTCTGGCACAAATTGATTTAAAATTCAGGGATTTGTTTTTTAAGCGTATTTTTTGAAGGTTAAACGTTGGTATATAGGGTCTCCCAGGGTCGGCGGTATGACGTCTTCTATACAGTGTTAACATTAAAGTTGGAAGTTCTTGTTTCTATAAAGAATTCTAAAAAAATTTATTTGGAAATAGTATATTAAGATACAAGTTTCATAAGACATAATTTTAGAGCACGCGTTTATTTTAAAAAACGACCCGCGAAGCGGGGAGTTTTCTATAGTACAAGTGCTCTAATTAATTGTCTTATGATACTTCTTCTTGTCTATTAATACTTTTTCTATTTGGGTCTTTAAAGTCTGAAAAACTTAAAAAAATATAGTAGTTTTTTTCCATTTGAATTAATATTTTCTTTTTGGGTTGGCAATAGTTTTATAATTTAATAAAATGTTACAACTATCAAATATGCCGTGATAGAACAATTGAACACAACAAAGCTTCTTCCCATTCGCCATAATTAATAATAAATATATTATTAAAGTTAATAAAAATGACTCAGGAAGAAAGTTGTACTTCGCCAAAAATACGAGAAATTGCAGAAAATAATCTAGAAAAACTTTAACCCCAAAAATCCCATAAAGTTTATCAAAAAGAATATGCAAAACTTTGAGTTATGATACGAGCAGAACAAAGTTCAAAATATTGAACAAAATAATTAATAATACTATTGAACAAAATATTGTGTCGACACAGAATCTGACAGAAATAACAATTAATGCCCAGGAAATGTCTACAGTAACTATAAATATGTATATATAAAGTAATATGTATAATACTATATTGAATTAAAAATAAAAATAGTACTTTATTGAATAAAACTTTAGAAATATTGTATAGACTGGAAGAGATTTCTATTATTTTTAGGTTATGTTGCTTTATAGCTGTGACTAGAAATTAGTTGACGGACACCGTCAGCATGTTATATATTTCCGAGTATAGGTATTTCAGATAAACATCTAGTAAAAATGATCTATTTGCAAGGTTAAAGGTTAGTATTTTAAAGTTTTCTATAAAAATTTTTTGTTGAATCCATAATGCATAGACAACTAATTTCAACGAAATCGAAGTAAGCCTAAAATTCGATCCCTACTTGCTGCCAACATACAAAAATTAAATTTCAGTTGCATAAAGTGGGAGGTTATTCAATTCTGTTGCATTTCATAATGTAGCCATTATGAAACCCAAATAGAAAAAGTTGCTTGTGTTGTAAGTCGACCCTACCACGGTAATTATAAACAACGGCGCTGCTTTTCTAATATGTCCATTTTTTCAACGTATTTATTATTTAAAAAACAAGACTCTCCTCTTTGTCGGTTAAATCTTTAAAATTATGAGGAATTTTTAAACTGCGCTTTAATTTTTTGAGGAAAATTAATTTTTGGTACACTTTTGGTATAATCGATGAATTTAGACGGCCAATACTGTATAAATAAATAGATTTACGGTGGTAGGGTCGACCGTTTTCAATGAAAATAGATATTGGCCAAAAATAGAAAATATAAATTATCATAAGTGATTAAAAATAGAAAATATAAATTATCATAAGTGATTCAAACTTGACGTGTGAGAGTAAAATTACAATGCAAACAACTTTTCCAAATAATATTTTTTTTTTGGTTTTTATTGAAGCACAAACTTATGGTGAAGCCAAATTTTACTTAAATCGAACAATGAATTTTTCCCCTATATTTTCCCTTTAATGGTAACACTGTATTATAATATGAAATTCGAATTCTATGGTAAAACTCTTTGTATAACCAGCCATACCTCTAGAAATGGCCATTTCCGAATTATTGACGTGCTAGAGCGTTTAAAAAAATCCCTAAACTTTAAATTAAATTGTGTAAAACTTCATGGACGCACTACTGTATCTAAATTTCAGCATTTCCTGTCCCCTTTAGAGCTCTGAGCCGTTTGGAAAGCGGCATATTTCATTTACAGGAATATGCTTATTGTTAGTGAAAGAGAAACGATTTAATAAATACGTTGATTTCAGGCCGGTGGTTCATATATTACGCCTAAAATAAACTAAAAACTGATGTAGTGTATGTTCGTCATTCCTGAGCACCTTGACACGCTTAAGCTTTCCTGATTTGACGCGTGAAGCCCGGCCACAGCAAATGGCGGCAACTTTTAAGAATTGTGTCTGCATTATTTCGCAAGTTTGTTTTTAAAATAAAATTCCTACCTGTGTGAGGTGTCGAGCATATTTACCACCTTTTAAAGAGAGCGGTATTAAATAATTTATTTAAAAAATTTAATTGATCGCTACGCCTGGTTATTTTCTCTTAAGGCCGTTTTGCATGGAGCAAAATTACCTGCAAGTGAACTAAAAACCGCATTACATTGCGCCGGCAATGGCAATTATAATTGTACGTAAACATGGGCAGTAAACCGTTCTCGCTGGCGCATTGCCAACAGTTAAAACAGCAATTGGTAGTATCGAAATCACTAATATATCCCCAGAATTAGGGATGGGCAAACCTGTTAATTTTGATGAGCAGTCAAAGCAGCTACTGCTACTTACGAATAGCAGTTCAAAAATCTACCCTGGCTTGCAGCGACAATGGCAATTAAGACAATTAAGGCATCCAAGATCCATTTCCGGCAATGCAAGACCAGCTGATCGAGAACGATGTAGTGCGCATGATTCCGTGCAATTATAATTGCCATTGCAGGCGCAAGAGAAGAAATTGCCGACTCCAATACGGCTTTTACCCAGCTGATCTCTTGCACTAGCAGCTTATCGGTTTTGTTCGATATTTCTGTAACTGCAAGACAAATTTCTGAGGGAAAATTTGCTAATACCAGTCTTGCCGAGACACTTTTAAGTATTTTCCTATGGCTAAGACCCGATAATACTGTCGGTTTTAACAGCGAAAGATTGTTGGTTTATGGGAAAAACCCATGTTTTTCTGTACCAAAAGTGAGGTTAAAAGTTTATTTCCATTGCAAGAAATATTGCAGGTTACGTCTCGCTTTTGCAATGTCTTGCTGCAAGAAGTTTTGCTGGTCGAATCTAATAGTAATCGGAACTAAGATTTGGTTCGGAGATTTATGATTTATAACAGTATTATAAAAGTACTCTATTTGCTAATTAGGATTAAAGGGGCTACATAGCTACAATATTACGTTGTACAACAGAATTATAACCCTTTTATAGATTTCTTATTGAATTGGACGTAAAACTTCAATATAACTTTATACAGCAAAATGGTTCTGTAAGCTTTCTTGTTGTAAAGAAGTGATAATGCAGGTCAAAGATGTCTTGTCAAAAACTGAACACGTGCATTTACAATTCTGTGTTGCAATATGACAACACAGCCTACAATGCGCTGACCTCTTTTGAGACTGCCGCAATAAATTACTGATTGCGAACGTCGTCAGTCGCGGCCAAGTAAATTCTCAGATTTCATATAAAGTGTATATTTCGCTCAATCATTCAAATCGCCATTTATGGTTTTTGACAGGATTAAATATAATAAGTCATTTGCATAAACACCCCGTATTTATACGAGCGTCCTTGAAAAAGGGTGACCTTGGTTATCGAGCGAGCGACGCACGGCAATCCGGGAAACTGGAAATTCCCGGCTGCTGCTGTTGCCTGGATACGCACGCGGGACAGCAGGATCAAGTTCGCAACGGCCTCCAGCGAAAACGGCGTGAAGAGGTCAGGAATCGGAGGAGTTTTTTCTTTTAATCAATATTTGGAATGAGAGTTTTAATTCAATTTTTGGCGGGTTGTAGAATTTTTACAATTACAGGGGCAGTTTTCAAAACGGCTCTGATGGCTCCGTGGTTAAAGCGGCAATTACTGGGAACTCTAGGACGAGAGTTCGTAGGTTTAAACCCCACGGCCGGTAAACCGATTCACACTCGGTGGATTTTAGTGGTATAAGTCATGGCGTTATGGTCCGGAGTAATGCAAAAAATAGGGAAGAGTGATGTATCAGGCGGGATGGGATCGGATATCTCGTAGGGTACGGGAGTACTCGAGGATCATAATTCGGAACCCACATTAAGCTATACCTACAGGTTGTTACAAATTCGTCCTTCACCATTGGGATTTCGGAAACGGTAAGAGATACGAAGTCGGTTGCGTAATTATGGGTCCAATAATATGCCGCAAGGAAATCAAGAATAAATACACGATCTTTCAAAATGTTTGGAGAAATCAAAAATTGTGCGTTTCGGTTTTTATATTTTCCTGACTTTGTTCGAGGAGATGCCCCAAAAACTTTCTCTATGCTACTTTTTATTATCCGCAAGATGGCATCATCAGATCTTTAAGGCGACGTTTCGTTTTTGGATCCCCATCATCAACTTAATTTTTTTAAATACAATACGTTCAGCAATGTACCGGTTTTCCGACGTTTTGGTCCTTAAATTGACCAATAAAATACACCTAATACGTTCCTCTAATTGCTATTTCTGCCTTTAATTATACTGTGTTTTTTTTTAAATTTCAAACTATAGTCGTATCAAATTTCGACTTAGCGTAAGAACAAGTAATTTATTTTATTTACAACCATACATGTAATAAGGACATTTTATCTATCTTTGAAAGGTGGAAAGTTGACGTTTTTGTACTTTCCACCCGGGTGGAAAGTAAATAATTGTTTTCTAATTTTAAAAAAAATCGATATCTCAAAATAATATACGAACACACTTTTTTTAAAATGCTAATAGCTTTGCGTGTTTAGATATGTCTACTTTTTCCCTAATAGAGAGAGATAGAGTGGTTTTCAACATTGAATATTGTGACCAAATCGTTGATATGTTCTTTGTCTTGGCATTTTCACTGAAATAAGCGAGTAGCGTCGACTCAGAACCAGGATTTTGAACTTTGTGTCCCGTAGGTACACCATTCTTTGAAACAGTTATATGCCTTGTCATATCTGGGGCGGCTTTTAGTTGGTAGAAGACGTTCTTCTACTATTTTTGCTGCTTCTCGAATTTCTGGTGGAGTAGCAGCAAAATCAAATTCTTCATTTGATAGCATTTTTCTGTTGTTAAAATAATATATTGTTTAGTGACATGGAAACCATATTCAAAAAATGATATTTGCCATCTTGATGTGTATTATTATCCACTTTATTTTACCACCCGCGGTTATTTGAAATTTCTGTCGAATTTTTCAATGGAAAAGTCAAAATCACATTTATCTTTTATTAATAATTTTAATTCAAAATAATAAGAAGTGGATGTTAGATGTGGTTGTAAATAAAATAGTATTCAAACCTCGGTGAAAAGTTTCATTACTGTCTCGAGATTTAGTTAACTACCGACTCTCTCGACAGGAATGAAACACTTTCCACCTCGGTACGTAATATACTATTATTAGTACAAATAAGACTTTTAAAAAAGGCATTGAGTTTTACATTTCCGATTTATACCGAATTTTTAAAAAAGTAAATTACAGGAACGTACTAGGGGAATTCTAATGAAGATGATCAATTTAAGGAACACAACGCCGGAAAACCAGTAATTGTTGTATATCACTGAACGTAGATTTCGGTGCTCTTTCATAATTTAAACAAAAAGATCCAGGCTCGTATTTAAAAAAATTAAGTGAATGATGGTGACCAAAATACGAAACTTGGCATGAAAGATCCGATGATGCCGTCTCGTGGAGCATAAAAAGTAGCAATGACAAAGTGAAATTTATTTTCGGACATCTCTTCGAACAAAGTCAGGAAAAAATAAAAATGGAAACGCAAAATTTTAGATTTTTCCAAATATTTTTAAACCCCCTGTATTTATTTTAGATTTTTTTGGCGGTATATTATTGGACTTCCCAATTGCACCCCAATTTAACCGACTTCCTCTTACCGTTTCCGAAATCCCAATGGTAAAGGACGAATTTGTTACACCCCGTATGCCCCCTCAGGAATGGCCCTTGACGTAATAATAAATACGAATAAAAGGGATACTATAAAATAACTACTAGCTTCCTGTGCTATCAGATTAATATACTTCTTCTCCCTCAATATTATTTATTTGAATAAAACGAACCTAAACATACAAAATACCGACATATTTTCGTAGTTTAGGACTTTTTCTTAACAGGAATTGAAGACATTTGGGACATGTGTTTCTAGTTAAAAAACGTGAAATATTGTCACATCTATTAAAATATTACGCCCCTAATTACACGGGGGGTGAGACCTTTAACACGTTTTAATACCCCTACATGGGTTTTTGTATGTGGGCGGGACTGATATGCCATAAATAGAGCGTTTATTTTTCGGAGGGTGAATACGAAAAAAAAATTTCTTCTACGACTGTATATTGGAATGTTCATTATCATGCTACTGATAATTATTTTGCATATGAAAGTATAAACGAAAATTACTTGGATTTTTACATAGAATCAAAGAATCAAAAAATGTCAAAATATATAGGGTGGTCTATTTAAAATTACAATTAAAGTGTTAAAAGTTATTCCCCTGGCAATAACTCTGAACCGAAATAATATATAGAACTGCGGTTTTGACGTTTTTCCTGCAAATTTAATCTACTTTCCGATGCGGTTCTTCCACAGGAGCACATGCGCACGTGCACCCCCAAAACGAATAAATAGTACATTACGTATCAAGGGCCGAAAAGAGGCTTTACGGACGAGATGCGGAAAAGCCTCCGACGGCCCGAGATATGTACCGTATTTTTTTTACAAGTGCTCCGAAGCTTTAATGCCAAATAAATAAAGAAATTCTTCAGACAGTTTTCCTGTCTACATGACATGAAAACACTCGCGCATGGAGAATGTAAATATCTATTTATTATTTTTGACTCGGTGGCCTAGTGGTATAGCGTTCGCCTTGTGATCTGGGAGTCGCGGGTTCAAATCCCGCACTCGGCTTCTCTGGTTTTATTTATTTTTTTGACAAGTGTCCGAGTCTTAGAGGCCATATAAATAAAGAAATTCTTCAGACATTTTTCAAAAACATCTTTAAAAAATTAACTGCCAATTTAAATTATATATAATCCGCTATTTATTATCGCTTGTAGTATGGCTCGGTGGGTAGAGTGTCCGCATGGTGATTTGAGGGTCCCGGGTTCAAATCCCGCACCGACAATTCTGGTTTTATTTATTTATGAGCAAATGGTGACTCGAAGCGGGCGGGAAAAATCTTTCCCGCCCGCTTCGATACTTTCCCGCCCGCTCTCTTGGAAAACGCCACTTTCGGCGAAGTGAACATGCATGAAAAGAGGCACTTTCGGGACACTTGTAAAAAAAAAATATTAATTTATATTCATTTAATATTATTTATCGTATAATGTCCGATCCTCCCTAATATTTTATCGTACCGTCAAACCAAACTGTATAGAGGCGGCACTCACCGTGACGCGATCCGGCCGGCGCACCAGTCGTTAGATTGATGACGAGAAATGCTCGCATATGCGCTCAAATAGGCGGGATATAATGTAGTTCCGCTTTAGTATCGGGTGGCGGGGAATAGCGGGGATATGGCGATTTTATATGGAAAAGTCGCACAATTTTAGATTGCCTCTTTGTCTGTTTGTTCGCGCATGTGTGTAGTAATTCGAGCGTGGATGTTTCAATATTCTAATATTACATATTTATTAAGTTAAAATGAATAGTTTCGGTGGACTATTTAAAAAATAACTTTAGCTCTTTGAGTTTAAAGCAAAAAATTGAAGTGATGAATGCGGGAAGACCTAAACCCGAAATTAATTTAACCCAGATCAGAATGGATAAATCTAGGGACTTTATTAGAAAGTTTAAAAATGAAATATACGGAAAAAATAACTGGATTTGTGGATGCAGCACAACTAACTGTTTGTGTTGTTTTTCCTGTTTGTTGTTTGGTCGCGACGTTGCGGAGCCTGCCTGGACAAAAAATTGAATAGAAAATAATCTTAACAAACCAGAAAATATGCTATTTTCTGCCACCATCACACTTTTACAAATAACTGTTACCATACCAATGACCACGGCCGAACATTAAAACGAATAAAAACATTTTTGCGAAGTTCTATGAATGAAGAAAGGCTAACAGCCCTAGCAATGCTATCTATTGAAAAAAGAAATGTATAGAGAGTATTCCAAACTTTAATGAGGCTGTTATTGATAAAAAAAGAACCGAAGAATGGACTTTACGTTTAAGCAGGATACACTAAAACACCTTTCTTATTTTCCAAAAATTGTATTTCCTTGTGTAAAATTAAAAAAATTAATAAAAATATGTTTTACCTAACGCATTTTCTTATTGCTTCTTTTCTTCCTACGTTTAAAATGCTGAAGAATATAATTATTTGGTCGTTACAGAAAAATAAAATTTTTAAAATAATTTTATGATACTTGTGAACCCCATCTATCATAGGTCACGGGCCGCCATTGCATTATTATACTGTAGGATTAAAGTTTTCGGGATTAAATTTAAAAAAAACTGTCATTAATGCAAAATAGCCCTCTGGCAATTTTATAAGGAACTATCATCCACTACTGGATACGACAATTAAAAGTACAGTACGTTTCACGAAAATTGGATACGACTTAATGATTTCCTGGGTCGGTCCCATTGTGTCGACCAGAGCTTGGCAATAAACAAGTGAAGTATGAAGGGACGGACTAAGGAAAACAAGTAATTATATGATTATATTAATGTAATAACATTTTTTTTTAAATATTACTAGTCATATTTATTTACCTTTATAATGTCATTCTATAGATAGTTCTGTTTCGCTATCGCTATCCTCATCAAAATTAATTATAATTGGATTAATTATACGATCCAGACTAATATACGAATTTTCTACAGTTATTACGTGACGGACTGAATTTTTCCAACTACCTGGGGGAATATCATTAAAGCATTTGCGTATTAATTCTACAACACTAGAACTTAAACTAAAAAAATATTTTCAGACCTAACCAGTGATTTTAACTGGTGCCACATATGCTCTATGGGGTTAAAAATGCAATAATAGGGTGGGAGCCGTAGCACTGTATGTCCAATTTCTTCTGCCAATGTGTCACAAACGTATACTTTTTTTATACAAACTGTCTTTAAAACTTCTAAAAGATCACTTTTTTATAACTTTCTTCAAAATATATATCATTCGCCGCCATGTAGTTCTGAATCTCCAATTTTGTATTATTTGAGCTTGGAGCTTTATGTAATTGGCGACTGTGATAACTCGCATTGTCCATTACTATCACGCTATTCTGATGAATGTTTGGTAAAAGACAATTCTTGAACCATTCCTCAAAAACTAACAAATTTTACCACAAAAAGATATTTAAATATAAATTAAGCAACCTAACCTACCTGATGTGCCTATATTTAATTATAATTATTACAATCCGGTTCTTTCCACATAATAATAACAAACGATCATAAATAATGGGATGGCCACAGGTACGTTTAATGCAGTCATTAAGTTATATTCATTTTTCTTGAAACAATTTTTTATTTTTTACTTATATTTCTCGTTCCAAACAAGCTGAGGCTTACTAAAATTGAATGAGTAGTTTAGAAGTTATAGCGATTTAAATGGTTGCACTGTCAATATCTTCCCCCACTCTTATCAAGGCTGGTACGCCAATGACCAAAATGCTACAGAATTATCCGAGCATCCTAAAGATGTTACCAAAGGTATGATCGATTAAAACCTTGTTGTCGTTACTCGTAATTAAACGGCAACGCGTACGTTTATCACAAAAATTTTAGAAATTATTTGCATTAAACTGCATATTGCTACGTAATAAGAGGCAAATGAAATAAATTAAAAACGTTTCAACATTTGGGGCGACATTTGCGATAATTGACCTACATTACGACTATCGAAATTGGACCACTCCCAAAATTTTCGTATCAACGAGTTACCAGATATGAAGAAAGCTTGAAAATACCGGGTGTTTCAATATATTTGCACATAATAACATGATCCCATAGCGTCGAAATTATTAATTTAATGGTCACGAAATGTTATTCATAAAGGAAAATATATAAAGCCTGTGCCAATGCCTGCTGTACTCCTGCAGGAGACAATCCCTATGCGATATATCTTTACACGTGCCTCTCAAACCTAGGTTTCAAGAGCTATAGTGACTTAAAACTCCCTATCTTTATTTATTACAGACTTAAAAGTGAATAATGCGGGTTTGTTCCGCAATACGTTTTGAATTCAATAACGTGTTAGAAAAAGACAATCGTACTTGAATGTTTTGATCATTGTGACGTGTCAATCTTAAATGGTTTCTTAAAGTTCTTAAGTTGAATTTAATCCTAAAAACAATTCTTTTTAGAACAATTTCATTGTATTTTTGTATGTGTTCGGTAAGTATTTATGGACATTTGTTACTAACATAACTGAATATAATTTTTATTTTGTAAAGTCATGTCATAATATATCGAAAATTGACGGGCTGGCTAAAGTCAGCCAAATGGATGTATCCATGATTTTAAAGTGGATTATGAAAGATCGAGTTTCGAAAGCGAAATAAATGGCGACCCAGGTTTAATTTATAATACTCATGATAAAAAATAGAACGCCAGTTTTTCGTCGTCGTCATTTCAATTTTTGTTTCGGAATTATAAATTATTTTTCGGAATAAGTATATTATAATGTGTAAGAAGTAGTGGTGGAATACTATCGATAGTCAGCCCTATCGATAGTTTCCGATAGTCTAAAGAGTTACTATCGATAGTATCGATAGTACTATCGAAACTATACCAACCTTGATACGTGGTAGAGTTGTTGAGTAATACATTTTACTTATGGACCTTATGGTTGACATACACTTTTTATAAAATACGCCCAAACGTATGACTTCCCGCGTTTACTCTTTTTTTAAATTTTAATTAAATTAATCAAAATTATGGAAGACAGCGAAACGTAGTACACTACAACAAAAAAGCACACATAATACGAATTAATAGATCCGGGCCGGGGATTCCCTGTAGGATTTTTCTTTAATTTGTTCATAAAGCAATAGATGGCAGCACCAACAGCAAGCAGAGTGCGTATGTGATTAAAAAAGAGACAACCTTTAAAACAGATTTATGATCTAGTGCTGAATTTGGTTTATTTTTAATTTAAGTTTTTTAAATCGAATTCCGTGAACTTAAATTTAACAAATACTAATAACATTCGAGTTTAAACTATCGATGATTACTTAAAACAATCGATAGTTTTCGATAGTAACAAACTATCGATAGTATCGATAGTGCCATCGATAGTATTCCACCACTAGAAGTCGGTCCTTATTTTGATATTTTTCTTGCTCTAAATTTTGTAGGATTCGTATGACTTAAAGGCGTGTAAGTGATGACGCTTGGGTAAAGATATAACCTACATTATATATTTTTTTCAGAAAAACCGAGTCATGACATTATTCTAAAAGAGTAATAATGTGAAAATCATAAATTATTAGTTATGTTGTGATATATTAAATATTCTTCTTATATTTGTGGTGGCGTAAATACAAGTGCGGCTATGCACAGAGGAATGATGATAACGTATAATATTTTTTAAATATCTGCAATAACAACAATAGCGCTTACGTGATACAGCAACCGGATTGTGTAAACTTTCCTGCTGTAGTGGTCCATGTTTCCTTACTGCTGTTATACAGCTGTTATGTAGCAAATATGGAGGGTTTTACACTTATAGGTCTATTTTGATGGTTGACAGAATGCTCTCAGTTTGAAGCTCAAAATATATGCTCTTACAACCTTTATAAAAGAACAACAAATGTTGGTTAGTTTACTTACTATTGACAACATTCTGATTCAACTTTTTTTTAGATCCTTATCGATTGGTATATATTTAGAGTAATTAAGAAAGTAGGGCAAAACGTTTATTTTCAAAAAAACAAACAATCGACACACGTGTCTTTTTTGGCCGTGTCGTTTCCTAGTTATTTTTACAAAACACTTTGTTCTGATTTTAGGGAGAAAATAAGCCTATAAAATATATCAATTGTGATTGTAAGCGTTCGAGGAATATTAACTATTCTTCTTATATTTGTGGTGGCGTAAATACAAGTGCGGCTATGCACAGAGGAATGATGATAACGTATAATATTTTTAAAATATCTGCAATAACAACAATAGCGCTTACGTGATACAGCAACCGGATTGTGTAAACTTTCCTGCTGTAGTGGTCCATGTTTCCTTACTGCTGTTATACAGCTGTTATGTAGCAAATATGGGGGGTTTTACACTTATAGGTCTATTTTGATGGTTGACAGAATGCTCTGAGTTTAAAGCTCAAATATATGCTCTTACAACCTTTATAAAAGAACAACAAATGTTGTTTAGTTTACTTGCTATTGACAACATTCTGATTCAACTTTTTTTAGATCCTTATCGATTGGTATATATTTAGAGTAATTAAGAAAGTAGGACAAAACGTTTATTTTCAAAAAAAACAAACAATCGACACACGTGTCTTTTTTGGCCGTGTCGTTTCCTAGTTATTTTTGCAAAACACTTTGTTCTGATTTTAGGGAGAAAATAAGCCTATAAAATATATCAATTGTGATTGTAAGCGTTCGAGGAATACTAAAAATCTATTTTCGTTGCCCTAAATATCTTATTATTCAAAAATAAAGTCAGTTGATTCAAGTTAAAAACAAAAATGTTATAAATAATATTGTATAATTTTTGTCACATGTAGATATTGTAGACGTTGGAGAACAACAACGGAACTATACCAAATACATTTATGTAGGGATTATAATACTACCATACCAAATTTGTTATTATTAGTATAAAATATTCCTGAATTAATGTTCCTGTTCTGGTCCTGCTGTCCTTTCGGGGAGCAATACACATTTTGTCAGATTATTCTTTTTTTTCACATTCAGTCAAAAATTAATAATAAAATTAGGCATGGTAGAATAGGTATTTAACAAGAACTTTTTTTATGTTAAACCCGGTATTTATAATCTTTGTTAAGTATTTAAGCAGCAAAGAGGCCCCTCGCCAAGGCATTTTCCAGTAAATATAACTTTAATATATTTATATAAAACCTAAATTTGATTTAAGAGCTGAGAAACTGCTAAAAAGTTATTAAATTAGCTGTAAAGAATATAAAGAATAATAGTGTTTTAATTCACAGCTAGCAGCCATAACAGACATTAGCTCTCGGATCTCGGCTCTCATGTAGATGCGCCACGGCGTAACAGCATGAAGCAGGCGTGTAACTGGTTGATACCGATTCGTAGCCGGCTTGGCCCGTTCTGCGATATTTACCCGACGCCGAAAATAGAGTTGTTTAGAATTTTTTATTTAAGCCATTAAAAACTCCAAATATATTATTTCTTATACAAAACTGTCCCGTTAAAAGTAAAAAAAAACACCTGACTTGTACCATCCGCCCCGACATCCCATCTGAAGGGTCGTCGCAAATATGCACGCCTCTTTGGCACTTAACTCTTAAAATTCCTTTTAAGATGCCGAATTATTGGCAACACCTGTTCCTTTTAATCTAGTCAAGTAGCTTGTATCGTTTTAAGTAAACAAAAATGTGTGAAAAATTACTATGAAGAAGACCCGTCGAATGTAAGTGGCACTGGCATGTCGAATGTTTTCTACTCCATGTACAGTAAGTTACACTTTCCTCTCTCATTTTGGGGAGTAAGCTTAAATGCTGAAATAAAACTAAGAACAATTTGGTTTTTTCCTCAATTTTTCCCTCTTCGTTCGCCTGGCAGTGAGTGCAAGCGCAGATCCAGAGGGGCACGGGGCTTATGACCCCCCCCCCCCCCCCCAAAACCATCAATTTAACACGAAAAATACCATATATACCAGTTTGACTAACGCGACATGGTATTACTTATCGTAACTTTTCCAAACAAAAATTTGACCCCCCCAAACCGAAGTTCTGAATCCGCCCTTGAGTGAGTGTCATTAACGAGAGGGGACCTGCACATGTTTTTTAATTAATGAGGATTTTTAAGAATATTTATTATTTTAATATTTCTATTTTTGACTCTTGTCCTAGAATTCCTAGCGACTGTCGCTTTAAAAGCGGAGCCACCAGAGCCGTTGTAGATATTAAACTTCAGAGCTACGTTTAATCACAGGTTGCCAAGCAGGCACTAGTTTATGCGAACGTTAGCCAAATATACTTAATTTTTTTCTAATCTAAAACTGGATTCGTAACGTTAAAGGATTGGAAAGGCGTTAAAAAATATAATGTTTTAATAGCAATTTCAAATATGAACAATTTTCAAATTTTTGTCACAGATCTTCCTGAAACTTGTTGATACCCCAATCAACATGTCAGATAATCTAAATATCAATAAATTAACTAAATAACTTTATTATTAACGGCTAAAACTTCACGCAAGGAAATATTGTTCAGCTGATGATTCTCGTCTCTTTCTAACCTGCCAAAAAGAGGCATATTTTTTAATTAAATTGATGCAACATAGATGGCTCTGATCGTTAATTTTGGAATGGTTTGGGATCCTCATCTTAAAGCATTGAATAAAAAGAATAGGGAGGCATTTTCCTTGCCAAATTTCTGCTCTACAATCAAATGTGTAATTCTATTCAACGACATTTTTTAAAGGAAGATTTTGAATACATGCATTTTTTGTGTTACGCTTTTCCTACAAAGTATAGCATAGTGTTGTGACAACTTCAACATCATTGTTACTCAGTTCCTGTTCCGTTCAACTGTTTATTCAAAATATGCTTTATAAATTGTGCATTCCACTTAAATATTTAAGTGTTAATTTTTGCTGCCATACGCCTTGACAGTCGTGTTCGCCAGACTGTGTAATTTAATGTTTGTTTTAATTAATAACACAATTTATTCGTATTTTAAGATAAATTCAGTTACACACGATATAATCTCAATAGCTTCGGAACACAAATAATGTGCATTATTTCTAAAAAATTACTTCAATACAAAAGGGTTTCATGGCTGTCAAGGATCCGGTGGCGTAGCCAGAGTTTGGGGCGGGAAGGGCGCCTATATGTTCAAATGTCATATTCTTCTTTTGTATTCCATACTCAGTCAAAAAATTAATAAAAAAATGAGGCATGGTCATGGTATTACGAAAAACGAGAGGCGACAGAATAAAAAAATTTTTGGTAGCCCGGACTTTGTTAGATATTTAAGAAGTGTCAGGTCAGGGGGGGGGGGGGGGGGGGGGGATTGGCACCCTGTTGCTACATCACGCAATCCCATTGGCTTCATCTATTAACTTGCTGGGTGTCAATCTGGGAGGAAATATGTCTTGGCATAACCACGTGGTGGCGATCGCCAAGATAGCTTCTCAGAAATTTGGTGTACTCTTCCGAACAAAAAAGTTGTACACACCTCAGCAACTATTGATACTATACAAGGCCCAGATTCGACCATTACTAGAGTAGGTACTGCTCTCATGTCTACTCTTCGGCTAATGGATTCCATCGAAAGGAGGGAAATTCGTCTGATTGGAGACCACGAGCTAACGAGAAACCTCGACAGCCTAGAACATCGAAGACAGGTTTAGGGATTTGACTCTCTTTTACAGATATTTTCATGGAAAGTGCTAGGCTGACCTTGCCCTCTTAGTTCCGCCCAGAGCGGCGAATAGCAGAAATACACGACGAACCACTGCCGCCCATCCATATATGTGGTTAAGCTTAGTCCTCCTCGAACTTCATTATTTAAGAATTCTTTCATCTGGAGGACTTCATCCTTGTGGAACGACCTTCTCGAGGTGTTTTTTCCCAACGAATATAACCTCCAACGATTCAAAACCAACGTGAATCGCTTTCTGCGCACACACTCCACTGCCGGAGTGCCCGAAAGGATTTTCCCTATAGTGCTTGTGTTTGATCATAAATTTTTCCTATAGTGCTTGTTTTTGATCATAAAAAAAATCAATGCAAGGATCGACAGGCAGGTCCGTTCCTAGGTGAAGATGGAGAAAATGGTACTCTACTTAAAATAACTTAAGAAAAGTTGGAAACACCCTGAAATCTATAAAATAGGAACCCACTAGTGAGTTCTCGACGCCTTCGTAATGGTAATAGGTGTGCATATAAAAAAAACGAACGATTAGCACCCCATAAGGAATTTACCCTGATAACTATAACATGTGTGTTGTTCTTTGCCAAAAAGCCGAACTATGTCCTCGAGGGCATAAAGTCACGAAATCGGGAATACTATATTTTTGTTAAACCAATGAGATGTTACATTAGGAGTTTGTATTCTATCAAGGAATATCTGTATCGTTCCTTTGGTAGATTTTTCTAAAAATCGCTGGGATAGGTGAACTATTATTTTTCCTTGCGTATTTTATGCACTAAAATACGCGTATTCTAGATGAACCAAAAAATTTCACGGCTAACTTTTTTACCAAAAGCGCCGGCAGAAAATTTTGCAAGGGGATGCAAAATTTTTCTAGAAATAAGAGGATGATAGCCAAAAAGTGGTCGATGCATTAATAATGCCAGAGCCAGGGGGCACAAGCCAGAGCCAGAGGGTGCACAACAGAGTCCGAGGGGTGCAAACCAGAGCCAGGGGATATTAGTGCATCCTCCTCCACCCCAACAGAAAGTGTTGAAGATATTCCCCGTTCACTTGCTGGCGTGTAAACTTAGTGTAATAAGTTATGTTTTATTCTTTCTTTTAATACCTCGATACTTTTAGGTTTTGTCTTAAAAGGTTCACTTCTTAAGTAGCCCTACAGGAAACAGTCCAGTGGGGTAAGATCCAGAGACCTCGATGGTCATTCTATAATCCCAATAAATTATGACATCACACTTTTGGGTTTGTTCGTTAAAATATTTTTGAGAATAAGAACCTGAACCCATTTTCTACCCTATTTCTCCGACCTCGTTGTCTCACCCTGTTTGATTTTAGCCCTTTAAAGGATTTTTATGTTTCCGAAACGCGTGTTTACAAAATGCTTATTGAAAGGAAGTATAAATATTCGTAGAGTTAAAAAAAAATTGAAAAAATGTACCGCGTGTCGGTGTTTTCTTTACAATTTAAAGTATTTTGCTGTTTTCGGCAGGAAAACGATAAGCAGGATTGATGGGGTGCGTGTGTTTCTTCGTTTGTTATTTTTTAGCACTTCTTTTCCTTTTGGTGTCGGTTTCAGAGCAAGGGTTTGGTAAGTTTAAAAATATTCTTGGAAACATTTGGTCAGAAATTTAGTAATAACTATCAAGAAAGGCCGAAAGAATGTTTTTTTTTGAGAATATAAGAGGATTTAATATGTGAGTCCCATCGATTTGAAACAAACATGTTATTACAAAATTAAACACAACAAAAATGATACGGTGATTCTATATGTCTTTGTTCCGGTTCAGGAAAAACAAACAATCGACGGACGTGACGCAAAAGTCTATATATTTCCAGTTTACGGCACACTTGGTACAGTCTTACTATATTGAGTTAAGACTTACTATTTTTCCACAAACAATAACGACAAATATGACAGTTGCCAATCTGGGTACTGTCAAACGTGAAAACAGGTATGATAGACGGCCGTTGCAATAAGGGCTTTATAAAAAGTATGTTCCGAACGCTCGAGGGCGACGTATTGTCTTTGTCAAATCAACAGAAATCCAGATAGAAAAATTATGCTAATTTTCAGAGCTCCCCGCGCTGTTTTTCTGGAAAGTTGTTTACAATCCACCTACGAATGTGAATTGTTTATTGTTCAAAGGCTGTGAATCAAAGTCGTATCCGTCTTGATGTAAGATCCTTGGTGAGTCTCATTTATTTTAAGAAAAAAAAGAACTTACTTTCGCGACTCGTTTAAAGTAACTTCTTATTTTAACCCTACCCTGTATGATATTCGAATTCAATGTCATTACTTTTAAATTTATTTTACGACAACGTATACCTACTTTTGTAAATAATTCCTGCAAATTTGGTTTAGAATGATTTTAAACAATAAAATTCGAAAAAGAATAATGTCGTCACTTTGTTTCTGGCCCAACGTGTATGGGTCAAAAATTTTTTACAGGCAACTTTCAGTAAATCGGAATTTAAAAATAAATAATCTCAAAAACACCTGTCAATTTTTTAATAGGTTTCTCATAGTATTTAATTAGTGGAATTATATATGTTCACGCAAAAGAGCATCGTTACAAAGATCTTGCTCTATTTTTGTAGAGCATAGATTTTTTAATAATTTAACGCCCGTCACATGGCTAATTTTACTCTTCTGAATCATATAACGCCAATATTTGGAACTGGACTTATTTTAATCAGTCACTATAACCATTTTCCTATTATTTATAACAGCATTGTCTTATATTGGCTTAAAGTTTTGGAATGTTCCTTATAGAATGCTAAAAACTAAGAAAATTAGTCATATTTTTAATCTACCGAAGGTGTAAACGAAACTTGCACATCAAAATATATTTTTCCTTAATGGTTTATAAATGGTTAATAAAAAAATACTGT
The DNA here is from genome assembly GCA_963991005.1 of Barypeithes pellucidus. Classification (NCBI taxonomy): domain Eukaryota; kingdom Metazoa; phylum Arthropoda; class Insecta; order Coleoptera; family Curculionidae; genus Barypeithes; species Barypeithes pellucidus. The sequence continues at coordinate 16,890,778 of OZ022565.1, read as the reverse complement.
ATATAGCATCGGATAACAAGCCGTCACATCAATGTATCTCCGGTAACATTTTCATGCGTGGCAGGTGTTACTGTGATAGGCGATACAAAAAAGCAGAAATTCGTGGATAAGAGCTAATATAAGCTATTTCTTAAACTTTGTTAGATTGAAATGAGTATCTATACTCAAGAGAATGACTTCGTGTAGTATTTTTCCCTTAATTAGGACTACTAGGTCTGAGTTAACCTTGTGACCGGCGATACAACTAAAAACATACGCCTGGTAAAAAGTAGGCAATGTTCTAGTTTATGCCTCAATAAACATAATAAGGACCTTATTATGCACGCTTTACATAAATTCAAACACATACCGTCATACTTGTAAAACTATTAGGCCGACCTCTAGTGGCGTTATTTATAAGCAATTTCTGCCGTGATCGGCGATACATGCAGCTGCGGGGGTGGAACTTCTGGTTAATAGTTGCGTTAGAGAAACAAAACTGTTGATCTTTGAACATTATTCTTTCAATACAAATTGTAGTAGGAGTGTAAATTATTTATATATAAAAGTAACTGTAGTAAAATGACGTGCAATATAAAAGGATAAAGTAAGAAATTATTGACTGGGGACACGTGACCGGCGATACATTTTTAAATTCAAAATTGAGTACTGCAGCTATAATCTAAAAAACTATTTTTAAAATTGCTTTCTAATGCAGGGAGTAACATTTATTTCGCAAATTATAATCGTTTCTACAGGCAAATAGTTTATTTTAGTAAGTTATTTGCTAAGGACTGAAAGTTGCCTGTAAAATTTTTTTAACCCGTATAATGAGAATCCCATGTAGGTTATTTAGGAGTATATCTATTAATATTATATTTATTGAAGTGAATTAATCCTTTGTCGGAAGAACATTCATACTTCGTAATATTGCAGCTATTGTGACTCTAAACACAAAAATATATTACAGGACCACTAATTTGCATATTTATAAAACTATTATAAATCATAAATCTCTCTTAACCAAATCTTATAAGGGAATTAAGGTAGTTTGACAACTTGACAGTTGCGGGGCACTCCCACGTGTCCACTTAAAAATCACTTGACCGACTTTCAAGAATTTCCCTCGAAATTCCTTTTAAAATTCTTCCCGATTCCTTTGGGACTTTTCACACGGTACGAGATCAAAAACGAAATATGATAAAGTAGAAATATGTGTGAGGTGTCGGGTGTCCATTAGAATAAACAAGGCACATTAACAAGTGGCTGTTTTTAATATTCGGGCGGAATTTAATAAAAAAAAATCCAAAAACGACGTGATTACGGTTAATTTTTCACCGAACAGTCATAGAAAAAGCATAGAATCGTGTCGACATAATATTTCGTGATTTATAAGACCTTTTTGCGGTTATAATTAGTCTAGCCACAATTATTTAGGCGAGAGCTATCGGGGCGTTGGCTTTGAAAGTCCAGACGCTTTCCCCATCGATTTTCCATTCGCCTGGAGACTTTCGATTTCGAAAAGGGCCTCTTATACAATCAGTTTTGGCCCCTTGTAAACTTCTGAAAACTTTGAAAAGTTTTGACGAAGGGTTACGTCCGCGAAAGAATTTTCGTTATTTCTTAAGATACAGTAGGTCTCATTTATAACCTTACGGGACAGAATAACGTAATTTCTAACGTTTTCAAATTTTGAAAATCCCATCCTCCCGAAAATATATTTTCGGAATATATATTTTCGTGACGTTGTTCGAAGAGATGTCCAAAAATAAATTTCACTTCTTCATTGCTACTTTTATTCTCCACAAGGCATCGTCAGATCTTTAATGCGACGTTTCGTCTTGGGGCCACCATCATCAAACTTAATTTTTTTAAATATGGGCCTGGATTATTGTGGGTAAATTATGAAAGACGAACTAAATCTACGTTCAAGGATATACAACAATTATTTGTTTTTCTACGTTTTGTTCCTTAAATTTATCATCTTCATTAAAATTTCCCTGGTACAGGGTGTCCCATTTTCGACACTTTTATAGGGTATCTGCGTAATTGTTAGTGCTATCAAAAAAGTAATGTAGTAACAACTAGAATGTCAACATAGTTGTTTCAAGGATATTAGCTTTTGTTTCATGGTCTATTGTGGTTTAAAGTAATAAAGTTTAAATAAATCGCCTAGAAACAAATATCATCCATTGTGTGTTATATATTTGAAAAGATAATTTAAAATGCTATCTTCTTTATTGAAATATACTGGGTATTCCATTTAAAAAAATGAGGTTAGGTCCGATAACTTTTTTACCTGACCTCGTATACTTATTCTGAAAACGGCAGATTATTCAACAATCAATATAAAGAAACTTCTGTATAAAACATTTTTCTGTATCTCTTGTAACTAAGAAAATATAAGGTAATTTTGACATTGTCAAATTTTTGATTTTCCCCCGTATCTCTTAAGCGAGCGAAAATATTCAAATTTTGATTTTACCATTTTAAGTTTGCCCAAAACGAGCACATGACACCTACATTACTTTTCTGATAGCACTAACAGTTACGGAGAACAAACCCTATAAAAGTGTCGAAAATGGGACACCCTGTAAATTCCTGTAATTGACTTTTATTTAAAAAAAAATCGATTGGTTGATGGAATAAAGCAGCACAGGTGACGCAAGTGCGTTTATACAGGGTGTTGCGTAATGACGTGCTAAACGGTATCGCATCAATTCATCAGTGGCGTCACTGCGAACATGTCCTGATGTTTTTAACGAAAAAAGTGCGGATATTTTTTCCGATTAGCCTGGTCAAGTCTACATAAAAACGGTCGCTTGTGTTTTCTTGTCAGACTTCATAATGATAAATTTTGTTTCGTAGAAATTGTTGGAAATGACCAGTCCTTTACTTATTATAGGCATTATAATAATAATGAGGGTTTCAATTTGCATTTAATTGTTTTAGTCAAGAACGGTGCGTCTGACGAGAAAAACGCAAGAGATCCATTTCATGTGGAATTGACCAGGCTAATCAGAAAATGTAAGTGATCATATATCCTATAATAAAGTATTTTCGGAGAGAATAAACAATTCAAAAAAAATCTTGTTGGAATAGTATATTACGTACCGAGGTGGAAAGTGTTTCATTCCTGTCGAGAGAGTCGGTTTGTTTCGAGCCTCGGTTAACTAAATTTCGAGACAGTAATGAAACTTTTCACCGAGGTTTGTATACTGTTTCATTGACAACCACATCTAACATCCACTTCTTATTATTTTGAATTAAAATTATTAATAAAAGATAAATGTTATTTAGACTTTTCCATTGAAAAATTAGACAGAAATTTCAAATAACCGCAGGTGGTAAAATAACGTAGGTAATAATACACATCAAGACGGCAAATATCATTCTTTGAATACGGTTTCCATGTCACTAAACAATATATTATTTTAACAACAGAAAAATCAGATGAGGAATTTGATTTTGCTGCTACTCCACCAGAAATTCGAGAAACAGCAAAAATAGTAGAAGAAGATCTTCTGCCAACTAAAAGCCGCCCGAGATATGACAAGGCATATAACTGTTTCAAATAATGGTGTACGGGAAACAAGGTTCAAAATTCTGGTTCTGAGTCGGCGCTACTAGCTTATTTCAGTGAAAATGCCAATACAAAGAAGATATCAACGATAGGGTCACAATATTCAATGATGAGGACCACTCTATCAATTAGGGAAAAAGTAGACATATCTAAACACGCAAAGCTATTAGCATTTTTAAAAAAGTGTGTTCGTATATTGTTTTGAGATATCGATTTTTTAAAAAAATACAAAAAAATAATTTACTTTCCACCCGGGTGGAAAGTAAAAGTAAAAAAACGTCAATTTTCCACCTTTCAAAGATAGATGAAATGTCATTATTACATGCATGTTTGTGAATAAAAATATTTAAGCCGTTACCGACATATCCTGCCAAAATCGTACACTATCGTCAAGCACCCGACCAACCTCCATAAATTAATTATATTTTGATTTAAATAAAATGAGCGCATCAAAATCATCAATTATTTTCATCAGCAATTAAGCTGATCGAAATAACTGATCCATCATTCTGGTTCGTTGTCTGTGTCCCGGCAGGATATTTTTTTGCATCCATTTGTCCCAGACGATGTCATTATGCGGACTTTTACCCTGCGTCCCGGCGCCGGGCGACGCCTAGACACGGCCTATGAGTTGGGGTAGGTCCCGACGCCGAGGAAGCGACGAAGCGGTTGAAGCGAAGGCCAAGGACATCGTGAGTAGGTATATATATATATATATATACGAAAATGAAGAGGAAGGGAGGGTAAAACGGTGGTGTGAGGTAGACGGATGGTAAAAAATTCCGCTAAATGAGGGTCTCGGGGTTATAGTACGATTTAGAGGTTATAGGCGGTCGGGCGAATCAAGTTGGCTTCGATGGGTTTTCGATAAATTGGTCGGTGGTGGGTGGGGGTGAAGGAGTAGACAGTAAATACATTCGTAAAGCTGAGAATGTCACGTTGTCGTCAGCGTCGCCGTTCGCTGGGGGCCTTGCCGGTCGCTGAGCACGAGAAGCCTTCCAGTTCACGAGATAACCGCGGTACAACTAAATGGGGCCTTCGCCACTTGAAGCACACAGCCTTTTTTACATATGAAATGGAAATTGATGACATTCTTCACTGGTTGAGACCGACTATATAGGAAAAAAACTGAAAAAATTACAAAACACTAATTTTAACTTTAACCTCTACCCCCTCCCCACCCTCCTATAAGTTTTCTTCTGAAAAAGATAATGCTGTCAAATCACTGTATCAAAATTACATTGAAATCTAAATTTTGCCAAGTTAAATTCGAATTTCAAAATTAACTTGTTCGTTTAATTAAAATATGTGAGATTAAACAACAAATCAAAACCCCGCCACAACGTTTAAAAATGGCCAAGGAAACCTAGATACACAAACCCGGTATTGGCAGTATTTGAATATTCCAAGTTTAAGTCTAAAACGAAGAATGGTAGGTCGGCATGTCGATTTTCTTCAATCCCAGATTCCGATGATAAGTTTTATTATCATTATTTCGCTTAGTTTTTTCGTAATTTGTATCAAGAAATCAGCTAAGGCATTACGCTATTACCAATTTCGCCCTGGCAATTTTACTTAAATGTTTTCCACTGTGCGGATTCTTTTTTGAAAGATACAACGAAGAAGTGCGGTAATAAATTTTAACTTGGCCTGCTAAATAATGAAGATACGCTCGATAAAAATATATTTAGTACGGTCTGGATCTTATTGGGTAAAATTTATTTCGCTTCGTGTTCTCTATATATTTAGGAGTATGGGTTTTTATTTATCCATATTCCCGAGTGAAAATATCAGTTACCGATTAGGTATTTCGTATGTAATAAAATACCGAAACTTTTGGTAGGTCTTGTGCTTTTACTAATGCAAAAAAATAATCCACACTAAATAATTATCCTAAACAAGATAATTTGGAAGCCACTGGTGGACACCACACAGGAAACATGGGAGTCTAAAATGAAATATAGCCAACGAATCGAGCTCCTTTTCCGGACACCCTGTATCTCTAGTTGCTATTCTTGGCGACAGAAATTTAATTTTTCTTGGCACATTAACTGGGAAGATTGCGGAAAATAAACTTATCGAGCCAATATCATCACGAAAGTAATATTTGTTTTCTGTTTTGAGGGAATTATTCTGTAATAAGGCGTTTGCTCCTGCTGTTTACCCAAACTTTACGTTAATTCGAGCCTCTCCTAATTAATAAATTTAGTTTGAAAACATCAGATACACTAGTCAACAAGACACTTATCGATATTAGTCAATTGGGCGAAGCGAATTGACGGCACGAGAATTAGAAATGTGATGTTTCACCCATTGGTATAACAATATACCGGCTACGTTAACTTTAACATACACATCAAAAATTACTTAGGATTTCCTATGTTCAACTCAATTAGTAAACTTATTTTTGTCCACGATGTTTTTCTTCCAGACAACAAACAAAGGAAACAAAATAGCGCATTCTTTATTTCACAACCACAAATCCACGGATGTTTATTCTAAAGTTCGTTGTTTGCTGGACATGGATTGCAATATATTAAAATTCGGAGTCTCCCACTGATTAATCCGTGTCCACTACTTCCCAGGGGCGGAAAGAAGAGTAAATCCGGCCCTGGTGAAAGAACATACACGCGCATATTAGCACCAAACGTTGTGACAAGCCCACATGATAGACGCGAGTAAAGTTTCACCAAGGAATACCACAATATTGTTGAAACCCGAACGAAAACTGCTCTCAAACTCATTCGAAACCATCGGATGCAGAGTCTACTTATTCCTTTCCAAGATGGTGTTAGGGGATGAGATAATGGAAAAATCATTGTGATCCGGAGATCGATCATTCAGATAAACAGACCTACCGTCCTAGTCATTCATTCGAATCTGCTATTAGCTCGGAAAGGCGAAGGACCAAAATATTCTAAAAATAAACCTATATCCAGATTAAAAAGTAAATACTATAAGGATGATCTCGGGCTTACTTACAAATCCCAAATATTCTATTTTGTTAACTAGTGTAATGTGGGGCCCTACTCCCATTGCCATTCTGGTAAACAACAGTCCCTTACCCTGGATATTGCGTAGTTCGCACATCCCACACCAAATCGATATGCCAAGCCGTTTTTTGCGTGTTTACGATCTTTAAATTTCCCGGGCAACGCACGATGAACAACCCTATTCACTTCTGGACAAAGAGTTTCCAGATAAGAGGTCAATTCCTGCATTTTTTAGGTTAGGAGTAAAAGTACGGATCATTTCTAGTGTTGTGATCGCTCGAGCGAAAAACCGCTTGAGTACTGGATTATTGAAATAACCGACATCGCTCGATTATTAAAAAAAAACCTGCTCGAGTTATAAATTCAAGCGAAATTCGTCGCTTGTTACTTGACGCCGACCAAAATGTGGTGCTTAGTAGTGTGATCGCTCGCGGTAAGCAAACAAAACAAACCCGAACAAACTGCTCGTATTCGAGCAGTTTTTCGCTCGATAGGAACTACTATTCTAGTTATTAATTCGAAAATCGTTGCCTTTCACTTGATACCCGATTTTCACTCTACGCCGCGCGCCACCCGATATGTACCGATTGGCGACAAGGTTGACGCTCAGAAAGCTGACACGACATACGTCTTTGTTAAAAGCACATAAACGAAAAGGTGCATATAAAAAAATATGCCATCCCTTAGTGGATTCATCGCGACATGGCTTTTTTTTTGGCTGGGACTGACTACCCAGTGGCGATTGTAAACTTTTTAAAAACTAAAGGATATAATTTTTTTTTAATCAGAATCAACTGTTCTTCCTTAATAAAAACTCTAGACTACACTTCAGAACTTATCAGCACTGTTATTTATGGTTTTTAGATCATTATTTGAAAAACAATAAGGTCCTCCGAACGCTCGGAGGCGAAGGCGAAGTCTTTAAGAGAAAACGCCAAAAAAATTATACTAATTTTCAGAGATCCCCGATTGATTTCCTGGAAACTTGTTTACGACCTACCTAAGAATGTGAATTGTTCAAAGACTGTGAACCAAAACCGTATCCTCGTTGTTTTCAGATCCTTGATTATACCAATGGGGTGCTACCCCACAACCCGCAATTCTAAGGCACGAGCCACCAATGACATGCATTTACGTAAATCCATGTTATAGAAACTCATTGAAATTATCCCTCTGGAATTAACAGCCCCAACCCTATAATGGGGCGCTTGCGCGACCTACCTCAACCTCTAGACGTAGCATTTTTGGTGGGGCAATCTGTATTTTATATAAAAATAAATATTTTCTAGAACATATTTATTCACGCCCACGTGGAAAAACGACAAAAAATAATGGAAAGTGCCTTCGTATTTTTTAATCGCTATTAATTACACAAGCCAAATAATCTATCTGCCTCGCACGGGTTCAGTGTGGCACAATTTATTCAGTCACACTTGTGTTTCTATAATGCTCACCAAAAAGTACAAGAATCGCAAAAGAAGATTACGAGGCTATCTTATCATACAGGATGTTCCTTAATGACGTGCTAATATTTCAGGGTGTGATTCCTTAGGTCATTTGATAAAGAAAAATTTATATGAACATATGTCCGCAACGGCTTAAATTTTTTGCTACAGGGTGTTGAATTTTTATTTTTTAAATGGTTATTTTTTAATATCTCCGAAAGTTCTTTAGATATTATTTTCAATATTGGTATGTGTTAATGGGATATAGAACCACAAATTTTAGTTAGAAAAATTATTCAATTGTTCCACCAGTGGCGTCCCCGCAATCATGTCCTCTGATATTTTTTACAAGAAAGATGGTACGCCACTGACATTTTTCCATGCGGATATGTTTTCTGATTAGCCTGGTCAATTCTACATGAAAAGGCTCTCTTGAGTTTTTCTCGTCAGACGTTCTTGATTAAAGCCACGAAATTCATATTGAAACTGATTATTATTAACATCGATAAAATATTAATGATAAATTTTGTTTTATAAAAATTTCAATAGTTGAACGAGTGGGCAATTCGATGCGAAGACGGGCCGAAGCATGCCTTTTAAGTGAAGGTGGCCATTTCCAACAATTTTTATGAAACAAAATTTACCATTAATTATTTTATCAATGTTAATAATAATGAGTTTCTATATGATTTTAGTTGTTTTAATCAAGAACGGTGCGTCTGACGGGAAAAACTCAACGAACGTTTTTATGTAGAATTGACCAGGCTAATCAGAAAAAATATCCACATGGAAAAATGTCAATGGCGTACCATCTTTCTTGTAAAAAATGTCAGAGGACATGTTTGCAGGGACGCTACTGGTGGAACAATTGAATAACTTTTCTAACTAAAATTTGTGATTCTATATTCTATTAATACATACCAAAATTGAAAATACTATCTAATGTACTTTCGGAGATATTAAAATATAACAATTTAAAAAATAAAAATTCAACACCCTGTAGCAAAAAATTTAAGCCGGTGCGGACATATGTTCATATGAACTTTTCTTTATAAAATGACCTAAGGAATCATACCCTGAAATATTAGCACGGGCTTGTTCGGGTTTGTTCGAACACCCTGTATAATAAATTATAAAATCATTGCCGTTAATTTTTCAACGATTATTTCATCAAAAAGTATGCCGTAGTGACTGATCATTCCTCTTTTGCCACCCATACAGTTGAGTCGCGGAAAGAATCAACGTACGTCATCACCTGTTACAGTAAGACTCAAATCCAGATTAAGTAGATCAAATAAGACAAAACACGTCAGCATAATGGACGTGATTAACATTATAAAGGTCGTAGATATAAAACTTCTTAATTCTAATAAAGTCAAAAATTCCATTTTAAAATGGTAGTTGGATGCACCAACCTGTCCTCGATGTTCTAGGCTGTCGAGGCTCTTCGTCAGCTCGTGGGCTCCGATCAGACGAATTACCCTCCTTTCGATGGAATCCAGTAGTCGAAGAGTATGTTTGGGTGCAGAGCTCCAGACATGAGAGCGGTGCTCTAGTGATGGTCGAATCTGGGCCTTGTATAGTATCAAAAGTTGTTGAGGTGTGTACAACTTTTTGGTTCGGAAGAGTACACCAAGTTTCTGCGAAGCTATCTTGGCGATTGCCACAACATGGTTATGCCAAGACATATTTCCTCCCAGATTGACGCCCAGCAAATTAATAGATGAAGCCAGTGGGATTGCGTGTCCTGCCATGACTATATCCGTTTCTGTAATGTTAACCTTTTTAGAGTAAACTGCTGCCTGGGTTTTCTTAGCGTTAAATCCGACTTGGTTGCTGTCACCCCAAGCCAAAATTTGTCTTTTTGAGGCGTCTTCATGCTATCTGCGAAAATGTGCGTCGGCAGATTATGAATCCTATTGCGATTTTCAAAATATTTTCGGAATATTAGACACTCCCGGTTCCCAACATTCTTAATACAAATTCAACACAGATTTTTATGGGAATAACCATTGAAATTCGACGACGTTACAGATAGGAACGTTATAGAAGAATAACGTTCCAAAATAACGTTAATTTGGAACGAGGTTATTATGGCTAATGCGCAAATAAAAAGGGGCAATTGTTTCATATACCCATTCTGCCGATTTTGAGAAATTAAGAACACAACCAGTGTACCAAATTGAAAATAACGTTTCGTTAATTTATTAATAAATAGCAACTATTCTTGACCCTTGTAGTGAGTACTGCGTGGGGTATAAAACACAGTGCCAAAATATAAACAAAGAGGATAGTACGTTTATACTTAAAATTTCCTTTTATTCAAAAATATTTCACACAAAAATCCAAAAAGTTTAAATTGAAATTAATTATAACCTCAATTTGAAAAGTCGATGATAAAAAAACGTCAAATTATTACGGAAAACATCGATGTAAGTTGGCAACACTGAACAAAAAATAACAAGATAAAAAGACACACTATAATTTTTTTAAAAACTGTAAGGTGGGTTCCCTAGGGCATTTTGTGTGTGATTAAACGCAGCTCTTAAGAAAAAATTGAGGCCTTCCCCAACTAGCAACAAACGCTTTTTCGATGTCAATTAGTTCTCGAATATTTATCATTAATATTTCAAAAGTAATATTGCCAAATCGACATCCTCGACCTTCGCAGGGTTATTCTTTCCATAAATAATAAAAGAGAGCACTGACCAATAATTTCCATTTCGGTTTACCCTTCGCATTTCGCCTTGGAGAAATTTTCCATCGTCCTTGTTGACGTTTGCCTTCAACCTACGCATTTTCCAGGATTTCACGCACGTTATAGTCTAAGACTAGACCGGTCACAAATTCGACTGGCATGGTACAAGCAAGGCAACGTTGCCATATCCGCGGCGATTACGTTTAAGGTGGACCTTGTGATTAACAATAAAAACAAAGAGTAAAAGCCGTATTAGAGTCCGAAATTTTTGTCTCTTGCGCTTGCAATGGCAATTAAAATTGCACGGATTCATGCGCAGTACACCGTTCTCGATCAGCTGTCTCGCATTGCCAGAAATGGGACAAGCGCCATTTTAATTGTCATTGCCGGTGCAAGTCTGGGTAGAGATGGATTATTCTGTTATTTTTAAATGTTTATTAGTTTGTCGAAGCACCTATGAACAGCTAATGGCTATTTAAACTAACTGGTACTTAAATTAACAGTTCACATTTTTTATTAAGCATATGTACTGCTAATTCGTGGCAACTTTTTGGAACTGCGTTTGTAAGTAGCCGTAGCTGCTTTAACTGCTAATCAAAACGAACAGGTTGGCCCATCTCTAATTCTGGGGGTATTTTAGGGATTTCGACACCAACAACTGCTGTTCGGACTGTTGGCAATGCGCCAGCTGATCGCGAACGGTTTAGTGCGCATGAATACGTGCATTTATAATTGCCTTTGCACGCGCAAAAGAAGAATTGCCGACTCCAATACGGAATCGTTATTTTAACTCTTTTAAAAACGAAATTTTAATTGATTTTTGGTCATCGGAATTATTGCGTTTTGCTCAATCGTAAATTTTTTTGCTTTCCCTTAAAAAATTGGTGTTAAAACTATATAGTTGGCATTAAAAACTTGCCCTTCAATTATCATATTAAAATATTTAACTTACAACTATCGTCGTCGTATTTATGTGACATCTTGGCAACGCACAAAGCGGTAACCGTCACGATGTAGCCAGTGGTGGCACGCACTTCCTGTTTCTGCGCATGCTCGACCTACCTCAACCCCAAGACTGGTGCGCTCTCGCCTGTGCTTTTCCGGAAAATCGGCACCTCCCCTCCCCCTTCCGTCCATTCGGTGCGTTCCCCGTTGCCCCTGGCTCCCGCTCCACAGATTGATACCCGGACGGGTGCCGGGAGGCATCACCCACGGTCGAGGACGAAAGGTGAAGGTCAGTATCCGCGGGAACAGATTTCTGAACGTTATGGGGGGGGAGGAATGGAAAAAAACCCGAAGTATAGATGGATGGATTACTTTCAGTGGCGTGCCCCACCCATCGTCAATATAAAACAATAATCTAGTCTTTCTTAAAAATGCAGAACAGTTAAGTTGACGTATATTTAAATTCGATACTTAATTATTTCAATTTATCTACATGAAATTTTCATTATCTCAACAAAATTGTTTATTGTCTCAACCACCTGGTTCGTCGTCTCCACAAAAATGTGTCTCAATGTACTCTTGATTGATATAACACATGATACAACAAACACAAGGTAAGATATTGCGCAAGAAGAGGCGTGGTTTAGTCACGTCGTTATGTGCACATTTTGTATTCATTCACGGGACATTTAATCGTTGAAAGACGTATTTGCTATTTTTATCTGTTTTTGCAGAACGGGCCCTCTGCATTGGTTTTCTATAAGATGCTGCTTTGGGTTAGGCAAATACACCGCGAGATGTCGCGACGAATGTATACTCCTTTCGATGTTCTACCAGTGCACTTGATACTGCTGCTAGATTTTGTTTGTGAGGATTCCCTGAATCTAGAAAGCAAGTACCGGGCTCGAATTTTCGTTCTTGCTTTGTAGTTACATGTTTCGGTTTATACGAGTATCATCAGGCATTACAAACATCAAATGTCAATTACATATCTTAATGGTTGTCAGAACGCTCTCAGGGCAAAAGTATGCAGCTTGAATATTAAAATATTTGCTGTAAGAATATTCGTACAACGTCTATATGCAGAAAGAACAGTCGGTTCGGTTTACTAGTGTCTCTCTTGTATATTTTTACAATTTTCAAATCTATCTATCTTTCTGGTTACTTATAAATTCTGCCAAAAAAAAAACGTTCTTGACCTAACAACTTATTTTAAGGCCTGTTATTAAATAATAATTCTAAAATCAATAAAGAGTATCCAACAAAATATTCTGGTAACGACAAAAATATCTCGTTGTATTTTTATACTTTTACACTTTAATCTTCCAGCCAGGAATATACCGGGTGCTCTTTAATGCGGTGCTAATATTTCAGAGTGTGATTTCTTAGGTAATTTTATGCAACAGATTAAATTTTTTACTACAGGGCGTTGAATCTCCATATACAGTGAGTCCCAGAAGAAATGTCTAAATTCATTTCAAATTCAGCGGTAAGCTTTTTCAAAAAACGCTCGTACCCGTCGATTTTGATTTTTTAATTTTTTTTTTGTGATAATTTCATGTATACAGGGTAGCTCAAAAATAAGTTACGACCATCAACTTCATTTTTTCAAATGAAAACATATATTTTTTATTTCATTTTTGAATTTTGCATTGAATTCTAAGCAGGTTTCATGTACCATGTCCTATACATAAACTCAACAGTTATTGAAAAAATTAGGAGTGAACATATCTATAAGTAAGACCTGTTTATTAAAAAAAAAAACACAACAAAATCAAATTAAATGTTGAAAATGTGCGCCATTTACGGCTTGACAATATCCAAGACGATCAATAAACTCTCTTTATACGTTTCCAACCATTTCCGGAGTTATGACACGCACTTCTCTTCGGATCCTTTCTTTCAACTCCTGCATATTGTTTGGGTTTGATTTGAGGTTACCCCACAAAAAAAAGTCCAGCGGAGTTAGGTCTGGCGACCTAGCAGGCCATTCGATAGGTCCTCTCCTTCCAATCCACCGATTGGGAAAGGTTTCATCCAAAAATGTGCGCACAGTGGCCGCATAGTGCGGAGGAGCACCATCTTGTTGGAATATCAGTTCTTCGTCAGGGGAGTCTGGATCCAATGTATTCGGAAATAAAGCCACTAATGCTGGAATTAATTCTAGTTGGAGAAATTCGAGATATACTTGTCCAGTTAAAGACTGTTCAAAGAAAAATGGACCAATTACTCTTTCGCGTACGATTCCACAACTAACATTTATTTTCTTAGGGCACTGGCTGTGAACCTCTATCATCCAATGCGGATTTTCTGTTGCCCAATATCGACAATTTTGTCTGTTCACATTACCATTCAAATAGAACGTAGCCTCATCCGAAAAAATAATATTTTTTACTAAATTATTATCTAGATTGCACATATTTTGCATGCGTCCGCAAAACTCACTTCGCCTATCGAAATCATCTTCAAATAACTCATGCACTGGAATAACTTTGTATGGGTGATATTTGTGCTTTTGAACTACTCGGTGAACAACAGATTTCGGCATGTGTACGAGCGTTTTTTGAAGAAACTTACCGCTGAATTTTAAATGAATTTAGACATTTCTTCTGGGACTCACTGTATATATGCACTTGTCTTCATAAAATGATCTAGTCTCTCTCTACACTCATGAATGAAACATTAAGACGTCACTAAGAAACACCTTGTATATACATTACGGTGATCACGTGCAAAGGAACAATATTGTACTAAATATGAGTGTATTCTTTAAATTCTCTACTCGTAAAGTTATTTATGAACAACAACAAACCCGAACAAACCCCCACAACATCAAATTCCCATGTTGAAACCACCGTGGCAACGCTGTACGCACGATTATACTACGTGTGTAACCCTGAAGTTTAGAACTTTCATTCATTTTTTCGGGCGCGGTGTTGCTTGTATTTATTCTCTACTGCGATTGTTATCTACTGTATTTTTGAATTAATTTTTAGTGTTTTTTCCAACTAGAACTACTTATTAGCTATCTACAATGGTTCTTCAGTACGTGGTGTGTAAAAAATTCTACTATTCTAACTCCGGATTAATATCTCGTAGGTAAGTGAAAAAGTAAACGAAAATTATTTAAAACAGAAGCATACTTATTAAATTTTATATTATTTTGTGAAGTAATTTGTAATTTTTGTTTGCTTGAATTATTTTTTTGTTTTGGCCGGATTATTGAAGAATCCGATATGCACTAATCGAGATGGAGATAAAGTTCTTAAAATTCTTAATTGAAAGTATTATGAAATTCATTAAGTTTAACATCAACAAATTAAGTCAATGTTCTTAATAATTTAATTCATTAACGCCGTGAGAGTCATACCGTTTACCTTGACAGATATTTTTCTATACGATATCGCCCACAACCGGAATACCAAAACTTTTTTATAACAATGCATATTAAAAATTGTATAATGTAGGGGGGGGGGGGGGGGGGGGGGGTTATGATTTATCCCCAACACATTGGCACGGTCAGAAAAACTGTAAAAAGGAAAGGAAATTTTGGAAAAAAAGTAATATTTTCGGGCGTAATTTATGGAGAAAATTACTCGAATTAACAAAAGTTAAATGCATTATGGTGTTCCTCATCCATTTGTCGATATGACGAAATTGATTTTGTGTTCGACGTCCCGTGATTTTTATAAGCTGCTGCTCGCCAACTCCCTGCTTGGCTAGTTTTGAAACAGCTGTTGCGCGTAAAGAATTGTTGGTTATTTTTACGCTTTTATGTATCTACACCCATTTTCTTGGCCTGGCTGATGGTATATTGACCTGTGGTATTTTTGCTAACTGGAGTGTTCTTATATCAGTTTCCTGATGTTTTCCAGAATGGGTTTTCTGTTAAAAATAATCGTTCATGATTAATCTGGCTTCTTTTTTGCATAAATTTGTTAAAAAGACGTATAGGACAATTGAAATTAACCATTCAGAGCTCGTACAGGATTTATCTCCTCCCTGTGCGGTTTTCGAAAAAATGGGATTTGTCTCCACTACTGTTAGTTTCCCTTTTAAAATATCTTAACTGACAGCGAGCTCCTTCACCTCCTCTCCAAGCCAATGGCCACACATCGTACAGTGATACCAAAGTTCACCCCATTTTCCGTATTCTTCACAAATAAAACATGACTGGCATTGCCCCACCGTTTTGACCGGCATTACCCGAAAGCTACTTGCAATGAAAAACTCTAAAATTAATCTTCGCGATTTAGATATCTAAAAACGCAGAAATCATTAGACCAATTACTTCTGAGAAAGTACGATATAAGGGCATGCAAAAAAATTAATTATGTTTGTTTCGATTCACCTGAAAGTTATACCAAAAGAGAGCAAACACGTTGAGATTAAATTGTGGCCATTACACTGGGGTGATCACAGCGAAACCACATGCATTTAACTTTGGACGTTGATTGTTAGGTGGTAGCACGATGAGGAACAAACTGAGTAGATCGATCAACAAAGACCTGGAAGAAATTTTGGCTTGGCGTGACAGTAACCAAGTCGAATTTAACGCTAAAAAACCCAGGCAGCAGTTTGCTCTAAAATGTTAACATTACAGAACCGGTTATAGTCATGGACGGACTCACAATCCCACTGGCTTCATCTATTAATTTGCTCTAGAAACTTGGTGTATTTTTCCGAACCAGCAAGTTGTACACACCTCAACAACTTTTGACACTATACAAAGCCCAGATTCGACCATCACTAGAGTACTGCTCTCATGTCTGGAGCTCTGCACCCAAACATACTCTTCGGCTACTGGATTCCATCGAAAGGAGGGCCATTCGTCTCATTGGAGATCACGAGCTGACGAAGAACCTCGACAGCCTAGAACATCGAAGACAGGTTGGGAATTTGACTCTCTTTTGCAGATATTTTCATGGAAAGTGCTCGGCTGACCTTGCCCTCTTAATTCCGCCCAGAGCGGCGAATATCAGAAATACACGACGAGCCACTGCCGCCCATCCATATGTGGTTAAGCTTAGTACTCCTCGAACTTCAATATTTAAGAATTCTTTCATCTGGAGGACTTCATCCTTATGGAACGATCTTCCCGAGGTCATTTTCCCAACGAATATAACCTCCAACGATTCAAAACCAACGTGAATCGCTTGTTGCGCACACGCACCACTCCCAGAGTGCCCTAAAGGATTTTTCCTATAGTGCTTGTGTCAGTTCACAGAGACAAAAAGAGGCAACCAGTTAGAAACCCGTCCACGACCCAACATTGCCGGCCTAGTAAAGAAGCAAGGTCGATACGGATCCGATTTTAAATATTTTAATATATCCCATAGTAGATACCCCGAATGGCTATAAAATAAAACAAATATAATCAATAAACAAACTCGCACAATTTTTTTTTTTAAATAATTACGCAATGTGCCACCGTCGACTGACATAAGGTGTTAGCCTCGGCACAAATACAAGGCATCGACTGGGTTTTTAATTCGACTCACGTCTCGAATAAATCGCGAAATGTTTGGTACATACACACACATGCGGTAAATGCGACTTGATTTGCCAATTTTGGCGATTCAATTGACCCAAAAAATAGAATTAAATACCATGTTTTGCACAAGTATCTAAACGATCAACATCGTTCTCGCTGAATTATAAAATCGCATATTTTGAAAGGGCGTCTTGTTGAAAGTACGAAGGACATTTGAAACGTTTTTAGGGTACTCATGAGTGGTTCCTTGTAGCCCCCCCCCCCCTTTACAGTGCTGCCGTTTCTAGTAGAAAGTATTAGCAACTTTGATAATTTAATCTGTGTATTACTTTTTAGAATCTCTATTAATTTTTTAATAACTTTCCGTTCCTATACACCGTGTCCAAGATAAGGAGGGCCAGTACAGGGATCTCGGAAACCGTAAGAGATACGAAGTTGGTTAAAGTTGCGCATTTACGTGCCTAATAATATGCCGTTTAGAAAGTTTTAAAATTCCGAGTGGTTCCGGAGATATCCGGAAAAAAACGACATTCTGAAAAATCGTTTTATTGTTTTCCTGGGTTTTTTGAGATCGAATTCTAAAGTAAATTGCACTTTTGTACTGCCACTTTTCCGCTCTATCTAACGGCGTTAATTGTTTTGTAATCCGACGAGTCGTCTTCGAAGGGCCATTATCAACTTTCTTTTTTTAAATACGGTCCTGTTTTCCTGATATTGATTACTGAATGAATTATGACACATTGTGGTTTAGTGACGTTCCGAGGATTTTTTGAATAACATCAGGAGATTTTGGGATACGGTCCTGTATTTCTCCTAACACAGGGTGTTGCTTTCTAGTAGAAGCGGCAGCACTGCACGACTGAAAATATTTTAAGACTCCACTTATATAAGTTACCAAATTTTCAAAGTGATCAGTTGACTATAAACAAAGTTTCGTACATTAACATTTAACATGCTTAGAATTCTTTTAATAAATGTTCAAAAATTGCGCCATTGATCTCTAAAATTTTCTGTTTCGTTTACGAAGCACGCCTGTTGCTCCTCTGATGGCTCCACGTCTTTCTAATGCTTCTTAGTATATCCCGAGTGTTGACTTTTAGTTTGTAAACGTCATCTTTGAACCAGCCTCATAAGCAAAAAGTCTAGTGGTGTAAGGTCTGGAGATTTTGGAGGCGAATTAATAGAACCACCGCTACCTGATGCCCTGGAAACGTTTCGCTCAAATGTCCGGGTTCCTAACACGGCCCTGCACCCCTCACCTTACACGTACAATTTTTTTTTAATTAATGAAAATAATACCCAACCAATTTTATTATTTTATTAATATATGCAGCTTGTCAATTATTGTTGCTTTTACTTTCTTCGTTGAATTAACTGCATTTTTGCACGCAGTAAAGACAATCAATTTATTGCCGCAAGCAGTATTTGTGTATCCGTATTAAAACGATTTTTTTCACATGAGAGGATTCGATAATGAACGTCTTAGAATTACTAATTAATAAAGCCTTCTTTGAACTAATTACAATATTAACTATGGAATCTCCGCAAATTCGTCCTGCAAATTTACAGCATTGAAAGTAAAGCACAATTTACTGTCAGGAGGACGTAAAATAATATTTCTTGACGGGTTTTGTTAATTTAAGCTGGTTTCACGTGACGAGCCTCAATAATCCTGGATAATGAATGGATGAAATTAACACGTTGTTTTTCATCCTATTTTTGGGGATACCCAATCTACATCAATCAACCGGGAACAAGCATCTCTTAAAGTAAATTCAGGAAAATTGGTATGACATCTTTCAATCTCGTCGTATTTTTGGGGGTTGGTTCGAACGTTCTCAGGAAAAACTACAGACCTCGGCGAATGATTTTACTTTTAATTAAAAAAAAAACGTAACAAGCTAAATAAAATTAATATTAATTATGATATGTAGTATAGGTGTTTACTTATGTTTCGTTAGAAAGCTTCATAGTCTGATGTTATTGAAAGTGTATGATTATTCACTGAAGGAAGGAAATTTTCCTTTTCTTTTTGCACTCATATTGATAATTTAATTAGTGATTGTATTCAGTGAAAATACATTACACAGCATTAAAAAAAATTCCGATTTCTAGGTTACGAAGCTAATCTTGCTTTGTGTTGATTAGTTCAGCGCATGTCCTAATTTATACGTAGTGCAGCTGTCCAATTTTTCTTTTCTGTTGATATTTATACAATAAAAAATCTCTTCTCTTTTATTCAAAAAAAAATTACTAACAGGAAACCGAAGCTGCTACGAGAAAATCGCAAGAGACCGTTTTAATGTAGAATTGACCAGGCTAATCAGAAACAATATCAACGTGGAAAAATGTCTGTGGCGTACCACTTTTCTTCGCGGTTTTATATACGGCCATTCACTGCCGGCGACCAATTAAAAGATCTCGAGAACTAAAAAACATACTTGTTTGCACGATCTTTTTTACATTTCATGTATCTATTATCACTTCTGGTTATACCGGTAATATTGTTATTTTAAATAGAATTCCCAATATACACTTAGCAGCAAAAATAACGCACAACCAAAAATTGTGCTCAATTTCAAACTTGATTTTCTCGCGAACCGATATATCGATTTCGCTAATTTTTCTTTTGATCTGTAGCGTTTTTTCTTTGGTAATTGCACTGTGACAGAATTTTTTATTCAGATTTCAGTTTTAGGCTTATACAGGGTGCAAAAATGACAATATTTTTTTTACTTTAAATTTGAGACACCCTGTAGGGAGCATTAGCAGCAACAACGAGTGTATGATGAAATCATATTATAGCCTCATGTTTTCTAAACATTTTGTTTCTTTAGTTTCTCTGATATCTGTAATATCAAAGAAAATACACAGTTTCATGCCAGAACATAAAAAAAAATTTTTAATTAAAATAACATTTTGACAACATTAAACTAAGAATAACACTAACAATAATTAACAATAAATAGCAAAAAAAGTACATTAGTAATGCGTGTTGCCACCTAAGCTTCTAATGACTGATTCGCTTCGCATCGCCTCGGCATACTCACTCGAGCATACTCGGTATTAAATTGGATATTTTATTTTGGTCAAGTCCATTCCAAATATCGGTAACCATTATTTGGACATCTTGCAGGTTGGCAGGAGGGGGTTGATGCTATCCCAGTGCCCTACCAATAATATCCCATAACTGTTCTATAGGATTTAAATTGGGACTGCACGGTGGCCAATTTAGAGTTCAAATATTTACTTCATGTAAATATTCATTGACGATGCGCGCAACATGTCTTGCGTTATCGTGCATTAGTAAAAAATTATTCCCAATGTACGGAGCGAAAGGGACAACCTGCTGAGACAAAATGTCACTGACATACCTCTCGCTTTTTAAAGAACTCCTCCGTAAAGCTACGATATCTGTCCGTGTTGAGAAGGAAATTCCAGCCCAAACATCACATACCCTCCATTAAATAAAGTTGTTTCACGTATGTTGCACTGTGCATGACATGTTCTGGTATAAAACTGTGTATTTTCTTCGATATTACAGATATCAGAAAAATTAAAGAAACAAAATGTCTAGAAAACATGAGGCTACAGTATGATTTCATCATACACCCGTTGTTGTTGCTAATGCTCCCTACAGGGTGTCTCAAATTTAACGTAAAAAAACTATTCTTATTTTTGCACCCTGTATAAGCCTAAAACTGAAATCTGAATAAAAAAACTCTATCACAGTGCAATTACCAAAGAAAAGACTTAAAGTTCAAAAAAAAAATTAGCGAAATCGGTTTATTGGTTTGCGAGAAAATCAAGTTTGAAATTGAGCATTATTTTCGGTTGTGCGTTATTTTTGCTGCTAAGTATATTTTACCATTTTGACCAGTGGCGGTTCTTCCACAGGAGCACATGCGCACGTGCACCCCCAAAACGAATAAAAGAATATTAATTTATATTCATTGCATATGATTTATCGTATAAAGTCCGACCCTCCCTTATATTTTATCGTACCGTCAAACCAAGCTGTATATTATAAGCTCTCGATTCATCCGGCAACTCAGTAAGGATAATGACGCGAATGACGCGATATACTCGCATATGCGAATAAGTGGGCGGGGCAGAATCCAATTTCTCTGTAGTAATAGGTGGCGGGGCATAGCGGGGCTATGGGGGCTGTCGTCTGTTCGTGCATGTATTTATAAATTCGAGAGTGTATGTTTTAATATTTTAATATTATATATTTATTAAGTTAAAATGAATAGTTTCACGGTGGACTATTTAAAAAATAACTTTAGCTCCTTGAGTTTGGAGAAAAAAATTGAAGTGAAGAATGCGGGAAGACCTAAACCCGAAATTAATTTAACGCAGACCACAAAGGGTACTTTATTTGAAAGTTTAAAAATGAAATATACGAAAAAAATAACTGGATTTGTGGATACAGCACAACTAACCGTTTTTTTTTCTGTTTGTTGTTTCGTCGCGGCGTTGCGGAAGCTGCCAACAACAACACAAAAAATTTAAAAAAAGAAAACACTCAAGCTCATATGAATGCTCAATTGGAGATACAGCTGTTGCTTAAAATAATTTCACGATACTTGTGAACCCCCTCTATCATAGGTCACGAGCCGCCACTCATTTTCACATGCATATGTGACAAACAAATATTTTTAGTTCCCTCTGACACTCTCTCTGATAACAAAATTGAAACTAATATCTAATTATAAGGGAGCAAACTTTTCTGTGCCTCTCGTATCTACGCGAATAGTTCCGCCAATCCCAGTACATTAATTTACTGAAATTAGTTCCATAAAAGAGTGTTAATTTTCCCATTATTTAGGAATCGTTTCATCACCAGAATTTATTTCGTAATACTAATGACAATAATTTTGTGTTCCTTTACGGATATTTGAAAAGTTGCAACAATTCAGACCAGTAAGACCTCGACAAATCCGACCAACAAACAACAAACAACAACGCAGGAGCATCTCGTACCAGTAAAAAGATGTATTCGGGTCATGGTTGGTAACTTCTGGTTCTTTGGTTCGCTGCAATAATAATTACAAATTGAAAATATTAATTAAATGTTACTTATGTATTGCGGAGGAAGCCGGCCATCGGACGGGATTTCACTTTTTCTTCGGAGAATATTCGTTTTTAATAAATATCGGAGGGATTTATGCGGCGATATACCGAGTGGCCCATGCTTGCACTAAAAGTGCTAGTAGGGCAATTCTGCAGCCATTCTTGTAGCGCAATTTGGGTCAAATCATGTCTTCGCCAATCCGCATGACCTCGATAGGAATCTTCTTTAACCACAAGAGAACCCTGCCTAACAACTATCGACCAGTCGCATTGCTTTCAGTTATATCAAAAGTAATGGAGGAAGCTATTAACCAACATCTTCAAGGCTTCAACATTATCAGCGATCATCAATATGGTTTTCGGAAGTCCAGATCAACTGGAGATCTTCTAGCCTATGTCACCCATCTTTGGAACAACGCAATCGAACATCATGTGGAGTATCGGGTTGTTGCACTGGATATTTCTAAAGCTTTTGATTGTATTTGGCATGAGGGGCTTCTAAGTAAACTGCGATCCTATGGCATGGTTCTCCAGCTTTCTTAAGAACCGCTCTCTGCAAGTGGCGATTGACGGATTTTTCTCAGACACCTTCACCATCAATGCCGGTGGGCCTCAAGGGTCCATATTGTCTCTCACTCTCTTCGTACTCTACATTAATGACCTTCTAGTGAAAACGAAAAATTCGATATTTAGTTCTGCTGACGATAGCACACTTATCTCATCTTTCTCTTTGAATGCACAAACATCGGCTGCCGACGCACATCTTCGCAGACAACATGAAGTATCACGCCTCAACAAAGGCCTGGAAGAAATTTTGACTTGGGGTGACAGTAACCAAGTCGAATTTAACGCTAAAAAAACCCAGGCAGCAATTTTCTCTAAGAAGGCTAATATTACAGAACCGGATATAGTCATGGACGGACACGCAATCCCACTGGCTTCATCTATTAATTTGCTGGGCGTCAATCTGGGAGGAAATATGTCTTGGCAATCGCCAAGATAGCTTCTGAGAAACTTGGTGTACTCTTCCGAACCAGAAAGTTATACACACCTCAACAACTTTTGACACTATACAAAGCCCAGATTCGACCATCACTAGAGTCCTGCTCTCATGTCTGGAGCTCTGCACCCAAACTTACACTTCGGCTACTGGATTCCATCGAAAGGAGTTGACGAAGAACCTCGACAGCCTAGAACATCGAAGACAAGTTGGGAATTTGACTCTCTTTTACAGATATGTTCATGGAAAGTGCTCGGCTGACCTTGCCCTTTTAATTCCGCCCAGAGCGGCGAATAGCAGAAGTACACGACGAACCACTGCCGCCCATCCATATGTGATTAAGCTTAGTACTCCTCGAACTTCATTATTTAAGAATTCTTCATTTCTTTCATCTGGAGGACTTCATCCTTATTGAACGACCTTCCCGAGGTCGTTTTTCCCAACGAATATAACCTCCAAGCCTCCAACGATTCAAAACCAACGTGAATCGCTTTTTGCGTACACGTACCACTCCCAGAGTGCTCTAAAGGATTTTTTATATAGAACTTGTGTTTGATCATTAAAAAAAAAACAGGACATACCTACAGAAATTATCACATTTTAACAATTCCGAATATTTCCGACGATATTCGGGCAAAACCGAATTTCTGCATCGTCTTATTTTCTGATTATGTTTGAAGAGATATGGAAAAATAATTTTCCCATTCGCATTTCCATTCAATCCGACCTTTCGTTTTTTTCACAACCATCATCAATTTTATTTCTTTAAATAGTAGTAATATTTTATTTCATGCTTCCTGATTTCCACTTTATTCTGAATCCAAATATGTCACCCTACTATCTATTAGACGTTTCGGATTAAAAACACTTATCTTCAATGCAAATAAGCACCTTTTCTTGTTCGTATTGTTGTATTTAAATCTTCAAATAAAATGAGAAAAGCGGGAATTGCGTCGAAATGGAAAGAGTAAAATGAAACAAGGTGAAAGTGGCCATACCAGTACCCCCAGCAACCAAAGCTATCCACGGCACTGTCTCTCCCACATTGACCAACAACTCTCAACTGATGCGCACGTTCCTATCTTAAAGCCGTATTATAGTCGGCAATAAAAATTTCCGGCGCAATGACAATTATAATTGCCAGAAGACTAGAATTGCCGACTGTAATATAGATTCCATTCTCGCATTGCGCTGGCAATGCGAGCAGTATGGGGCCAGCTGATCGAGAACGGTTTAGTGCTCATGAATACTTGCAATTATAATTGCCATTGCCAGCGCAAGAGACAAAAATTGCCGACTTTAATACGGCTTTTAGAATACAGTGGCTAGTTCCTTCCCCTAGCCGTCCTTGGTAGGGTACCAATTGCGCCGATAGAGGAAACTCAAAATAAAGCCAAAATTTCTATTTTTTTTAACGAAATTTTAAAATAAAATTAGCGAACAATAGGGGTAGGTAGCTACACTAGTTACGCTAGTTGCATAAATTCAAAAATGTGTAAATATTTTTGAAACACTCGGTATTTATTTACATAACACAGATTATGTCCAGTATTACTCTTAAAAGGTATGGTCATACTTACCTCGATATTTAGCAGTATGTATTACGTGTGTATATGACCTACAAATCGATGTGATAATTTATTTTCGGCGGTGCAAATGAAAGCAAAAGTGCTTATACGGTAACAAGCGGTGTAATAATATGCTGACGGCGAAGTATCCGCCTATTTTTATTTAAACATTGCAAGACGAACCTCTTTCTGATAAAGCGCATAAAAATGGAATAAATAATGGTTCACATGCATCTGTGGCAAGCAAGGGCGGATCCAGAACTTCGTTTGGGGGGTGGGGGGTCATACAAGGAAAAGTAATACGCTGTCGCGTTAGTCCAAATAATATATATGTTATTTTTCGTGTTCCATTGGTTGTTTGTATATAGGGTGTTAAAAAAAGATCGGTAAAGATTGTTCCACGAAAAATGGATATAACGACTGCAGTAAAAGTACCTGGGCCATCCCATTATTTATTACCGCTTGTTATTATTATGTGGAAAGGACCGGATTGTAATAATTATAATTAAATATAGGCACATCAGGTAGGTTAGGTTGCTTAATTTATATTTAAATATCTTTTTGTGGTAAAATTTGTTAGTTTTTGAGGAATGGTTCAAGAATTGTCGTTTACCAAACATTCCTCAGAATAGCGTGATAGTAATGAACAATGCGAGCTATCACAGTCGCCAATTACATAAAGCTCCAAGCTCAAATAATACAAAATTGGAGATTCAGAACTACATGGCGGCGAATGATATATATTTTGAAGAAAGTTATAAAAATAGTGATCTTTTAGAGGTTTAAAGACATTTTGTATAAAAAAGTATATGTTTGTGACACATTGGCAGAAGAAATTGGACATACAGTGCTACGGCTCCCACCCTATTATTGCATTTTTAACCCCATAGAGCATATGTGGCACCAGTTAAAATCACTGGTTAGGTCTAAAAATATTTCTCCGACTTTAAGTTCTAGTGTTGTAGAATTAATACGAAAATGCTTTAATGATATTCCCCCAGGTAGTTGGAGAAATTCAGTCCGTCACGTAATAACTGTAGAAAATTCGTATATTAGTCTGGATCGTATAATTAATCCAATTATAATTAATTTTGATGAGGATAGCGATAGCGAAACAGAACTATCTATAGAATAACATTATAAATGTAATTAAATATGACTAGTAATATTTTTAAAAAATGTTATTTCATTTGATTACATTAATATAATCATATCATTACCTGTTTTCCTTAGTCCGTCCCTTCATACTTCACTTGTTTATTGCCTAGGAAATCATTAAGTCGTATCCAATTTTCGTTAAACGTACTGTACCCCGGAATAACTCCGGTGCATCGCATTGCAGCGGAAAATGTCTGGGGAAAAAGTTGTTTGGCTTTGAAGGAGGAATAGTTTGCCATTTAACCCCCCCCCCCCCCCCATCCCCTCAACCCCCAGGCGCGGCTGGGGGTAAGTTAAGATTTTCAAATGGAACCCAATATTTTTTATGGCGTATCGTGTTCTCCGATCAAAAATAAACATCTTTTGTCCGAAAAATTCTTTTATTCGGGCCCATCCTTCACCAATAATCTTCTCGTACTAAATCGTATTGTACTAAAAAATGCCCGTGGAAAAAGTTGTTTGTATTCCACGGGCATTCTTTAGTACAAGACAGAGAAAAAGAGTGTTTCCGGGATAAAACTTGATTTTCGAACGGTTCTGATTTTTTTCTTTCTCATGGTGATTATTGGCGAAGGATGGGCCCGAATAAAAAAAATTTTCGGACAAAAGATGTTTATTTTTGGTCGAACAACACGATACGCCAATAAAAAATATGGGATTCCATTTGAAAATCTTAACTTACCCCCACCCGCGCCCGGGAGTTGAGGGGGTAGGGGGTGGTTTAAATTGCAAACTATTCCTCCTTGAAAACCAAACAACTTTTTCCCTAGACATTTTCCGCTGCAATGCGATGCACCGGAGTTATTTCGGGGTACCGACCTTTTTTCAACACCGTGTATGTAGGTCTCCCTGCCTGTGATACATTTTTGCTTTAGGGTCAAATAACTACAATATTACAAAACTTTTATATAGCAAACCCGGGTTTTTTCACTTTTAGTGATTGTAAAATGATCTCGGTCAAAATCGAAAACCCCTGGTTTTAAACCGTGATTTATTACACGAATTTGGTAAAAAAGTCCAATAAATCAAAAGAAGAAGTCTGCTTGCTTTTCAGCGTTGCGGCGTTGTCGCTTCTATCGAAAAATAGTACCAACTTTGTTATTTTAAATGGAACACATATTATTAAGTTTCTAGAATCACCTTTTAGTTCTAATAATATTTTCTTATAAGTTTCCTATGTCTATCTCTTACTGTTTCCCAGATAAAAAATAATTTAATATTGCGCAAAACATGACCTTAAGTAAACACTTGTAAATTTGTGGCTTCAATTCATGGAACGTTGAAATTTTAGCCATAGTCTAAGATAACCCAATGTATTCAATCCTCATAGACAAACCGATTCGATATCATACAGGGGAGGTTAAAATTATGTTTATTTCCGTTACTTCTAAAAAGCGGTCAATGGCTATATTTTATTAATGGAACCTCCGTATATTGTTTCTAAAATTAAAAGCAGGTTAACTTTACTTTCAAGCGATATATCATATCCCTATACCTAAACCTTCAGGTTTCCTCAATAGAGCCAGTTTTTCGGAAAATTTTCATCTTTTGAGGTTATTCATAGGTAGCCATGGTATTTACAGTTTAAAAAATATTTGACGCACAACTGTTAAATTTTTATTGACCTTTCCTAAAAAAACATTCCAATTCAAACCAAATTTTTAAAATTCCAAATTCCCAAGTCCTGGGCCAATTTTACTTAATTGATATTCCACTTGTATACGGTATAATGCAATAAAAGAATTCCAAAAAAATCAAAGATTTAATTAAGGCAGAAGAACGGTGAATCCCTGTATTCTATCCGATCGAAAACTCTGTATCTTATGGAGTATCGCCACCTACCGGCGGCAATTGAAACGATCAACCGAAACACCACTTACCTTTCTCTACTTTCGGAGTCAGCGTTGCCAGATGTCTCCCTCCGTCCTGTCCGTTGAGGTTCATGCTTTGCTCGCTAGGCGTCGCCAGTTTCTCGGCCAAAATAGGATTGGCCGCCGCGATCGTGAATTTCCTGCCGAGCTCGGCGATCGTAGGCGACCTCTGGTGTTGGGAGTCGTCATTAGTACATTGGTCGTCGGATAGGCTGTTGTTGTTTTCTTCTTGCTGAAAAATGGTGCGTTGGTTCACAGATGTCGCCAAGTACTATGGTTTATTGTGGTGCATTTATATGTATAATTCGAATCTGGATAGAATGGCGGAAGTCGAAAAAAAATATTATTTCTGCAAAGTTTTGTAGTAATATTTTGTACAAGTAGTAGTATTTTAGGATATCTAGTAGTTTTTTTCGATTGTTTATTATCAATTTTCACATTTCAAATCAAAGGGATTGAAACTTAAAGTAGTACTGACATTCACAAAATAATTGCGGCTATTTAGACATAAAATGGCAAGAAAATCTAATTTCCATCAAAATGTGAAGGCTATCGAATATTTGGTTGTTATATTTATGAAAAACACTGCCTGGTGTCTTTGTATTGGCAGAACTGATTTTTCTGTAGGGGGACAAATAAATCCCGGACGCCACAGCTATGCACTAGGGGAGGGGGGGCAGCAAGGACCTAGAGCTTATTTATTTATATCTCTATCTGTCTATTCTTGTTTCCTAATAAAATAATTCAATTTTTTCGAGATGTAAAAATAATTTATTTCTTGAGCGAAGAATCATTGTCATTACTCTGTGTATAAAGGTACTGGGATAAGTACAGCGCCACCTGTGAGAACTATTTGAAAGCAATTGTGGATTAATGTACCGTGCATAATACGGTTTTAGACCGGGAGAAAAGATTCAAATTGTATTTTTTCGTATAACATACAAAATATACGGTACTGATATGAAAAGTACCCAATTTACCTTAATATAGGTCGTAGAATTGAACTCGCTCAATATGTGTTCAATCTCTATCGCGGTAGTGTCACTTAAATGTTTAAAAATATCGTCGGTGTCGCCCATATGACTGGTGTCGTGGCCCCCATCGTTGGTCATGGCGGGAACCAAGCTGGTCAGATCGGACTGGGATAGCTCGCCAAGGGCCGTACTAGTACTAGTGCTAGTTGCTGGGGATTGCGTGCCAACGGCAACAGAGGCGTCCTAAAAAATAATGTTTTGTATATTATACATATGTAAGATAGTATTGAATTATAAGAAAAATTCACTATTCACGTCTTGAGTATCAATTATTTAAATACTATACAGGGTGGTTCT
Organism: Barypeithes pellucidus; assembly: GCA_963991005.1. Lineage (NCBI taxonomy): Eukaryota > Metazoa > Arthropoda > Insecta > Coleoptera > Curculionidae > Barypeithes > Barypeithes pellucidus. Next base: position 16,861,637 of record OZ022565.1, on the reverse strand, counting down.
TAATGACGTGCTAATATTTTAGAGTGTGATTTCTTAGGCATTTCATGAAGAATTGCTTAAATTTTTTGCCACAGGGTTTGTTTTAATAGTAAGTACTTTTGATATTATTTTCAATTTTGGTATGTGTTAATAGGATATAAAACCCCATATTTTAGTTACAATAGTTATTCAATTGTTCCACCAGTGGCGTCCCTGCAAACATGTCCTCTGATATTTTTTACAAAAAAGATGGTACGCCACAGACATATTTTTCCATGTGGATATTTTTCTGATTAGCGCGGTCAATTCTACATGAAAAACAAGTGAACTGGGCGACTATAGGATCTAAATTTAAACACAACACAAGGTACAGTGATTTTTTAAAAATCTTTTTAAGCAAACATTTTTTTTACCTGAAGACAAGAGGACAAATCGACCATTTTACCATCATGATCGCTGCTCCATAGTAGATCGTTGTCGATAAAGGGCATCGCCAGTGCGGACATCGAATACTCTTGCCCCCCGCCAAGGGGCAATAGGAGTGAGCCCTTTCCGCTTATTGCAATTATCCTGCCGGTAGTAGACGTATCGGTATCAGAAGACACCTAAAAAAGTAAATAATTATTTCATATAAAGATTCAATAAGTTGCCTTTAACTGTCTGAAACAATTTAAGCACGGTTTACCGGTTATATTTTTAAAGGTTGCTCGTCGTGCGTCTTGCGCACAATGTTGTCGCCCTCATATAGGCAACCCCGCCGTATTGCTGCCGGTTTGGTTGCCAACCAACGACGTGAACCAACGACGACCGCCAAGAACCGAAATCAGTCATATGAATGTAACGATATTAAAAATCTATCGATACGTGGACAATAGATATCGAAATTAATTCTAAAAGTGGCTTTCCAGTGATGTCCACAAGGTCTTCTTTTAAGCGAGAAAATAGATTGTTTATTTCCCAGTAAAGGTCTTGATGTGCCAAAATATTGCCGTGTAATCATTTTCATTAAGGGCGAAGTATGGTCCTGTTCGCCGGTTAAGGTAAATAGTTTCATCAGTCGGCATTGCGCATGACATCTGACGACCAGCCTTGTTTACATGCGCGAGGCCATAGATTTCCCATTTTTGTTTTTAGAGTTTGTGTATCCATAGATATAAGTCAGTGTACAGACCCCATCGAGCTGTGATTTACAGAGAAAATACAGGGCGATTGATGGTGAATGGCCTAATATACGTTTATGAAAACCTAGTCAACGAATCACTTTAACGATAAAAAACATAATTTTTATCATTCTTCCAAATAATCAACATACAGGATGTTATGGAAATGACGTATTATATTTAAATGGGTGACTCCTTGGGTGTAGCGCTACATATTTTATTCTTTTTTAATCGACCGTTTTAAAAGTGGGGTAACAAACACCCTTACTCACAGGTTAGTCCGCGCTACTGTACAAATTTCACCCAGATCCAATTTCAATGTTGCCAAACTTAATGTAATACTGAAATTCCATATAAAATTATAAAAATAAATTATTTTCTACCTACTTATATTTATCTTTATACCTAAAGAGCGAGGAAATCCAGGCACAAACACAATCAGTTTTCTTTTTTATGGGAACACTCCTGGAAACACTTTATGTACATACAGTAATAGTGAAACAGAACCGATAGTTAGCTTTTGAAAATACAATAATACAAACTATACTACAGATTATTAGATTTTATTACACGCGACGAAATTTGACGTCCAGAAGAAACGCGTCAATAAAAACAATATTCAAAGATTATTTATGGACGGGCAAGATACACGCGTAAACCGAAAGAAACAGAGCGGATTGCTGAGAGTGTGTTGGTGATCGACGAGACACAACGTATCTGGCCGCTGGTTGGTCCTCAACTAACAGCCCGCAAGCGTGCGGCGCTATATGAATACAGCCCATGTAAGGCGTCATTGGCATTTGACCTAGTGACGTACGTGCCTATTTCAAACTTATTTAATACTATTCCATATGTTTTTTCGGGTTGTTTAAAACATACTCCGTCGTAAATGTTCTTCAATTAATTGTACATAAAGGTATTACAGAATGGAAAAGTGTTTAAATTATTTTATTTTGTCTAAAGAGTTTAAGGTGTACATATGACAACACCGGCCAGAATTCCTTGATTGCTTACATGTATCGCAGTGCCACACGGGTGTTTTCTGGTTGGACGTCAGGTCACTTTTACCGCTGAACGAATTGAAAGCGCCATTTATGGGTATATTTCTTCAATTTGTCTTTATCTCAGGAATTGCCGGGTTAAATATAATACGTAATTTCCATAACACCCTATATTTGTATTTTGAAACACCCTGTACTATATTTTGGAACAGAGCGAAAGGCCTCTGGATATTACCTGGCTCCAAACCTAATTTCAGTGCGCTAATGTGTCAGACGTCGAAAATATGAGTTATTTTTGAAGGATACGTTTCAAAAAAAAAAAAAAAAGAAAAGTTGAAATTAATAATTATTATCCCGAAAACGATAACAGATAGGTATAGGAATATGTTAAGGAAAGTTATTAATATTAATAACACACATACTTTTTGACCGTGCCTTTCCCTTCCGTCCCTGCTTCAGGCTCCTGTGTCACAAAATATGTTTGGTAATAGAAATTTCTTAAGTAAAGGTAACATTTAACTATTATATTCATATAAACCAAAAATTTAACAAGCCGCCCCGCCCGCCCGGGGGGGGGGGGGCATGAAAAATATTCGTAGCTGCGCCACTGAGTAGGTACTCACCGTGATATGTCCCTATGGATCTCGAACCGTCTCCAAGACATGAAGGCAGATTTTCTCTGCACCTGAAAAACAAATGGATACGTTATTATTTTAATATAAATCAAAATACAAAAATATTTGCAAAAATTAAAAACATTAATTTGTACGACGCGAGGGCACACAATTGATAGGACATCGGCGGAGCCTCAAGAGAAATGCATTTTCTTTCACTCACCGGTCTCAAGGAAGTCTAAGCATGAACACGATAGATCAACACGATAGCATTGTTACGATTAAAATTACTTTGCTTTCTCAGGTACAATAAAACTTGGAAGATAAATTATAGCTTCGTAATTAGTTTTGAGCGGCCGTTTCGCATTGTTTCCAAAACGGTTATTAACAATAAATAAAATTAATGTAATAGCCGAGGTAATAGTAATTGTTCGTGAAGTACAAAGATAAGCCATGTCGATGGGTTTTTTGGGCAAAACATTGTAAGCGACGTGCTTACTTACTTAATTTTACACTATACGAGTTTCTTTCTTCTCATTATTTTATTTTTGCACATAAACCTGTTTAATTCCTTAGATATCTTTTGGTGTTCTTATAGTTTACTGTGTAGATTAGTCAATTTTAGTAGATTTCAATATTTTCAGGTAATTTTGCAGCTGACGATATTGCAAATAAGTTCTTCGAAATTTTTATATAACTATTTATTTATCGTTACTATCGCCCAGTATTGGGTGGGGTTATAAATTATCGTAAGCGACATTAGGATAAATCGTAACAACCACGAGTATACGACGCAAACGCTGTTTTATCCAGAGTAGAGCTGGGAAAAACCGATGATTTTAATAATCGAGTACTTGATACTCGAGTGAATCGCTTGAAATTCCAATTCACAAAGCGATGACGTCACCGACTGCTCGACCGGCAGCCTAACCGTTTACATGTGATCAGGTACGGTATTTAGCAGGCACGTAACTACGGGTGGGCACAGGTTTAGCTAAAAAATTGTAGTAGCCACCAAAAAAATTCCAGAAATTTATTTATTTGTGAATAATGAATTTTTACCACGTGTCTCGATACCAAACAAAAAAACTGCAAAAAATCACCCAAATATGTATTTATTGTTCGGGTTTATTCTTGTGCTTTTTTAAAACAAAAAGTATTACCAAGAGTTATTTTTCTTCACATCCTTCTCAATCCACGAGCATAAAATAAGTAGATATTTAAAATGGCTTGTCAAATTCCTCCATTTTAAATTATCAGGTGCCCACTGTGTGCCCTTCAAAAATTTAGGCTTAGTTACGCGACTGGTAAATTAAGAAAATAGGTGATTATTTTTTTAAATTCATGTTTATAGTTACCTAACCTGTTTAAATTTAAGAATGTTTTAATGGACTTTTGGATACCAAAAAATTTGTCGATACCTATGTTTTGTTAACAATTTTGCCAGCTTTCTTATTTTCTATTAACATTTTCTATAATGTATGTTATTTTTAAGAAGTCTTCTTGAGTTTAATAATAAAAAGTTCCTGTTTAGATTTAAAAATGTTTACTATAAGATTATCAACGAATTTTTCTATATATTTTATTAACCATTTTGTTCGTTTTGTTATTTTTCATTAACAATTTCTATTATTATGTTATTTTTGAGAAGTTTTCTCGAGTTTATAGTAAATAAAAATTTTAAAATTATATCCTTTAAATTTTTAATATTTACAATCGGAGACCTAAACCGCCTCTGGCTAGCCAGTTAAAACAAAACTTTACAAAACCCATGTCGCCATGACGCCGCTAAGGGATTTGGCATACTTTTTTATATGCACCTTCTCGTTTATGTGCCTTTAAGAAAGACGTATGTCGTGTTACCTGCTCAGCGTCAAACTCGAACGTCGCCAAGAAAGATAACAAGTGACGAGCGACGGTTTTCGCCTGAATGGATAACTCGAGCGGTTTTCTTAATAATCGAGCGATGTCGGTTATTTCAATAATCGAGTGATGAACCGGTTTTTCGCTCGAGTGATCACTACACCAATCAAGAGGATATATTGGCTCTTACCAAAGAAATTACAACTACGATAGAAACATGTACATTTCTAAGTCTTTCCCACCTCTTTCGGTCATTGTTGCAGCATAGCCAGATTGTCATATTTATAGCAAAGGTATCTTGAAAAGTCTGAATTAAAAATTTGTTAATTTGGCAATTACAACTTTTTTAAGATTAACCCGCAATTGCTCTTAAAATAAACTTATTCCCAATAATTTTTCTATAAACTGTGAAAAAGCTATGAAAGATTCTTTAAAAAACATTATACTTAAGAGTATCAAATGAATCTTGAACTAAAGTCCGTTTTGTTGCAGTTGATAGCTCATATCGAGGGTTGAAGCCATAAAACAACCGTAAACCATAGGCGTTGCCAATAGTAATTACCTTATTTAATAAGAAAATTGGCCTCTGTCCATTGTTAAGTAGGATTAGGGTTAAAGTAGGTACAACAGGGGTAATTAATTTACCTATTTTTGCCTGCTTTAGGATGTTATTACGCCATTTGATGTGCGTTTGTCAAACTATGTATTTAGTTGTATTTAGATACTGCATTATCTCAAAGTTGAATTATTTCCTATACTTGTAACAATGGCTTCAAGTTTTTCGCCAACGTGTCTTCGTCAAATTAGCAAGAGTGCATATTCTCTCCGAGAAAAGACATTAATATTAAACGTGCATGATGCTCTAGTGTACCAGAAACCTGCAAGTGATGTTCGTAGCATCATTGCAGAGTGTGCCAATATGGTAGGAGTTGGAGAGGCTACTATATATAGGTTCTTGCGTGAAAGAAAATCTAAGAACCTCAGTGAGCCAAAACCACTCCCAGGAAAGAAACCGTTAGAAATTGACAATTTCATTAAAAATGGTATTAGAAGAATATAATAATAATATAATCGAACTGCACTCTGGCAACATCTATTTTTATTTTACAACTGCGCTACGATTCGGACCCAAAAAAACGAATGAATTACTAATCTCGTAAACATTACGACATTGGTGCTTTGATCTAACGGATTGATTATATATTTTGGTTAATTTATGTTTTTTTGTGATTATTGGTGGTCTTTATTATAAATAATCATGGTGCATTCATGTGTAGTTTGTAAAAGAGTGGATTATTTAAATAAGGATTTATCTTCTCATCGGTAAGTATGGTTATGCTTTAACATTTAACCATCTGATAAAACCAGACTTCAACATTGTTGCCATTCAGCCAACAAACATATAGTTCCCTCTTCTACCCATTTACTGATTTTCAATAACATTTCACACAATCAAAGCTTCACTTTCCAAGAGCTTTATGAATGGATTATGTGATCTGTAGTTTACAATACCTTTGGCTCTTACGATGTAAATGGGGACGTTTTCGAAAGCTGAAATATGACTTTCTATACCTTTTTAAATAATTACAGGCCTACAAAGGGCAGATTATCACACGTACCAGATTGCAGTAACAAAATCATTGTCAAACAATTCGTCGCTTACCATGTTTTGTCAAAAACACATCGACATCATCAGTGCGTGTCAGTTCAACGACTCCGCGTTTAAAACCGAATCATAATTATTTCATAATAATTATAAAACTTTCTCTGACAAATATAATGGATATCGTGCAGCTTAACGATTTAAAGAGAAATGAACTATAATTGCAGAAAAAAAAGTGCAAGTGAAAGCCACGTAACCTGAGCACTATAGCCACTGATGTAATTGCAAATTGAATATTGTTATCTCGGTTCTTCCTGTTTTTGTTTGAAGTCATTTTGATCATTGTTATGGTATGATGAGACGAGCCAGTGACGTTACAAATCGCCCTGCTCATGCGATACGCTAGAATATAATTTAATTTAAAATTTTATGTGTTGTTATACGAAAACTTTGTCTAAATTTCTAAGAGCGAAACAACGTTTCGTAAGTCCGTGTCCATAACGGCGCTCCGACCCTCGCTAATCACCTTGAGCACGGCACAGCCCTCGCTTAAGCTTCGCACACTAGTCCCTCGTCGTCGAGATATAAACATGGACTGTGCGTTGTTATCTTCTTCCGATGAAGAAGATATTGTTTTATACTCTAATATAACAAAGTGATATTACTTTAGGGTACATTACATAAATTACGTTGATCATTTGACGTAAAATTGGGAAATCAATTAATATACAGGACGTCACATGAAAAAAAACCTTTAAACAGGGTCGGATTTATGACTAGGAGCTAGCCTAGGGCCTCGTTTTTAAAGGGGCCCCGAAAAGAACCAAAAAGTAACAAAGTTTAAAATAAAAAATACGATTTTAAATTGACAAATTACGCACAGTACATGTTTATATCTCGATATCGAGAGACAAACCGATCGACCGGCAAGGCAATGTGCGAAGGTCGGAGTGCCGTTGTGGACGTGGACACTACTGTGCGATGCTATGGTACCAGGCTGGGAGCGAGGGCGAGGGTCGGCGCTCCGTTGAGGAAATACACTAAACGACCTTTATGACTTTTCTAAATTAAACATAAACATCAATTATAACGATACAGATAACAAGGAACGCACGCTGCGCCGTCCATATGGTCAAGGTCGGGCCGCGCCGAAAATACTTGGCGCGTCTCTGCAAATATCAAAAACATTTAATACAATAAAGAGACAGAATTGTTTATATTCTGTCAGAATCATACAAAGTTTTAAACAGAAATCAATGATGTCAAGTCTTTACTGAGCAAGGGCGGATCAAGAACTTCGGTGGGGGGGGGGGGGGGAGAGTCAAACTTCCTTTTGAGGGGGGGTCATACCAAGTGCAGATGCAGCGGGTCATGACCCCCCTCCAGAAAACCAATACACGAAATTACAAATATATGTAATATAAATTAAATCCCCCCAAAAGTTTCCCCCCACTCCTCAAAAAAATTCCATGCCAAACCGTCCTGACATGAAAGTTACTAAGTTATCAAAAAACCGCATAAATATAGCTGCAAAAATGACATAATTATTGAATTTACGCGATTTTCTGTAAAATCAACCCTTAACGACTTAGCAAAAATTTTATGTTTTAAAATTTATAAAAAAAAAATAATTTTTAAATTTAGTTCCGTCCACAGAATAAAGCAGCTAAATTTATTTAATTCGCAAAAAATATGCAGATAAATTATAAACACAGTGTCCAAGCATGACAGTTAAAGATAGTTTATTTGCAATTTTGGCGAATTTTACAAAAAATCGCGTAAATTCAATAATTATGTTATTTTTTAAGCTATTTTTATGCGGTTTTTTGATAACTCAGTAAGTTTCATGTCAGGACAGTTTGGCATGGAGTTTTTTTCAGGGGTGGGGGGACTTTAAATTAAATTCATCCAAAAAATCCCCCCACTCCTCAAAAAACTGTCAAACCGGTATATATGTAATTTTTCGTGTTCCACTGTTGGTACGGGGGAGGGGGAGCGCTTGGTACTGAGAGTCTTAAATCTACCGCCTGCATTTGAAACCGAAAGGTATAATATTAGTTATATTGTATGCATTTCTCATGTTTAAGTAAAAATATTATACTAAATATGTGTATATTTTTAAAATTTTCTACTCGTAAAGTTATTTATAGTTTCTCAACAACATCAAATTGCCATGTTTTAGAGAAATCACTGCGGCAACGCTGTATGGCCCTTTTTACGGGATATAGTACACATGACCCTGAAGTTTAGGATTCTCATTAATTTCTCGGCGGAGGTGTTGCTCATGCTTATTGGCTACTGCTTTTGTGATTGCTTGTGATCTATTGTGGGTTTGGATTAATTTTTAGTTGTTTTTTCGAACTAAAACTATTTAGAGCTATTTATTAGCTATCTACGATGGTTGGTGAGAACGTGGTGTGTAAGAAATGCGACAATTCTAACCCCGGATTAATATTACGTAGGTAAGGGAGAATAATGAGGATATGTTTTTTTTTAGGTAAAGCAGTGTAGCTAATTCTATATTTTAAGTACATATTGCAAAAATATGGATTATTTCTTTATATTATCTGAATTTCTGTACAAAATACCTACAACGATTACCTATTATTTATCACTAATGGTAGATCTAAAAAGTATCTAATGGTTACAGCGTTGCCATTATGTAAAGCCTTCTTCTAACTTATTTCAAGCTGTAAAACTGTGTATGATTGTAAATAAATGGTGTTTTATGAATGGAATGTTTTGTCCCCCTTTTATATTATATGTCTATGGCAAATACCTACAAAGGTCAGCAATGAAATAATTCCTTAGCACTTTGCATTATAGACTTTATTATTTCTCGAAATAACTTTTATGTTTAATTTACCAAAAGTTAAAAATGGATGATAAAATGTCGCATAAAATGTGTTTTAGACAATATATTTAGAAGAAATAGCAATTTTTTTGTTACGTCGAGTGGCATGGCATACTTTTGGGCCAATGTCTAATTGGTAGCTTTTATAAAGCTGTTTTAAATCGTATATCTTATAAGGGAAGTCTGCAGTGGGGATAGTCCGGATTTTACTCAATGACTTCTTTCATTCAAAAATTTGAAACGAACCTATTTTGACGACCGTCAGGAATACTTGTTTCCTGATATAATAAAGTCGTTAAAGCTCCAGGAGTTATGTCGTCTTAGGGCGTGACGTCGTAAGAGCTTTTTAATAATAAAATTATACTTACCTATGTATTTTGCTTAATTTTTCTGTTACGCCACTGAGATAAAGGTGTAATTTGCATACAATTACGATGCGGATGTAGAGCTTATCGCAGCAACCGCACGTAATGAATGGCATTCACAACCATTTTACTATTCATCTGTACTTTTGAGGTATTAGTCAGTTATAGAGTAGGATATATAGCGTTACACAAATTATTATTTTTTTTATTGTTGCCTCTGTATATTTACTATACAGTACTTAGGGCAGATCATTTAATTCCACCGCCGTCTGTAGTCACCGGTTCAGCTAAAACTCTGCCTTTACTGGAAGTGGGAAGGTGGAAAATTAAGGGTAGGAAGTTTTCACATTGACACCCTGTATATTATTATACCCATTGGTGCAACCATTGAATTTCTAAAGGCCGTATTAGAGTTGGCAATTTTTTTCTCTTGCGCCAGCAATGGCAATTATAATTGCACGGATTCATGCGCAGTACACCGTCCTCGATCAGCTGGCTAAATACTGCTCGCATTGCGGACGCAATGCGAGAATGAACTCCTTATTAAGGCCGTATTACACTTGGGAATTTTTATGGCGCCAGCAATGGCAATTATAATTCAAGGATTCAGGCGCAGTACACCGTTCTCCGTACTACAGTCAGAAATTCTACTTTTCTGACAATTAAAATGACACGGATTCATGCGCAGTACACTGTTCCCGATCAGCTGTCTCTCATTACCAGAAATGGGGTAGGCGCCATTTTAATTGCCCTTGCCGGCGCAATTGGGTAGACATGGATTATTCTGTTATTTTTAACTGTTTATTATTTGGCCGAACCAGGTATGAACAGCTAATGGCCATTTAAACCCACTGGTACTTAAATTAGCAGTTTACATTCTTTATTAAACTTATGGACTGCTAATTCAGCAACTTTTTGCACCTCCTATTTGTAAATAGCAGTAGCTGCTTTAACTGGTAATCAAAACGAACAGGTTTGCACATCTCTAATTCTGGGGATATTTTAGGGATTTCGACAGTACCCACTGCTGTTCTGACCGTTGACAATGCTCCAGCTGATCGAAAACGGTTTACTGCGCATGAATACGTGCCATTATAATTGCCGGCGCAAGAGAAAAAATTGCCTAGTCTAATACGGCCTTTACAGTCGGCGATTCTATTCTTCTGGCAATTAAAATTGCAGAAATGGGGCAAGCGCAATTTTAATTGCCATTGCCGCTGCAAATCTGGGTAGAGATGGATTATTCTGTTATTTTTAACGGTTTATTAGTTGGTTGAAGCAGCTATGAACAGCTAATGGCCATTTAAACTAACTGGTACTGAAATTAGCTGTTCGCATTCTTTATTAAGCATATGTGCTGCTAATTCGTCACAATTTTTTTGAACTGCTATTTGTAAGTAGCAGTAGCTGCTTTAACAGCTAATCAAAACGAACAGGTTTGCCCATTTCTAGTTCTGGGGGTATTTTAGGGATTTCGACAGTACCAACTGCTGTTCTGACTGTTGACAATGCGCCAGCTGATCGAGAACGGTTTAGTGCGCATGAATACGTGCAATTATAATTGCCATTGCAGGCGCAAGCGAAGAATTGCCGACTCTAATACGGCTTTAAGGTATGAGCGGACGCCGGATATAAGGTGTTTCATCATGTCCGTAACAAAAAAATTCTGTTCCGTCTAAATTTTTTTTATTGAAAATTTGGTAATCTTCGTTTCCCAATATTTAATTTATTTATAGATACATGTCTTGATGATAATACATTCATAAATTATGAATTTAATAGCAAAATACGTAAGAACTAATAAATTAACAATAAATTAACGAATATACTTTCGCTTAAAAATCGACGAACTGTTAAAAAAAAGCACCGTCCAGAAGGCAACTATTGTGCAATATTCCATAACTTCGCTTAGGAGAAATTAAATCTACTAATTTATCTATTTTACACTTTGTGAAAGTAAAATTAAATTACATACTGTTGCGTAAGGCTTTCTATTAGGATTCCTCGGTTAGTTGACTGCAATTTATGCGTTTTTAGGTATTTGTTTTGCATTGCTATCATTTTATGATTTATTTTTAAATAAAATTGACGGAAATGTGAGGTTACGTTCCAGTAAAGTAAGGACAGATGGAATGAAAATCTGACTATAGTAACCACGAAAATGACACATTATTTGCAAGAACAAATCTTGCTCGAATAAAAATCAAAAATAAATACAGGGGCTTTAAAAATATTTGGAAAATTCGAGTTTCGGTTTTTATTTTTTCCTGACTTTGTTCGAAGAGATGTCCAAAAATGAATTTCACTTTCTCACAGCTGCTTTTTATTCTCCACAAGATGGCATCATCAGATCTTTAATCCGACGTTTTATCTTTGGCTTACCATCATCAACTTATTTTTTTTAAATACGGGCCTGGATATTTTTGTTTAAATTATGAAAGAGGAACTAAGTCTACGTTCAGCGGTATATAACACTTACTGGTTTTCCGACGTTTTGTTCCGTAAATTGACCATCTTCATTAAAATACCCCAAGTACGTTCCTGCATGGCTATTTTTCATAAACGTTTAATAGGCCATCCACCATCAATCACCTTGTGTATGCTATACGTTGATTCGATTGACCTTATTAGACTCGGAAGTCATAGCACATTTATTAGAAAAACACGATTTATTCAATTAATCCGCTACACTAACAATGTGGTAAAATGAACGGTTAGTCAAGACGCAAACCGCCTTTATGGGACGGTTCGTAACCTAGCAACCGGCACGTGGTATTATTGTGTTTTCATGATGGCCGCTGATCCAGGGCCTTCTAGCAAAAGTGATAAAAATACGGATGAAATTATCGATGTAGACGAAAAATTGGATTTTTTCAGTGAACAATTTGATCCTTTGGCGTTCCTGCACAGTGAGAAAGTGAAACTTCCAAAGCCAGAGGCGAAAGTTTTCGATAATTTGGCTATTTGGAACTCGCACTTCGAAAGAGGTGGAGAAGCACGAGCAGCGAGCAAAAAAGTGGACAAAACTGGGCTACCAGAGAGGAAATGGTTACCCCATCAACGTAAGGATGTTCATACCTGCAAGGTTCATTTTTGTGTGATGTAAAAGTTAGGTTAAGTTAAGTTCGCATATGGGAACAGTGGCGTATTTAAGCCGGGGCCAGTGGGTTATTCAGCAATCCCCCTCCCCCCACGACCGTTACTGGAATTGTAATCTCCTGAGGCATGTAGGCAACAATAATATCTCTTGCTTGGTCCCAAAAGATGGTGGCTATGAGCTTTCTTACTGACTATAATCAATTGGAAGCGGATATACAAGGTGTTCCTCATGCTAATATTTCAAAGCGTGATTCCTTAGGTCTTTTTATGAAGAAAAGTTCATATGAACATATGTCCGCAACAGCTTAAACTTTTTTACAGGGTGTCGTCGAATTTTTTTAATATCTCCGAAAGTATTTTCATATTATTTTCAATCTTGGTATGGGTTAAGAGGATATAAAACCACGAATTTTGGTTGGAAATGTTATTCTTTCTATCCACCAGTGGCGTCCCTGCAAACATGCCTTCTGATATTTTTAACAAAACAAGTGGTACGCCACTGACATTTTACCGTGTGGGTATTTTATGTGATTAGCCTGCTCAATTCTACATGAAAATGGTCTCTTGCGTTTTTCTCCTCAGACACAAGAAAATTAAATTGTTACGAGTGTTATAAATCAAAAATTATCATATACAGGGTGTTCCTTAATGACGTGCTAATATTTCAGGGTGTGATTCCTTAGGTCATTTTATAAAGAAAAGTTAATATGAACATATGTCTGCAACGGCTTAATTTTCTGGCTACAGGGTGTTGAATTTTTATTTTTTAAATGGTTATTTTTTAATATCTCCGAAAATACTTCAGATATTATTTTCAATTTTGGTATGTGTTAATACGATATAGAACCACACATTTTAGTTAGAAAAGTTATTCAATTATTCCACCAGTGGCGTCCCTGCAAACATGTCCTCTGATATTATTTACAACAAGATGGTACGCCACTGACATTTTTCCATGTGGATATTATTTCTGATTAGCCTGGTCAATTCTACATGAAAGCGGTCTCTTGAGTTTTTCTCGTCAGACGCACCGTTAACTTGATTAAAGCCACTAAATTCATATTGAAACTCATTATTATTAACATTGATAAAATAATTAATAATAAATTTTCTTTCATAAAAATTGTTGGAGGGGACAATTCGATGCGAAGACGGACGGAAGCATGCCTTTTAAGTGAAGGTGGCCATTTCCAACAATTTTTATAAAACAATAGATACTTATTTATCATTAATTATTTTATCAATGTTAATAATAATGAGTTTTAATATGAATTTTGTGGTTTTAATCCGGTCCTCTGACGAGAAAAACTCAAGAGACCGTTTTCATGTTGAATTGACCAGGCTAATCAGAAAAAATATCCGCATGGAAAAATGCCAGTGGCGTACCATCTTTCTTGTAAAAAATATCAGAGGACATGTTTGCATGGTGGAACAATTGAATAACTTTTGTAACTAAAAATTTGGTTCTATATCCTATTAACACATACCAAAATTGAAAATAATAACTAAAGTACTTTCGGAGATATTAAAAAATAACAATTTAAAAAATAAAAATTCAGCACCCTGTAGCAAAAAATTTAAGCCGTTGCGGACATATGTTCATATGGACTTTTCCTTATAAAATGACCTAAGGAACAAACCCTGAAATATTAGCACGTCATTAAGGAACACCCTGAATAAATAAATTGACTCGGTTTTAAGGAAGCGTATAATTTTCACATTTAAAAAAAAGTTTTACCAAATTAAAAAGAAACCTGAGACATCCACAATGAAAAAGAAAATGATGCATCAGCCCATGATACATACTTCTCACGCCAGCTGGACCGACACTTCATCGCGTCTTTTTAAATTGTTTATTTACCTACAGTAGATTGTAGATTACACGCAATGTTGCCAATTTAAAAAAAAAACTCGTACAGTGGCTGCTGCGAAAGGTCAACGTCTCCTAGACAAGTTCGCTAGCGCAGGGGCCAACGTAACCGGAGGTTCAGAGTCAACGAAAACAAAATTTACTAAAAATATTTTTTATCGACGTGTTTTGCAACGTTTTAGAATATTTTAGATTTTTATTTGCGTAAGAAATATGGTATTTAGTAGTTATTACGATTTTTTAATACTTTTTAACGGTCGAGAACTGGAAAGCCAATTTAAATTAAGAAACATATTTTTAAAGCAAATGATTTAGATGTTTTCTAAGAGATGTATTTGAAATAAGTAATTTTTTGTAGTCGAATTAAGTATTATTATATTATAAGAAATCTTGAATATTTGCTATTAAGTTCGATGGTATTTATTTAATAATATTAACTCTCTATTTAAAAGTGCTTTAAATAAGTTTAACAACCTTTTCCAGGGCGATCCCTTCCAGGATCAGATTTAGGCTCCTGACTATCTAGTCTATACTTGAACCCGGCCCTGAGCCCTTTCTAGTTTTATGAGGTTTTAATTAGCGATTAATCACTTGAAATTTTAATGACTAAGAAGAATGTGTTGATAAAACACCAGAGGTTGTTTTTGTAAGTTGTGTCATACTTGTTTGTATGCACCTTCTCGTTTATGTGCCTTTAACAAAGACGTATGTCATGTCAGTCTTCTGAGCGTCAAACTCGAACGTCGCCAATCGGCACATTTCAGGTATCGTATAAATCGGGTATCAAGTGAAAGGCGACGATTTTCGATTTTTCGCTTGAATTTATAACTAGTGTTGTGATCGCTCGAGCGAAAAACCGCTTGATTACTCGATTATTGAAATAACCGACATCGCTCGATTATAAAAAAAAAACGCTCGAGTTATCTATATTCAGGCGAAAACCGTCGCGCGTCACTTATTATCGTTCACTCGATGCCCGAGCTTCGCTTGACGCCGGCGGAAATGTACCGCTGTAGTGTGATCGAGTTAAAAAACTGCTCGTATATTCGAACAGTTTTTCGCTCGAAAAATATCGCCTGTCACTTGATACACGACCTTCGGTCTGAGTTTGACGCTGCGCAGGTACACGACATACGTCTTTCTTAAAGGCACATAAACGAGAAGGTGCATATAAAAAAGTATGCACTGAAATTTGGTTGGGAGTCAGGTAATATCCAGAGGCCTTTTGCTCTGTTCTAAAATGTAGTACAGGGTGTTTCAAAATACAAATACAGGGTGTTATGGAAATGACGTATTATATTTAAACCGGAAATTCCTCAAATAAAGACAAATTGAAGAAAAATACCCATAAATGGCGCTTTCAATTCATTCAGCGGTAAAAGTGACCTGACGTCAAACCAGAAAAACACCCGTGTGGCACTGCGATACATGTAAGCCATCAAGGAATTCTGGCCGGTGTTGTCATATGTACACCTTAAACTCTTTAGACAAAATAAAATAATTTAAACGCTTTTCCATTTTGTACTACCTTTTTGTACAATTAATTGAAGAACATTTACGACGGACTATGTTTTAAACAACCCGAAAAAACATATGGAATAGTATTAAATAAGTCTGAAATAGGCACGTACGTCACTAGGTCAAATACTAATGACCTCTTGACGCCTTACATCGGCTGTGTTCATGTAGCGCCGCACGCTTGCGGGCCTTTAGTTGAAGACCAACCAGCGGGTTTGTTCGGGTTTAGATACGTTGTGTCTCGTCGATCACCAACACACTCTCAGCAATCCGCTGTGTTTTTCGGTTTACGCGTGTATCTTGCCCGTCCATAAATAATCTTTGAATATTGTTTTTATTGACGCGTTTCTTCTGGTCGTCATATTTCGTCGCGTGTAATAAAATCTAATAATCTGTAGTATAGTCTGTATTATTGTATTTTCAAAAGCTAACTATCGGTTCTGTTTCACTATTACTGTGTGTACATAAAGTGTTTCCAGGAGTGTTCCCATGAAAAAGAAAAAAAACTGATTGTGTTTGTGCCTGGATTTCCTCGCTCTTCAGGTATAAAGATAAATACAAGTAGGTAGGATATAATTTATTTTTATAATTTTATATGGAATTTCATTTTTACATTAAGTTTGGCAACATTGCCATTGGGTCTGGGCGAAATGTTGTACAATAGCGCGGACTGACCTGTGAGTAAGAGTGTTTGTTACCCCACTTTTAAAACGGTCGATTTAAAAAAAATAAAATATATAGCACTTCTCTAGGACACCCAAGAAGTGACCCATTTAAAAATAATACGTAATTACCATAACACCCTGTATATTGTCTCGTAGTCTACGAGTGGTATTGGCTTTCTTTTTCCTTCTTTGATCTGACAATTGAAACTCGATGGTAGCCACTGCTAGGTACTCAAGTACTAACTATCTACGCTTTCTTATCTAATAATTGTATGTTCTATGTGGCAGGGTTTTTTAATGTATGTTAAATAATTTGTTTCTTACATGCATAATAATAAGATAAGATGCGTCTCTATGTGCGGTAGGACAAAATTGGTAAATTGACAATTAGAATTAAGAGTATTTGTCAGTGGACAGCGTGATCCGATTTGAGATTTTGCCGCGGAACAGCATAAGTCATTCTTATTGAACAATGAGACGACATCGCCATTCTAAGACACGACGAGCCAGAGCGCTGGTCGGCTGTATCGAGGGATTAGGAGACTTTTTCCTTATTCTTCTGCCGATTGATCACCCGAAGCGTTGCCAAATCGCTTTAGATAGTTGCGATTTTAGATATTTTTTCTGAAAACCTCGGTGTGACATTTTTCTACATTAAAACTAAACTATGAAATTAATTGAGATTATTGATAGTGCATGCAATAATTTCAAAAATGACTCTATAACCGTATTTTTTCAATTTAACTGATATTTACAGTTTTGAAAAAAATAAAATTCTTTTTCGAAAAATAGTTTTCTTGTAGTTTGTCACACCTTTTTACCTCGCGGGAGGTCGCCAAAACGCAAACCCGAACAAACTATACCAAATTAATGACATACACCACTGCACTGTAATAAAAAAAATAAAAATATATCTTATGGCCAAAAAACATAATGCACTGTCTCTCAACACACACCATTCAAAACACAATTTATTAATTATCAATGTTAACAATAATGAGCGTAATTTCAAATTAATTCTTTTAATCAAGAACGGTGCCTCTGACGAAAAAACCGCAAGATATCGTTTTCATGTAGAATTGAGCCAGCTAATGAGAAAAAATATCAGTGGCGTGAACCTGTTTTTCTATAAAATATCAGAGGGGATGCCATTGGTGAATCGATCAACTTTCCTAACTACTACGGACTAAAAATATCGATTAAAAAACCAAACCCCGCTTGTATAGCAAAAAATTTTAGATGAAGGAAACATCATCTATTTGGTTAGAATAACAAATGGTCTTAGTTTTCCTCTGTGGTGTTACTATGTAACTATTCTTTCAGTTGTGCTCGTAACTTTCTTTTCATACCTTGTATATAAATAGAATCTTCTCTTCGGCTCGAAAAGTAGGCCAAATAGTGGGCGCAAACATCTTGTAGGCTAAATTTAGACCATTTTTAGCACCGCTCACGTTAAAGTCAATGTCCTCGGGCCACAGGCTGAGGCACGCGACAAAATTTGTTTTGATTCTTACGTAATCAAGTGCTATAATGGGTACATAATTATACAGCAAGATCTTATCGGTTTTTTTTTAAATTTTAAGTTCGATAACTTTTTGATTTGAATAATTTCTTTCTTTCTCGGCGAAATATATTTTCTCGTCATAAATTGCATGTCATTTCAACGATTGTCCCTACCTACCTAATTTATTTCAAATATGTTTATTAAACTCTGATATTTTCTGTCTTCACCCTGTATATTAAAAGTAGTTTTAATTACGTTTCAGTACCCGTACAATCAAACAGGCCAACTCGTAAGGCAAAAAACGTATTTACGAACATGAGTACAGTGCAAGGTCCCCTGGCCTTACTAAGGAAATACGTTGAAGAAAAAACACGGATAAAGGTAAATGGTCAGGTAAAATCTAGAAGGTATATAGGGTGTTAATTTGAAAAGTACCCACCCTTAATATCTCGAGCCAACTGAGACTTTTGCAAGACATGTTGTTAATTAGTATAATAAAATAAGTAAGATTTTGCTATTTTGGGCTCGGAAACATTTTTGCTGTTTCCCAGTGATATTATTAAAAAAAAACATTATTATCTTTTAGTAGAAGGATTCGGGGTTCGTAGGTAGTCCGGGTGATACCCTTACCACGGGCCAAACTTCCAATTGCTTCCATTTTTGAAACACGATATAGTGGCTACTGCCCCTCAAAAAATAATAAAATATATGGTATTATTATTACAAGCTCGAACCACATATATATATAAACAGTATATTGCCAATACGAACGTTCCAAAATACAAAAAGTGTCCCCGCTATGGGAGATGGCGCGTCAGAGCCGGCCCGACATTATTTGTGTGTTGTTATTTGTCGCCATCTTTGGTTCTGGATGCTTTTTCAAATTACAGAATAAAAAGTGGTTCATCCACATTGTTGTCGGTATATTAGTGCTTATGAACCTAACAACAATTTTTGTAAAGGAGTTTTTAATTTGTGGTGATTCGATTCGCTGTTTGGTAGGTTAGTGGCTTGTTTTGTTTAAGATGAAAGAACACAAGTGCATGGTGCTTTTTTGGTAAAAATTCGTGAATCAATACCAGGTATAAAGTATTTCAGGTATACTATATACGAAAATATTTTGCTTATCACATTATCCGATCTTCGGAACTGAATTTCACTAAAAAGCTTGTAAAAAAAGAAGAGAGTGTCACTCGTATACAATATAACATATATGTTTTCATAACCTTAAAATTAATGTATTTTTAATTTGGTGCATTAGTAGCTGATAATAATTCCCAAAATAGTCAATATAGTTCATTCTTAATTTTTGGTTTCAAAAAATATTCGGACGGAATTTGTCACGAAAAGTTTACACCAATCAGGGCACCGTCGGATCATCATATCGTCAGAAATCGTATGCCTGGAACGCTGTCTTAAATCGAACTGATCGAAATTTGATTGCAATATTTATCCTAACTAACCAGTGAAATTTACATTAAAAAAGTTGAAATCCGGTCCTGTGGAATGTTTACTTTCACAAGGAAATTTCCGAACTGCGCAAACTCACAACGCCCCCTTCGATGCCCATAGCGGGGACATAATTGCAGATGGTATTAGCAATATACTGTTTATATATATATATGTGGCCCGAACAACCCCCTTCCCCCTCCCCCATCCACATTTAAGATACGTATACACACAAAAAATTTTTCCATAGATTTCACTGATAAATCACACCAACAAAATAATCCATTGGTATTCTACGTGCAAAACCCATTAACCTTAAGGCGACATGATTTTATTTTCCTCATCGGAATATCATTCGGTGAAGGTCGTTATTAGATTTTTTTCAAGTACATATACTTCTTTAATAAGTGTGTTTACTTCGTAGAGTTTCGTACCATGAAAAGTTTT
The DNA here is from genome assembly GCA_963991005.1 of Barypeithes pellucidus. Taxonomy (NCBI): domain Eukaryota; kingdom Metazoa; phylum Arthropoda; class Insecta; order Coleoptera; family Curculionidae; genus Barypeithes; species Barypeithes pellucidus. The sequence continues at coordinate 16,841,646 of OZ022565.1, read as the reverse complement.
TTTAGAAATGGTTTATTTGTTATAGACGGTAGATTGGTAAAGCTGAATTTTTATTCCTTGATCGAGTTAAATGAATTAAAATCTTTCTTAAAATAATTCTTATTATAAGGGTACTTTTTCGTGACGAGCATGAAAGAAGTAGCAGCTGCCCAGGCATTTGGATGAACCCCTGCTGGATGCTGTGGCTTGATATAGTCCAAATCAAATTTATCATTGTGAACAAACTAATAGTTTCAAATAAAAAAAAACAGAAGTAGTACGTATGAACAAAAACAATTAAAGACAGAAATAACATTAATAATTTAAAGGTCTTCAGTTTCTTCGAAACAAAAGTAAATTACAAGAACATAATAGGGGTATTTCAATGAAGATGGTCAATTTAAGGAACAAAACGTCGGAAAACCAGTAAGTGTTGCATACCACTGAACGTAGATTTCAGTCCTCTTTCATAATTTAAACAAAAAAAATCCAGACCAGTATTTAAAAAAATTAAGTTGATGATGGTGACCTAAAGACGACACGTCGCATGAAAGATCTGATGATGCCATCTGGTGGAGAATAAAAAGTAGCAACGAGAAAGTGATATTTATTTTGGACATATCTTCGAACAAAGTCAGGAAAAAATAAAAACAGAAATGCAAAATTTTAGATTTTTTGAAATATTTTGAAACACAGGGGCGATTATTTTTTTTGTGCCATAATATTGTGCCCATAATTACACAACTTTACCCCAATCTAACCGACCTCGTAACCGTTTTCGAAATCTCAACGGTGAAGGCCGAATTTGTAACACCCTGTATGTGGCCTACATAAATGGTTAACGAGATACCTGTAGAGTGCGTTCTTATCGGTGACACCCTGTATAGGCATGTTCTTAATTCTTAGTGGATTCGGTAAGTGCCAAAATAATCAGAACATTAGTTTGTTGCGGCTAAAATCACATACAGTCAGCACTTGGAAATATTGTTATATTATTCTGGCATGTGCCTTTCCATACGATTTTTCTTCTCGCTCTTTAACTAGCATTGATATTAAAAAATTAATTGTGAAATTATTTGACCTGATATCAGACCATCTAATTTCCAAATTTATATTGTGATTACATTGTATGAGACTACGGGTTACTCCAACCTATAAATCTAAACATACTAAACAAACATAGTAAATGATTACAGTTGTAAAATTAACAGTAATTATTACTATTACACTGAAAAAGTTTTTAGTGGTTTTCATTGAGACACTATATATGGTTGATTATTTTTATAATAAAAGTGTTAATGTCTTCTTTGTTTCTTATATTGCTCACGAGTCGACGCGAAATATTTGTAAATTATTTATAACATGTATTATTTCAACTATTTAACAGGATTAAAATAATACCGCTGAAATGCCAAGTACTTAACTTGTTGTTTTAAATAGGATTATGACGATTGTTTAACACGGTTTTGGCATTGCCAAGTGTTTCGACAGTTTCAGTAACACTACTCGACAATAACTATTCCCAGAGAGAATTATTAGTGTGCTCGCGATAAATTGCAATAGTGTCTGCTATAAAATAGATTTAACTGGTGTTAAAGGACACGGACCTTTTTGGACATCTATCAGGTTGTTCTGAGTAGTTGTAGGTGCAGTAAAAGTTACACCTCAATTTCCTAATCAATCCTTCTTGTCGACTCCAATTTATATCTAGGTAATGTCAGCCGTGGTCAGAAAGAGGGACCAATAAATAATTATTATTCCCAGAGAGAATTATTAGTGTGCTCGCGATAAATTGCAATAGCGTCTGTTATAAAATAGATTTAACTGGTGTTAAAGGACACAGGCCTTTTTGGGCATCTATCAGGTTGTTCTGAGTAGTTGTAGGTGCAGTAGAAGTTACACCTCAATTTTCTAATCAATCCTTCTTGTCGACTCCAATTTATATCCAGGTAATGTCAGCCGTGGTCAGAAAGAGGGACCAATAATTATTATTCCCAGAGAGAATTATTAGTGTGCTCGCGATAAATTGCAATAGCGTCTGTTATAAAATAGATTTAACTGGTGTTAAAGGACACAGGCCTTTTTGGGCATCTATCAGGTTGTTCTGAGTAGTTGTAGGTGCAGTAGAAGTTACACCTCAATTTTCTAATCAATCCTTCTTGTCGACTCCAATTTATATCCAGGTAATGTCAGCCGTGGTCAGAAAGAGGGACCAATAATTATTATTCCCAGAGAGAATTATTAGTGTGCTCGCGATAAATTGCAATAGCGTCTGTTATAAAATAGATTTAACTGGTGTTAAAGGACACATGCCTTTTTGGGCGTCTATCAGATTGTCCTGAGTAGTTGTAGGTGCAGTAAAAGTTACACCTCAACTTCCTAATCAGCCTTTTTGTCGACTCCAATTTATATCTAGGTAATGTCAGCGTGGTCAGAAAGATGGTACCAATAATTATTATTCCCAGAGAGAATTATTAGTGTGCTCGCGATAAATTGCAATAGCGTCTGTTATAAAATAGATTTAACTGATGTTAAAGGACATGGACCTTTTTGGACATCTATCAGGTTGTTCTGAGTAGTTGTAGGTGCAGTGGAAGTTACGCCTCAACTTTCTAATCAATCCTTTTTGTCGGCTCCAATTTATACCTAAGTAATGTCAGCCTGGCTGGTGTTAAAGGACACAGACCTTTTTGGGCGTCTATCAGGTTGTTGTGAGTAGTTGTAGGTCCAGTAGAAGTTACGCCTCAACTTTCTAATCAGCCTTTTTGTCGACTCCAATTTATACCTAGGTAATGTCAGCCTGGCTGGTGTTAAAGGACACAGACCTTTTTGGGCGTCTATCAGGTTGTTGTGAGTAGTTGTAGGTCCAGTAGAAGTTACGCCTCAACTTTCTAATCAGCCTTTTTATCGACTCCAATTTATATCTAGGTAATGTCAGCCTGGTCAGAAAGATGGTACCAATAATTATTATTCCCAGAGAGAATTATTAGTGTGCTCGCGATAAATTGCAATAACGTCTGCTATAAAACAGATTTAATGGATGTTAAAGGACACAGACCTTTTTGGGCGTCTATCAGGTTGTTCTGAGTAGTTGTAGGTGCAGCAGAAGTTACGCCTCAACTTCCTAATCAATCCTTTTTGTCGACTCCAATTTATATCTAGGTAATGTCAGCCTGGCTGGTGGTAAAGGACACAGACCTTTTTGGGCGTCTATCAGGTTGTTCTGAGTAGTTGTAGGTGCAGTGGAAGTTACGCCTCAACTTTCTAATCAATCCTTTTTGTCGACTCCAATTTATACCTAGGTAATATCAGCCTTGGTCAGAAAGAGGGACCAATAATTATTATTCCCAGAGAGAATTATTAATGTGCTCGCGATAAATTGCAATAGCGTCTGCTATAAAATAGATTTAACTGGTGTTAAAGGACACAGACCTCTTTTGAGCATCTATCAGGTTGTTCTGAGTAGTTGTAGGTGCAGTAAAAGTTACGCCTCAATTTTCTAATCAATCCTTTTTGTTGACTCCAATTTATATCTATGTAATGTCAGCCTGGTCAGAAAGATGGGACCTACAGTTTCACGTTTTCAATAAGTTCCTAACCACAATTGTTCTGTCCTTTTTTACGGTACTATTATTGCATTTTTTCTTCACCACAAACCTCGACGAACCCATACAACCGAACATTAGGTTCAAGCGTCCCTCAAACCATCTAGATCCGTATGAATTGCAGGGCCATGGTTCGCTATAATATTATTATATATAAAAAAATAATAGATATAATAAAATAGAATAGAATTCGTGTGCCGTGGGAAATCTCAAATAAGTATTAATTATTTTTAATTTTGAGAAGGATTTTCATCAGAAGTAACAAACAAATAAAAGGCGGGAGAAGGATTCTTAATGAAATGGCAATATTTGGTAGAGATCAAGTTTGGTTGTTTTCAAACATATATTGTGGAATGTCGAGAGGATTTCTCTCTTCAGGTAATGAAAATAATCTTAGAGCTTTTATCTCGGTAAATAAATCCTTGTCGTCCACGTCAGCATCCTCATTTTCCTGATCAGCTAGCTGTTGGTGTAAATTGAGACAGTATCTTAAAAGATCCTCGTCATTTAATTAAAAAATATTAATAGAATAAAAAACGTTGTCATAATCAGATCAAATCCACTATTTAAAGAAGGGTTTTATCAATTATTTTTTAAAACATTATTCAACGAAGGAAAACCTTGCTCTATCTCAAGAGTGGCGGCTATTTTTACAGGTTGAAATAACTTTTCCTCGAAAATATTCAAACCGAACAAACCTCTGGTTTGGTGAGCCTTTAGAGACTCCTTGTCAAGTGTTTTATTAACCTTCTTCTTATATAGACTATACATAATATTCAAAGAAATCGTGTATACAAAACCGCATCAGCCGCAAATAATAATAATAATAAATTGCTTAACCTTAACCAAAGATGTTAACCATAAAAGTAACCAAAATCTCTTAAAATCATATGCGCACAAAGCACGAACAATTACCGTGTTCTATAAGTTTACGTTGGTAATACCAAATTTGTTGTTGCCTTGTATAGAATCTGGGTGACGAGACCAGTAGTAAAAATATATTGGTAATATATTGTTGGATGACCTTACAACAAGATATTACTAAGGCGGAATTACATGCAAATCCATTTATGCGATATTATGTCAGCGAGTTTTATCGGTGAGAGGACACACGTAATTTATGCTATCTGAAAGGTTACACATTTTAACTACAATAGTTGCTGTGGTATATGGGGTAATTATGACATATGTCAAATAAATCTGGCAACACCTAATTCAAAAGTAACTAAAACCCTCGAACTCGGTTAATCGCCCAACTGACAAAAGATAGATATATTAACGGCCATATATTTACATGTGCGCGACGAAGATACATCTATGTACGCTTCCGATCACATCGAAAGACGTGCGGATGACATCTTTGTCTTACGCGTTTGCACTAGCATCTCTTTCCGGTAGTTGTGCGTTCGGATTTGCTTCTTTAGATCATAATGGATATTACAGCTGACCCTGACCAAAGTAAGATGCGATGGTTGTGTAAACCAAACATTACTAGAAATTACATATGTGAAGTGTCATTAAATTTAAGATGATAAAGAGGATAGGTATTGTTTACTGACTGTTACTCCTGTTCCATTTTTCCAATACTCGAGGAAAAAAAGTTTTTTCCTGTTTTTTTGCGCAAATTAAGAGTTTGATATTAATACAATTTTTTTGCATATCAGCGAACTATTGGACAGGATACCGAAATCCCGGGATCTCGAACATCCCGGGATTTAGCTCTCAAATCCCGGGATGAATTTTATAAGAGAGTTCTTTAAAAATTAACTTGTTCTTTAAATGTTTCTTTTAAAACTAACAATTCTATTGTAAACTATATTTTATTAATAAATGCCTAACTTGAGTATGCTGCTGTTTTTAACAGAAAAATAACAATTCAAATTTCAAACAATAATAACATAACCTCAAACAAGATGGTGATTAAAAATCTTCAAAAAACACTAACGTCAATCTGTTTCTGAAAATGAATCAATAATAACATCTAATATACAAATAATATCATAAAGTTGCTTATTTATCCAGTATAATCGTGTACCGATGCTTTAAAAAATCTCTTATGGGATTCTAGTTTGTTTGGAAAGGTTTTTCCTCTCGTGACGTCAGACTGAGGTCAACCTTTGTTTTCTGTGTATACAAAAAAACCTTTTTTTCTGTGGCATTCACCCCTAATAAACCTTTTATTTTTCTGTGCATCATACGAAACATTATTGAAGCCAAAGACCACAAATTGTGTGTTGAGTTCATTTTGGCCCAGAATAATTTATTGCTTTCTAGCGGCCATTTTGTGAACTGAATTTTTATTTTATTAAAATGAGTTTTAATGAAATTCCTGCATCTTTTCAAAAGCCAAAAGTTGTTACATAAGTTCCATTTTCCTAGCTAAGTCGATTTATAAAAGAAATAAAAAATATTTAAATTTTTATTTTTTTGACAAAGTATATTTTTTTCTGTAAATTTAAATAAATCGAGGGCACGTTAAAAATATAAAGGCAAATTACTAAACTGCACGACAAAATTTACTTTATAGGAAATATACTTATAAGGAGTTCATCATTGCGAAATTATTGTTTCATATTGCTTTTCTTTTATTTTACAACAGTGAAGGTATCCTAATTGTTTTGCGCATGGTTTACCGTAGCCCCGCCCCTTTATACTGTAATTTTTGAATAAACAGAAGTAACAGTTTAGAAATATTTTCGAACATTTTCGATAAAAGATTCGATTGTGCATCGAAACAGCGAAAGTCACAGCTAGTACCAACCACTCGGAAACACGTGTAAATGTCCCATTTAGAATGTATACGTTTCGAAAATATTTCCATTTTTGTTGCCAACAGTTTCCAATTTTGATCGGAAACAGGAACATCTACAATTTACAAAATAATGCAATTTTTGTGCGCCGATTTTCAGAGATCACTAAAAAGGAGAATTAATTAACGTCGAACCATTTTTCCCTGGCCTTTAATAGTGCAAAGGACTAAAAACACACTTTAGTCACGTGGTTTATATACTATTTTATGAACTTTATGCACTAAATTTGATTTAACGGACAACAAATTTACTTTTGAGGGATTACATTTTTTAAAATCCCTCATGAATTAAGATTTCTATTTAGTGTATTTAGTAAATATAATCTTCCTCATGTCAATTTTTTTGGGATTAGTCCCGGGATCCCAGGATTGGAACAAACCTTCGGGCACCCCTTGAAATATTATCTTTAAATAATTTGCATACAAAAATAAACATGTTTTCGTTCAGAACTCTACTCGCTAAAAACTCGTTGATATTTACGCTACCTCGCGTTTGTTTTGGCCATGGCGTTGACCATGATTACTATTCATCCATTTTAATTATTCAATTATTGTTCAAAGGAAGGTTTTCGCATTTTATATAGGGTGTTGTAATCCGAATGAATCTTCCTGGTTTAATCGACCAACACTATAGGAAAGAGGGTTTTATATAGTGGTGCCACCCGGTTCACTTTTTGAAAATGCCGGATACCTGAACCAAACCGAACCCTGTATTTAAAACAAACAAAAGGGATCAAAACGTTCTAAAAATAGATCAACAGCAAAAAAACACTTATCTGCGCCTGTATCAAGTATTTATAGTGAAAGTCTGTCTACGAAAAAAACTCTCTACAAGCAACGGGAAAAAATTAATTTTCCTGCACCATAATCGGTCCATTATTAATTACAAATATTAATGTCTAACATATTATTTATTAATTATGCACGTAAACGGAACCAGAATATGCTTGCAATCTTTATAAATAAAAAAAATATTGGTTAATTGTACAGGGTTATCAATTTAGTTTGTCCCACTTTTAAGAGCCTGTAACTTTTTGTATTTTGAGTTGAGCGCGTTCTTTCAAAAAGCAAGATGTAGCATTTTTATGAGTGTTGTCAAAACTGACAGTAGGTGTCATAAATGTCACACCGAAAAGCAATTATTATTTTTTTTTAAATGGGACACTATATATCAGAAGCGCATTAGATGGCGCCTTTTCTTCCGATCTCGAAAATATAACACACATGTGCATTCTTCATTCCATCAAACATTGACAAAAATATGTAAAAATATATTATTGTTAAAATGCATCAAGATAGCTATTGCAACTGTTTTGGTTGCTATGGATTTTATCTTTACTTATATTTCAGTCTCAGTCATTCTCAGCATTATTAATCGTTTCGAATTTTGTAGAACAGCTATTTTGTATGTAAAACCCAACTAATATGAGATATTATTATTCAGTGGGGGAAAAGTGTTTCATGTTTGATATTGTAAACAGGGTGACCCATCGAAAACAGTCCAGCAAGGTTTACGGCTGTGTACGTGAAAATTTAAAAAAAACCTCGGACCTGTAAACTTGTGTTTTCAGGGGGACACGTTTCACTATTAATTTCATCCCTGTAACTAACCCCCCCCCCCCTCCCCCTAGCGGGGGAGGCTACTGCCCTTGTTTTTTCAAATGAGAATGGGTATGTTGTGATACATCTTTCTTCTCTTTAAAATGGCGCTTTGTTTTGTAAAATTTTAAAGAGAATTTAATGCCCTTTAAAAAGATGTATCACAACATACCACAGGGCCAACACTCCATTCATAAATCTGTTCGAAAGTGAGTTTGTGATTGTTTGAAATGTTATTGAAAATCAGTAATGGGTGGAAGAGTGACAAAACATGTTGGTCTCCCTAATGGCAACAATGTTGAAGTCTGGTTAAATCAAAGATCTTACAAGGTTAAATCCAATAACGTTTAAAAGGTTATGGAGCGCTCTTCATTGTGTCGGAGCGGAGCTAGTCTGGGCAAAAAGCCCAACAAGGGCGTATAATTTACTTTGAGATTCTTTACGTTTAACTATATTTTCTATTCAAAAAGTGTAGTTTCGAATATTGGATATTTATAAAAAAGATAGAAATATTGATCCAGTTTTTATATACAGTGTATCCAAGGATGGATTTAACTATTTATGCTTAGCATCAATATTTTTGGTGTATTCATTACTGGATGATACTCTCCAGATATAAAAGTGTATATTTCTAGCCAGATTGTTATATTTATCACTAAGACATCTTGCAAAATCCCAATTAAAAATTTGTAAATTTGACAATTACAACTGGTTTAAGGCCACTAAGGCGTATTGTACACTAAAGTGATTAATTAAATAAGTAAATTAAAATAATATGTACCTAAACAAGTTAGATCAAATATATAAAAATAAATAAATAAATTATATAAAACCTGTCTTCACGTACTTGTTACACTGCAAACGTTGTTTAAATATAGAAAAATAAAGATGTAAAATATTTTGATGGGACTGTTCCTTTCTTCAGTATTTTATTCCCATGTACATTACCTACATAATCTTCTTTTGTGAAGTATTTCTCACAAATAACTGTTGTATCACCTGGACTATAATTATTCCTTCTAAGGGCATGTATCCAAATTTGCCGTAGGCTACGGCCCTTTAGTATCATAACGAAGTGGATAAACATTTGGTACATTCTTAAAAAAAACCGAATTTTCATAGTGATGCAAACTCCAAATCAAATTTCTAAATATATTTACTAACCTGTGAAATTTTAATTTAACACCATTGCATCTTCTAGTGAAGTATTTTATGGCCGCACAAGACTCAACCATCTTGTAAATGCAAGATTTATATTAAGAAATAAACCAACTCGACTGCTTTTTGCCCGGACTAGCACCACGGACCGGTCCATAACCTTTTAAACGTCAATTGTGAGTCAGAAATCATATCAATACAATCATATTAAAACATAACCATACTTACCGAAGAAAAGATAAATCCTTGCTTAAATGAGCCACTCTTTTACAAACTATACATGAATGCACCATCATTGTTTATAATAAAGACGATTTTTCACCAATACTCACAATAAAATAAAAACAACCAAGTATATAAACACTCCCTTAAAAGCGGTTAGTAGCGAGGTAGCGAGTAGCAACAGTGCATTCTTCTTCCATTGATAAAGTTTGATCGTTTGCCGTCGAGCGTAGTATCTTTTAACTTGATGTTGTCAGAGTGCAGTCGGTTTATTTCAAACTTTTATGTATAATAATAATATTTTTTTTCTAAATCTCTCAAGGCCTATTCACAATTTATATTAAAATTATTGGGAAATAAATTTATTTTAAAAGCAATTTCGGATTAACCTTAAACCAGTTGCAATTGTCAAATTAACAAATTTTTAATTGGGATTTTGCAGATACCTTAGCGATAAATAGGACAATCTGGCTATGCTGCAAGCATAACAGCAAGGTGGGGAGTGCACGTTTACAGTCCTTACGTCGACTTCAAATGTAAACATTTCTATCTGGAGTTTGTAAGATCTTTGCAACATACCCATTCCCATTTGAAAAAACAAGGGCAGTAGCCGCCCCCGCTAGGGGGGGATTGAGGTGGTTACAGGGATTAAATTAATCCTGAAAACACAAGTTTACGGGTCCGAGGTTTTTTTTTAATTTTCACGTACACAGCCGTAAACCTTGCTGGACTGTTTTCGACGGGCCACCCTGTATATGTCCAATGGATTGGAAAATCGGGTACTATAAAATGGCCGTCGAACAGCCCAGACCTAACACCCTGTGATTTTTTCTTTTGGGGTTATATTAAAAATATTGTTTATAATAAACCGTGTTATTCGTTGAACGAACTGTATATTAGAATTGAAAACGCCATCCTTCAGATTCAAACTAATAGAGAAGTTTTGTTAAATATTAATAGTCACATTGTAAAAGTGTTTCTTAAATGTATCGAAAATGTAGGTGGTCCTGTAGAGCAATATAGATTATGAAATAATTATTATATAATTCTAGTTATTAAATTAATGTTATAAACTTTTGTTATTTTCTAGTTATGCCAACATTAATCAAATTGTTTTTCTACTACTCACTTGAAGAGCATAATGAATATGTGTGTTATATTTTTGAGATCGGAAGAAAAGGCGCCATCTAATGCGCTTCTGATATATCGAGTGTCCCATTTAAAAAAAAATAATAATTACTTTTCGGTGTGACATATGACACCTACTGTCAGTTTCGACAACACTCATAAAAACTTAGTTAAAATGCTACATCTTGTGTTTTGAATGAACGCGCTAACTCAAAATACAAAAAAGTACAGGCTCTTAAAAGTGGGACGAACTAAATTGATAACCCTATACAGCAATTAATATTTTAGGAGAAGCATGGGCCGTGGCATAGTCGGGTTTGTGAGCGGGGGGCATTTTGTCATATCGTTCTTTTTTATTCCCCCTTCAGTCAACAATTAAAGTAACTGCTTTGTAGTGGAGTCGTCCTGGCGAAATAAACGGCTCGAAAATCCCTTGACGAAATCGAGTAATTTTTTTTCCCAAATCGATACAGTAGGATCCCCTCGACATTCTGAAATGATTTGTGTAGGGGGGGGGGGGGGGGGGGGCACGCCCCGTAAATCTAACCTACAACGGGAAATTGAAAATAGCTCAGCCGGTTTAAATGTGAAAGGCAAAATTGAAGAGCTTGACAGAGCGCGTAAGCTCGAATAAACCCGACCCCGATATCGCAATGAGTTCGCGAATTAACGCGATTTTCACTTGCAAAAACAATAAAATTTAATTAATTATTTTATCAGTGTTAAAAATAATGACTTTCAATATGCATTTAGTGGTTTTAATCAAGAACGGTGCGTCTGATGAGAAAAACTCAAGAGACCGTTTTCATGGAGAATTGAACAGACCAATCAGAAAAAATATCCACATGGAAAAATATCAGTGGCGTGCCATCTTTTTTGTAAAAAATATCAAAGGACATGTTTGCAGCGACCCCACTGGTGGAACAATTGAATAACTTTTCTAACTAAAATTTGAGGTTTTATATCCTATTAACACATGCCAAAATTAAACAAAATATCTAAATTATTTTCGGAGATGGCCATTTCTTGTATGCCGCGCCCAGCGCGCATTTGGGAAAATCTCACCTCTTAGCTGATAAAAAAATGAACAAATTGAATCCGGCCTGATCCCCGTAGCTCGATTAATAAACTACTTATTAGCATTTATGTAAAAAATTTCCAATCCTCGTTGCTCCCCTCCTAATTGCCCCACCAACCCCAGCCTCCGGCCCATCAAAGTACTCAGTATCACCCATTAATTCGCGAAAAAATGATGCCCCAACTCCGCCCCTTCTCGAAATATGATTAATTAAATTTTATTGTTTTTGCAGTTGAAAATCGCATTAATTCGCGAACTCATTGAGATATCGGGATCGGGTTTATTCGAGCTTATGCGCTCTGTCAAGCTCTTCAATTTTGCCTTTTCACATTTTTTTTGTCGATTGGGGAAAAAAAATTACTCGATTTCGTCAAGGGATTTTCGAATACCGGAACGACTCCACTATTGTTAGGTATTTAGTAGTAAATTGTAGGAAGGTCAATAAGCGGGGGGTGGGGGCACTTGCCCCCCTTGGGGCTACGGCACTGAGCATTGGATCCCTTTCATCTACTGACCGTAATTAAAATATAGCATTTAGGAATTTTAAATCCGTCACAATCGGTCGTTGTTATTATAGCCTTCATAAAAAAACGTCGAAAACTATTCCTGCCTGATTTTTTTTTATACAACGTTCCATTCGAACCGCCAATTTATTATAAATCAACACGCGCATTTGGTAATTATAAAAAACATTTCATCAAAAATTTTCTGTGGGCAAGGTTAGGACCGCCATGGTCTTAGGTGTGAAGACCTTGTGCCGTGGCCTCGTTGGAGACCTCGCCGTACCAAGGTCTACCGCGAAAGTACTTCTTCGTCGGCTAACCTAGTGCACTACCTTGTCGAAGATTACGATCGCCGAAATATAAGTGTCGTGTCTTTTTTTAGATTTTTTCCGTATGATACGTCAACTTGGAGCAGAAATATTCTCAAGTCACACAAGTCAACAGACACAAAATACGAATTTTTACAAGAGAAGCATTTTTTTGACACTGTAATACAGATTTACGAAGACGAATTCATACGAACAATGTTTTGATATAGGGTGTTTGTTTTATCAATAACAAGAGTGGCCGCTTTCATGTAGAACTGACTGTAGGACATCCCCTAGCACGTACTAACCCTTCAAATCGAAGAACCGGAATAAATTATGTTGATAATTTTTATTTAAAATGTCTAGGTTATATTGAACGCTGTAACTGTCATCATTTTCGCTCATTATCAGAGCCGCGTAAAATGTAAAACGAATTTTATCGGTGTTAAACAAATATACACCGTGTACAAGATAAGGAGGGCCAGTACGGGGATCTCGGAAACCGTAAGAGACACTAAGTCGGTTAAATGGAGGTAAAGTTGCGCATTTACGTGCCTAATAATATTCCGTTTCGAAAGTTTTAAAATTCCAAGTAGTTCCGGAGATATATAGGGAAAAAACCGAAATTCTGAAAAATCGTTTTATTGTTTTCCTGGGTTCTTTTGAGATCGAATTCTAAAGTAAATTGCACTTTTACATTGCCGTTCTTTCAGCTCTCTCTAATAGCGTTAATTGTTTCTTAATCCGACCAGTCGTCTTCGAAGGGCCATTATCAACTTTCTTGTTTTAAATACGGTCCTGTTTTCCTGATATTGGTATTTGAGAGATTTTTTTCTTCCGAACGCAACGATGTATGACACATTGTGATTTAATGACGTTTCGAGGGTTTTTTGAACAACATCATCATCGGTCCTGTATTTCTCCAATTTTATAAATACTATCTCATAAGTAAGCTCCATATTTTTACTTCTGTTGGACTAGTTCAATAAATAACAATTAATTTAATAATAAACCACAAATAAGTGAACAAGAAAAACATACCACAACAGAAATAAAACGAACAACGAAAAAAGTAAGGAACTACATAATCAGGTGTTCCATGGCCAGCACGTTCGCCTGATATGACACCGTTAGATTTTTTCCTCTGGGGGTATGTCGAAAATTATGTTTATAAACACAACTTCGAAACAGAAGACGAACTTAGGAGGTTGGTGATTGAAGCCTTTCAAAGTATTACGGCAGAAATGTTGTCAAACGTTTTAGAATCGACAGACAAGATGTTATTTGGGCTTAGAAAATAACGGAAATCATCACCTGATTATGTAGTTCTTTACTTTTTTCGTTGTTCGTTTTATTACAGTTTTGGTATGTTTTTGTTCACTTATTGGTGTTTATTATTGAATTATTTTTTGTTCACTTATTTGTGGTTTAGTATTAAATTATTTGTTATTTATTGAACTAGTCCAACATAAGTAAAAATTTAGCTTACTTATGAGATATTGTTTATAAAATTAGGAGAAATACAAGACCGTATCCCAAAATTTCCTGATGTTGTTCAAAAAACCCTCGAAACGTCATTAAACCACAATGTGTCATACATCGTTGCATTCGCAAGAAAAAATCTCTCAAATTCCAATATCAGGAGAACAGGACCGTATTTAAAAAAAGAAAGTTGATAATGGCCCTTCGAAGGCGACTCGTCGGATTACAAAACAATTAACGCTGTTAGATAGAGTGGAAAAAGTGGCAATGCAAAAGTGCAATTTACTTTAGAATTCGATCTCAAAAAAATCCAGGAAAAAATAAAACGATTTTTCAGAATTTCGGTTTTTTCCAGATATCTCCGGAACTACTCGGAATTTTAAATCTTTCTAAACGGCATATTATTAGGTACGTAAATGCGCAGCTATACCTCCATTCAACCGACGTCGTATCTCTTACGGTTTCCGAGATCCCTGCACTGGCCCTCCTTATCTTGGACACGGTGTATATGCTTATAATTATTATAACCTATTTAAGTCGGGGAATTTTTGGATTATTATTGTTATAATTTAACATTTTTTTTATTGTTTTAGATTATTACACGTAACGAGAGAGGAATACGAGGTTACTGTACTGCAATGTTATTGGCATTTGACAAACACTTCAACCTTATCCTCGAGGAGGTCGATGAGGTCTGGCGGAGGTCGATTAAAGTCAAGAAAAATTCTGTATTAGGTATTCGTCCTTAAATTTTGTACGAGTCTCTATTGTTCTGCGCTATATCTATCGTGTTCTCTTGTTTCGTACACGTCGAAAAATTTTATTGTTGAAAAAAACCGATGAACGAGTACTTGATACTCGAGCCATTTTAATAATCGAGTGCATCGCTTGAAATTCCAATTCACCAAGCGATTACGTCACCGACTGCTCGACTGGCAGCCTAGCCGTTTACATGTACTCAGGTAGGCTATTTAGCAGGCATGTAACTACGGGTGGGCACAGGTTTAGCTAAAAAATTGTAGTAGCCACCAAAAAAATTCCAGAAATTTATTTATTTGTGAATAATGAATTTTTACCACGTGTCTCGATACGAAACAAAAAAACTGCTAAAAATAACCCAAATATGTATTTATTGTTCGAGTTTATTCTTGTGCTTTTTTAAAACAAAAAGTATTACCAAGAGTTATTTTTCTTCACATCTTTCTCAATCTACGAGCATAAAATAAATAAATATTTAAAATGGCTTGTCACATTCTTCCACTTTAAATTATCAGGTGCCCACTGTGAGCCCTTCAAAAATGTAGGCTTGGTTACGCGACTGGCAAAATAAGAAAATAGGTGATTATTTTTTTAATTCATGTTAATAGTTACCTAAAAGTTCCTGTTTAAATTTAAGAATGTTTACTTTTGGTTACCAAAAAATTTGTCGATACCTGTTTTGTTAACTATTTTGCTCGTTTTCTTATTTTCCATTAACATTTTCTATAATGTTTGTTATTTTTAAGAAGTCTTCTCGAGTTTAATAATAAAATGTTCCTGTTTAGATTTAAACAGATTACCAACGAATTTTTCTAAATATTTTGTTAACTATTCTGTTCGTTTTGTTATTTTTATTTACAATTTCTATTACCTATTATGATATTTTTGAGAAGTTTTCTCGAGTTTATAGTAAATACAAATTTTAAAATTATATCCTTTAATTTTTTAATATTTACAATCGGAGACCTAAACTACGCCGCTGACTAGCCAGTTAAAACAAAACTTTACAAAACCCGTGTCGCGATGACTCCGCTAAGGGATTTGTCATACTTTTTTATATGCACCTTCTTGTTTATGTGTCTTTAAGCAAGACGTATGTCGTGTTACCTGCTCAGCGTCAAACTCGAACGTCGCCAATCGGCATATTCCGGATCGCGCGTAGAACGAAGGTCGGGTATCAAGTGCCATGCGATATTTTTCGGTTTTTCCCCTGAATTTATAACTAGAGTATTTCCTATCGAGCGAAAAACTGTTCGAATATACGAGCAGTTTTTTAACTCGATCGCACTACAGCGGTACATTTCCGTCGGCGTCAAGCGAAGCTCGGGTATCGAGTGAAAGATAATAAGTGACGAGCGACGGTTTTCGCCTGAATGGATAACTCGAGCGGTTTTTTAATAATCGAGCGATGTCGGTTATTTCAATAATCGAGTAATCAAGCGGTTTTTCGCTCGAGCGATCACAACACTAAAAAATTTACCTGAAATATTCTTGTTATTGCACGATTTTTAATTTTTCTGTCCTTGCTAACTAAATCGTTACAATTTTCACGATGAGAAGCTAAAATGTGTTTTTTTTCAGATTTAACAACTGAGTCCAAAGAAAAATATATAGACAATTCCAGAAATCATGTGAAACCACCACGAATAGAAACGAAAAAAATTAGCAAAAATACCGAAGAATGTAGAAGACACGTCGATCAAATGATGATGAGAGGCGAGCACGTCGTTCTGATTTGTACACCATCGGAGGTTAAAAAAGAAAGTAGTTGAGAGGAATTTTTACATTGGCAAAGCCTGCGGTGTTTTCCATATCCAATTGGCGATTTATCGTAAGAACGACGACCTCTGGTGTAGATTTTAGAAGCCCTAGTGGTTGTGAACTAGAGGTTACTCTAGTCTTCTGTTAACATTTTGACAGCACCACGAGTTTTGTCTTGACAGTTGTTCAGCTGTTCTGGCCTACTCCATTAACTAAACACAGACAGCGTCGAGAGTTTTGGAGTTCTTGATTGGCGGGCATCCAATGGACTTCTTGGTACGCCATGGGCTTATGTGTTTTGTCAAGTTTCCATTAGGAGATATATTTTTTAAATTTAAAATATTGCAGCTTTAAATTAAAACAACATTTCATCATATCTTTTAAAAAGAAGAGGAGATAATTTGCCATTCGACATGGGCTGTACCTATACAGCAGGCAAATATGAATTTAAAACAGTTTGTTTCCTATCACTTATTATATTATATTAATTCTATGAACACGCTTGTATTTGTATGCTTTGATATCTTTTGCTATATATCAACATTAAAATAATCTACCTAATCAAGTTTTACAATATACATTTATTAATTAATTACAATTACAACAATTTCCTTTTTTTACGTAAATATTCTCTCAATATTTTGCTTAAGCAGCAGTCCAAATCAGTGTGAAAAATACACGTTTCGGTGTAGAGATGTGCACTGTGCAGGCCGCATCACTGCTGTACGATATCGTTCTAATGCATTTCTTCTGTAAGTACTTTGCGGAGTTAAAATATACCATTGTGACGCCCGTCGCTCGGCGTAAAAAATCTTCTAACAGCCGTATTAGAGTCGGCATTTTTTTCTCTTGCGCCTGCAATGGCAATTATAATTGAGCGGAATCATGCGCAGTACACCGTTGTCGAGCAGCTGGCGCAATGCTTCTTGCATTGCGAGAATGGAATCCGTATTACTGTCGGCAATTTGCTCTTGTGGTAATTAAAATTGCACGGAATCATGCTCAGTACACCGTTCTCGATCAGCTGGCGCACTTAGTCTTGCATTGCCAGAACATGCGCCATTTTAATTGCCATTGCCGCTGCGAGTCTGATGGGTAGGATGGATTATTCTGGTATTTTTAACTGTTTATTAGTTTGTGGAAGCAGCTATGAACAGCTAATGGCTATTTAAACTAACTGGTAGTTAAATTAGCAGTTCACATTCACACTTTTTTGAACTGCTATTTATAAGTAGCAGTAGCTGCTTTAACTGGTAATCAAAAGGAACAGGTTTGTCCATTACTAGTTCTGGGGGTATTTTAGGGACTATTACCTACTGTTCTGGTTTTGATTTGTAATATATGTTATTATTAACTAGATGTTGTAATATATATTTATTTTATAACATTTTTTTTCTGTTTAAATATCCATTTTCTTTTGGTGCTTTTATTATCAACATATCCCTAATGGCTTAACGAATTTTTCAAAAAAGTCGTTATTTTTTAACATCTCCGAAAGTACTTTAGATATAATTTCCAATTTTGGTATGTGTTGGACTAAAAAGCACATATTTTAGGTACAAATGCTATTTTATGTATCCGACAGTGGCGTCCCTGCAAACATGATCTCTGATCTGCTCTACAACAGAATAATACACCACTGACATTTTTCTGATTCTGGTCAATTTTACATGCGTTTTTCTCGCCATACTCACCGTTCTGGGTTAGTGGCTTTTACACATGCGTTTTTCTCGCCATACTCACCGTTCTGGGTTAGTGGCTTTTACAACCATTTTTATGAAACAAAATCTATTGATTATCAATGGTAACTCATTAAACAATAATTTACCCGTCTAGTCTCGTATGTTTAATTTTCATAATAAAAACTCTTTAAACACATAATTTATGAAAAGTGCAATTATTTCGAAAACGGCTGCAAATAACTTTTATGCTTGTATTACAAAAAAAAAATACTTCCACTGGATCCAATAGCCAAATAATATACAGGCTGTTCTATTTGAAAAACTTGAGAGAAATTATTTTATAATATGTGTTGTTTTCGAAATCTTATTATGAACACCTTGTATAAAATAGATGTACCCTATTAGATGCATAGTGTCTCTATACCTCTTATCGTGAATTTCACCCAATGATGTAGTTTAAAAAATGATTTTTTATATACAGGATGTTATGGAAATGACTTATTATATTTAAATCGGTGACTCCTAGGGTGTCCTAGAGAAAGTCTACATACTTCTTTTTAAATCGAATATCTAAATACTAAGGTAAAAACCCATTTTACCCACACACTGTCACGCCGTTCCATCTGGATTCAGTTAGCAACAATGTGGGTCACTAGAGTATACTAACAGTGTTGTCAGATCACAGCGCATGTTTCGCCCTTGCTTGGATACCTGCCGCGCGCGACTATCGTTGCTTCAGTATGTTCGAGACTCGGGGTGGAATGACGCTGTTGAGGGTTCCGCGTGCTTAATGTATACGAATTTTAAACGTTTTGTTTGTTGTAGCATTACCCGATTTTTTTTCTATAATAATATGTAATTGATAATAAGAAATATTGTGATGTGATTTCAAATTTGTGTGATATTGCCTATTGTTGGTTCTGTTGCAAAACATACTTTTTGTGTTTCATTTTTTTATGGAATTTAATTATAAAACGGATTATAAGATCGTAGTTTTTTTTTAAGTTTGAAAAAGAAGTGATAACGCGGGTCAAAGACGTCTTATTGTCAAAAACTGAACACGTGCATTTACAATTCTGTGTTGCAATATATGACAACACCGCCTCAATAAACTACTGATTGCGAACGTCCTCAGTAGCGACCACGTAAATTTTCAGATTTCATATAAAGTGTATATTTCGTACAATAATTCAAAGCGCCATTTAAGGCAATTTTTCTTGGATTTATTTTCATCTCAGGATTTGCCGGTTTAAATATAATAAGTCATTTCCATAACACTCTGTATATATTGTTCCTAGAACTCCACAACAATTTTTGTTTTTAATTTATTGCTCTTAAATTACTGAAGCAAATTAAATAAAATTTTAGGCATTTATAAAGCACACTAATACGAACATAAATATGCAATAAAATACTGGGTGTCCCATTTAAAAACGTAAAACTTTGTTATCCGATCTTTTTGTCCATTCTGTATATGGGAACATATTGCCCTGAAAGCCTATGATACAATATAAATCACCCATATGAATGAAATTCCTAACTTAATTCAGTGGCGGTTCTTCCACAGGAGGACATGCGCACGTGCACCCCCAAAAAAAAACGAATAAAAAATATTAATTTATATTCATTGAATATTATTTATCGTATAAAGTCCGACCCTCCCTAATATTTTATTGTACCGTCAAACTAAAAAAGTCCGACCCTCCCTAATATTTTATCATCTCGTCAAACCAAACTGTATAGATCCGGCAACCGTGCCTCGGTCGACGTAAATGACGATTATGACGAGACTTGCTCGCACGTGCGGTTAAGTAGTGTAGTTTCTCTGTAGCAACAACAAAAAAATTTATAGAGGGTATTCCAAACTTAAAGAGGCTGTTATTGATCAATTTTGTACAATTAAGAACCGAAGAATGGACTTTACGTTTAAGCACTATTGTGTATGGTCGAGAAATGTTGTGTATTTCGATAAATGATACTCGATATGATTTTAAACCATTTTATTTAAAGATTTAAACTAAAAAACTCTGAAAATATGACGAATGCCAACTTGTCAGCCTCGTGGCTCGATTCGTTCTCGTCATAAAACAGTTAACTATTGTTCTCGTCTTGGTTGCGCCTAATGACGTAGCCGTAGATGGCTTAGTGGTATTAGACATCATTCGGTTTTCTTGATAACTCGTAGATGGCGCTGGTAGTATTGGACATCATTCGGGTTTCTTGATAGCTCGTAGATGGCTTTAGTAGTATGGACTAGTGCTAGGAACCAAACTCGGATAATTCGACTATCCGAATATTCAAATACTCAAATATCGAATATTTTTAAAAAAAATTATTCATTTGTTCGACTATTCGAATACTCAAAAACTGAATATGAATATATTCGACTATTCAAATATTCAGATACTCAAATACGGAATATTTATTCATATATTCGAATATTCAGATATTCAAATACCGATTATTTTTATTAAAAATTATTCATATGTTCAAATATTCAAATATTTCAATACTTTGAATTGGTCACAACTTTACTGTCATCTGAATCTCAACCTACTCTGTCCCTAGTTATGCCCATTTTAAAGTCTAATTGAAAATTTTATTTCAAAGTCTGGAACTGATGAATCACAATGTTTAACAAATATGAAACATGTATTAAATAGGGAATTTGATTCCAGATTCAAAGAAATTTGTGGTAATGTTTCCGTTAATAAGGGAGGGGATATTAAAATTTTTGATTTAAGTACGTTTATGGATCCACGATTTAAAAACAAAGAACGATTTTTTGGAGCGCTATTTATGGTTAAATTACACTTTAAGAATTTATTAGAATTGGATGACGATTTATTGGATAATGAAGTCTACCGAAATGCAGCAAAGAAAACTGCCTTAGATATTTTATTTCCTAATGAACAAGTGGTCTCAGATGAAGTAGATTTGTATTGTGCAGAATCAATTTTGCCAAAAAATATGTCTCCACTTCAGTTGTGGAAGAACAGTGAAGATAAATATCCCAGCCTAGCAAAGTACGCAAAAAAATATCTTTGTATACCAGCAACTTCAGTGCCCTCTGAGCGATCATTCTCGAATGCTGGAACTATAGTCAGCGCAAAACGGGCGTGCCTAAAATCTGAGAATGTAAAGAAGATTTGTTTTCTTAGTACCAATTTATAAAATAAGTTTTATCTTTGTTCTATTTTCTATTTCCCTCTTGTCGTCTTTTCATATTTAAGAAAATATTTTTATTCTGTTAGAAAATACTTGTTTCTTGTTAAAAACGAGTTAATTGTATTAAATAAATGTCGTATCTTAATGGTTTTTTTTATAAACAAATACCATTTCTGTTCACTAATACGTATGTATTAATGGCATAATATATTATATACTTCCTCTTTATAGGCCAATTCTTAAACGTTTTCATTTTTTAAATATGTAGAAGCTAAAACTCTAAAACATTAACAATAAAATATTCGATTTCGTAAATATCCGCTAATTTAAATTCTCGAATATTATTTGATTATTCTAATTTGAATATTTGAATACTTGAATATTTGAATATATGAATGAATACTCGTAGATGATATTCGAATATTGAATAATTTGAATATTTGAATAATAAATTAAGTGAATATTCGAATACTTAGATTTCAAAAATTCCGAGCCCTAGTATGGACTGTATAAATATTGTTACGAGGGTTGAATACGACGACGTTAAGATCCGACAGCCATACACACTAAGAAAACCTTTCTTATTTTCCAAAAGTTGTATTTCCTTGTGTAAAATTAAAAAATAAATAAAAATATGTTTTACCTAACGCATTTTCTTATTCCTTTTTTTCTTTCTACATTTAAAACGCCTAGAAAGTAATCGTTTGGTCGTTACACAAAAATAAAATTTTTAAAATAATTTCACCATACTTGTGAACCCCCTCTATCACAGGTCATGAGCCGTCACTGCTTAATTCGTATAGGAGCTATGAAAGCCCTACTGCAGGACCGCGTATAATAAATAATATGAATTCGCGACAGTCTGTATAAATACGGAACCCTGATGCACAGCGCGGCATAAACATTTCAAGGCTCTCGTACCAGCTAGATTTATGCGTTCTATTACTTTACTATTAAATATTAAGACCTCGTCGTGCATTATATCGCATGTCCTTACTATCAAAAATAGTTTACGAAGTTCCAGTGAAGTAGATTTTAAAATACGACTCATATACTCACTAATTTATTTTCTGTAACCGATAAATAACAATTTATTAAGTATTTAACAACGGATTTCTGAAGGATTTCGCGAACGTTTATGTTATTTTGTTATTTAAACTTTCATAAAATCCTCATTTATTTTAGTATGGGTAATTATTGTTTAATGTCGCATACATGGTGACAAGATGTTATGACAAAAGTATCATATTCCTCATATCGTACAAGAACAATAGGATATCGTTATATCTGGCGATGACTCTGGATCCGGCCAGTTTTTTCAATATCAGGTTCGGCTCTCATATATATATATATAAAGTATATTGCTAATACCATCTGCAATTATGTCCCCGCTATGGGCATCGAAGGGGGCGTTGTGAGTTTGCGCAGTTCGGAAATTTGCTTGTGAAAGTAGACCGGATTTCAACTTTTTTAATGTAAATTTCACTGGTTAGTTAGGAAAAATATTGCAATCAAAATTTCGATTAGTTCGATTTAAGAAAGCGTTCCATGCATACGATTTCTGACGATATGATGATCTGACGGTGCAATGATTGGTGTAAACTTTTGGTGCCAAATTCCGTCCGAATATTTCTAACAATCGACACGAGGAGCTTTATTTTAACTTTCATCCGACGTCGTATGCTTCTTAACCTCACTTTTTTCTAAACCAAAAATTAAGATGAATGACTAGGATATTGACTATTTTGGGAATTATTATCAGCTACTAATGCACCAAATTTAAAATACATTAATTTTAAGGTTATGTAGTGACCACATATATATTATATTGTATACGAGTGACACTCTCTTCTTTTTTTACAAGTTTTTTAGTGCCAAACAAGCCACTAACCTACCAAACAGCGAATCGAATCATCAGAAATTAAAAACTCCTTTACAAAAATTGTTGTAAGGTAATAAAAGTTTATAAGCACTAATATACCGACAACAATGTGGATAAACCACTTTTTATTCTGTAATTTGAAAAAGCATCCAGAACCAAAGATGGCGACGAATAACAACAAACAAATAATGTCGGGCCGGCTCTGACGCGATCGATAAAATTTCCACCCTACTGCGCAAACTCAATAGGCTCGCGCCACCTCCCACAGCGGGGACACTTTTTGTATTTTCGAACGTACGTATTGGCAAGATACTGTTTATATACAGGGTGCCCCAAGTAAAGTGGCCTATTAGAAGTATCTCGAGAACTAAATGAGATTTTATTTTGAAAATTTGGCTGTGGCTATAAGAGATGGTTTTCTACGTTTCTAAAATATTTTGGATGATGCGGTGTTGCCGGATCATACCGAAAGTGGTAGCAACTTCGGAATTTTAAATGAATTACCCTATATATTATATATTTTTTGGAATCTAGGTAAAAATCTAAAACAGTTTTCTGTATAATATCATATACCTATCTTTAAGAGTTTTTGAAATATAAATAATTTTGTGATTTTTTAACGCCGTATCGGGACCTGAAAAGAAAATCGTATCTTTTTAGCAGTTACAGCTAGGAAGCTGAAATTTTGACAATAGTTACACAAGACCATCGCAATTTTATAATTTTGAACAGTATTGAATTCGTTTTATACAGGGCGTCTCCAAAACAATATTTCTGAGGCAGATGAATTATTGCAAAAATCTTATTTTTTTTAAATGGGACACCCTATATTTGATATGTTTTGCTAATAGAGGATGAAATTTTCTATCTAATGATATTATGTGTTCCTATACCTATCTTCACTATTTTCGGACTTATAGCGAAATTTAAAAATTATCTTATAAAAATATATTTTTTGATAGTGTGGTTGGCTGTGGAATGGATTCATAGAAACAAAATAATGAAAAATCCATTTGACGTTATGTCTGAGTTATTGTAATAAAAATGTCTAATTCACATTATTCGAGCTTAGATATTTTAAGTTTATTTTATATTCATGGGGAGTGTGCTAGAGTTTTATCTAGAACTTGCAGAAAATTTAATGAACTGCATCCTGATGCAGCTCCTATGACTCCCTAAAAGTTGATTGGCCGAGGCGGTCCATGGAAATGGCCCCAAGGTCTCCGGATCTTACCCCCTAGAATTATATCTATGAGATAGGATTAAAGAAATAGTATACAAGACACCCGTCACAACAAGGGAAGATTTAGAAAATCAAGTACGAACAGCTTTGGGATCTCTAGAGAAGAAAGAAATGAAAGAGGTGACAAATGAACATGTTATAACCACAATTTATGAATGTTTAAGAGCGAACGGAGGGCATTTTAAACAATTTAGTTATTAGTTATTTTATTGATGTAATTTTCATTTTGTTTATTTATTTATTAATAAATTCCTTATTGGTTAACTATTTTTTTTTACAACAACACAGACATAACGTCACATGGATTTTTCATTATTTTGTTTCTATGAATCCACAGCCAACTACCAAAAAATATATTTTTATAAGATAATTTATAAATTTCGCTATAAGTCCGAAAATAGTGAAGATAGGTATAGGAACACATAATATCATTAGATAGAAAATTTGATCCTCTATTAGCAAAACATATCAAATACAGGGTGTCCCATTTAAAAAACATAAGATTTTTGCAATAATTCATCTGCCTCAGAAATATTGTTATGGAGACGCCCTGTATAAAACGAATTCAATACTGTTCAAAATTATAAAATTGCGATGGTCTTGTGAAACTATTGTAAAATTTTCAGCTTTCTAGCTGTAACCGCTAAAAAGATACGATTTTCTTTTCAGGTAACGATACGGCGTTAAAAAATCACAAAATTATTTATAATTCAAAAAGTCTTAAAGATAGGTATATGATATTATACAGAAAACTATTCTAGATTTTTAACTAGATTCCAAAAAAAATATAATATATAGGGTAATTCATTTAAAATTCCGAAGTTGCTACCACTTTCGGTATGATCCGGCAACACCGCATCATCCAAAATATTTTAGAAACGTAGAAAACCATCTCTTATAGCAACAGCCAAATTTTCAAAATAAAATCTCATTTAGTTCTCGAGATACTTCTAATAGGCCACTTTACTTGGGGCACCCTGTATATGTGGTTCGGCCATATTTTCTAACGGATCCGGCCGGAAGTGAGTTCAAAAAAAATGTTTTGTAGAAACAGAACCACAGTGACACAGAACTGTTTTATTTAACGAGACTTGATTAAAACAAAATACAAACCCTGAAACAAATTACATAATAAATAAATAATAATCTGTAACACATTAATATTTGTAATTAATTATTATTATCATGACCTTTTTTGTTTAAAATTGAATGGTAATTAATAAAAAAAATATTTGTTTCGAAAATGTCAATGGTGTAATATAATTGTTTGGATAAAATTTTTATTGAGTACCTACGCCACTGACTTGAGAAAAAAAATTTTTAGGGTCAAAAAATATGTGGTTTTATGTCATAATAGTATACACCAAAATTTAGTGAAATTTCCTAGATTTTTGATAAATCCCAAAAATAAGCAAGTCAATATTTTATGCGAACGTTTAGCCAAATATACTGAGTTTTTTCTAATCTAAAACTGGATTCGTAAAGTTAAAGGATTAGAAAACGCTATGAAAAAATTGCGTTAAAAAATATAATGTTATAAGAATAATAATAACAATTTCAAATATGAACAATTTTCAAATTTTTGTCACAGATCTTCCTGAAACTTGTTGATACCCCAATCGACATGTCAGGCAATCTAAATATCAATAAATTAACTAATTGATCAGCTGATGACTCTCGTCTCTTTCTAACCTGCCAAAAAGCGGCATATTTTTAAATTAAATTGATAGCAATATAGATGGCTCTGATTGCTAATTTGGGATTGTTTGGGATCCTCATCTTAATACCCTGTATACAGTGGCGGAACTTCAAAATTTGGGCCCCCCAGCAAAATTATTTATTGGGCCCCCTATAAAATGATTTAAAAAGTGACAACATTATTCTTTTCTGAATAACTTTGTTGTTTAAAATTACTTTTAAACCAAATTTCCAGGAAATATTTACAAAAGTATAAGTTCTCGTAAAATTAATTTAAAAATACATAAGATCGAATAATTAGAATATCCTACAGGGCAGGTTAAAATTAGAAGTTACTTTAAACAAGTCGCAAAAAAAGTTTTTAATTTAGACTCACAATGCCCCCCCCCACCTTAAATTATTTGTTTAGAAATAGGAACTTTGCATTCAATTAAAAATACTTACGGTGTCATAAAAACTTGAAAACGTTGTAGTTGTTAATTTCTTGTTACTATAAACATTATCCAGGACCTATTTTCCTGCTAGGCCCGGTGGGTCTGGGCCTGGGGCCCCACTTTCAAAGGAGCTCAACACTTGGCTTGCGCGACACTAACTTATTCAACACAAACAAGACAAAAACTTAATTTATTTGCAAAACGAATAGGTACCTATGCTTTTTTATTACAAAAAAAAGGTTCTTAAAATCTAAGGCGATCGACAGATGTGTAGGAACTCCTTTTCTTGATGATAGTGTAAAATCATAATAAATTAGTGTTGCGTAAGAAAAAGACACTTTTTGAAGTGCCAAAGGGCCTGGCATTCCGTAACGGGAGGCCACTTTGGGCCGAGCCCCCCCCCCCCCCCCCCCCGCGTTGCATGGTCTTGCTGCATAGTATGAACTGTTAGACTTTTAGAATCCTTCAATCCTATTTTCCTGGTAACTCGAAACCCTTAATTAAATACACCCTACCACTTTGCATCTTCGTTTCATTACTTTTCAGTTTACTCGGCGACCGTGACACAGAAATTTGCAAATAAAAATAGCGGTAAAATGCACATATAAAACGAAAATATAGAACTGTTTTTGTAGTACTTTCTCTAAACGACGAGTGGATCCTAGCGTTAAAACAATTTCGATAGTTTTAGCATCGTCACGTTGTTGAAATTACTATATAATCATTATTTCGTTTAGTTTATGTTCTAATCGCCCGTCAAGATACCCAGACTTAGGGTCCATTGACTCTTTAAACAACACATATTTTCTTAATAAAGTGACAACTACTGATGGCAACAAGCCATAGATTGGACAATATCAAAATACAGAATTAGAAGTATAATAAGGTACCTATTTTAGTGTTCGCTGCTAAAATAAAAAATGTATTTTAGTAAAATCATTTTTTTTTATGATCAAACACAAGCACTATAGGAAAAATTTTTTAGGGCACTCCGGGAGTGGTGCGTGTGCGCAAAAAGCGATTCACGTTGGTTTTGAATGGTTGAAGTTATATTCGTTGGGAGAAACGACCTCGGGAAGGTCGTTCTATAAGGATGAAGTCCTCCAGATGAGATGAAATAATTCTTAAATAAGAGAGTACTAAGCTTAACCACATATGGATGGGCGGCAGTGGTTCGTCGTGTATTTCTGCTATTCGTCGCTCTGGGCGGAATTAAGAGGGCAAGGTCAGCCGAGCACCTTCCATGAAAATATCTGTAAAAGAGAGTCAAATCCCCAACCTGTCTTCGATGTTCTAGGCTGTCGAGGTTCTTCGTCAGCTCGTGGTCTCCAATCAGACGAATGGCCCTCCTTTCGATGGAATCCAGTAGCCGAAGAGTATGTTTGGGTGCAGAGCTCCAGACATGAGAGCAGTACTCTAGTGATGGTCGAATCTGGGCTTTATATAGTGTCAAAAGTTGTTGAGGTGTGCACAACTTTCTGGCTCGGAAGAGTACCCCAAGCTTCTGAGAAGCTATCTTGGCGATTGCCACAACGTGGTTATGCCAAGACATATTTCCTCCCAGATTGACGCCCAGCAAATTAATAGATGAAGCCAGTGGGATTGCGTGTCCGGCCATGACTATATCCGGTTCTGTAATGTTAAGCTTTTTAGAGAAAACTGCTGCCTGGGTTTTCTAGCGTTAAATTCGACTTGGTTACTGTCACCCCAAGCCAAAATTTCCTCGAGGTCTTTGTTGAGGCGTGATACTTCATGCTGTCTGCGAAGATGTGCGTCGGCAGCCGATGTTTGCACATTCAAAGAGAAAGATGAGATAAGTGTGCTATCGTCAGCAAAACTAAATATCGGATTTTTAGTTTTCACTAGAAGGTCGTTAATGTATAGTAAGAAGAGAGTGGGAGACAATATGGACCCTTGAGGAACACCTGCATTGATGGTGAAGGTGTCTGAGAGAAATCCGTCAATCACCACTTGCAGAGAGCGGTCCTTAAGAAAGCTAGACAACAATGCACAGAATCGACTGGGCATACCATAGGATCGCAGTTTACTTAGAAGTCCCTCATGCCAAACACGATCAAAGGCTTTAGAAATATCCAGTGCAATAGCCCGAGACTCCCCATGATGTTCGATTGCGTTGTTCCAAATATGGGTGACATAGGCTAAAGAATCTCCAGTTGATCTGGACTTCCGAAAACCATATTGATGATCGCTGATAAAGTTGAAGCCTTCCAGGTACTTTAGAAGATGGTGGTTAATAGCTTTCTCCATTACTTTTGATATAACTAAAATCAATGCGATTGGTCGATAGTTGTTAGGCAGGGTTCTCTTACCTTTCTTTGGAATAGGCTGGACTCGCGCCGTCTTCTAGCAAGATGGAAATATTCCTTTTTTGTAAGATAAGTTGAAAAGTCTACAAAATGCTGGTGTTAGTTCATCGGCGCATCCCTTGAGAACTATAATAGGAATTTCGTCTGGACCAGAAGCTTTCTTGACGTCGAGCCCTTTCAGGATTCGTTTGACGGGACATAGTGATGCAATAAACACAAGGTATGATATCTATCCGTCCCAATTTTGTTTGGCGATATTTAAAATAAATAGAAAACAAAACTTATCTTATTTTAAGACGAATAAGAATTATCTAGGGAATTATTTTTTAAATAAAAAATGGCGGTATTAACGATAAGACAAAAGACGCCTCCGCAGTTATGATAATTCGTGATTATTTTTACAAAAATATTCATTGACCCATCCTAGATCATATTATTTGCTAAATAAAGTAATTTTAATCTTAATTATTATTTTAATCGTTAAAAACATGGTCGATTAGTCGATTCATTTTTGTGGCGGTCATTGCACCATTACGTCTAAAAATTATTATTTAGTTTATTATTCAGTAGGAGATAATAAGCACGTCATTACTTGTACGGCGCAATGAGCCGAAGGCGAGCAAATTATAGAGTAGTTCCGACATATTTTACTACAGAGCGGCGGCTGGTTGCAAGAGCGCAACCTTGTTTTAGTATACAGTGTGGCACAGAAGGTCGGTACCGGCCATTTTTCTCGTAAACATAAATGGTTTGCATTCGTGGGTGATATATAGGGTGTTGGTCGGTACCCCGGAATGACTCCGGTGCATCGCATTGCAGCGGAAAATGTCTGGGGAAAAAGTTGTTTGGTTTTGAAGGAGGAATAGTTTGCAATTTAAACCACCCCCCATCCCCTCAACCCATGGGCGCGGGTGGGGATAAGTTAAGATTTTCAAATGGCACCCCATATTTTTTATTGGCGTATCGTGTTCTCCGACCAAAAATAAAAATCTTTTGTCCGAAAATTTTTTTTATTCGGGCCCATCCTTCACCAATAATAATAAGAAAGACAAAATCAGAACCGTGCGAAAATCAAATTTTATCCCAGAAATACTATTTTTCTCTGTCTTGTACTAAAAAAAGCCCGTGGAAAAAGTTGTTTGTTGGTTATATCAGATGGTTTAATATTAAAACATAACCATACTTACGGATGAAAAGATAAATCCTTATTTAAATGATCCACTCTTTTACAAACTACATATTGTTTATAAAGCCGATTTTTCCCCAATAATCACAAAAAAAAACACCATCAACCAAAATATATAAACAATCCGTTAGATCACAGCGCCAACGTTGTAATGTTTACGAGATTAGTATTAATTCATATTTTGGCTCCTGGACCGTAGCGCAGTAGTAAAGTAGAAATAGATGTTGCCAGAGTGCAGTTGGATTAGTTCATGATTCGTTTGATACTTTTAAGTATAATAATATTTTTTTAAAGAATCTCTCATCGCCTTTTCAGTTTATATTAAAAAAAAATTTATTGGGAAATAAATTTATTTTAAGAGCAATTTCGGATTAACCACAAACCCAGCTGTAATTGTCAAATTGAACAAATTTTTAATTGGGATTTTACAAGATACTTTTGCGATAAATATGTCAATCTGGCTATGCTGCAATAATGACCGAAAGAGGCGGGCAAGACTGTTTGTATTCGTTGCGTAGGCTAGAAATGTACATTTTCTATCTGTAGTTTGTAACATCTTTGTTACCGAACTTCTGTACCAGACTGCACAATAATCACTAACTTAAATCAGCTTTCTCGTTCATGTCGTGTGTTCGTGGATCCTATTATCACATACCATAATTGAAAATGATATATAAAGTACTTTCGGAGATATTAAAAAAATAAAAATTTCAACATCCTGTAGATAAAAGGTAACACAATGCGTTGAACTCCAGAATCGACATGACTTCAGCAGGCGTCTCGTTTTGAAGCGCACGGCTATCCAACGCGATATGTCTGAGATAGATCGCGTGAACCAGGCGTTCGTCTCCAAATATAAGTTGTCAGATTTTTACAACAATCCGTTTTTCTTTAACCTTTGATATTCAAAGTACATGCTATGTAACAGCAATAAGCAAAATGTAACTTTTCGTGTGGAAAACAGTACTTTTTATCTTTAAATTTCTCATTTTATTTACGGTGAAATAATAACGTTGGACGCTGGTAAAACTAGAAAAACTTAAGAATGGACGACGTAAAATGAAAGTAAAATCGCATGGTTAAAATTAAGTAACCGAAAAAATTATGTTTTCACCAAAAACGGCTATAATATGTCACACTCCGATTATTTTCGGTTAATTTCTTTATTTTGCCGAAATTTTTTAATGGCGAATATAAAAGTGCGATTATTAATATATTTGTTAATTGCTGAATATTGAGATCATCTGACTGTGCTAAAATCCGGTCGCTTTTTTTTGTTTGACCAACTATAAAAAACAAAACACTGTATTTTTATTATTAATAGAAACAGGGTACTCATGTTGGTGCGAGATAGTTATTTTAATAATCAATAAAAACCCCTTGAACTTAGTCAAATCCATTGACTTGTTACAAGTTTTTAAAATTATTTTAAATAAATTACAAATTTGTTGTATAAAAAAGGTCTCCTGTGAAACATTTTACAGGGCTGTCAAAATATTTGGAAAAATCTAAAATTTTGCGTTTCGGTTCTTAGTTTTTCCTGACTTTATTCGAAGAGATGTCCAAAAATAAATTTCACTTCACATTGGGGTAAAAATTTTTTGTACAGGCAACTTTCAGTTCTTAGCATATAACTTACTAAAATAAACTATTTGTCTGTAGAAACGATTATAATTTGCGAAATATATGTTAGTTTTTGCATTTGAACGCAATTTTAAAACTGCAGTATTCAAATTTGAATTTAAAAATGTGTCGCAGGTCACGTGTCCCCAGTCAATAATTTCTTACTTTACCCTTTTATATTTCACGTCATTTTACTACAGTTACTTTTATATATAAATAATTTACACTCCTACTACAATTTGCATTGAAAAAATAATGTTCAAAGATCAACAGTTTAGTTTCTCTAACGCAATTATTAAACAGAAGTTCCGTCCCCGCAGCTGCATGTATCGCCGGTCACGGCAGAAATTGCTCATAAGTAACGCCACTAGAGGTCGGTCTAATAGTTTTACAAATATGAAGGTATGTGTTTGAATTCGTGTAAAGCGTGCTCATGTTTTATTTAAGTTCCTTATTATGTTTATTTAGGTATAAACTAGAACATTGGCTACTTTTTACCAGACCTATGTTTTTATGTTGTATCGCCGGTCACAGCGTTTCAGACCCGGTAGTCTTAATTAAGGGGAAAATACTACACGATGTCATTCTCTTGAGTACAGATACTCATTTCAGTCTAAAAAAGTTTAAGAAATAGCTTGTATTGTTCATTTCTGTATCGCCGGTCACGCATGAAAATGTTACCGGAGATAAATTGATGTGACGGTTTGTTATCCGAAGCTATATACAATATATTTTTATTAACCATTTATAAACCATTAAGGAAAAATATATTTTGACGTGCAAGTTTTGTTTATACCTTAGGTAGATTAAAAATATGACTAGTTTTCTTAGTATTTTAACATTCTATAAGGAACAGTCCAAAACTTTAAGCCAATATAAGACGGGGCTGTTATAAATAATAGGAAAATGGTTATAGTGACCGATTAAAATCAAATATTGGCGTTATACGATTTAGAAGAGTAAAATTAGCCATGTGACGGGCGTTTGAAAGGCTGAATTTGTAACACCCTGTATAGACTACACATTGTAATTCTTCATAAAAATTAGTTTCATTTCTGAATCCCATGAAATTGTAATTAAAACCCTTAAACAAACTACCGAATGTCCCCATTTGACCTGTACCATTGTGGTCGTATAATTTCATTATTATTTATTATAACGATTCAAAAATTACCTATAGTATATCATTTGGTAATTTATTGTTATTAATTTATGTATATTTAGAATGACATGAATTATTATTTATTAATAATTTAATTTATCTAAAGCTATCAATTAGCCTCAAACAGTAATTCACTAGTTTTTTTTTAAAATACTACTTATCATGTATAAGGTGCTATTATAAGATTTATTGTCTTATACCTTTTAAAGGTATATACAGGGTTGTTCCTTTATAATAGGTAATTTTGTGAAAAGAAAGGTCATATAAACATAATACGTTTTACATTTTTTGCTACAAGGTGTTGACAATTTTTAAAAAATCGTAATTTTTTTAATATCTCCGAAAGTACTTTAGATATTATTTTGAAATTTGGTAGGTGTATAAAGGTTTCTAGGGTCAGGTAGTTGCAATCTTAGGCTGGAAGAATGTTCTTAAATGGTCTTATTATAAAATTGTTTTATAGAGGTTCTTAAAATAGCTATAAGAACATCAATCGAACTTCCGTAAGCTTTTTTGCTACATAACTTGATTGTTGATGTTTCTTAAATGCTGCTGCATAACTTTTATGAAACACATCTGAGGTTTTTATCCTTATAGATCTCCTCGGTTGCAAGAACCTTCTCGGGGGAAATCTGGACAGCTTGAAGCATAAAATATTGCTTGTTACCATCTTTATATATAAAAAAAAATGTTAGTTACATCGAGACATGGGCAATCATGGGGAAAATGTATTTGTTTCGTCTGAATACTGCCTGCCTATAAACCCTTCGCAAGTCATTTGATAACATTTTCTTTGACTTCATTTTTAGTTCCATTGGTTACTATCAATACCATATTAGGGAGAAAGCGGCGCGGGGCTAAAAAATTTGGGGGCCCTCAATGGAGATAGTATATATTGTTTTTTAGTATTATATAAGCGTAATTTCAGGGGTCGGAGACGCTTTGAATGACGGGGACCGGGGCTATGGCCCCCTTTATCAAGAACTGGTGGGGTACTCAATGCATATTTACTCTCAGGTCATATCGTGATTTAATTTAGGTTTTGTATAAACAAGAAATTCTGAATTTTGAGGTATAAGTCCGATTGGTGTAGTGTGGTTTGTTCGAATTTGGAAAAAACAGAAAAAATTTGAAAAACACGGGTTTCTGTCTATTTTATTCGCGGCCATTGGAAAACGGAAAAATAGAAAAGATATTGAAACACAAACCGGCTGGAAAAATACCCGGGAACGGATATTAATAATTTAAGGTATTTTTTAAAAATAAATATTGATACAGCGTGTCCCAAGTTACCTATAGATATGAGGATATTGATCATTTCTTTAAATGGCAACCCTAATTTTTTATTGACTATTTTTAAAGTTTTAAGTTGTACGAAACTCTCAAATTTCAAATATTTATTCCTGGTCATTTATAAGATATTAAACAAAATATAAGACGTGAGTGTATACAGGGTGTCCGGGAAAATGTGGGATATGAAGAAAACAAGTGAAAAGAGTACTACAAGTTCATATAAACTTTGTTCGTATAGGCCTCCTCTTCGGAGATATGGGCTCCCAAAGAGCTCCAATGGCATCAAGCTTTTTACGCATAATTATTGAACCACCAGGTAGATTCAATTTTTTTTTTAATATGATGTATACCAGGTAAGACCCTTCAAATTACTATCCAAGAAAGTGTGGTGAATTACTCACAGCTGCAGGGACGGACTAGCGGTGACACTCATGGCCCCGTTTTTTTAACGCCCTGTACGATAAGAACTTTGGACAACGGTTTTTACATACCTTTAACTATTGACTAAAAATTAAGTACTCTTCGTTTATGTCGCTAATCCTAACCGTTTTCGAGAAAACGTCGTTTTATTTACACTGAGTCCCCTAACATCTTACGGGTTAAATATAAAAAAGAAGAATTTTGAGGTTCAACATTTGATAGGAACGAAGAAGCATCTCTTACCGAGATACGCCAAATATGTGATGTAGTTAAAATGATGTTTTTTCGAAAACGGTTAGGATTAGCGTCATAAATCAAGAGTACTTAATACTCATTATCCCGAAAATGGAATTGGAACAAAGCTTTGGGCCTGGCACCCCTAGACACATCGTATCAATATTTTTTTTATAAAAATTACTACGACTTAAAAATGTTATTACCCGTGCCCGAGAATTTTTCCAATAAAAGCCCTGTACTGGATTTACTAAATGAATTTCAAGTTAACTAACAAACTTACCCTAAACTAGCCATATATAAAAATATAAAATATCCCAGCAAAAGTTATCCAAAAAGGGTAAGTCACTGTAACACACTCCAAATGTCACACCACACAATACGATTGTATATTAAAATTTACAACTGCTTAAAAATTCACTGAAACCAGGTCATATCTAAGTCCCTTGAATTTCATTTAGTCCATTATATAGTTGCGTTCGATAATGTCCATAAAAATGTACGTTTTTCACTCAAAAATAACCGTTCTAACTAATTCGGTCACTATAAAAAATCTTCCGTCAATATATCCAGATTTGAGATATGGTAACTTTTTGGTAGGTATTTTAACAGCCACTCTTGTTTAATTTACCGATAGTTTAACATAACCTTTGTCTATTTGCACATAAATATTTCGCTTTACACATTCCGACGAACTGTCACTATTTTCCATATAAAATCCATGTTACCCTTAAAATCCAATCGCTTTGAATTTTCCTCGCAGGATTTTTAAACGTTCCGCGGCAGAAAATCAGGAACCTTTCAAAAAACAACTATCTCATTCATCAACCGATAACGACCATCCACCAATACAATGTTTACTAATACTCGAACAATTGACAGAAAAAAACAGAAGCCGGCGACGACCCGCGAAAAACAAACGATACGCGCGGTCGTTAGTCTTTTGTCGTAACAACCGCGAATCGGCTCTGCTTGGTTTGCGCAACGCGTACTTAAAACAACTGAACGCGAACGGTGAACGAGAAGCGAGTTCCTCGGCCTGCTTCGATCGGGCGAAGGATTTTTTTAGCGGGGAAAGGTGGTAAAGAAAGGTTTTTTTCGATAATATTTTTGACTAGCTTTGGAAAATTACTAAGTGGGTATATCGACTGTTAAAGGTCATATTGTGCTAACCTTGATATAATTTTGGGTTGGTCGATGACAGAGCTTGTATGTATGTACATTATATTCCTGGTAATTTCGTTTGCATTATCGTACTTTTTCTGGAAGATTCTTCAACACAGAAAATAATATTATTTTTTGTTTTTAATCGCAAGGTTTGCAGAATTATCATCCAAAATCTATTATTTACTCGATTCCCCTCTTGAACTAGTATCCTTCTGTGGAGCAGGAAAATACATTCAAGTGCCTCCACGGTGCATGTGAGTAAATCTCTTCTGTCAATGTCATTTATGTCACAGTCAATAGTATATTAAGATACAAGTTTTATAAGACATTATCTTAGAGCACGCGTTTAATTTAGAAAACGACCCACGAAGCGGGGAGTTTTCTGAAGTACAAGTGCTCTAATTGTCTTATGAACCGTGTATTTTATAATACTTTTTCTATTTGGGTCTTTAAAGTCTGAAAAACTTTAAAAAATATAGTAGATTTTTCCATTTGAATATTTTTTGTGGTTGGCAATACTTTTACAATTTAATAAAATGTTACAAGTAAGTACCAAATATGCCATGATAGAAACAATTGAACACAACAAAGCTTCTTCCCATCCGTCATAATTAAAAATAAATATACCTATTAATTATTAAAGTTAATAAAAATGAGCCAGGAAGAAAGTTGTACTCCGTCAGAAATACGAGAAATTGCAGAAAATAATCTAGAAAAACTTTTAAAAAGAATATGCAAAACTTTAAGTTATGGTGCGAGCAGAACGAAGTTCAACATATTGAACAAAATAATAAATAATACTATTGAACAAAATATTGTGTCGACACAGAATCTGACAGGAATAACAATTAATGCCCAGGAAATGTCTACAGTAACTATAAATATGTGTATATAAAGTAATATGTATAATACTATATTGAATTAAAAATAAAAATAGTACTTTATTGAATAAAACTTTAGAAATAGAGCATAAACTGGAAGATATTTCTATTATTTTTAGGTTATGTTGTTTTATAGTTGTGACTAGAAATTATTTGACGGACACCGTCAGCATGTTATATATTTCCGAGTATAGGTATTTCAGATAAATATCTAGTAAAAATGATCTATTTGCAAGGTTAAAGGTTAGTATTTTAAAGTTTTCTGTAAAAAAATTTTGTCGAATCCCTAATGCCTAGAAAACTAAATTCAACGAAATCGAAGTAAGCCTAAAATTCGAAACCTACTTGCTGCCAACATAAAAAAAATAAAATTTCAGTTTCATAAAGTGGCAGGTTATTCAATGCTGCCATTATGAAACCCAAATAGAAAAAGTTATCTATAAAACCTAAGATATCTTTCAGTGGGGTCAGCAAAATTCATGCAATTTTGAGGGGCAATTGAATTATAAGAGAAATGCCTTCGGAAATAAAAGGCTCGATTTTGCAAAAGCTGAATTTCTAAACTTTATAATTTTAGCCAGATCATTACCAATTTTACGTTTTTGTTTTCGTCAGTGTCGACTATAGTTCATATATGTTATGTTATGACCCGAAAATACTACACATAGATTATTTTTACATTAAAGGTGTTTAACCTTAGTTTATTTTTATGTTGAACAACTACCGTCCGAATTCATGACGATAATTTCGAAAATATTTTATTTTAATTCGTGTACTCAAAATATACGTTGTTAAAAAACTGATTTATGCGAGCGTATCTTATTGGCGACGGTAAAGTTTTGAAAACATTAATCGCAAACAATTGGAGAAAAAATTAAATAAAATATGAACGTAAATTTGTGCAAGGTCGCCACACAAAACTATTCCCAAGGCTTATATTTAAACTGAGATACTAAAATAAATTAATGGTAAAGGATCTCCAACATAAGTATAGACAGAAAGTGTAAAATGAGAGACAGCGCTGTACAGGGTGTCCCATTTACGACACTTTCTGGGGGGTATTAGAGTTATTATTTTTATCAAAGATAGAATGTTGCGTTTTTCTCTTTGCCCCCCCCCCCCCCCCCCCCACCCCAACCCACCCCACCTACCTTATCGCCCCACCTCTTGACGAAACGAAAGATTTCGGTGTCAAATTGGTCATAAAGTCTGTTCGTTTTATGGAGTCCGATATCGGATTAAATCATTAAAGGTTGTTAAACAGTAAGACTGTTAAGTTAACTATACCTTCGCTATACTTGATCGTACCGAACATTCCACTGGTTCACTGTAGTCGGCTGAGCAAAATCAGCGATTCCGAAACAAAATTATCTTAGAATAAGTTAGAGATGTTCTCAGGTAATTTTTCCTAGAATTTAGTTACTTTGGGATCATTATAGTTAAATCTATATAATAATCACTATTTTCCAAGAAATAATTAAAATTTGCTCAAGTGCAGGATGGTATGTTCTATTTTAAATAAGTAGTTATGCTTTTAGTTTGTTTCTCATTGTGTGTGCCATGTTCAGCAGGGTAACACAACGCCTATAAGGTGTTTATCTCTAGGTGAACGCCGTTTGGTATTACAAGTGGAACGTTATTTTACTTTAGAAAGAGATAACTCGGCCCCGTTAGTGTATTTTTTGGTAGTACGTTTGATGCTTGCGGCATTTCAGATAAGACCTTAAGAAGACTTCGAAAAAAGAGTGAAGAGGAATTGGACAGACCATATAAAAGGGTTCGACTCCATTCTAAAACCTTTGATTTATCCCAAGGGATAAAACTATCGATTAGGAATATTGTTTATGATATGTATTAAGCCAAGGAATATGTTACCCTCAAAGCTATTCTTGAAAAGATAAAAAGAAGAAAGTACTTTGAGATATTGGAACTACCAGTTGTGTGTGCATTTTAAAAGATATGGGCTTCAAATATATAAAAAACGAACAACGAAAAGTGCTATAAAAGCTAAAAAATTATTATTTTTCTTTACCTAAACTAATTTTTTATTTATTTTAAATTATTTTATTTAGAAAATACCTAAAATATAATTTATTGTTTGAGAGCCACCGACTACCCTGTTCAAGAGGTTTTATGGCTTAGCGGAGTTCATATACCGTACCGACTTTAGCTTCCTAAGTTTTTAAACAACAGGGCGATTTTGAAAATCTTCGCTTTTCAGTTATGTGTTCGTATAAAAAAATGAAATTCATTCATTCATTAACCTTAACAAATTATTAAAAAAAAAACAAGAAAATCTTATGCCCACCTTGTATCTCAAAGGTTTAGGACATATAAATAATATCTTGGTGTGCTGGTTGACCAGTTTATGATGTGGAGTCTAAATATTGACTATGTTTCGAATAAAATACGTAGACTCATACACAAATTTTATATATTAAGGGAATTCCTAAATGAGAAAACATTGGTGATGGTTTATAAAGCATTTGTGGAGTCGCTAATATCAAACGGAATAATTGTCTGGGGTGGTGCCTGGCACAGTACGTAATAAGTTAAATATAACACAAAAATATATTCTTAAAATTATATTAAAAAAAAATAATAGATTTCCAACAAATTTATTGTTTTCGGAGGATACTGTAAATATCAGAACTTTATACAGGGTGCCCTATTTAGATAGAAAATTCGATCCTACATTAGCAAAACATATCAAATACAGGGTGTCCCATTTAAAGAAAAGAAGATTTTTGCAATAATTCATCTGCCTCAGAAATATTGTTATGGAGACGCCCTGTATGAAGCTAATTAAATACTGTTCGAAATTATAAAATTTCGATGGTCTTGTGAAACTATTGTCAAAAATTTCAGCTTTCTAGCTATAACCGCTAAAAAGATACGATTTTCTTTTCAGGTCCCGATACGGCGTTAAAAAATCACAAAATTATTTATAATTCAAAAACTCTTAAAGATAGGTATATGATATTATACAGAAAACTGTTCTAGATTTTTACCTAGATTCCAAAAAAAAATATATATAGGGTAATTCATTTAAAATTCCGAAGTTGCTACCACTTTCGGTATGATCCGGCAATACCGCACCATCGAAAATATTTTATAAACGTAGAAAACCATCTTTTATAGCCACAGCCAAATTTTCAAAATAAAATCTGATTTAGTTCTCGAGATATTTCCAATAGGCCACTTTACTTGGGGCACCCTGTATATTAGCAGTATATGTAATTTTGTTTATCGGTGTACGACCAAGCTAAACTATGTAGATCACTCTACCGAAACAAAGACTAAATCTAATAACAAATTTAAATTACCAAAAAATTTAACAATCGCCAATAAAAAGTTTATGGATTACTTAGCACCAAAATCATTAAATTGACTCCCAGATAATATAAAATCAATTAAAAATATAAAAACTTTTAGTAAAAAATGAATCAGTCTGTTAAATGTTAAATATCTTCCTTCATATGAAGTTTTTCTCGGAAATTGGACCCAAGAATAACCCCCCTTAAATATTAGCATGTTAGGAAACACAATGTATAAACATTGACATTTTTGTAAAGCCCCAAGTATGCTAAATTAATTTTAAAAAAATATATACAGGGTGTCACAGTTGAAAAAGTTTACTTTGTTATTACGTATCTCAA
This sequence comes from Barypeithes pellucidus, assembly GCA_963991005.1. Classification (NCBI taxonomy): domain Eukaryota; kingdom Metazoa; phylum Arthropoda; class Insecta; order Coleoptera; family Curculionidae; genus Barypeithes; species Barypeithes pellucidus. The sequence goes on along the minus strand of OZ022565.1, from coordinate 16,801,196 downwards.
AAAGCCAGTTTAAGGAAAAAATTTAGAATGGGAGGAACAACTAAAAAAAAAGGTCAGCGCTTTACTTTTTCGGGGCTAAATGAGGCAGGGTGATTTAGCGTTAGGTCTAGTGGAAAAACGAAAAATTTACTAAAACAAAACTTTTTACTTTGACTATTGATATACAGGGTGGCCAATTAGTGCGACAAAGCTCAATATCTCTTTTACCGCTAGGGATAGCGGAAAACTTTTTTCACGAAAGTTATTAAGCGTTAAGAGATGCAGCTTCTAAAATTATTTTCGACCATACAGGGTAATCCAAAAGGGCGGTGTGATAAAAATTTCATATTTTTTAAATGAGACACTATGTATATTTTTACATATTTGAATTCACCATAAAATTCAGTACATAGCACCCTAAGTATTTGTACACATTTTTGCACCGTTGCCAAATAGATTGGAAAATTCCTAAAATTTGTGCAAAAACATGGTTCAATGAAATGTGTAATATTTCTTAACTTATAATAATTTGAAATAAAATATTTTTATGTCGGAAAGAGGAATGTTGACAGAAGTCCCCTATGATAACACATATCAATATTTTTATACAGGGTATTTTCTATGGATATGCCAACATTACGAACTTGAAACCTGAGTTTCGTAAGTTTTTTAAATGAAACACCCTGTATATCATTACTTTATCTTTAATCCTCTCTAATTTTTATTAAGGTCTTTCTATGCCTATCTCTACCAATCTTGATGGTATTTCAATTTTTATTTAAACTCGAGCAAAAAAAAGTGGATGTATTTTACCATTGTCCCTTTTCTAGTCACCTATGACAAAATAAAAACAAAATGTTCTTTTTAAATTTTTAATTTAAAAAAAATATATTTATTCATACGAGAGGATACGACACAAAAATATTTTAACGATTCAAGCTTGTGGACAATTTCTAAAGTAAATTATTACCTAATTATTTGTTCATAATATAGTGACCCCCACTAACTTGAACACATAATTCAATACATTTTTCAAAAGAATGAGTCATGTTTCTACACATTTGGAACTGTTTTCAAAGTATTGCCTAATTATTTGTTCATAGTGACCCCCATTAACTTTAACACATATTCAATACGTTTTTCAAAAGAATGTTTCTAGACATTTGCCGAGTAATACTTTGAAAACAGTTGAAAATGTGTAGAGGCATGACTCATTCTTTTAAAAAACGTGTTGAATTATGTGTTTAAGGTAATGGGGGTTACTATATGAACAAATAATTAGGTACTAATTTACTTTAGAAATTGTCCACAAGCTTGAATCGTTAAAATATTTTTGTGTCGTATCCTCCCTCATGAATAAATACATTTTTTTTAAAATTACAACATTTTGTTTTTATTTTGTCATAGGTAACTAGAAAAAGGACAATGGTAAAATACAACCACTTTTTTTTGCTCGAGTTTAAATAAAAATTGATATACCATCAAGATTGGTAGAGATAGGCATAGGAAGACCTTAATAAAAATTAGAGATAATTAAAATATCTACAAGATAAAGTAATGATATACAGGATGTTTCATTTAAAAAACTTACGAAACTCAGGTTTCAAATTCGTAATGTTGGCATATCCATAAAAAATACCCTGTATAAAAATATTGATATATGTTATCATAGGGGACTTCTGCCAACATTCCTCTTTCCGACATAAAAATATTTTATTTCAAATTATTATAAGTAAAGAAATATTACACATTTGATTGAACCATGTTTTTGCACAAATTTTAGGAATTTTCCAATCTATTTGGCAACGTTGCAAAAATGTGTACAAATACTTACGGTGCTATGTACTGAATTTTATGGTGAATTCAAATATGTAAAAATATACATAGTGTCCCATTTAAAAAATATGAAATTTCTAGCACACCGCCCTTTTGGAGCACCCTGTATGGTCGAAAATAATTTTAAAAGCTGCATCTCTTAACGCTTAATAACTTTCGTGAAAAAAGTTTTCCGCTATCCCTAGCGGTAAAAGAGATATTGAGCTTTGTCGCACTAATTGGCCACCCTGTATGTATTATACAAAAGGTCAACAAGGCAACACTTATTTCGTCTCGTAATTCAAGTAGGGGCACCCCGCCCTCACGGGCCTCCTTTCTCTGCCAATGAGAACCGGCCCTGCATTAGGGCATTCTTTATGTGCCTCTATGACCAAAGTCCATTACATAACAAATATTCATTCATTTTCCAATTCCAAATAAAAATCTTAGCGACCTAGGACGCTACGGCGACGTAACTATTACATGGACTTTTACCACTTTTGTTTTCTTCGGTGGCAATAAACTCTGCCGTCATCTGCGAAATGCAGAAGGAAAAGAAAATTGCAGTCAGCGCGTTGAAAATAAAAGAATTGCCCGTTCTTTTGATCGCGGAGAAAGTCGCAGCCATTCGTATTATTGTAATTTCTTTGAGACAGTTGTTATCGCTAATACTGTTATTAAATATTCATTAATCTATCAGCAACTGGTGTCTTGACAAGAACTAACCGACGAAAAAAACGAACAAACCCCGGACAAAATTATTTACAAGAGCCACTGGAAAGTTTTCGAAATTGATCACTTAACGATTTTATAAACTGTGACAAAAATATGCCGTTGTCTACCTAGTCTAGTTTTCACGTACTTAAGTCATTAACCTTAACAAATTATTACAAAAACGTGAAAATCTTTAACACCCTGTATCTCAAAAGTTAATACGTGAACATATGTCCTAACCCTACCATCCTACAGGGTGTTAAAAAAATTTCATGTTTTTTAAATAATTTGTTAAGGTTAATGACATAAATACATAAATATGTGACACCTAGACCACTAGACTAGGTAGACAACTGTCAAAACTGCTTTTGCTTACAAAACCTATAGTGGAATGGTCCGGGCGAGAAAAACGGCTCGATAACTCCCCTCCTAATTGCCCCACCACCCCCAGCCTCCGGCCTATCAAAGTACTCGGTGTCACCCATTTATTCGCGGAAAATTGATGTCACCATCTTCGCCTCTTCTCGAGATATAATTAATTAAATTTTATTGTTTTTTGCAGTTGAAAATCGCGATAATTCGCGAACTCATTGAGATATCGGGATCAGGTTTGTTCGAGCTTACGCGCTCTGTCAAGTTCTTCAATTTTGCCCTTCACTTTTTTTTGTAGCAACAAAGCTGGCTGAGTTATTTAGGATAATACGTTGTCGGTTAGATTTACGGGGTGTGCCCCCCTCCCACCGCATGAGGCGCCCCCTACAAATCATGGCAGAATGTCGAGGGGATCCTACTGTATCGATTGGGGAAAAAAAATACTCGATTTCGTCAAGGGATTTTCGTAAACCGGATCGACTCCACTATAATTAATAATTAATTTCGTAACAGAGCGCAAATGAATGAATTTCATTTTTTTTTAAGAAAATCAAGAGACGACATTTGCGCAGCAAGGAATGAGAATTTCAAAAATAATTTTTATTAAAAAAAAAAGTGGCGTACCATTATTTTCTTCAAAAATACCGAGGGCCATTCCCGCACGAACGCCAGTGGTCGGAATAAAAAAACATGTCATACAAAAAACAGGTTTATACATCATAAAATGCCTAAAGTGTGTACCAAATTTAACAAAAATATCTAGAGCAGTATCACAGATATTAATAAAAAAGGAGAATTTTGAAAATCTTTAACATCCTGTATCTCAAAAGTTAACACGTTTAGGACATATGTTCATATGAAGTTTTTTCCTGAAAATGGACCCAAGAATAGCCTCCTTAAATATTAGCATGGTATTAAAAAATACCCTGTATATTTATATAAAACCCAAATTGTTCGTCTGCTGCGGCTTTTTTTCCGCCACTGAACACACACAAACCCCTCGAATAAAATGTTATGAAACACCCTGTATTTGAAATTTCGCGTTCTTTTTCAAGTTCTCAATTCTTGCTTCATTATTTTCTAATGAGATATTTGTATTGTACAAATAAGTATGACTTCACGTTAAAAATCAATGAGTCAATCACAAGTAAGGTTATCGGGTTTCGAAGTGGTGGCCTTAAAGTTTAAACTTCCTATTTGTTGCTGGTGTCAAAGAAATGCAATAAATGTGTTTTACTTTAATAAAACCCCATAAAATATAAAATTATTAACGTTCTAAGGTTGCTTAATTTATGGGGATTTTACGCGGTGTTGTTTTAGCCGAAAATATATTTTTGTTTCGGTGCACTTTCTCAAAAAAATCCGAAATAGTTATATTAAAGTACGAGTTTTATAAAGTATCAATTTAATGTTGTTGTAAGTGGACAAGTGCAATAATGGCGTCATAAGCCATTATTTTATCAGTGGCGGCTCGTGACCTATGATAGAGGGGGTTCACAAGTATACAGGGTGTCCGGGAAGACAACCTGTATATGGTGAAATTATTTTTAAAATTTTATTTTTGTGTAACGCCCAAACAATTACTTTCTAGGCGTTTTAAATGGAGAAAGAAAAAAAAAGTAATAAGAAAATGCGTTAGGTAAAACATATTTTTATTTATTTTTTTATTTTACACAAGGAAATACAACTTTTGGAAAATAAGAAAGGTTTTCTTAGTGTGTATAGCTGTCGGATCTTAACGTCGTCGCATGCAACCCTCGTAACAATATTTATACAGTCCACTACTAATACTACTAAAGCCATCTACGAGCTATCAAGAAACGAATAATGTCCAATACTACTACCGCCATCTACGAGTTATCAATAAAACCGATTGATGTCTAATACCACTACGCCATCTACCGCTACGTCATTAGGCGCAATCAAGACGAGAACAATAGTTAACTGTTTTATGATGAGAACGAATCGAGCCACGAGACTGACAAGTTGGTATTCTTCATATTTTCAGTGTTTTTTTAGTTTAAATCCTTAAATAAAATGGTTTAAAATCATATCGAGTATCATTTATCGAAATACACAACATTTATCGACCCTACACAATAGTGCTTAAGCGTAAAGTCCATTCTTCGGTTCTTAATTGTGGAAAATTGATCAATAGCAGCCTCATTAAGTTTGGAATACCCTCTATAAATTTTTTTTCTATGTTTCATTTCTAATCTTTCTAATAAAGTCCCTAGATTTACCCTTTGTGGTCTGCGTTATATTAATTTCGGGTTTAGGTGTTCCCGCATTCTTCACATCAATTTTTGGCTCCAAACTCAAAGAGCTAAAGTTATTTCTTAAATAGTCCACCGTCAACTATTCATTTTAACTTAATAAATATATAACATTAACATATTAAAACATACACGCTGGAATTTCTAACTAGATGCACGAACAGACAACAGCGCGGTGCACACAAAAACTGTGCGCCTTTTCCATGTTAAATCGCCATAGCCTCGCTATCCCCCGCTGCCACCCGCCACCTGTTACTACAGAGAAACTGCACTACTTAATCGCACGTGCGAGCAAGTCTCGTCATAATCGTCATTACCAACCTTTAAAAAAAGGAACAAAACCAAAAACTGTATCGAAGGAGCTTTGATATGAAACCAAAATAGAAACAAAAAAATGTAATATAAAAATTTTGAAGATTTTTATGTTGGTAATAATACTATCAAATTCGTTTTATATTCAAAGGTTCAGCATTAAAAATACAGTAAAAGCGACAGGTGTGAGGTTAGTTTAGTAATTGATTATGCAACCAAACATACAAGACCGCATTGCCAAACTTTAAAATGGAAAAGAACGGTTTAATAAAAAACTACATTACTGAAAACGATATCGAAATAGTTTTGATATCAAACCAAAACGGAAAAACGTATTTTCTCTTACCGAAGTGCAGGCCCTTCGGTTTCTTTCAATATGTCTCTAATCTTCTCAAGCAACTCGAAATTCTTTCTCCATTACAATGAAACACAAGAGATCAGAAAAAATTTATTCCTGTTGTCTTCAAAGTAAGCTTTAATATCCTCTTTTAATTATTAATTAAAGTCAGCTGGACAGCAGCAATGCATGCCCAAGGGCCCTAACATTACAACAGTTACCAACGGTAATACATTAACAATCAATTTATAGCTTAGGTTCCCAGGGTGGTATTTCTTGTGAATATGGTTTTATCCAATATGGCGGATACAAAATGTCGTCTAGAAAGTTTTCATTTCGGAGTAGCCGATTACAAAACAAGACATTAGATAATCATTCAATTTTCGTATGTGTTTATAGGATATAAAAATACATATTTTAAGGAAAACAAGGCCCGTAGCCAAGTTGTACTTTAGTGGGGATGGAGGAGGGGGGGGGGGGGGGGGGTACAAGGAACACCTTGTAAATTTTTGCCACTAAATTTAGTGACGCACCGATTGTTGTTAAACCATTTACCTTACTGACCCAAATAATCGAACGATTACGATTATCAAAATTTTTTAAAAAACTCGTCAATTTTTATTTATTTAGGTACCATGTTCTTTGGCTTTTTATTAAGGTCTATGGTCAAATAGTAGACAGGGTATCCCAGAATATGTGGGCAATCTCCCGGGTTCACATAGAACACTTAAAAATAACAGGAGAAGTTCTTATAAATGTTTCTTCCTACGGCCTGCCCTACGAAGATACGGGCCCATAACGGACGTCCCTGGAAATCGTTGATTTTTAAATAATTTATTAAGTACTAGGTGTAATTTAATAATATTTTAGTATAATGGTTAGTAGATGAGTCTCCTTAAAATTCGCCCTTTTAATCACATTTGGTTCATTTAGTTTGACAGGGACGGACTAGACGTAACACAAAAATGTTTTTTCTTGTACACCTTGTATGATGAAGGAACAACAACAATATTTTTGGATACTCTATACCTTAAGCTGAAGAAGAGGCACTCTTGATCAATGTTGATAAAGTGAACTGTTCTCGAGAAAAAAATATTTTTGTTCAGTATGGTTTTTTGCATTCGTTGTTGTTTTATGTTCATAAAATTTCCTCATTGTTGCTATGGATTTTTTCACATGTACCGATTTAAATAAGAATATTTATGCCAGTGTCAGTTTATGGTAGTGGCTTGAAATTTGCGGTTTTTCTCCTTTGTCTTATTAGTTACTAACTTAGTAATGGAATTTACGTATACTGAATATAAATCATATTGAACAAAAATGTATTTTTTTCGAAAACAGGTCATTTTATCGACATTGATCAAGAGTACCTTTCTTTTAGCTTAAGGTTTAGAGTATCCAAAAATATTATTGTCTTTCCTTCATCATACAAGGTGTACAAAAAAAACAAAAATTTTTTGTTACGTCTAGTCCGTCCCTGGCACTTTAAGGAGACTCATCTCATTATTAAATTACACCTAGTACTTAAAAAATTATTTAAAAAACAACGATTCGCAGGGACGTCCGTTATGGGCCCGTATCACCGTAGGCGAGGCCGCAAGAAGAAAAATTTATAGGTACTTCTACTGTTATTTTTAAGTGTTCTATCTGAACCCGGGAGATTGCCCACATATTCTGGGACACCCTGTATATTGCACTCTTGCTTCAAAAGTGACACAACACAAAAAAATTGGATTTTTAAAAAACGCAACAAACTATGGTTAGGGATTTTTAAATCGATCTAAAACATAAAAAGAACATGTTGCAAATTTAAAAAAAAAAGTGTTATAATATTTTTTTTTTGTGATATAAAGAATCGTAAAATAATCGTATTGATTTGACCATTACGATTAATCGTATAAATCCAATAATCTGCTGCTGCTTAATGGTAATAGGAGTAATATAAAGTAGACATAAGTTAAAAATCTTACGATTAAAAAAATATCGTGAAGGATTTAAAAGATAGTGAGACAATATTAATACGTATCGGCATATTATACCTACCGAGTATTATAAATCGGCTGGCATTGATTTTGGCGGTCAATTTACAAGGAACGAATTCGACCTTAGTCTTACAATCTTAGTAAGGCCAGGTTATTATTTATTTTGTTGTATTTAATGATTTTATAGGTGCAGAATTATAAAAAAAAAATTAGATAGTGAACACTCAAGGAAGCTGTTTTAAGTTTACTGTTTCTTTTAAAAAATTATGTACATAGTGGCCAAAAAAAAGTTCCATCTGAATCACAGCCTAAACCACCTTATTTAGCGGCTATTTTTTATGCTAATGTCTAATAAATTCCCGGCTTTTTCGGAATTTTAGGAAAAATTTGCATAATTTTGTACGTTATATCTTTACCCATGCGCATCACTTACACATCATAAAACCGACTTCATAAATATTATAATAGCGTTCCGATATACGTATTCTGAAAAATAATTTATAATTTCGAAAATGACATCTATTTAAGGACTTTAGCCAGCTCTTAAATTATTCGACATATTAAGGCTATTTTCAGTTATATTAGTAACAAATGCCCATAAATACTTACGGAAAACACAAAATTACGATGCAGTAGCTCTGAAAAGCTGTTTTTAGGATTAAATTCAACTTGAAGACGCAAATACTTATCAAAATCAATTGACACGTCAAAATCATAGCAACTATGAGTAATCAGCTGGCAAATCTTTAATGGCTACAAATCAATATTCAACAACAATGGTAATTGGTAATGTCTTTGTTTAACACGTTATTGAATTCAAAACATATCGCGGAACTCCGCAGAAGCTCTATTATGATTTTATTCACTTTTAAGGCTGTAATAAATAAAGACTACATTTTTTTGAACACTTGAACACATGCCTTTACTAGTGAATAAGTACGCGAATTAAGATTGTACGCTGAGGTTAAGAAATTTCAAACACTGCGCTACTGTCTTGCGTCCTTTATTTTATCTTTTGAATTATTGCGTCATAAATTGCAGTAACGGCCGTAAATATTTTTATTTTTAAAATTAGTAGGCCAGTTATATTATTATTGCATTGTGGAGGTTGCGTTCACGATTCCCGTGGATATTACAAGAGAAACAAGCAAAGGTATTGTAAACTACAGATCACATAATCCATTCATAAAACTCTTGGAAAGTGAGGCTGTGATTGTGTGAAATGTCATTGAAAATCAGTGATGGGTGGAAGAGAGAACTACATGTTTGTTGGCTGAATGGCAACAATGCTGAAGTCTGGTTATATCAGATGGTTAAATATTAAAACATAACCATACTTACCGATGAGAAGATAAATCCTTATTTAAATGATCCACTATTTTAAAAACTACACATGAATGCACCATGATTGTTTCTAATAAAGACGATTTTTCACCAATAATCACAAAAAACACAAAACAACCAAAACATATAATCAATCCGTTAGATCAAAGCGCCAACAACGCAATATTTACGAGATTAGTAATTTATTCAACTTTTGGGGCCGAATCGTTGCGCAGTTGTAAAATAAAAATAGATGTTGCCAGAGTGCAGTTGGTTGGTGCAGTTCAAGATTCGTTTGATACTTTTAAGTATAATAATATTTTTTTAAAGAATCTCTCATCGTCTTTTCACAGTTTATAGTAAAACTATTGGGAAATAAATTTATTTTAAGAGCAATTGCGGGTTGTAATTGACAAATTAACAAATTTTTAATGGGGATTTTGCAAGATACCTTTGCGATAAATATGTCAATCTGGCTATGCCGCAATAATAACCGAAAGAGGCGGGAAAGACTGTTTGCAGTCGTTGCGTAGGCTAGAAATGTACATTTTTCCATCTGCAGTTTGTCATATCTTTGGGAATAGGCAGTTATTATGTGTATAAAGTGCAGGTCCTACAATTTTCATGAAACCAATTTATCATTATCAATGAGTTACAATTTTGACTTAATTGTTTTAGTCAAGAACGATGAGTCTGACGAGAAAGACGCAAGAGAGCGTTTTCATGTAGAATTGTCCAGGTAAATCGAAAAAAAAAACATCCATAAGGAAAAATGTCAGTGGCGTACCACTTTTTTTGTAAAAAATATTACAGGACATGTTTGCGGGGACGCTACAGACGGATCGATAGAGTAACTTTTCTAACTACAATACGTGGCTTTATATCCTATTAACACGTGCAAAAATTGAAAATAATATCTAAGGTACTTTCGTAAATATTAAAAAATAACTATTTGGAAATAGAAATTTCAACACCCTGTAGAAAGAAATTTACGAAGTTGCGGGTACATGTTCATAAAATAACCTAAAAGCCGTATTAGAGTCGGCACTTCTTCTCTGGCGCATTGCCAACAGTCAGAACAACAGTTGGCACTGTCAAAATCCCTACAATACCCTCACAGAACTAGAAATGGACAAACCTGTCCCTTTTGATTACCAGTTAAAGCAGCTACTGCTACTTACAAAAAAACAGGTAAAAAAAGTTGACTAATTAGCAGTACATATGCTTAATAAGGAATGTGAGCTGTTAATTTAAGTACCAGTTAGTTTAAATAGCTATTAGCTGTTCATAGCTGCTTCGACCAAATAATAAACTGTTAAAAATAACAGAATAATCCATCTCTACCCAGACTTGCATCGGCAATGGCAATGCGAGACAGCTGATCGAGAACGGTGTACTGCGCATGAATCCGTGCAATTATAATTGCCATTGCTGGCGCAAGAGGCAAAAATTGCCGACTCTAATACGGCTTTAAAATTACACGTTGAAATATCAGCACGTCATTAAGGAACACCCTGTATTTTATAAAAATTAGTAAACCTTATTGTCACCTTTCTAGTATTTATCGTGCCAATAAAGGTCATGTTACGTGACAAGCACTTGATAGTATTTTGATAAAATAAGATACACATACGGCGTCAATTGCGAACGCGTCCATGGTGGTACCGCTATAAATGAAGAACCAACTATATTTATGTAATTATAAAATGGCAAAAATGTCCAGAGAAATATAGAATAGTCGCGTCGCCACCATGTCAAGGCGCCAAAGACATAACGGTACAAATGGATGTGGATATTTGACGTAATTATGCAATTATTTCTTGAATATAAAATTGCTGGTATTAATTAATATTTCTAATAACTTACAAACGTTTTTATTGCCTCAATCACGCGGATCCGACAAAAAATTATTATTTCCTCTGTAGCTGTGACTCTTCTGACGTATGTGGGGTGTCTCCCGTTCTTTTGTGACACCCTGTATAGTTATAAATAATTGTATACTGTAAAGGCCACATTAGAATCTGCAATACTTTGGTAATTTTGTTTTTTTTTTCGAGTTAACATGAGAGTTGCAAGCAATATGTCATGCATATCGATTTATAGTTGGTAATTTTATTGCAGTTACGGTTTAAACAACGCGGGCTACCAACACAGCATTAGTGTCTGCAATACTTTTGCATATTTTCTTTCTTCAAGTTAACATGAGAGTTGCAAGAAATATGTCATTCAAATCGATTTATAGTTGACAATTTTATTGCAGTTGCGGTTTTAACATCGAGGGCTACCAACACAGCATTAGTGTCTGCAATACTTTTGCATATTTTCTTTCTTCAAGTTAACATGAGAGTTGCAAGCAATATGTCATGCATATCGATTTATAGTTGGTAATTTTATTGCAGTTACGGTTTAAACAACGCGGGCTACCAACACAGCATTAGTGTCTGCAATACTTTTGCATATTTTCTTTCTTCAAGTTAACATGAGAGTTGCAAGAAATATGTCATTCAAATCGATTTATAGTTGACAATTTTATTGCAGTTGCGGTTTTAACATCGAGGGCTACCAACACAGCATTAGTGTCTGCAATACTTTTGCATATTTTCTTTCTTCAAGTTAACATGAGAGTTGCAAGCAATATGTCATGCAAATCGATTTAAGTCGGAAATTTTATTGCAGTTGCGGTTTAAACAACGAGGGCTACCAACACAGCAAAAAAAGTACCGTAAAAATATCAATTTTAATAATTTTTGTTTTACCTGATAGAAAACAGACAGACAATTCTAGAGTTTACACCAGAGTAGTTTACGTCATGATCACCGACCTAGATCTATGGATACCCGAACTCTAAAGGCGAAAGTGGCAAATTTATGGCCTCGCGCATGTAAACAAAGCTGATCGTTAGATGTCATGCGCAATGCCGACTGATAAACTATTGACCTTGACCGGCGAACAGGACCGTACTTCGCCCTTAATGAAAATGATTACACGGCAATGCCAAATTCCGTCCAAATATTTGTAACAATCGACACGTATTTTAACTTTCATCCGACGTCGTATGTTTCTTAACCTCACTTTCTTCTGAACCAAAAATTAAGAATGAATGGCTATATTGGCTATTTTGGGAATTATTATCAGCTACTAATGTACCAACACCATCACCATCAATGCCGGTGTTCCTCAAGGGTCCATATTGTCTCCCACTCTCTTCTTACTCTACATTAACGACCTTCTAGTGAAAACGAAAAATCCGATATTTAGTTTTGCTGACGATAGCACACTTATCTCATCTTTCTCTTTGAATGCGCAAAACATCGGCTGCCGACGCACATCTTCGCAGACAGCATGAAGTATCACGCCTCAACAAAGACCTGGAAGAAATTTTGGCTTGGGGTGACATTAACCAAGTCGAATTTAACGCTAAAAACCCAGGCAGCAGTTTTCTCTAAAAAGGTTAACATTTCAGAACCGGATATAGTCATGGACGGGCACGCAATCCCACTGGCTTCATCTATTAATTTGCTGGGCGTCAATCTGGGAGGAAATATATCTTGGCATAACCAGGTTGTGGCAATCGCCAAGATAGCTTCTCAGAAGCTTGGGGTACTCTTCCGAACCAGAAAGTTGTACACACCTCAACAACTTTTGACACTATACAAAGCCCAGATTCGTCCATCACTAGAGTACTGCTCTCATGTCTGGAGCTCTGCACCCAAACATAAGTACTCTTCGGCTACTGGATTCCATCGAAAGGAGGGCTATTCGTCTGATCGGATACCACGAGCTGGTGGCGGGAGACAGCGGGGGATCGCGGGGGTATGGCGATTTAACATGGGAAAGGCGCACAATTTAAGTGCATCGTGCATCTAGTTAGAAATTCGAGCGTGTATGTTTTAATATTTTAGTATTATATATTTATTAAGTTAAAATGAATAGTTTGACGGTGGACTATTTAAAAAATAACTTTAGCTCTTTGAGTTTGGAGCGAAAAATTGAAGTGAAGAATGCGAGAAGACCTAAACCCGAAATTAATTTATCGCCGACCACAAAGGGTAACCTAGGGACTTTATTAGAAAGTTTTAAAATTAAATATATGAAAAAAAATTTATAGATGGTATTCCAAACTTTAATGAGGCTGTTATTGATCAATTTTCTACAATTAAGAACCGAAGAACGGACTTTACGTTTAAGCACTATACACACTAAGAAAATCTTTCTTATTTTCCAAAAGTTGTATTTCCTTGTGTAAAATTAAAATAATAAATAAAAATATGTTTTACCTGACGCATTTTCTTATTACTTCTTTTCTTCCTACATTTAAAACGCCTAGAAAGTAATTGCTTGGTCGTTACAAAAAAATAAAATTATAAAAATAATTTCACCATACTTGTGAAGCCGCTCTATCATAGGTCACGAGCCGCGACTGATTTAACATCACCCTTAACAGTAAATTAAAAAAACAAAACAAATATCATTACCTGTTAATTTCTTGTCCATTTCTCGTATAACAGGACACCAACGCTTGTCACCAATTTTTTCCTGACTGTCCTTACAGGATTGGCTTCATTTTTTAACATTGCCAGGTGACAGAATGGCTGGAATTGATACGAAAGGTGGATGGAGGTACATCAGACACCCTAAAACAAAAAGTATTTTAAGAAATGAAGTGAAGCAAAGTTCTCATTAAAAACAGCTATCGATGAAAGCGATAGCTATTGTCCGGTTAATTTTTAACAATATTAAGCTTGTTTCGAACAAACCCGCTTCTTCCTGACTAAAAAACACACGCGAAGTCGTGGTCGACAAACTAAGTATTATATTTGCTTACATGAAATTACATTTTTGTCGCAGGAGGACACCCTTAATTGCACGGTACTGGTCAACAAAAACTTATCCGGGTAAACCGAGCCGTGCACAGGGTTAAATTCAAGCCTATAGGAAGCTAAGCGGTAGCATCGGAACAGTTCTATTCCGAGGAATTTTGTCTGCCAGATTGCAAGTAGGATTAAAAATGTAAACGATAAATAGAATTTTATGGCTATTAATTTAAATTGAATAGATGAATTCTGAATAGTAATTATATGCAGTGTTTTGTTTAATCTGATAGTGTATATCATGAGAAAACTAATTTGACAAGTATGTTCCCCTAGGACAGCCAAGGAGTCACCGACATTTCCATTCATATTAATTTGAATGAACTGGCACTAAAATAAAATCGATTTTGACAAATACAGTGAAACCTCTCATAACGGACACCTCTAATAAGCGGACATCTCTATTAAGCAGACAATTTTTCATAGTCCGTAACTAGGTATATGAAATTCTATGAAAATCAACCTCTCTTGGGCGGACGCGGACAGGCTGTTATCATACAACGAGTGCAAAAACCCTCCTTTAAACGGACAAAAAAATTTTAAAAGTACTTAGGAGACGAATAAGTCGGTGCAAAAATTCTCTGAAGACAGACCGGCAACCAATCACGTATGCGTAGCAGCGCGAAAGGACTTCGCCGAATGAAAGTATGTGTGATTCCCCGACAGCAGTCCGCCGTTTATTTGTGAGTTGTAAGGTTAAAATCGTAAACAATGGCACACAAATATCGCGTTTTGAGTATGAAAGAGAATATTGATGTTGTGGAAGTTTGTAATTTGATAACAATGATTTGGGCGAGTTCATAAACATTGATAGCAATGTGTTATTAGAAGATATAGTGACCCCATTCCTACCGATTATAGTCTAAACTGAAACCACACCAATATCTGACGACTCTGATGAAGAAGTTGAATGCAGTAATCAAACAAATGTCACCAATTATCAACAAGCCATTAGTATGGTAAAGGAATTATAAAAGTATGCAAAGAATAGAGGTGACTCTACAGCAATGGAATTGTTATCAGACTTGGAATTACATTTATACAGTATAGAACGCAAGCACGCCAAACTACGTTATTAGATTTTTTCAGTACTACATCCCAACTAAAACTAGTGTATTTTTGTTATGTTATGTTTATTTGTACATACATATACATAGTAATAATTTTGCATTTACATATTACCTAATAACAAATTTCCCATGGGCGGACACCTCTATTAGGCGGACACATTTAGACGGTCCCGTAGGTGTCCGCCTAAGAGAAGTTTCATGTTCTTGGCATTTTACTTAGCATCTTTTGTAGCCTGTTAATGAAATTATTTTTTACATAACCAGACCATATTATATTATACAAACTTTTACATGGGAAAATACGGATATGCGCATTTTATAATGTAATTGGCAATTAAAAAATAAATAAGTTAAACGTGAATTATTTCGTGCAAGTGCATGTAGCAGTGGCAGTTTCACCATAATTTTGCAGGTTTTCGTAACACCAAAAAATACAACAAAAAAGCAACAAAAAAACGTAAATTATTACTTCTAAAATTATGATTCTGAAGTTCATAATAGCGAAGTCATTCCAAAAACATTTAATTAATAAATATACAGAATTGTTTTTATTCCGTCAGAATCATACAAAGTTTTAAACAGTAATCAATGTTGCCAAGTCTGTACTGAGAGTCCTAAATCTACCGCCTGCGTTTGAAACCGAAAAATATAATATTATCCCAAGAACATAAAATTGCAATGTTTTAAGGAAATCACAGTGGCAACGCTCTTTGCTCATTTTCACATGCTAGTGTAAAAATGACCCTGAAGTATACAAATTTCATTTATTTTCGCCTGGGGTGTTGTTACCATTTTATCGCTGCTGCTGTTGTATTTGTTTGTATTTTGGATTCATTTGTAGTGTTTTCTCGAACTAAAACTTTTTATTAGCCATCTACAATAGTTCGCCAGTGCGTGGTGTGTAAGAAATTCGACTATTCTAACTACGGATTAATATTTCGTCGGTAAGTGAGATTAATGAGGTTATTTTAAGTGAATATTGCAAAAATATGGATTATTATCTGAATTTTTGTAAAAAATACCTACAACGCTTACCAATTTATAACTAATGTTAGATCTACATTATCTAAACGTGTACCTTATTACAGCGTTGCCATTTTTTAAAGCCATCTTCTTCTAACTTATTTGAAACTGTAGAACTGTGCACGATTGTAAATAAATGGTGTTTTATGAATGGAATGTTTTGTCTCCCCTTTTATATTATATTATATGATTATGAGTCATTCTGTAGTCAATAACCTCCCACCAATCAATCCGAAATATAGTCAAATATGATTTTTGTTAGTCGATCAAAGAATCTGACAATTTATAATAATGAAATTGTATAAATTGAGGGATAAAAAATGCTCAGTTTTGTTTCCCTTCCTGTAGAAGTTTCGTGGATAAAAATAAATGCGACTAATTTATTTAAAAAAAATTATAATCCTGATTTTGTATACAGGGGGTCAATTTGAAAACTTTCCACCCTTCATATCTCGCTTCCCGTAAAATATTAAGCATTAAACTTGCAGCCGTTGTGGATTAACCCTCTGGGAGGGATAGATGTTACCCTTAAAGTCTTAAATGGGAAGGGGGTCATTTTAAAGCTGGTTTAAATCGTTTGGAAGGGATAGATGTTACCCCTAAAATCTTAAATGAGAAGGGGGCAAGTGATACATCATTTACTACTACATTACTATACCAATAGGTGCAACCCCCGCCTTTCTAAGACACGAACGCCACTGCATGGTAGTAATAGCAGTGGCTGCTATTCAGATGAAGTAGGAGAAGTGCCTTTGCCGTGAATTACATTGACTGGTAACGATAATCTTCGTGTTACATTTTTGCTTGACTTTTCCTTTATATTTTCGCCCACGAGCCGCCACTGCGTAATAGTAATGCTAATGGTATAGTAACAAAAATTAGGAATTAAATAACGAATAACATCGAAGAAGTAGTTGATTTTGTAGAAAGTAAAAGCAAATGCACGCGAGATTCGTGAAATCGCCGTTTTAAGATACTTTCACCTGCGAAAAAGAGAATTATTGCAGGCCTGGTAATTGATAAATTAAACGGCAAAAATCGTCAAAATTACATATGCAGTTTAGCACACGTATGCTTCATATTCGGGCGTATATACCCTTCGCCCTGATAAGCCCGATATTGTTAAAATGGCCGGCCGATTCCGATAGATTTGCGTCGAACAAATCGACTGCGAAAAGTCGCCAAAGAAGGTGAATACACTTTGAGGCGTTTATTTTTCCGAATAATTATTGAAATTTGCGGAATCGATAGTTTTCAGAAGCGAGAATTAACTATTTAAACCTGATAAATCTCTACTAAGGTATTTTGATTAAATATTACGAAAAAACATTTTTGTTACTATGAAATCTTAATGTGATAGTTGCCGTCGGATTAACCAACCAAAAATATAATTGACGGAAGCTCAATTTCGCAGATATCTCATAATTTCAAACAATAATCAAAGTTTTAATCATAAGTAAATTAAGGAGAACCAAAATCATTTCGAATTTGAATCGCTCCGGCTCTGGCGCCTTGAAAAAAAGGATATTATTAAAAAAGGGTATCATTTAACTGGTTAGCAAAATATTCTTATTCTTGCGAACAGAAAAATGTAATCGGTCAGCCAAAATGGCTAGTTGGTCAGCAAACATTTCTGAATCGGTCAGTAATTAATGTCATACTAGAGTGCTCTAAATTATTTTGGTACGCAAATTAAATATATAAGCTGCTATGAGCGATCCACTTTTAATCAGATATTAGTAAGCAATCAGTAAGCAAAATATTTAAAATATTCAAACTTATTTTTGGGGAAGGATCATACAAGGAAAAGTTACGAAAAGTAATACCCTGTCGCGTTAGTCAACCCGGTATACAGGGTGTTCCTTAATGACGTGATAATATTTCAGGGTGTGATTCCTTAGGTCATTTTATAAAGGAAAGTTCATATGAATATATGTCCGCAACGGCTTAAATTTTTTGCTACAAGATGTTGAATTTTTATTTTTTAAATGGTTATTTTTTAATATCTCCGAAAGTACTTTAGATATTAATTTCAATTTTGGTATGTGTTAATAGGATATAGAAGCACACAAGTTATTCAATAGTTCCACCAGTGGCGTCCCTGAAAACATGTCCTCTGATATTTTATCCAGAAAAGATGGTACGCCACTGACATTTTGCCATGCGGATATTTTTCTGATTAGCCTGGTCAATTCTACATAAAAATAGTATCTTGAGTTTTTCTCGTCAGACGCATCGTTCTGGATTAAAACCACTAAATTTATATTAAAACTCATTATTATTAACATTGATAAAATAATTAATGATAAATATTGTTTTATAAAAATTGTTGGAGTGGGCAATTCCAACAATTTTATAAAACAAATTTAACATTAATTATTTTATCAATGTTAATAATACCTAGGTTCAATATGAATTTAGTGGTTTTAATCAAGAACGGGTGCGCCTGACGAGAAAAACTCAAGAGACCGTTTTCATGTAGAATTGACCAGACTAATCAGAAAAAATATCCACAAGGAAAAATTTCAGTGCCGTACCATCTTGTTTGTAAAATATATCAGAAGACATGTTTGCAGGGACGCCACTGGTGGAATAATTGAATAACTTTTATAACTAAAATTTGTGGTTCTATATCCTATTAACACATACCAAAATTGAAAATAATATCTAAAGTACTTTCGGAGATATTAAAAAATAACCATTTAAAAAATAAATATTCAACACAACACACAGAAAATGACCTAAGGAATCACACCCTCAAATATAAGTACGTCATTAAAGAAACCCTGTATATGGTGTTTTTCGTGTTTAATTGTTTGTTTGGGAAGGGGGTTTGTTCGGGTTTGTTCCACGTCCGACCGCCACGTTCCCCCCTGTATCCGCGATTGTTGCAGTTGCGGTTTCAACGGCGAGGGATGCCAACCCAGCAAATACCGTGAAAGTATCAAAATAAGACGCTTGAATTCCCCAAAATACAATTAAAACTGAATAAGAATGTAAATAAACGCGAAATCACAATAAACCCACTAGACGTATATTTTAAGGTTAATATTTAGTAACTTTTTTTCGGTTGTAATGTAAAAAGCACTATGTTTCCCACCAGACTTGCAAGTTGCAAGAAACTTGCAAAAATAAATCAATGCAATTGCAGAACGAATGCGGCCTTTATAATATAAATAATAGGATTTTCTATATTTAGTGCGAAAAACGCTTATTTTTCCTTACTAGTTACATAACTAACCACTTTACCTAATAATCCTTCTAAATTCTCTAACCATTATATCCATAGAAAGTAATCGGCTATAGGTGTGGGTCAATGTTCTCCCAGACCTATCTCAAGTGAACTTAGTGCAGCATTCGCGGTAGGACGGCCGACCGACCCATGGTACGATGGTACATGGTACGTATTCACCGGCACCAGTACCATCGAGTTATTTATTGACGGTTTATGCAGGGAGATCCCGCGAATATGCACCACACGTTGTACGTATGTGTCTATGTCATCAAGATTATTATGAACCAATGTTGGTTCCTGTTAAAAATGATAAAGATATAAGGAGTGGTAATCAAAATGATAAGGATTCGAGTACTCTAACTAAAATAGTAAAAGAAAAAAATAGTAAATACTATTTCTTAAAAAGCCGCCATTTTGTTTTGGGTACCAATAGGGACACAGTATTCTGGGATCGTAACGTACTCGATTGGAACATTAAAATTAGTGTAGGGAAAAATCGATGATTTTGATAATCGAGTACTTGATACTCGAGCGATTTTAATAATCGAGTGAATCGCTTGAAATTCCAATTCACCAAGCGATGACGTCACCGACTGCTCGACCGGCAGCCTAGCCGTTTACATGTGATCAGGTAGGGTATTTAGCAGGCACGTAACTACGGGTGGGCACAGGTTTAGCTAAAAAATTGTAGTAGCCACCAAAAAAATTCCAGAAATTTATTTATTTGTGAATAATGAATTTTTACCACGTGTCTCGATACCAAACAAAAAAACTGCAAAAAATCACCCAAATATGTATTTATTGTTCGGGTATATTATTGTGCGTTTTTAACCCCCGAACAAAAAGTATTACCAAGAGTTATTTTTCTTCACATCTTTCTCAATCTATGAGCATAAAATAAGTAGATATTTAAAATAGCTTGTCAAATTCTTCCACTTTAAATTATCAGGTGCCCACTGTGTGCCCTTCAAAAATTCAGGCTTAGTTACGCGACTGGCAAAATAAGAAAATTGGTTATTATTTTTTTAAATTCATGTACTCATGAATTCATAGTTACCTAAAAGTTCCTGTTTAAATTTAAGAATGCTTACTTTTGGTTACCAAAAAATTTGTCGATACCTATGTTTTGTTAACGATTTTGCTCGTTTTCTTATTTTCCATTAACATTTTCTATAATGTATGTTATTTTTAAGAAGTCTTCTTGAGTTTAATAATAAAAAGTTCCTGTTTAGATTTTAAAATGTTTACTATAAGATTACCAACGAATTTTCCTATATATTTTGTTAACCATTTTGTTCGTTTTGTTATTTTTCATTAACAATTTCTATTATTATGTTATTTTTGAGAAGTTTTCTCGTGTTTATAGTAATTAAAAATTTTAAAATTATATCCTTTAATTTTTTAATATTTACAATTGGAGACCTAAACTACTCCGCTGGCTTGCCAGTTAAAACAAAACTTTACAAAATGCACGTCGCGATGACTCCGCTAAGGGATTCGGCATACTTTTTTATATGCACCTTCTCGTTTATGTGCCTTTCGGAAAGACGTATGTCGTGTACCTCAAACTCGAACGTCGCCAATCGCATGGCGCGTAGACCGAAGGTCGTCTATCAAGTGACCGGCGATATTTTTCGGTTTTACGCCTGAATTAGAGTATTTCCTATCGAGCGAAAAACTGTTCGAATATACGAGCAGTTTTTTAACTCGATCACACTACAGCGGTCCATTTCCGTCGGCGTCAAGCGAAGCTCGGGTATCGAGTGAAAGATAATAAGTGACGAGCGACGGTTTTCGCCTGAATAGATAACTCGAGCGGTTTTTTTAATAATCGAACGATGTCGGTTATTTCAATAATCGAGTGATCAAGCGGTTTGTCGCTCGAGCGATCAGAACACTAATTAAAATGATGAATCGCAAGACCTCTCTGCCTGGCAGTCTGCCTATTCAATATTCTTACCAAGATGACCGCTATTCGCCATTTTGAATTTGAGCACCATGAACTATTAATTAAGAACTATGCAATTTTTAAAACGTCGCCATATTGCTTTCGTTGCGAATAGAGAAGTAATATTCTGGTATCGTAAAGTACCGGTTAGTACCTTCAGAATGATGTATATCGCAAGACCCCTCTTTCTATTTTATTTTATTTACCAAGATGGCGCCCATCCGCCATCTTGACAGTTAGTTCTGTCATTCAACAAATCCGTATTGCACGATCATGCATTGTTGCTATCCTTTTTCCGAAATAACCAAACTATTCTTAAACTAACGCACAGAAATTTAGGTTGCAATTCGTTATTGCCTTGGTACTGCGGCTTTATCTTAAGGCCGTTTTACATGCGTCAAAAATGTCTAAAAGACGCAAGAAATCTTGCACAGTAGCATGCGCAGTCGCGACTCAGCCGATCTATTCTCGCAAGTCTCTTGCACTTGCTACTTATCGGTTTTGTTCGATATTTCTGCAAGTGCAAGACCAATTTCGGGGGCAAAATTTAGTAATTGACAAGACCCTTATAAGTATTTACCTATGGCCAAGGCCCGATAAAAGTCGCAGCATGCTTGACAGCTGATGGTTTCTCGGTTTAAGGGAAGAACCATGTTTTTCTGGACATAAAAGTAAGGTTAAACATTTATTTCCATTCGCTTCGATCGGATTTTTTTACAATGTTGGCGATGACTTGAAATTGAACGAGCGATGCACCATGTAAACTCAAGCTGCAAGAAACATTGCATGGTATGTCTCGCTTTTGCAATGTCTTACATGTTGTCTTGCAGGATGTAAAACGGCCTTTAGAGTGCTTTTACCTCTCGGGTTGAAGAACCTACGTGGCCGCTCTTCAAAGCGTGAAATGGGTCAAACACGCCGATTTGCAACCAGACGATTAAGGCTCCACAGAGGATCGTCAGTGTTCGATGTTAACTTTTCTCGTGGAAAATGTTACACATTTTAACTTGATAATTTCAGATTGACATGTCTTCTTCCTTTTTCGCTGTTGGATAATATACTTTTTCAACGATTTCTTCTTCGTGTGGAAAGTAGTAGTTTTCCGCACTACTTTCGCGCTCGTGTGGAACAGTAAAATTCCAATAAGGTTTTCATAAGTTACACAATTAGAAAGCGCGATTCCAACAATTTTATATCAAATATTTGTTACCCTCTTGTAGTTTATCGTTAAAAACACGTTCAAAATGGGTTTATCTGATCTTACAAACTACAAAAGTTTGGAATTATTGCCGTAAAAATCAAAATTCAGTAATGAAAAGCATGTTTGGTTTTTTGTTATTTCTAGCGTTTTAGTACAGGGTCTCCCATTTTCGACACTTTTATAGGGTATCTCCGTTATTGTTTGTGCTATCAACAAAATAATATAGGTGTCATGTGCTCTTTTTGGGTCAAACTTAAAATGGTAAAATCAAAATTCGAAAATTTTCCCTCGCTTAAGAGATACGGGGGAAAATCAACAAATTGACAAATTTCTAAATTACCCTATAGTTTCTTAGTTAAAAGAGATTCAGAAAAATGTTTTATACAGAAGTTTATTTATAATGATTGTTGAATAATCTGCCGTTTTCAGACTAAGTATACGGGGTCAGGTAAGAAAGTTATCGGACCTAACCTCATTTTTTCAAATGGAACACCCTGTATATTTTAATATAAAAAGATAGCATTTTAAACTCTCTTTTCAAATTTATAACACACCATGGATGATAGATATCATCACAAATGAATATGCAAAAATGAAATTGACGTTAAATGTTAATAACAACTAGAATGTCAACATAGTTGTCTCTAGGATATTAGTTTTTTTTTTCATGGCCTACTGTGGTTTAAAGGAATAAAGTTTAATAAATCGCCTAGGAAACTAAGATCATCCATGGTGTGTTATATAATTGAAAAGATAATTTAAAATAGTATCTTTTTAAATTAAAATATAGGGTGTTCCACTTTAAAAAAATGAGGTTTGGTCCGATAACTTTTTTGCCTCACCCCGTATACTTATTCTGAAAACGGCAGATTATTAAAAAATCATTATAAATAAACTTTTGTATTAACCATTTTTCTGTATCTCTTTTAACTAAGAAAATATAGGGTAATTTTGAAATTATCAATTTTGTAATTTTCCCCCGTATCTCTTAAGCGAGCGAAAATTTTCAAATTTTGATTTGATCATTTTAAGTTTGATCCAAAAAGAGCACATGACACCTACATTACTTTTTTGATTGCACTAACAATTATGGACAAACCCTATAAAAGTGTCGAAAATGGGACACTCTGTAAAAACCTCTTCGCCCCCTGGCTACGCTACTGTTCCCTCGGGTTTGTTCCTTAACGAATCGACACATGAGACGATTCATACTTTGCCTTGCCCCAAGACAAGATGTCATAATTACCAAATTATTTCATAAATTTGCTCTCTTCGGGGTCTTTTATTTGGATCATAATAACAGTCCCCGACGACAGAAGACGAAAATACTTATCTTTTCCATTGACAAAAATGTTTTTATAATTAATATTTTATCGTACTCTTAATTGACCATAGTTGATATAAACATTGACTAGAAATCTAAACGATTCTCGAATCTAGGTCTTCCATTCATATTTTTTCGAATGCTCTTGATAAGAACTCTTAGTATTACATATTTGATATCGCAAAATTATTTCTGTTCGATATGCTATCGGGAGGCGATTAAAGAATCATTCGTTTGAGCTATCAAGCAGGCCGGGTCATGCCAAAAGGGCAGTGTGTATCCAATTTTTGTTATCATTAAAATATAGACCTTTTTTTATTTTTTTTAAATATAATCTTGAAACGAAATTGTTGAATGAAAATGTTTTACAGTTTGTATCGATTGAATAATGCAGGGTAAGTATTTCGGTAGCGTGCAGTATAGGGGAGGTCAAAATAATACTACTAACAGTACGTTTCACGAAATTTGGACACGACTTAATAATTTCCTGGGTAGGTCCCATTGTGTCGACAAGAGCTTGGCAATAAACAAGTGAAGTATGAAGGGACGGACTAAGGAAAATATTAATGTAATCAAATGAAGTAACATTTTTAAAAAATATTACTAGTCATATTTATTTACCTTTATAATGTCATTCTATAGATAGTTCTGTTTCGCTATCGCTTTCCTCATCAAAATTAATTATAACTGGATTAATTATACGATCCAGACTAATATACGAATTTCCTACAGTTATTACGTGACGGACTGAGTTTTTCCAACTACCTGGGGGAATATCATTAAAGCATTTTCGTATTAAGTCTACAACACTAGAACTTAAAGTCGGAGAAATATTTTCAGACCTAACCAGTGATTTTAACTGGTGCCACATATGCTCTATGGGGTTAAAAATGCAATATTAGGGTGGGAGCCGTAGCACTGTATGTCCAATTTCTTCTGCCAATGTGTCACAAACATAGACTTTTTTTATACAAAATGTCTTTAAAACTTCTAAAAGATCACTTTTTTTATAACTTTCTTCAAAATATATATCATTCGCGCCATGTAGTTCTGAATCTCCAATTTTGTATTATTTGAGCTTGGAGCTTTATGTAATTGGCGACTGTGATAGCTCGCATTGTCCATTACTATCACGCTATTCTGAGGAATGTTTGGTAAAAGGCAATTCTTGAACCATTCCTCAAAAACTAACAAATTTTACCACAAAAAGATATTTAAATATAAATTAAGCAACCTAACCTACCTGATGTGCCTATATTTAATTATAATTATTACAATCCGGTCCTTTCCACATAATAATAACAAACGGTCATAAATAATGGGATGGCTCCAGGTACTTTTACTGCAGTCATTAAGTTATATCCATTTTTCGTGAAACAATCTTTAACTGGCCAACAAAATGATCGGCAAACGAGTTCTCACTCTCATTTTGAAAAGCCTATAGCTTGAAAGACGCTCAACCGATTTGAATTAAATTTTGGGATTTTTAAACATGGTTTTGTGCGAATTCAGCCGCACGGGACGCTTTTGACCAAGGACCACTTTTCCATATTATACAGGACGTGATGTAAAAAAAAACAAAAAATTTCACGTAAAAGTAAAACACTTTTAAAGCTTAGGTAAATATCTCAAAATAAGTTTGTCAGTTTCTTGTTTAATGTGTTGTGGCAAAAGTTATCAAATTTACAAATAAATTAAGATTTTATTTTAATTTCGAAATCGGAAAGTAGCAATCTGTGCCTTGTACAAGGTGTCCCATTTTCGACACTTTTATAGGGTATCTCCGTAATAATTGTTAGTGCTGTCAAAAAAGTAATCTAGGTGTCATGTGCTCTTTTTGCGTCAAACTTAAAATGATAAAATCAAAATTTGAAAATTTTCGCTCGCTTAAGTTATACGGGGGAAAATAAAAAAATTGACAATTTCAAAATTATCCTACATTTTGTTAGTTAATAGAGAAACAGAAAAATGTTTTATACAAAAGTTTCTTTATAATGATTTTTGAATAAGCTGCCGTATTTAGAATAAGTATACGCGGTCAGGTAAAAAAGTTATCTGACCTAACCCTATTTTTTTTAAATGGAACACCCTGTATATTTTAATCTAAAAAGATTGCATTTTAAATTATGTTTTCAAATATATAACACACCATGGATAATATTGGTTTCCTAGGCGATTTATTTAAACTTTATTACTTTAAACCACAGTAGCCCATGAAACAAAAGCTAATATCCTAGAGACAACTATGTTGACATTCTAGTTGTTATTAACGTTTAACGTCAATTTCATTTTTACATGTTCATTTGTGAAAAAGACTTGTCAACATTTTGAAAAATTTGATATGATATCTATCATCCATGGTGTGTTATAAATTTGGAAAGAGAGTTTAAAATACTATATTTTTAGATTAAAATATACTGGGTGTTCCATTTTAAAAAAATGAGGTTAGGTCCGATAACTTTCTTACCTGACCCCGTATACTTATTTTGAAAACGGCAGATTATTCAACAATCATTATAAATAAACTTCTCTATAAAACATTTTTCTGTATCTCGTTTAACTAAGAAAATATAAGGTAATTTAGAAATTGTTAATTAGTTGATTTCCCCCCTATCTCTTAAGCGAGCGGAAATTTTCGAATTTTGATTTTACCATTTTAAGTTTGACCCAAAAAGAGCATACTTTTAATTACTTTTTTTTTGATAGCACTAACAATAACGGAGATACCCTATAAAAGTGTTTGAAAATGGGACACCATGCATGTACAGTCATATTTATATTCTAAACACTATTTGTGGTTTATTATTGAATAATTTATTTTAGAAATAACCTTTCAATTGATACCGGGTGTCCCAACATACGACCAAAAAGCAGACTACATTTGTAGGCTAAATTTAGTGTTGTGACTACTTTTTAAATCATATAGGGCATCTTAGATATGCCGCACCTACTTGCTATACTTGTCGCCTCTCAAAAATATTAAGATATCAAATTTGTTTCTGACTTGCCCCGTATAGTTTAAACGTTAATATAAGGATTAAATTTAGGCGACGATGACTTTTATTAAATTTATATGTATAGTAAAATATTGTGGCCTATTTTTTATGAAGAACTGCTTGCTGCTGCTTTAGAGTGGCTGCAAGAAGTGTTGGAAAAAAACCGATGATTTTAATAATCGAATACTTGATACTCGAGCGATTTTAATAATCGAGTGAATCGCTCGAGCGATTAATCACTTGGAATTTTTATGACTAAGAAGAATGTGTTGATAAAACACCAGGGGTTGTTTTTGTAAGTTTTAGAAGTTAAGTCTTAATAGTTTTTATTAAGGAAGAACAGTTGATTCTGATTTTTTTAAAATTATATCATTTAATTTTTAAAAAATTTACAATCGCCGCTGGTTAGCCAGTCAAGACAAACCCCATGTCGCGATGAATCCACTACGGGATTTGGCATACTTTTTATATGCACCTTCTCGTTTACGTGCCTTTAACAAAGACGTATGTCATGTCAGCCTTCTGAGCGTCAAACTCGAACGTCGCCAATCGGCACATTTCGGGTGGCGAGCAGCGTCGAGCGAAGATCGGGTATCAAGTGAAAGGCGACGATTTTTCGCTTGAATTTATAACTCGAGTAGTATTTCCTATTGAGCGAAAAACTCTCGAATATACGAGCAGTTTTTTACCTCGAGCGATCACACTACCAAGCAGCACAATTCGGTCGGCATCAAACGAAGCTCAGGTATCGTGTGCAAGGTAATAAGTAACAAGCGACGATTTTCGCTCGAATTTATAACTCAAGCGGTTTTTTTAATAATCGAGCGATGTCTGTTATTTCAATAATCGAGTACTCAAGCGGGTTTTCCCTTGAGCGATCACAACACTAGATAAAAGGATTAAATTTAGGCGACGATGACTTTTATTAAATTTATATGTATAGTAAAATATTGTGGCCTATTTTTTTATGAGGAACGTATTCTGCTTTAGAGTGACTGTACAAGGGCTACATACAGATTTTAAAATTTAAAAAAAGCTAATATTTTTTTGTATATCCGATAACTAAAACCTAAGCTTTAAAAGCCTATTTTACTTATACGTGAATTTATTTTAAAAAAATATCAACGAGTCAAACTTTTTGTTTTTTACTTTTTTTCGCCCTATACCTACTTACCGGACACTCTGTGCAATAAAATCATCACATATTATGTCGATACATGCATCGAATATCATTGTAAGTGACATTTTGAGTTTCAGAGTTCAAAATAAATTTCAAAGTTTCAAACCTAAAATTTCGTTTTTTACTTAATTTCTTTTTTGAAATGATTCTTTCATCCCATTTGTATCTGATTATTTTGGTATTTTGCCTGTAGTATCATGGAAAAATAATATACCGAAACTTTTATGTTTTCTCCTTTAAGAATACGATTTGTCGACGTTGTTGATGTTATTCGATGCATGTGTCGATGTTTTGTCCAAGGATCAAGATCCACGAGGAAAGTATATGTATATTATTACAGAAAAGGACACCCCTGTTTTTAAAATACGTTTCTTCATTCTGTGGATAATTAACATTTATTTTTTAACATTTTTAACATTTTAACATTTTTAATATAGATAGTTATAATATAATACATATAATGAATAGCAGTATGAGTCTACGTATTTTATTAGAAACATAGTCAATATGTGGACTCCACTTCATAAATTGGTCAACAAACACACCAAGATATTTTGTGTGGGTTACTTCAGCAATTCTATCATTGCCGATAGTAAAATTGGGATGACCAGCACTTGTTAATGAAAAAGCTATGTAATTCGTTTTATTTAGATTAATTGATAATTTATAAGTTTCCAACCAACTCTTAACCAATTTAAAACCTTCTATTGTCTTATTTTTAACTTCTTCATTTAAGTTTTTAAAAATTTTACTTTACTATTCAGGCTCCCTGTATATATCAATATAACATTGATTATAAACAACATTTATTTAAAAGGTTGACGAGGTACCTTGAATGAATTACAATTAAATAGTAAAATATAGTAGACAGTCAATGCCAAAATGCTGTTAATAGGATTTCGAGATACATTTAGAGAACTTATTATTATAAAACGGAGGTATAGTATTTCTAAATCTAATTGAAAAGCATAAAGAGTCTAATTATTACCCGAGTGGATTTGTTCGGGTGTGTTCAGATTTGTTCGTTGTTACTTTTTAAGTCAATATTTGTTCCATTGTTGATTTAAATAAATTAGGTGTCAGATATAGATTACAAAACTACCGAGATCCTCGGGGGCAGACGAAAAACAAGAATAACTAAGCAATAAAATTATTGTGTGCCCAGCCGTTTCTGACCATCAAAACGAATGCGAGCAAAAAATTACGCTATGTTGCCGTTAGTTGTATCGTAAAAATCGTTAACAGAAAAGAATCATGTAATTTCCAATTATCCAATCCACCTAGGACCTAGACAAACGTGAAGACGTGTAAAAATTATCATTGTCCACAATATTTAAATGAATAAAATATATCTCTATTTATTGTCTTCAGATATATGGCAACGCTGTAGCGGTGGTCTTTTGCTAAGGGGCGAAACCCTGTAAGATTTTTCCATGGCCTTTCATTATCCTAACAAGAAATAATTAGGTCAAGATTGACTCAAATATAAATAAATTCAAGATAATTTGTTAGATTGACTCATTACACTGGTCAATACATAATTTGGTGCCGGTAATTTGGGTCTGCTAAACCTAAAAATATCCTCAGATTTGCTCCATCAGATCGTTTTCAAAAACTAGGGCCATAAGCAATATTTTCGAGATTTAGGGTATTTTATATCGCATAATTATACACAGTGTGTTAAAAGTCCCGGAACATTCAATTATTTCAAAAATGGTGCACAATATAAAAAAACTTTCTGTATAAAAGTTGTTGGTCTTAAAGAAATTTATTAAACTTAGATCCCTGTAATTATACAGGATTGCCCAAAAAGTCGTGGTAACCGAAACTTCATTTTTTTTAAATGGAATGACCCTTTTTTGATCACATTTTCTGATTCCACTAAACATTCTAAACAACAATTATAGAACATGTCATATGGCTAAACCTATTAGTTTTAGAAATAATTTGAGTTGAAGGACATAAATGCGATAGGTACGATATTACCTTTTGCATTTTTATAAGCTGGTACTAGAATTTTTTGCGTCACTGTCAAAGTAAATTCTCAAAATGTCGCTCAGCGAAAGGGAACGTATAACTTTACTAATAATAAGAGGTTTTGGAGACCGACAAAGATCAGTTATCGAGACAAAGGAATTATTTAATACAACTTTTCCAAACCGAGAGCCTATATAAAAATCTACAGTTGTGAGAACAGTTCAAAGGTTCGAGGTAACCCGTTGTTGCAGAGATAAACTTCGTTCCGGAAGACCAAAGTCGGCAAGTAGTGATGAAAAAAAATTAGAGACATTACTTCATTTTGTTCAGAATCCACATTTGTCACTCAGAAAAGCTGCTACCCAAGTTGATGTTTGTTTTAAATCAATTGACAATATTTTAAAAACCAGTAATTTTCATCCCTATAAAATGACTCTTGTCCAGGAATTATCAGAAGACGATTTTGATCGTAGATTGGAATTTTGCGAAGTAATGATGCAAAAACATGAAGAAAATAACAATTGTTTTAATCAAATAGTTTTTACGGATGAGGCAACATTCATGTTGAACGGGTCTCTCAATCGCCATAATTGTCGTTACTGGGCTGATCAGAATCCACATTGGATGAGAGAAGCACATACTCAACACCCCCAGAAAGTAAATGTGTAGGCTGGAATTATTGGCAACAGATTAGTGGGGCCTTTCTTTATAGAGGGGAATTTGAATGCCGAAATGTATCTCCACATGCTGCAAAATGAAATTGTGCCAGCAATAAACAATGAAGTAGGACCACTATTACGCAATACGTGGTTTCAGCAGGATGGAGCTCCTCCTCATTTTGGGCTAGCTGTTAGAAATTATTTAATCAACACTTTTCCTAACCGCTGGATAGGACGAAGAGGCCCCATAGAATGGCCTGCTAGGTCGCCAGACTTAACGCCCCTTGATTATTTTCTTTGGGGACACCTAAAAAATAAAGTATTTGTGACAATACCTGCAGATCTGAATGAATTAAGAGGAAGAATTATTGAAGAATGTGCATCTATTAACCAAGAAATGTTACAAAACGTCATCGACAAATTTTATTATAACCTAGCCCATTGTCAAACTGTAGGAGGAGGATATTTTCAGCATTTAATTAAATAACGACTTACACTTAATTTTATTTTTGTTCTTTTCAAGTTATTATTAATTTTACTGCTTGTATTTAATAATTTAGTTGTTATTAAAATTTTGACACAACTTGAGTGAGGTTCATTTTACACGAGTTTAATGTTTTTCTTTTAATTTTAACGTAAAACATTTGAGCCGACTCGAAACAATGCAAAAGGTAATATCGTACCTATCGCATTTATGTCCTTCAACTCAAATTATTTCTAAAACTAATAGGTTTAGCCATATGACATGTTCTATAATTGTTGTTTAGAATGTTTAGTGGAATCAGAAAATGTGATCAAAAAAGGGTCATTCCATTTAAAAAAAATGAAGTTTCGGTTACCACGACTTTTTGGGCAACCCTGTATAATTACAGGGATCTAAGTTTAATAAATTTCTTTAAGACCAACAACTTTTATACAGAAAGTTTTTTTATATTGTGCACCATTTTTGAAATAATTGACTGTTCCGGGACTTTTTACACACTGTGTATATGTATTACTGCTACCACCAAAAAAACAACTCGGGAATGGAAGAAAAATGTTTATTGTACACCACAACAAATACAAAAATCATCTGTCAATAACATTAACAATATTAACTTAAGTTATTAATTTAAATGAACCTAAACTAATAAATAAAAATGAGCTAATCTGTAATTCTGGTACCTGGATAAAGAAGATTCTTTTCATTTAGTCTGGAGGCAAGTAACTCGACAGACTCTTTTGGGAGGTTTAAATCTCTGACAAGGTCACTTAGCTCCTCCTGAGTAAAGCGTTCGCGACTTGTTAAATCTCCTGCAAAATCGCTGTCCTCTTTTTCAAATCGGGGACTCTGCAGCTCGTCAGATGACGTTTCGACTGTAGCCTCTGGTAACGTAGACAGGCTGCTGCTATATGTTGGAATTGGTATTTCTTCAGATTGAAGAATAGGTCTTCTTGCTGACTCCCGGTTAGGATAGTTCCACTTATGCCTATTGTTACGATTAAAGCCCTTTATCTTTACAAGACAAAAATAACAATCGTCAAAGTGGTTTTTTTGTTCCCTCCATACCATCGGAACACCAAACTTTAAACACTTTCTCTGTTCTTTTGTCCATTGTCGCAGGTGTTCGAAACAGGTTTTGCATACAACATGCGGAGCCCCTGGGTTATCTTGGTTTCCTGAGTGAATACCAAAATAGGCCAAATAAGCTTTTTCACAAAGTCACAAATCACTCTTCTACTTCCTTTTAAAATGTACTCATCACATATGTAGTAAAAAACGTCCGGATGGTTTACGCAACTACGCCTACTTGTAGAAGCCACGTTTAAATACGATTTTTCAAAAACACACTCTTGCAATGAAACTTCAACTAAATTTTGCAAAGGCATGCAGGCAATATTCCGCATATGCGGATTATATAGGTACTAATACCCTAGGACACAAGCCAAGTGTTGTTGTTAATTTATGAGGCTTACGGTATACAATTTCATTCTCTTTTATTGCCTTCTAATGTATATTTTGTGCTAATTGAAAATATGAAAATAAGAAATCTGCAGGTGCAAAAGAATTCAAGGAAAAATTATTTCCTTTTGGTAATATAAGATTAGGTATTTCCAGTGATTTATGAATAAAAAAGTATAATTAAAAAGGCATTAGTCTTGGAATTAGTTGAATTTTAGATAACATTTATGACCATTATAATCGTGAAATATATTAATATTACAATTTATTATGAGTAGGTTCTATCTCAAAAACTAGAGCTGATACGAAGAAAAGCTAAGTGTTTTTGGAATCACCGCATTCAAAATAACTAAAATCAGTTGTTTTTTCTTCGGCACAATGACAAAAACAATTTTTTTGTTGGGTTGTGTTATTTATATTTTCTTCATTTTTATTTATTTTCACTGAATGGAAGAACTATCGACTTTACTGCGAACGTCACTCCTTGGCATAATTTTTCCGATTAAGTGCAATTTTGTCGACTTTCAAGAACAATTGCGAGCTTTTTTAATCGCTTGGCTTTCACGAGATCACGACTATTCAAATCGATGCTTTCTATTCTTCAGTTATAGCAATTTTTATTCTTTTTAACTGATTTAACTTTGACATTTCAAGTTTCAACGCGAGATTGACAGTCTGCAGTTATTTGTTCAATGGCGGTATGCTATAAAATCGGCAAATGTTGTAACAATAATAAGTAGGTAATTTTTCGGTAATTTCGCTAAAATTTGCTTATTTTTAATAGGTTCATATTTTGTCAAGCGGACAGAATTTTTAATCTCTGTCAGCTGTTACTTCTTTATCTAGGTTAATATTCTTCTTAGAGCTATTCAGGTCATTAAGGAAGGGACCCAATTTGGGTATCTATATCCATGGATATCCAGGTAGCTAGTTCACTGGATTGGTAAGCTTAGTCTCACACTTAATACTGTGAAGATTATATTCTAATATTTCGTAAATTTTGCTTCTTAAAAAATTCGTAAGGTAATCAAAGTTTATTAAACCGTATCCAGATCTTACAGTGGACGGAGAACATTTTCGGACTCAGAAACAACTTTTGACACTATCCAAGGCCCAGATTCGATCATCAATAGAATACAGCTCTCATGTCCGGAGCTCTTCAAGCATACTCTTCGGTTACTGCATTCCATCGAAACGAGAGCTATTCGTCTGATCGGAGACCACGATCTGACCAAGAACCCACATATATATAAACAGTATATTGCTAGTACCATTTGCAATTATGTCCCCGCTATGGGCATCGAAGGGGGCGTTGTGAGTTTGCGCAGTTCGGAAATTTCCTTGTGAAAGTAAACATTCGACAGGACCGGATTTCAACTTTTTTAATGTAAATTTCACTGGTTAGTTAGGAAAAATATTGCAGTCAAAATTTCGATTAGTTCGATTTAAGACAGCGTTCCATGCATACGATTTCTGACGATCTGATGATCCGACGATGCCCTGATCGGTGTAAACTTTTGGTGCCAAATTCCGTCCGAATATTTGTAACAATCGACACGATGAGCTTTATTTTAACTTTCATCCGAAGTCGTATGTTTCTTAACCTCACTTTTTTCTAAACCAAAAATTAAGAATGAATGACTATTTTGGGAATTATTATCAGTTACTAATGCACCAAATTAAAAATACATTAATTTTAAGGTTAGGTAGTGACCACATATACAGGGTGCTGATAAAGACTGGAATAATCAATTTTTCTTGAAAATGCAAAACTTTTTCGAAAAACGCTCGTACCCGTCGATTTTATTTTATTCTTTGAAATTTTTTGGCGTTCTTCAATATTATACCGGATGCGCCAAAAACGCTAGGCAAGTGTCAACTTCACTTTTTCAAATAGAACACCCCTTTTTTTCTCCAATATTCAGATTCCTCTCTAAACTCTAGACAAGTTTCATATAACATATTGTATGGCTAAAGTCAACAGTAATTGAAATACAGGGCCCACAATAAAAATCAAGGTATAATTTTAAAGCTTGTTTTCCATGACAAATACTTAGGCTAGAAAAAAAATTCTAACAGGAAATTGGTAATACAGTGAACAATCTAAAAAATTATTTGAGTAAGTGTTGAAAATGGTGTCCATTTACGGCTCTACAATGTCCCAATCTCTCTCAACAAATTCTAACTGTACATTATGTACAATTTCTGGGGTAATTTGTCTTATGGTTGTTGTTATACGCGTTTTGAGAACATCAATATCTTCTGGTTTATTTTTGTAAACCCTTTCCTTAATATAGCCCCACAGATAGAAGTCCAATGGCGTTAAGTCGGGGGACCTCGCAGGCCACTCTATTTCACCCCGTCGACCTATCCAATGATGATGAAATAACTCATTCAGGTATCTACGGACTTCGACCGAATAGTGGGCTGGTGCACCATCCTGCTTAAACCACATAGTTGTATCATGTGAGTCAGGAATGTTCCGATCGGGAAATAGGGCAATCAACGCTGGAGCGAGGTCTTCTTCAAGAAACTGCAAATATCTTTGGCCAGTCAAATTTTCCTCAAAAAAATAGGGTCCTATAACAGTATCCCGAATTATTCCTGCCCATACATTAATTTTTCTCGGCCGCTGGGTATGAATTTCTCGGAACCAATGGGGATTTTCGCTGGACCAATACCGGCAATTTTGACGATTTACCATGCCATCCAAGAAAAAAGTAGCCTCACTGGAAAAAATTATGTTACTCGGAAATAATGCATCGTTAATCAAGTAATTATCCATGAGAATTTCGCAGAACTCATTCCTTCTGTCAGGGTCGCCTTCCAAAAGTTCCTGTACTCCTTGACATTTATATGCATGCCATTTTTCCTTTTTCAGGAACTTTGCCACCGTTGAATCGTGGATATTTTGAACATTTTGAGAAATGCTTCTTGTGCTCGAATGTGGTCTCTCTTCCAACGAAACTAGAATATCAAGTTTGACATCGTCGGAAATTTTAGGTCGTCCACTTCTAGGTTTATCCTTAACGTGACCAACTTCATTATACTTCTTAACAATTTTGGAAACAGTTGCCTGATTTATGTGTTCTCTATTTGGATATTTATCATTAAAATACTCACAAACTTCTATTTGTGTTCTCTTTCGATCTCCACATCCTACTATTATTAATATTTCGATTCTCTCAGCTTCCGTTAGAAACATTTTTATGGGTAAAAGTGACAACTTTGGAGTAAATATTAAATGTTTTGACATTTACGTAACTAAGTTATTATGTAGAAACCGGTAAGAAGGTAAATACCTAGACCTTAAAATTATACCTTGATTTTTATTGTGGGCCCTGTATTTCAATTACTGTTGACTTTAGCCATACAATATGTTATATGAAACTTGTCTAGAGTTTAGAGAGGAATCTGAATATTGGAGAAAAAAAGGGGTGTTCTATTTGAAAAAGTGAAGTTGACACTTGCCTAGCGTTTTTGGCGCATCCGGTATAATATTGAAGAACGCCAAAAAATTTCAAAGAATAAAATAAAATCGACGGGTACGAGCGTTTTTCGAAAAAGTTTTGCGTTTTCAAGAAAAATCGATTATTCCAGACTTTATCAGCACCCTGTATATTATATTGTATACTCTTCTTTTTTACAAGCCTTCTAGTGAAATTCGATTCCGAAGATCGGATAAGGTGATAAGCAAATATTTTCGTATATATGTACATACCTGAAATACTTTATACCTGGTATTGATCCACGACTATTGCAAAAAAGCACCATGCACTTGTGTTATTTCATCTTAAACAAAACAAGCCAATAACCGACCAAACAGCGAATCGAATTACCACAAATTAAAACCTCCTTTACAAAATTTTTTGTTAGGTAATGAAAGTTTATAAGCACTAATATACCGACAACAATGTGGATGAACCACTTTTTATTCTGTAATTTGAAAAAGCATCCAGAACCAAACATGGCGACGAATAACAACAAACAAATAATGTCGGACCGGCTGCTCTGACGCGATCGATAAAATTTCCACCCTACTGCGCAAACTCAATAGGCCCGCCCCATCTCCCACACCGGGGACACTTTTTGTATTTTGGAACGTTCGTATTGGCAATATACTGTTTATATATATATGCAAGAACGTCGATAGCCTAGACTAGAACATCGAAGACAAGTTGGTGATTTGACTCTTTTGTACAAATAAATCACTGTCGCCCATCCATATGTGGTTCAACTTAGTATTCCTCGAATATCATCATTTAAGAATTCCTTCATCTGGAAGACGTTATCCTTATGGAACGCGCATTCTGAGGTCATGTTTCTCAACGAATATATCCTCCAACGATTCAAGACCAACGTGAATCGTTTTATTCGCACAAGCCACCACTCCCAGTGCCTTAATAGTTAGTTATGTAACAGATGCTTTAAGTATTCATTTTTTCATGAACGGGAAATTTGAGGGAACGAGCCGAAGGTGAGTGCCGTAATTCCGTATATGAAAAAAAACACTTTATGTATAAGTTTCATAGAATATTTTTGTATATCAGTTTTCTTTTTGGAAATTAAAAAATATATTGGTGTATACAACTCACTGTCACTTTGGAATGTAATAAATGTGGGATATTTGCTTATATCGACTTGATTACTCAGAATTAATGGTAATTTTAGCTTGGAATAATGGATTTAAAAATGTTTCACCTTTCTTGAAAATACGTTAACAATATCCATTCGCTGAAATTCTTCACTTAGATTAGGTCCAATGCAATTTAATAAACATATTATTTTTCTTCTTGTAACCTTTTTTCGATTTTCAGGCGATAAATGTGTTGCTTCATTGGCTTTATTAATTATTTCGTCTGGAGCCCATTAAAATATGTTCATGTGAAATCAGATATTGTTATTGTTTTTTTTTCTTGAATAATAAAGACGTTTATTATTATTATTATTATATTATAAGCATGCAGGAAATAATTACACCTTACGAGACTTTTTTAAGAGTTAAAAATGGACATTTTTGAAAAATGTTTCGTGTATTTCTCCGCTCTTAATAATAAGTAAGAACAATCCTTGCTAGTTCTTAAGACAGCCATCGTTCCGGAGTCTAACTTTATATTGCCGGACCACCCATCGGATTTGTAGCTTTTTATTAAGAAATTTGCAAAAGCAAAGTAGAAGGTCAACAGGTAATCATTTCATTGCGATGGAATAATGTCATTACGGCACGGCTGGGACAAGAGCGTTGAAATTAGAGGAGATTACGTTTGAAAAATACAATTATCGAAGAAGTAAGCATTATTGAACAAACCCGATCATATTTCTTCTGAATTCCTGCTAGCGTTCGCGCCACTACGTGGGCGCTAAAAACTGAAAAACGAAATTGTTAGAAGAAAGACGTTACGTAATAGTCGGGTTTCAAAAAGACCGTAAAGCGGCCGATCAAAGAAATCGCCGTCGA
This sequence comes from Barypeithes pellucidus, assembly GCA_963991005.1. Lineage (NCBI taxonomy): Eukaryota > Metazoa > Arthropoda > Insecta > Coleoptera > Curculionidae > Barypeithes > Barypeithes pellucidus. Next base: position 16,763,202 of record OZ022565.1, on the reverse strand, counting down.
GCTAAAAGCGGGCTCGTAAACTCCAGCGTGATGGAATTGGTATGCCGATGACTTAGAAATAGAGAATATGCACTAGGAAACGTTGTCCTAGCTGTAGACTAGGCAAGTTTTAAACGGCGTCTGTCTAAAAACACAAGCACTTCGAAAAAACAGGGGAACTAAAGGTTTTTCCTTCCATTGTTACTGTAAGTAGACTAACCACTAACATATATATGTACTTACTATCTTTGAGTAAGTACGGTTCCTGCTAGCCTCATATTTCCCATTCTCGCAATTATACTGGGTGTCTGGGAAAATGTGGACGATCTCCCGGATATGAAGAAAACAAGTGAAAAGAATACTATAAGTTTATATTTTCGTATAATTCTCCTCGTCGGAGATGTTACTATCGGTAATGATAGAATTGCTGAGGTAGCCCACACAAAATATCTTTGTGTGCTGGTTGACCAATTTATGAAGTGGAGTCTACATATTGACTATGTTTCGAATAAAATACGTACTCATACACAAATTTTATATATTCCAAATGAGAAAACATTGGTGATGGTTTCTAAAGCATTTGTGGAGTCACCAGTGGCGGAACTTCATAATTTAGCCGCCCCCCCCGCAAAATTATTTATTGGGCCCCCTATAAAATGATTTAAAAAGTGACCACACTATTCTTTTCTGAATAACTTTATTGTTTAAAATTACTTTTAAACCAAATTTCCAGGAAATATTTACAAAAGTATAAGTTCTCATAAAATTAGTTTAAAAATACATAATAAGATCGAATAATTAGAATATCATACAGGGCAGGTTAAAATTGGAAGTTACAAGTCGCAAAAAAAGCCCCAAGCCCCCAAACGAAGTTTAACCCCCCAAACCGAAATTCTGGATCCACCCTTGCGTTAAATCTTCTTATATTCTGACCAAAAAATATGTTAAAAGATTTTTTGATATTTCACTCGATTAACCATTTATAACTAATTTTCTGGCCAAATGTTTCTAAGCAGTTAATAACTGAATATCACAATGTTTAGTCATCAGTTAGCCATGGAAACAATTATTGTATAAAATGAAACATAAATGATATTTGAATAAAAGGAACTTATTTCAGCTTACTAATAATAATAATCTACAAAAAAATGATTGGAAAAATTGTTCAATGCATTTCTGTAAATATATTTTCCCTAAATTGAACCATTGACCAACTTTTCAATTAATTTTGTTCGTAGATTAGTATATTACTAGTAAGTTATTCTTTTGATGTTAATAATTCTCAGTAAGAAATAATTCTTTGAAAACTTAGCACCGCCATACCACCAAATAAGTATAAAAAATATTATTTATAAATAACAAGTGCCGTATTTAGACCAGTTTGCTGTCGCTCCGGAACACCTATTTCGTTGCGCCAGGGATATTTTATATTTTAAATTTAATTTCCTTAAATTATTTGTTTAGGAATAGGAAGTTTGCATTCAATTAAAAATACCTCATGTGTCATAAAAACTTTAAAACGTTGTAGTTGTTAATTCCTTGTCACTATAAACATTATCCAAGACCTATTTTCCTGCTAGGCCCGGTGGGTCTGGGCCTGGGGCCCCACTTTCAGGGGAGCTCAGCACTTGGCTTGCGCGACACTAACTTATTCAACACAAACAAGACAAAAACTGCTTTTTATTACAAAAAAAATTGTAAAGGTTCTTAAAATCTAAGGCGATCGACAGATGTGTAGGAACTCCTTTGATGATAGTATAAAGTCATAATAAATTAGTGTTGCGTAAGAAAAATACACTTTTTAAAGTGGCGAAGGGCCTCGCATTCCGTAACGGGACGCCACTTTGGGCCGAGGTCCCCCTGGACGCCTGGGCCCCCCTGCGTTGCATGGTTTTGCTGCATAATAGTTCTGGGAGTCACTTATACGATACGAATAATTGTCTGCCTATGGCCCAGTACTTAATAAGTTAAATATAACACTAAAATATATTCTTAAAATTATATAAAAAAAATAAAAGATTTTCAACAAATTTATTGTTTTTGGAGGATACTGTAAATATCAGAACTTTATATATTAGCAGGATATATGTAATTTTGTTTATCGGTGTAAGATCAAGTTAAACTATGTAGATCACTCTACCGAAACGAGAACTAAATCTAATAGCAAATTTAAATTATCAAAAAAATTTAACAACAACCTATAAAAAGTTTATGGATTACTTAGCACCAAAATCATTAAGTTTACTCCCAGATAATATAAAATCAATTAAAAATATAAAAACTTTTAGTAAAAAGTGTAATCGGTATGTTTATCGGAATACAGAGAAGCTTTCAATACTATTTCAGTAATTCACTAAATCAATAAAGATTGTGGGTATGTTTCAGTAACTGTGTGACATAGAATTATAATATAGATAATATAAATAAAAATAGAAAATAATAATATACCTACATATGTCTAATTTTAGAATTCGACACATACTGGTGTTTTGAACCTAGGTGTCTATTATTGGTTTTTGCTATTCATTATATTATACAAGGTGTTCCTTAATAAGGTGCCAATATTTCAGGGTGTGATTCCTTAGGTCATTTTATAAAGAAAAGTTCATGAGAAGATATGTCCGCAACGGCTTAAATTCTTTGCTACAGGGTGTTGAATTTTTATTTTTTAAATGATTATTTTTTAATATCTCCGAAAGTATTTTCGATTTTATTTCCAAATTTGGTATGTGTTAATAGCATATAGAACCGCATATTTAAGTTAGAAAAGTTATTCAATTGTTCCACCAGTAAAACAAATAAAACAAAATTTATCGTTAATTATTTTATCAATGTTAATAATAATGAGTTTCAATCTGAATTTATTGGTTTTAATCAAGATCGGTGCGTCTGACGAGAATAGCTCAAGATACCGTTTTCATGTAGAATTGACCAGGCTAATTAGAAAAATATCCGCATGGAAAAATGCCAGTGGCGTACCATATTTTTTGTAAAAAATATCAGAGGACATGTTTGCAGGGACGCCACTGGTGGAACAATTGAATAACTTTTCTAACTAAAATTTGCGGTTCTATATCCTATTAACACATACCTAAATTGAAAATAATATCTAAAGTACTTTTTCGGAGATATTAAAAAATAACCATTTAAAAAATAAAAATTCAACACCCTGTAGCAAATAATTTAAGCCGTTGCGGACATATGTTCATATGAACTTTTCTTTATAAAATGACCTAAGGAATCACACCCTGAAATATTAGCACGTCATTAAGGAACACCCTGTATATTAAAAATGTTAAAATGTTTAAAATGTTAAAAAATAAATGTTAAAATCTTACTAAGGCTTGTAAAAACTATATTATTATATATGACTGTATATTATATCGCGAATCTCACTTTCTTCCCAAACTCTTGTTCCATCTCTCAGAGCTCATCAGTATGGAACAATAACACATCGTTCAGTGAACCCTCGGGAATAAAATCTGTTCGTTGCGTGCACTTTCGCGCCGTTGCCAAATCTTAACAGGAAGAATCGCCTTGCAGGAATAAGAGACAAAAAAACATAGGGTTATAAATTTTTTGAATTATTTAGTTTTAATAACATCAAAAGATGGACCAGAGTGCCGATTCCCTTTTCCTGTAAGGAATTTATTTATTACAAATATTGGCTCCAATTTATTTTTGTTTTAAAATATATACAGGGTGTCCGGGAACATGTGGGAAATCTCCCGGATATGAAGAAAACACGTGAAAAGAATACTATAGGTTCATATAAACTTCTTTCGTATCGGCCTCCTCTTCGGAGATATGGGCTCCAAAAGAGCACCAATTGAATCAAGTTTTTTACACATAATTATTGAACCACCTGGTATATTTCAATTATTTTTTAATATGATGTATACCAGGTAAGACCCGTCAAATTACTACCCAAGAAACTGTTGTGAATTACTCACAGCTGCAGGGACGGACTAGCTGTAACACTCATGGGCCCATTTTTTTTTAGCCCTGTATGATGAGAACTTTGGACAATGTTTTTTACATACTATTGACTAAATATTAAGTACTCTTCATTCCTGTCGCTAATCCTAACCGTTTTCGAGGAAACGTCATTTTATTTGCACTGATCCCCCTATCTTCTCACGGGTTAAATATGAAAAAGCGGAATTTTGACGTTCATCATTTCATAGGAACAAAGACGGATCTCTTACCGAGATACGCCAAATACATGATGTAATTAAAATGACGTTTTCTCGAAAACGGTTAGGATTAGCGACCTGAATGAAGAGTACTTAATTTTTAGTCAATAGTTAAAGGTATGTAAAAAACATTGTCCAAAGTTCTCATCATACAGGGCATAAAAAAAATGGGCCCATGAGTGTTACAGCTAGTCCGTCGCTGCAGCTGTGAGTAATTCACAACAGTTTCTTGGGTAGTAATTTGACGGGTCTTACCTGGTATACATCATATTAAAAAATAATTGAAATATACCAGGTGGTTCAATAATTATGTGTAAAAAACTTGATTCCATTGGTGCTGTTTGGGAGCCCATATCTCCGAAGAGGAGGCCGATACGAAATAACTTTATATGAACATATAGTATTCTTTTCACGTGTTTTCTTCATATCCGGGAGATTTCCCACATGTTCCCGGACACCCTGTATACATAGTCTATTCAACCAACATGCCATTCTTTATAGAGGCTGCATGTCCTTACAGCAAATATTTTCAGCTTTTAACTGAATAAATATGGATCAAAGTTAAATCCCCAAAATGTTACTAATCGTTTCCTGTCGTGAATAACCATTATCTTTATTTTCATAATAATTTAGGATATTTAATACTGTCTTTTTAGATTGCAAATATAAAAACCAAGCAATTTTTGATAGTTTCTAATCTTTTTAAGAGAAGTAATTAAACGGTTTGCCGTTATTAAAATTGGTTCGCAGCAAAAATAGCCATTAAATCATTTGATCAGTATAAAAAGATTTTGCTTGCAATAAATAAAAATCAGGCTGCAACACTTGTTCTGCAAAAAATGCTACAAACTGTCAACAATTTAATCGATATCAGTCCGCTTGTAATATCATGTGTTCGCTTAATTAACAGTCGAGCTGCGAAATGATTGCTTGGCCAGCAAGATTTTACAATTGGTCAGTAGAAAAAAACATGTTAGACTCAGTTTACTTGAGGTTTGCATATTAAAAGAATGGTTATCAATATAAATCATTGGATTGCGTTTGTTTTGAATAATCGGCAAAGTTCGTTATTGTGGGCGGAGCGAAAGCAGTCGCGTGACACGAGTAGCTAATTGCGTGCGTGTGTTTTCATTCGGTGTAGAAGTTTTCAATTGTTTTCCCAGGGCACTGTCAATTTATATAACTTTCTTGTGTTTTTTGCTGAATACAGAAGGAAATCGGCTACAAAAGGTGTAGCGGGGGCGGGTTTTCACTTGATTTCCCAGGGCACTGTCACTATTTCACGTTTTATTGCTTTTTTTTGATGACCAATATTAAATATTTTGCTTACCGGCTGATCGCTTACTAATATTTGATTAAAAGTGGATCGCCCATAGCAGCTTATATATTTAATTTGCATACCAAAATAATTTAGAGCACTCTAGTATGAAATTAATTACTGAGCGATTCAGAAATGTTTGCTGTCCATAAGTTGCTGACCAACTAGCCATTTTGGCTGACCGATTACATTTTTCTGTTCGCAAAAATAAGAATATTTTGCTAAACCCAAACAAACCCTTTTTTTTTAAGTTGGAAGATGTCCAAGCAACAAAAATTCAATTGAACATTGATGTAAATGACATGTAAAGGTTTCCGCGTGTTATGATTTTGTCTTGCGGTTCAAATATTTACAATATTACGCTGTAAGATGTTCTTTAAAATGAAGAAAATAGTTTCGTAAGCTTTTTCGCTCTATAGTGTGTCCTAAAAGCTGTAACAGCATTTGTATGTAGCAAATATGGCGTTTTACACGTATAAATATATTTTCTATCTGTATATTTAAATACACATTTTGTCATATATATGTAGTAAGTATTTAAAAATAACTTTTTTTTATTTTAAAACAGGCATTTAAAGGTTCAAATCCTTTTCTTAGGTATTTAAGTAGTGAAAGGGGGCTAGACCAAGGGGGCGATCGCCCCCCTTTGCCCCATGGTGGCTACGCCACTGCTTACAATCGTTATTGCTTCTACTCGACGACCTTTTATCTAAACAATAATAATGATAAAAAGGAATATTCATTCGCACGCTTTTCGACATTCTGGCAACGTTTAACCCCTTGCACTTTCTATCCAAAAATATTTCAAATGCGACTGCCTCTTCTAAATGCCTTTTCGTTCTAGCTTGACCTATATTTTTGATAATGTATTCAGTAGCAGAAAATAGAAAACAGAGGTTTTGTTCTTCGGAATTGTAAACAAACTGAAAGTTGGTACGTGTAACAATTCGAGATTTTTAGAGACTATTTGGTGTCTGGATGGTTTCAAACTCCTCCATATTATGCTTTTCATGTAAGGGAATACTAAATAACATTTTTCCGGGACGATGGAGAGGTAGACAAGAGGCAATAGAGTGGTCATCCAGATCGCCAGATCTCAACCCGTTGGATTTTCGTATATGATTACTAAACTCGACTCGATAGATACCCAACATTTTTGGTTCCTCCCCTAATTTATAAAAAAAAAATATGGTGTCTTCAATAGAACTAAAACAATTTTCTCAACAATATCCCATCAGAATTATTCATCGATAAAACAAATTAAGTTTAAATTAAATTTTTAAATGTTTTTATAGAATAAATAAGGTGTTTTTAAACTTTTCTTTTATGATCAAACCCTTTAGGGCACTCTGGTTTTGAATCGTTGGAGGTTCCACAAGAATGACGTTCGCCAGAGAAAGAATTCTTAAACAATGAAGTTTGAGGAGTGCCGGGCTGTTGCACTAGATATTTTTAAAACCTTTCATCGTGTTTGGCATGAGGGACTTCTAAGTAAACTGCGATCCTATGGTATGCCCAGTCGATTCTGTGTATGGTTGTCTAGCTTTCTTAAGGACCGCTCTCTGCAAGTGGCGATTGACGGATTTCTCTCAGATACCTTCACCATCAATGCCGGTGTTCCTCAATTATCTCCTACTCTCTTCTTATTCTACATTAACGACCTTCTATTGAATCCGATATTTAGTTTTGCTGACTTATCTCATCTTTCTCCTTGAATGCACAAACATCGGCTGCCGACGCACATCTTCGCAGACAGCATGAAGTATCACGCCTCAACAAGAAGAAATTTTGGCTTCGGGTGACAGTCATGGACGGACACGCAATCCCACTGGCTTCATCGATTAATTTGCTGGGCGTCAATCTGGGAGGAAATATGCCTTGGCATATCCACGTTGTGGCAATCGCTAAGATAGCTTCTCAGAAACTTGGTGTACTCTTCCGAACCAGAAAGTTGTATACACCTCAACAATTTTTGACACTGTACAAGGCCCAGATTCGACCATCACTGGAGTACTGCTCTCATGTCTGGAGCTCTGCACCCAAACATACTCTTAGGCTACTGGATTCCATCGAAAGGAGGGCCATCCGTCTGATTGGAGACCACGACCTGACGAAGAACCTCGACAGCCTAGAACATCGAAGGCAGTTTGGGGATTTGATTCTCTTTTACAGATATTTTCATGGAAAGTGTTCGGCTGACCTTGCCTCTTCATTCCGCCCAGAGCGGCGAATACCAGAAATACACGACGCACGCCCTAAAGGATTTTTCCTATAGTGCTTGTGTTGCATCATAAAAAAAGAGGTGTGTACAACTTCTTGGTTCGGAAGAGTACACCAAGTTTCTGCGAAGCTATCTTGGCGAGTGCCACAACGCGGTTATGTCAAGACATATTTCCTCCCAGATTGACGCCCAGCAAATTAATAGATGCAGCCAGTGAAATTGCGTGTCCTGCCATGACTATATCCGGTTCAGCAATGTTAACATTTTTAGAGACAACTGCTGCTTGGGCTTTCTTAGCATTAAATTCGACTGGCTTACTGTCACCCCAAGACAAAATTTCTTCCAGGTCTTTGGTGAGTTGTGATACTTCATGCTGTCTACTTTTCTATATTATTCTTTTATTTCTGGAGGGATTTAAAAAAATGTCAAATCAGCTGCGAATTGCAAAGCGCAATTGTACTTGTCAATTTTGTCCATAAACACCAGTTATAACAGCATACGGCAAATATAAAATTGCAGTTTCTATTAAAGATACACCCATATGACTGTATGAAAACCCATCCTTTACAAATGGTCCATTGTAATGTCATAAACACTAGAGAGGGCGTTTTCAATTCTAAAATGTCAACGAGAACCAAGTTGGAAGAGTAATTCGGAAATAGGGATTTAAAGCCCAATTTTACAAGTTTCTAAACGAAAGTACCTACTATGCTATATAAAGGGTATCTGGGAAAATGTAGGAAGTGAGTGATGTTAGTAATTCACAACACTTTCTTTGATAGTAATTTCAAGGGTCTTACCCACATATATATATAACCATTATATTCCCAATACGAACGTGCCAAAATATAAAAAGTGTCCCCGCTATGGGAGATGGCGTGGTACTATTGAGTTTGTGCAGTAGGGTGGAAATTTTATCGATCGCGTCAGAGTAGGCCCGACATTATTTGGTTGTTGTTCTTCGTCGCCATCTATGGTTCTGGATGCTTTTTCAAATTACAGAATAAAAAGTGGTTCATCAACATTGTTGTCGGTATATTTAGTGCGTATAAATTTTCATTGCCTAACAAGAATTTTTGTGAAGGAGTTTTTAATTTGTGGTGATTCGCTGTTTGACAGGTTAGTGGCTTGTTTTGTTTAAGACGAAAGCTCACAAGTGCATGGTGCTTTTTTGCAAAAGTCGTGGATCAATACCAGGTATAAAGTATTTCAGGTATATACATATATACGAAAATATTTTTCTTATCACATTATCCGATCTTCCGAACCGAATTTCACTAAAAAGCTTATAAGAAAAGAAGAGAGTGTCACTCGTATGCAATATAATATATAAGTGGTCACTACCTAACCTTAAAATTAATGTAATTTTAATTTGATGCATTAGTAGTTGATAATAATTCCCAAAATAGTCAATATAGTCATTCATTCTTAATTTTTGGTTTAGAAAAAAGTGAGGTTAAGAAACATACGACGTCGGAGCTCATCGTACACAAATCAGGGCACCGTCGGATCATCATATCGTCAGAAATCGTATGCATGGAATGCCGTCTTAAATCGAACAAATCGAAATTTTGATTGCAATATTTTTGCTTCCAATTAGAGCTCTTAGGGAGCCCATATCTCTGAAAAGGAGACTTATATGCAAAAAGTTTATATGAACTTGTAGTACTCTTTTCACTTGTTCTCTTCATATCCGGGAGATTTTCCACATTTTCCCGGATACCCAGTATAATTGCGAGAATTGGAAATATGAGGCTAGCAGGAACCGTACTTACTCTAAGATAGTAAGTACATTTATGTTAGTGGTTAGTCTACTTACAGTAACAATTGTACGATAATGTCCTGTCGGTAAGGACAAACATTTCATCTCTAAGAGCTCGGTATCTACGAAAATATTTTGAAAATCTCAATAGTATTCGTACACGTGAAACTAATTTTCTAGATGAAACGTGGATCCATTCCAAGGGTAATGAAACATATTCCTGGCATGTTTTGTAAGCAATTGTTTTCCTTTGTCAAGAAGCATTATTATATTTTAAACAATAAATCATATTTAAATTGATATAATTAAATAAAGTTGAAAATAGCGTATATTGTAACATTTTAAAATTTAATTTTTGATTTTAGTACAATGAAGAAGTTTTTTATACTTACGGTCTACATAATGCTAATCACGTCCATTAGGTGACTGTCTTATTTGATCTACACAATATCGATTTGAATTATAGTGATGCAGGTGATGACGCACGTTCATTCTTTCCCCAGTTCAACTGTATACAGGGTGTTATGGAAATGACGTATTATATTTAAATGGGTGACTCCTGGGGTGTCCTAGAGAAGCGCTACATATTTTTTTTTAAATCGAACGTTTAAAAAGTGGGGTAACAAACCCTCTTACTCACAGGTGACTCCGCGGTAATGAATCACAGTGTATCACAAACACCTGTTACGCGCAATGTTGAAAAACTGTTTAAAAATGTAAAATTTTAGTTTCTTATAAAAATAAATATTTAGCTTAATTACGAGGACGCCAGGAATCCAGGACGCAGATACCTTCAGTTCTTTTTTCTATGGGAAAAGCTTTATGCTCATCACGTGCCCTGATGATAGTGTGGGACTGCATAATAAGTTTATACCCACTAAACCCCATTCGGCCTCTTCTTTCCAATCTCAGAACATAATCGGCATATCGTCGAGAGAAAAAAACACATAGTGAAACAGAACAAATTACACTAAATCACTTAAAGAAACACACAGACACCCACGAGTTTCAAATCAATTTTTTTGAAGATATGCACCTATTATTAGATTACACAAAAGCACTAAATACTAACGCATAATTAATAACACTATCGTACACATAGAACAACATCACTACAGGATACAAATTATTTCGCAATAGAAATTCAGAAATAATAAAAACGCTAATTTCTAATGGACTAATCAAATTTATGAATCCTTTACTAAAGAAGAAGGATGAAATAATTATGTTGATAGAAAGACATCCCTTTAAAATCTAACTAGTGCGGTTGCCATTTCCGACACTATCATTATACAGGAAAGTATTACAGAAGGAAATTCCGCAATTTCTGAATATAATCTTATAAAACATCGAAAGTGGCAACGCTGTATTTTCAGCCCAAATAGCTAAATATCGATCAACCTAGTAAACCCGAATATCTCAAACGTGTTTAGTTACTTTCAAAATTTTTAGATGGCAAATACCAATGTATGGAAATTTATATTATTTCCTAGAACAATAAGGGCGTATTTTTGTCTATATAGTAGCACTTTAAAATACTAAAAACTTAGATGTGTTCATGAGATGCATACCTACGCGAAAACTAATGTGAATTTATGTGGCTTTGATTTGGTGTTTTGTGAGGTTATTGTGTTGGTTTTTGTTCGGGTTATTTACTTGGTGTTTTTTTATACATCAAGTTGGTTTTAAATAAGGCCGAAAAGGTAAATAAAATTGCATTTTTTTTAAAGGGTAAAGTGGCATTTAAGTTGTTCAGATTCGACGGTGTCGTTCGAATTGAACAAATGAGAACATACCTGACCATTTATAAACTCCGCGGCGGTTCGTTCGAGTCAGTTCAAGTTTATAAATCAGAGATTGTTTCCCAGCGAACTGAACTGAAAGTAAAAGTTTATCATAACGTACCCTGAAAAATAAACAACTTCAAATCTGTCAAACTTTCTAAAGAGTTTACCATGAAAATGTGACAACACTGCTCAAAATTCACTGACTTTTTTGCCATATTTTGCTTTATTTACCTTTCTCCCAGTGACACAACGTGCTTATTTTTGGTTTGACAGCAGGTCATTCAATTTGTTTTCATCTCAGGAATTGCCGGTTTAAATATAATACGTCATTTCCATAACACCCTGTATTTATGTTGTTATATATTAAAATTTCTTCTTCCTATCTTTATGGTGGCGTACTGAACCTACGATGTTAACTAGTAATTATGCACAGAGGAATGATAGGTTGATTTTGTAAAACTATCATTAACTAGTTAAATAATATAGTAGGTACTATTTTTGCTGCAATTTGCAGCATTCAGTTTGTTAAGAGATCGCTGCTACATCAATTTTACTAATTTATTTTATCTCTAAATGTACGATTTTAAATTGAAGATGAACTTGTGCCTATTAAGCCAAATAGACAAAGCCATTGTGTGTTATGATTTATGCGATTTTCTCTCTTCGTTATCGTCCCACAAAATAAGGGCGAGCATGTAAATGTATGTACCTAGTTATGTACAGGGTGTTTACTGCATTCGTAATTTACTTTCTGCATTTTTAAATTAATTATTCCGAGAAGACACCACCGACCTATAACTATGTGAAAAATGTGGAAAAATGGTGCGCACGGTTTTCCGGCCATATTTTTAAAGGTTGCTCGTCGGTTGTCTTGCGCACAATGTTGTTGCCGTGATATAGGCAACCCCGCCGTATTGGTGCCGGTTTGGTTGCCAACCAACGACGACCGTCCCAGGCGCGGAACTACTATGCAGCAAGACAACGCAACGCGGGGGGGGGGGGGGGGGGGGCTGGCCCAAAGTGGCCTCCCGTAACGCAATGCGAGGCCCCTCGCCACTTCAAAAAGTGATTTTTTTTTAACGCAACATTAATTTATTATGATTTAATACTATAATATCATCAAGAAAAGGAGTTTCTACACATCTGTCAGTCGCCTTGATTTTAAACATTAAAGTTATTCAGAAAAGAATAGTGTGGTCACTGTTTATGGGTTCTGGAATAATATTATTATAATAACATTACACAGGGTGGCCCATCGAAAACAGTCCAGCAAGATTTACGGCTGTCTACGTCAAAATTTAAAAAAAATCTCGGACCCGTAAATTTGTGTTTTCAGGGGAACACGTTTCACTATTAATTTCATCCCTGTAACCTCAACCCCCCTAGCGAGGGCGGCTACTGCCCTTGTTTTTCAAATGGGAATGGGTATGTTGTGATACATCTTTTAAAAGGGCGCGCTTTGTTTTGTAAATTTGAGCTACGCGCCGCCGAGAAATTGCGTTTTAAAAAATGTAATTTTATTGAGTAATACTTACATGTAATCTTATAAAATGTTGAAAATGTCCGCCATACACCTCCATAAAATAGTACAACAACTGTTCAAAGTGTTCTCGGACATTGTGAAGAACATCTGGTATTTATTACTTAAAAAAAAATTGTTTGTACTGATAAGAGGTGCAGTGAAATGCTTTAAATTCCGTTGCTCGGCGGCGCGTAGCTCAAATTTACAAAACGAAGCGCCATTTTAAAGAGAATTTAATGTCCTTTAAAAAGATGTATCACAACATACCCATTCCCATTTGAAAAAACAATGGCAGTAACGGCCCACGCTAGGGGGTTGAGGTTACAGGGATGAAATTAATAGTGAAACGTGTCCCCCTGAAAACACAACTTTACGGGTCCGAGTTTTTTTTTTAATTTTCATGTACCGGGTGTCCCACTAAGAATGGCTCTCGGCCGTATCTCTGAAAGTGTTAGTCGTATGGCTTGCGGAAAAATTTTTTAATATGAAAAGCGATCATAAGAAATTGCTGGAAATTATTTTCAAGTTTCTCAATCGAGCGCTAGAGGGCGCAACCGTAACGGTAAATCCGTAAAGCTTAGTTTTTTCAAAAGTTGCCGCGTTAAGGTATATTGAAATTAGCATTATCGTATACTTTAAGGTTTTATGAAGAAAATTTACTTATAACATATTTTTGTCACTTTTAAAATAAAGTGGTGGGGGAAGGTTGAACATTATTTTAAATAAATGCCTACAACTCCGGGTTCGCTCAACAGAATTTAGTGAACTTTGTTTTGTTAAAGAGTGGTTCCCTTATTCTATACTTTACTGTATAAACTATGACAATATGACTTTTAAAGTAGGCGCTAGAGGGAGCTATTTTACAACTTAACAAACATTGCGCATTTTTTCAAAAATTTTAAATACAACAGTATATTTAATTTTACTTCATCACAAAGATCAATAAAAGCCTAAAAAACTGGCGAAAACCACAACTTGATATCTTTTTTCAAACCGGAGATATTAACAAGAACAAAAATAAACACGGAAAAATATGATTATATTTAAGTTTCAACGGTACAGGTTATTTCAAAAGTCAAATAGGCCTTGGAAAAACAAAATCTAATTTAAAATAAGGTGCTTTCACGTCAAAGTTTTTATTTGACTTTTGAAAAAACCTGTACCGTTGAAACTTAAATATAATCATATTTTTCCGTGTTTATTTTTGTTCTTGTTAATATCTCCGGTTTGACAAAAGATATCAGCTTGTGGTTTTCGCCAGTTTTTTAGGCTTTTATTGATCTTTGTGATGAAGTAAAATTAAATATACTGTTGTATTTAAAATTTTTGAAAAAATGCGCAATGTTTGTTAAGTTGTAAAATAGCTCCCTCTAGCGCCTACTTTAAAAGTCATATTGTCATAGTTTATACAGTAAAGTATAGAATAAGGGAACCACTCTTTAACAAAACAAAGTTCACTAAATTCTGTTGAGCGAACCCGGAGTTGTAGGCATTTATTTAAAATAATGTTCAACCATCCCCCACCACTTTATTTTAAAAGTGACAAAAATATGTTATAAGTAAATTTTCTTCATAAAACCTTAAAGTATACGAAAATGCTATTTTCAATATACCTTAACGCGGCAACTTTTGAAAAAACTAAGCTTTACGGATTTACCGTTACGGTTGCGCCCTCTAGCGCTCGACTGAGAAACTTGAAAATAATTTCCAGCAATGTCTTATGATCACTTTTCATATTAAAAAAATTTTCCGCAAGCCATACGACTAACACTTTCAGAGATACGGCCGAGAGCCATTCTTAGTGGGACACCCGGTACACAGACATAAAGAAGATCGATGCATATTTTGACGGCCAAGATTTATGTTAAATTTCGTGGTGTTTAAAATATTTACAAATTCTTTTGTGTCATTGTTAGGGTCTACACGTTTGTGGGTCCCCGTGTAGACACTTTTATATTGGAGTAATACTGCGAAAGTACAGGGTTGTTTCTATTTTAAGGCGACAATTTATTTCTAAGACGCCCGGTAACATTTCGAACCTTCAAATTCGATTTTTGAGGTCCCATCGATTGCCCCAATGACACTGACCCCTACAAATTATTAGATATAAATATTTACATATTATTTTTCACGATAGCTTCGGTGAAACCTCCAATTCAAATACCAAGGCCCCGCAACCAGTAAATTTAAAAAATCTTAACGTAAATCGAAAGATTATTTCCTTATAAATTTATAATAAAATGGACAAACGATTGTGTATGTTTACGTCATCCCGATGTCTAATCAAATTTAACGTATTTCTACAGGGGGGTCTATATACAGGGTGTCAATGTGAAAACTTCACAGCCTTAATACCTGGCTTCCAGTAAATAATATTAAAAATAGGAAATACAAGTAAACAATTCTGTCTCCTTATTATATTAAATATTTTTGGTTTTACTATTCTTTTTACTACAGGGTGTTAGGGAAATGACGTATTATATTTAAATGGGTTACTCCTGGGGTGTCCTAGAGAATGGCTACATATTTTTTTTTTAAATCGAACGTTTAAAAAGTGGGGTAATTCACCTATAAACCCACAGGTCACTCCGCGGCACAATCATATTACACTGCCCAGCTGTGTAATAAACATGTTCTGGCGCAATGTTGCCAAACTGTGGAAAAGTGTAAAATTTTAGATTCTTATAAAAATAAATATTTAGCTTACTAAGAAATTAAATCCAGACCGCCGACACGAGTAAGGAATCCAGGGCACAGACACCTTCAGTTCTTTTTTCTATGGGAAGAGGTTTATGCTCATCACGTGCCCTGATGATAGTGTGGGACTGCATAATAAGCTTATACCCACTAAACCCTATTCGTCGTCCTATTTCCAATCTCGGAACATAACCGGCATATCGTCGAAAGAAAAAAATACATAGTGAAACAGAACAAATTACACTAAATCACTTAAAGAAACACACAGACACCCGCGAGTTTCAAATTAGTTTTTTTGAAGATATGCACCTATTATCAGATTACACAAAAGCACTAAACACTAACGCATAATTACACTATTGTACACATAGAACAACAGCACACACAGAAGATAGGATACAAATTATTTCGCAATAGAAAGTCAGAAATAGTAAAAACGCTAATTTCTAATGGACCTAAAACAATTTTTAATCCTTTAATGAAGAATGATGAAATAATTATGTTGACAACAACAGGACCTTCCCTTTAATCTTAACATAGACTGGACAATAATTATACAGGTAAGTAATATTACATAAGGAAATTCCGCAATTTATGAATATAATTTTATAAAACATCGAAAGTGGCAACGCTGTATTTTTAGATATTTCCAAATAACGCAATATTGATCGACCGAATAAACCCGAAACAGACTGAAACGTGTAGTTACTAGAAATTTTTAGATGTTAAATACCGATGTATGAAAAAATTATATTATTTCTCAGACCAGCGGATGAAACTTTATACAATAAGGGCGTATCTTTGTCTACACAGTAGCACTTTAAAATACTAATTCAGATTGAATGGTACTTAGATGTGTTCATGAGATGCATACAAATTTACGCGAAAACTAATGTGAATTTGTGCTTTTGTTTTTGTGTTTTGTGAGCTTATTGTGCCGGTTTTTGTTTGGATTACCTACTTGGTGTTTTTTATAAATTAAGTTGGTTTTAAATAAGGCCGAAAAGGTAAATAAAATTTCATTTTTGCAAGGGTAAAGTGGCAAAACAACAAATATTCAACTTCCAATCTGTCAAACGGTTATTGACTTTCTAAAGAGCGACAACACTGCTCAAAGTTCACTGACGTTTTCCGCCATATGTGGTTTTGTTTATCTTTCTCCCAGTGTCACCACGTGCTTAATTTTAGTTTTACGTCAGGTCATGTACAGGGCATATTAAATTAAAGCGCCATTTTTGGATATTTTTCTTCCATTTGTTTTCATCTCAGGAATTGCCGGTTTAAATATAATACGTCATTTCCATAACACCCTGTATAACCCGGTATGCTGCTGGTAAATCAGCAGCTCAACATGTTTTAAAGAATGCAATCTAAGAACCTTCTGCCAGCAGGAGGCTGTCCGTTCCACGGTAACCTTCCCAAAAGGGATAGGTAGTATACGCATACAATATAAGGTCAAACTAAACTCATTAAAAAAAATAGGTTCGGGCGATAAAGCCCACAAATCGTACAGAATTATTCGAATTAAAATCGCGTTGGGTTGTCCGACGAATTTCGTCAGTGTCGACCTAGACCCGCATTCGATGGCGGCTGCTTAAAGTGGGTCACTCGGCTCGCTGTGACCCACTTACAAAGTCAGTCATTGTCAAGAACACTGTTATTGAATCAAGTGCCCGGTGGTACCGATGATGACCGTGGTGGATTTTTATTACTCTGGTTTGATCGGTGGTTTATAGTTATCTCGGCCTAATAATGACTTTTCTTTTTTTTGCTCCACATTAAATCGATAATTATTTCATTTACAACCGTGCACGTAATAATGATATTTCATCTATCTTTGACAGGTGGAAAGTGGAGGTTTTTTTACTTTTATCTTCCAGCCGGGTGGAAAGTAAATTATTTTTTTGTAATTTAAAAAAAAAATCGATATCTCAAAATAATACACACCAACATACAACTCATTACACAAATTTAACGACAATGAATTTTTTTTTCACCTTTTTAAAATAAACCTAATTACATTTATAAAAAATAAAAAATTAACATGGTTTTTGTTTTACTTATTTATATTAAATATTTCATTGGCATTGTTGTAGGCAGTCACTGATATGTTAAAACCTTGCTGAAAATCTTGTTTTGAAAGGTTTAGTTCATGATTATTTAGAAATTCCTTAGGTGCTTGTTCCAAAAAAGTTTCCATAGTCTCCATAGACAGTGTGTTCGATTTTTTCGGCCTGTATCCTTTGTTTTGCTTTTTTTTAAATGCTAATAGTTTTGCGTGTTTAGATATGTTTATTTTTTCCTAATTGATAGAGTGGTCCTCAGCATTGAATATTGTGACCAAATCGTTGGCATTTTCACTGAAATAATCTAGTAGCGCCGACTCAGAATCAGGATTTAGAACTTTGTTTCCCGTACACCATTCTTTGAAACAGTTATATGCCCTGTCATATCTCGGGCGGTTTTTAGTTGGCAGAAGATCTTCTTTTACTATTTTTGCTGCTTCTCGAATTTCTGGTGGAGTAGCAGCAAAATCAAATTCCTCATATGATAGCATTTTTCTGTTGTCAAAATAATATATTGTTTAGTGACATGGAAACCATATTCAAAAAATGATATTTGCAATCTTGATATGTATTATTACATACGTTATTTTACCACCTGCGGTTATTTGAAATTTCTGTCTAATTTTTCAATGGAAAAGTCAAAATTACATTTATCTTTTATTAATAATTTTAATTCAAAATAATAAGAAGTGGATGTTAGATGTGGTTGTAAATAAAATAGTATACAAACCTCGGCCTGTGTCGACTCTCTCGACAGGAATGAACCACTTTCCACCTAGGTACGTAATATACTATTTCTAGTCACTCGTACCTAAATGCAACAACGGAATACTGTCTGTCCGTATGTATATTCTTCTGCTACAGCCTCAGAAAGGACCTAGCAGAAAAAGACAGACTATTTCCATTGGGCAGTGTGGTGCACCTACTACTACTATTTTAATGAAGATGGTCAATTTAAGGAACAAAACATCGGAAAACCATTAAGTGTTGCATACCACCGAACGTAAATTTCGATCCTCTTTCATAATTTAAACCAAAAATCCAGGCCCGTATTGAAAAAAATTAAGTTGATGATGATTAAGACCTAAAGACGAAACGTCGCACGACACATCTGATGATGCGATCCTGTGGAGAATAAAAAGTAGCAAATGAGGAAGTGAAATTTATTTTTGGACATCTCTTCGAACGAAGTCAGGAAAAACTAAAAACCGAAACGCAAATTTTTTGATTTTTTCAAATATTTTGAAAGTCCCTGTATTTGTTTAAGATTTTTTTTCGGCATATTGTTGGGCCCTTAATTCCGCAACTTTGCCCCAATTTAACCGAGTTCCTATCTCTTACCGTTTCCGAAATCCCAATGGCGAAGTACGAATTTGTAGCACCCTGTATGTCTTAATGAAGTATCAAACGGAAGCTATGATAATCGCTATGGTCCGACAAACCCTGCATACGGTTGTGGACGAGCTTCTAACTGGTTGCTGCTTTTCGTCTCTGTGAACGCATACAAATGTCAAACCTTCATCTGTCAAATTTGAGAATTAACTTAACCTAAAAGTATTCTCATTCTTGCTCATTTCTGCTTTGTTTAGCGCTAGTCTTAGCTGGGTATTTAAAGTAAGCTTAACCAAAGCATGCCAAAACTAAAGAAAAGTCAAAAGTAAACAAAAAGTCTATCGAGAAAATGCGCAGAATCCAAACAAACAAGTCCGTACCAGTACGCGGAATATTTTGACGGTTGTAAATTAGTTGGCAATCGATACAGTTTGCGCTGCGCTCGCCTCGGGCAGTATGTAATGAACGAACCTATTAATGCAACATTACACGTATGTTAAAAAAACCGTATGCAATTTTAGTATATATTTAAATATTATTTATTAAACCTATCAGATTAATTCCAGGGTCGAATTTTAATCGTTCTGTATGTGTTCCTTGATGAATTGGTAATTCTTCGTTGATGAACTTGGTAATGAAATACTTTTAAAGTAGGTTACCGAGTCACCCATATCATTTTCGACGGCCAGAAATGCCGGTTTTCAGATCAATTGAAAGAGAAGGGAGTCTTTTACATTTTTTTTTAAATTAATATTTATTTTAACGAATGATAATAAAAATATTGTGTTAATTTGTTCTCTTTGCTCCGATAGATAATAATTGTTAAATCCCGATATGTGATGCCAGGTGAGCAGTGGCGTAGACACCGGGCAGCGATTGCGATTGTATGGTACAAGGTGTCCATTTTTGGGTAGTTTTACGGGGTATCTCCCGTTAGATTTTATTATTTTGACATATAGGACTGTGTTCTTTTGTTTCTTTTTAATATCCGTCATGGCCTACTAAAAAAAAAATGGTATATTTTTGAAAAACGTATATTTCGGGCCTAATACTAAGACTAAAAATAATGAGTTATATATTTTTGAGAAGCTTGTTAGAAACCAAATTATATTATTAAAAAATATATAGGGTGACCCATTTAAAAAAAGCAAATTTGTTTATTTTCCTAGAAAACTATGGAATGTCACTGGATTCTACGTAAAAAACTACAAAAAGAGCATTTTATATCTTTTTGATACGTTACGGGGTAACCGAGATATGGGGGGTGTCCCAAAATGCACAATCCCGTATATCAAAAACAAGGTGGCCTAAAAAAATTCTGATTACGGCATCTTCTGTTTGACAAAAAAGTACCACAGTACTGCGAAAACCGCATCCTTCTATCTTTACTAATAACGGGGATACTCCGTAAAACTACCCAAAAATGGACACCCTGTACAATTGAAAATAATGAAAAAAAACTCATATGTCCTTTTTAATCATAGCGTTCTTTAAAAAATGTTAAAAAATATCGCAGGTATAAAGTTTTGCAATACATAGTAATTAATTGTTTCATAAGCAACAAAATTATGAACTTAAATTAAATATAGAGGACCATGGTCTTCCACTAGACCAGGGGTAGGCAACCTTTTGAGACGGAAGAGCCAAAAGTTATAATTTACACAATTTCTCAGTTTTTAAAGATATTCTAACGGCCGCAATTTGATATCGAAAGAGACACAACTTGACATGACCCCTGCACTAGACGCAACTTTCTGCCGACACCTAGCATTAGGTTTTGGACGGCATTTATATCGATTTCTCGGATATTTCTATATATCCTGCGTCGAAGTTCCTCCTCATTTTGTGCTTCCAATCTTCCATCGTAAAGAGAAAAAAGAGCCCAAAAATCTTCTATGAGCCGAGCCTGGGGAAGGTTAGGAGGGTTGCCGTTTCGCTGAACAAATGGTTTGTTTTAGTCTGCTAACCAATTTTGGGTTTGTCTTGCATAGTGACAGCATGCAACGTCTGGCCAGAACATAGTATCGTCTCCAGCATGTTCTTCTTCAATAAAATTAACCAGTTTCGTAAGACAATTATGGATATACAGGGCTTCACCTCTTACTCGACCCACACATGGATACACCCATGGTAGAAATAGCGCACCATACCTTAGCAGCGAATTTCGCCTTCTGTTTAAATTTAACATTATCAGGGACCTTTTGCAATATTGTCAGTATAAAAACCACCACTTCGGAGTTTCTTAGTGTGAAATACTTTTCGACATCCATAATTATCATCCGGTTGTTAGCAAAATACACTCTTCTTAATGCACGGCTGCATCTCGGGATTCTGGCTAGTTGGTTTGGCTGTATATTTCGGAGCCTTCTTCTTTTTCGGCATTTCTGGCCATTCCGCCATAGTTCCCGCGCTATGGTGTTCTTAGATGTTCGATATTGTCGTGCTAGTTTCCTTGTTGATGTACCAAGTGTGTTTTTCGCCCTTGGTTCTTAGGCGATATATTTTGATTTTCAAAAATGCGTATTATTTCGGATTTAGGGGGACCCGTCCAATTAAATTATAAATACTTTTCCGAATTTCTAATTTGTAAGCCATATCGACTAAATCAATTTGTAATTTTGGTATACTTCTTGCCGATTTAGAAAATACCTTGCGCGTGTAGACATTTTCAAAAATAAACCGGTAAATTCGATTTAATACCTAAGAATCGGTTATAAATGAGGCTCTGTTTTATATCTATGTATTTTCTTACTTTCATCACTTAATTTTTACATATCTTAATCATGAGGTTGATGCGCCTAAAAAACTCACAATTCGGAAATTTTCCAAGCCTTGCTACAATTCCGTGACGGGTTTCGTAATCCCTATTTTTATTTTTATTCACTTTTTTTTAAGAAATTGGGTCAAAGGAGTATTTTTATAGAAGGCAATAGTAATAAATTCATTGATTCATTTGTACTTTTTTAAATTTGGCGCATTTTTCAGACTGTAAATGTAGGACAGTTATTCTTGGCAACGCAAAAACTATATTTAACCTAAAATTGCCGTAATTCATTCTACTGGGAAGGGCTCTCGCAATAATTATACAGGGCGTCCCATAGCTTATGGACCATAGAGCAACTAGAGATAGTAACCATAAACTAAGCCATAGGTACCAACTACTTAAAAAATATTTATATACCTGTATATTATATTATTTATTCTGTAATGCACAAATTTCCTGATGTATTGTGATAACCCTGTATAATTAATGGATTAGTAAATACGCTACCCCAATTATGCTGAATACAAAAATGATAATGAAATTAAAACTTAGTTGCCCTTTTTAAAAAAAAGTTTTTTTATTTTATTTTTAACAAAATAATAAAAACTAGATAATTTTACACTTTTCGAGTCACTAAATGCGCTGTCGTTTGGCTATTCTTTTGTGAATTATTTCTGGAGCATCTCTAACAAGAGTCAAATAGTAGTCAGTAAGCATGGAAGCATTCCAGTTTCCCTGGTACCTGTTCTCCATTGTTGATATATCCTGATGGAAGCGTTCGCCGTGCTCATCACTTACAGCTCCGCAGTTGTCAGGAAAAAAGTCCAGGTGAGACTGTAGGAAATGGATCTTTACAGACATATTGCAACCCATTTTTTGATAGGAGGATAGCATATTATCAACAAGAGTAACGAAATTGTCAGCTTTTTTATTTCCCAAGAAACTAGTGACGACGAGGCGAAAGTCATTCCCAGCGTTTTTTTCAATATCTGTGCTGTCAAAGTGTTCGTCTTTCAGAATATTTCGAATCTGTGGCCCAATAAAAATACCTTCTCTCTCTCCTATTCTGCAACCGAAATAAAGCTGATATGCCTTTGCAGTAGAGTTATAGATTGCTTCTGAGACGCAAAAGTCACCTCACCACAAACATAACAGAAGTGATCTGAATTGTTTACACACTTTCGAGGCATCTCGAATCTCAATCTTAACTATTCAACTTGAATCACTAACTTCGACTAACTAACCTCTCCGCTGTGTAACTTTTTAACAAACCCAAATATGGATTCTAGATTTTTAGAGAATATTTCATTGTTATTATAGTCTATTTATAATTTTAAGAAAGCAACATAAAAGATATTAAACACCCTTTTTAATTTAACTGTGTGGTGGTTTCTTAAGTATAAATTAAAAATGGTGTTTAATATCTTTTTGGTATGTTTCTTGTATGCCTGAGGTGACTTTGACGAAGCGTTAGCCCTGACGATGGCCTTTTAGAGGCCGAAAGCGCTAGGCGTTTGGTAGAATTACATTACGCTGAATACAAGTTAGACGTTTTGTTTCATTTATATGACAAAATCAGCGTACAACTTAACCCCCCCCCCCCCCCCCCCCACCCCATATCTTATGTTACTTATGTTAATAAACATTGTGATAAACAAGGGTTCTTTTATCCGTTTAGTCCTTTATTTATTTAAAATATAGTAGTAAAACACTATTTATTTGCAGCTTAATTAAATAATTCAAAAATAATTCTTGGTTCACTTCAATCTTAAAAAGTATTTTAAAGTGCTACTGTGTAGACTAAATACGCCCTTATTGTATGAGGTATCATCGGGTGGTCTGAGAAATAATACTTTTTCCATACATTGGTATTAAATATTACAATATTATCGATTTTTTTGTCAATATCGCCATTTAAGTAAATTTAATTAAAACTCATTACGTCGCTCTCTTATATTTGTGAACAGATTTTTATTATACCGAGACTGTTCAGGACAAGGCAGACATGAAAGTGGATTTACATGGCTTTAAATGGCTATCGCTCTTATTTTAAGCAATAGGGGATTAGGACTTCGCATATGGGGGATCATCCCTGGGGACCCACCATGCGGTCTTGTCGTGGTAAATTTCCTTAACTTGGTGAAAATGTAGATTTGGCAATGTAAGATCCATATATTGTTATTACAATATAAATATACCACCTGCGTTCTTGCGGTTACAGTGTTAATATATTAGCGGCGCATGAATCCTAATTTTTTCAATAACTGTTGAGTTTATCTATAGGACATGGTACATGAAACATGCTTAGAATTCAATGCAAAATTCAAAAATGAAATAAAAAATATATGTTTTCATTTGAAAAAATGAAGTTGATGGTCGTAACTTATTTTTGAGCTACCCTGTATACATGAAATTACAACAAAAAAAAAATTAAAAAAACTTACCGCTGAATTTTAAATGAATTTAGACATTTCTTCTGGGACTCACTGTATAGATAAATACATCACTCATATTATCAACTGTTGTTTGGAGTCAAACTATTTTCCCGACCAATGAAAGATCTCTGTGGGCAAGCCTTTACCTAAAGTATCTTGCCTATTCTTTCCAAAGTGTTTAAGAAGGTCCTATATTGTCAATTATTTCAATACTGTATACAAATTCTATTATATCGGATCGATTATTTGCTAAACTAAAATATTATGGCTTCTCAGATCCTTCTCTTAATCTTATCAAATCATATTTCACTAACCGTTATCAAAAAATTTCCTGCAATTATAATTTCTCAGATCACGTCCAAGTTCTCTCAGATGTGCCACAGGGATCTATCCTTGGACCGTTTCTATTTATATTTTATACATCTGATATCCAGGCTTACGCGGATGATACGCAGGTTTACGTCCATTTTGACCATAATGATTATCTTGCCGTGTCTAATTTAATTAATGAAGATCTGTCTACATTAAAAAAGCTTTCTTCAGAACATAATTTGAAGTTAAACCCATTAAAGTAATGTTTGATGTTTTTTGGTAACAAAAATAATATATCTTTCGTAATTGAAAATATTAATGGTATTAATCTTCCTAGTGTTAAGTTGGCAAAAAATTTGGGTATAATTATTGATACCGAATTAAGATATTAAAAAGTTAATACAAAAGTCCTATTTGACTTTAAAAATTTTGTATAGCAACCGTCATTTTCTCAATTATGGTTTGCGTAAAATGCTTTGAGTCTCTTGTTCTGTCTAGTTTTAATTACTGTGATTTTATTTATTGTCCGTGTTTGGGTATTATGGATAGCAATAGGATACAGAAAGTTCAAAATACTTGTTCTCGTCTTATTCTTGGTCTAAGAAAATTTGATAATGTTTCTCATACATTTAAAGATCTTGGATGGCTCAAAATGCACAATCGCCGATCTCTGCCATTGGGAAATATCTTTCATGGGATTTTGAGTAACCCTGTTTTATCTCTATCTATAAAAAATAATTTCCAATTTCGCGATGATATACATTCACGTAACATAAGATTTTCTAATAAAATTACTCTTCCTCATTATCATAGTGCCATGTTTCAGAGAAAATTTACTTATAATTGTATTAAATTATATAACAATTTACCGGATCATCTTCTTTTTCTCAACTCTAACAAATTTAAAATTTTGTTTAAGAAATATTTGCTCAATCTCCAAAATTCCTAATTGGTTTATTCTATTATTATTTCTTTATTTTTTTCTTTTTCTTTTCTTTTATCGTTATGCGATATCAGCGTTAGTTCAGTGTTTGCCTCAATGAGGGCCACTTTTAATATGTTTGGGTATATGAGAAAATTGATCTTAACTTTGACTATTCTTATATATTTTTTTTATTGTATTCAAGTGTTTTTTTTTTTTCTTTTTCGTTTGGGTTGTTTGGGGTTCAGTACAGTAGCCTTTGGCTAGACTGCGCCTCGAATTGACTCAATATTGTTTATATGTACTTACTTGTATTTCACTTATTTAATAAAAGGCATTTATTAATATTATTATTATTTCTTCTAAATATGTCATACAGTTCGACAAGCAAGTCTATAGCTACGCGGTATCGGTAAGGGGGAAGCAATATCTTTTAAAACATGGCCGAGTCATGGGCGTATCTTAATAATGTAATAATATATATTTTTTCATAGGATGAATATATTTGTATCACCAGTGCAATATATTAGGCCTTTTCATTAATATTCCTCGCTTATTTTGGCATTTTCGCCAATAAAATCCATTTGATTTCAGCATGCACCTCAAAGTTTCACGGGAAAATGGAAAGTTTATGTCACTTCTCAGCTGTTGTAGCAACTTTTTTAAGGTTGGAAATACTTTTAGTTCCAAATAAAACTTTTGTATTGTTCTCCTAACAATGCCAAAGTCGAAGCCTTCGATTTTTTCGACAGCAGTGAGACGGTCCCTTTTTTGACAGGAGATTACAACAATTGATTCGGGTTATTTTCTTCCTTTCAGTATCTTCTTTGTGCATGTTTTTTACTGCACCCATGCTTGCTCCCGTATACATTGCGAGCCTTTCTAGCTTTCGCTTAAGTGGCAATTTAAATGTATTAATTTGTGATTCCTCTTCACACACCCTGTACACATTGGCAATCACTTCGCGGGTTTGACTATGAAGGGTTTTACCAGGGCATAGTCATTCATTATCACAGTTTTAAAACAAACCCTATCACTACGCAACTGGATGAAGCCTATTGGACATTGCCGAACAAGCACGCTGGCACTATAGGCGTGTCACCAGGCGCCTGACGTCATCCTCTGTCTGGGATATAACCTATCAAATTAGCTCTAGCCACCAGTTACCCATGGTTACCGTTGATATTGTACCATTTTGCCTTATTTTTAGATAAGAAGTACTTTAATGAAAAAATATTTTATTTTGCATTTAAATATTAAAATAAATAGCATGAAAAGAAAGTTTTAAGAACATTGAAACTATAATAGAATATTAGTTTCTTATATACTTATGACAATTTACTTTAAATGGGTAAATTTAATTTTAGGGTTTACTTGGTAACATGTTATTAAATTAAAATTTAATATATGTGACAACATTGTTATCCCAAGAAATTTTTTTGTCCGCATTCCTTTTGTAGCTACAGTTAAAGTTGTCGACCTGTACTTAGGCCTCCCCTTCGAAGATATGGGCTAAAGGGCTCCAATGGAATAAAAATCATTTCAACACTAGAGTCTATATAATACAGAGTGTTTACGCAATGTTTGTTTAAATGATTTTTATATTTAATTTAGCAAGAGCCGAAAGTGTCTAATCCTAATAGGTTTAGTTTAAAAAATAAATGAAATTTTTATGTAAGATAAGATTGTAGAAAATAATCACAGAAAAGCAACCCGTTCAGTTCGATACATGCAATGTTAGCGAAAGCGTCCGGGAACATAATTTCTTCCACTTCGGACATTGAACTTTCCATAAGACTAGTAATTTTCACCATCGTACATGCACACACCGTGCTAGCTTCTATGAATTTTACTATTTCTCTCAGTTTATTATTTAACCACCTCAACACAACTATGTACAGTGAACCCCTCTGTGTCCGCCTAATATAGGTGGTTTGGGTCAACACTTTATATCTGGGTCCTAAATTATACAACAAAATACCATTGGAAATACGAAATATAAAAGATGAAAAACATTTTAAAACTCTAAATTCTTTTTGACTAATTTAGATAGTTTTACTGAGATATTGTAATAGCAGTGTTATTAAGATTGTTGCACTTCCTGCAGGTTTTGTGATTTTCCTGCTTGGATTTGTTGTTTTTGCACTGGTAGTGCTTCAACTTAATTTTTTTTCACTAAGCATTTATTGAGGTTTATGGAGATTGTGCGTGTAGCCCTTAAGTAGCTGTGATAGTGCTAAATATATTAAATTCTCTAAATAGACACATACAGGTATTTGATACCTAGGTGTCATATTATGTAACTGTTTTAAATTTTTATAAAATTTATTTTATGATCATGCACAAGAGCACTATAGGAAAAATCCTTTAGGGCACTCTGGGAGTGGTGCGTGTGCGCAAAAAGCGATTTACGTTGGTTTTGAATCGTTGGAGGTTATATTCGTTGGGAAAACGACCTCGGGAAGGTCGATCCATAAGGATGAAGTCCTCCAGATGAAAGAATTCTTAAATAATGAAGTTCGAAGCTTAACCACATATGGATGGGCGGCAGTGGTTCGTCATGTATTTCTTCTATTCGCCGCTCTGGGCGGAATTAAGAGGGCAAGGTCAGCCGAGCTCTTTCCATGACAATATCTGTAATAGAGAGTCAAATCCTCAACCTGTTTTCGATGTTCTAGGCTGTCGAGGTTTTTCGTCAGCTGGTGGTCTCCAATCAGACGAATGGCCCTCCTCTAGATGGAATCCATTAGCCGAAGAGTATGTTTGGGTGTAGCGCTCCAGACATGAGAGCAGTACTCCAGGGATGGTCGAATCTGGGCCTTGTAGAGTGTCAAAAGTTGTTGAGGTGTATACAACTTTCTGGTTCGGAAGAGTACACCAAGTTTCTGAGAAGCTATCTTGGCGATTGCCACAACGTGGTTATGCCAAGACATATTTCCTCCCAGATTGACGCCCAGCAAATTAATGGATGAAGCCAGTGGGATTGCGTGTCCGTCCATGACTATATCCGGTTCTGTAATGTTAACCTTTTTAGAGAAAACTGCTTTTTTTAGCGTTAAATTCGCGAAGATGTGCGTCGGCAACCGATGTTTGTGCATTCAAAGAGAAAGATGAGATAAGTGTGCTATCGTCGGCAAAACTAAATATCGGATTTTTCGTTTTCACGTTTATTTAATTTGTATTATATGTAAACGACTTTGAAACAGGCTACTATGCAGCAAGACCATGCAACGCAGGGGGGGCCAGGCGTCCAGGGGGGGGGAGGGCAGGCGTTCAGGGGGCCCTCGGCCCAAAGTGGCCTCCCGTTACGGAATGCGAGGCCCTTCGCCACTTCAAAAAGTGTCTTTTTCTTAGGCAACACTAATTTATTATGATTTCATACTATCGTCAAGAAAAGGAGTTCCTACACATCTGTCGATGGCCTTAGATTTTAAGAACCTCTACAATTTTTTTTGTAATAAAAAAGCATAGGCACCTATTCGTTTTGCAAATTAATTAAGTTTTTGTCTTGTTTGTGTTGAATAAGTTAGTGTCGCGCAAGCAAAGTGCTGAGCTACTCTGAAAGTGGGGCCCCAGGCCCAGACCCACTGGGCCTAGCAGGAAAATAGGTCCTGGATAATGTTAATGTAACAAAGAATTAAGAACTACAAAGTTTTAAAGTTTTTATGACACCGTAGGTATTTTTAATTGAATGCAAACTTCCTTTTCCTAAACAAATAATTTAAAGAAATTAAATTTAAAATATAAAATATCCCTGGCGCAACGAAATAGGTACTCCGGGCGACAGCAAACTGGTCTAAATACAGCACTTGTTATTTACAAATAATATTTTTTATACTTATTTGGCGGTATGGCGGAGGCGGTTTTCGAAGAATTATTTCTTACTGAGAATTTTTAACATTAAAAGAATAACTTACTAGTAATATACTAATCTACGCATAAAATTAATTGAAAAGTTGGCCAATGGTTCAATTTAGGGAAAATATATTTACAGAAATGCATTGAACAATTTTTCAAATCATTTTTTTGTAGATTATTATTATTAGTAAGCTGAAATACATTCCTTTTATTCAAATATCATTTATGTTTCATTTTATACAATAATTGTTTCCATGGCTAACTGATGACTAAACATTGTGATATTCAGTTATTAACTGCTTAGAAACATTTGGTCACAAAATTAGTTATAAATGGTTAATCGAGTGAAATATCAAAAAATCTCTTAACATATTCTTTGGTCAGAATATAAGAAGATTTAACACAAGGGTTGATCCAGGAATTTTGTTCGGGCTTGTTTGGGCTTGTGAGTCTAAATTATTTGAGGAAAGAAAAAAATTTTTTTGCGACTTCTTTAAAGTAACTTCTAATTTGAACCTGCCCTGTATGATATTCTAATTATTCGATATTATTATGTATTTTTAAATTAATTTCACGAGAACTTATACTTTTGTAAATATTTCCTGGAAATTTGGTTTAAAAGTAATTTTAAACAATAAATAGTATTGATTCCTGACTGTTTGTTCAAATATATTTGTTCTTTGGGTTCTCGGTCAATTCTTAATAAAGCGAATTATCAAATTTGTGACGTTTCGGTTTATTTCATTTTAAACCATCATCAGGAAAACATTTCTTTTAATTGTAGTCTGATGATGGTTTAAAATGAAATAAACCGAAACGTCACAAATTTGATAACTCGCTTTATTAAGAATTGACCGAAAACCCAAAGAACAAATATATTTAAACAATAAAGTTTATTCAGAAAAGAATAGTGTGGTCACTTTTTAAATCATTTTATAGGGGCCCAATAAATAATTTTGCGGAGGGGCGGGGCGGGGGGGGGGGGGGGCGTTTTGGAGCCCAAATTTTGAAGTTCCGCCACTGCTTTGAAATAAATAAATTTGAATTTGAAAATCTTGTCCAGGGGAAAATCATCGCTTAAAAATTTACATTCAATTGTAATTTAATAAGAGCTGATAAATACCAGGTAAAAAACGCATAAATGGTAATTCTACCATCACACTTACTAGTTGCTATCGTACTATAAGCATTCTGTTCGGTTCACAGATTATTAGAAAGTGCCGTAGCGCTTTGAAGAAAGTTTACAACAAACGTGATAGAATAAATGTACTTTCGCTTTCTCTTAAATGGATAAAAATATAAAATAAAAATGCCACTTTATTATTAAACTGTTAATATAAATAAATAAAGCTTCGCCAGATGCCGTAATATCGTATTAATAGTTAGTCATTATGTTGGCGAAATGTGTCGCTTTTGTCATAAATCATTTAAATACATAGATTATTGTTTTTATTAACAAAAAATACCTTTATAAATCAATAAGTTAGAGAGTTTTTAATAAATTCGCACTAAAACATGAGCGCCTCCTTTCTTTCGATAGTTTCTCGTAAAAAGTAATTAACTACAATCATGCCGAATTTCGACTTCCTACGTTAAACGGCCTCAAAATTACTGTTTTCTGTACCATACGCTGGAAAATTTACAGTAAATTTTGCTGTAACCGTTTATTGTCGGTAGCC
The DNA here is from genome assembly GCA_963991005.1 of Barypeithes pellucidus. Lineage (NCBI taxonomy): Eukaryota > Metazoa > Arthropoda > Insecta > Coleoptera > Curculionidae > Barypeithes > Barypeithes pellucidus. The sequence continues at coordinate 16,732,352 of OZ022565.1, read as the reverse complement.
ATGGCGGTTCCTGAGGTCGACCCAGGAGGGCACCGACCTGAACACCTTAGCCCCTAAAAAGCTATTGTTATTAATTTGAAATAAATAATCTGACATATTCGAATCGACGAAAAAAGTGCACGATTGGCAACATTGTTTTTATTTTTCAACAAACAGAAGCCATGAGGGCCGTTTGCTCTCAGCTCTCATGCAGATAACGGGGAACTTATCGATACATGCATCGAACAACATTGTAAATGACAAATCGATTTCTTACAGGAGAAGACATAAAAGGTTCGGATATATTACTTGACCATCAATGCCGGTGTTTCTCAAGGGTCCATATTGTCTCCCACTCTCTTCTTACTCTAGATTAACGACCTTCTAGTGAAGACTGAAAATCCGATATTTAGTTTTGCTGACGATAGCACACTTATCTCATCTTTCTCTTTCAATGTGCAAACATCGGCTGCCGACGCACATCTTGGCAGACAGCATGAAGTATCACGCCTCAACAAAGACCTGGAAGAAATTTTGGCTTGGGGTGACAGTAACCAAGTCGAATTTAACGCTAAAAAAACCCAGGCAACAGTTTTCTCTAAAAAGGTTAACATTACAGAACCGGATATAATAATGGCCCTGCCACGCAATCCCACTGGCTTCTTCTATTAATTTGCTGGGTGGGAGGAAATATGTCTTGGCATAACCACGTTGTGGCAATCGCCAAGATAGCATCTTCCGAACCAGAAAGTTGTACACACCTCAACAACTTTCCAACACTATACAAAGCCCAGATTCGGCCATCACTGGAGTACTGCTCTCATGTCTGGAGCTCTGCACCCAAACATACTCTTCGGCTACTGGATTCCATCGAAAGGAGGGCTATTCGTCTGATCGGAGACCACGAGCTGACGAAGAACCTCGACAGCCTAGAACATCGAAGACAGGTTGGGGATTTGACTCTCTTTTACAGATATTTTAATGGAAGGTGCTCGGCTGACCTTGCCCTCTTAATTCCGCCCAGAGCGACGAATAGCAGAAATACACGACGAACCACTGCCGCCCATCCATATGTGGTGAAGCTTAGTACTCCTCGAACTTCATTATTTAAGAATTCTTTCATCTGGAGGACTTCATCCTTGTGGAACGACCTTCCCGAGGTCGTTTTTCCCAACGAATATAACCTTCAACGATTCAAAACCAACGTGAATCGCTTTTTGAACACATGCACCACTCCCAGAGTGCCCTAAAGAATTTTTCCTGTAGTACTTGTGTTTGATCATAAAAAAAAATTATACTACAGGCAAAATACCAAAATAATCAGATACAAATGGGATGAAAGAGGCATTTAAAAAAAGATTAAGCTAAAAACCAAATTTTAGGTTTGAAGCATTGAAATTTATTTTAATTAACTCTGAAATTAGCCAAAATGTCACTTACAATGTTATTTCGATGCATGTATCGTTATGAAGAAGCCATTGTTTTTGTGTTGTTTTGTCAGGGATTCGTGATATGTAACGGGTGCGACATTGTGGAGGGCGGGAAACTATATTTTATTCTAACCTTACAAATGTCAATAATAATTGAAAACGAGAAAACGGGGAGAGAAATAATTCCGATTCCGAAGAAGGAATAAATATATATATTGAAACTGATCGACCCCGGGTGTGTTATTCACCTGATGGAATCCATCACTCTGGCTGTAATCGTCTAATTTTTGTGGTACGACCCTGTATACGTTGTGTTTACTTTGCAGGTTCTTTTAAAGTTTGGGACAACGGTAAGGTTGTCAGGTTTTACGATTTATTAGTTTTATTCTTAGTATGACGTTTTTCCCTAAGTACTGATAGGATTCCGCTGCCAGGAATTTAAATCAAAGAGAGTTTAACCATTCACTTATTTATTACAAATTAATAATTTACCAGATACAAAGGTTTACATTATTATAATAATAATTATATAACCTGTTTCAGAATGTTTGTCTCCCATAATTTGACCCGTTATTATTCACCAATATCTGTCTGCGACAGAACGGTGATGATTTACCCCCTTTACCACAATACTAAGTATTATAAGTCTGCGACAATAATAGCATTGTTACCTGTTCTCTATCTATTATGTCTGCGACAATAATAGTAGATATTCGATATTTCTATCTCGCTTCTTACATGAACCTTTGGTCTGCGACCATTTTATTTACATTGATCCCCTGATAATCTGCAATTTATTTTGTTACATATGACCCCATTTTCGTGTACGTATTTTTATTTAATTTACTTGTCGTTTTGTTTATGTACCATCCCTCAGTTTACGTACACGTTTGGTATAATGCTACTACGTAGTATAGTGAAAAGACAACTGTACAGTAGTGGTGTCCTACTGTTGAACATTTTAACATATAACTCATAAAAGTGTAATAAAAATTAGGAGCCTGCTCGCTTTCCGCATGTGTCACTTTTCTTCTCAAGCGAGCATTGTTTTTCATGTACTGGAAGTCGAAAGACACTGTCCGGTAGTGGTGTCCTACCGTCGAACATTCATTCCTAAGAAAAACCCATCACGCCTTTTTATTTACACCTGTTATAAATTAACGTTCTACTGGCAACATCATACCAAATGATTTTAACCCTTTTTTATAACGGTGATAACCTGCGGTTACCCTGTTATACATCATAGATAACCCTTTTTAGAACCCTCCCCCATTTCTTCACCGCGGATTGCAGATATTATTCGAGGAAGGCTTTATTACTGCGTAATAAACACCTACCTTTGTTTTCAAGAACCCACTGTAAAATTCACCCTGGAAAGACAAACATCTGTTTCTGAAAATGACCTACTAATAACGACCCTTTAAACGAAAGCAAAAGTGTATCGATTTACGCCAACAGTGGTACCGTTATTCGCTTTTCACTTTAAAATAATGTTTAATTTATTTTTGTCTTGCAGACATTTTAGATTAAACAGAACCGTTAATCCCGAATTACCCTTTGTAGTTTTTACTAGAAACCTACCATTTTTGTCCTGCAGACAATTTATTTGGCAGGTGGAGATTATTTGTATTAATAAATCAAAAGAGAAGATATAGAGAAGAGAGCGGCCATTTTGTGTATAAGTTAATTTGATTTTGGGATGCTGGATTTACTTCCGTAAATTTTTATATTTGACTATAGAAAAAGAGTGATATACTGAGAGTAGCATACCATACTGAATTTAATTCCGTTGTCAAAAACTCCTAGCGCATCTACGTCGAAAAGCCGACGGGGCAACTAGAAAAATCTAACAACTAGAATAAAATTATTTATAGGCGATTATAGAAAAAAAGTGATACACTTAAAGTAGCATACCATACTGAATTTAATTCCGTTGTCAAAAACTCCTAGCGCATCTACGTCGAAAAGCCGACGGGGCAACTAGAAAAATCTAACAAATAGAATAAAATTATTTAACCAAAGAATAATGTACGGAACACTAAATGGCCGCGTAAACACTTTAACTTGTGAATGGGAAAAACTTGTATGTTGAAATTAAAGAGATTAATGATGCACTGATAGAGCACTGGCAGCGAAATGACTTGATTTGAGAACGGAAATTTTGACTCTGAATCGGGCAGCGTAACGTCTTGTATTTACGACAGTCAAAAATTGAATTCATTTTGAGCGTCGCTTCTCTCGCTTATATAGGCGCACCCCTGCTTTAGTTCTGTTGCGTCACTTTATGCACCCCTATGTTATTTTTAACCTATGGAATGTGACCACTTGAGACCCTTGGTTGGTAAATCGCTAATATCTTCGACTTTTTGCTGTTTTAAGCTCTTTTAAAATACATGTAGGTTATGCATGTATTACTGGACCTAAATATATTGGCTATTTTATTTTCTACATCGACATATTTTTGAGCGAAAAATAGACCCGGGTCCGGGCCGTTTCACTCTCCCCCAATTTTAAAATATAGCCTTGTACATCAAGCAATAGTTTAAAATTTACCTATCTAGCGATTAAAATCAATTACACTTTTGCTGTCGTCAATTACAATAAATCATAATAATATTACTGTAAAATAATATAAGTTACATAGACCTGAAAAAAGAAATTATTAGAGTCCATCTTACGTCAACCGCCATTCTCATCACCCTCCTGGAATAGTGTCGGTGGACTGGGACATCGTCACATCCTGCTTACGAGATCGTATCTCCTGGTTCATTGCTCCCCTTCCATAACTGTGGTTGCTCCTCGGTACGCATTAACGATCGTCATCGTCTCGGCTCGCCTCCTCCTTGGACCCATTTGATTTTCTTATTCCTGGTGTATTTATTTCACAGATTGGTGCGGGTTTCTTAAAACCATGATATAAATTAAGTCACCCTTTGTCCTGATGAATGCCGTTAGTTTTTGATCATGCAGATTTTTACAGCTTCCGTCTGGTAAATCTCGCCTAATCTGCTACAGGGTAGTTTTTTCTCCAGTGGCGTTTCTGTTGAACCCTTCGCTGTGGTTTGCATCATTAACGGTGTACCTGTCCTTTGCTGCTGCTTTCGAGGTATTGATGGCATACCTGTTGCGGTACTATCATATCAGGTTCAAGTGGTTGCAATTTTGAACTTGATAGGTGGTCGGTTTCCTGCGAGGTAGTTCCTATATACGCGTGAAACGCATATATGATTAGTGGATCGCCTTGTGGTTTCTGTCAGTGATGTTACGCAACCATATGTGTGGCTGACCCTTTCTGTCCCAGAATATAGCTGCTATTGATGTATCGACCATCAGATACAGCAATGTTTGGAACATTGGATAGTAGTAAGGTAGCGCTGCATATCTTCCCCAGTGTTGTCTCGAGCATGGAATTAGTTAACAAGAGTTTTAGTTTTACAAACTCTGTACGGTGAACCTCCATGTTTTTTTCTCGCTTTCGGTGCTGCCCATTGATGTTATTACCTTCAGGAACCATTTACTTTGCCCCTGTTATGTCAACAAGCAGTTCTCCTACGTATAACTACATGTAGCTGTCTAGTTCTGCGATGTATTAACCAAAGTGTTCCATCTGCTTCTGGTTATCAGCAAGGTTAATTTTCTTGTCCCCTTTGAACTTTGGATTTGGTCAGGTTTCATACTTGGTTGTCTTCTTACAGTCCGGTTGGTTGGATGGCGTCAATGCTGAAGTGGATACTTGGTAGGTCAACAGAATTTGGTATTCAGGTGATTACAGTGACGTTATTGGTGGGACAAAGCATTTTCTCTGGTTACTCTGCTGATGTTCTTGGTTCAATTGACGTTGGTCATCATGTATATCATCCGTGTCCAATGATTTGTGGTTTGCTGGCACTGCTACTGGAACTGGTACTACTACTGGCACTTCGGATGTTACTGTTTCATGTAGGTCAGTTATTGGGAGTCACAGCACTTGGTAGAACATATCAAATGGTGAATTGTTTTTGTTGTCCCAATTTAATGACTTTATATCCTGGTCACGGCACCAGTGAAACTGATCGACCCCTAGTGTGTTATTCACCTGATGGAATCCATCACTCTGGCTGTAATCGTCTAATTTTTGTGGTACGACCCTGTATACGTTGTGTTTACTTTGCAGGTTCTTTTAAAGTTTGGGACAACGGTAAGGTTGTCAGGTTTTACGATTTATTAGTTTTATTCTTAGTATGACGTTTTTCCCTAAGTACTGATAGGATTCCGCTGCCAGGAATTTAAATCAAAGAGAGTTTAACCATTCACTTATTTATTACAAATTAATAATTTACCAGATACAAAGGTTTACATTATTATAATAATAATTATATAACCTGTTTCAGAATGTTTGTCTCCCATAATTTGACCCGTTATTATTCACCAATATCTGTCTGCGACAGAACGGTGATGATTTACCCCCTTTACCACAATACTAAGTATTATAAGTCTGCGACAATAATAGCATTGTTACCTGTTCTCTATCTATTATGTCTGCGACAATAATAGTAGATATTCGATATTTCTATCTCGCTTCTTACATGAACCTTTGGTCTGCGACCATTTTATTTACATTGATCCCCTGATAATCTGCAATTTATTTTGTTACATATGACCCCATTTTCGTGTACGTATTTTTATTTAATTTACTTGTCGTTTTGTTTATGTACCATCCCTCAGTTTACGTACACGTTTGGTATAATGCTACTACGTAGTATAGTGAAAAGACAACTGTACAGTAGTGGTGTCCTACTGTTGAACATTTTAACATATAACTCATAAAAGTGTAATAAAAATTAGGAGCCTGCTCGCTTTCCGCATGTGTCACTTTTCTTCTCAAGCGAGCATTGTTTTTCATGTACTGGAAGTCGAAAGACACTGTCCGGTAGTGGTGTCCTACCGTCGAACATTCATTCCTAAGAAAAACCCATCACGCCTTTTTATTTACACCTGTTATAAATTAACGTTCTACTGGCAACATCATACCAAATGATTTTAACCCTTTTTTATAACGGTGATAACCTGCGGTTACCCTGTTATACATCATAGATAACCCTTTTTAGAACCCTCCCCCATTTCTTCACCGCGGATTGCAGATATTATTCGAGGAAGGCTTTATTACTGCGTAATAAACACCTACCTTTGTTTTCAAGAACCCACTGTAAAATTCACCCTGGAAAGACAAACATCTGTTTCTGAAAATGACCTACTAATAACGACCCTTTAAACGAAAGCAAAAGTGTATCGATTTACGCCAACAGTGGTACCGTTATTCGCTTTTCACTTTAAAATAATGTTTAATTTATTTTTGTCTTGCAGACATTTTAGATTAAACAGAACCGTTAATCCCGAATTACCCTTTGTAGTTTTTACTAGAAACCTACCATTTTTGTCCTGCAGACAATTTATTTGGCAGGTGGAGATTATTTGTATTAATAAATCAAAAGAGAAGATATAGAGAAGAGAGCGGCCATTTTGTGTATAAGTTAATTTGATTTTGGGATGCTGGATTTACTTCCGTAAATTTTTATATTTGACTATAGAAAAAGAGTGATATACTGAGAGTAGCATACCATACTGAATTTAATTCCGTTGTCAAAAACTCCTAGCGCATCTACGTCGAAAAGCCGACGGGGCAACTAGAAAAATCTAACAACTAGAATAAAATTATTTATAGGCGATTATAGAAAAAAAGTGATACACTTAAAGTAGCATACCATACTGAATTTAATTCCGTTGTCAAAAACTCCTAGCGCATCTACGTCGAAAAGCCGACGGGGCAACTAGAAAAATCTAACAAATAGAATAAAATTATTTAACCAAAGAATAATGTACGGAACACTAAATGGCCGCGTAAACACTTTAACTTGTGAATGGGAAAAACTTGTATGTTGAAATTAAAGAGATTAATGATGCACTGATAGAGCACTGGCAGCGAAATGACTTGATTTGAGAACGGAAATTTTGACTCTGAATCGGGCAGCGTAACGTCTTGTATTTACGACAGTCAAAAATTGAATTCATTTTGAGCGTCGCTTCTCTCGCTTATATAGGCGCACCCCTGCTTTAGTTCTGTTGCGTCACTTTATGCACCCCTATGTTATTTTTAACCTATGGAATGTGACCACTTGAGACCCTTGGTTGGTAAATCGCTAATATCTTCGACTTTTTGCTGTTTTAAGCTCTTTTAAAATACATGTAGGTTATGCATGTATTACTGGACCTAAATATATTGGCTATTTTATTTTCTACATCGACATATTTTTGAGCGAAAAATAGACCCGGGTCCGGGCCGTTTCACTATGTATAATATAATATAATATAAGGAAATAGTATATATTTATTTTTAAAAATATATAATATTTCCTATTTTTGAAAAGCCCAGAAAATGCCTAAGTTAATTATTTAAAAATATACAGGGTGTCCCATTTAAAAACATATATGTTTGGTTCATAACAAAAAAACGGATGACGCAATAAGAAAACAAACTACTCCACTGGATTCTACGGAAACAGTTCTATAAGAATACCTTTTCAACTATCTAATAAGTTAAAAGACAACTGACATATGGAGGGTGTCCCAAAAGTGATAATTTTCATTTTCACCCTATATCTCAAAAACCAAGAGGGCTATGAAATTTCTGTTAACGGCATGTTTAGTTTTACAAAAAAGTAGCACAGTGCCGCGAAAACCGCAACCCTCTATCTTTAAGCATAAGCGAGATACCCTACAAAAGTGCTCAAAAATGGGCACCCAATGGACATGCCAATAATCAGGCACCTCAAAAGTTCTAGCAGACATTGCCAAGTACGTATTTATTGAAAATTAGCAACGCAAAATAGCGGGGGGCGGGAGGGGGGGGGGGGGGGCTGCTCGAAGCTGGGGCCGCCAGTGCCTTGGTTCCATCTTCAATTAAACGATAACTGTTTTTATCGTGTCTATTTACAATCAACAAGGATACGAAAAGCATTTTTTCCATTCATCCTTAAAAGTCCTTGCCTTGAATCGTTTTTTTCTAATCACAGAGTGATTTATATTAAACAGATAATTTAAAATATTTTAATAAATTGACGTTATGTTCCACGGTAAAGTGTATGGTGTCCATGAGATCGCCAATAAGGAAGTTTAAAAACAATAATTGTTTATTTTATCAGAAAAAAGCTCTATAGCTAGTTATTTACCGACCTTCGTAAGAAAATAAAATCAAACGATCATAGTTCAGGGTAGTATGATGTTTTTTTCTGTATTAAATGTATAATATGTTTGTTTGTTTCGTTATGTATTCGAAAAATTGATTGATGAATTATTTAACATTATTGCAAAAATGTAGGCGCATAATCCGATGCTTATGCATAAAAAAGTGCTTCGTAATCTAACCGTAAAGGTGCATTTACACATGCATGGATTTAGTGGCGCCAGTGGTCGCGTCAGTTCTATTTGCACGCCAGTAAAGGTTTACACTTTGATGAGAAAACAAGAATAAGTGGCACGCCAGTTTCATTTTTAAAGTGTTTTTAGCAGTGCGAATTATGTCGAGTGAACTTTACGAAGCCTGTAAAATACTCGCTGAACTTTTAATGGAAAAAAATTAAGATAAAAGAAATACAGAAAAAGAAACGACGAAAAGGCCGTGTCTGGGTTAAACCATGAATTGATCGTCGACCTGCTTTGGGTGCACATCCGATAAACACAGATAAGATTCATACCCTACAAGAAATTTGATTGTCACTTCTGCTGGCCACTTTTTTTTAGCCATAATAAACTACAATCAACAAATATTAGAAGCGCAACCTAAAACGAAATTGAAACTAAATACTGGCGCGCGGTCGCCAAAGCGTAAACACTTTTTAAGGTGCGTTTACACATGCATGGATTTAGTGGCGCCAATAAAAACTGGCGCGCCAGTAAATAAAAATAGCAAGTGTAAACATCGACTTGCATACAAATTTATTCTTGCATGCACAGATCAAAAAATTCAGCATCCTTCTGAAATCACTGGCGGCAGTGGTGACACATTTGTACAGAAAATCAAAACTTGCAAGTGTAAACAGGTGCTTGCACGTCAGCGACCGCTCGCCAGTTTTTCGTTTAGGTTGCGCTTCTAATTTTTGTTGATTGTAGTATATACAGTTGGTTGGTAGAAGATGGTTTTTATAGCTAGCAGGATCCTCTGCTGCGAGTTCTACTAGAAGTTTTGCAGAAGCACCCAAATTTAATTGGAGATTTGACTCATTGTTACAGATATTTTCATGGAAAGTTCTCGGCCGATCTTGCTCTTAATTCCGCCCAGAGCGGCGAATAGCAAAAATACACGACGAACCACGGCCGCCCATCCATATGTGGTTAAGCTTAGTACTCCGCGAACTTCATTATTTAAGAATTCTTTCATCTGGAGGACTTCATCGTTATGGAACGACCTTCTCCAGGTCGTTTTTCCCAACGAATATAACCGATTCAAAATCAACGTGAATCGCTTTTTGCGCACACGCACCATTCCCAGAGTGCCCTAAAGGATTTTTAGTGCTTGTGTTTGATCATAAAAAAAGGTCGACGATCAATCCGTGGTTTAATCCAGACACGGCCTTTTCGTCGTTTATTTTTCGGTATTTCTTTAATTTTTTTCCACTAAAAGTGGTGCTGATGGTCTGTGCTTGTACACCAATTGCTGCAAATGACCCCACAAGAAAAAATCTAGGGGTGTAATGTCCGGTGACCTAGGTGGTCAGGGTACTTCTGAACGGCGTCCTATCCATCTTTGTGGAAAAGTTCTATCCAAATATTCGTTAACCCTGGCTGCGCTGTGACAAGGAGCTCCATCATTCTGATACCAAACAGCCTGTCGCGCGTTTAATGGCAGGCCCTTAATAAATATAAAAATTTCGGTTCTTAGGAAATTTAAGTAAATCTCACTATTAATATTTTGATGAAAAAAATATGCACCCACTATTTGATTATTTAAAATACGGCACCAAACATTCGTTTTGAAATACGTTTGGTCACGGCATTCGATTATGAAATTGGGGTTCACATCGCTCCACCAACGACAATTCTGGGAACATACGACACCATTGGAAGCAAATGTTGCCTCGTCACTGAATAAAATTCTCCTTGAAAAGAAAATGTCGTCTTCAACTTCTCCTTGAAACCAAGCACAGAATATGAAACGCGATTCCATATCTCCAGGTTTGAGCGTGTGTACAAATTTTGGCTTATACGGATAAAATTTATTTATTCCAAGTATCTTACTAGCAGAAGCTCTTGACACGTTATCTTGAACTGTCTTCTTTATTCCTTCCAATGAAATTTTTGGATTTTCCACAACCGCTTGCAGTACTTGTAATTGATTTTCTTCAGTAAGTGTTCGAACTGCATGTTTCTTCTTGAAATTATTTTCGACAGAGCCAGTATTTTTAAATTTATTGACGACATTGCCGACAGTAACGTGGCTAATATGTTTATTTGGGTGTCTGCGTCTTATAATTATCGCCAACAATAAGAACTATTTCAATTTTTTCATTAACAGTCAGTTTAATCATCACTATTATTGTTTAAAGTATCTAAGAAACGGAAAACCTTTTTTTAACAAGAAGTTCACGGTTTGAAACAGAAATTATAATTGCCAAACTGTCACTGCTAAAACGCCTATTCTGTTACCAACAACAATCAATTGTTCAAAGCCTACTTATCCAGAAATACTTATTACCAAATCTTTACGACTATTAGTTTTGTAAATATAGCCGACGTATTTTATAAATTTTAAACCCAACATACAAATATTCTTGTGCAAATTTATTTTCTCACCAAGCAGAACTTTTTAGGAAGAGGCACTTTCTTTCGTAGAGTTAATAATTAAAAAGTTTCCCATTTGGTAAGAACTTCCGGAGACACGCTGTATATGCCATTTTTTGTTGCCGATTGCCGAGCATCTCAAACGACAAAGTTGCAAAATATCACGACTTTCTAGACGATTTTCAAAAATTCATAATTTGCATAATCCCAAGAGTTATGCCAGCCAAGACCAGCCGTTTCCCAGATAGTAGGTATGCCCAATATGAATGAAAGGTATACTGACCTAGGCTAAGGTAACCTCCGTGCGGTGTCCGCGGCCGAAGAAATAGTTCATCGACCAGAGGGATTCCTCCTTCGGAGAAGACCCGACGACTCGAAGAACGGTCAAAGACCTAGAGGGCAGTACCGTATTAAAAGGGCTTTTTAACGTTATGTTCATGTAAAGGCGATAATTTCTCGATCGAGCCGATTGATATCGGTGGAAAAAATCCCTCCAATACCGATAACTTTGGAAGACAGATCGAAAGTGACGATGGAGACGTTCAAAATGACAACTGGCAAGAACAAGCCTACCAAGATGTCTATTACATTCTATCGTTCCACAAGTGGCCACCCTGGGAATATATCTTCTGATATTTTTTACGAAAAAAATTGTTCGCCACTAATATCGTTCCATATGATTGGTTTTCTTAGTCTGGTCAATTCTACACGAAAACTATAGAATAGTATAGAGTCTTCTCTGATTGTAGGTATGTACACCTACCCTGCAGATAACAAGAGTTCGAAACCGGTCTGCAGGTGGTGACATCCTATCAATGGAGAAAGCTTCCCTTCGTAGTAGTAGTAGTACCATTCAATCTGAATTAGTATTTTAAGTGCTACAGTGTAGACAAAAATACGCCCGTATAGTAGGTTTGGGTGCGAGCTTCAGACATGAGAACAGTAGTAGTGATGGTCGAATCTGTGCTTTGTATAGTATCAGAAGTTGGTGAGGCATGTACAACATTTTGGTTCGGAAGAGTATACCAACCACAGCACACCACAACGTGGTTATGCCAAGTCATATTTCCTCCCAGATTGACGCCCAGCAAATTAATAGATGAAGCCAGTGGAATTGCGTGTCCTGTCATGACTATATCCGGTTATGTAATGTAATTAACCTTTTTAGAGAAAACTGCTGCCTGGGTTTTCTTAGCGTTAAATTCGACTTGGTTACTGTCACCAGAAGCCAAAATTTCTTCCAGGTCTTTGTTGAGGCGTGATACTTCATGCTGTCTGCGAAGATGTGCGTCGGCAGCCGATGCTTGGCATTCAAAGAGAAAGACGAGACAAGTGCAATTGTCAGGAAAGCTAAATATCGGATTTTTAGTTTTCACTAGAAGGTCGTTAATGTAGAGTAAGAAGAGGGTGGGAGATAATATGGACCCTCGAGGAACACCCGCATTGATGGTGAAGGTATCCGAGAGAAATCCGTCAATCGCCACTTGCAGATAATGGCCCTTAAGAAAGCTAGACAACCATGCACAGAATCGACTGGGTATGCCATAGGATCGCAATTTACTTAGAAGCCCCTCATGCCAAACATGATCAAAGACTTTAGAAATATCCAGTGCAACAGCCCGAGACTCCCCATGATGTTCGATTGCGTTGCTCCAAAGATGGGTGACATAGGCTAGCAGGTCTCTCGTTGATCTGGACTGCCGAAAACCATATTGATGATCGCTGATAATGTTGAAGCATTCCAGGTACTTTAGAAGTTGTTCCAGCGCGATGGAAATATTCCTTTTCTGCAGGATAAGTTGAAAAGTCTACAAAATACTTAGCTTAGGAGCTTAGTTACTATGTCGGCCTCTTCAAGATGTTATAAATGCAGTTTTTCCATAAAAATGTACAGGGAGGCCAATATCCAGTTACTACAAAAATTACAGGGGATTTCCTATGTTTAACTTTGTTAACGATGTTTATATTCAGGTTTATATCTATACTTGTTATTATTTAAAAAGTTTCTTCGGTCACGGTTAAAGCGAAGATCCGACCCTGTCTATTTTAAGTTTGCACTTTTCTTCAAGTCACCTTTTCCTTATGCACAATTAGTCATTATGGCGCTCCGCCCCTGCTCCGGAGCAACTCCGGGCGACTTGCAACGACCCATCTTGCTATGTTCTACGATGAACCGCGCCTAGGATTCCGACGACGATAGTTTTCACCAGCGCGAAAATATCGTTCCTCGTCGAAGGTTTCCCGAAAGAATTCATATATTAGTCGTAATTGCGCTATTAAATCGGAATTAAGATTAACAAGAGAATTGATTATTGTTTTCGAGAAACGCATTGTTTGCTCCCGACATATGGTAAAGTTTTCATTATATCGTTGATCTTTACTGCTAGAAATCATGTACCTGATTAAAGTTTGAAGTGTTGTTTCCAACATCTTCAAACCGCAATAAATGGGTGCAGGGTCGGCTTGAAAATATAGCTATCTACAGATCGACAAGTTGATCTGTAGCTACGAAAGGAATGCGAGCATTAAATTTTAATTTAATGATCTCTTACCGAGAAAAACCTAAAATGACATTTACGCATTTAAAATAAATTGTAACAGGTATATAGGAAATCAATATTCTATTATAATTTCAATATTATTAAGACTTTCTTGTCTCATACTATTTATTTTGATATTTCAATGCAAAATATTTTTTTGATTAAAGTAGTCTTAATCCAAAAATATGGCAACATAGTTCGTTGTCAATGGTTACAGGCAGCTAGAGCTAATTTGATAGGTCGTGAGACACCCGACGATGTCCAATATTTGATGGATGTACCCACCTAGTTCACATATATATAACCATTATATTGCTAATACCATCTGCAATTATGTCCCCGCTATGGGCATCGAAGGGGGCGTTGCGCAGTTCGGATATTTCCTGGTGAAAGTAAACATTCGACAGGACCGGATTTCAACTTTTTTAATGCAAATTTCACTGGTTAGTTAGGAAAAATATTGCAATCAAAATTTCGATTAGTTCGATTTAAGACAGCGTTCCATGCATACGATTTCTGACGATATGATAATAATTGGACGGTGCCTTGATTGGTGTAAACTTTTGGTGCCAAATTCCGTCCGAATATTTGTAACAATCGACACGATGAGCTTTATTTTAATTTTCACCCGACGTCGTATGTTTCTTAACCTTACTTTTTTCTAAACCAAAAATTAAGAATGAATGACTATATTGACTATTTTGGGAATTATTATAGCTACTAATGCACCAAATTAAAAATACATTAATTTTAAGGTTAGGTAGTGACCACATATATATTATATTGTATACGAGTGACACTCTCTTCTTTTTTTACAAGCTTTTTAGTGAAATTCGGTTCCGAAGATCGGATAATGTGATAAGCAAAATATTTTCATACATACATACCTGAAATACTTTATACCTGGTATTGATCCACGACTTTTGTAAAAAAGCACCATGCACTTGTGTCCTATCATCTTAAACAAAACAAGCCACTAACCTACCAAACAGCGAATCGAATCACCACAAATTAAAAACTCCTTTACAAAAATTATTGTTAGGTAATGAAAGTTTATAAGCACTAATATACCGACAACAATGTGGATGAACCACCTTTTATTCTGTAAATTGGAAAAGCATCCAGAACCAAAGATGGCGACGAATAACAACAAACAAATAATGTCGGCCCGGCTCTGACACGATCGATAAAATTTCCACCCTACTGCGCAAACTCAATAGTACCATGCCATCTCCCATAGCGGGGACACTTTTTGTATATTGGAACGTTCGTATTGGCAATATAATGGTTATATAAATGAACTTTGTGATAATGAATGAGTATACTCCTGGTAAAAACCTACACAGTCAGATCCGTGAAGTGATTGCAAATATTTATAGGGTATGTGAAGAGGACTCACAAATCAATATATTTAAATTGCCAGTTAAGCGAAAGCTAAAAAGGGATATTAATACGACCAAAACTGAAAAATCATCATTAATAACTTTTTTTCCATGTTGAAAAATTTACATCTTGTAGGAAGTTATTTTTTAAACTTTGATAAAAATAGTTACCCACCTTCAAGCATAAAATGCAATTACTTAAGAATTTACTATTTTTATTATGTTATTTAAAATAATAATAGCACGCCCATGACCAGACCATGTTTTAAACAATATCGATTCCCCCTTACCGATGTTAATAATAGCAAATTTCAATTTCAATTTAATTGTTCTATCAAGAACGATGCGTCTGACGACAAAAACGGGGACGCCACTGGTGGATCTAGAGAATACCTTTTCTAAATAAAATATGTAGAATTATATCCTTATAACACACACCAATTCGAAAATTATCTATGCAAATTTCCCAATGCAAATTTTATCGTTTGGTTATTCTTAAAGTTATTAGCCAAAAATAGGAAGTTTGTGCTTGACCTTTTTCCTTTTTATTTTTTCCTTAATCGTATTTTCCTTTGTTATTCCTTTTCGCTATTTCTTTGTTTTAATTTTAAGAATTTTCCGTATGTCTTCATTTGTTTTCGACGTTGCTCCCCTTATTCGCTAAAGAGGTTATTATTTGAACTATAAAAGTATTCCTTGCTTTAATATAATTAAACTCTTAATTTCGGGAGCAATTCTTGAAAATACATTTTAAAATTTTGAGCAGCTTCTTCTGTGCACCTGGCTTTAATAAACTCTTAATTTTTGGAGCAATTCATGCGAAAATATTTTCTATTTTTGAGCTATATGACGAATATTGAAGCTGCCTTTATGTGCTACATGGTTTAATGAAATTATTGAGCAATTCATGAGAATATATTATCTATTTTTGAGCTATATGAAGAATATTGAACCTGCCTTTTATAAGTGCTACTTTCTTTAATTAAACTCGTTAATTTTGGGAGCAATTCATGAGAATAGATTATCTATTTTTGAGCTATATGAAGAATATTGAACCTGCTTTTTATAAGTGCCACTTTCTTTAATTAAACTAGTTAATTTTGGGAGCAATTCATGAGAATATATTATCTATTTTTGAGCTATATGAAGAATATTGAAGCTGCCTTTTAAAAGTGCTACTTGCTTTAATTAAACTCTTAATTTTGGGAGCAATTCATGAGAATAGATTATCTATTTTTGAGCTATATGAAGAATATTGAACCTGCTTTTTATAAGTGCCACTTTCTTTAATTAAACTAGTTAATTTTGGGAGCAATTCATGAGAATATATTATCTATTTTTGAGCTATATGAAGAATATTGAAGCTGCCTTTTATAAGTGCTACTTGGTTTAATTAAACTCTTAATTTTGGGAGCAATTCATGAGAATATATTATCTATTTTTGAGCTATATGAAGAATATTGAACCTGCCTTTTATAAGTGCTACTTTCTTTAATTAAACTCGTTAATTTTGGGAGCAATTCATGAGAATATATTATCTATTTTTGAGCTATATGAAGAATGTTGAAGCTGCCTTTTGTAAGTGCAACTTGGTTTAATTAAACTCTTAATTTTGGGAGCAATTCATGAGAATATATTATCTATTTTTGAGCTATATGAAGAATATTGAACCTGCCTTTTATAAGTGCTACTTTCTTTAATTAAACTCGTTAATTTTGGGAGCAATTCATGAGAATATATTATCTATTTTTGAGCTATATGAAGAATGTTGAAGCTGCCTTTTGTAAGTGCAACTTGGTTTAATTAAACTCTTAATTTTGGGAGCAATTCATGAGAATATATTATCTATTTTTGAGCTATATGAAGAATGTTGAAGCTGCCTTTTGTAAGTGCAACTTGGTTTAATTAAACTCTTAATTTTGGGAGCAATTCATGAGAATATATTATCTATTTTTGAGCTATATGAAGAATATTGAACCTGCCTTTTATAAGTGCTACTTTCTTTAATTAAACTCGTTAATTTTGGGAGCAATTCATGAGAATATATTATCTATTTTTGAGCTATATGAAGAATGTTGAAGCTGCCTTTTGTAAGTGCAACTTGGTTTAATTAAACTCTTAATTTTGGGAGCAATTCATGAGAATATATTATCTATTTTTGAGCTATATGAAGAATGTTGAAGCTGCCTTTTGTAAGTGCAACTTGGTTTAATTAAACTCTTAATTTTGGGAGCAATTCATGAGAATATATTATCTATTTTTGAGCTATATGAAGAATATTGAACCTGCCTTTTATAAGTGCTACTTTCTTTAATTAAACTCGTTAATTTTGGGAGCAATTCATGAGAATATATTATCTATTTTTGAGCTATATGAAGAATGTTGAAGCTGCCTTTTGTAAGTGCAACTTGGTTTAATTAAACTCTTAATTTTGGGAGCAATTCATGAGAATATATTATCTATTTTTGAGCTATATGAAGAATATTGAACCTGCCTTTTATAAGTGCTACTTTCTTTAATTAAACTCGTTAATTTTGGGAGCAATTCATGAGAATATATTATCTATTTTTGAGCTATATGAAGAATGTTGAAGCTGCCTTTTGTAAGTGCTACTTGCTTTAATTAAACTCTAAATTTTGGGAACCTTGTATATTGAAGCTCCTTGCATGGGAATACATTTTCTATTTGTTCAGTTCATCATTTGAGCATGAAATTTTGAAGCATAATATTTGAGCTTACTAAACCGCTGGTGCTCTAGTCCACGTTGTTTTCAACTAAAGCCTCTAAGGCATAAGCTAGATAAATAGCGATAGTTCGAATATTAGGAGAGCAGAAATGTGAAGGAAAGTACAGCACGAAAGGCAAGTACTCATCGGTACTTGCTTCGTAATGCATAGATATGCGGGATGGCTCGCTTCTCTCATTCATATAGGCTGTTTTAGAGAAAATAATCACAATCTCCGGCGAAATAATTTATTGGTTTTGCACATCCTTTCGAATCGCCTTTGAGATATTTAAAACCACTGCCCTTCACGGGAATTATAAAGCGCTGAGGTTCAGAAGAACCAAAAACATTGAATTAATAAATAGACAGAATTGTTCTTATTCTGTCAGAATCATACAAAGTTTTAAACGGTCAATCAATGATGCCAATGAGAGTCCTAAATCTACCGAATGCGTTTGAAACCGAAAAGTATAATATTATCCCAAGAAAATAAAATTGCAATGTTTTAAGGAAATCACAGTGGCAACGCTATTTGCTCATTTTACCTGCTAGTGTAAAAATGACCATGAAGTTTACCAATTTGATTTGGATTCATTTTTAGTGTTTATATCGAACTAAAAAGACGGTATTTATTACAAAGAATGAAGCAATCTAAGTAAATATAATATTTCCTATTAACCTAAACCCTTTTTCGAGATATGTATGATATACTATTTATTGTATGTATAGTATACAGGGTGTTCCTTAATGATGTGCTAATATTTCAGGGTGCGATTCCTTAGGTCGTTTTATAAAGAAAAGTTCATATGAACATAAGTCCGCAACGGCTTAAGTTTTTTGCTACAGGGTGTTGAATTTTTATTTTTTAAATGGTTATTTTTTAATATCTCCGAAAGTACTTTAGATATTATTTTCAATTTTGGTATGTGTTAATTTCAATTCAATTGTTCCATCAGTGGCGTCCCTGCAAACATGTCCTCTGATCTTTTTTACAAGAAAGATGGTGCGCCACTGACTTTTTTCCATGTGGATATTTTTTCAGATTAGCCCTATCAATTCTACATGAAAACGATCTCGAGTTTTTCTAGTCAGACGCATCGTTCTTGATTAAAACCACTAGATTCATATTGAAACTCATTATTATTAACATTGATAAAATAATTAATGATAAATTTTGTTTTATAAAAATTTGTATATTTGAACGAGTGGGCAATTCGATGCGAAGCATGCCAAGGTGGCCATTTCCAACAATTTTTATAAAACAAAATTGTATCATTAATTATTTTATCAATGTTAATAATAATGAGTTTCAATATGAATTTAGTGGTTTTAATCAAGAACGGTGCGTTTGACGAGAAAAACTCAAGAGACCGTTCTCATGTAGAATTGACCAGGTGAATCAAAAAATATATCCACATGGAAAAATGTCACTGACATACCATCCTTTTTGTAAAAAATATCAGAGGACATGTTTGCAGGGACGCCACTGGGGGAACAATTGAATAACTTTTCCAACTAAAATTTGTGGTTCTATATCCTATTAACACATGCCAAAATTGAAAATAATATCCAAAGTACTTTCGGAGATATTAAAAAATAACCATTTAAAAAATTAAAATTCAACACCCTGTAGCAAAAAATTTAAGCCGTTGCGGACATATGTTCATATTAACTTTTCTTTATAAAATGACCTAAGGAATCGCACCCTAAAATATTAGCAAGTTATTAAGGAACACCCTGTATATATTATGGTATGATATAATATTTATATTTATAATATTATGCTATGATATTTGAAAATTACATTTTCTACACTTTGACGGGCTACAGCTCGGTTATGTTAAAAAAAAAATGACTGTTTTACTGTCAAATCCGTAACACTTGACATTTTTAAGTAGATAATGAAGAACTTAGATAGAAATATGTAAATCGTTTTTCTCCTAGTTGCAAGATCAAGTAATATTTTTTCCGTGTCGCTTTATGAGTTACCCTGTAGAGAAGAAAGAGAGTAATTTTGAGTTGTAGACCACTGGCTGTCCCTTAACATGCCCAACGCCTATATAGTTTTGGAAAACCCTAAAAATAGCTCTAAGTTACATTTTTCGCTTCTCTATATGTTACAACCGACATCATTTCTTGAAACCGACTATATGAATTACATGTCTTTCCGACGCCGAGTACCCCCATCATTATTTATAAGCATTTTTGTTCTTTTCATTCTTATTTTCTTGTATGGCGTTTTTTATTAACTCATCGCATGCAGGTCATTTTTGAATAATTATTGATATACACATTGGTATATGTATACAGTGAGTCCCAGAAGAAATGTCTAAATTCATTTAAAATTCAGCGGTAAGTTTTTTCAAAAAACGCTCGTACCCGTCGATTTTGATTTTTTAATTTTTTTTTGTGGTAATTTCATGTATACAGGGTAGCTCAAAAATAAGTTACGACCATCAACTTCATTTTTTCAAATGAAAACATATATTTTTTATTTCATTTTTGAATTTTGCATTGAATTCTAAGCATGTTTCATGTACCATGTCCTATACATAAACTCAACAGTTATTGAAAAAATTAGGATTGAACATATCATTTAGGGAATCCAACGATCTATCAAATCTTCTGGCAATATGGCATTTTATGCTCCATAATAAGTAAGAGTGTACTGTCTCACTGTCACCGTTTATTTCCATAGAAACTGTATGACAATTTTATTTCAAATAAGTATAATTATTGTCAAGCGTAGTTTCAAAGTTGCGGTTTCCACAATAATGGTGAAGTTAACGGAACGGGAAAAAATTGAAATTCTATGCATGGTTGGGTTTGGTGATAAAACACGTACTCAAATAGAAACAGCCCAATTATTTAATGAAATCCATCCTGATCGTCCTCCCATATGTCAAAAGATGGTGAGTAGAATAGAGGCTAAGTTTAGAGAATTCGGTCATGTTAGAGATTTGCCTAAATCTGGTCGTCCTACTCGAGATGAAAATGAACAACTTGACGTTTTGCTTTCCTTGGAAGAAAATCCATGTACTCCCCTGTCGCACATTGGGGCCGATTTACACATGCCGAAATCTGTTGTTCACCGAGTAGTTCAAAAGCACAAATATCACCCATACAAAGTTATTCCAGTGCATGAGTTATTTGAAGATGATTTCGATAGGCGAAGTGAGTTTTGCGGACGCATGCAAAATATGTGCAATCTAGATAATAATTTAGTAAAAAATATTATTTTTTCGGATGAAGCTACGTTCTATTTGAATGGTAATGTGAACAGACAAAATTGTCGATATTGGGCAACAGAAAATCCGCATTGGATGATAGAGGTTCACAGCCAGTACCCTAAGAAAATAAATGTTTGGTGTGGAATCTTACGCGAAAGAGTAATTGGTCCATTTTTCTTTGAACAGTCTTTAACTGGACAAGTATATCTCGAATTTCTCCAACTAGAATTAATTCCAGCATTAGTGGCTTTATTTCCGAATCCATTGGATCCAGACTCCCCTGACGAAGAACTGATATTCCAACAAGATGGTGCTCCTCCGCACTATGCGGCCACTGTGCGCACATTTTTGGATGAAACCATTCCCAGTCGGTGGATTGGAAGGAGAGGACCTATCGAATCGCCTGCTAGGTCGCCAGACCTAACACCGCTGGACTTTTTTTTGTGGGGTTACCTCAAATCAAAAGTATTTGTTAACAGGCCAAACATTATGCAGGAGTTGATAGAAAGGATCCGAAGAGAAGTGCGTGTCATAACTCCGGAAATGGTTGGAAACGTGCAAAGAGAGTTTATTGATCGTCTTGGATATTGTCAAGCCGTAAATGGCGCACATTTTCAACATTTAATTTGATTTTGTTGTGTTTTTTTTAATAAACAGGTCTTACTTATAGATATGTTCAATCCTAATTTTTTCAATAACTGTTGAGTTTATGTATAGGACATGGTACATGAAACATGCTTAGAATTCAATGCAAAATTCAAAAATGAAATAAAAAATATATGTTTTCATTTGAAAAAATGAAGTTGATGGTCGTAACTTATTTTTGAGCTACCCTGTATACATGAAATTACCACAAAAAAAAAATAAAAAAATAAAAATCGACGGGTACGAGCGTTTATTGAAAAAACTTACCGCTGAATTTTAAATGAATTTAGACATTTCTTCTGGGACTCACTGTATAGGGTGTCAATTAAGTACGTGAAGTAATTTTAAGAGACGATTCTTTG
Organism: Barypeithes pellucidus; assembly: GCA_963991005.1. Classification (NCBI taxonomy): domain Eukaryota; kingdom Metazoa; phylum Arthropoda; class Insecta; order Coleoptera; family Curculionidae; genus Barypeithes; species Barypeithes pellucidus. Next base: position 16,710,246 of record OZ022565.1, on the reverse strand, counting down.
GGCGATTCTAAGGCGAAAACTTCATATAAACATGGGTCCGCAAATGCTTCGTTTTCAAGATACAGGGTGTTAAAAAATTTTTTTTTAATCGGGATTTCGTAAATATCTTAAATATCCTTTTGTCGATATCGTTGAAATTTGACACTTTTATTTGTAGTGTTAAGGGGCTAATTTAGCCCTAAGTGGATTAAATTTATTGAGTCCAGTGGCGTTCCGGGCGACACCTTAACGAATATTATTGGAAAAATAAAGTAAGCCACTGGATTTTTTAGAATTTTTATATTTCTCTCGGATTAAGCAACTGAAAATACAACACTTTGGTCTCTTGAATTTTTTCGTATCTTACTTTGTTTTCGAGAAAAAAAATAAATACCACTTTGATGCATGTCCCTGGAGATGCATGGATATTTTCTTTGGAAAATAATTGCAGCAATTAACAATTGACAGTTGTCAGCTACAATTAAAACTGCCTTCTATAAAACAATTTTATAATTTGGTTTTAACAGCGCGGGACGTAATATTGTAGCTTAATGACCCTAAAAATAAAAATGTTGCACGGGACACCTTCATACAACAACGTTATAGAACCGTTATAAATCACTCTTAACCAAATTAATTGTACAAGGGAATAAGTCTGCTAATTGGGCTGTACAGTCCAGAGGATGGCCTCATAAAGGTCATAACGTCGAGGAATACACAAACTGTTATTCTTCCGACCACTTTTTACCTGTCTAAAACCATTTTATGCACTTCATAAGGTGAAAAAGGTACAGTTTTTCGATAAAACGGCGATAGAAAAGTTTTTTTATTACCATCAGGGCCACGATATCAACGACGCAATAATAATAAAAGTTCGCCCACGTGCCGCACGTGTAACGTAGGCGAGATCGGCGCACTCGCGGAAACTACGTTTCTATCGGGCGGAAAATGAGGGAGCACTGGACCCGCGAAAACTCGGAAAACAAGAAAAACTTCTGGAGAAAAATGAAATTGCGCAATTACCTTCGTTTGGTTGGATAGGTGATGTTTCGCGTGGAAACGGGTTGTGGGGGGCTCTTGGGGGTAAAGAAAAGTTTAATATATGAAAAAAATATTGATTGAAGACGAATACATTCGTTGTAAAACCTGGACTTACTAAAAGTGCATAAAATACGAGAACTAAACCCGAACAGACTACATAAAACTCCAACCCATCCTCCTCGAGTGTAGCTGGACCGCCCGTTGTATTTGACTAAAGGCCGTTTTACATGCCGTCATGTCAAGACGCAAGAAATCTTGCCCAGAAGCATGCGCAGTTGCAATCCAGCTGACTTTGCAGCTTGTCGGTTTTGTACAAGGATCTAAATTAAGGGGGATACTGCTTTGGTTCACAGTCTTTGAATAATAAACAATTCACATTCCTAGGTAGGTTGTAAACATTCCAGAAAAGCAAACGGGGAGCTCTGAAAATTAGTATAATTTTTCTTTGTCGTTTGCTGTTAATTAGACAACGACATTACGTTGTCTACGAGCGTTCGCAACATTTTATAAAACCCCTATTGGAACGGCCGTCTTTCATACCTGCCGCACGTTTGACACTACCGGATTAACAACTGTCATATTTGTCATTATCGTTAAATAAAATTCTTTGTTGTTTTTCAGTGTGTGTGTGTGTTAAATTTAAGTATTGTTTGTGGAAAAAAATAGTAATTCTTAACTCAATATGGTAAGACTGTGCCAAGCCTGTCATAAACTGGATAAGAATATAGACTTTTGAGTCACGTCCGTCGATTGTTTGTTTTCCGAACCAAGACATATCAAACCCATCAGCTGTTAGCAGTGGCGGTTCGTGACCTATGATAGAAGGGGTTCACAAGTATGGTGAAATTATTTTTAAAATTTTATTTTTGTGTAACGACCAAACAATTACTTTCTAGGCGTTTTAAATGTAGAAAAAAAAGAAGTAATAAGAAAATGCGTTAGGTAATAGTACATTACGTATCAAGGGCCGAAAAGCCTCCGACGGCCGAGATATGTACCGTATTTTTTTTTACAAGTGCTCCGAAGCTTTGATGCCAAATAAATAAAGAAATTCTTCAGACAGTTTTTCTGTCTACATGACATGAAAACACTCGCCGCATGGAGAATGTAAATATCTATTTATTATATTTGACAAATAGGCTCGGTGGCCTAGTGATATAGCGTACGCCTTGTGATATGAGAGTCGCGGGTTTAAATCCCGCACTCGGGATCTTTGGTTTTATTTATTTTTTACAAGTGCCCGAGTCTTTGAGGAAATATAAATAAAGAAATTCTTCAGACATTTTTCTAAAACATCTTTGAAAAATTAACTGCCAATTTAATTTATATATAATCCGCTATTTATTATCGCTTGTAGTATGGCTCGGTGGGTAGAGTGTCCGCCAGGCGATCTGAGGGTCGCGGGTTCAAATCCCGCACCGACAATTCTGGTTTTATTTATTTATGAGAACATAGTGACTTGAAGCGGGCGGGAAAAATCTTTCCCGCCCGCTTCGATACTTTCCCGCCCGCTCTCTTGGAAAACGCCATTTTCGGTGAAGAGAACATGCATGAAAAGAGGCACTTTCGGGGCACATGTAAAAAAAACATTGTTATTTATTTTTAAATTTTACTCAAGCAAATACAACATTTGGAAAATAAGAAAGGTTTTCTTAGTGTGTATAGTGCTTAAACGTAAAGTCCGTTCTTCGGTTCTTAATTGTAGAAAATTGATCAATAAGAGCCTCATTAAGTTTGGAATACCCTCTATAAATTTTTTTTTAAATATTTAATTTTTAAACCTTCTAATAAAGTCCCTAGATTTACCCTTTGTGGTCTGCGTTAAATTAATTTCGGGTTTCGGTCTTCCCGCATTCTTCACATCAATTTTTGGCTCCAAACTCAAAGAGCTAAAGTTATTTTTTAAATAGTCCACCGTCAAACTATTCATTTTAACTTAATAAATATATAATATTAAAATATTAAAACAAACCCGAACAAACTAGAATTTCTAACTAGATGCACGAACAGACAGAAAATATTAGGGAGGGTCGGACTTTATACGATAATTGACGGTACGATAAAATATTAGGGAGGGTAGGACTTTATAAGATAAATAATAGATATGAATATAAATTAATATTTTTTTATTCGTTTTGGGGGTGCACGTGCGCATGTGCTCCTGTGAAAGAACCGCCACTGGCTGTTAGCATGAAAACGGAAACAAATAGAAGAAAAAGCGAGAAGGAGATTCTACAGATAGAATCCCCATCCCTTTTTTGTTGTGTTTATTTTCGTAATAACAGACGTCACATTGACGTGTACAAAGCAGACAGCAATAGCGGGTTTGTCGGGTTTGTTCGGGTTTGTTCGTGATTGTGAAGTCGTAGCCTAAAGCCTTCTTTAATGTGGCAATGGCAAAAGTCCCCCCCCCCCCCCCCCGCCTAATTAAGGAAATATTTTTTAAAGGGCATGACATTTTCAATTAAAAAAATCGTAAAAAATTATAATTACAAATTGAATGTCATTTTATAAAATATTTATTAAATCCAGGAAGCATCCTCGAATCTTAGTGAAGATACCTATTAATTATCAGGCGATAGATAATAAACATTTTAAAGAACAACATGCACCTATGTATAACAGTGGCGGCCCGGTCAGGGTCGACAGTGCCGGCAACTAAATAATAAATTAATAAAGGTTATTTACACGGAAAAAAGTGAATAAATTTTTCTTTTAGAACCGTGTGCTAAATTAGGGGTTTATAATCAGTGACAGCTCGTGGCCTATGATAAGTATCATGAAATTATTTTAAAAATTTTATTTTTCTGTAACGACCAAATAATTATATTCTACGGCGATTTAAACATAGGAAGAACTTTTACCGCTGAATGAATTGTAAGCGCCATTTATGGGTATTTTTCTTCAATTTGTCTTTATCTCAGGAATTGCCGGTTTAAATATAATACGTCATTCCCATAACACCCTGTATAAACGTATATAAACATATACAGTGAGTCCCAGAAGAAATGTCTAAATTTGTTTAAAATTCAGCGGTAAGTTTTTTCAAAAAACGCTCGTACCCGTCGATTTTGATTTTTTAATTTATTTTTTTTGTGGTAATTTCATGTATACAGGGTAGCTCAAAAATAAGTTACGACCATCAACTTCATTTTTTCAAATGAAAACATATATTTTTTACTTCATTTTTGAATTTTGCATTGAATTCTAAGCATGTTTCATGTACCATGTCCTATACATAAACTCAACAGTTATTGAAAAAATTAGAATTGAACATATCTATAAGTAAGACCTGTTTATTAAAAAAAACACAACAAAATCAAATTAAATGTTGAAAATGTGCGCCATTTACGGCTTCAGAATATCCACGACGATCAATAAACTCTCTTTGCACATTTTCAACATTTAATTTGATTTTGTTGTGTTTTTTTTAATAAACAGGTCTTACTTATAGATATGTTCAATCCTAATTTTTTCAATAACTGTTGAGTTTATGTATAGGACATGGTACATGAAACATGCTTAGAATTCAATGCAAAATTCAAAAATGAAATAAAAAATATATGTTTTCATTTGAAAAAATGAAGTTGATGGTCGTAACTTATTTTTGAGCTACCCTGTATACATGAAATTACCACAAAAAAAATAAATTAAAAAATCAAAATCGACGGGTACGAGCGTTTTTTGAAAAAACTTACCGCTGAATTTTAAATGAATTTAGACATTTCTTCTGGGACTCACTGTATACAATTTTTGGAAAATAAGGAAAGTTTTTTTTGTGTATAGTGCTTAAACGTAAAGTCCATTCTTCCGTTCTTAATTGTTGAAAATTTATCAATAATCATTAAAGTTTGGAATACCCACTATACATTTTTTTTCAATAGATAGCATTGCTAGGGCTGTTAGCCTTTCTGTATTATTTATAGAACTTCGCAAAAATGTTTTTATTCCTTTTTTCCTTTGTAAAAGTGTAAAGGTGGCTGAAAATATGCTCTGAAGATTGTTTTCTATTCCAATTTTTGTCCAGACAGGCTCCGAAATGCCGCGACCAAACAACAAACAGGAAAAACAAACGGTTATAACTATAGTTGTGCGGCATCCACAAATCCAGATATTTTTTTCGTATATTCTATTTTTAACCTTTCTAATAAAGTCCCTAGATTTACAATTTGTGTCTTTTTTAAATAGTTCACCGTCAAACGATTCATTTTAACTTAATAAATATGTACTTAATATTAAAATATTGAAACATCCACGCTCCCACACCGCATCCACTACATACATGCACGAACAAACAGAGAAAGGCGCACACCAAAAATGTTACGGAGCTCTTATATTTTGCTCATTTGAATAAGTTCAAATGAGGAAGATACTAGAGCTGACAAACATCCAGCCAACCAGTGGCGGTTCTTCCACAGGAGCGCACATGCGCACGTGCACCCCCAAAACAAAACGAATAAAAAATATTAATTTATATTCATTGAATATTATTTTATTATCGTATAAAGTCCGACCCTACCTAATATTTTATCGTACCGTCAAACTAAAAAAGTCCGACCCTCCCTAATATTTTATCATCCCGTCAAACCAAACTGTATAGATCCGGCAACCGTGCCTCGGTCGAGGTAATGACGATTATGACGAGACTTGCTCGCACCTGCGATTAAGTAGTGCAGTTTCCCTGTAGTAACAGGTGACGGGTGGCAGCGGGGGATAGCGGGACTATGGCGACATGGAAAAGGCGCACAGTTTTTGTGTGCACCGCGCTGTTGCCTGTTCGTGTATTTAGTTAGAAATTCGAGCGTGTATGTTTTAATATTTTAATATTATATATTTATTAAGTTAAAATGAATAGTTGACGGTGGACTATTTAAGAAATAGCTTTAGCTCTTTGAGTTTGGAGCAAAAAATTGAAGTGAAGAATGCGGGAACACCTAAACCCGAAATTAATTTAACGCAGACCACAAAGGGTAAATCTAGGGACTTTATTAGAAAGTTTAAAAATGAAATATATAGAAACAAATTTATAGAGGGTATTCCAAACTTAATGAGGCTGTTATTGATCAATTCTCTACAATTAAGAAACGAAGAATGGACTTTACGTTTAAGCACTATTGTGTAGGGTCGATAAATGTTGTGTATTAGACATCATTCGGTTTTCTTGATAACTCGTAGGTGGCTTTAGTAGTGGACTGTATAAATATTGTTACGAGGGTTGCATGCGACGATGTTAAGATCCGACAGCTATACACACTAAGAAAACCTTCCTTATTTTCCAAAAGTTGTATTTCCTTGTGTAAAATTAAAAAATAAATTATGTTTTACCTAATGCATTTTCTTATTACTTTTTTTCTTTCTAGGAAGAACCGCCACTGTTTATAATGTTAGAGAATTTCAATCAATTGTATAAAAATATCTGGCTTTGGGTTGTTTCGTAATTATACAATTTCAGGTTTGGCTGTTTGGAGACTACTAAGCCCGAAATTTAATTGATGTCTATACTTAAGAACTCAATTACTATGTTTATTTTTTCCCTGATAATAATGAGAGAAATCTGGACGCGATCCTAGGGAACGTGCAAAAATAGATCAAACCATAGGCCGTTCTTTTACCTCTAACGATGTTGCCACAAACACAAAGAAATAAGTGCAATAAAGAATTCGTCATCCATATTATTTACGGACGGATAAGGACATTTGCGACGAGCATTTTGAATATTTCATCACAAGAAAAAATCCAAAATCATTCTATTAAAGCCGTATTAGAGTCGGTAATTGCGCCTGCAATGGCAATTATAATTGCAAGGATTCATGCGCAGTACACCGTTCTCGATCAGCTGTCTCTCATTGCCAGAATTGGGGCACGCGCCATTTTAATTGCCATTGCCGATGCAATTGGGCAGAGATGGATTATTCTGTTATTTTTAACTATTTATTATTTGATCGAAGCAGGTATGAACAGCTAATGGCTATTTAAAATCACTAGTACTTAAATTAACAGTTCACATTTGTATTAAGCATATGTACTGCTAATTCGTTGCAACTTTCTTGATCTCCTATTTGTAAATAGCAGTAGCTGCTTTAACTGGTTATCAAAACGAACAGGTTTGCCCATCTCTAATTCTGGGGGTATTTTAGGGATTTCGACAGTATCAACTGCTGTTCTGACTGTTGGCAATGCTCCAGCTGATCGAGAACGGTTTACTGCGCACGAATACGTGCAATTATAATTGCCGTTGCAGGCGCAAGAGACAAAAATTGCCGACTCTAATACGGCTTTAAGAGTTGCATTTTTACAATGTTGGTACGGAACATTTAAAAAAAATGTATTCGATGTTTTTAAAGAACTCTATAACCTTCAACAGACTGTAGGCGTGAAAAAAGACAACCTAAAATAAAATATAGAGGAAGAGCCAAGCAAGAGTATTCTTATTAAACACAGAGACTAACGTTACGAGTCAATATAATTCACACCAAAAGCGAGGAAGTGGCATTTCCGATACTTCTTCGGAAAAGCAGCCACTGTCTAAAGTAGAACTAGATTTTCAAGTACAGTACGTTTCACGAAAATTGGATACGACTTAATGATTTCCTGGGTCGGTCCCATTGTGTCGATAAGAGCTTGGCAATAAACAAGTGAAGTATGAAGGGACGGACTAAGGAAAACAAGTAATGATATGATTATATTAATGTAATCAAATGAAATAACATTTTTTAAAAATATTACTAGTCATATTTAATTACATATAATGTCATTCTATAGATAGTTCTGTTTCGCTATCGCTATCCTCATCAAAATTAATTATAATTGGATTAATTATACGATCCAGACTAATATACGAATTTTCTATAGTTATTACGTAACGGACTGAATTTTTCCAACTACCTGGGGGAATATCATTAAAACATTTTCGTATTAATTCTACAACACTAGAACTTAAAGTCGGAGAAATATTTTCAGACCTAACCAGTGATTTTAACTGGTGCCACATATGCTCTATGGGGTTAAAAATGCAATAATAGGGTGGGAGCCGTAGCACTGTATGTCCAATTTCTTCTGCCAATGTGTCACAAACATATACTTTTTTTTATACAAAATGTCTTTAAAACTTCTAAAAGATCACTTTTTTATAACTTTCTTCAAAATATATATCATTCGCCGTCATGTAGTTCTAAATCTCCAATTTTGCATTATTTGAGCTTGGAGCTTTATGTAACTGGCGACTGTGATAGCTCGCATTGTCCATTACTATCACGCTATTCTGAGGAATGTTTGGTAAAAGACAATTCTTGAACCATTCCTCAAAAACTAACAAATTTTACCAGAAAAAGATATTTAAATATAAATTAAGCAACCTAACCTACCTGATGTGCCTATATTTAATTATAATTATTACAATCCGGTTCTTTACACATAATAATAACAAATGGTCATAAATAATGAGATGGCCCAGGTACTTTTACTGCTGTCATTAAGTTATATCCATTTTTCATGAAACAATCTTTATCACTGGTTTAGAAGTGTATCTATGAAACGCTAAAAAGTCCATGCTTAAAGCTCTACTAAATCGAGGATGAAGAGTTCTTGTAAGAAAACAGTACAGAAATACTACAGCTTTGAGGTAATAAACAGAAAATGAAAATATAATTCGGCATTGCCAATGAACTTTGTTGTTTTGTAGAAAAAAAAAATTGAGTCTATATTTGTAAAAAAGGCATTGTAGAGTGCACACAACACCTCGTTTCCCCCCTGGGGAAATCCAGCGGGGTAACAATGACAACCTTGCCAGCCACCTTGACAACACCGGCCGCGAAACAGCTGAGCGTCGTCTCGGCCATAGAACTCTTGGGGTGAACGGTCGCGGGCATTCGGCCCACCGATGCGATTTTGTTTTTCCTCTTCTTATTGGAACACGCGAGAGCTAGCCTGACGCAATTTTTTTCTCTCTCGAGGGATTCCAGATGTAATGATAACAAATCCTTGTCTTTTTTGCCTAAGGGGAATATTTTTACTTTCAATGTTGCGTAATAATATTATTTTGAAAAATAATGGTATCGTTTCTATGTCTGTCCGCCTGTCCGTCTGCGACAGCTCTGTTTCTCAAAGACAAAGGTAATCGTATTATTGGTCTGTTATGTTTCCGGATTTATCCCCCAACGACTTTTTTTTGCTGAGGTTTGTTCGCGTTTCGTCTCGCGAGCTAGACATGCACTCGTCCGATTATTTACTTTTTAAACAACAAACGTTGTTTTGACGTAATAATGACCTAGAAAGGAGCCTCCACTATCTTGTTTCGCCCGAATCTCCTTGAAACGTTAAAAATGCGCGATGAATTTTATACGATTTCAATTTTCATATTTTAAATTGTTGCCAACGAGTTTATACGTGCAGACGCTGAACCGTCACACAAAAAAGTTAACAAGCGTCAAACTCACCTTATGTCGATGTCATGAAAAGTCGCGTGAACCACTGAAAATGTGTAAACAAACCAGTGGCGGCTCGTGACCTATGATAAATTTTATTTTTTGTAACGACCAAACAATTACTTTCTAAGCGTTTTAAATGTAGAAAGAAAAAGTAATAAGAAAATGCGTTAGGTAAAACATATTTTTATTTATTTTTTAATTTTACACAAGGAAATACAACTTTTGGAAAATAAGATAGGTTATCTTAGTGTGTACAGTCCTTAAACGTAAAGTCCGTTCTTCGGTTCTTAATTAAAATTGATCAATAACAGCCTCATTAAAGTTTGGAATACCCTCTATAATTTTTTTTAATATATTTAATTTTCAAACTTTCTAATAAAGTCACTAGATTTACCCTTTGTGGTATGCGTTCAATAAATTTCGGGTTTAGGTCTTCCCGCATTCTTCACTTCAATTTTTTGCTCCAAACTCAAAGAGCTAAAGATATTTTTTAAATAGTCCACCGTCAAATTATTCATTTCAACTTAATAAATATATAATATTAAAACATACACGCTCGAATTTCTAACTAGATGCACGAACAGACAACGGCGCGACGCACACTAAAATTGTGCGCCTTTCCCATATTAAATCGCCATAGCCCCGCTATCCCCCGCTGTCTCCCGCCACCTGTTACTACAGAGAAACTGCATTATGCCCCGCCTACTTAATCGCACATGCGAGCAAGTCTTGTCATAATCGTCATTAACCTCGACCGAGGCACGGTTGCCGGATCGAGAGCCTATAATATACAGTTTGGTTGACGGTACGATAAAATATTAGGGAGGGTCGGACTTTATACGATACTATAAAATATTAGGAAGGGTCGGACTTTATACGATAAATAATATTCAATGAGTATAAATTAATATTTTTTTATTCGTTTTGGGGGTGCACGTGCGCATGTGCTCCTGTGGAAGAACCGCCACTGAACCCAGTCCTCAATTTTATCCGTAAGTTCAAAAAGTAGAAAAAAAATTACGCTACAATCTTGATGAGGTTTTGACCTCAACAATTCCATAAAGATACAACAAAAAATAATTATTTTTTGTAAACCAGATGAGCAAACGTACACAAATGCACATGGAAACAAATTATTTCATAGCACGACACAACTATACGATCGTAATCGAGATGACGCGGTTATATTCTGTATCTGAGTTATTGAAATAATATCCACTGGTAAATTTTTTCTGTGTGTTACGTTTTTGTAAAAAAGTGTAGGTGCGTGTCTCAAAAAACATGTATATGTCGCAGCCTTTTAGTGTAATTCGGCAGTTTCATGAAAAGTCTGCTCTTTTCATGAAACGCTGCCAAACACTGAAACAAATAACTATTACGCCAAAAGGCTACAAATTCTAGACGTTACATGAAACGGCCTCTTGATGAAAAAGGGAAAAATTACGTTAAGTGACTGACTTTACTGAACTCTCCATGTAATGCTCCGAATCTACTTTGTAATTGATGTAATAAAATGAGTATTGTATAACCTGAAAATGGCTACTTCTAGTAACATTCCCTTAGGGCATGCAAAAAACTGACTACGGAAGAAGAGCTTATGAAAATAATGAATGAAGAAGATTCAGGTGTCGAAATATCTGATGCACATGAAGATCTCGCTGATGAAGATGCTGATATTACCAACGTTGTACCGCAGGAAAAAATATAAACAGATCTCAAGTATCAATGTGCGAAAATTGTTTACGTGTTGTTAACATTGCAGAAGTTTGTCAACAAGGATCTCCAGTACTGTGCAAGTTATGTTCTGTCTGTAAAAACATTTCTGAAGAACAAACCCGACCATAAAATAAATAAGGAAATCCCAAATATTAAAACCTTTTCGAGCAGAGCCGGACCAGGTATACAAATTCAATTTATACCTATGCCCGATGCATATATAAATACAAAGTGATTTTTAATAATTTTAATTTTTAGTGGTTTTCCGGCGAGTAATTTTTAGTTAGGCTTATTAGTGGTAGAATGTGGTGTCCTTGGAATTGTGCTTTGATTTCCCTCAAAGAGCGGCTGATTAAAGACGAAACAAATATCTTTTGTAGCCTTTCAAGCCTTAGGAAAATATTGCGTAAAATGGGTTTTAAATACCGAAGCATTGAAAAAAGACAAAACGTTTACGGGAATGGAGACTTAAATATTTAACAGCTGTTAAACAATTTAGAGAAGAAAATCGTCCAAGTATTTACGTTGACGAAACATGGTTCGATACCCATGACACTCCAAGAAACGATGGGGATGATTCTTCCAAAAAATGTCAAACCAAGGCACCATCAAATAAAGGTAAAAGAATCACAATATTACATGCTGGTTCAGAGAACGGGTTTGTTCCAAATTGTCTGTTGCTTTCAGCTAAAAACATAGCAGATTCTTCTTTAGATTACCATCAAGATACCGACGCACAACTTTTTGAAGATTGGTTTAAACATAAATAGTTTCTTAGAATTTAATTAATTTTTATTGTACTTGTTATCCTATAAGTTATACTTTTAAATTATATTTTCAATTATCATTAATCGTTATCATTATTTTACATTTATTATAGGTACCTAAAACTAAAAATACCTACCTACCTATTTATTTTAAATTATAAAAATAAATCATGTGGTGTGGTATACATTTTCAAGCCGGCCCTGGTCCCATTTATTGAGCGTTGAAGAGGTTCAGGCGTATACAATATGGTTTAATCAGGTAGTTTATTTATGGCATTAAGAGTCAACGGTATAATTCTACGATTTTTGTAACAAATTAATTTGGCGTCCTCTAAGAGTACGACTTCACGGCCTCTTCGGGATAATGATTAATTTTCGTGGGCCTGATATTGTCCACTTCTAATAACTACTTCTGCATAGTCATTTTTCATCATCATAATCGCAAGGTCGTATTAGGAAAAAAAACTAGCTTCGTTTCTGTATCTTTACAGTAAGTTATTTATATAATAAATACACGTATTTTTCAAGATTTCGTATCTATTGTTCTATTTCGGTCGCCTGCTTCAAAAACTATTCCTGCAAGGTTACAATTTGAGACACTGGCGGCCCGTGGTGGAGCCCCACAATCCCAAATACCATTGGGCCGTATTAGGCATCAATTAGTACAGGTCCTCTTGAATATAGTGCCTATACAGGGTGTTACAAATACGAAGTTTTTATGGCCCAATAATATGCCGCAAAAAAATCACAAATAAATACAGGGACTTTCAAGATATTTGGAAAAATCTAAGATTTTTGCGTTTCGGTTTTTATTTTTTCCTGACTTTGTTCGAAGAGATGTCCAAAAAGAAAGTTCACTTCCTCATTGCTAGTTTTTATTCTCTATAAGATGGCACCTTTAGATATTTAATGCGTTATTTCGTCTTGGGGTCACCATCATTGGCGGCTAGTGACCTATGACAGAGGGGGTTCACAAGTATGGAGAAATTAATTTTAAAATTTTGTTTTTGTGTAACGACCAAACAATTACTTTCTAGGCGTTTTAAATGTAGAAATAAAAGAAGTAATAAGAAAATGCGTTAGGAAAAACATATTTTTATTTATTTTTTAATTTTACACAAGGAAATACAACTTTTGGAACATAAGAAAGATTTTCTTAGTGTGTATAGCTGTCGGCTCTTAACGTCGTCGCATGCAACCCTCGTAACAATATTTATACAGTCCACTACTAATACTACTATACAGCCATCTACGTGCTATCAAGAAAACCGAATGATGTTTATACCACTACACGCCATCTACGGCTACGTCATTAGGCGCCACCAAGACGAGAACAATAGTTAACTGTTTTAAGGCGAGAACGAATCGAGCCACGAGACTGACAAGTTGACATTCTTCATATTTTCAGTGTTTTTAGTTTAAATCCTTAAATAAAATGGTTTAAAATCATATCGAGTTCATTTATCGAAATACACAACATTTATCGACCCTACACAATAGTGCTTAAACGTAAAGTCCATTCTTCGGTTCTTAATTGTAGAAAATTGATCAATAACAGCCGCATTAAGTTTGGAATACCCTCTATACATTTTTTTTCATATATTTCATTTTTAAACTTTCTAATAAAGTCCCTAGATTTACCATTTGTGGTCTTCGTTAAATTAATTTCGGGTTTAGGTGTTCCCGCATTCTTCACTTCAATTTTTTGCTCCAAACTCAAAGAGCTAAAGTTATTTCTTAAATAGTCCACCGACAACTATTCATTTTAACTTAATAAATATATAATATTAAAATATTAGAACATACACGCTCGAATTTCTAACTAGATGCACGAACAGACATGTTAAATCGCCATAGCCCCGCTATCCCCCGCGACCTGTTACTACAGAGAAATTGCACTACTTAATCGCACGTGCGAGCAAGTCTCGTCATAATCGTCATTTACCTCGACCGAGGCACGGTTGCCGGATCTATACAGTTTGGTTTGACGGGATGATAAAATATTAGAGAGGGTTGGATTTATTTAGTTTGACGGTACGATAAAATATTAGGGAGGGTCGGACCTTATACGATAAATAATATTCAATGAATATAAATTAATATTTTTTATTCGTTTTGTTTTGGGGGTGCACCAAGTGCGCATGTGCTCCTGTGGAAGAACTGCCACTGGTCGCCATCATCAACTTAATTTTTTTAAATATGGGGACTGGATTTTTTGTTTAAATGACAGATGACAGAGGACTGAAATCTACGTTCAGTGGTGTACAACATTTACTGGTTTTCGGACGGTTTGTCCCTAAAATTGATTCATTAAAATACCTGCAATTTACTTTTGTTTCGAAGGAACTGGAGATTTAGAAATTATTATTGCTATTTCTGTCTTTAATTGCTAATGTCATTATGTACTACTACTGTTTCTTTTTTATTTCAAACTAATAGGTGTATCAAATTTCTAATTAGCGTAAGTACAAGTAATTTGTTTTTATAATACAAATAAAATTTAAGTCTTAAGCCATGACTTTCTTAGGACTTGTAAAAAAGTCATTGGGTTTTACATTTTCAAATTATACCGAATTTAAGAAAAAAAGACTACATTATAGAAACGTACTAGGGGTATTTTAATGAAGATGGTCAATTTAAGGAACAAAACGTCGGAAACCCAGTAAGTGCTGTATACCACTGAACGTAGAGTTCGGTCCCCTTTCATAATTTAAACAAAAAAATTCAGGCCCGTATTTAAAAAAATTAAGTTGATGATGGTGACCCAAAGACGAAACGTCGCATGAAAGATCTGATAATGCTATCGTGTGTAGAATAAAAAGTAGCAATGAGAAAGTGAAATTTATTTTTGGACATCTCTTCGAACAAAGTCGGGAAAAAATAAAAAAACGAAACATGAAATTTTAGATTTTTGCAAATATTTTGGAAGCCTGTGTTTATTATTGAATTTCTTGCCGCATATTATTGGGCCATGACTACTTCGTATCTCTTACCGTTTCCGAAATCCCAATGGTGAAGGTCGAATTTGTAACACCCTGTATAAATAATATTTTAATTTATATTATTATTATTATTTTATGTGTCATGCAAATAATTTTTATTTATTTCTAATTTTGAGGATGTGATGATAGACCAGAAGCAATAGACGCAGGTAAAGCTAGGAGGATTCGTAATGGAAGGGTAAGAATGGCAATATATGCTAGAGATCAAGTTAGGATGTTTTCATATACAGGGTGTTCCTTAATGACGAGCTAATATTTTAGGATGCGATTCCTTGGGTCATTTCATAAAGAAAAGTTCATATGAACATATGTCCGCAACGGCTTAAATTTTTTGCTACAGGGTGTTGAATTTTTATTTTTTAAATGGATATTTTTTAATATCTCCGAAAGTACTTTAGATATTATTTTCAACTGTGGTATGTGTTAATAGGATATAGAACCACAAATTTTAGTTAGAAAAGTTATTCAATTGTTCCACCAGTGGCGTCCCTGCAAACATCTCCTCTGATATTTTTTTCAGAAAAGATGGCACGCCACTGACATGAACATGTGGATATTTTTTCTGATACGCCTGGTAAATTCTGCATTTAAACGGTTTCTTGAGATTTTCTCGTCAGACGCACCCTTGATCAAAACCACTAAATTCATATTGAACTAATTATTATTAACATTGATAAAATAATTAATGATAAATTTTGTTCATTTATTATTTTATCAAGGGTAATAATGAGTTTCAATATGAATTTAGTGGTTTTAATATAGAACGGTGCGTCTGACGAGAAAAACTCAAGAGGCCGTTTTCATGTAGAATTGACCAGGCTAATCAGAAAAAAATATCCACATGAAAAAATGTCAGTGGCGTACCATCTTTTCTGTAAAAAATATCAGAGGAGATGTTTGCAGGGACGCCACTGGTGGAGCAATTGAATAACTTTTATAACTAAAATTTGTGGCTATATATGCTATTAACACATACCAAAATTGAAAATAATATCTAAAGTAGGTTCGAAGATATTAAAAAGTATCCAATTGAAAAAAATAAAAATTCAACACCCTGTAGCAAAAAATTTAAGCCGTTGCGGACATATAAATTGACCTAAGGAATCACACTCTGAAATATTAGCACGTCATTAAGGAACACCCTGTATACAGTATGGCACAGAAGATCGGCAGGTAGAAGAAATCATATCGAATCTACTATTTAAAATATTTTACGTTTGATAAAATTATTTTTAAAAATGCTTCGTTTTTTTTTAAAAGGTATTTTTGGATCTTGTGGTGTCTCTCTCCAATTTTGGCTTATAAAGGAGGAAAATCTATTAAATGTTACCCGGGTCGTAGAGTGTAATAAAAATTATATTCACCATTTTGTCAGTACAGGAAGTCTAAATTAAAACGTATATTCTAATTTTTCTATATAAAACTCGTAAATCAATCTATAAACCAAACTTTGTCGCACTATTGAAACAGTTAGAAGGCAATAAGGAACCACGAAACGTTCCAGGACGTCTTATTTAGTCTTAAAATAAATATTAAACAAACTTATGAAGTACAAAACAATATTTATTTAAACCAAACAAAAAAATTAAAAAACTGGACTTTATCCTTAAAATAAGTGCCAGCGTTTTCAGTTTTGCTTTTAACAAACAGATAAAAACATGAGAAAATCTCTTACCCGACAAACTTACTACGGCCCAACAATTTCCCAAATAAAAACAGGGACGAATTAGACCAATTATTAATCCTTTTTTCCACTTTTCTCTTTGTGAAGGTTTATGCTTTCCTCAAAATATTGATTCGGATGGTTAATACTATTAACTGGTGGCTGTCCGTGAGTATATTCGTAATATTTTGTACACGCAATTTGGTAATGATGATTGGATACTAAAGACATAATCTCCTGAATTCCTGAAATCAAGAGTTATGTCGATTGAGATCTATAATCAAAGAAATAGAACATTTTGTCCAAGAGACCTGTTTAATACAACGCGTCCAGGGAAATATTATATAGGGTTCTCAAAAGTACAAGAATACACCGTGTCCAAGATAAGGAGGGCCAGTGCAGGGATCTCGGAAACCGTAAGAGATACGAAGTCGGTTAAATAGATGTAAAGTTGCGCATTTACGTGCCTAATAATATGCCGTTTAGAAAGTTTTAAAATTCCGAGTAGTTCCGGAGATATCCGAAAAAAACGAAATTCTGAAAAATCGTTTTATTTTTTTCCTGGGTTTTTTTGGGATCGAATTCTAAAGTAAATTGCACTTTTACATTGCCACTTTTTCCGCTCTATCTAACAGCATAAATTATTTTGAAATCCGACGAGTCGTCTTTGAAGGGCCATTATCAACTTTCTTTTTTAAATACGGTCCTGTTTTCCTGATATTGGAATTTGAGAGCTTTTTTCCTTCCGAATGCAACGATGTATGACACATTGTGGTTTAATGATGTTTCGATGGGTTTTTGAACAACGTCAGAAAATTTTGGGATACGGTCTTGTATTTCTCCTAATTTTATAAATAATATCTCATAAGTAAGCTCTAAATTTTTATTTATGTTGGACTAGTTCAATAAATAACAAATAATTTAATGATAAACCGCAAATAAGTGAACAAAAAAAACATACCGAAACAGAAATAAAATGAAAAACGAAAAATGTAAGGAACTATATAATCAGGTGTTCTGAAACACCATGGCCAGCACGTTCGCCTGATATGACACCGTTAGATTTTTTTTCCTCTGGGGGTATGTCGAAAATTATGTTTATAAACACAACTTCGAAACAGAAGACGAACTTAGGAGATTGGTGCTTGAAGCCTTTGAAAGTCTTACGCCAGAAATGTTTTTAAATGTTATAGAATCGACAGAAGATCTTATTTGTGCATGTAGTTCCTTACTTTTTCGTTGTTCGTTTTATTACTGTTTTGTTCACTTATTGGTGTTTATTATTGAATTATTTCTTATTCACTTATTTGTGGTTTATTATTAAATTATTTATTATTTATTGAACTAGTCCAACATAAGTAAAAATTTAGAGCTTACTTATGAGATATTATTTATAAAATTAGGAGAAATACAGGACCGCATCCCAAAATATCCTGATGTTGTTCAAAAAACCCTCGAAACGTCATTAAACCACAATGTATCATACATCGTTGCATTCGGAAGAAAAAAGCTCTCAAATTCCAAAATCCGGAAAACAGGACCGTATTTAAAAAAATAAAGTTGATAAAGGCCCTTCGAAGACGACTCGTCGGATTATAAAACAATTAACGCTGTTAGATAGAGCGGAAAAAGTGGCAATGTAAAAGTGCAATCGATCTCAAAAAAACCCAGGAAAAAATAGAACGATTTTTCAGAATTTCGGGTTTTTCCGGATATCTCTGGAACTACTCGAAATTTTAAAACTTTCTAAACGGCATATTATTAGGCACGTAAATGCGCAACTTTACCTATATTTAACCGACTTCGTATCTCTTACGGTTTTCGAGATCCGTGTACAGGCCCTCCTGATCTTGGACCCGGTGTATAAAACAGGTCCTACAACTCCTATTTTTAATTT
Organism: Barypeithes pellucidus; assembly: GCA_963991005.1. Lineage (NCBI taxonomy): Eukaryota > Metazoa > Arthropoda > Insecta > Coleoptera > Curculionidae > Barypeithes > Barypeithes pellucidus. The sequence continues at coordinate 16,691,755 of OZ022565.1, read as the reverse complement.
TCGAGCTAAACGACAAATAAAAAAATATGTTGCGAGTACAAAGACAAAATAAAAACACCTTCACGACTTGATCAATCACAATTTTTTTTCTTATAAATAAAATTTTCGATAGCGATTTTGCTCCGAATAGCCAACTCACCTTCATGGGGAACACCATGCTCGGTCATTTTCGCCTTCAAATTTCCAGAGTCATAATGTCGAAAGGGACACCCGTGGGACTCGCCAGGACCAACATTCCCCATTATAATTTTCATACAGCTATAGGGCGAATAGTTCACCATCTTACCGACTTTACCATACTGATGGTTGAAGCTGTACAAGTACTGTTTTGCGAATTTATCATTGTCCATGATTTTTGTGAATTCTGTACGAAACAGACCTATGAAATCTTCATATAACAGTCCTAAAAGTGTCGAAAATTCAAAATGATAAATTAAAATTCGTCCTATAAAGAAATTTACCTATTGATTTAACAAAAAGGCCATAATGCAACCGCCCATTGTGTTTTAGGTGGTGAGTCGATCTCAAAACTTCATGGAGATGTCTCATGCATGGGGGGTAGTGTTTTTTGGAATATTCGTCCAGATCTTCCGGATTCATGGCATCCTAAAATACGAACCTTATTTTTTCCCACTAGTGTCAGCGTGAGAAATGACAACAACACTGACAACAAAAAAAGTCTAATATTAATAGTGTTTGTAGATAAAAGTATTTTATTTACAACCGTGCATGTAATAATGACATTTCATCTATCTTTGAAAGGTGGAAAGTTGACGTTTTTTTACTTTTACTTTCCACCCGGGTGGAAAGTTGACGTTTTTTTACTTTTACTTACTACTACAAAAAAGGAATATTTCCATCTTGCTGGAAGACGGGGCGAGTCCAGCCTATTCCAAAGAAAGGTAAGAGAACCCTGCCTAACAACTATCGACCAGTCGCATTGCTTTCAGTTATATCAAAAGTAATGGAGAAAGCTATTAACCAACATCTTCTAAAGTACCTGGAAGGCTTCAACATCATAAGCGATCATCAATATGGTTTTCGGAAGTCCAGATCAACTGGAGATCTTCTAGCCTATGTCACCCATATTTGGAACAACGCAATCGAACATCATGGGGAGTCTCGGGTTGTTGCGCTGGATATTTCTAAAGCTTTTGATCGTGTTTGGCATGAGGGGCTTCTAAGTAAACTGCGATCCTATGGTATGCCCAATCGATTCTGTGCATGGTTGTCTAGCTTTCTTAAGGACCGCTCTCTGCAAGTAGCGATTGACGGATTTCTCTCAGACACCTTCACCATCAATGCCGGTGTTCCTCAAGGGTCCATATTGTCTCCCACTCTCTTCTTACTCTACATTAACGACCTTCTAGTGAGAACTAAAAATCCGATATTTAGTTTTGCTGACGATAGCACACTTATCTCATCTTTCTCTTTGAATGCCAAGCATCGGCTGCCGACGCACATCTTCGCAGACAGCATGAAGTATCACGCCTGAACAAAGACCTGGAAGAAATTTTGGCTTGGGGTGACAGTAACCAAGTCGAATTTAACGCTAAAATAAACCCAGGCAGCAGTTTTCTCTAAAAAGCTTAACATTACAGAACCGGAAATAGTCATGGCCGGACACGCAATCCCACTAGCTTCATCTATTAATTTGCTGGGTGTCAATCTGGGAGGAAATATGTCTTGGCATAACCACGTTGTGGCAATCGCCAAGGTAGCTTCTCAGAAGCTTGGCGTACTCTTCCGAACCAGAAAGTTGTACACACCTCAACAACTTTTGACACTATACAAAGCCCAGATTCGTCCATCACTAGAATACTGCTCTCATGTCTGGAGCTCTGCACCCAAACATACTCTTCGGCTACTGGATTCCATCGAAAGGAGGGCTATTCGTCTGATCGGAGACCACGAGCTGACGAAGAACCTCGACAGCCTAGAACATCGCAGACAGGTTGGGGATTTGACTCTCTTTTACAGATATTTTCATGGAAGGTGCTCGGCTGAACTTGCCCTCTTAATTCCGCCCAGAGCGACGAATAGCAGAAATACACGACGAACCACTGCCGCCCATCCATATGTGGTTAAGCTTAGTACTCCTCGAACTTCACTATTTAAGAATTCTTTCATCTGGAGGACTTCATCCTTGTGGAACGACCTTCCCGAGGTCGTTTTTCCCAACGAATATAACCTCCAACGATTCAAAACCAACGTGAATCGCTTTTTGCGCACATGCACCACTCCCAGAGTGCTCTAAAGGATTTTTCCTATAGTGCTTGTGTTTGACCATAAAAAAAAAAAAAAAAAAAAAAAAAAAAAAAAATTTTGTAATTTTTTCAAAAATTGATATCTCAAAATAATATACGAACCCACTTTTTAACGATGCTAATAGTTTTGCGTGTTTAGATATGTCTACTTTTTCCCTAATTGGTAGAGTGGTCCTCTGCATTGAATATTGTGACCAAATCGTTGATATCTTCTTTGTCTTGGCATTTTCACTGAAATAAGCTAGTAGCGCCGACTCAGAACCAGGATTTTGAACGTTGTTTCCCGTACAATAGTTGAAACAGTTATATGCCTTGTCATATCTCGGGCGGCTTTTAGTTGGCAGAAGAAGTTCTTCTACTATTTTTGCTGCTTCTCGAATTTCTGGTGGACTAGCAGCAAAATCATATTCCTCATTTGATAGCATTGTTCTGTTGTTAAAATAATATATTCTTTAGTGACATGGAAACCATATTCAAAAAATTATATTTGCTATCTTGATGTGTATTATTTACCTGCGTTATTTTACCACCTGTGGTTATTTGAAATTTCTGTCAAAATGATATTTATGTTTTATTAATAATTTTAATTCAAAACAATAAGAAGTGGATGTTAGATGCGGTTGTAAATAAAATAGTATAGAAACCTCGGTGAAAAGTTTAATTACTGTCTCGAGATTTACCGACTCTCTCGACAGGAATGAAACACTTTCCACCTCGGTACGTAATATACTATTATTTTTGGAGGAATCTTCCTATCTTACCTTGTTAGCATTGGCCACATATTCCTTTCCCGTATAAGTAACATGCAAGTTATTTAGTAAGTTACTGAGACGATCGTCATCGTATTTGGGTAATTTGTGACAGATTATGTTTAGACTTTCGCTTAAAGCTGCCCGTAGTTTAGACTGGATACATACGACTAAATCTGACATAGGGATGTAAGCGTAGCTAAAAATATATAAACATTTCTGTCCCTTGATACACAGGGCAGTGGCGGCTCGTGACCTATGCTAGAGGGGGTTCACAAGTATGGTGAAATTAATTCAAAATTTTATTTTTGTGTAACGACCAAACAATTATTTTCTAGGCGTTTTAAATGTAGAAGGAAAAGAAGTAATTAGGAAATGCGTTAGGTAAAACATATTTTTATTTATTTATTTAATTTTACACAAGGAAATACAACTTTTGGAAAATAAGAAAGGTTTTCGTAGTGTGTATAGTGCTTAAACGTAAAGTCCGTTCTTCGGTTCTTAATTGTAGAAAATTTATCAATAACAGCCTCATTAAAGTTTGGAATACCCTCTATAAATTTTTTTTCATATATTTAATATTTGAACTTTCTAATAAAGTCCCTAGATTTACCCTTTGTGATCTGCGTTAAATTAATTTCGGGTTTAGGTCTTCCCGCATTCTTCACTTCAATTTTTTGCTCCAAACTCAAAGAACGAAAGTCATTTTTTAAATAGTCCACTTAATAAATATATAATATTAAAATATTAAAACATACACGCTTGAATTTCTAACTAGATGCACGAACACACAATGGCGGGGCGCGGTGCACACTGAAATTGTGCGCCTTTCCCATGTTAAATCGCCATAGCCTCGCTATCTCCCGCCACATACAGAGAAACTGCATTATGTCCCGCCTACTTAATCGCACATGCGAGCAAGTCTCGTCATAATTGTCATTAACCTTGAGCGAGGCACGGTTGCCGGATCGAGAGCCTATAATATACAGTTTGTTTGACGGTACGATAAAATATTAGGGAGGGTCGGACTTTATACGATAAATAATATTCAATAAATATAAATTAATACTTTTTTATTCTTTTTGGGGGTGCACGTGCGCATGTGCTCCTGTGGAAGAACCGCCACTGACACAGGGTAAAACAAATAAATTATCTTTCCCCTTGTTAAATAAACTTACCCGTCACGCACAAATACTCTTCTAGCCCTAATAAGCGGTATTACATCCAGGAAAGGAACTTTATAAAAGTCGGTAGTGCTGACCAACGCGTCCGACATTCCGAAAGTGGAAAGCATTAGTGCCTCTGTTAGATTTTCTTTCTCCTCGTGAGAAATTGGCACATATTTAAGATTATTTATTTGTATAAACTTTAATATAGCTAAAAATAAAAAAAAAAGGGAGGCACTATCAGAGCTGGGCAAATACTTTTTAAAAGTATTTAAATATTAAATACTTTTTGAAGTAATGAAGTATTTAAATCTTAATTACAAAAAGTATTTAAATACTTTTTAGGTTTAAATACTATATTTAAATACTTTCTAAGTATTTAATTACTTTTAAGTGTTTATAAATACTTTCTGAGTATTTAATTACTCTTTTTTTAAATATTTATAAATACTTTTAAGAATGAAACACAAAATTTAAATACTTTGTAAACAATTACAGTCGAACCACTACAACTCGAACCTCTCTTTAACTCGGACTTTTTAGTGGTTTTTGTACATTTTCCAAGATTTCTATGTACATATTTTAATGGTACATAGACATAATGTATGTAATAAAAAAATGTTTTGGAATATTCATGTGGTTTTCCCTTCTCTCTTCCAACTCTCTGTAACTCGATCTTTCTTGGTTGTCCCTTCAAGTTCGAGTTATAGAGGTTCGACTGTAATTACTTTTAAAAATATTTAAATAGTATAGTAGTATTTTTGTCTCCTCTAAGTAGGCAGTTGAATAGGTAGGTACCTCAATCCTCAAAATATTTTAGAATCAAATAAGATCTAACAGCAATAAAAAGTGTGTTTTGTAATATTTTATTGGTATTGACAGTAAATTTTAATTAAAAAACCACGACAACATAAACTTAAGGGTACAGGAATAAAACAGGAATTGTCCATATTTATCGAAATCGAGATTACTAGCGTAACCTGTTGGCACATGTTGTTACTTTCCATGGTCAAAATATTAGCCGAATAAAACTAGGAACGTCTGTAGAAATTAGAGTCAAAGTTTTACTGTACTGAAATAAAACTAGGGATGTCCATACTAAAAAATGCATTTTATCTCAAAACTTTGATTTTCTGACAATCCTTATTTTATCCCTGTATTCTTCAACTGACTGATAAAATAACAAAAGACTTTCTACCTAAGCCTAATTACTCAAAATTTGTAATGCAAGAATAATAATTTATAATGTAATGTTTTAAATGTTCGATGCGTTAGCTTACATAAGAACAAGAATTTCGAAATTATCGTCTGATAAAGTATGTCGTCGTGGCGTATTAATGAATGTTGCAAATGAAAACATTCTTTCAACTGGGGCAGATGAGGGAAGAGTAGTGTTATATTTCAAAAATAATTTGTTGATAATGGGATATTTTCTCAGCATTTCTATGTCTGTTTGTGAGTCTTGCATATATTGTGAATGCTTTCAAAGTGGGGACGATTTGCTTCCGTGAGAGAAAATGAAATGTATTTAGTCTTTTGAACATTAAGTACATTCTTTTGTGATATGATAAAATTAAGCTGCAAACTTGAAGCTGAATTATATTTTTAAAAACCACACTTTAATAAATACAAAATACATTAATAACTTCGTATATTACGTAACATGTGCTAAGATTATAGTATTTTTTTTAATTACTTTTGCTTGATTTCTCCAGTTTTTTTTTCTGTTTCATCGTATATGGGGGGTAATTACAACCAAGGGCCCCCCTCCTTTTATACGCGCCTGCATGACCTATTTTCGAGATTCCTACGCCATTGATCAGGATGAACAGCTATGATTTTCGGTCCAGAATCATTTGATTTCTGACCATCAAAGCTACCATTTCGTTCCTTCCACTTGTGTCGGTATCGTACGGAAACTATCTTTCGCTTCCTGACACGCGTGACAAGTGCAAACTTAGAATTTTCCACATGAACCATATTTAAATAGAAAACAGTACTTGAATAATAAAAAGTATTTAAATACCCCAAAAAAGTATTTAAATACTAAAAAAGTATTTAAATACTCCAAAAAGTATTTAAATACTGAAAGGAAAATAAAAAAGTATTTAAATACTAAATACTTTTGCAAAGTATTTGTGAAATAAATACAAATACCTATTATAAAAAAGTATTTAAATACTCAGTATTTAAATACAAAAAAAAGTATTTAAATAAAAAAAGTATTTGTGAGTACAAATACTGCCCAGCTCTGATTTTCGGCACACATCAACTTATAGTACTTTTAACGTCATTAAATAAATAAGTTACCTGCTGGGCTTTGGGCCATAAATTTAAGTTTAAACAACTCCAACTCGCGAGCCAGGAACCATCTGCGCATGTCCTCGCTGCGCGCATAGCTCACTCTCAAAGCATAATGCGAAACGAGATCGGCCCTTCGAGCTTGTTTATCTAACTCGGTTTGTCCGCCCATGCCACTCGTGAGTCTCACGTACTTCCTCAGATTGTTTTTTAGGAAATCTTCCTTGATGCATTGTTTCCACTCTGACGTAAATATTTTATGGCCCTTTAGGGATGCTTGCTCGATTATCCTAAGTACCTAGTGGGTATATTTGTTAAGTATATGGTTGGAATTCGTCGGCGATCATTTAAATTCAAAGAAATGAGATTTAAGAAGACCCAATAATTCCAATTTTGATATGTCACAGGTAAAAGTGCATTATCATTCATACAGTTGGGACAAAGTACTTTGCTATACACCGTGTCCAAGATAAGGAGGGCCAGCACAGGGATCTCGGAAACCGTAAGAGATACGAACTCGGTTAAATGGATGTAAAGTTGCGCATTTACGTGCCTAATAATATGCCGTTTAGAAAGTTTTAAAATTCCTAGTAGTTCCGGAGATATTCTGAAAAAAACGAAATTCTGAAAAATAGTTTTATTTTTTCCTGTTTTTTTTTTATAGATTGAATTCTAAAGTAAATTGCACTTTTACATTGAGACTTTTTCTGCTCTACCTAGCAGAGTTAATTGTTTTGAAATCCGACAATTCGTCTTCGAAGGGACATTATCAACTTTCTTTTTTTAAATACGGTCCTGTTTTCCTGATATTGGAATTTGAGAGCTTTTTTTCTTCCGAATGCAACGATGTATGGCACATTGTGGTTTAATGACGTTTCTTGGGTTTTTTGAACAACATCAGGAAATTTTGGGATACGGTCCTGTATTTCTCCTAATTTTATAAATAATATCTCATAAGTAAGCTCTAAATTTTTACTTATGTTGGACTAGTTCAATAATTAACAAATAATTTAATAATAAACCACAAATAAGTGAACAAAAAATAATTCAATAATAAACAATAAGTGTACAAAAAACATACCAAAACAGTAATAAAACGAACAACGAAAAAAGTAAGGAACTACATAATCAGGTGTTCAAAATGATTTCCATTATTTTCTAAGCACAAATAACATCTTCTAACTGACGATTCTAAATCATTTGACAACATTTCTGGCGTAATACTTTGAAATGCTTCAAGGACCAACCTCCTAAGTTCGTCTTCTGTTTCGAAGTTGTGTATATAAACATAATTTTCGACATACCCCCAGAGGAAAAAAATTTAACGGTGTCATATCGGGCGAACGTGCTGGCCATGGTGTTTCAGAACACCTGATGTGTAGTTCCTTACTTTCCTCGTTTTTCATTTTATTTCTGTTTCGGTATTATGTGTTTTTTGTTCACTTATTTGCGGTTTATTATTAAATTATTTGTTATTTATTGAACTAGTCTAACATAAATAAAAATTTAGAGCTTACTTATGAGATATTATTTATAAAATTAGGAGAAATACAGGACCGTATCCCAAAAATTTCTGATGTTGTTCAAAAAACCCTCGAAATGTCATTAAACCACAATGTGTCATACATCGTTGCATTCGGAAGGAAAAAGCTCTCAAATTCCAATATCAGGAAAACAGGACCGTATTTAAAAAAAGAAAGTTGATAATGGCCCTTCAAAGACGACTCGTCGGATTTCAAAACAATTAATGCTGTTAGATAGAGCGAGAAAAGTGGCAATGTAAAAGTGCGAATAAGAATTCGATCTCAAAAAAACCCAGGAAAAAAATAAAACGATTTTTCAGAATTTCGTTTTTTTTCGGATATCTCCGGAACTACTCGGAATTTTAAAAATTTCTAAACGGCATATTATTAGGCACGTAAATGAGCAACTTTACCTCCGTTTAACCGACTTCGTATCTCTTACGGTTTCCGAGATCCCTATAGTGGCCCTCCTTATCTTGGGCACGGTGTATAGCATTTATTATGATGTATCAACAGCAATATACTACCAATAACACACACCAATCTTAATCCATACTACTATATGCAATTAACTAGGTACATTCAAATAAGTAGTACGAAATTTCAATCAACTTACTCTCTACAAGCTTACCAAATTGTCTTAAACTAGCAAATCAATATCTGACGCAAATTCATTATACATATTACACATACGGATAAACAGAGAAATTTTTATAGAGTTCTGTCTTTGGGAACTCCAAATATCTCCAGTCTATCAATGCTATACTTTAGAATTAAAAAATAGTGAGCAGACATGTTTTAATCCTTCTCTTCTCCAATGATAGTCTGTTAAATATTTTAAGCAATTTTTCATAATATCCTTGCACAGGATAATAGCCAAACCTTTTAAAATACATATATTTGAGAAATTTACGATGCACTCACTCAATCGACTTAGCGATGAGACCAAATAACACCTCCATACTCAAGTCTGGGCAGCACAAGGGAGTCAAACAGCCTCAGGCAAACAACAACACTGAATTGCTTAGCACTACGAATAACAAGCCCCACAATTTTAAACAAACAAACACCAATGCTCTCAGACATGTGTTGATTAAAGCACAATGTTTCATCAAACACAATACCCAGGTCCCTACGCTGTACAGTTGATACTAACTCAGTTCCATTTATCTAATATTTATTGTCAATTGGACTTTTCTTTAAAGCAAAAATCATACACAAACATTTTTTCTCATTCAACTTAAAACCGTCGCACACACAATCCAAATCTTCCTGCAAACGCACACAATCCTCTTCATTTAAGATATTTAGAAACAACATAAAATTATCCGCAAATAGTAATGTACTTGAGTGATTAACTACCTGAATAAGCTCATTAATTGCTATTATAAACAAAAGAGGTCAGGTTAGACCCCTGGGGTACCTCTGAAGTACTTGCACACATGCGTGGCTTGTTTTGTAAGCAATTGGTTACCTTTACTACCATTTTAAAATTTAATTTTTGACTTTAGTGTAATAAAGAAGATTTAGATTTGAATCATATATAGGTACTGTTACAGGTGATGACGCAATCTATTTATATTTTCATTGAAACTTACCTGTAATCTTTCGATTGCCAACTCCTCGAATTCGGTTAGCCGTATTTCTGTAATTGGGTGCTCAGTATACAAATTTAAATCATGGTTAAACTCACTTGTGGTAATATCTTCTACTGCAATGTGAGGACGCCTTCGTCTTGCATTTAAGTCCATTGCTATTATCTGCAAGAGAAACAATTTTTAAAAATATGGGAAAAAACACATACTATCACACAAAAACAATAATTCATAGTGAAATGTAAATTTCTTGTCCTGTAATAACTAAGGGCACCTTACTGCAGGTCATAGATATTAACAGGTTAGTTGTAGAATTGCCTACAATTTATTTACATAAAAGGATAAGAGCCTGCTTAGTATGAGTAATCTATAGGGGTAGTAATATTTTCAGGTGCATGCCAACCTGGAAATCGAACAAACCTGAAGAATCTCTCTGTTATTGCTGACTGTAAGCATTGTGTTGTGCAGTCAGACAATTTAAATGAGTCATTGCCATGTTGCGATCTTTGTATGGTTTTATAATTGCAACATGAAGAGATTCAATTCAATTCAAACCAGATTCAAATAGAAATAGCAAAGCTTATAGTAACCAAGCAATAAAATTTAAGCAGCAATAAATACAGTTTCAGAAGTTTCCAGGGACCTCTAGTGCGACCTACTCTGATTAGAACCCGATATGAATTTTATCTTGTAAAGAACAAATAATTTATAAACTTACTATTTCTCCATAAACTTTTAAAAACGTTTAAAAAGGCACAAATGTTGAAAAACCTTGGATGATATATTTTGGCGCCAAGCGTTATTTGTCACGAGTTATATAAGGTTATGTTCAAAGACTTGAAACAAGCGACCTCAGGCGTTCTTTGTGGCCCAGTCTCAGTAGCCAACCTAAAGCTTCTCCAGAAATAAAAATAAAATTTTCCCTAGATCCTAGATCACAGTTGTTAATTTCCGGGTGCTCCTTGTTTTGTTCTTTTGGAAATTGAAGAATTTATTTTAAAAAATGTCGATTGTAGCGAGCCCGTTGTCCGTAGCTGGTCAAAGAACATCAGGTGCACCCGTACGAACTCAAAATGGTAAGTTTTACATCTTTTTATGTTAAATACACGGCAATTTTGAAAGATAACCTTAAAACTTGGTAGTCATGCGGTGATCCTACTGTTCCGAAAAAATGATTTTTTAGCTGTATTTACAGAAAGTTGGGATTGAAAAGTATCGCATAATGTTAATTTTAAAGAAAATGATAAAGGTAGTAAAGTGATATGGAGTATTGTATTCTAAATGGTCTTCATACGATGATTCATAGCACATCCCGGTTCCCATCTCGATTAAACCATCATTATATCAAATCGCCAGCAGAAAACTTATACCTAACTGCATACATTTTTCTTAGTAATGGCTGCAGCCTCTATCGCCAACATAGTAAAAAGCTCCTTGGGCCCTGTGGGATTGGACAAAATGTTGGTTGATGACATAGGTGATGTAACCGTTACGAACGATGGGGCCACCATTCTGCAACTTTTGGAAGTAGACCATCCTGCTGCCAGAGTCTTAGTTGAGCTGGCTCAACTACAAGATGAAGAAGTGGGCGATGGTACTACATCTGTTGTTATTATTGCTGCAGAATTACTTAAGGTAGGTTCTTGTATATTTTTATATTAAATTTGAGATGGCAAAAGCAGAATAATATTTATTTTTCAGAATGCAGATGAATTAGTGAAACAAAAAATTCACCCAACGTCAATCATCAGTGGCTACAGACTAGCTTGCAAGGAAGCATGCCGATACATCCAGGATCATCTTACCATAGCAGTGGATGATCTGGGAAAAGACTGTATCATTAACGTTGCTAAAACTTCAATGAGTTCTAAAATTATTGGAGCGTATCCTTTTTTATTGAAAAATTTAACCCTTTTTATTATTATCTTACCAAATTTTTGAATATTTTTTTCTTAACTATTTACAACAGTGATGCAGAGTTATTTTCTGCAATGGTCGTAGACGCAGCTTATGCTGTGAAAATCACAGATGTTAAGGGCAACCCCTTGTACCCCATTAAGGCAGTTAACATTCTTAAAGCCCATGGACGCAGTGCCAGGTAAGTTGTAGCTAATAACAATATACTGTTGGAACATATTTCGCTTCACCCTTTTATGGTACAAGACAAATTCAGCATTTTAAGGATAGTTTTGTTAAAATTGAACTTCCCATTGTATATTTTGTTAAAAGCACAAACTATAAAACTGTTTTTTTTAGAGAAAGCATGTTGATACAAGGCTACGCTCTAAATTGTACAGTGGCCAGTCAAGCTATGCCCAAAAAGATCGTAGGAGCTAAAATTGCCTGTCTCGATTTTTCCTTGCAAAAGTCCAAAATGAAGATGGGTGTTCAGGTATAAATTTATACAAAAATTTATTATTTTGGATCTTTAAGAAATATTATATAAATTTTTAGGTTCTAGTCAATGATCCTAATCAACTTGAAGCAGTTCGCGCACGCGAGCTAGACATCACAAAAGAACGAATTGAAAAGATTTTATCTACTGGAGTCAATGTAATTCTGTGTTCAGGAGGTGATTTATATTTTTAATTTTCTATTTTATACGTACTATAAAATATGATTTTTCTTTATAAAGGGTGTTATGGAAATGACCTATTATATTATTATATTTAAATGGGTGACTCCTTGGGTGTCGTAGAGAAGCGCTACATATTTTTTTTTCAAATCGTCCTTTTTAAAAGTGGGGTAATAAACCCTCTTACTCACAGGTGACTCCGCGGTAATGAATCACAGCACCCTGTGGCAGTGTATCACAAACACCTGTTACGCGCAATGTTGCCAAACTGTGTAAAAATGTAAAACTTTAGCTTCTTATAAAAATAAATATTTAGTTTACTTAGAAAGTAAATCCAGGACGCTGTAAGGAATCCAGGACGCAGACACCTTCAGTTCTTTTTTCTATGGAAGAAGCTTTATGCTCATCACGTGCCCTATGATCGTGTGGGACTGCATAATAAGCTTATACCCACTAAACCCCATTCGGCCTCTTCTTTCCAATCTCAGAACATAGCCGGCATATCGTCGAGAGCAAAAAAAAACACATAGTGAAACAGAACAAATTACACTAAATCACTTAAAAAAACACACAGACACCCACGAGTTTCAAATCAGTTTTTTTGAAGATATGCACCTATTATTAGATTACACAAAAGCACTAAATACTAACGCATAATTAATAACACTACCATACACATAGAACAACAGCACTATAGGATACAAATTATTTCGCAATAGAAATTCCGAAATAATAAAAACGCTAATTTTTTATGGGCTAATCAAATTTATTAATCCTTTATTAAAGAAGAATGATGAAATAATTATGTTGATAGACAGAACATCCCTTTAAAATAAATAGTCTCGTCTAACTAGCGCGGTTGCCATTTCCGAGACTCATCATTATATTATAGGAAAGTATTACAGAAGGAAATTCCGCAATTTATGAATAAATCTTATAAAACATCGAAAGTGGCAACGCTGTATTATCAGCCCAAATAGCTAAATACCGATCGACCTAGTAAACCCGAATATGTCAAACGTGTTTAGTTACTTTCAAAATTTTTAGATGTCAAATGCCAATGTATGGAAATTTATATTATTTCCCAGAACAATGAGTGCGTAGTTTTGTCCATACAGTAGCAATTTAAGATACTAAAAACTTAGATGAGATGCATACCTACGCGAAAACTAATGTGAATTTATGTGGCTTTGTTTTGGTGTTTTGTGTGTTATTTACTTGGTGTGTTTTTATAAATTAAGTTGGTTTTAAATAAGTCCGAAAAGGTAAATAAAATTGCATTTTTCTTCTTCTAAATGGTAACGTGGCATTTAAGTTGTTCAGATTCGACGGTGTCGTTCGAATTGAACAAAAACCTGACCATTTATAAACTCCGCGGCGGTTCGTTCGAGTCAGTTCAAGTTTATAAATCGGAGATTGTTTCCCAGCGAACTGAACTGAAAGTAAAAGTTTATAATAATGTACCCTGAAAAATAAACAACTTCAAATCGGTCAAACGGTTATTGACTTTCAAAAGAGTTTACCATGAAAATGTGACAACACTGCTCAAAATTCACTGACTTTTTTTGTCATATGTTGCTTTGTTTACCTTTCTCCCAGTGACACCACCTGTTTATTTTTGGTTTGATAGCAGGTCATGTACAGGGCATATTAAATTAAAGCTTCAATTTGTTTTCATCTCAGGAATTGCCGGTTTAAATATAATACGTCATTTCCATAACACCCTGTAGAGTTCCCCTTGGGCTTCAGTTCCAATAAATTTCTAATTTTGTTTACAGGTATTGATGACTTATGTCTAAAATATTTCGTGGAGGCCGGGGCTATTGGTGTGAGAAGAGTCAAGAAGGTCGACTTGAAAAGAATTGCCAAGGCTACTGGCGCTACTTTCCTGACATCTTTGTCAAATATGGATGGTTAGTAACACACCTTCTCTTTGTAATTTTATTATTTGTGCTCAACTATTTAGCCGATTCATAGATTTATTATTTCAGCAAAATTACAATAAATATAATGTAGACTTTGGCTTGTTTTACTAAGTATATACATTTATTCCAGGCGAAGAATCATTTGATGCTAGTATGGTGGGAGAAGCAGCAGAGGTACTTCAGGAAAGAATCTCTGATGATGAACTAATCATTATTAAGAAGTAAGTAGAACATAAATCACAATTTTTTATCATTTTTTTTGTGGTGACTATTTCGGGAATTCCTATGATTTTTTTTTAATTTACAATTTTTTTTAATTTACAATTTTTTTTTAATTTACAATTTTTTTTTAATTTAATTTTTTTTTATTTACAATTTTTTTTTAATTTACAATTTTTTTTTAATTAAAATTTTTTTTTTAATTTACAATTTTTTTTAGTCCAAAACAACGTACAGCCGCGTCTATAATATTACGTGGTCCCAACGATTTCTACTGTGACGAAATGGAAAGATCTGTACATGACGCACTCTCCGTAGTGAAACGCGTTTTGGAATCCAAGAGTGTTGTCGTTGGAGGTAATTCATTTTATCCTATTAAAACTAATTCTTGTGATATTTATTCTGTAGAAAATTATTCGGCTTCACCCCCTAAATAATCTAACAAAATGCATTACTTTCTTATTACTCAACTGTATGTTTTTCATTTAGGAGGAGCAGTTGAAGCGGCCCTTTCAATTTATCTAGAAAACTTTGCGACGACTTTAAGCAGCAGGGAACAGTTGGCTATTGCAGAATTTGCGCGAAGCCTCTTAGTAATACCTAAGACATTAGCCGTAAATGCGGCTAAGGACGCTACGGATCTAGTGGCCAAATTAAGAGCTTACCATAACTCCAGTCAGACTAAGGTAAGACAAAAATTTTATTTATTTTTTTTTTGATCAAACGTATTATAGGAAAAATCCTTTAGGGCACTCTGGGAGTGGTGCGTGTGCGCAAAAAGCGATTCACGTTGGTTTTGAATCGTTGGAGATTATATTCGTTGGGAAAAACAACCTCGGGAAGGTCGTTCCATAACGATGAAGTCCTCCAGATGAACGAATTCTTAAATAATGATGTTCGAGTTTGTGTAATTTTTGCACTTCTCTCTGAATGCTTATAGTATCAAGTTGTCATGAAAACAGCATCCTCGTCGTTCGTTGCCCGGGCGCCGCATTGTTATTGTCACCTTACAAATGTCGATAATATTTGAAAACATCAAAAATGGAAAGAAATAACGATTCCGAAGAAGAAAACTCATTTCAATGCGCTCCAGACGAAATAATTACTAAAGCCGATGAAGCAACACAAAATTTATTGCCTGAAAAATACATTTATGAAAAGCAAGTGAAAAGTTTCAACGAACGGGTGTTGTTAACGTATTTTCAAGAAAGGTAAAACATTTCTAAATCTTCGACTTTATCAGAAGTCATGGAATTTAAAACTGGTCAGAAAAAACATGAAAAAATCATGGAATTTCGTAATTGTTCCCAAAATCTTAGCAATTTATATGGCAACCTGGAATTCTTATGTTTTTTTTTTCATTAACAATTTGAATTCCATATACGTTGCGAACGTGTGCTCTCTTTTTGTTTAGTTCCTAATTTTTGATAAACCACAATATACAGGGTGTTATGGAAATGACGTATTATATTTAAACCGGCAATTCCTGAGATGAAAAGAAATTGAAGAAAAATATCCAAAAATGGTGCTTTAATTTAATATGCCCTGTAGATGTCCTTATGTCAACCCAAAAATTACCACGGGGTGCCCCTGTTCGGGTTTGTTCGGGCAGTGAATCTTGTTGTCATATATTCAGGGTAAACTCCGTTTGACAGATTTCAAGTTGTTTTATTTTTCAGGGTACATTATTATAAACTTTTACGTTCAGTTCGCTGGGAAACAATATCTGATTTATAAACTTGAACTGACTAGAACGAACCGCCGCGGAGTTTATAAATGGTCAGGTATGTTCTTATTTGTTCAATTCGAACGACACCCGTCAGATCTGGACAACTTAAAAGTTTATAAATGCCACTTACCCTTTAGAAAAGAAAGCAATTTTATTTATCTTTTCGGACTTATTTAAAACCAACTTAATTTATAAAAAACACCAAGTACTCACATCACAAAATCATATTAGTATTCGCGTCACAACACATCTAAGTACCGTTCAATCTGTATGTATGTATTTAACATCTAAAAATTTTAAAAATAAATAACACGTTGGTTCTCTCGTTCGATATCGGTCGGCTTCTTTAAACAGCTGATTTTGGACAAACGGGCTAATGTTTAAAAATACAGCGTTGCCACTTTCGATGTTTTATAAGCGACTATCATAAATTGCCGAATTTCCTTCTAAATATTACTTTCCTGTATAATTATAGTTTCCGAAATGGCAACCGCGCTGGCTCTAGTAGCGGATAGTTCTCGGAAAGAAAGTTCGACTGGTCTGAAGATGGACTAGACCATTATTTCAAAGGGTAGTCCTGTCAATTGTTAACATAATTGTTTCATTTTATCTTTAGTAAAGGGTTCATGGCCCATAGAAATTAGCGTTTTTATTATTTCTATTGCGAAATGATTAAGTGCTCTTGTTCTATATGTGTTATTGTAAAGTGTAATTATGCGTTTTAGCTTATTATGCACTCCCACACTATCGTCAGGACACGTGATGAGCATACATTTTTTCCCATTGAAAAAAGAACTGAAAGTGTCTGTGCCCTGGATTCCTTAATCGCGTCCTGTATTTACTTACTAAGTAAGCTAAATATTTATTTTTATAAGTAACTAAAACATTTTGGCAACATTGTGCTTGAACATCTGTTGATTAATCAGCTGGGCAATGTAATATATTCATATATAAATGTGCCGAGGAGTAACCGGGTGGGTTTAGGGGTGAATTACCCCACTTTTTAAACGTTCGATTTAAAAAAAAAATATGTAGCGCTTCTCTAGGACACCACAGGAGTCACCCATTTAAATATAATACGTCATTACCATAACACCCTGTATAATAGTAGGAAAAATTAAGAAATAAGAATATACCAAACTATTTTTCACTGACCTGGAGTATAGTCAAATATTTTCCTGGAAAAGTCAGGGAATTTTACAGTCATTGGAATGTCCGAACCCTGATTATGGTCACTATTCCAACCTAAAATCAACGTTAATTCTGAATAATCAAGTCGATATCTCAAACTTATTGCATTGAAAGTGAGTTGGTTCTACACCAATATATTTTTTTTAATTTCGAAAAAGAGAACCGATACGATCGTAGCAAAAAATATTGTATGAAACTTAATGCAGAAATAACCTTTCCAGGATCGTATTAATATAAAACATATAAATTAAATTTTTTTAGGTGGAACATGCTAACCTAAAATACGTCGGTTTGGATTTACTCGAAGGTACCGTCAGAGATAACAAAAAGGCCGGCGTATTGGAACCCACCGTTTCAAAAGTCAAATCGCTGAAATTCGCCACCGAAGCGGCCATCACGATTTTGAGGATAGACGACATGATCAAACTGGACGCTCCGGAAAAATCGAATAGAGGTTATCAGCAGGCATTGGACAGTGGGGAATTGTACGATTAAAATGTCGCGTTCCCTCTTGTTGAAGTTACTAGTTTAAATACGTTTCACTTTAATTAAGGCATTGCATTTGTACTATTAGTTTATATCGCGTGCCGTTAATCACAACTTATTTCAGATTAAATCATGTAAGGGGGTCATGCTTCTTCCTCCTACAATTAATTGGCAAAGTTGAGGAGAAGCACAGTAATTAATTCAATAAAAATTGAAAAAATCCCAGAATACTGTAATTTGTCGCTTTTTTTATATGCTAATTTATTTTAAGGACTGAAAAGGGGATAGTAAGATCCACGTTAACGTATTTGAAGGTCTATAACACCTTCATGGAACACAATTAATTTATAATTTCGTACTCTATCGTAAAAGTATTTGCTTTAATTAATAACCGGTTACATTCACCATTATTTCGAGTCCAGGCTCATTTCTTTTTATAAATAATAAACTTTAAAGCTTAGAAGTGAAGTTCGTTTTATTTGTCTTTGGCAGGCTCTGGACTTCAAACCTCCTTCCCCCTCACTACTATAGGCGATTCCGTTTAAAAACTAATTTAAAGAAGTTGCAACGGCTTCTGATCTCTCATCGCATAGTATAGTTTAGGTTTTACCGTCTACTTTTACTGCAATACATCAGCTAGCTGGTTAAAACCCTATTGTATAGGTCCCAACATCTCCAACCTGCGATAAATGGGTGCAGGGTCGACTTCAAAAGATACCTATCTACATACAGGGTGTTATGGAAATGACGTATTATACAAACCCGAACAAACCTGAGATAAAGACAAATTGAAGAAAAATAGCCATAAATGGCGCTTTCAATTCATTCAGCGGTAAGTGACCTGAAGTCAAACCAGAAAAACACCCGTGTGGCACTGCGATACATGTAAGCAATCGAGGAATTTTGGTCGGTGTTGTCATATGTACACCTTAAACTCTTTAGACAAAATAAAATAATTTAAACACTTTTCCATTCTGTAATATCTTTTTGTACAATTAATTGAAGAACATTTACGACGGACTATGTTTTAAACAACCCGTAAAAACATATGGAATAGTAATAGCCACGTACGTCACTAGGTCAAATGCCAATGACTTCTTGACGCCTTATAATACATTGGCTGAGCGAAGTAGCGCCGCACGCTTGCGCCTGTTAGTTGAAGACCAACCAGCGGCCGGCTACGTTGTGTCTCGTCGATCACCAACACACTCAGCAATCCGCTCTGTTTTTCGGTTTTGTGTGTATCTTGCCCGTCCATAAATAATCTTTGAATATTGTTTTTATTGACGCGTTTCTTCTGGACGTCAAATTTCTCGCGTGGAATAATATCTAATAAGCTGTATTATTGTATTTTCAAAAGCTAACTATCGGTTCTGTTTCACTATTACTGTGTATACATAAAGTGCTTCCAGGAGTGTTCCCATGAAAAAGAAAACTGATTGTGTTTGTGCCTGCATTTCCTTGCTCTTTAGGTATAAGGATAAATACAAATAGGTAGAAAATAATTTATTTTTATAATTTTATATGGAATTTCAGTTCTACATTAAGTTTGGCAACATTGCCATTGGCTCTGGGTGAAATATTGGTACAGTAGCGCGGACTGACCTGTGAGTAAGAGTGTTTATTCCTCACTTTGTAGCGCTTCTCTAGGACAAACAAGGAGTCACCCATTTAAATATAATACGTCATTTCCATAACACCCTGTATTTTATTTTGAATTAAATTGTACGATAATTAGGGAGGCACGTAAATAAAATTTGTCTGTACTGAGAGTCCTAAATCTACCGCCTGCGTTTGAAACCGAAAGTATAATAGTATCCCAACATTAAATTGCAATGTTTTAAGGAAATCACAGTGGCAACGCTGTATGCTCATTTGTACCTGTGCTAGTGTAAAAATGACCCTTAAGTTTAATATTTTCATTCGTTTTCGTCGGCAGTGTTGTTATCGGTTCCGCCATTGTGATTGTGTTTTTGGATAAATTTTTAGTGCGTTTTCGAACTAAAACTATTTAGAGCTACTTATTAGCCATCTACAATGGATCGTCAGTGTGTGGTGTGTAAGAAATTCGACTATATTTCGTCGGTAAGTGATAATAATGAGGTTATGTTTTTTTTAGGTAAAGCAGTGGTGTAGTTAATTCTATATTTTAAGTAAATATTGCAAAAATATGGATTATTTCTTCATATTATCTGAATTTCTGTAAAAAAAATACCTATAATTAGCTAAACGTGTACCTTATTACAGCGTTGGCATATTTTAAAGCCATCTTCTTTTAACTTATTTGAAACCGTAAAACTGTGCATGATCGTAAATAAATGGTATTTTATGAATGGAATGTTTCGTCTCCCCTTTTATATTATATGTTTACGACTAAAACCATTCAAAATAAAACAAAAATCCTATTTAAACCATTTATTGTACTAGAACGTTTAAATTATATCTTATAAATAATTTAGACGAGTAAATCTGATACTGTTAAGAAAAAAACATAACAGTCTAAAATTAGGTTTTCCGATCGCGGGTTATTTACTAGTCAAATACATTTCTTTCAGTGAAATACAATATCACGATTGGCCTTTAGGGAAACTATGACACGATCGACTCGACCTAAGGTCGCAGTTAACCGTAATAGTTGATGTAAAGGCTCGACGTGTCTAAACCTAATAATATTGCATTCGTTCAGAGACCATTTCCTTTAGCTTTTTTTACACCATTCCCTGGTTTTCGTGAGACAAATTTTCAAGTATCGGACAAAGTTCAAATTTTTACCCAACGAATATTTTTAGGAATCGAGCGCCCATACGATATATCACCTACAGATAAGATAACGAAGCTTTACACGAGCTAGAAATGAGTCAAAACTATCCTTTCCCGTAATGAACACACATATGTTCGTATATGTACTGTTATATTACCAGGACAGTATCCTTCTAGCTCTGCGATCGTGCTGGAGCCGCTATTAACGCTAATAGCGATGATACTAGCTCAGTCAGAGAATGATTTCATATTGTAGTTGGTCCTCGACGCGTCGCCGCTCCCAATAGAAACAGCTACATAAATACAAAATAATGAAATCGCTCTCTCCGCTTCGCTAGTATCGCCGCTATTATCGTTTATCACAGATCTAACATAAGCGCACCTGTACATATAACGGAGAGCGATGTATCGTTTGAAAATAAACTGCTGGCCATTTGCTTTCGAGCAAGAAAAATTTCGCCTAAATTTAAAAGTTATTATTTTCTGAACCAGATATGACATCGATCTCCGGTTTTTAATTGTTGATAGATTTGTCCCTTAGGAAACAATTGCCAAGGTTGGATTGTCTTAAACTGTCAGAAAATTTTATATACAGGGTGTTAAAGAGGACGATGATTTTTGCTCCAATTTCAATAGCATGTAACTTTCACAATAATATTTTTAAATTTTATCACTGTACGTCAATTGAATCACTGGTTCATAGCAAAGAAAGCAATCTGTCAAATTTTTGATATCTGCTATATTTTAAGAGATACCGATTTTTTTGAAAAACTTTGCTGCTTTTTTCAACTTTTTGTTAGCTAGATCCCACTGGGCGTTGTATCGTGCAAACTTTGCAAGTGATTATTATACGTTATGAAAAGCTTGTTTATGTCCAGTAACAACAATTGTACCTAAATGTTGTGTTGTGATGTGCAGTGGCGTACTTATAATCACTAAAATGTCTATGCTTTATGAGTGTCTCACATTTTTTTTGTATTGGAAAGTACTCGTCCCTAGATTAGGCAAGTTTTTCCTTATTTTTTAGTTTTTCATATAGCGCTACAGGTATATTATACAGTGTCTACAAAATTTTAAAAAAGATAATTTTTTTATTTAATTGTTTGAAAAAATTTATTTATTAATTTCTAACTTTCTAACACGACACTATTCCTAAAATTAAACTTATATTGAAAGGCACTTTAATATTAAATATCACTATCTGCCGTCAAACCAAACCACGTCCATCCGAGTGTATTAATTTGAATCGAGATTATCACGAAAAAAAAACAATATCAAGTCACCCATGCTAATGCGTTTAGCAACAAAGCTAACCATGTGTTTTTTCAAACAATTAAATAAAAAAAAATATCTTTTTTAAAATTTTGTAGACACTGTATAATATACCTGTAGCGCGATATGAAAAACTAAAAAATAAGGAAAAACTTGCCTAATCTACGGACGAGTACTTTCCAATACAAAAAAATTGTGAGACACTCATAAAGCATAGGCATATAAGTGATTATAAGTACGCCACTGCACATCACAACATTTAGGCACAATTGTTGTTACTGAACATAAACAAGCTTTTCATAAGGTATAATAATCACTTGCAAAGTTTGCACGATACAACGCACAGTGGGATCTAGCTAACAAAAAGTTGAAAAAAGCAAAGTTTTTCAAAAAAATCGGTATCTCTTAAAATATAGCAGATATCAAAAATTTGACAGATTACTTTCTTTGCTATGAACCAGTGATTCAATTGACGTACAGTGATGAAATTTAAAAATATTATTGTGAAAGTTATATGCTATTGAAATTGGAGCAAAAATCATTGTCCTCTTTAACACCCTGTATATAAAATTTTCTGACAGTTTAAGACAATCCAACTTTGGCAATTGTTTCATAAGGGACAAATCTATCAACCATTAAAAACCGGAGATCGATGTCATATCTGGTTCAAAAAATATCAACTTTTAAATTTAGGCGAAATTTTTCTTGCTCGAAAGCAAATGGCCAGCAGTTTAGTTTGTTGGGAAAATTTGATTTAAAAGTTAAATCGAAGCATACCCTACAAATTTTTTTCCTCTAAAAATTGTAGAAAGCACGGCTAAAACCGGGTTGATCAAGTATCGAGATAATCTTTCCAGTTAGCCGAATATACAGGGTGTATTAGAATGAAACTATATTTATGAAGTATGCATCGGCTTAGCCAAATCTTTCACCTTGCCTAAAAGATAGTTTGAATGTTTCGGATAAAGATTAACAAATTTTCCAATAAAATATCGTACGTATATAAGACCTGGTATTATAGGCTCGGTTTAAATTCAAGGTTACTTAACCAGGGGTTGAAACGAATAGCGAATGCTCACCGGTTAAATTTAAAAGAAGTCTATAATAGCCGGGCATAAACGCAACCTACCTGTGTACCTCTAACATCTAACAGAAACAAAATATAACCCATCGTGGGCTTACGCTAATAGAAAAAACGAATAAAACGGGGGTCATTGTCCTGCGACATATTCTCACTTTATAAAAATTATTTTAAATATGTAACTCGACAATGACGGCCGCCGTATAAAGAAGAACAGTTTCTATATGTCTCGAACCGATCCGTAAACTTGAAAGATACACCCTACGATGCAACGTAATACGTTAAAATAATTGACTTGACCTTTATGTATATATAAATTTGGCACCTGTCAAATGCACGCGGAAAATGATGCATCATAGGCTAAGGCTTTCTTCGACCATGACGGGCAAGGTGTAACTGTCAAAATTACAAGCAAGTTTTTTTTCAGTGACATTGCCACTTCCGGATTACAATATTCTGAAACTCCCGAGTGTATACAGAGTCTGCCTTTTCCTTAAAACGGTAAAAAAGTTATTTCCTATGTGGATGTGGAGTTTTACGTTTCGTCTTGGCTGGGAATCGAACCCAGAACTTTTCGCTTGTCGGGTAAACGCACCACAGACTATGCATTCTCACCTACTTATGTTAATGGTGTACAGTTTGGAATCTTCTGCGATTTCAAACCGGGAGAGTGTTATTCAAGGACGGGAAAAATCACTCGGGATCATCCATCAGATTCAGGGTCTATGACGCGTCTACCCCCGGCGAGAGGTTACGGGTTCCCAGCGTAACAAACTTTGCACACGTCATTTGAATCGAAAAATGCCAAAATATACAGGGCATTCAATTTAAAATAACAATGTAAAGGCTCACTTCCGGTACAGCCGAAGAAACGTCAAAAAGATCGTCATCTTTTATAGCAAGTATCAATATTTCGAATATATTTTTTAGTTCGCCACTCACAGTGAATGGCCCTGTTGTATAAAGCAGAGGCCTATTCGCTAAACTGTAATAAATACACGGGAAAGCTAAACGTAGGCCAATATCAAGACCCTTTTAAGGCAAAACAGACTCTGTAGGCACCCGTTCTTCTTCGATAACCATTTAGAGTGTATCACCACTGAAAATCACACAACGAGCGGCGAAAATTTTTAACATTTACCCTGAAAATTCGACACTAGAACTCATATTCGTCTCACTATATAAGTTACGCTATAAATTCCTATCTAAAAAGAGAAACGTGAGATAGAAAAATTAGAAGAGGCCAAGCTAGAGCGCCTTAGAAGCTTCAACTAAATGCCGAATAGGCAAACGCACAGATTTTTCCGTATTTACCAAAGGGCAGTTATACAGGGTGTACCGAAATTAGTGCGCAATATTTCTAAGATGTTCATATAAAGATGCTTCTAAAAATGCCTCGTGAGGAAGCTAGAGAAAAATCTATCTTCAGGAGCATGTTTTATAGGATATATTGTAGGTAAATTTATCCAAAATCTTGCACATGTGTGAGATTTCAAGAAACCTAAGAATATGTTCATAATATACAGATCGAAACAAGAACTGTTTTTTGACTCAAACTTTAAAACACTCCCGTAGAGTGATGGAGATGTTAAAATTTTTATTTCGTCATTTAATTATCGAGTGCCATCTATCCGTAACATTTTCGTTTTTGGTTCATTTCAATATTTTCATTTTTGTAGCAGATGCGATTTTTTTAAAGAAACTGTACAATTTGCACGGACTGACTTGGTAATGGTCAATGGAGGAGCCATGACAGCGGATAGGTACTTTACAGAGATGTTTTAGAGCCACATATTGTTCCTTTCGTGGGTTTGTTAACGAGGTCGAAATCCCAAAAATGACTTGGTCTCCACGTAGTCCCGACTTAAACCCAATAGAATATGGCCGAGATACACTGGGCGAAAATACGATGTGTGATGCCTGGTCCTGCAAATTTACATGATTACTAGAGCTCAGTGCCGCTCGTGGGGGAAACACCCGTTACCGAGGTCATTGTTATTTTTTAAGTAGGCTTAAGTTTGGAAATTAATACAATTTTCTTAAAGCGCGTTTGTTTCTTTAAATCGTATCTGCTACAAAAATTAAAGTTGAAATGAACCAAAAACGAAAATCTTAAGAACAAATGTCACTCGATAATTAAATAACAAAATAAAAAGTTTAACAGCGCCATCACTCTACAGAGCGTTTTAAAGTTCGAGTAAAAAAAAAGTTATTGATTCACTCTATACAGGGTGTTCCTTAATGACGTGCTAATATTTCAGGGTGTGATTCCTTAGGTCATTTCATAAAGAAAAGATCATATGGTCATATGTCCGCAACGGCTTAAATTTTTTGCTACAGGGTGTTGAATTTTTATTTTTTTAATGGTTATTTTTTAATATCTCCGAAAGTACTTTAGATATTATTTTCAATTTTGGTATGTGTTAATAGGATATAGAACCACAAATTTTAGTTAGAAAAGTTATTCAATTGTTCCACCAGTGGCATCCCTGCAAACATGTCCTCTGATATTTTTTACAAAAAAGATGGTACTCCACTGACATTTTTCCTGATTAGCCTGGTCAATTCTACAAAAAAAGGTTTCTCGTCAGATGCACCCGTTCTTGATTCAAACCACTGAATTGATATTGAAACTCATTATTATTAACATTCATCAAATAATTAATGATAAATTTTGTTTCATAAAAATTGTTGTAAATGGCCACCTTCACTTAAAAGGCTTGCTTGGCCCATGTTCGCATCGAATTGCCAACTCCAACAATTTTTATAAAACAAAATTTATCATTAATTATTTTATCAATGTTAATAATAATGAGCTTCAATATGAATTTGGTGGTTTTAATCAAGAACGGTGCTCAGACGAGAAAAATTCAAGATACCGTTTTCATGTAGAATTGACCAAGCTAATCAGAAAAAATATCCACATTGAAAAATGTCAGTGGCGTGCCATATTTTTTGTAAAAAATATCAGAGGACATGTTTGCAGGGACGCCACTGGTGGAACAATTGAATACATTTTCTAACTAAAATTTGTGGCTCTATATCCTATTAACACATACCAAAATTGAAAATAATATCTAAAGTACTTTCGGAGATATTAAAAATAACCATTTAAAAAATTAAAATTCAACACCCTGTAGCAAAGAATTTAAGACGTTGCGGTCATATGTTCATATGAACTTTTCTTTATAAAATGACCTAAGGAATCACACCCTGAAATATTAGCACGTCATTAAGGAACATCCTGTATATTTTTTAAATATTCTTACCTTTCTTAGAATCTTACACACGTACGAGATTTTCGATAAATTTACCTACAATATAAAAAAACTAATAAAAATAGGAATTAAAATAAAACAATTATTCAACATCAAAATCCATCTAAATATCGCGTTTTTTGGCAGCCTATGAATATTGCGCGATAACCTCGAGACACCCCGTATATGATGCAAGTAGGTAAATACCAGACGAACCAAATCGGCGCGCATGTAACGACGGTCGCCCCTTTATCAATTCTTTTGTCGCGTGTACTTCGTACGTCTAATTAGAGGGCTGCGCGAATATTTTCCAGTAGCGCCCTTAAATCAGGCGACTAGCGTTTTTAAAAAATAATTTATCGAATATACACCGTTATTTTTAGAGTTCACATAATACACAAAGCTGAGTTAGTACAGTTTATAAAGCGGCGCTGCAGCGCCCACCGACAAACAAGTTCTATACACAATAATAAATTACTTTTATATTAAATACACTTTTAACTTGCCGTAATACACAATTTTCTTACTTTTTTTTTTGGGTAAAACGCGTTTCGACGTACGCATTTAATTTTTAAAATGTGTGCTTGCAATTTACAATCAACAAAAACTTTTAGTGCTTAAAATATTAATTTCAAGTCCTTTTTTTTTATTAATCCTTTAGAACGGGAGTCTCCTCTTTTATGTTATCCTTCGAGATCTCCGTCGCGTTTCCAGTTTTTGTTGCCGAACTTTCCGCTACTTTTGGGTCGTCCGTCTTGTCGTTTTGGTTGCTGGGCAAAGAGTTACCT
The DNA here is from genome assembly GCA_963991005.1 of Barypeithes pellucidus. Classification (NCBI taxonomy): domain Eukaryota; kingdom Metazoa; phylum Arthropoda; class Insecta; order Coleoptera; family Curculionidae; genus Barypeithes; species Barypeithes pellucidus. The sequence goes on along the minus strand of OZ022565.1, from coordinate 16,664,871 downwards.
GAAAATATAAAGAAAATAATGAATATGTTTATTTTCTTATACAACGTGTCCAAGATAAGGAGGGCCAGTACAGGGATCTCGGAAACCGTAATGGATTCGAAGTCTGTTAAATGGAGGTAAAGTTCCGCATTTATGTGCCTAATAATATGCCGTTTAGAAAGTTTAAAATTCCGAGTAGTTCCGGAGATATCCGGAAAAAACGAAATTCTGAAAAATCGTTTTATTTTTTTCCTGGATTTTTTTGAGATCGAATTCTAAAGTAAATTGCACTTTTACATTGCCGCTTGTTCCGCTCTATCTAACAGCGTTAATTGGTTTGTAATCCGACGAGTCGTCTTCGAAGAGCTATGATCAACTTTATTTTTTTTAATACGGTCCTGTTCTGATATTGGAATTTGATAGCTTTTTTCTTCCGAATGTAACGATGTATGACACATTGTGGTTTAATGGCGTTTCGAGGTTTTTTGAACAACATCAGGAAATTTTGGGATATGGTCCTGCATTTCTCCTAATTTTATAAATAATATCTCATAAGTAAGCTCTAAATTTTTACTTATGTTGGACTAGTTCAATAAATAACAAATAATTTAATAATAAACCACATAACAAAATACGAAAACATTATTTCAAATTTCTGTTGATTCGGGATTTAAAAGATAAGTAGGCGCGTAAAATGGTGACGCGTGATTTGTTTCACTTGACATTCCCATTGTGATCGTTTGAAAGCGTTTTAAGTGGTTTTCTATTTTCCAGAAAATATGGAACATAATTTTACAAATGCTGAAAAGTTTGATATTCTATCGTGTTTTATTTTATCTCAAAAAAATGGTCACCTTCACTTAAAAGGGATGCTTCCGCCCGTCTTCGTATCGAATTGCCGACTCCAACAATTTTTATAAAACAAAATTTACCATTACTTATTTTATCAATGTTAATAATAATGAATTTAGTGGTTTTACTCAAGATCGGTGCGTCCGACGAGAAAAATTCAAGAGACCGTTTTCATGTAGAATTGACCAGGCTAATCAGAAAAAATATCCATATGGAAAAATGTCAGTGGAGTACCATCTTTTTTGTAAAAAATATCAGAGGACATGTTTGCAGGGACGCCACTGGTGGAACCATTGAATAACTTTTCTAACTAAAATTTTTGGTTGTATATCCTATTAACACATACCAAAATTGAAAATAATATCCAAAGTATTTTCGGAGATATTAAATAATAACCATTTAAAAATAAAAGTTCAACACCCTGTAGCAAAAAATTTAAGCCGTTGCGGACATATGTTCATATGAACTTTTCTTTATAAAATGACCTAAGGAACCACACCCTGAAATATTAGCACGTCATTAAGGAACACCCTGTATATGCGCTCCTACGTTTTCCGCTCATTCACAGTCCGAACGCCGATCAAGTGGCAATTGCTGACACGTCGCTTCGACCGCGAGGTACATGGACGATATGATTGTCCGCATAACTATTTCACATATACTTACTTTGTCCGCTATAATATTGCCGATTTGGCGCCTTATTAGAATTATTCCTGTTGTGCTTTTGATTTGGTCCACTGTTTTGAACCGAATTCATATTGTTTTGTTGTTGTTGTTGCTGCTGCTGTTGCTGGAAATTGACAGGCCTTTGAATTGGCGTAGGATATCGCTGCTGAACCTAAAACAAGAAGCGACAATTTTTTTTAATAACAATCGTAAAGTACACTGCTGCGCAAAAAAAGTAGGACAGCGTTTTACTTGTGTTAGTATGCCTTCTATTTCAAATAGTTCAAATCAAAGTAGGACAATTTTACATCTTCCATCGTTATGGATGGTGTTATTTTCTTCATATTATTCATTTTCTCATAACTTCCTGCATTTGCCTGATATTTAGACCCTCTTAAAGTAAGTTGTACCTTTTCTAGAGGAGCAATTTTCGTGCCATTTTGACAATTGTGTCTATTTGACAATTTACGACAAAGAAATATACCATGATACAATAACTAAAGGTAAGATATCTAACCATCAAAATTTCGTCTGCCGCGCGCACTGACGTCAAAGGAGAGCGAATTGCTGTCAGCGTTTTAAATTCGATTTTAAAGGTATTAAAAGGTTTTGTGCATGTAATGGTGAAATGAAAGAATAATATACGACAAGTATTTACGTATATTAATTTAATAGAAATATAACACACATTACAGCTAAAATACCACTAAAATAAGGAAAGATTCCGACAAACTCTTAAAACATCCGCCGCGCCATTCGAACCGGTCGACGATAGCTGAAGCTGCCGGGCCACCCCTGCTCGTCGCGACCAGCGTTGTCAGTCTTTTACAATTCTTGAGATGTTCATTCTTGTTATGGGTCTCCCCATATGAAATTTATGTTCAATCTGGAGGTGGCCCCCCATATCATAGGAAAGTAACGACCTTATTTTTCGTACTCTTCTTACTCTGACACCGTTTTTTACTATTCTATTAGGTTTCGAACCGTCAACCTATTACTTTTGCTCAAAGATTTCTGGCAACACTGGTCGCCACGAACCGAGTGCCGTTTGCCGTAGTTCTCCATGGAAATTTTGAAAGTTCACCAGAACTTATTTAGTAGTGCGTGTTTATTAAAATAAATATCTGAATTTTCATAATATGACGTGCGCTGTGTGCGGTTGTGATATGGATAACTAGGCAAAGAAATTTGACAGAAATATAAGGTGTTTGTTTCCACTGAAGCTGATGAGGGTATATGCCTTCGAAACGTGTATGAAAATTAAAATATTGTTTATTTAACTACTGAAGCAGACTACGAGTTTCTTTACCTCTTCATAATTCCACTCCACCGAGAGATGGACTATTACAAAAAAATAGTTTCATTTGTTTATAACTTATATAGGTGGTATTTTAGCTTTAATCTTTGTTGTATGTTCATGAAATAAATATACCTAAATACCATGATATTATTCTTTTATTTCAAATACCATTAAATGCGTAAAACCTTTCAATACCTTTAAAAGAGAGTTTAAAACGCTGACAGCAGAATAAATCTCAACAAGAGTTTTAAAAATCACTCACCCGTTGACGTCACAAGCCACGCCTCCATCGGCGGCAAGGAAAACCTTGTACTGGGGATTTACCGAATTTATTCCAAGTTACCAACTCGCACCACATGATTTCAGAGCGGTTTGAATGCGGTTAATCATCACCAATTTTGCCAATGATAAAATCGCATAAAAACTGTTTCATCGTCGATGGTTATTTTTATACTTACATTATTTTGTTGGCTTCCAACTCCTTGATAAAAGTTATACTTTCTTTGAGAGGTGGGGCTGGATTGCTGCGGCGTGTGCTTATTAGGTTGTCTTGATTTGGGCGAGGGTATTTGGGGGGCTGAAAAAAACAACGACCGCTTGTGATGGCAAAGAATACAAAATTTATATGTAAAGATTGTTTCACGAAAAATGGATATAACTTAATGACAGCCGTAAAAGTACCTGGGCCATCCCATTATTTATAACCGTTTGTTATTATTATGTGGAAAGGACCGGATTGTAATAATTATAATTAAATATAGGCACATCAGGTAGGTTAGGTTGCTTAATTTATATTTAAATATATTTTTGTGGTAAAATTTGTTAGTTTTTGAGGAATGGTTCAAGAATTGTCTTTTACCAAACATTCCTCAGAATAGCGTGATAGTAATGGACAATGCGAGCTATCACAGTCGCCAATTACATAAAGCTCCAAGCTCAAATAATACAAAATTGGAGATTCAGAACTACATGGCGCCGAATGATATATATTTTGAAGAAAGTTATCAAAAAAAGTGATCTTTTAGAAGTTTTAAAGACATTTTGTATAAAAAAAGTATGTGTTTGTGACACATTGGCAGAAGAAATTGGCCATACAGTGCTACGGCTCCCACCCTATTATTGCATTTTTAACCCCATAGAGCATATGTGGCACCAGTTAAAATCACTGGTTAGGTCTGAAAATATTTCTCCGACTTTAAGTTCTAGTGTTGTAGAATTAATACGAAAATGCTTTAATGATATTCCCCCAGGTAGTTGGAAAAATTCAGTCCGTCACGTAATAACTGTAGAAAATTCGTATATTAGTCTGGATCGTATAATTAATCCAATTATAATTAATTTTGATGAGGATAGCGATAGCGAAACAGAACTATCTATAGAATGACAATATAAATGTAAATAAATATGACTAGTAATATTTTTAAAAAATGTTATTTCATTTGATTACATTAATATAATCATATCATTACTTGTTTTCCTTAGTCCGTCCCTTCATACTTCACTTGTTTATTGCCAAGCTCTTGTCGACACAATGGGACCGACCCAGGAAATCATTAAGTCGTATCCAATATTCGTGAAACGTACTGTAACTATTATTTTCAGAATAGTATTAGAAGAAACAAGAAGTTTTATTGCGAAGGGAGACGGTTTTAAAGAATATTTGGAGCGCGATTTCTTAGAAAGTACCCCTCAAAAAATAATAAATTATGGTATTATTGGGAAGAGATTTAAATGACCTGTAAAATGATGTGTCACTTGACTCACCCTTCCCATTTAAGATTCTAAAGGTAACATCTACCAGTCCAGAAGCTTAAACCACGAGAGGCCGCAAATATTCTTTAAAAGCGTTCGCCTTCACAATAAAAGTGAAGTCTCGGTCTAAAATGTCGAATGAACGAAACTATAAAAAAACGGACGATTGCGTAACGGGATATTAAATCTTATACTTTATTTAATAAGGTGGTACCCCATATAGCTTACCATATCGGTAGATTAACTCATTAGAGTTAAATACGGAGGAAAGTACTTCTTGGCTACTGGGACTCTTTAACTGTTGGGGCCGCTGGCCAGCCTGTTGTGCCTGTTGATCCCCTGCAAAGGGTTGACATCTTAGATTTTCTTCCAAACATGTACGTAGTATTTCTTTAAATATGTTAATTTTATATACATTTTTTACAAAATTTTATATAGAAATTAATGTGTTTTGAGAGGGGCGTTCGAAATGTTATTCAGGTTAATAGTTATGATAGACAATAGATGGACTATAATATAGACAATTGAGCAAAAAGGTTGGGTTTCTTAATTCGCTAATTTTACAATGACCAGAAGTCCATCGCCGAACTCAAAAACACCCCCCAAAGTAGATTTACTTAATGGTTTTACCTGCAACCTGTTGAGCACTACCTCCAACGCCTTTCATGTACGGATTGGGCATCCCTGCAGAACGATACTGTTGGGCGCTGATAGCGGCGGCGACTTGCATCTGGGTAGACAGGAATCCTTGATAGCTCTACAGATAACAAAAATACGTTGTAAAGTCGGTTCGTTTTATGTAGTCCGATATCGGATTAAATCATTAAAGGCTGTTAAACAGTAAGACTGTTAAGTTAACAATACCTTCGCTATACTTGATCATACCGAACATTCCACTGGTTCACTGTAGTCGGCTAGGCAAAATCAGCGGTTCCAAAACAAAATTATCTTAGAATTATGTACCGCGATAAATATTTTTATCTTTTTTATTTTTCACTAATAGTTTCTTTTATTTATCAAATGAAAAACATTTTGCGTCAATAAGTTAAAGATGTTCTCAGGTACTTTGTCCTAGAATTTAGTTATTTTGTGATCATTATAGTTAAATCTATATAATAATCACTATTTTTCAAGAATTAATTAAAATTTGCTAAATAAATTTGGTATGTTCTTTTTTTAAAGAAGTAGTTATGCTTTTTGCTTTTAGTTTGATCCTCAATGCCTGTGAATTAAGAGCAGTTATAAAGCAAAGTTATGGAAAATGTTCAGCAAGGTACCACAACGCCTAGAAGGTGTTTATCTCCAGGTGAACGCCGTATGGTATTAAAAGTGGAATGTTATTTTACTTTAGAAAAAGATAACTCGGACCCGTTAGTGTGTTTTGGCAGTGCAAAAGTTAACGTATCATGTTTGCGTCATTTCAGATAAGACCTTAAGAAGACTTCGAAAAAAGAGTGAAGAGGAGTTGGACAGACCATATAAAAGGTTTCGACCCCATTCTAAAACCTTTGATTTATCCCAAGAGATAAAACTATTGATTAGGAATATTGTTTATGATATGTAGAAAGTCAAGGAATAAGTTACCCTCAACGCTATTCTTGAAAAGATAAAGAAGAAAGAACTTTGCGATATTGGAACTACCAGTTTGTCCATCATTTTAAAAGATCTGGGCTTCAAATACAAAAAAACGAACAACAGAAAAGTGCTTTGTGAGCTGATAATGTTTCAAAAAGATGGCATTTTTTAAGGGATTATTTAAGAAACAAAAAATTGGAATTGTCAAGGCAAGTTGTTTTTCTTGACGAAACTTGGATATATGCAAACGGAACTTCAAGAAAATCGTCTTGGCAGGATGATTCGAATCATTGCTATTCCAGTACCCGTGCAAGTAATGGAAAATGGTATATAATAATACATGCTGGCAATGAAGAAGGGTTTGTTTCAAATGCCAGTGCCATATTTTCATCAACAAAAAGAACTGATGATTATCACGACAATATGGATGCTGAAATTTTTGAGTATTGGTTCGAGGAAATACTTTTAAAAAGTTTAGTAACCCTTCCTTAATTGTTTTAGACAATGCCCCTTACCATACGAGACTCGAACAGAAATTTCCTACAAGCAGCTGGAAAAAGGAAGAATTAAGAGAGTGGTTGTCAAAGAAAAACATAAACCATGAAGATTTATTTTTAAAAGTGAACTTATAAGCAGGTGTAAAGAGCAGTCATTTAAAAAAAAAATATGTTGTTGACGAATTAGCCCTCAAATATGGACATCAAGTTTTGAGATTACCGCCCTACCATTGTCATTACAACGCAATTGAATCGATATAGGGTATTAGCAAAATTTTTTTATGACAAACATGCCTGTAAAAATATCAGTAAGACTAGCGTTATAAAGTTATGGGAGGAGGCGCTTAGCCAAGTGGGCAAAGAAGAATGGCGGGAATGCATTGAACACACGGAAAAAATTATTTTTGAATCTTATGAAACGGAACAGGTTATAGACGAAGCAGGGTTCGGAGGATATATATCAGGTGATATATATCATGATATATATCACGATATATATCATGATATTTATAACTTGATATATATCCGATATATTCGACAATTTCATTTATTAAATTAAAAATGTTTTCCACCATTCTAAACATCCGAAAATGTCTCAATACGCAATTGTACAAAATTATAATTACTGTAGGGATTCACTTGGCTACCGCGCAAGCATCACCGCGCGCCGACTTCGGGATTCCCAGGTACACGACGATTTGTTTCGCTCTTGCTTTTCCCAAATAATCTTTATGTCTGTGTTTTCACTCTGTGTTGACTTGACTGTAAGTTAGTTGTGATTTTTATTGAATATGCCAAAACCAAATCTGTTTGGCGATATTTTGACTGTATAATTAAAAACAAAAACAGTACTGGAAAATGGGCAAAATGTCGAGAGTGTTTAAAGGAGATGCAGGGTATACCATCGCGAATGGAAAAACATATTTTAACACACCAAAAAAATATGCCCAGTGATACGCCAAGTCGTGAAACAACACAACAGCATCATTCTGTTCCTGAAGATGTTCTGCCTTCCACTTCCACTACTACAAAAAGAAGTGTCAACACATCAGGTACGTAGGTCATTGTTATATAAGTATATTATTATTACTAAATACCAATATCAATGTTAATAAAATAATGTTAACATCTGTTTGTTTTTAATTCTTTTCTTTTTACCTAATTGAAGTTATAAGCAAATGTTAGAATAAAAAGTTTTTTTGTTTACAATATAAGTTTTAATTTTGTGATTGTGTTGAAATATTAATGTTAATAAAATAATACTAAAATCTGTTTATTTTAATATTTTTAATAATGATTTTTGTTTTTTCTGCTTAATTAGAGAGAGAGATATATAGAATATAGGTTTTTGTTAATGAGTTTGTGTTAAAATATAGTTTGTGCAAGAAACAATGCCGTTTTTTAATTAAGAAAATAAATTTTAAACATGATTGTATATCGGATATATATCGGATATATATCCGATATATATCGGATATATATCATGTGATATGATATTTATATAAATATCATGATATGTAAAACGTCCCATTACCTGTAAACTGGAATTTGCATGAGACTGATTGTGTGTTCCAAACACGTTACCCTGAAGGCCATATCCGGCTTGATGCTGAGGTAACTGTGGCGCCGATGGAAGAGACGAATTTCCCGGTTGCTGGTAGTACCCAGTTTGTCCACCTGCAAGCAATTAACATGTAACGACGCTATATCTTATAATCGGGACTCCGTATTTATTATACGTGTCCAAGATAAGGAGGGCCAGTACAGGGATCTCGGAAACCGTAAGAGATACGAAGTCGGTTAAATGGAGGTAAAGTTGCGCATTTACGTGCCTAATAATATGCCGTTCAGAAAGTTTAAAAATTCCGAGTAGTTCCGGAGATATCAGGAAATAACCGAAATTCTGAAAAATCGTTTTATTGTTTTCCTGGGTTTTTTTGAGATCGAATTCTAAAGTAAATTGCACTTTTGCATTGCCACTTTTTCCGCTCTATCTAACAGCGTTAATTGTTTTGTAATCCGACGAGTCGTCTTCGAAGGGCCATTATCAACTTTCTTTTTATAAATACCGTCCTGTTTTTCTGATATTGGAATTTGAGAGCTTTTTTCTTCCGAATGCAACGATGTATGACACATTGTGGTTTAATGACGTTTCGAGGGTTTTTTGAACAACAGGAAATTTTAGGATTTTTACTTATGTTGAACTATTTCAATAAATAACAAATAATTTAATAATAAACCACAAATAAGTGAACAAAAATCATACCAAAACAGTAATAAAACGAACAACGAAAAAAGTAAGGAACTACATAATCAGGTATTCAAAATGATTTCCGTTATTCTCTAAGCACAAATAACATGCTAACTGCCACATAACAGTTTTTTTGAGATAAAATAAAACATGCGATAGAATATGAAACTTTTCAGCATTTGTAAATTTATGTTCCATATTTTCTGGAAAATAGAAAACCTCTTAAAACGCTCTTAAAAGATCACAATGGGAATGTCAAGTGAAACAAATCACGCGTCACCATCTTAATTTTTTTTGTTCCAAACGCTTACTTTTCTTTTAAATCCCGAATCAACAACAGAAGTTTGAAATAATAATGTTTCTGTATTTTGTTCACTTATTTGTGGTTTATTATTAAATTATTTATTATTTGAACTAGTCCAACATAAGTAAAAAATTTAGAGCTTACTTATCAGATATTATTTATAAAATTAGAGGAAAAACAGGACCGTATCCCAAAATTTCCTGATGTTCAAAAAACCCTCGAAACGTCATTAAACCACAATGTGTCATACATCGTTGCATTCGGAAGAAAAAAGCTCTGAAATTCCAATATCAGAAAAACAGGACCGTATTTAAAAAAATAATGTTGATAATGGCCCTTCGAAGACGACTAGTCGGATTACAAAACAATTAACGCTGTTAGATAGAGCGGAAAAAGTGGCAATGCAAAAGTGCAATTTACTTTAGAATTCGATCTAAAAAAAAACCAGGAAAACAATAAAACGATTTTTCAGAATTTCGGTTTTTCCGTATATTTCCGGAACTACTCGGAATTTTAAAACTTTCTAAACGGCATATTATTAGGCACGTCAATGCGCAACTTTACCTCCATTTAACCGACTTTGTATCTTCGTTTCCGAGATCCCTGTACTGGCCCCTCCTTATCTTGGACACGTTGTAAAATTATAGGTCGATCGACATAAGTATTCTTTAGGAGACGAGTATTTTTTACCTGAAGATCCCGAATAGTACGACGACGATGGCTGTAAACCGGGTACCACGCTGTTCTGAACCTGAGGACCCGCAGGGCCCCTTTGCATTACACCGGCTCCCGGGAGGTAGTTGGCCGCTTGAATCGCAGGCTCGTACGTCATGTAGACTTGTTGACCTTGCTGCGATTGTTGTTGGTAGGCCTGGCCTACGCCACCCGCCTTTGTACCTGAAAAATAGTCAGTAGTTTAATCACAAGCATTGTTCCAGGCATCTCTATTGGGGGGCTGAGGTCCTGCAGTGCACCCTGGGGATACTCTGAACCCCTGGAACTATTAAATGCTCTCCCAGAGAAAATGTCTGAACTCCAACACCTATTACAAGCGAGTTATTTTCGTGAGTACTTTGACGTTTTAATGTCAATATATAATTGCAAAAATACTCGATATCTTTATTTTTACGACAACATTATTGAATAATGTCTTACCTATAGCACTGATAGGCTGGCTACTAGGCTTCACGCTGGCGGACATGAGGCTATTGCTTGTCGAACTTATTAACACTGTAGTGGGATTGTTCAGGGGCTGACTTTGGCCGAAAGGACCGGCAGACAGCCTAAAACTGTTCATTGAAGGATATAGTTCGGGCGGCGCCTGAGCGGTGGGGGGCGGATGCGGCGCTGTCGGTAAATAAACCTGAGGGCAAAGAAATATGAATATAAATACAACAAAACTGTCAGTATTAAAAATGTATTTTATGCAAGGATTTTAAACGGCCTTGGTTCACAGTCTTTAAAGAATAAACAATTCACATTCTTAGGTAGGTTGTAAACAACTACCCAGAAAAATAATATAGGAGCTCTGAAAATTAGTATAATTTTTCTTTGTCGTTTTCTGTTAGTTAGACCAAGACATTACGTCTCCTTCGACCGTTGGGAAGTACTTTTACAAAGTATTTATTGGAACGGCCGTTTTTCATACCTACTTTCACGTTCGACACTACCGGATTAACAACCGTCATATTGGTCGTTATTTTTCTGTTGTTTTTCAGTGTGTGTGTGTGTGTTTAAAATGTAAGTAACGTTTGTGAAAAAAATAGAAACTCTTAACTCAATATGGCAAGACTGTGCCAAGTCTGCAGTAAACTGAATACAAATATAGACTTTTGAGTCACGTCCGTCGATTGTTTGTTTCTCCTAACCAAGACATATCAAACCGATCAGCTGCTCGAATGAAAACAGAACCAGGCAATAAGATGCGTCACATTGACGCGTGCAAAGTGGATAGAAATACTCGGTCAATGTCAATGATTGGAGAAATAAAGCGTCCTACTTACCGATTGGGTGTTGTAAGGGGAACTAGCCGCCTGTCCTAATCCATGATACGCTCCAGCGGCGTACTGTCCAAATCCACCCGCCCTAGCATGGCCCTGTCCGCCCAACACGCCGGCTTGCTCGGCTGTAGGGAGAAACGCCCCGTATAGTCCTGCAGACGGCAACTGTTGAGTAGAATTATACAGTACAGTTGGGGGCGACGGAATAGCCGAAATCCCAAACTGAGCAGAGTTCGCGGCCGCCACGCTCTGTCCCGCGGCCGCCTGGTAACTCGCCAGGTGCTGATTGGCCGCGAACGATTGAGGACCGAGCGAAACGCCCACTGGAGCCGTCGCCATCGGAGGCGGCGACAAGGGAGTGCCTAGCAACATGGGGTGGCCCACGAGGGCCGAATGGGGTTGCTGAGAATTTGAGGAGACTGTCTGGCCGGCGGCGTTGGATACTTGTTGCGTTGGCTTGACCTAGAACGGTTAGTGGCAATATTATAATCTAAATAATCGAGAACAATCAGATATGTATATAAGATTTTAACTAAAAAGTTCACACTGTCTTGAAGCGTTCAAAAAAAAAAGGAGAATATATCCGAATAGGTTCCTTCTCCTTTTCCGTGGTCTGCGAGAAGAGACAAGACAATATCAACTTTGAAATATCAGCCATTACCTTGCATACATTTGTCGTTGATGCGGATTGGCTGCTTCCCGGGCTGTAGCCTTCGTGGGTGTCGTCCTGCCCGTCGTTGCCCTTGAAGGCCGAATCCAACACGGGACCGCCGAAACTGATCCCGCTCGTTTCTTCCGGTTCTTGTTCGGAGGTTTCCCACACTTTTTTGACGGACGCTATTTTCATGTTTAGGGAATCCGCATTGCATATGGTGCTGCAAATGCAAGAAATACTTGAATATACCGGGCGTCCCGGATAAGAATGTACATTACAGGGATTGCGCTAACCATAGGACATACAGAAATGATTGAATTATACAGGGTGTTACGGAAATGACGTATTATATTTAAATGGGTTTGTTGGGGTGTCCTAGAGAAGCGCTACATATTTTTTTTTTAAATCGAACATTTAAAAAGTGGGGCAATTCACCCCTAAACCCACACGCAACTCCTCGGCACTTTCATATATGAACATATTACATTGCTCAGCTGGGTAATCAACAGATGTTCGGGCACAATGTTGCCAAAATGTTTAAAAGTGTAAAACTTTAGTTTCTTATAAAAATAAATATTTAGCATATTTAGAAAGTAAATCCAGGACGCGATTAAGGAATCCAGGGCACAGACACTTTTAGTTCTTTTTTCTATGGGAAAAACTTTATGCTCATCACGTGTCCTGATGATAGTGTGTTAGTGCATAATAAGCTTATCACTAAACCCCAACACTAACGCATAATTACACTTTACAATAACACACATAGAACAAGAGCACTTAATCATTTCGCAATAGAAATAATAAAAACGGTAATTTCTAAAGATAAAGTGAAACAATTGACAGGAACTACCCTTTGAAATAATGGTCTAGTCCATCTTCGGACCAGTCGTCGAACTTTCTTTCCGAGAACTCTCCGCTACTAGAGCCAGCGCGGTTGCCATTTCCGAGACTATAATTATACAGGAAAGTAATATTATAGAAGGAAATTCGGCAATTTATGATAGTCGCTTATAAAACATCGAAAGTGGCAACGCTGTATTTTTAAATATTAGCCCGATTGTCCACAATCAGCTGTTTAAAGAAGCCGACCGATATCGATCGAGAGAACCAACGTGTTATTTATTTTTAAAATTTTTAGATGTTAAATACATTATTTCCCAGACAATAAGGGTGTATTTTTGTCTACACAGTAGCACCTTAAAATACTAATTCAGATTGAACGGTACTTAGATGTATTGTGACGCGAAAACGAATGTGATTTTGCTATGTGAGTACTTGGTGTTTTTTAAAAATTAAGTTGGTTTTAAATAAGTCCGAAAAAGTAAATAAAATTGCATTTTTTTCTAAAGGGTAAGTGGCATTTATAAACTTTTAAGTTGTCCAGATCTGACGGGTGTCGTTCGAGTGGAACAAATGAGAACATACCTGACCATTTATAAACTCCGCGGCGGTTCGTTCGAGTCAGTTCAAGTTTGTAAATCAGAGATTGTTTCCCAGCGAACTGAACTGAACGTAAAAGTTTATAATAATGTACCCTGAAAAATAAACAACTTGCAATCTGTCAAACGGTTATTGACTTTCTAAAGAGTTTACCCTGAAGATATGACAACACTGTACAAGATTCACTGCCATATGTTGCGGTGTTTACCTTCCGAACAGGGGCACCACGTGGTAATTTTTGGTTTGACATAAGGTCATGTACAGGGCATATTAAATTAAAGCGCCATTTTTGGATATTTTTCTTCAATTTGTTATCATCTCAGGAATTGCCGGTTTAAATATAATACGTCATTTCCATAACACCCTGTATTTGGGCAAAACCGAATTTTTACGATTTCGTTCTTTTTTGTTTTCCGATTCTATTGAAGAGATGTGTGAAAATAAATTTTACTTCTGTCACTCTTTCTCCTCTACAAGATGATTATTTGGATCGCGTAATTACATACCTATTTACAGCAGTAATGCTCTTGGACATGCACATATTTTTCGACGCCTTATCGTCGGTCAAATGCGTTAGATCGGCGCCGAAAAAGTCCAACTTCATGTCGGATTCCTCCTTAAAAACGGGCAACTGTATTTGTTCCGGTTTGCCGGCGGCGTCTGTACTTTTCTGCAACAGGTCGTTTATGGGTTTGCCGAACACCGCGGTATCGATACCCTCTTCGATTTTAGGTCGGGATTTGTCGGCTAGCGTCGGGACGACGGTACTGCGAGGTGCCGATCGCACACCCGGCGCCGATTTGAAATTGGTGTTCTCGAAGATGATGGTGTTCACCGGAGGTGTACTGCCGTCCAATAAAGTTTTGTCGGGGATTTGAGATGGTTTTCCCAACATCTACCAAAAGAAAATTTGCTTAATTCTACTTTCACGGAAAATTCACATTTTTTCCATCATAATTCAAGTGTACCCACAGCAATATTCAAAATATTCTCTATTTACGGTACTTACCTTTTCACTGATCGGACTTGCTCCATGTCCGGGACTGGGAGTAGTCGCCTCCAAATTCCCCACTTCCATAGACACTCCCAACATACCCGGAGCGTCGTGTTCGGCCGCCCGAAGTTGGGGACCCAACGGTTTGTCCCATGCGGAACCCGTGCTCGGAGGGGGAACCTGCGTATTTTCTTTTATTCCGTACACGTGAGCCGTTTGAGGAACCTAAAATAGGATCAACGTTATCTCTATTATGTTATTTTGACCGATCAACAAAGCTATTTTGACTAATCAACAATGCTATTTTGACCGATCAACGAAGCTATTTTGACCAATCAACAATGTTATTTTGACTAATCAACGAAGCTATTTTGACCAATCAACAATGTTATTTTGACCGATCAACAAAGCTATTTTGAGTAATCCACAATACTATTTTGACCGATCAACGAAGCTATTTTGACCAATCAACAATGTTATTTTGACTAATCAACGAAGCTATTTTGACCAATCAACAATGTTATTTTGACCGATGAACAAAGCTATTTTGACTAATCAACAATGCTATTTTGACCGATCAACGAAGCAATTTTGACCAACCGATCAACAAAGCTATTTTGACTAATCAACAATGCTATTTTGACCGATCAACGAAGCTATTTTGACAAATCAACAATGTTATTTTGACTAATCAACGAAGCTATTTTGACCAATCAACAATGTTATTTTGACTGATCAACAAAGCTATTTTGACTAATCAACAATGCTATGTTGACCGATCAACGAAGCTATTTTGACCAATCAACAATGTTATTTTGACTAATCAACGAAAAGCTATTTTGACCAATCAACAATGTTATTTTGACCGATCAACAAAGCTATTTTGACCAATCAACAATGCTATTTTGACCAATCAGCAATGTAATTTTGACCAGTCAAATTGGAAATGCCTTTGGATGATAACGTTGTCTTACCTTATGAATATCACCAACCTCTGACATCATCTGCTGTTGCATTTGCTTCTGCATCTTTTGCTTAGCAAACCTGGAAACACAACACAGTTAATGCAAAAATAATATTTTCCTACAACCACCTACGAAAATTGGGCATTGTATTTGTGGTTGTAGGAAAAACGGTTTTTTCTTGAGAAAAAAAACTGAAATTTCAAATGTATGATTTATATTTACCTGGGTGCTAATTTATTTTGTCTATTTAGCCGCTGGTCATATTGATTCTTGGGCTGCGGCAACATCTGTGGGGGATTCACCGGGGTTGACATCAGCGGCGGTATACTCTGTATCTGTTGTGGCGTCATTTGCTGTACTTTTCCGGGTCCAACTAAAAAGACATAATTTTTTAAAAATCTTTATTTTTTGACATTTCCGAAAGTATTTCAGATATTATTTCTAATTATGGTATGTGTTGATATAATTGCTTTAATTAAGAACGGTGCGCGTCTGACGAGAAAAACTCAAGAGAATGTTTTCATATATAACTAACCAGGTTAATCAGAAAAAATATCCACAAGCCGTTGCGGATATATGCTCTATGACTAGTATGAAATCTTACCTGGCTTCTTCTCCTCTCTCTTAAATTCCTTAATGTCACTTCTCGGCGGAGGACCTTTCTTCTCCTCCGGACCCTTCGGCCTGTCCTTGAGAGTTTTCTTGCTCTTCACCTCCTGGAATCCTTCAGAGTCCCCGTTCAATTCACCACTTTCCTTCTTTTCCTCCTTGCCATCTTCTTCCCGATTCTTCAAGGATATGTCAGCAATGGCGCTGGCCAAAATATTTTGCGGATCAGGCTTCCCACCCTCGGGCTTTTTCGATTGGGAGGAATCATAAGCGCCGACTCTCTTGTCGCCGCCCATTCGGGGTGGTGGGTTATTGCGGTCGCGACGTTCGCCTCTTCGCTCGCCGCCTTGTCCGCCTCTTTGCGACGACGACCTGCTGATAGTTTGCCTCTTGTTACCATCCTTACTATCTGAATGCTCAGAATTGCTCTCCTTTTCCAAATCATCTTTTCTGCTTTTCGATTTGTTTCGCCTGTTGTCCGATCTCGGCTTCGGTTTGTTTTTGTCCTCCGAAGTCTCCTGTCTAGATTTTCCGATAATACCTGCGGCAAGCGCCTCTTGATTTTGTTTAATCTTATCTGTGGTTGAACTCGTGGCGCTTGCCTGCGCAAGCGTCTCCGTCGAGGTATCTTCAGAGATAATCTTCTTGTCTTTATCTTCATGGTGGCCAAACGGACTCTTTGACGGTGGCGGTCCATAGCCATCAATTCTCTTACCCAAACCACCCATTCTGCTTCCCCTGAAGTTTCCGCCACCTCCCCGACCATGTCGAGAGGGCTCTCCTCTCGGAACATAACCGCCGTCCTTCTTATCGACCTTGTCCTGTTGCTTTTTCTGTTCGTTCACAGACTTTTCTTGCTTATTTTCACGATTCTTATCGTCCTTATCCACTGGCTTCTTAGGAACAGCCTTGGAATCTTTCGAGTCGAGAGAATGAGTGTCTGTAGATCCGTCACTATCAGTTCCGTGACCGTAAAATTCCCGCCCACTGGGCTTGTGACCTCTGGAGGGAGGACGCTGCTTCCCCCACGAAGAGCCCCTCGAATGGAAGTCGGAAGAAGAACTGCTACTGCCCCAACTTTTACTATGAGAGAAACTTCTGTTGTTCCTACTCTGTCTATCTTTATAGTCATCTTGTACTTGCGGCTTTTTACTATCAACCAACTTAGTTTCAGGCTCCTTTTTAGTTTGGTTTTCTTCCATCGCAGGAATCGCTTCTGCCCAAACAAGTTTCTCGTTGGACTGACTTTTGTTCTCCTTTTTCAAAGGCTCTGGCTTCTTAGGAGGGGGCGGCATCTCGCCCTTCTTCAACTGGGTCAAATTTCTCTTTTCGTGGCCGTCGTCTGCTTCGATACGATCCCGTGTAATCGGCCCGGGGACCAGAGTAGGTGCCGATCTCTTTTCTTCCTTCACCCTCTTTTCTTCGTATGCCGCTTCAACGTCTTCATTCCAAGAACCCATCGATTCTTTTAGATCGCCATCTCTGGACCTGCGATTGCTACCCTGGGACCCATGCGAACCGTGAGACGTATGCGAAGTGTGTGACGTATGTGATGTGTGCGAATCACGACTGTCAGGTCGTTGAGGTCTCTCCTGTCGATCTCTCTCGAACCTATCCTGGGGCTTCTCCTGATGAGGCCTCCTATCATCGTAATGACGTTCGCGTTCATTGACTTCAATTTTTCTGTCGTGTTGACGGGGCTCGTTGCGATCTTTCTGCCATTTGTCGTCTTCCCGTCTACGATGATGGTCATCACCGTATCGCGTATCTGGGGATTTCTGCACGCTATCTTGCTGAGAATGGTGAGAACCCCTGTAACTCTCATCAGAGCTCTGTCGTTTGTATTCTCTGCGTTCATCTTCATGTCTGTCGGGACTATCCGGTCGTCCACCCCGACTCGGAACCCTAGGATTCGTATTCCATCTATTAGAATCGTAGTTTTGGTAATTGGAAGGGGGAGCTTGAGTTTGTGGTTCGCCGTTACTCCGTTGCTGATGTTTAAGGAATCTCGGGGGCAAATCGTTCTTGAAATGGCGCGAAAAACTTGGTCCGTTTTGATCGCGGTTGTCTCGCTCCGTTTTTTGCTGGGGCTTCCTCGAGAAACTTTTCCCTTCGATTTGGGTCATCTGCCTAAAGCACGAAGTATCTTCTTTCCCGGACGAATCGTTCGGCGTACGCGCCCGACTATCCTTGTCTTTGTCCTTTTGGAATTCCGGAAGGGGGATCTCTACGTGGTTAATGGGTTTCGGGGGTACCGCCGAAGGGCTAATTGTACCTATTTCCGATTCTCTGTCGCGATCTCTTTTCTCACGAACTTTTTCATCTAACTCTTGTAATTTCTTTTGCGCTCTCTGTCGGCTTTCCTCGTTAAAACGTTTCTCTTCTTCTTCCTTGCGTTGCTTAGCTCTCTGAATGGCTAAGTCAACTTCCTTTTGATGTTGCCTTTGCTTCTGAGCCATGAGATCGTCTTCCTCCGACTGGCGGTTCCTATAATTCTCCGAACGTGGAGCGTTCCAGTGACGCGGGGGAGTCTGTCTCTCTGATCTAACGTCTTGCGATTTGGGCTGTGGAGGCATCGCCTGGTGGTGATGATGGTGTTGTTGAGGCGACACTTTATAATCTTTCTTCGAAGGTCGTTCTCCTTCCTCGTCGCTAAAGGCCAGTTTCTGGTTATAATCAATGTCGTCTGACGTCGCCCAGCCCATGTCCTGACCAATCTCGTCAAGCTTGCTGAGTTCCTCTTCTCGAATAATCGGGCGTGGGGCCAGCTCATCAGGGACGTCGCGATCCTGAAGACGCGGCGGACGTCCGTCCGCTCGGCGTCCACCACTTGGAGAGGCGGTGGGAGGCGCTTGCGGATGGGGGGGAAACATTGGTCCCGCCGGGGGACCTTGAGGGAAGCTACTTTTGTACATGAACGGTGGCAAGACCCCGCGAATTTGTGGGGGCAACAGTTCCGGTTGACGGCCGCCCGGGCCCGAGAGCTGCGGTGGCGCCCCCAGCGGGCCCGAGCCACTTCTGGTGGAGCCATCCGGTATGCGCTGTCCACCTTGTGTCCAGGAACCTTCCGACTGTGGCCGAAGGCTGAAATAAAGTTAAAAATATGTGTTAAGTATAAGTATCCAATATACACATCCAAAACTAAGGCTCGTCGCTGATAAAGACCCAACATTCACTTGCATGTTTATTTCTTTAAAAAATAAATTTACCTTAAGCCACCCGGCCCTGTGCCGGGGCCTGCTGCGACGTATTCGGGCCCCCGCGAACCGGTAGCGCCAGCGCCATCTCCAGCGGACAGGCTTGGAAACTCGTGTTGAAACTGCGGGCTCTGATAGGCCGGCGGGTGACCGCCGTCCGGCTGGCCGCCTGCCATCACGGCGCTCCACAGTTTGTCGCCGCCGGATGTTGCGACAGGTGAGGCAGTGGCTAATGTCTAAAAGATTAAAAAAAAATGCTCATTAGAATCAATTTAACTATATGACAGATTTGGAAAATTATTTTGATGTGATTTTTACACGAACCTGTTTGTTGTGTGGTGGAATGACATTTGTCGAAGGAATTGCTATTGCCTGTTGGTGTGGTGTCAATTGTGGTGGCCCTTGTACAGCTGGTGGAATACTTTGATTCTGAGGAGTCCCGTTCTGTTGCACAGTAGGAGCCTGTGCACCGCCTTGTTCTGAAAAAGAACGTTAACATTTCACAGTCATGTTAAAATAAAACAACCACCACCCAAATTCGATTCCAATTTTTATCACTGCTCTAGCGTCATATGAATAGTATACTAACCTTGCTGTTTGCCCCATCCTGTTGCCCCTGGCGGAACCAAAGGAACCGCTGCACCCGAGTCACTGTGTTCTGATTTCAAGGAAGGAAGATTTGCTGGTGCTCGACGCGCATTAGGCACCTTTCCCAAACTTTGCATGCCATGTTTAATGTAACTCGATGAACTTTTTTGTGCCGGTTTTTCTGTATTTTCGCCCTGGGAAATGAACGATCAAGGTTTATTGGAAAATCGGGTGTACTGTTACTTTAAATTCAAAGAAATAGTCCATTTTCTCCAAGAGACATGCTTAATAACTAAAATTTTAAAAAATCGATCCCCACGATACAAACGACTGCATAAATACAGACAGCTATGTTTAAAAAATGTCCAGATTTTATTTTTTAAATGTAGCGTTTGTATTTATGCAGTTGTTTGTATTGTGGTGTTGAGTATATTTTAAGGTAATTTAGTGACGGTATTTTGCGATTTTATCTTCTTTGTTATTTCAATTTTTTAAAATGTTAGAGGTCTGATGATGCCCAGGTGGGCGAAACACGTAACCTTTTTAGAACATCGTTAATATACATATAGAATGTGTCCACGGATAGAGTTCGGAAGAGGAAAAACTTTTTTATTTGTAGATTTAGAAGAAAAAGTCATTCTTCATAAAAACGCCTGCTTGTGCCGAAACTACAATTTCTAATACCAAATTTACGATTACTATACAGAGTTAGTCAGAAATAACATTTTCAGTTTTTTCGATTTCGATTTTTTTTCAAATTTTATGAAAATATTTTCAAACCCGTGATTTATTTCATCAATTGTGCAAAAAATCTAATAAACATTTTTTCAAAGTGGTTAATTTCACAGCTAATACTAAAATAATAAAATATCAAGTCCTCTTCTAAATAAATGAAACGTTGTGTCATACTGTTCTCATAAATCTGCATAATAGTGAAAACAGAAAATGCTTACGTTAGAACAAAGAATTTATATTGTCCGAAGTTATGGTTTAGGACATGAAAACAGCTATATGGCAGTTCTCCGACAATTCCATGAGATATGGCCTGATGTTCCTCTCACGGACGTGGGATTAAAAAAAATTGTAATCAAATTCATGAGAACTGGTAGTTTTGAAAAAAAAAAAAAAAAAAGGAGAAGAAAAAATATGATGAAGACGATGCTGTAACTGTAATGGATTTGGTTAGAAATTTTCCCAAACTGTCTATTTTTTATAATTTAAAATTGAATGAATTAAAGAAATATGACATATTATAATAATAAAAATACAAATAAAAAATAGTTTTACAACAAACTCGTTATTCGGCCAGATATAAAATTATATTTTAATAAGAAAGCAACAACAGTTGTTTGTTTTTACGTAAATGTGTTTTAAAAAAAATCCAAAAAATGAAAAATATTATTTCTGACTAACCCTGTATAGTAATCGTAAATTTGGTATTAGAAATTGTAGTTTCGACATAAGCAGACATTTTTATAAAGAATGACTTTTTCTTCTAAATCTACAAATAAAAAGGTTGTTCCTCTTCCGAACTCTATCCGTGCACACATTGTATGTAATTCGTGAAACTGTGACTTTGAGTTCACTTCTTAATAGTTACTTCAAATTCGTTTCGTTTAATTTTATTTATTACAAATACATCAACAACACAATAAACTATTAATCCAGCCTACAAGGAACATTTCATTCTAAGTACAATTTACCCATAGAAGGGGGGTCAAGTGGACATCATTTTTAAGGTCGTTTAAATTTCTTTACAAAATAATTTGTTATTTTCTGAGTTATAATTTCCAAGAAATGAGTTACTCATGTAAATTTTTGAGCTGTGACGTTGCCTCTGGTAAAGAATTGAAAAGGGCGTCACCCAGAGTGATCCCTAATCATTCTACTAAAAGAGCAGTCTAAACAATAATGTTCTTTTTACACAACAACCTAAAAATCTTAATCAAAAATCATATGGATAATGAATCATACTATTATTGGAAAGTTACTTAAACAACCTTTAAAATGATGTGCCACTGATCCCCTTGCAATTTAAGCTTTTAAGGGTAACACCCGCCCTTCCCAGGGTATTAACCACGAAGGCTGTAAATATTCTTTAGAAGCGAATATTTATTATATACTGGAAGCGAATTAATTAAGGGTGTGATATTTTCACCTCGACACCCTGTATACTTTTTAACAGAAAGAGAACTGTACAGAGGCGTAAAAACTTTTCCAATAAGAACAATTATTTTATTGGGCTCAATGTGATTAATCATAGTTCGAGAGTAATGAATTAATTTCTTTCATATTGTGCACTAGGACTTGAATAATACAACATCAGCTAAGAAAAAACTGTATGTACAAACCACAATAACAGTATGGCGAGACAATTTATTTATTTATTTTATTTTGATGAACCTGATATCCCTTAGATTAAAAGTTACTTTTACACCCATAATTTCTTAACGTCCTGTGGAAAAATTGAGAGGTAGAATTTAGCTGAATTATGCTTTGCTTTGAAGTGTGATCTTTTCTTAACACAATGTTTTTTGGGGAGGTAAAGAAACTCGCAGCTTTATATGATTATGCAAAAATAATAAAAAATAAAAATAAAAAACTAAAGTTTTTTTCTTAAAAACGAATCAATAGAATGCATAATTAAAATTTTATTTAATTTTGAATTTTATATAAAATTTATTCATTTTGTAAAGATGGTTCATCTCAGCACGAGGTTCAAAGATGAAAGCTTTCATCTTTTAACAATGTCATAAGTTTCTTCTGATGTATTTTTCACTGAGGATGAAGGTTTAAACCTTCGAAACATGTATGGTTTTTATTAACGGTTATTAAACTAGTGGAGCAGACTGTGAGTTTCTTTACCTCCTTTTACAACTTCACTCCACTTTGAGATGGACTACTTCAAAAAAAAAAAAACAATGTTTTTTAGTTCACGTCATTAACTGCTTTGTAAAAGAATATGCAAATCTTTAAAGAAAGTATTGCAGTTTTTCAATTTTATTCACAATTCAGAACAATACCTGATTTTATGGAGCAGAATAACCAAATATTTATGATGCACTAAGAAATTAAGGGTAAAAAAGTTACTTTTGTTTCTGCCTGTATAATGATCAATGATCAAGTATTTTTGAAAACTAAAATTCGGGATATCATACCAAGACGTAAGCCTACACTTTGCTAAAAAGATCGGACAACAATTAGGAAAAGTTAGATGGTGAATTGTGATTAAAATTGAAAAACTGCAGTACTTTCTTAAAAAATTTGTATATTTTTTCAAAAAGCACATAATGACCTCAACCAAAAAACATTGTGTTCCGAAATAATCACACTTCAAAACGAAACATAATGAAGCTAAATTCTACCGCTCATTTTTTCCACAGGGCGTTACGAAATTAAGGGTAAAAATCCTTGTTTCTGCCTGTATCATGATTTCATGGCTATTTTTTATAGTGAATAAATAAATAAATAACGTCAGTGAAGAAGCCAAAAGGGGTTTGAAGTGCTTTACTCTGACAGTAGGTACAACCATGGCAGGTTGGCAAAAACGGGCTTATGTAATCAGGGATTAAATATTTACCATCACAACGTCTAGGGGACCCCCTAGGAGAGGAAATTACCTAATTGGCACAGTCATAATACAATGATTTTAAAGGAAAATAGTCATTATTAATTACTTAAAAGTAATTTGAGAGAATATTTATCGTTTACTGATCAACCATGGTGGTAATATGCATGTACTTATTCTCAATGGCTGCATACAAATTAATTTTTTAATCAAATTAAGATAATCCATTTAATATGACTGGAATACAAATTACACACCAATATTTAATAAGAAAAGTACCTATACTACATTTACCTTGGTTTTCTCAATATGTATTTAAGTAGTAATTAACTGGCAGTTAGGTACTAGTTAAATAATGGATGTCCTCCAGTTTATGTTCAATTCCTATACTTATCTGTAGGCGATGTTGCGAAAAAGCCTTTTTTTAGTTACTCCTATTCTTTAAAATGGTGAACAGAAAAAGTTCTTTTAAGTTTTAGATAATAATGTATTCAATGTATTCAAATTCACATGGTGTGTAAAAGCAAATATTGCTGAAAAGTGTTTATCGTGAGGGCATAATATTTAATAACCCTGAAAAATAGGCTCGTTACCTGACAGCTGGTTACGTGGTTTCAGCCAGGCCAATTAATACTTTTTGCCAACCAAAGTGGTTAAGACTCGAATTAAATTATGTTAATATAAATAAAATAAATGTTGATTAAAATTGTATGACAATTTGTTTGCTGATGAAAAGCCAAAAACCCGACTCCTGCAGGAACAACAATGAAAATGAATTCTATCTATAATCTTAAGCAAGACATTCAATAAAATATTGGTAATTCAATATACAGGGTGTTAATAACTGCCCCTATAAAACTTGGTTTGCATCTATATCTGTACTTATACAAGGTATTGAAAAAGATCAGGAGAGTGAAGCGAAAATAATTTAAAAAAAAATTTATTGCGATATATATAGTATAATATAATACAATATACTGGGTGGCCCAGAAGTCCGGAATAAAATTAATATAGCCTTAACCTGCAACTTTTGGGGAAAACGCTCGGACACATCAATTTAGTTTTATATATGCTCACATTTTGATGTTATTCGTTTGTTTTCTTTATAGACATTTGTCAAAGCATTGATCTTTTTTTTAAATAGCAACATACAGCTTGTGATACATCATTTGAAAGCTAAGATCTCGTACAGTATGCTCATAAATTTTAGCGCGATTCTGTCAATCTATTTGAAAATGGCGACTGTTAAAGTTTTTGAAAAATCTCTATTTAAATAACGTCAAAATGTGAGCATATATAAAACTAAATTGATGTGTCCGAGCATTTTCCCCAAACGTTACAAGTTAAGGCTATATTAATTTTATTCCGGACTTCTGGGCAACTCTGTATATATAATATAAGTATTTTTTCTTATTTTGACAAGCACTATCACCCCTTAAATATCTTCGTGACATTTATTAACACTGTACGTGACATTTATTAACACTGTACGCCTAAAAATTATATTTAATGGAAATTTGGGTCAAGGAACTGATAAAAAAATATAAAGCAAAAAAGTTATTAAAATAATACTTCATGGTCATCATCAGGTTTCTTTTCGGATTGAATTTTTATAATCCCAGTGTATGGAGAACTAAAATATGCTTGTGATCCTGGGATTCAAAACCCTACTATCAATGTGAAAAAGCCGTCTAATGTACCATAAATAATCACATTAGTCTGCATTATGTTTATTACATTTTAATAGGTGAATCTTTTAAAGTAAGAGATGCACTTTGGCAATAATTTCTAACACTTGAAATTTTACTTACCCTACTAATCTTGTACAAACTATTTATGTCCAATGACTGAAATTTCGGCTTGCTTTTCTCCCCTTTGGAGGCTGTCCCTGACAATGTAGACATGCTGTCTGCACACAACCATTTAGATTAGCCAGAACCCAAGAACGAACCCTTTTTCTAAAAAAAAGTGTAGATATTAAACCCTTCACTAACAGAAATACAGATATTATGTATGTATGGAGAGCTAGTGACAATCTAGGGAGTTAATAATATGTGCAAGTGCCAACAAAGTAAAAAACCAAAAAAAAGACATAAACTGGTTTTTGCATAATGTTGCAAAGGGTTATGCATGTTTTTCATATTAAATGGAGTTCTGATAAATCATTAGTCATTGTTTAATATCCCTTTATCAAATTGAATAGATAATACAGTCAGTAAAATACCTAGTTCTGTAAATTGATAGCCCAAGCTTTT
Source organism: Barypeithes pellucidus (assembly GCA_963991005.1). Classification (NCBI taxonomy): domain Eukaryota; kingdom Metazoa; phylum Arthropoda; class Insecta; order Coleoptera; family Curculionidae; genus Barypeithes; species Barypeithes pellucidus. Next base: position 16,639,424 of record OZ022565.1, on the reverse strand, counting down.
GATATGGTGAAATTGCATTATTCAAAATGACCTAATTTATAAATACATTATTAAGGTTTAAGAGGAGCTAGGATTCTTGGTAAAAGGGAACATTAGTATAAAACTCTTGAATAAAGAAATATTTATTGGGACGAGATGTAGAATCTATTCTAAGCGACTAAACAATCAAGGTCTTTTTTGAAGCAGACTGTTTGAAGACAACAAAAGGTTCTATAAAAACATACACATCACATACCCAAATACATTGTTTATTATTTTTAAATAATAAATAAATTGTTATAACTACCCAGTCCGATGCACTTGTATATAAGCTATTGAACTTTCTCCAGACAAAATGCAATAAAACAATTAACAGAAATTCCTACACAAAACTGCTAAAAGGAAGTGACTTTTCTATTAACAAATTAGCAAAAATAAACACAATTGAACGACGTAGACACTATTCCTTATCACATAAATGTATCACAGGCTTTTTTATCGTATTAATTATCGGAATACACTTTGACAAAGGCTAGAAACGGTAGAGTTGGCAAGTAAAGGCAAAAAAAAGTCGGACATAACGGTTTGGGTCTCGGACCGTTCGGGAGTCGAAGGAAAACATCGGATTACGAAACCGAGTTTCTGACAAAGGGCTATTAAAAATATGGACGTACCTTGGTCCGTCCAAATGGGTTAACAATAAACAACAAGAAAATTACACGTTCACTCGCGAAACGGGACGGATGTACGCGGATTTTCCAATTAACTCGATTTCTTTACGATATTTTAACAGTTCTGTCAAAATGGCGTTCGCCGACTCAGAAAATACAATCAATAAAACATAAAACGTCACTGGTCTTGCTGTGCCATCTAGGAAAATTTATTGTAGACAGCAAAGATTCCTTTATTTAAGGCTTAGAAAAACTGTGTCCGTGCTGTCGCTTGCGTTATGAAGCTAAACTGTTTTTATCAGAAGATGGCGCTCGGAACAGACATACTGGTACCATTTTTCATTGGCAAAGGCCTTGAACTGTTTGAAGTGCGGGGAAACTTGCGGTTAGCGAATATTATACTGGGGATAATAAGCTTAAGTATAAGACAAGGGAGGGCCGAATGGAGTAACACAAACACCAAAATTAAAACCATTCTAAATGTAATTTATGTCGTACCGGACACTCAACTCTCCCCCTGCATTTTATCAATTCCTAGGTGTATTGATTGCCAAGGACAATCACCCGTTTGTGAAGATGATGTGCATATACAAGCTAATTTATAAATACATACAAAACAATAGATATATCTTTAGGTTAAATACACACAGTCACAGAGATAATTTTATTTAGTTATTTTAGTAAAATTGAACAATTTACATATCGGTTTGATGCAGCGTTAAAAAAAATTATAAAAGGGCATAGTGTCATTCATTTTACAAGGTAAGTAAAAATTCCATCATGGGCTAGGTATAGGGGTTTCCGAACATTTTCAGTTTGTGCAAGGCGCCCTAGTCCCGGCGTAGTTACGGGAAGGAAATGGGGGGGGGGGGGGGGGGGGATATATCCAAACCATGGACTCTGTGTTTTATAAATATATAAATATTGTATCAGCTGAAGAAACCATGATGAGGCTCTCAAGACTAGGCGCTTAGGTTTTGTTGTTTTCTGCTTCTTCATATCAACTTTTTTGAAACAACACTTTCTTTACAACCAGTGGCGCAGCCGTGGAAGGGGGGGGGGGGGGGTACCTCCCCTCAGTTCTAATTATATACAGGGTTATGATAAAGAAACGGATCAGCTTATATATACAGGGTGTTATGGAGTAGAATATATACAGTCCCCTTAATCAAGAATTGAGCTCGTACCCATCACATTCATTTTTTTTAAATGCATTTTTCTTATAAAAAATATATTATATAGGATGGATCATAAAAATGCCACCTGTATAAACTTTGATTTTTTAAATGGAACATATCGATATGTATTTTTACATTTTACAATCAATTCTAGACATTGTTCATAAATCATCTCCTATATTTCTCTTCAAGTGTTCACGAATATGCAACATTGATATGTTTCTTGACATAGCAATGCATTTTAAAAAATAAGTCTGACGGGTCTGAGCGACTCTTGATTATGTGGGCATATAAAAGGTTGATCCGCTTGTTTATCTTAACCCTGTAGGTAATTATCTGCAGTTTTAGACATTCTATACTCATTTTGACCAAGAATTGAGCTTCCCCTTTGTTCCCTGTGCTCTTTAAAAGTAATAATGATTTAGAAATTAAGTAAATACCTTGGTTTTGGGGGGTAAATGTGGTTAATTCTATTTTAATAATTTATTTATTTCATTTTTATAAGGTGTATTTTCCTTTCTAGTCTAAGGGTGTATTGTTTTCTTGGACGTAGTTTTGAATACAAATAGGTACACTAGTAGGTTTTGTCCAATACTCGGTGTAACTTCCTTAAGACCTTTGCATAAGATGTAAGAAAACATTCTTCAGGTCTTTATTGAGCATAAATATAAAAGCGCAAATATGTACCTATAAGGTGCATGCATGATGGCATACAACATTGCAATAAGATAAGAGGGTATAAAAAATTGCATAGGTTGATCACAAAATATAAAGAAAAAGCCACCTTGTTCTTATCAACTCGTGCAATAACGAAAAAATAGTACCTTTAATTATTATTAAACAACAAACTTACCGATTTTTATTTACAACTTTTGTAATCCGTGAACTTCCCATAACAAAGTCGATTTTGCGAAAAATAATAAACTCCTGGCTTCTGATTATACCACTCAACGCCGTGTACGCTCTTCAAGACGGCATCCCCAAAGTAACAACTTGAATTTATTTTCGCAACACCATAATATTGTGAAAAAAACGAGGACGAAGCACGAAATTATCAAAACAGGTGGCCATTTTGGCAAATCAACGAATACTTTATGCAAAAGCGCAACCAGGCGACCCTTTTTTCAACCCTTTCATTCATAATCTATCGTCTCTGCATCTTCCTTCAACACATGGAGATGGAAGAAGACAGCTAGACAAGGAAGTCAAGCAGCGGACATTCTTGTCAAGGCCGTTCGTGCCATTCTGAGTATTTATGAATGGGATTCTTACTATGAGTCCTTGTTTGGAATGCGTAGTACTACGATAGTAAAAGCCATTTTGTTTTATCTCTTATGAATGAAATAAGATTTGCTTGGAATTTATGAATGAAAAATCGGTTACCGCGATAAATAAAATAAGGAAAATGAAAATATTTAACTGTGAAAACGGCATTTATAAAAAAATAGTGGGCACTTTCTGTATAAGCATAATTGTATCAAATTCTCCTCTCCTTCGACCAGTGCTCCTCTATAGACGTTTTTATACGCGTTCTGTTAAATATATTTAATATAATTTACCTATAGTGAATGAATTAATGAATCTTTTCCTATAAATTGTTCATCTCTTATTGATATATCATATCTCACAGTATTTTCTTCATAGACAGCGTATTTTGGTCGATTCTGTATATATAAATATTGACCTTTTAATTTAGACTACCGAATCGGACCGATAACAACAAATTATCATTATTATTATATTATAATGGAGTAGTATCAAGTACAACTTGGTAGGTACAGTAGGAATACTCTCCCCGACAATAAAACCCGGACAAAATGTTAGTCAGGTTAATAGCCATGTAACTTTTTTAATTATTGCCCGATCTTGGTGAAATCTTTAACAAATTGTTCACTTGTCTCTTAGGATGACATCCTAAATTTGAGTTTTCAAAAAATACTAATGACTTCATCATTATACAAGCAGAAACAAAAGTTACATTTTTACCCTTAGTTTCTTAACACCCCGTGGAAGAATTGAGAGGTAGAATTTAGCTGAATTATGCTTTGCTTTGAAGTGTGATCTTTTCTTAACACAATGTTTTTTAGTTCACGTCATTAACTGCTTTGTAAAAGAAGATACAAATATTTAAAGAAAGTATTGCAGTTTTTCAATTTTATTCACAACTTTACATGATTTTATGGAGTAGCATAACAAATATTTCGCTAAATTCTACCGCTCAATTTTTCCACAGAGCGTTGAGAAATTAAGGGTAAAAAACTAACTTTTGTGTCTGCCTGTATCATGATCTCATGGTTATTTTTTGAAAACTATAATCCGGACTAATTAAAACCGCGGTCATCCGGATTAGTAATAAATCCGGATTATTGAAGCGAGTTTTGTTATTGAAATACAAAACATTTAATACAAAACAACTAGAAAATAGTACATAAACAAAAATTATTTAAAACAGAAGCATACTTATTAAATTTTATATTATTTTGTGAAGTAATTTGTAATTTTTGTTTGCTTGAATTACCGAGTAATATCAAATCCTGATCATAAAGTACACAATGCAGTTGAAATATTTGGCCGGATTATTGAAGAATCCGGTGTAACGAAGGTTCGGATTATCGAGGTTGCACTGTACTATAAACTTTGATAATTTAAATTGAACACCCCTGTTTATTATTTTTTTTAGAATCGTTATTAATTTGTTAATAACTTTCCTTAAAATATATTTGGCATAATTTGACAATTTTGAAGGGTTTTCTGAAGCTTTGATTGGGCACTACAAATTCTTATGTGGGCCTGTGCCCACCCTGGTCCACCCATAGTTACGTGCCTGCTAATAAAACAAGTTTAATTACTATGAAATGTGAAATCCCCTTGGTATTATTTAAAATAATGTAATTGCTTGTCGCTTCTACCAGTTTAGTTGATGCGATATAACAATATATTCATCCATATTAATTTCTCAAGGCCCATAAACATCGAAATAAATATTTGTTAACTAAATAATTCTTCAATGACTTTCCTTATCGCTTATCAATTCGAGTGATTGATAAAAACTATTCGAATCTTGCGTTTTAGTTTGTTATTATTAAATTATTTTAAGTTTTAAATATTATTCGTATTCCTAATGTGATGAGACGTTAGGTTAGTGATTCTTGCGTGTGTCGTGTGGGCCAGTTTAATTGTTGTTTGTTTTTACAAAAATTATGTTGGATCATATACCAGATGAGTGAGTTGAGAGAGATTATCAAGATTAGTGGCAATAGTTGGTTAATAGTTAGGTGCCTTTTTGCACCTAACTGTTAACTAACTAATTAACTTTTTTAGTTTTTAATAAATATTTTGTGTTAAAATATTATAAAGTGTTCTTAAGGCGTAAGAATATGATTTCTTAGGTCTTTTATGAAGAAAACTTCGTATAAACAGGGTGTCCCACTTTTAATTTAACACTTGCTGGGGGTGGGGGGTATTACTTGTATTATAGTTATTATTAAAGATAGATAATAGATTATTAACATTGTTAATGATAAATTTAAAAGTGCCCGTTCCCAACCATTTTTAGAAAGATATTAGAAGATTATTGTAGCGGCCTTCAGATCAACAACCACAATAAGTGGTAGTTGCTTTGAAACTTTTACGAGATAATATTTATAAATATTCTTTTGTAGTAGAGAAAAGGTCATAGACCAGCAAAATGATCCAACAGGTCCATTTTCCGACATATTTGAATTGTGGCGGAATCCTCCCGAGGAAGAGGACACTGTGATTATACCGGGTGTGGCGGAATTGGTGACAGAGCGCACATTACCGAATCTTTTAAATGATCTCTTGTATGCCGAAATTCGGACTAGTGATATGACAAACTTAGGAAATATTTTGTTAGGTAAGAGATATGAAGAGAATCGTCCTTTTTTTCTCAAAGGAACCTTGATTAAAGACACTAACTCGCGATTTCAAAATTATTTCTCTGTTTTTGCTCGGTAACATGTCTCGCTCAATGCGAGCAACGTCAAGCCTTAACAAAATTACTATCTATACACCATGGTACAATAAAAACAAGGTACGATATCGCGCAGGAAGAAGCGTGGCCAAGTGACGTCATTATGTGCACGGTTCTGGGGTTCCTGTATGATTTTAACGGAAGTTTTGAAAGTTTGTAAAGGTATTGGTGTATTTATTAAAATAGATATCCTAATATTCATAATATGAGGTGCGCTGTGTTCGGTTGTGGGCGTGGTTAACCAGAAGATCATTTTTGGTATATAAGGTTTTTCTCCTTTCCTAGAGTTTAAAATAGATATATGTTTTATGAACTTTCATTTCAAAATTGATCCCACTTTACCTACTTTCAAATGCATAAAACCTTCTACTACTAAGAGCATTAAAAATGATAACAACAACGTGAATCTCCATATGCAATTTAAAAATAACTCACACTATGACGTCACTGCGCATGCCAAACGAAATCGGAACGGTTAGATATCATACCTTCTTGCTAACACACATTGCTCATGACTCTCAATCCTTTTCTAGCCTGTCAGGCACCGGAATATTTTTTAATTTAATTGTTACAAATTAAACGGCTCTAACTGTTAATTTTTGATTCAAAACGTATTCCTTCTTTTTAGGGTATCCGACAGATGCTGATCCGATGCACGACGATTCCAACATAGGACGATTGTCATTGGCACACGAAAGACTCACTTATATGCCAAAATTAATCTGTGATGAATTCGGCCCCTTCGTTAAGATTTTAGATATATGCGAAAACAATATAAAGTAAGTCTCTGCAGTTTTGATAAATAGGGTGAATTTTAATTTCTGCTGCGGACCTGATGAGTTTATAATATATTTACATGTATACAGGTTGTCGGGGTGAACGTACCAAACTACAGGAGAGTATGTGAACCAAAAGAACGTTTTTGTTCTTATCCATATTTTCATTTGAGGCGTTGGCGGGAAAAACGATGAATGTGTTGTAACGAAAGAACTGAGATATTTGATTTTTAAAGTTTGAAGCACTGTAATGTTAAGAAGATAACTTCAACACCTGTTTTATGTTAAAATTATAAAAGACCTATGTTTTCAGAATGAGAAATCAATGTTTTATTCTATTTAAATTTTTTTTTGCGTTGGTTTTTTTTACTTTTTTTAAAGTAACTCAATAAGATTGCGGGAAAAACGATGAGGAGGCTATTTAAACAATACTAAAAGCCTGAAATTTCTTTAATAGTAATAAAATTTAGATCTTAAAAAACCTGAACAAACAATAATAAAACATCGTTCGTTGTGATATTAGGGACTGGCATATTTTTTTGAAAATCAAAAGCTACAGCTTCAAAATTTAAGTTTTTTCTTGCTTTGTCCCCACTTTCCTTCTTTCTGTCGTAAAAAACTTGAGCTTTCTTTTTGTGTACCTTATTTTCTATAATAAGTTTATTACGTTCTTCTATCAAGCTTTCCTGAGAAGAAACAACGGTTTCAGCGGTTTTTTTCTTTAAGATAGCTTCCTTAGAGGTAAATTCATCACATTTACTGCAAGTATCATACCGAGGATAACCGAAAGAGATGTTATACTCAGATATGAAAATTTTTCGATAGGAGTGATACGAAATTGGAAAGTCACTATATTTCTCTAAAAACATTTTATGCAGTTTTTTTTATATCAAGGTTATCTGGCAAGTACACCTTTGCTGATTTTTTTAAAGAATAGTGCGCTTTTCTACCTTTTAAAGATTGTATGTGTTCATGCACTTTTTCTATTGTATTAGTGTTTAAGGCGTGTCGTCGCTGTTTGTGTTTTCCTCTTCCATCGGCGATAACTTTTCCATGTGTGGCTCTCTGGTTTTGAATATGTTGCATCCTTCGGGGTGTAATACCATGTAAACTAATCATAGCCTTATAACAAATTGGTATTTCACAAAGACGACCATCTCTCATCAAGCAAACTTTATAGTTGTAAGAATACGAATGAAAATGAGCTACTTCTTCGTGATTTCTATTACGCCTTCGTTTAACTAACTCTGTAGTTATTAAACCAGATAAGTAAATATTTTGAGCATCATACGTATCAAGGCTATTGAAATCTTTTATTAAACGCATTTTTAGCAGCATCACAAAATCTCCGTGCGATTTTCTTTTTCGAGATTTGTCTGTAATTTCTGGATTTATATTTTCATCCATTTTCTATCCTAATCCCAGCACAATCGTACTATCAGACAAACCACGTGTTAATTGAACCACCAACTACCACGAACTAATTAAATAATCGATTGTGTTTTGTCACGACCGAAAAAGAGTGCACTCTCATCAGTTTTACCGCAAACACACGTCACGGTCATCGTTCTTCCCATAACCGCTTATATTATTTTGCTGTGTATAACCGGGACCTACATTGTTATTAACGCCAGCACTTTTTACAAACAAACTACAGATCATAAGCTACCGATTGCGCTATCTAACTCGATTTAGAAGAAATGTGCACCTTCATCGTTTTTCCCGCCAACGCCTCATTTGTTTCCAAGTAAAGATTGTTTCACGAAAAATGGATATAACTTAATGACTGCAGTAAAGTACCTGGGGCCATCCCATTATTTATGACCGTTTATTATTATTATTATGTGGAAAGGACCGGATTGTAATAATTATAATTAAATATAGGCACATCAGGTAGGTTAGGTTGCTTAATTTATATTTAAATATCTTTTTGTGGTAAAATTTGTTAGTTTTTGAGGAATGGTTCAAGAATTGTCTTTTACCAAACATTCCTCAGAATAGCGTGATAGTAATGGACAATGCGAGCTATCACAGTCGCCAATTACATAAAGCTCCAAGCTCAAATAATACAAGATTGGAGATTCAGAACTACATGGCGGCGAATGATATATATGTTGAAGAAAGTTATAAAAAAGTGATCTTTTAGAAGTTTTTGAAGACATTTTGTATAAAAAAAGTATATGTTTGTGACACATTGGCAGAAGAAATTGGACATACAGTGCTACGGCTCCCACCCTATTATTGCATTTTTAACCCCATAGAGCATATATGGCACCAGTTAAAATCACTGGTTAGGTCTGGAAATATTTCTCCGACTTTAAGTTCTAGTGTTGTAGAATTAATACGAAAATGCTTTAATGATATTCCCCCAGGTAGTTCTAAAAATTCAGTCCATCACGTAATAACTGTAGAAAATTCGTATATTAGTCTGGATCGTATAATATTAATCCAATTATAATTAATTTCGATGAGGATAGCGATAGCGAAACAGAACTATCTATAGAATGATATTATAAATGTAAATAAATATGACTAGTAATATTTAAAAAAAATGTTATTTCATTTGATTACATTAATATAATCATATCATTACTTGTTTTCCTTAGTCCGTCCTTTCATATTTCACTTGTTTATTGCCAAGCTCTTGTCGACACAATGGGACCGACCCAGGAAATCATTAAGTCGTATCCAAATTTTGTGAAACGTACTGTAATTACATTTTTTATCATGTAGTGTCATTGTCCATAGTTATTTAATTGGCCTTTTTAGTTTGGAGAATCGCGAGAGAGTACTACTTCTTTTATAAAATGAATTACAAGGACTCTACTCAAAGGTATTGTAAAATACAGATCCCATAATCCATTCATAAAACTCTTGGAAAGTAAAGCTGTGATCGTGTGAAATGCTATTGAATATCAGTAACGGGTTTGTTCGGAAGAGAGAACTACATGCTTGTTGGCTGAATGGCAACAATGTTGAATTCTGGTTATATCAGATGGTTAAATATTAAAACATAACCATACGTACCGATGAGAAGATAAATCCTTATTTAAATGATCCACTCTTTTACAAACTACACCATGAATGCAGCACCATGATTGTTTATAATAAAAGCGATTTTTCACCAATAATCACAAAGAAACACACAAATCAACCAAAATATATAAACAATCCGTCAGATCACAGCGCCAACGTTGTAATGTTTACGAGATTAGTAGTCATATTTTGGCTCCTGGATCGTAGCGCAGTAGTAAAATAGAAATACATGTTGCCAGAGTGCAGTTGGATTAGTTCAAGAGTCGTTTGATACTTTTAAGTATAATAATATTTTTTTAAAGAATCTCTCATCGCCTTTTCACAGTTTATAGTAAAATTATTGGGAAATAAATTTTATTTTAAAAGCAATTGCGGATTAACCTTAAACCAGTTGTATTTCTCAAATTAACAAATTTTTAATTGGGATTTTCAAGATACCTTTGCGATAAATTTGTCAATCTGGCTATGCTGCAATAATGACCGAAAGAGGTGGGAAAGACTGTTTGTATTTGATGCGTAGCCCAGAAATGTACAATTTTCTATCTGTAGTTTGTAATATCGTTGACTCTACTAGAGGATGTTCCATGTAAACATCAAAATGCAACCCTGTTATCAGCACATTGAAGCTCCTGCACATTTCGCTAAACTGGTCAAGGCAACATTTGGACGAAAGCTTTTCAGGGCTTTGGATTGGTCGCCGAGGTCCTATTAGTTGGCCTCCGAGATCTCCAGACCTCTCACCGCTAGACTTTTTTTTAGAGAGAAACAGGCGACCTTCGTAGAAGAAGCAGAAAATATTTTGAGTTCAATGGCGATATTTGTGAACATTTATTACAATAACGTTATGAAAAAAAAAATGTTAATGCGTGAAATTTTGTTTTTTTGTAATTATAACTTGAAAACATATCAAAAATACAGTACACTCCTGTATAAATATTTACGAATTTCTATCTTTTAGAAATCTGGACTTTTTAGAACATTTCACAGAACTGACGACGCTAATCGCCGATAAGAATCCCTTAAACGTTACAGACACCAACATTCCCTGGATGCCCAAATTGGAACTGCTGTACCTTAACCAGTGCAAAATTAACGACGTCTATTGGGTCGAGACGTTGCGATACAACTGTCCAAATTTAAAGTATCTCTCGCTGATGGGGAACCCGGTGGCACCGTCGTTCTTAAATGGAGGAAATATTTACGAATATTTACGATACAGGTAAAATTAGGTATCGATAAAAATGTAACTACCTTGAGAAAAATATTTAAAATATTTTCTGAACATTTTGGTTAAGCTCACAGTCACGACCAACTTCTGAGGAAAAAATTGAATTGATGTAGCTTCCAATGACAATTCACTAGCTACAACCATTTTAGCGTTTATGATATACAGTATGTCCACGGATGGGGTTTACAAGAGAACAAATGGACTAAAAATTGGAAGATGAAAAAAAGTCACTCTTAATAAACGCTTTTGCTTGTCTAGAAAATACGATTTTTTTATACAGGGTGGGCAGCAAAAATGTTATTTTGCTTAAGAGTAAACATACTTTTATTTTGAAAGATAGGAAAAAAGTCACTCTAAATAAACGTTTTTACTTGAATAATGAATAGGTGATCCTTGTTGTCAATGTCTTTATTTAATGAAGTAATTATAATAATACGAAGATTTTTATTAACATGAAAAGAATACGATAACGATTTCATAATTCAAAAACTCCACCTCCATACTCGACACATTTTTCTAATTGCTTTCTCAAATAAGTGAAAGAATTTCCGATTTCTTCCTGAGATATCGATTGGACAGCCTGGATAATTCTGCCCTTCAGCCCTTCAATATCATTTGGTATTGCGGTTGCAAAAACAATTTGTTTTAAACGGCCCCATAAAAACATATCGGCAAAGGTTAAGTCGGGATTTCTTGGGGGCCACAAAACTTGGCCATTCCTGCCAATCCACCTTGGACCAAATCTGCGGTCAAGCCATTCTGTAACCTCACGAGCGAAATGGGCTGGACAACCATCTTGCTGAAAATACATATTTTGTCGAAAATTTAATGGTAGATTTTCGAGTACATCATTGAAAAATGTATCCAGCATTTCTAAATATGAGAATCTATTGCACGTGTTATCAAAAAAGTATGGCCCTATAATGCCATGGATGGATATCGCACCCCACACGTTCACTTTTGTGAAATATTGTCTTCTTGTCATAATTCTGAATTCGTGATTTTCTAAAGACCAGTACCTAACGTGCTGGGTTGCAACGGTTCCATTTGTTGAAAATGTACTTTCATTAGAAAACATGATACATTTATAAAAATCAACATTTCCACTTAAAATTTTGTCTCATATCCACAGGCAAAAATCAAGTCGTTTCGCGTCGTCTCCCTCTTCCAATCTTTGATTAAAGTGCGGTTTATACGGATACAATTTATTTGCTTTAAGTTAATAGTATTTTGGAGGTAAAACGATTGCCCAATTATTTTTTTACCGCAGGTTTTATGTAATTGCATCCATTCCTAGCCTTATCCACCTGGACGATAAAAGAATAACAAACGAAGAAAGGGAACAGGCAAAGTTTATGTATCCGACGCCTTTCATCCAGCATCTTTTCAGGACAACGAAGGCTCGACTTCCTCATTATTTGAGAAGATTCACTGGTAGGATGAATGAATATTTTTCACTGTCACAAAATAGTTGTAATAGTTCTTATAAGCAGGAGAAGAACGTTGTTATTTAACAGAGTAATATTTTATAATGTATTTAATTTAGGTTTTTGTGATTTTAAGTTGGTAGGATTACTAATTTTATTTATTATTTTTTTTTAATACGTAAGCGAAATTATTTTTTTAAAATAAGAAAGAACAAACCCGTCTGGCCCAAAGATTGAATTGCTTTACTTATTGTTGAAATACCTTGTATAAAAATAATTATTAACTTTGTTCAGCTTTTACCCTAGACAATTATAAAACTGACGTGAAGCGACGAGATTATTGTCAAAATAAATTATAACAAAACAACAATAAAATAAAGAACGATTCATAAAAACAGTTAAACTTTACATTTTATTGCTGGTGTGAATGATCTAATTTAATTTCTTTTCAGGACAATTTTTAAAATACATCTTGTGCACAAAGTAAGTGATTCTTTCAAAACATATATTATGTTATCCGAATATAATGCTTAAAATTTGCAGGAAACCAAAGAAATCGATTGGTAGCCAAAACCGACTCACCAGTATCATTGAAGAATTTGAGGATAGTTACAGCTTTCTTTTATACTTGTTGTAAAATATTAAGTATAGAAGAAGTCAGTTTATTGTATTTTTTTGAGAAAGTTGCTCTTAAATATTGAATTACAACTATATTTAAAAAACGAACTCATGCTATAGCAAATATAGCTTCTCCTTTTGTAGTTTTAATTTATTTTGGTAGGTTCAGACCCCACGGCCGGTAAATCGATTCACACTATGTGGATTTTAATGGTATAAGTCATGGCGTTACTGTCCAGTGTCAAGAAGAAAAATAGGGGGGGGGGGGGGTATGTACCATCCGCTACGCTAACCAGGCCAGATGAGATCGGATATCTCGTGGGTTACGGTAAACACTCCCCAATTGGTAGGTCATAGCGTAACGCTCTTGGGAGGAGCAGCGTATGGTCGAGAATCGATTTTTGCTCCGGCTTGTCCGAGACCAAGGATTGATAGCCCTTGGGAGCAGAGTAACCAGTGGCCGTTCTTCCACAGGAGCACATGCGCACGTGTACCCCCAAAACGAATAAAAAAACATTAATTTATATTCATTGAGTATTATTTGTCGTATAAAGTCCGACCCTCCCTAATATTTTATCGTACCGTCAATTATCGTATAAAGTCCGACCCTCGTATCGTACCGTCCACCAAACTGTATATTATAGGTTCTCGATCCGGCAACCGTGCCTCGGTCGAGGTTAATGACGATTATGATGAGACTTGCTCGCATGTGCGATTAAGTAGGCGGGGCATAATGCAGTTTCTCTGTAGTAACAGGTGGCGAGAGACAGCGGGGGATAGCAGGGCTATGGCGATTTAACATGGGAAAGGCGCACAATTTTAGTGTGCGTTGTCTGTTCGTGCATTTAGTTAGAAATTCGAGCGTGTATGTTTTAATATTTTAATATTATATATTTATTAAGTTAAAATGAATAGTTTGACGGTGGACTATTTAAAAAATAACTTTAGCTCTTTGAGTTTGGAACAAAAAATTGAAGTGAAGAATGCGGGAAGATCTAAACCCGCAATTAATTTAACGCAGACCGCAAAGGGTAAATCTAGGGACTTTATTAGAAAGTTTAAAAATTAAATATATGAAAAAAAATTTATACAGAGTAGTCCAAACTTTAATGAGGCTGTTATTGATCAATTTTCTACAATTAAGAATCGAAGAACGGAACGTTTAAGCACTATACACACTAAGAAAACCTTTCTTATTTTCCGAGAGTTGTATTTCCTTGTGTAAAATTTAAAAATAAATAAAAATACGTTTTACCTAACGCATTTTCTTATTACTTCTTTTCTTTCTACATTTAAAACGCCTAGAACGTAATTATTTGGTCGTTACACAAAAATAAAAGTTCCGCTACTGAGAGTAATGCAGAGGATTGTGGTTCGGAGACCACGTTAAGCAGTAGGTCTCCTCGGGAGTGACCCTATCAGAAGAACGAAAAGGAAAAAAATTGAAAGAAAACATTTATTTTACATCGCCTTCTCCTATGATTAGTAGAGGTAGAAAGCGCGATAGGCACTCTCTATCCTATGGAGGATAATCATAGTAACTTCAAAGTTAAGATGTAGAATCAAAATTTACTCCAACCTGATCATTTTGATTGTGAGAAACTTATACCTGTAAATGTTATTGATGTCACAATCAAAGCTACTTAGTTAGTTAATTATTGATAAACAATCTTTCAGCAGCTTGATATTAAGCTTACGTATGGTTTATAGATACAATTTGATTTCAAAAGAAGAAAAAACTAGAACAGTTTATAAAATAAACTTAAAAATTTATTTTTGTCAGGCGATTAACCAAAATTTCTTTTCCTTGAAAATTTTGTAAAATATATAGGGTAATCAATAAACTCTATCTTATTAAAAGGTATATAGTGTTCGAAAACAATAATTTCATTGAAGCCTTTCCTTAAAAATGGCGCCGGTAAGTACAGGGTTTGCTGAGGCCCAATTTTTGAATATCGCCCCAAAACAAAATCGTTTATTATAACAATGCCCTTGCACCAATTGCGCATGTCTACGAAGGTATCTTGAGGATCCTCTATGTACAGGGTGGCTTTAAATAAAGCTGGTCCTTTAGTATAGTATCGGTCCATATCGTGCCAGCCTAAAATAATAAAATTAAATGCGCATATACCCAAGGGCGTCGTTAGAAGGTTCTGTAGGGGGGGGGGGGGAATGATAAAATGAGTAATTTTATAAACTTAATAACCAGGACACCAGCGGTAGTGACAAGGGGAAAAAGCTGGCTGCGAACGAAAGCGCCACAGGCGAAATTATTTATGAACCCGCCCCACGAGCAAACCCAAAATACACATTTAAATTTAGTCTATAATTTCTAGTAAATTCTAGCAAAACCGAGCGGTAAGGTCAGTAAGGTGTTCTCATTATACTCAATTTAAAAAGTGCGACATTTTTACTTAAGCTACAATAGACGAACAAAAATAATTCTTTTTCAAGAACAGTTTTTCTTTTTCTGAGAATTTTTCAGTATTTTTAAAATGAACCCGATTTTACGAGCTATATACAAAAAAATGTCCGAAAATCTAGATTTAATTTAAATAATAACGGTGCCAAAAATGTCTTTATAAATATGTTTATACAGTGTGTCTACTTAAGTTGGAATCATATGGAAAACTTTTTTATTATTGGTTTTATGAAAAAAAGCTATTCTTCATAAAAAGTTCTGCATAGTCTAAAACTTAAAATGCAACCTTCAGTTATCAAAATTTCGCAGTCATATACGAGGTATATCAGAAATTACGAATTTTGTTCAAGAGTAAAGTACCTTTATTTTTGACAATACAGAAGAATGTTATGAAGAAAAGTTATTTTGAATTAAAATTTATATTCAAATATGCAATTACAGTTATTTATTTAGCTTGAAAATTTCGGTTTTGTGATTATTTACTAATCATTCCGTATTAATTATTAAAACAATTTCTATTTTTTCTTCACAACTTAGTAAAGCTGCCATTTCTAATGTATTTTATAAATACCAACGCACTATGACATTCCGTGTCAAATATTTATTGTCAGTGTATCCTAGATTAAGTTAAATTGTATCAAGCCAGAATAATTAATACGGAATGATTGATAAATAACCACAAAACCTAAATTTTGATGCTAAATAACTGTAATTGCATATTTGAATATAACTTTTAATTCAAAATAACTTTTCTTCATAATATTCTTATGTATTGTCAAAAATAAAGGTACTTGAGCACTTGAGCAAAATTCGTAATTTCTGATATACCTCGTATATGACTGGGAAATTTTGATAACTGAAGGTTCCATTTTGAGTCTTAGACCATGTAGAACTTTTTATGCAGAATAACTTTTTTTCATAAAACCAATAATAAAAAAGTTTTCCATATGGTTCCAACTTCAGTAGATACCTGTATAGCAGCTTCGGATCCGCTATATTAGACTTTTTCTTCATTTGGCTTAGCTTCGATTAAGAGAAATATTTTTGATGCAACAATATCCGACTATGCACCGCCTCGAATGTCAAATTTACTTTAGACTTTAAAAATGCGTACCAAATTTGAGAAAAAATAGAATAGAACTTTTCCGGTAACGAAATAAAAGATTATTGATGTATAATTTTGACATTGGGCGACAACTACGCATGCTAAAAAGCCCGCTATACTTAGGACGAATCAAATCAAATTTAAGAAAAAATAGAAAAAGCATACGAACTACCACCTACCTTTTCCGCGAAAGAACTAAAAGTTTTTTGATGTGTTATTAAGTTATCAAATTCCAGAAGGGGGGGGGGGGTCACTGCTCCTTATAAACGACACCCATACATATACATACCAAGTTCTTTATAATAGAATAATATTAACCTGTCAAACTTTTTATCCATGCTGATTTAAACTCTAATGGTATAATATCCCAAGAGGATATTTGTTTTTTATTAAGAAATACGTCTCCATTCCAAAGTCCTTTATATTGGTAATATTGATCTAAATGTCCAAAACCATTCCGCCCCCAGTTCTCTACAAGTATGTCCAGTGTTGCCCGGGAGTATCCTCGAAAACCTAAAATCGTACGATTTTTAAATATAAACAAGAACCGCCGTCTGCCTATTCAATTTTTGTGATATGCAGGGTCACACATCTTTTTTTATTTATTTATTTATTTCTGCATTTGTTCTGTTCTAACTTATAGACAAATAATTAAACTATAGAGTACAATTCAAGATAACCTTAATGAAAAATGCCTAGCTAATCAAATAGCTGTATGCGTCATAATGTTCTTATACAGGTTTATATATAACAACAACTATCAATATATTTCCGTTAATAATAATGTACAAAATTTTAATCCCTTCCCCATTTGTAGATTGAATAGCTTCATCCATTTTAGTTCCAATATTTATATGGATCATTACAATAATTTGCTATTTCAAAAGTGTCATGAAATTTTCACCCAAGTTATCCTTTATGTTATTATATTCCTTTCTTCACCCTTCTCATACGTCGCATCCTTGATTATTTGGTAGAGTTTATATTATTCTTATTGTTTTCAACTTGAGATTTATAATAATTATTCTTTTGCCTGTGAATCAACTTGCTCAGAAAATTACGATATTCTTTATGCTTTTTTTCAAAATGCGCATGGTTGGTGGTTCAGCTACAGAAACAAATAACGTCTTAATAGTAATATTTTCTACTTAACGGTATTCACTAACAACACCGGGAGTATCGAGCTTAGAACCTTATATTTTACAAGACAAGTTATTACTATAATAAGAGGCAACACTTATTGTTCTTATTTTAAAACATAATTTACCCAGTCCTAACTTAGAATCCTTTTGTTTCCAAAATCCAAAACCATCCAGATCACGTACATTGTCCAGAGGTTTTGACATAAGGTCACCATTAACTGAAACCGTAGCCGAGTCACATATTCTCCCACCAATGGTTAATATTGAATTGATGGGTATATCTGGAACCAATGAAGATTACTAGTAAAAAGTGATCAATTGGCGATGTTAAGACTTTGCACCAGTAAAATGGAGTTTATGTGTATACAAGAAATGAAACCAAAACCAATAGCGACTTCGGGAATAATCAATCAAAAGCTACATTTTTTGGTTTAAACTCACCAAGATATCTTTTTCTATAAACGATGTAGCCATAGCTCTGTCCCGACGAATTGTTAATAGGTAAGAATTCCATGGGGATCACGTTCTCCCCATAAAATCTGGAAGTATTAAACATGGTAAACTATAATTGCTATTTTAATATTTTGAGCTGCTCATGGCCTCAATCAATCTTACCTAAAATTTATTTGATCCAGAACTTCACTTAATATCAGTTGACTTTTAATCTCCACTGAATCGTAAGCAGTCTTGCGAGTGATACTCGGTGGTCGAGGTAGCCTTGTAGGGACAGGGTTATATCTTGCCAATAATTGTTTTATCATGACATATTTTATAGTGTAATCTCCACTTTCCGATAAAGGGGCGTCATAATCATAGGATGTTATGTCTGGTTGAAACCTTTAAAATAATACAGAATGGAATGTATTTCACATATAATCGAGTTTTTTACGATCGTTATAAAAACTATATTTTTTAATGTAAATGAATGCATAAAATATAATTTAGCGTTAAGAATTTTTTCATTTCTCTCTGAACGCTTAAAACATCAAGTTGCCTTGAAACAGCCTCCGCGTCGTTCATTGGCTGGGCGCCGCATTGATATTATTACCTTCCAAATGTCAATAATTTTGGAAAACATGAAAAATGGAAAGAAATAATTTCGACTTCGAAGAAGAAAACTTATTTCAATACACTCCAGATAATTAATAAAGATAATGAAGGAACGAAAAATTTATTGCCTGGGAAATCGAAAGAAGCTTACAATGTTAAATTGCATTGGACTAGAAGCAAGTGAATGGTTCCAAAGAACGGGTATTGTTACGAACGTATTTTCGAGAAAGGCAATACATTTTTAAATCTTGGGTTCTCGGGATTGCGGAACTCGCCTTCGGCTCGTGCGGCCAGATTTCCAGTTCGTCACCAAAAGTAATACTTTATGCATTTTTTAAATATATAACTATTTTAGTTTCCTAAAATTTATTTATTTGCCCCGAGTCCGTAGTGCATCTTTTGCCCTGTATCTTCGTTAGGAGGGACATTATAAGAATAATTACTATATGAACTGCTATAGTATAATTTTGACCTATATCCTGTATATTTTTAATTAAACTATACAGGCTGTTTTGGAAATGACGTATTATATTTAAATGGGTGACTCCTTGGGTGTCCTAGAGAAGCGCTACATATTTTATTTTTTTTAAATCGACCGTTTTAAACGTGCGGTAATAAACACTCTTACTCACAGGTCAGTCCGCGCTACTGTACAACATTTCATCAAGAGCCAATAGCAATGTTGCTAAACTTAATGTAAAACTGAAATTCCTTATAAAATTATAAAAATAAATTATTTTCTACCTACTTGTATTTACCTTATACCTAAAGAGCCAGGAAATCCAGGCACAAACACAATCAGTTTTTCTTCTTTTTCATGGTACACTCCTGGAAACACTTTATGTACACACAGTAATAGAACAGAACAGAACCGATAGCTTTTGAAAATACAATAATACAGATTATACTACAGATTATTAAATTTTATTACACACGACGAAATTTGACGTACAGAAGAAACGCGTAAAATAAAAACAATATTCAAAGATTATTTATGGACGGGCAAGATACACGCGTAAACCAAAAAAACAGAGCGGATTGCTGAGAGTGTGTTGGTGATCGACGAGACACGACGTATCCGGCCGCTGGTTGGTCTTCAACTAACAGACGCAAGCATGCGGCGCTATATGAAACTACTTCGCTCAGCCGATGTAAGGCGTCAAGAGGTCTAATGACGTACGTGGCTATTGCTATTCCATATTTTTTTCGGGTTGTTTAAAACATAGTCCGTCGTAAATGTTCTTCAATTAATTGTACAAGAAGGTATTACAGAATGGAAAAGTGTTTAAATTATTTTATTTTGTCTAAAGAGGTTAAGGTGTACATATGACAACACCGGCCAGAATTCCTTGATTGCTTACATGTATCGCAGTGCCACACAGGTGTTTTTCTGGATTGACGTTACGTCACTTTTAAGGCTGAATGAATTGAAAGCGCCATTTGTGGGTATTTTTCTTCAATTTGTCTTTATCTCAGGAATTGCCGGTTTAAATATAATACGTCATTTCCATAACACCCTGTAGTTTTAAGCGCGCACCTACCCTGAATTATCAGTCTTATCATTAGCCAAATTAGCACCATTTAAAAATCCAAAATTGGTACCTCCATGAAACATATACATATTTACCGATGCTGGATACCTCAGGATCCTATCCAAAACATCATAAAATTCAAAATTATTTCTTTGATGGTGAATTTCTGACCAATGGTCGAACCAACCGGTCCAAAACTCCATAGCCATAATCGGTCGATTGGGCTGTAATAATTTCAAAGCGAGGAACTCCACTTCGGGGTTATTTGCGAAGTTTGCGGTTTGTAAAAATATACCTGGTATAGTTCCTATACTACCATGGGCAGTTGGACTATCACTTGTGACCAGCAGTTCCGCGATCTCGTTGTTTATGTATAGCTGACGTAGTTGCCTTAAAAAACAGTAAAATGATTGTCAAATATACAGGGTGTTATGGAAATGACGTATTATATTTAAACCGGCAAATACTAAGATGAAAATAAATTGAAGAAAAATAACCATAAATGGCGCTTTGAAGTTATTCATATGGAACGATTACACGGGAACGTTGCTTTAATTAATATTGGTCCTTTTTTTCCTCGCTTAAATGTATTAAACTAACTAAACTAAAAACTAATTAAAAATAAATACGATTCCTTCAATTTAAAAATGACACACACGACGAACGAACTGGAGGAAACCTTCAAACTACTTGAAACAGCGCTCTTCCAAGCTTTAAATTATTGTACTGGCCGGATCGGCAAAATTGTACTAAATTTTATGGAAATGTACCATCACGGCGCCTAAAAAAAGGACGATACTTCACTGGACATTTAAAAAAACTTAGAGTTTTAAGAAAAAAAAAGGTCGTTACCTTCATCAAGAAAGTGAACTTAAAAAAAGGTAGTTACCTTCACCAAGAAAGTGAACTTTGAACTGAACTTGCACTAAAAAAAAATAATTGATTTCACAAATCGATGGGAAATCGGACGCCATTTTTCCATCGAATTTAAAAAGCGATTTGTGATTTGACAGCGATTTATGTCAGTTTTGTTTGTCAGGATTGAGGAGTTAAATTTTTTAAAAATTACGAAAGAGGTGAATTAAAATTATAAATACGATCTCCGTTAGTGAAATAAAATAATCCATTTCGCACAGAATAAAATGTAAAATTTGATGAAAATATTGCCGCTGAATGCAGCCAATACTTTGTACCGAATTCGGTACAAAAGTTAAAATGAAGACACATACTCGGTTTCCAAGAGCTGACGTAGTTCGTGTTCCTATACGTCGCCGCACGCTTGCGGACTTGTCAGTGTAAGATCGAGAGCGTGGCGAAACAGTTGATTTCGTCGATAAAACCGCAACAATTCGCTGGGTTTTGCAAGTGTTACATTTTAGTGTTTTTATTTAAAGTCAAATTTCGTCGCGTCGCGTGTAATAAAATCTAATAATCAGATTATGTATTATTATTGTGTTTTCAAAAAACTAACTATCGGTTCTGTTTCACTATTATTGTGTTCTGTCTTGCTGTCAAAATCTCATCTTCGAGCATAAAGTGTTTACAGGAGTGTTCCCATGAAAAAGAAAAAAATTACTGATTATGTATGTGCCTGGATGTCCCGCTCTTTAGTTATAAGATAAATACAAGTAAGTAATTCATTTTTATAATGTATATGCAATTTCAGTTTTACATTAAGTTTGGCAATATTGCCATTGGGTCTGGGTGAAATATTGTACAGTAGCGCGGACTGACCTGTGAGTAAGAGTGTTTGTTACCCCACTTTTAAAAAAAATATATGTAGCGCTTCCCTAGGGCACCCCAGGAGTCACCCATTTAAATATAATACGTGATTTCCATAACATCCTGTAGTTGCGAGAGAGGAAAAGCAATGCTTTCTGCACTCGTTAGAAAAAAGTATTATTACCTAAGATATAATTTATCTGGAGTGAATTTGCCAGTCTGTTCTGTACTTCCATATTCATTTTCTACTTGAAAAGCTATAATTGGTCCCCCTTTGGTAAATTGTAAAGCTGCTAGAATTGGTAACAACAAATTGAAGTATCTAAAAAACAGGTGTTAATATTTTTTGTCGCTAATTTAACTGTAAAGAATTTTACCTCGTAACAAACTTCATGTATGTTGTATCCGACGTTCGAAATCTTATTCCGCCATTTCTCAATAACCAACTGGGAAACCCTCCGAACTCAAATTCGGAACAAATATAGGGCCCAGGCCTTACGATTGCCAAGAGGTCTTCTTCCTGGGCCGTTTGCAAAAATTCTGTTATGTTCAGGAAAGATCGCATATCAGATTCGCCGTCCCCAAAGTCAAAATGACCTTGTTGTGGTTCGTGAAGATTCCAGGGTACATAGGTTTCAACAGCATTCAGTCCTAAGAACAATCATAGGGATTCAAGCACTGGAAGGGCTTACAAGACTTGAAGTATGTGATTTATGTATAAATCCTTATTTATCTCACCTGCTGCTCTCATTTTTCTCAATCTATCTCTCCAATATTGTTTTGGCACTCTAAAATAGTGCATTGCACCACTGTAAATACTAATGTTCCTTCCATTTAACGTAAAATATGATTTAGATGCATCCAAACCAGAATAAACTCCCCCATCTGTATAATATTCGTACAGGCTTGGCAAATTTGAGGTTAAAGCCATTTTTTTTTTGGCTGCAGTTTACTGATAAATCACTATAAAAATTTAAGCCAATATTATTATCAACACAGAACTTAGAAATTAAACAAGACGTTCTAACCGAGAGTATTTTTTTTAAAATAGCAGTTTGATTGTTAATAATGCTGCTGGAGAAAATTGAAATTAATTGTTTATTAGGTCAATGTGAAAGGTCATAAGGGGCAATGCGTTTTTATTTGATTATTGGTAACAGATCCGGATTTAGGGACACACAAAACTTTACTTTGGCGGAAAGGGGTGACTCGGGTACAGTGGAATGGGAAGTTAATTAGTTTTCTCTAGAGCATATACATATACAGGGTGGCCCATCGAAAACGAAACAGAGACATTTACTGGCAGCTCAGTTCTTTTTTGGAAAAACGCTCAGACCCGTCGATTTTGTTTTCGAGGGGGACACAAAATCGGAACAAAATCACGTCAACAAGTGCAGCCCCCTGGGCGGGGGTGGCACCACCCCTAAAATCTTAAATGGAAAGGGGGGTCGAGTGATACCTTATTTTAAAGGTCTTTCAATTCCCTTTATACTGATCTAAAATTCATAATACTTCAGTTCAGTAGTTTTGGAGATTTATTGATTTTAAACTTAAATAAAACTTTAATACATCATTAGTGGAAATCAATACATTTGGTAGCAAAGTACTTTAAAAATTAAGAATGAACTGACCCGTCAGCCAAGTAAATGTTGGAAATGACCACCATGACTCTCCATGCAGTAATAAAGATTTTGCTCAAAACGTTGCCGCACATTTTGCAATATTTGAGGAGTAATTTGAAGGCACTCATTCACAATTCTTTGTCGCAAATCTTCTAACGATGTTTGTTGAGTAGAATAGATTTTGCTTTTTAAGTGACCCCACAGAAAGAAATCCAAAGGTGATAAGTCTGGCGATCTTGGGGGCCATTCAATGGCACCTCTTCTACCAATCCATCGACCTGGAAACGTCTGATCTAAATATTGTCGAACACGTAAGGCGTAATGTGGTGGGGCACCATCCTGTTGGAACATCAACCTATTCGCAATGTACCGCCGATCATTCCCATTTTCAATTATGGCTGTTAATGCAGGCAAGAAAAAAGGACGAACTAAATGATCGCCAAAAATACCAGCCCAAACATTTAATTTTTGTGGCTGCTGTGTGTGTACCTCATGATAAACTCTGGGATTAGAATCTGACCAATATCGGCAGTTATGACGGGGTTTACTAGGCCATGTAAGAAAAACTAACATTCGTCGGAAAAGCAAGTGTTGAATAGAAAATGTTCATCGTTTATAATTCGTTCACTCATATCTTCACAAAATTGTAATCGCCGATCAAAATCGTCTTTCATTAAGTTCTTGTACAAGGTGAATTTTATACGGATGAAAACTATGGGCCTTCAGAATCCGTTGGATACTACATCGACTAACACCACACACAGTATCCAATTTGCGGGTACTTAACGTAGGATCTACATAAACTTGCACTAAAACTCCAACTTCTATTGCTTCGTTCCTTATGGGATTTTCAATGTTACGTTTTTTATTGGCGACTGATCCAGTGTCCCGAAATTTAGCTATAAGTTCTAGGATATATTTTCGATGCACGTTACTGTTCTCATGTCGCTCATTAAATATGTGTGCTGTTCTATTAGCGCACTGATTATTTCCGAAAAATATTTCGATAATTTCAATCCTTTCTGCCGTGGAATATACCATGGTTAATTTATGAATAAAGCGGTAAAAGGTATTTTAACAACAAAGTTTGGTCGAATCAATCGCAAACTATGTACAAATTCCTATTTAAAATAAGTACGAGACATTCGCTGCTTATCTTTCTTCAATAAACCACTTTTTTCGCGACAAAAACCGCTCCAATTGCTATTTTGAACACCAAAATGATAAACAAACCATGGGCGTAGTGAAGAAAAGCATTAAATTAATAAGTAAATGCCTTTACTCAAATTTCTTCTGAAAGTAGTACAAACTAATCAGATGTACCTATTAAAGTGTACTGTAAGCTTAAAATCAATAAATCTCCAAAACTACTGAACTGGAGTATTGTGAATTTTACATCATTATAAAGGGAATTGAAAGACCTTGAAAATAAGGTATCACTCGACCCCCTTTCCATTTAAGATTTTAGGGGTGGTGCCACCCCCGTCCAGGGGGCTGCACTTGTTGACGTGATTTTTTTCCAATTTTGTGTCCCCCTCGAAAACAAAATCGACGGGTCTGAACGTTTTTCCAAAAATGAACTGAGCTGCCAGTAAATGTCTCTGTTTCGTTTTCGATGGGCCACCCTGTATAATATTTTGCCTGCAAATATTATTAAACGAGACATAAAAATGAACAGACGAATTAAGAGCTGATCTAATTTAGGATGACAGCAACAAAAATCTATAATACAGGGTGATTGAGTCCAGTGGCGTTCTGGGCGGCACTTTAACGAATATTATTGGGCAAAAAGTAAGCAACTGTCTTCTTTGGAATTTTTATATTTTTCTCGCATTAAGCAACTAAAAATACAACACTTTTGTCTCTTGAATTTTTTTCGTATCTTACTTTGTTTTCGGGGAAAAAAAAATAAAAACCACTTTGATGCATGTCACTTTAGATGCATGGACATTTTCTTTTCTAATCAAGGTTTGGATATTTAAGATATTTACGAAAACCCGATTATAAAAAAACTGTTAACACCCTGTATCATGAAAACGAAGCATTTACGGATTCATGTTTATATGAACTTTTCGTCTTAGAATCACCTAAAGAATCGTCTCTTAAAATTACACACACATACTTAATTAACCCTGTATATATAATGATCCTTTTTTTTATGATGAAACAGAAGCACTATAGGAAAAATCCTTTAGGGGACTCTAGGAGTGGTGCGCGTGCGCAAAGAGCGATTCACGTTGGTTTTGAATCGTTGGAGGTTATATTCGTTGGGAAAAACGACCTCGGGAAGGTTAAAGTTTAGTTAAAGATAAGGATGAAGTCCTCCAGATGAAAGAATTCTCAATTAATGAAGTTCGAGGAGTACTAAGCTTAACCACATATGGATGAGCGGCAGTGGTTCGTCGTGTATTTCTGCTATTCGCCGCTTTGGGCGGAATTAAGAGGGCAAGGTCAGCTGAGCACTTTCCACGAAAATATCTGTAAAAGGGAGTCAAATCCCCAACCTGTATTCGATGCTCTTGGCTGTCGAGGTTCTTTGTCAGCTTGTGGTCTCCAATCAGCCGAATGTCCCTCCTTTCGATGGAATCCAGTAGCCGAAGTGTATGTTTGGGTGCAGAGCTCCAGACATGAGAACAGTACTCTAGTGATGATCGAAACTTTGCTTTGTATAGTGTCAAAAGTTGTTGAGGAGTGTACAACTTTCTGGTTCGGAAGAGTACACCAAGTTTCTGAGAAGCTATCTTGGCGATTGCCACAATGTGGTTATGCCAAGACATATTTCCACCTAGATTGACGCCCAGCAAATTAATAGATGAAGCCAGTGGGAATGCGTGTCTGTCCATGACTGTTCTGTAATGTTTACCTTTTTAGAGAAAACTGCTGCCTGGGGTTTTCAGCGTTAAATTCGACTTGGTTACTGTCACCCCAAGCCAAAATTTCTTCCAGGTCTTTGTTGAGGCGTGATATTTCATGCTGTCTGCGAAGATATGCGTCGGCAGCCGATGCTTGTGCATTCAAAGAGAAAGATGAGATAAGTGTGCTATCGTCAGCAAAACTCAATATTGGATTTTTCGTTTCCACTAGAAGGTCGTTAATGTAGAGTAAGAAGAGAGTGGGAGATAATATGGACCCTTGACGGACACCGGCATTGATGGTGAAGGTGTCTGAGAGAAATCCGTCAATCGCCACTTGCAGAGAGCGGTCCTTAAGAAAGCTAGACAACCATGCACAGAATCGACTGGGCATACCATAGGATCGCAGTTTACTTAGAAGTCCCTCATGCCAAACACGATCAAAGGCTTTAGAAATATCCAGTGCAATAGCCCGAGACTCCCCATGATGTTCGATTGCGTTGCTCCAAAGATAGGTGACATAGGCTAGAAGATCTACAGTTGATCTGGACTTCCGAAAACCATATTGATGATCGCTGATAATGTTGAAGCCTTCCAGGTACTTTAGAAGTTGTTGGTTAATAGCTTTCTCCATTACTTTTGATATAACTTATATCTATAACTCCTTATCGATAACAAATTTAAAAAAATATAATCTGCTATGCATTAATATTTTTAATGAAACTTATCTCATCTTTCGTGAAGTGCAAATACATTCCTATTAAGAACAACATTTTCATAATAATTAAAACCTGCTATTATTTTTAGTCGCTGGTAACATTCAAAATGAGAGAGACGGTTATTTTTTCATTCGCCTTTCTTACGGTTTTCTCAATTTGTAATGTGGTCACTTCAGCCGACCTACCAACTAACTACGAATATTTTCTCGAAGGCGGGATAAATAGCGGCCTTAGTGCAGACCAATCATATTTCGTGCTTAATGGGCGAAATATAACAATTTTCAGTGGAGCTTTTCATTATTTTCGAGTTCATCCCGCATATTGGCGCGACAGATTGAGGAAAATACGAGCTTCTGGTTTAAACACTGTGGAAACCTATGTGCCTTGGAATTTACATGAACCCTACTCAGGTAAGAATGCAAAACTATATCAGTTGAAGTTCATT
Organism: Barypeithes pellucidus; assembly: GCA_963991005.1. NCBI lineage: Eukaryota > Metazoa > Arthropoda > Insecta > Coleoptera > Curculionidae > Barypeithes > Barypeithes pellucidus. The sequence continues at coordinate 16,611,906 of OZ022565.1, read as the reverse complement.
GGTTTCATGATGTCGATTTCCCCCAATGACTGATGACTGTAATTTTTTAACATTACAATATAATTTAAACGAAAAACATGATTCCCAATGGCATAGGCGTCAACATCCTCCTTAATTTAGCAAAATATGTTTTTATGATCAAATAAACACCACCACTTTGGGAGTGGTGCGTGTGCAAATAAAGCATCCATCCGTTGCAGGTCATATTCATTGGGAATACTAAGCTCAATCGCATTTATGCTTCATCGTCTATTTCTGTCAAATCACCAACCTGTCTTCGATGTCCTAGGCTGTCGAGGTTCTTGGTTGGTCATCGTGGTCTCCGATCAAACGAATAGCTCTCCTTTCGATAGAATTCAGTAGCCGAATAATATGCTTGGATGAAGAGCTCCAGGCATGAGAGTACAGTGAAACCTCTCTTATGGACACCTCTGATAAGCGGACATCTCTATTAAGCGGACATTTTTTCATAGTCCGGAACTAGGTAGATGAAATTCCATGAAAATCGACCTCTCTTGGGCGGGCAGGCTGTTTTCATATAAAGAGTGCGAAAACCCTCCTTTAAACGGACAAAAAAATTTTTAAAAGTATTTGGGAGTATGGTGCAAAAACTCTCTGAAGACAATCCGGCAACCAATCGCGTATGCGTCGCAGCGCGAAAGGACTTCGCTGAATGAAAATATGTGTGGTTCCCCGACAGCAGTCCGCCGTTTATTTGTGAGTTGTAAGGTTAAAATCGTAAACAATGGCACAAAAATGTCGCGTTTAAGTCTGAAAGGGAATATTGATGTTGTGGAAGTTTGTAATTTGATAACAATGATTTGGGCGAGTTCATTAACATTGATAGCAATGTGCTATTAGAAGATGATAGTGACCCCATTCCTACCGATTATATAGTCCAAACTGAAACCACATTACTATCTCACGATTGTGATGAAGAAGTTCAATGCAGTAATCAAATAAATGTCACCAATTATCAACAAGCCAGCAAATATGGTAAAGGAATTATAAGAATATGCAAAGAACAGAGCAATGGAATTGTTATCAGACATTTTCTAGATTGCAAGTATACAACGCAAACACGTCAAACTACGTTATTATATTTTTTTAGTACTACATTCCTACTAAAACTAGTGTATTTTTGTTATGTTATGTTTATTTGTACATACATATACATAGTAATAATTTTGCATTTACATATTACCTAATAACAAATTTCCCATTGGCGGACACCTCTATTAAGCGGACACATTTAGACAGTCCTGTAGGTGTCCGCCTAAGAGAGGTTTCACTGTATTCTAGTGATGGATAAATCTGGAACTTATAGGGTGGAAAAAGTTGTTGAGGTGTTTCTCTCCGAAAAAATACCCCAACATGTGAAGCTACCTTGGCGATTGCCACAACGTGATAAAGCCAGTGGAATATAAATCAATAGAAAAATTAAATTGTTATTTTTTTAGGTGTATATGATTTTGGTAAAGGAGGATCAGACTTCGAAGAATTCTTAGATATAGAAAAATTTATAAAGTTAGCTCAAGAAGAAGATCTTTTTGTTCTGATACGAGGCGGGCCTTACATATGTGCCGAATGGGAATTTGGAGGTAAAAAATATCATCATCGTCACCATTGATTGTTTTTATGGTCATGTTGTTTAGACTAATGCTTGTTTATGTATTGTCATTCTCTATCAAAAAGTAACTTTTAGGTTTACCCAGTTGGCTCCTTGGCATTAAAGATATCAAACTCCGTACAAGCGATTCGGTTTACATTGAATACGTAGCCAGATATTTTGAAAAATTGTTGGCCATTTTGAAGCCCCTTCAGTTTACCGAGGGCGGACCAATCATTGCCTTTCAAGTTGAAAATGAATACGGCAACACCTGGAATAGTGATGAAACTTATCTACGTATGGTTGCTCAGGTAAATTAAAATTGTTTTTAATTTATAATTTATAGACTTAAATTGGTTTTTATATGATTTTTAACATTGTCAAAAAAGTAAAAATATTGACACCTTTTTAGCTGTATATTAACAATGGTGTTACGCAACTGCTATACACCTCAGATCCATTACTAAATGTAGGCGCTCAAGGAGCACTACCCGGACTAATACTGATGACAGCTAACTTCAATGCTGATGCTAAGGAAAATTTGGATAAATTAAATTCATTTCAGACTAATAAACCAACAATGACTATGGAATATTGGTCAGGTAATACTGGGGTGGAGGGGAAGGGGGAGGTCAAAATGGACAACATTCCCGTTATTCAAACAAAATACAATTTTTTATAACTAAATATACAATATTAGCACTACTTACAGACAATGAAACAATTTTGTAACCAATAAATAGATCTCATTAACCGATTCCGATGGCTAAATTCTATACAGGGCGTCCCAGTATATGTGGGCAATCTCCCGGATTCAGATAGAATACTTAAAAATAATAGGAGAAGGTCCTATACATTTTTCTTCCTACGGCCTCCCCTACGGAGATACGGGCCCATAACGGACGTCCCTGGAAATCGTTGTTTTTTAAATAATTTTTTAAGTACTAGGTGTAATTTAATAATTTTTTAGTATAATGGTTACTAGATGAGTCTCCTTAATATTCGCCCTTTTAAGCACATTTGGCTTATTTAGTTTGCCAGGGATGGACTAGACGTAACACATAAATATTCTTATTTAAATCGGTATGTGTGAAAAAATCCATAGCAACAATGAGGGAATTTTATGAACATAAAACAACAACCAATATTGAACAAAAATGTATTTTTTTCGAAAACAGTTCATTTTATCGATATTGATTAAGAATACCTTTTTTTCAGCTTAAGGTTTAGAGTATCCAAAAATATTATCATACAGGGTGTAAAAAAAATGAATTTTTATGTTACGTCTAGTCCGTCCCTTGCAATCTAAATAAGCCAAATGTGTTTAAAGGGCGAATTTTAAGGAGACTCATCTAGTAACCATTATACCAGGGACGTCCGTTATGGGTCCGTATCTCCGTAGGGGAGGCTGTAGGAAAAAAATTATAGGAACTTCTCGTGTTATTTTTAAGTGTTCTATCTGAACCCGGGAGATTGCCCACATATTCTGGGACACCTGTATAGCTAAGTACTTTCATTTAGAAACATAGACAAATTTCTGAACCCCATGAAATACAAAATATAAATGTAATAACATGTCAACTGGAATTGTATTTTGTTTACAAAGAAAAACGTTGTCTGTTTTATAATTTTTGTAATAATTAATCCGGAAATTTGTATAAAACATACATGGATTTGTGATTGTGAGGCGGCTCGTGACAAAATTATCATAAAATTATTTTTAAAATTTTATTTTTCTGTAACGACCAAATATTTATATTCCTCGGTGTTTTAAACGTAGGACGAAAAAAAGCAATAAGAGGATGAGTTAGGTAAAACATATTTTTATTAATTTTTTTAATTTTACACAAGGAAATACAATTTTTGGAAAATAATAAGGTTTTTTTAGTGTACAGTACATAAAGTCCATTCTTCGGTTCTTAATTGTAGAAAATTTATCAATAACAGCCTCATTAAAGTTTGGAATACCCTCTATACATTTTCTTCAATAGATAGCATTGCTAGGGCTGTTAGCCTCAAGGGCGGATCCAGAATTTCGATTGGGAGGGGGGGGGGGTCATACAAGGAAAAGTTACGAAAAGTAATACCCTGACGCGTTAGTCGAACCGGTATATATGGTATTTTTCGTGTTAAATTGATGGTTTGGGTGGGGTCATGACCCCCATGAACCCCCTCCCCCCCTGGATCCTGGGTAGCCTTTCTTCATTCATAGAACTTCGCAAAAATGTTTTTATTCGTTGTAATGTTGAAAAACATCGTTCACCCGTTCGGCCGTGGTCATTGGTATGGTAACAATTATTTGTCAAAGTGTAAAGGTGGCAGCAAATATGCTCTGAAGATTATTTTCTATTCCATTATTCGTCCAGGCAGGCTCCGCAACGCCGCGACCAAGCTACAAACAGAAAAAACAAAAGAAACGGTTAGTTGTGCTGCATCCACAAATCCAGTTATTTTTTTCGTATATTTCATTTTTAAACTTTCTATTAAAGTCCCTAGATTTACCCTTTGTGGCTTGCGTTAAATTAATTTCGGGTTTAGGTTTAGGTCGTCCAGCATTCTTCACTTCAATTCTTTGCTCCAAACTCAAAGAGCTGAAGTTATTTTTTAAATAGTCCACCGTCAAACTATTAATTTTAACTTAATAAATATGTAATAATCAAATATTGAAACATCCCCGCTCAAATTACTACATACAAGCGAGAACAAACAGACAAACGCGCATTCCAAAATTGTGCGACTTTTTCATGTCAAATCGCGATAACCCCGCTATCCCCCGCCACCTGATACTAAAGAGAAACTGCATTATGTCCCGCCTATTTGAGCGCATATGCGAGCATTTCTCGTCAACATAACGACTGGCGCGCCGGCCAGTTCACGCCACGGTGAGAGCCGCCTATATACAATTTGGTTTGACGGTACGATAAAATATTAGGCAGGGTCGGACTTTATACGATAAAATGAATATAAATGAATAGTTTTTTATTCGTTTTGGGGGTGCACGTGCGCACGTGCTCCTGTGGACGAACCGCCACTGTGTGAACTAAAAATTGTCCGTTTTGTTTCCCTTGGAGAAGCTTCCTAGACAATAATAAACTAAACTAATGCGTGACAGCATCCAGTGATACTAATTTTGTAAAAAAATCTCTGTATGTGTGATATTAAATTAGAATATTTTTTTAGGGTGGTTTGATCACGTGACAGAAAATCACACCGCCAATTTGGTGCCAGTAGCGAGATACCAATCCGTGCTGGAAGATATTTTAGCATATCCGTCTTCGATAAATATTTATATGTTCGTCGGCGGGACCAATTGGGGCTTCACCAATGGCGCCGGCGATAACTCATATGGTCTGAATAATTCCGGATTAGCACCTAGTGTTACGAGGCATGTTCCATTTTCTTTCTTTATTAAGCAGCAGCCTATTAATTTGGATACGCGATAATTAATTAGGGTAGTTTAGTTAAGTGTTTATTTATCTACCGAGTAAAGATTGTTTCACGAAAAATGGATATAACTTAATGACTGCCGTAAAAGTACCTGTGGCGATCCCATTATTTATGACCGATTGTTATTATTATGTGGAAAGGACCGGATTGTAATAATTATAATTAAATATAGGCACATCAGGTCGGTTAGGTTGCTTAATTTATATTTAAATATCTTTTTGTGATAAAATTTGTTAGTTTTTGAGGAATGGTTCAAGAATTGTCTTTTACCAAACATTCCTAAGAATAGCGTGATAGTAATGGACAATGAGAGCTATCACAGTCGCCAATTACATAAAGCTCCAAGCTCAAATAATACAAAATTGGAGATTCAGAATATTTTGAAGAAAGTTATAAAAAAAGTGACCTTTTAGAAGTTTTAAAGACATTTTGTATAAAAAAAGTATATATTTGTGACACATTGGCAGAAGAAATTGGATATACGGTGCTACGGCTCCCACCCTATTATTGCATTTTTAACCCCATAGAGCATATGTGGCACCAGTTAAAATCACTGGTTAGGTCTAAAAATATTTCTCCGACTTTAAGTTCTAGTGTTGTAGAATTAATACGAAAATGCTTTAATGATATTCCCCCAGGTAGTTGGAAAAATTCAGTCCGTCACGTAATAGCTGTAGAAAATTCGTATATTAGTCTGGATCGTATAATTAATCCAATTATAATTAATTTTGATGAGAATAGCGATAGCGAAACAGAACTATCTATAGAATGACATTATAAATGTAAATAAATATGACTAGTAATATTTAAGAAAAATGTTATTTCATTTGATTACATTAATATAATCATATCATTACTTGTTTTCCTTAGTCCGTTCCTTCATACTTCACTTGTTTATTGCCAAGCTCTTGTCGACACAATGGGATCGACCCAGGAAATCATTAAGTCGTATCCAATTTTCGTGAAACGTACTGTACCTATATAACAATTTATTTATGTAATATTTTTTCAGCTACGATTATGACGGACCAATAACTGAATCAGGTCAATTGTCAGCCAAATGGAATGTTACAGCCGAGTTAGTTGCGAGATACAATCCTGTCATGACACGCTTACCCGAAGCCACGTTAACGCCAGAAACTACAGTTTTTCCTGATATCAAAGTACGTATTTTTAAAAACACTATTTGATGTTTTTGATTTTCAATATATTTTGTGACACGTGTTTCTTTTTAAACAAACAAGGTATCAAAGTAGCTTATACAACTAACAACAGTTTAGGGAAGTTAATAAAAAATAATAAAGATAAAATTCTGAAAGATCAAAATAGCGGAGTATATAAATTAAATTGCGGCTCTTGTCCTAGTTCATATATATGCCAAACAGGCCGTTCTTTTCGCACTAGAATTAACGACCACCAAGATTCTTTCACCAAAAATAATAAACATTCCACATACGCAGAACATTTAAAATCAGAAAATCATATTTTTAATAACAATTTCAACATATTGCATATAGAACAAAGTAAATGAATGAAGTTAAATTTACTAGAGTCTATGGAGATGGGGAAAATGAAAAATTTCCCTAATTTCCCTAATTTACTTAATGACAAGCTTGATATATTATGTTCTTCGCCTTTGTTAAATTTAAGGTGTTAGTTAATGTGTTTATTTCTTCTACCTTCATTAAATAATAAACTCTTATATTATTAAATAATTATCCCATATTATTGTGGGTCCTATTTTTACGAGACATATATATTAAGTTATCATTCTTTATAAAGTACGTTGCACGAAAATTGGATACGATTTAATGATTTCCTGGGTCGGTCCCATTGTGTCGATAAGAGCTTGGCAATAAATAAGTGAAGTATGAAGGGACGGACTAAGGAAAACAAGTAATGATATGATTATATTAATGTAATCAAATGAAATAACATTTTTTTAAAATATTACTAGTCATATTTATTTACATTTATAATGTTATTCTATAGATAGTTCTGTTTCGCTATCGCTATCCTCATCAAAATTAATTATAATTGGATTAATTATACGATCCAGACTAATATACGAATTTTCTACAGTTATTACGTGACGAACTGAATTTTTCCAACTACCTGGGGGAATATCATTAAAGCATTTTCGTATTAATTCTACAACACTAGAACTTAAAGTCGGAGAAATATTTTCAGACCTAACCAGTGATTTTAACTGGTGCCATATATGCTCTATGGGGTTAAAAATGCAATAATAGGGTGGGAGCCGTAGCACTGTATGTCCAATTTCTTCTGCCAATGTGTCACAAACATATACTTTTCTTAAACAAAATGTCTTTAAAACTTCTAAAAGATCACATTTTTTATAACTTTCTTCAAAATATATATCATTCGTCGCCATGTAGTTCTGAATCTCCAATTTTGTATTATTTGAGTTTGGAGCTTCATGTAATTTGCGACTGTGATAGCTCGCATTGTCCATTACTATCACGCTATTCTGAGGAATGTTTGGTAAAAGACAATTCTTGAACCATTCCTCAAAAACTAACAAATTTTACCACAAAAAGATATTTAAATATAAATTAAGCAACGTAACCTACCTGATGTGCCTATATTTAATTATAATTATTACAATCCGGTCCTTTCCACATAATAATAACAATGTTGACAAAATATAGTGAAAATCAAAAACATCAAATAGTGTTTTCTTTAATGATTTTATTATGGATTTTCATCAAGTTAAGGCTGAAAATATAAGATTTACGAATTTTAATTAAATAAACTTCCTTCCATCTCAACGTTCTACGTAGAGGGATTCGTAATATTAAATTCGTACACTGTATATTTTATCTGTAATGTAGAATATTATGAATACGTTTTCTTGCAGATCGAAGAACAAATTCTCCTATACGAGCTCATCAACTCTTTTCCTAATACAATAAAAAGTGAGAATATTATACCAATGGAACAGCTTCCAATCAATAACAATTCTGGTAAGCCATTTACTAAACAGGGTAGATGTTACCCTAATTAATATCTTAAACGACCTTTACAAAGATGTGCCACTTGATCTCCCTTCCTATTCAAGATATTTAGGGTAAAATCTACCCCTAATACGGGGTTAAACCACGAACACTGAAGAACCTTTCTCCTTTAACGTACACAGTACATATTGATTATTTAGGTCAAAGCTTTGGCTCTATCGTCTACAGAAAGACTAACGTTGATCTAAACGCGAACTCTGTACTCAAAATATCTGGTTATGTCCGGGACCATGTTCTGGTGTTGCTTAATGGAAAACTGCTAAATCCTGTGTTATCCAAAGTGGATGATCTTGATAAATTTGGGTATTGGAGGTTGATTGATTCCGAAATAACTCTCACTGAGGAAGATGTAGCCAATGCTACAGTGGACTTAATCATAGAAAATAATTCAAGGAACAATTTTGGAATACTGGATCAATTCCAGCAGTTTAAAGGTAATAAAAATAAAGCTTCCCATGTGAACAACATTCAAAGAACAAAAATAGTAAATATTTTATACAAGATGTCCCATAACTTATGAGCCATAGAGCAACTGGAGATATTAATTAAAATATCAAACGTTCAAATGTTTAGTATCTCCAGTAGGTCTGTATGGCCCATATGTTATTGGACATTCTGTTTATTATTTTAATTTATTAAGGTTTAATCGATGACGTCCTTATCGATAACAACATTATTAAAAACTGGGAAATAATACCCTTGGAGTTCAGAAGATCCTGGAATAAGGAGCTTTCTGGCTGGCATGCTGTTCAAAGCAGGGATGCTACTCCAGCTTTGTATAGGGTAATATAATTTATTATTATTTTAATAAGTTGTCAGGTCGTTATTTGGTACTTGACTGTGAACTTGAAACCGTGAAATGAATGAGTAGTAAAATTCCAAAGACTAGCGAGCTCTGGGCATTCTTTCAAGAAACAGACTAAGTAATAAGAAAACTCAAATGGTTAACGATTCTATCCTTAAATGATAATATACAATACGCACAAAATGATTCAGAAACCATGCGTATTTGCATGAACAAATGGTTGGTTGTAAAGTACACAGGTAGATGGTAGATAAGATCATTGAAACGATAGTCTGTCGACAACTAAGGAACTATTTTGAAACTAATCAGTTATTGTTTGTGGGGCAATCTGGATTTAGGAGTAACCATTCGTGCGAGTCGGCGCTGCAATATGTTTGTGCAACATGGCGAAAAGCTCTGAATGAGGAGAAAGTGGTGCTTAGTGTATTTGTTGACTTGCAGCGAGCGTTTGAAACAATCGATCGTGGAATTCTTATTAAAAAATTAAGACTATATGGTGTAGAAGGTAGTGCATTGCATTGGATTAATGATTTCTTAAGTGACAGGTATCAAATGACTAGAGTGGACGACAAACTATCAACTAAAAGGGAAAATAAAGTGGGTGTTCCGCAGGGAAGTGTGCTGGGTCCATTACTGTTTATTATTTATGTTAACGATATTCATATAGCTTTAAAAAACTCGTTTGTGAATTTATTTGCGGATGATACCCTTATTTGTGTATCAGGAAAAAACTTTAGGGATATAACTGATCTTTTGAATAGCGAACTTAAAATAATGTATCACTGGCTTTGCCAAAATAAATTAAAACTGAACACATCAAAGACAAAGTGTATGATAATAGGTTCAAAAGTAAATTGTAAGAAGTATGCCGAATTAGGATTAACCCTTAACATAAATGAGTCTGAAATTAGTTTAGTGTCGGAAATAAAATATTTGGGAGTCTTTTTGGATCCTCAGCTTGTTTTTACGAATCACGTTGATTACCTTTGTAAGAAATTAGGGAAAAAAATTGGTTTTTTCTGTCGCGTTTCGGATTGTTTGTCCCAGTGGGCCAAGACACTGGTTTATAATACAATCATCTTGCCTCACTTTAATTACTGTTATTCTTTATTAATATCTTGTACTCAGGAAAATATACACAGGCTGCAGGTTCAACAAAATAAGGTTATGCGAATTATTCTTAAATGCAACAGGTATATCCCGGTAAGAACTATGTTACAGAGGTTGAATTGGCTGTCTGTGGAACAGAACATTAGAAAGGCGAACTTGGTTTTAATATATAAAATTGAACATGAGCAGCTACCAATATATTTTAATGCTTTTCTTAAAAAAAGATCAAATTTTCATAGTTATGACATTCGCTCTGGGCAACATTATAACATTGAGTCAGTTAAAACCACATCTCTACAAAAATCGCTATTTTTCGAGGGAGTTCGTCTTTTTAATGACCTCCCTGAGGGCATTAAGGAGGCAAATGGGTTAAATGTTTTTAAAAGAAGATTGTTTCTTTATTTGAAGGATATGTAGAGTAGAGTAGGATTTATCATTTTTGTAACTGACATATAAACACTGTTTTGTAACTTGTATTTTTTAGTAATAACTAGCCAAGTGCTAAATAAAGATTATTATTATTATTATTATTATTATTAGTGTTTAGTTCATCATAGTTTTTTTTAAAAGGTATAATTCTACTGTAATCTAGGTAGAAATAACGATTTCTTTTGTTTTTTATCAATTTTGTGTAATATTTTAGTTTTCTTTATTACAGTTCTCTTAGTAGTAAAGTAGTATATATAATAAATAATTTAAATCCATCGACCATCATCCACTAATTATTTTACGATGCTCGCAATATCCTCTTACGTATATTATCTAGTTAATATCTCGCTCAGCAGTGATAAGAATTTATAAACCGTGATCACGTCAAGCTTTAATTTCACTGATATCAAAAAATAACAATCACGTTTCATAACGTGATTGAAAAATTACCATATCGCTCACCGCTATACACGAGTAGGTTCTATAGGTATGTGTTTATCATCGCCATTACTAGATGTCACGCCGGGTTGAATCCTACTAGTTGCCAATGTATTTTACGCTGGATCTTATCTCTTCTTATAATTCTTATTTTAGGTAAAATTTAACGTTTTATCTCCGCTCAGGGATACCTATGTAGACGTCCAAGATTGGAAAAAGGGCATTGTAATTATCAACGGGTTTGTCCTGGGACGAATTTTTGGCGTAGGTCCACAACAAGCGCTTTACTTACCAGCAGGACTTCTTCAAGAAGGTGAAAATGTCATTATTGTTGTGGAACATTTCAGCGCACCAGAGTATTTGAAGTTTTCAAAGGATCCAATTTGGGGACTGGGAACGAATATTACGCAGTAGTTTTTGTTTTAAATTCTATAGTTTTGTGTAAATTAGACCATTAAAATAAATCGTTGGTTTTTATGTGTATCATTTATACATATTATTAAATTCGCTCATTTGGTAAGAATTTTATAATATTTATCCTTAAATTATTATTATAGAATTTCTAATGAATTAACTCATGAAGAAAAAATTAATTTTATATAGTAATTTTTTCATCTTGTCGTATATACAGGGTGGCCCATCGAAAACAGTCCAGCAACGTTTACGGCTGTGTACGTGAAAATTAAAAAAAAACTCGGACCCGTAAATTTGTGTTTTCAGGGGGACATCAAGTACACAGGTTTGTGCGTAAACAATTTTTTTTTTAAGTAATAAGTATCAGTCAATTCAACTTTATCTTCAGTAAAGTGGTTGATCCAGATAGATAGATAAAGTTGAATTGACTGATACTTCTTACTTAAAAAAAAATTGTTTACGCACAAACCTGTGTACTTGATAAGAGGTGCAGTGAAATGTTTCAAATTCCGTTGCTCGGCGGCGCGTAGCTCAAATTTACAGAACGAAGCGCCATTTTAAAGAGAATTTAATGCTCTTTAAAAAGATGTATCACAACATACCCATTCCCATTTGAAAAAACAAGGGCAGTAGCCGCCCCCGCTAGGGGGGGGCCGAGGTTACAGGGATGAAATTAATAGTGAAACGTTTCCCCCTGAAAACACAAGTTTACGGGTTTGAGTTTTTTTTTTAATTTTCACGTACACAGCCGTAAACCTTGCTGGACTGTTTTCGATGGGCCACCCTGTATAGTCAATATAAATGAGAACAATGACATAAACAAATCAATCACTTATATCACCTAATAAACTCTTACAAACACTTAAAGAAGAATAAAGAAAATCTAATTCCAAAGTTCAAGCATTAAATTCCCGGTAGTTTTGCAGTTCATATCAGCTGACTGCAGTGGCGGTTTCTTAAAGCCGTATTAGAGTCGGCAATTTTTGTCTCTTGCGCCGGCAATGGCAATTATAATTGCACGTATTCATGCGCAGTAAACCGTTCTCGATCGGCCGGCCCAATACTGCTCGCATTGCCGGCGCAATGCGAGAATGGAATCCGTATTACAGTCGGCAATTATAGTCTTCTGGCAATTAAAATTGCACGGATTCATGCACAGTACACAGAATAGAAATGGGACAAGCACCATTTTAATTGCCATTGCCCGTGCAAGTCTAGGTAGAGATGGATTATTCTGTTATTTTTAAATGTTTATTAGTTGGTCGAAGCACCTATGAACAGCTAATGCCTATTTAAACTAACTGGTACTTACATTAACAGCTCACATTCTTTCTGCTAATTCGTAGCAACTTTTTTTTTAACTGCTATTTGTAAGTAGCAGTAGCTGCTTTAACTGCTAATCAAAACGAACTGGTTTGCCCATCTCTAATTCTGGGGGTATTTTAGGAATTTCGACACTACCGACTGCTGTTCTGACTGTTGGCAATGCGTCAGCTGATCGAGAACAGTTTACTGCGCATGAATTCGTGCAATTATAATTGCCATTGCACCGGAAGTTTTTATTGCCGACTCTAATACAGTTTTAAAGTAATTCTTAAATCAATATGGGCAAGACTGTGCCAGGTCTACCGTAAACTGGATATAATATAGACTTTTGAGTCCCGTCCGTCGATTGTTTATTTTTCATCATCAAGACATAACAAAACGGGCATCTGTTAAAATGAGAACAGAAACAGACAGAAGATAAAAAAAATGGGGATTTTTGTTGTGTTTATTTTCGCGTCACATTGACGGATACAAAGCAGATATAAATACCGGGCCCATGCTGGTTTCAAGTCGGTGGGTGGGACTTTTTTTCAGAAAATGTTACATTTAGTTACAGTAAGGTTGGCAACACTGCCCGTTGCCTTGAAATCGCGAATATATTAGTATAAATGTTAGATTAAGAACCTGGGCTAAGAACGTTCAGTGTGTTTAATATTCTTGTGCAGAGCTTCAGCTAACTGTATCGTAGAACTGCGTAAGAAAATATTCTAGAAATACTACTTTATATTTGATTTTTGTTGTATTTTTTTAGGGTTACGCGAACCTAAAGCTAAATTACTGCTAGCGCATGAATTTATCGGTCTCTATGCGTTAAAATATCTAATAACAATAATGTTATGTTATTCGATAATTATTAAGCATACTTAAATATTCTCCCTATCATCAATTACCTGATAATAGGTACTTCAGAACATATAAAAACAACTTGATAATTTTAATGATAAGACAGTTATTGTTCACCGGCACAATGGTTAAGGCAACGATAATATTTCTTGCGGTGACAATATTGGTAACTCTATCTTCTGCAGCTCTATCAGTAAACGATGATTTACCAACAAACTACGAGTATTATACTGAAGGAGGTATAACCAATGGATTAAACGCTGACCAGAGGTATTTCATACTTAATGGAAAGAATATAACTATTTTCAGTGGTGCTTTTCATTATTTCCGCGTCCATCAGTCGCAATGGAGAGACAGATTGAGAAAAATGAGAGCTGGTGGATTGAATACCGTTGAAACGTATGTAGCATGGAATTTGCACGAATATCATTCAGGTAAACATATTTATATAAATTTGGAATCAATCGATCACCTCTAGTAGCATTAAAATAGTTATTTCATTACTTTGAGTCCGAGACATGACTTATTAAGTTACAGGACCGTTTATGAGTACTTGTGCTTTGATATCAACGAATAACTCTTTGTTTTATTAATTACAGGAGTTTATGACTTCGGCAATGGTGGTTCGGATTTTGAGGAATTTCTGGATATTGCCACATTTATCAAAATAGCTCAAGAAGAGGATTTGTTCGTCCTTGTCAGGTCAGGCCCCTATATTTGCTCAGAATGGGAGTTTGGAGGTAAGAAACGAAATATTATTTTGAAATACCATTTTTTGCGAGACACAACATTCACATTCGTTAAATTTCGCCTAAAATGGTCTTTTTGGTATTCTTCGTGCTGATTTGTGGACTATAACAACCTGAGAAGCAAGTATACTTCTTATTTTTAGGATTACCAAGTTGGCTATTACGAGAACAAGGGATAAAAGTCCGTACGAGCGATTCGGTTTACCTAAATTATGTGTCTAGATATTTTGGACAGCTTTTTGCCATCTTGGAACCGCTACAATTCACTAACGGGGGACCCATTATAGCTCTGCAGGTCGAGAATGAATATGGCAACACTGGAAACAGCGATCCCGACTATTTGCATGCACTTGTAACGGTAAGAGAAATCAGAGAATAAGAGGGTGTCGAATATTCCACCCTTTATTATATTTTTAATATTTTTTACTGAAAGCGAGATATTTCTCGCTTTCAGTAAATAATATTAAAAATTAGAAAGACAATTTTACAATAATTTTATTATGAAAGGGGCACGTTTCGAAAGAATACTTGCAGCCTTCACACCTGCCCATTTAAGATTTGAAGGGTAACTCCCAGGGTGTTGACCCACGAAGGCTGCAAATATTATTTGACAGAGTTCCCCTTCACCATAAAATTATTGATGTTTTTTCCGATTATTTACTGGAAACGATATATTAAAGGTGTAATAGTATTTAAATTGGCACACTGTATACAGGGTGATGAAAATAACATACTATATTTAAATGGGTGAATCGTTTTGTATCCCAGAGAAGCGCTACATATTTTATTTTTTTTTAAATCGACCGTTTTAAAAGTAGGGTAATAAACACTCTTACTTACAGGCCAATCCGCGCTACTGTACAAAATTTCACCCAGAGCCAATGGCAATGTTGCCAAACTTAATGTAAAACTGAAATTCCGTATAAAATTATAAAAATACTCACTGTATTTCTATTATTTTACAATCAATTTTTTTTTTCATGGGAACACTTCTCCACAGTAATAGTGAAACAGAACCGATAGTTAGCTTTTGAAAATACAATAATACAGATTATACTACAGATTATTAGATTTTATTATACGCGACGAAATTTGACGTCCAGAAGAAACGTCTCAATAAAAACAATATTCAAAGATAATTTGTGGACGGGCAAGATACACGCGTAAACCGAAAAAACAGAGCGGATTGCTGAGAGTGTGTTGGTGATCGACGAGACACAACGTATCCGGCCGCTGCTTGGTCTCCAACTAACATACGCAAGCATGCGGCACTATATGAAACTACTTCGCTCAGTCGATGTAAGGCGTCAAGAGGTTATTGGCATTTGACCAAGTGACGTACGTGGCTATTACTATTCCATATGTTTTTTCGGGTTGTTTAAAACATAGTCCGTCGTTCTTCAATTAATTGTGAAAAAGGTATTACAGAATGGAAAAGTGTTTAAATTGACGTCAGGTCACTTTTAACGCTGAATGAATTGAAGGCGTCATTTATGGCTATTTTTCTTCAATTTGTCTTTATCTCAGGAATTGCCGGTTTAAATATAATACGTCATTTCCATAACACCCTGTATAACAAAGGTCCCATAATTCATTCATAAAACTCTTGGAAAGTCAAGCTGTGATTTTGTGTAATATTATTGAAAATCAGTAATGGGTGGAAGAGAGAACTGCATGTGTATCCGCTGAATGACAACAATGTTGAAGTCTGGTTATGTCAGATGGTTAAATATTAAAACATAACCATACTTACCGATGAAAAGATAAATACCTACTTATTTAATGATCCACTGTTTTACAAACTACACATGAATGCACCATGATTGTTTATAATAAATATTTTATATTTTAATCACAAAAAAACACAAATCAAGCAAAATATATAAACAATCCTGCGATCAAACAGACAACGTTGTAGTGTTTACGAGTTAAGTATTCACTCATAGCGCGTAGTAAAATAGAAATAGATGTTGCCATAGTGCAGTTGGATTAGTTTGATACTTTTAAGTATAATAATATTTTTTTAAAGAATCTCTCATCGCGTTTTCACAGTCTATAGTAGAGAAATAAATTTATTTTAAGAGCAATTGTGGATTAACCTTAAACCAGTTGTAATTGTCAACTTAATAAATTTTTAATTGGGATTTTGCAAGATACCTGTACGATAAATATGTCAATCTGACTATGCTGCAATAATGACCGAAATATGTGGTAAATACTATTTGTTGCGTAGACTAGAAATGTACATTTTTCATGTTTAGTTTGCAATATCTTTGGTATATAATAACAATTAAAGAAGGACCAAACTACTCATATGATCTATAATTTCCAGCATTTATGTCCCTTGAGACAAAATAAATTTCTATTGTCTCTTCCTAGATATACAGAGACAATGGTATAAAAGAACTTCTTTATACATCAGATCCGCCAGGTGCTGGGACAAGAGGCGCATTGCCTAATGAACTGTTAATGACCGCTAACTTTAATAGTAATCCAAGTGGTAATTTGGACACGTTGGACACACTACAGACGAACAAACCGACCATGGTTATGGAATTCTGGTCTGGTAAGTTGGTAAACTTATGTTAGGGAAGCGTGGGAATATACACATAGATTCAAAAGTTTTACATCACTCTGATTCTCGAATAAATAATTAATTCATCGCGAAAATAGACTAAATATTAGTTCATTGATAAGTTTAAAATAAAAATCAATGAGTTTTAAAATTTTTTATTTTACCACAACATTTTAAACCTTTAAATGTATAATATTGTATAATTTGTGAATTTAAAAAAAATATAGGTTCTAATAAAGTGTATTTTCTCCTCTGGCCTCAATGCAAGCTTGAAGACCACGCCGCATGCTGTGCGTAAGGTTAGCAATCCGTTCTTGTGGAATAGCCTGCCATTCCTCGGTAGCAGCGACGACAAGCTCCTGGAGAGTTCTAGGGGGATTTTATCTAACGCGAACTGCCCTAGAGAGCATATCCCAAGCATATTCAATCGGGTTCATTTCAGGGGACAAAAAAGGCCACTCCAAACGATTGATTCCCTCACTTTCAAGGTATTCATCCACAGCTCTAGTACGATGGGCCTGGATATTGTCGTCTATAAACACCAAATTGTTACCAATAGCCCCTCTCCACGTCCTACCATAAGGATGTAGAATATCCCTAATGTACCTATCGCCAGTCATTGTGCCTTGAACGTGGACTAACTCAGTACGCCCGTCAGACATAATACCTGCCCAAAACATGGCGCTTCCTCCCGCGAATGGTGGCAAGGGGCGAGCATGGGCAAGTTGGGCGGCTCTTGTTGGGTCTCTCCAAACACGAATCCGGCGACTATTGTTTACCAGACAAATCCTGGTCTCGTCAGAAAATAGGACAGAATTTTAAAATTCTTCGGGTAAGCTAACATGCGTTTCAGCCCACTGCAGTCGATGAACTCGGTGGTCATATTGTAGTTGGGGAACTCTTACTGGCCGCCGACATCTTAAACCGGATTCAAGAATGCGTCTTCTTAGTATAGAGACAGATACGCGAACTCCAATTGCATGCGTAACATCTCTCTGAAGTTGTGGGACTGGCATAGTACGATTTCTCCGAATTGTTAACGTAACATAGCGGTTCTGCTGTTCGTTAGTAACACGCCTTCTACCACTTCGTGGCCTGTCTCGCACAGAATTCGTCTCTAGATAGCGATTCCATATGCGAGATACATCACTTTGAAAAACCCCTATTCTTTCAGCAACAAATCTTTGGGAATGACCTTCCTCGACTAAAGCTACTATTCTTACACGATTAATTTCAGATATTACTCGGCGATTAATTTTTACACACTGAACCGACAAATTTAACTGGCCAGCGCCAACAAAATACAACACTGAAAATGTTATCTTGAACCAAATGTCTTGATAATATTTTTTTTGCTACAAAAAAATGGTATCGTTTTAACTGATAAACATAAATAATCATTTAGAAAAAAAATTCATTCCTGAAATTATCTTAACATGCCAAAAATCAGAGTGATGTAAAACTATTGAATCTATGTGTAGTTATGGTCCGGAATACAAATATTCACGAATCTCGTACATTTTATATTTAGGTTGGTTTGACCATGTCGGCGAAGACCACCATACCACTACGGTCGATTGGTATCGCAGTTCGTATCAAGAAATTATCACTCATCCGGCTTCAATTAACGTTTATATGTTCGTGGGAAGCACAAACTTTGGATTTACAAACGGCGCTAACAGCCTGAATGGTGGATTGGATAATTCTGGACTACAACCTGACTCAACAAGGTATTTATACCTCAAAAACTACACTAAAGTCTCTTACTGAATAGTAATAATTATACTTACACTCAAAGATTTACATCTGTTTTGCCGGATTAAACATTCTTTTGTACCCACTATATTAAATTTCTAGTTATGACTATGATTCCCCCATATCAGAAACTGGAGAAATCACAGGAAAGTTTAACGCTACCGCTGAACTAATCGCCTCTTATAATCCAGTTAAAACCCGATTACCAGCAATTCCGGACAGTGCAGCGAGAGTTGTATTTGATGATGTTAAAGTAAGTTAGCTTCACCGAGTATAATCAATTTTCTGAGGTCCAGATTCTGAGGTTCTTTGAAGTACACACCGATTACCATTAACAAACATTTTTAGATTGAAGAACAAATTCTTCTATCTGAAATCATCGATGGCTATTCAAATAAAATTATCAGTGAGCAAGTTATATCTATGGAACAGCTGCCCATAAATAATAATTCAGGTAAGATAACAGAAGCTATAACGAAATAATATATTCAAAACCTCATCGTTCATAGCATTTAAAACACTTCTATTTGCCCATCATTATGGTGATGATTTCTCTTATGGTTTAAAACAACCAAATTTCATCATCACTTGTCGCAATGTTATTTAATTTTATTGTTTATTCTCCTTCTTAAGGTACCATGCAGGTTCCTGCGTAGGTATCCATCCCTTCATCCTTATCAAATTTGTCTGTTTGTTGCAGCGCTTTATAGTATTTGGAAGTCCCGTATCCCTGTCCATTGTCAAATATTTCTCAACCAGGATAATTTCGTTCTCCCTAACCCCCTTTTTCCTACTTCAATTTTGCCCTGTAGGATAAGACGTTGAAACTCCTAACGTTCTCCACGTATAATATGTCCTAGGTACGATATTTCTCTTCTTTTTATGGCTTCAAAAAGTTCACGATCTGTAAATTCTGCCCTCTGGAGTACTTCTTCATTTCTTACGTGATCAATCCATGATATTCTAAGCATTCTATGCGGAGTCCTCATTTCGAATGCTTCAATTTTGTTTATTGAAGTAGTTTTTAAGGTCCATGCCTCTACTTCCTACAAGAGAACCGACCAGATATAGCACTTAACCATTCTGTATCTGATATTGAAACTCAACTTCCTATATATCAGGAACTTCCGAAGCTTTAGGCAGGTTGTTCTTGCTTGTTCTATTCAGCATTTTATTTCTTGCTCTGGGTCCCATCATTGTTTATTAATAATTAATTATAATTATTTTTAGGTCAAAGTTTCGGATATATAGTTTACAGAAAAAGTAATCTCGACTTAAATGCCAACGCTGTTCTCAAAATCACTGGCTATGTAAGGGATCATGTTCTGGTATTGTTAAATGGGAAATTATTAACTCCAGTGCTTTCTAGCCAGGAAGATGTTGACAAGTTTGGGTATGTATAGGAAAAACGGCCACCTCGCGCACAGTCAAAGCGGATGACAGGGTAATTATGGAAGACTATTATTTCAGGTATTGGAGAGTTAAGGATTCTACGTTAACTCTAACCAATGAAGCTATCGAAAGTGCTACCTTGGATATGGTCGTAGAAAATAACGCAAGGAATAACTATGGAAGTTTAGACCAATTCCAACAATTTAAAGGTAAAAATAAAGGATTTTTTTGGATATAACCCACCAAATTTCCTATATCCTCCCTCTTACAGACTGTGTTATCATTTTTATAATTTAATTAAGGAAGATTATTTTAAATTAAATAAAGGAGATTTGAATTGAACTCTCTCTTAGGTTTGATCGACGATGTTCTCATTGATGACCAAGTCATCAGTAACTGGGAAATCGTACCATTGGAATTCAAACGTTCCTGGAATCAGCAGCTTACTGGATGGCATGCAGTTCAAAGTAGAGATGCCACACCAGCACTTTATAGGGTAGATCTTCATTTTTATTTAAAATACGACTGAAAGAAGTAAAAACGCGATTTACCACTTCTTAACATTTTTAGGTCTCCTTTACTGCCACAGCTCCACTAAGGGATACATTTGTTAACGTCCAAGAATGGAGGAAGGGAATCGTAATAATCAACGGATTCGTGCTGGGACGAATTTTCGCCATTGGACCACAACAGGCCTTGTATCTTCCGTCAGGGCTATTGAAAGAAGGGACCAATGAACTGATTATCTTCGAACACTTCAGTGCCCCTGAATATGTAAAATTTACAAATGATCACATTTGGGGTAAAGGAACTAATATAAATTAGTTGTAATTTGAAATAAAATAAAAGTATGGAACACTGTTACAGGTTTTGTTTTATTTAGAACCAATTAAAAGAGTTTCTTAAAACACAACTCCTAAAGATTTTAAATTAGCAAAAAATATGTGTAGAACGAAATTTGTAACCGATTTTACCGGTTGGTTGAACCGGTCTAAAGTATTTTAGTTGGAACATGTACAAGTGATATTAGATAGAACATCTTTATACGTTGAAGTATTTAATATTGTACAATAACAATCAATCATTGTTTTACAAGGTGACTTAAAACGAGTATTACTTATCAGTTTATTTAAAAAAAAATACTTAATATTAGGTAATTACGATACTAAATCAGTTATCACAAAAATGGCAAAGACAACACTACTACTTCTACTAGTGTTAATAGTTATATCTCTATCTGATGTAGTGTCATCACTATACGATGATTTACCAACAAACTACGAGTATTATACTGAAGGAGGTATAAGCAATGGATTAAACGCCGATCAGAGTTATTTTACGCTTAATGGAAAAAACATAACCCTTTTTAGTGGTGCTTTCCATTATTTCCGCGTCCATCAGTCGCAGTGGAGGGACAGATTGAGAAAAATGAGAGCTGGCGGACTCAATACAGTTGAAACTTATGTAGCATGGAATTTGCACGAATATCATTCAGGTAAAGATCCATTCGGTAAAGTTAAATGCCAAACAAAACTCGAGTCACTAGTAGAGTTTAATACTGAAGGTCTTTCTAGGAGTATATGATTTTGGGAATGGTGGTTCGGATTTTGAGGAATTCCTAGATATCGCTCAATTTATACAAATAGCTCAGGAGGAGGACTTATTTGTCCTTGTAAGACCGGGTCCTTATATTTGCTCGGAGTGGGAGTTTGGAGGTAAGGAAATAAATTCAATTTTTTCCAGATCATAGCGCAATCCTGAATGAAATTCTTTTATTTTTTAGGATTGCCAAGTTGGTTATTGCGAGAGCAAGACATTAAAGTCCGTACAAGTGATACCGTCTATCTAAATTACGTTTCTAGATTCTTTAGAGAACTCCTTGCTATACTGGAACCACTTCAATTTACTAACGGTGGACCCATAATAGCACTGCAAGTTGAAAATGAATATGGTAACACCGGTAATAGTGACGCAGAGTACCTGCGCTCGCTTGTAAAGGTAATAACAACAAGCTTGAACTTTACCGGTGGCTTTGAATCTAAAAAACTTGCTCAAAAGTTGATAGATGTAGATTCCTAGCTACTTAACTTTTATTATTGCGAGAAATAACAACATATATATTTATAGATAAACAGAGACGGTGGTATAAAAGAGCTCCTTTATACATCCGATCCGCCAATTGCAGGAACAAAAGGAGCCTTGCCAAATGAACTATTAATGACAGCCAATTTTAATACCTTTCCAACCATAAGTCTGGATTTGTTAGATACATTTCAAACAAATAAACCCACTATGGCTATGGAATTCTGGTCAGGTAAATTGCCTTTCCATAAGACGATGTTATATTGCTCGCGTATTAATTTTCTAGGCACTTATGCTGTGTCTATTATTAGGTTGGTATGATCATTTCGGCGAGAACCACCATACCACAACAGTTGAATGGTATCGTAGATATTATGAGACAATCATAACTCATCCGGCTTCCATCAACGTTTACATGTTCGTGGGTAGTACGAACTTTGGTTTCACAAATGGAGCCAACAGTGTTAAAGGTGGATTAGATAATTCGGGATTACAACCTGACACAACAAGGTAACTATTTTATCATAAACCACAAAAGTTACTGTTATATGTATTATATTTCAAGTTATGATTATGATTCGCCAATATCGGAAACTGGTGTTCTCACAGGAAAATATAATGCTACTGCTGAATTAATCGCTAAATACAATCCAGTTAAAACCCGGCTGCCAACAATTCCCGAAACTCCGGAGAGGATTGTGTTTGATGACATTAGGGTAAGTAATATTTTTCAAATAACATTACAAACCTATCTATTCACCTTATGATTTCTTAGATCGAGGAGCAAATTCTTCTGTCCGAAATTATAGACGCTTACCCGAACAAAATTTCTAGTGAGAAGGTTGTGTCTATGGAACAACTACCCATCAATAATAATTCAGGTAAGTATGTGGATAGAAACAATATTCCTAAGATCTTGTTGATGGTTAAAAATATAATGTATGCCGGTTTAGAACGTTTTTCTTCGTTGTCCGACACCCAACTTCCATCCTCTTCTATCATCGCAGTCCTCTGTGGTTATGTTTCTTTCACTCATGGACTTCTATAAGGACTTTTGCCATTTTAGTATTGGTCTTCCGCGTCTTATGTTTCCTATTGGTTGCAAATGTAGTATTCTTTTTGACCACCTGTCATTTGGCATTGGTTCTATGTGTCCGTACCAGGTAAGTTGTTTCGTTTCGATGTCCTGAGTTATCGTGCCTTCTATTCCCATTTGCTTTTCTATGTGGTCGTTTCTTATTCTTTCTCTTCGTGAGATTCGCATTGATCTTCTAATGGCGTCTATTTCCACTGCTTCCACTTTCTTCTTTTGCTAATCTGTAATTCTCCAAGTTTCTGCTCCGTATTCATATGAGGTTGCTCTTGCCTCGTATATATTGAGTTTTCTCTATTTTGTTATTTCCTTGCTCCATAAGATTCCATTTAGGCATTCGATCATTCTTTTGGCTTTCACTACTCGTTTTTCTATTTCTCTTACATCTGTCTCGGTATTGTCGGATGTAATTCCCAGGTATTCATACTTCTGACATTGTAGACCTTCCTGACCATTATCCACTTCCAAATTCCCGTCCAGGGTCCCTATACATAGATATCTTGTTTTCGGTACTCTTCCATCAGTTTTCTAACCATATATTGCATGTCCTCCTTATAAGGAAAAATATAATGAATTTATATAATTATAGTAAGTGTCATTATTTTGTGTTAACAAAAATATATTATTTTCTAGGGCAAAGCTTTGGCTATATAGTTTACAGAAGTAATGGTTTGAATTTAAATGCTAACGCTGTACTAAAAATTACCGGCTACGTACGAGATCATGTATTGGTGCTATTAAATGGAAAGTTATTAACACCTGTACTTTCTAGTAAGGAAGATGTTAACAAGTTTGGGTATGTCACAATGATTAAGAAATAAAATTATATTATTTCCTATTTTAGGGACTTTACCAAAAAGTTTATATCTTAAAAAGATATACTTGAGAAACTGTTAGAGACAGGAACACACATTTGATGATTCTTATTTTAGATACTGGAGACTCAAGGATTCTACTCTCACTCTTACCAGCGAAGCAATTGATGACGCCACATTAGATTTGGTTGTAGAAAATAATGCTCGAAACAATTACGGAACTTTAGATAAGTTCCAGCAATTTAAAGGTATGTATACAATTTTTTAGAAAATCCTTGACATTTGCTGACTATTCCCTTTCTCTTGTTGAGTTGAGTCTTTATTTTTAGGTTTGATAGATGACGTTTTCATTGATGACCAAGTAATTACTAACTGGGAAATTGTACCACTAGAATTCAAGAGATCTTGGAATCGACAGCTTACTGAGTGGCATGAAGTTCAAAGTAGGGATGCCACACCAGCTTTGTACAGGGTGAGAAGAAATATTCAGAAGAAATATTTTATGTCTTATATACATAGAAGGAAAATAAGAAGCCTGCATGGCTATGTATATTTTAGTTCAATAATATTCAATAATTTTCAGGTTTCTTTTAATGCAACTTCTCCATTACGGGATACATTTGTTAACGTCCAAGAATGGAGGAAGGGAATCGTAATAATCAACGGATTCGTCCTGGGAAGAATCTTTGCCATCGGACCACAACAGGCACTGTATCTTCCATCGGGGCTCATGAAAGACGGGACCAATGAACTAATTATCTTTGAACACTTTAGTGCCCCTGAGTACGTAAAGTTTACAAAGGATCACATTTGGGGAGTAGGAACAAATATACATTAGTTAAAATTTTGAGAAAATAAAATTATTGAAGAGTTTTTAAAGTTACATTTTATGTTAGTGTTTTTTTTTAAACTACGGTGTGGTCTTTGTAGTAAACCCGAACGTTTATATAAAATGGGGCAGTAACGTCCTGGAAACTCGCAGTGGATGTTGGTGGTATAAGTCATGGCATAGGCCAGTAATTATTAACTCTTGAATGATGCGTCGTATCACTAAGCATTGTGATTTAGACCGCATGTGAGCGAACGAAAATGTGGAAACTAAAATTTTCGTGATAGACAAGTACATATACAAATAAAATAAAGCACACATACTTATCAACCAATTACATATTATGCTTTATTAGCAATGTTTACAGGTATACTATTTACAGTTTCCCAAATTTGGTCAGTGGAAAATATAACTGCGTCGGACGCCTCGTAATGCTCAAATATCACTATTTCGTTTTGACCTTTTTTCAGAAACGAAACGGGTAAATAGAGACACTGTTGAGGACCTATTCTTGCATATCTTCCGAGTACAAAACCATTGATGATAACAATGCCTTTAGTCCACGGTCTGAGGTCGACGTAAGTGTCTTGTGGATTATCAATGTTCACATAAGCTGAAAAGGATAATAAGTTTATTTATCTTCCAAGCAATATTATTATCTGATTGACAGCATATGTGCCACCGTAACATGAAGACGCATGGAGAAGGTCTTTGTTGAATATACTAAATATTCAGTAGCTTAATATGTTCCTGTATAACATCTGCATGTATAGATTTTATTATTTTAATTAGTTTCGTCTTAAAATACCTTTATATAGTCCAGGTTCAGTCAAATTATGTGCATCCTGCCAGCCTGTCAAGTTAAGGTTCCATGTTTTTTTAAATTCTAATGGAATATGCTGCCAATTTGTCACCACATCATTATTAATCAATATGTCACCTTGCCATAGACCTAAAAATATTAACAGCTCAGTTGAATTAGTAATTAACGGTATAGGCAAATCAGTAATGGAGTATCGTTGGGAGATAGATGATGTATATATATATATAGGGTCTAGTGGATGATCCAGAGCAGTGGCGTAGCGACAAATTATAGGCCCCCCGCGAAAATTGAGTCAGGGCCCCCTACCCTATATTAAGAATATACATATATAAACATATAAACAAACAAAATTAGATAATACTGGTTATTATATAAACTACAAACCTATATGTAGAGAACGTTACAAAAAATAAAATTATTGAACAACAAGAAGAAAACAAAAACATTCTTTAAAACTAAAAGGAACAAACACGAAAAAATTCTTTAGGTACCGAGCTAAGGTAGCGATACTTGAAAGTTACAGTGAGATAAAACCAAAAGTATTTAAAATTAAGCAACAAAATCTTGAATATTGGCTAATTGCCTATTTTATTTATTATATTGTAAAATTATTCTTATATTGTTGCTTTCAGGAGGTAAATTGTTTTTTTCCTCCGCAAATTTTTTTATTAAATTGTTATTATCCATTTTGGCCGCTTCTTGTGCCTCTATAAACAGGATAGCCAAGTTGGTTAACCTTGTCTGAGAGGAACTATTTCGTAAATAATTTTTAATGATTTTTAATTTGGAAAAGGATCTCTCAGCTGTAGCAACACTTACTGGAAGAGTTAAAAATAATAATAAGGCTGTTGTTACCTCTGGAAAATTTGATGATAAAGTGTTATTTTCCACAATTAAAAATACAGCAAAGTCTTTAATACTTTGAAGAGGAGCAATTTTTTCCTTTAACGGCATACACAACGCGACTATCTCGAAAGGAAAAGTCGCAGACAGATCGCTGGAATATGTTTGCTGTAGTGTTTCTGCAGACATAAATAATTCTTTTTCTGGCAAAGTTACTAGAACTTGGGGACATAGAAATCTAAATTTATTAACAAATTACTCCATTCCCTCAAAACGATAACCTATTTGGTTAATTACAATATCAAATACTTTGTAATATATATTTATCCTAAAATAGTTTTCTCGACTAGAAAATAGATAATTTGTATTGGCTTCATCAAAGTGTTTTTTTGGTTTTAATTGTCTTTTATCTTCAAATTCCGGGTTTATATTCCATGATCTTGATATACCAATTATTTCATTCTTCAAATTTATATAATTACGGGCACAGTGTGACAAAATCTAGATCAGGTGGACATTGGTAATATTGGTATTTATTTGAAAGATTTGCAAATTAGCAATAGGCTCTATCGGCACTCGAAGCTTTCGGGCCCCCCGTGACTGCGGGGGTTCGCGGTAGTAGCGCTACGCCACTGATCCAGAGCGAACTTGCTCTTGAATCTCCTTTGACTAATTTAATCTTCCATGTTTGTTCAAGGCAAATAACTACTATGTTCTTGGACGTTGAGTTGTTTCGGTCAGGAAAATTAAACGATTTGTACATTGGGACCAAAACATCGTTAATACTTTTGAAACATTACCTTTAAATTGATAATATTGGGGTAATAAACCATATCCCACTCTACCCCAATTTTCAACTACAAGGTCAATTGTAGCTCCAGCTAGAGCTGAATTAGTCAGGGTTAT
This sequence comes from Barypeithes pellucidus, assembly GCA_963991005.1. Lineage (NCBI taxonomy): Eukaryota > Metazoa > Arthropoda > Insecta > Coleoptera > Curculionidae > Barypeithes > Barypeithes pellucidus. The sequence continues at coordinate 16,584,585 of OZ022565.1, read as the reverse complement.
CTGCGAATTAGTTATTCTATAAAATCCAAATTGGTCAAGACCATCAGAAGTCTTTAGTGGTGGGGAGATTAGTTTTCCATTTACAAGAACCTAGAAAAAAATTAGTTGTTTGTTCCTTAATCTAATACTATTGAGGGAAACGAAACTCGCAGCTTTGTTTCCCCTAATTTGATGTCAAAAAATACATGTCTTACCAGAACTGAATCGCAAACATGTCCACTAATGGTCAAAGTTGCTCCAGCAGCCAAATCAACATTTTCTTTCCTATAAACGATATATCCATAACTTTGGCCATTCCCATCATTGATATCCAGCAGTTCCATGGCAGTCGGTTTTTCGTATTCCAGCTTTGTCGTCTGAGAATCTATATAAACAATGTTAATGTGCAAAAATCCTTGATCTATATTAAAGAAATTATCAACAAGGCACGATACTTGACCGTTATCAACTTACCTATCAAATTTTTTAATGGAATATGTGTAACAACCGATACACTTTCATAGGCTACGCGAGTTGTAGGATCCGGCTGGTCCGGTAATTTTGTTTGTGGCGAAGCGTATTTAGCCAAAGTAGCTTTTATTAAGTTATACTTGAGAGTGTAATCACCAGCTTCGGTCAGTGGCGCATCGTAATCATAGCTAGTTGTATCTAATGAACAAAAAAAATTGTTATCGTTAAGGTGGCCATAGGAAATCCCATGTAATTTTTGGGATGACAGAAAATTCGCTTCCTTGTAAATTTTATAGAAAAACCAACCAAAAACTCAGTTTTTCAAATATTAACACTAACATACCTGGTTGATATCCACTATTATCAGTTAATTTATTGCCCAAATTAGCTCCATTCAGGAACCCGTAGCTGGTACCTCCGTGGAACATGTAAATATTAAAAGAACCCGGATAGGTCAATATGGTTTCCAGATTTTGTATTAAACCGACTGCTGACGTTGTATGGTGGGTCTCGCCCCAATGGTCGAACCAACCGGGGTAGTACTCCATGGCCATCTTGGGACGATCAGGTTGGAGTGTTTGGAGGGTATCGAAATTTCCTTGCGGATCAGCTAATAACAGGTTAGTTTGTTTAGAAGGAGGAAGAGAAATTGTTGAATCGCGTCACATAACACTTTTTATAACCCTGTGTATATGAATTAAATCGACGCATTATAATAATATATTAAGATACAAGTTTCATAAGACATTATCCTAGAGAGCACGCAGCTTCCCGGGTCGTTTTCTAACGTACGAGTGCTCTAGTTGTCTTATAAACCGTGTATTTTATAATACTTTTTCTATTTAGGGTCTTTAAAGTCTGAAAAAATTTAAAAAATATAGTAGATTTTTCCATTTGATATTTTCTTTTTGGATTGGCAATACTTTTACAATTTAATAAAATGTTACAAGTACGCCATTATAAAAACAATTGAACCCAATAAAGCTTCTTTCCATCCGCCATAATTAAAAATAAATATACCTATTATTAAAGTTAATAAAAATGAGTCAGGAAGAAAGTTGTACGCCGTCAGAAATACGAGAAATTGCAGAAAATAATCTAGAAAAACTTTTAAAAAGAATATGCAAAACTTTCAGTTATGGTGCGAGCAGAGCAAAGTGCAAAATATTGAACAAAATAATAAATAATACTATTGAACAAAATATTGTGTCGAAACAGAATCTGACAGGAATAACAATTAATACCCAGGAAATGTCTACAGTAACTATAAATATGTATATATAAAGTAATATGTATAATACTATATTGAATTAAAAATAAAAATAGTACTTTATTGAATAACACTTTAGAAATAGAGCATAAACTGGAAGATATTTTTATTATTTTTAGGTTATGCTGGTTTATAGTTGTGACTAGAAATTAGTTGACGGACACCGTCAGCATGTTATATATTTCCGGGTATAGGTATTTCAGATAAATATCTAGTAAAAATGATCTATTTGCAAGGTTAAAGGTTCGAATTATAAAGTTTTCTATAAGAAAATTTTGTCGAATCCATAATGCCTAGAAAACTAATTTCAACGAAATCGAAGTAAGCCTAAAATTCGAACCCTAGTTGCTGCCAATATAAAAAAATTAAATTTCAGTTTCATAAAGTGGCAGGTTGATCAATTTTTTTGCATTTCATAATGTAGCCATTATGAAACCCAAATAGAAAAATTAAGTTTTAAAATATAAAGGATATAAAAACTACAATGAAAAAAATAGAATAGCAGCAATTACATTAAATAATGACGCCATGCCACCAAACTTTATTGATGATATTGAACCTGTAATGGCATTCACCTCATGATGCCTATGTGAACAAACAAGAAGCCAACAGAACATGTAAACTACATTTATTATGAGGACTCCGAACACCTGTAAAACGAGATTTTTTCGCACAGGTTGATTAACCGATTAAGAAAAAAAAGTTGTGTACAGGGTGCCCGCTAATTAATGGTATAATGAAAAAACCACAGACTCCTTACGTAAAAATATTAGGATTTAATTATACTTACGTATATCCGAAAGTTGATATTAACTGAGATACAGGGTGTTAAAGTTAAAACTTCAATTTTGTTTTTCTCTAATAACTTTGAGAGAAACTAACATTTTTTTACAAAATTTGGCAATTATTTTTTTTTGGACGAGAAATTGATTTATTTATGAAATTTTAATGTACAATATAGGGGGCGCTATCTGCGGCATTATTTGCACATTTATTAGGTCATAACTTTTTTGTGCCTCAGTGTATTTAAGTTTTTAATGAAAATAATACTTTTCTCTTATTTATCACGTAAACCAACATACTTTAGGTCGCCCAGAGTTACCGTTTCGGAGATATTTGCATTTCAATTGTTTAGTGCACCCTGTTCAATTATTATTAATTTGCAAACACAATTTTTTTCTTAAAGTAACCTATGGAAAAACAAATGATATTTAGAGATCCAGTTGCTATGAAACCTCCATGTTGTTATTTGTTTGTTGATTATTGTAAGATAGCTGTGTGAGATTATGTTTCATTTTTGATTTTATCGTAAGTTTGTGTTTTCATTGCTGTTGGTTTCTTTCGACACGATATTTTCTAGGGTCAAAGTTATTTTAATTAAAGTAAGTTAAAGAACAATCCAATTGTATTTATTATTCCCAATTACCATTGCTAGAACGTGAATTATCATGTAAAAGTTAATTGGTAATAATTGACGAGATATTATTTGCTTTCCTGAGTTAACGCACTAAATAATTTAAATGCTAATATCTCCGAAATGGTAACTCTGGGCGACCTGAACTTAGATACCTTTTTTACGTAATAAATATGAGAAAAGAATTATTTTTATGAAAAACTTAAATACAATAAGGCACAAAAAAGTTATGACCTAATAAATACATTAAAATTTCACAAAGAAATCTATTTCTCGTCCTAAAAAAAAACATAATTGCCAAATTGTGTAAAAAAAACGTTAGTTTCTCACAAAGTTATTAGAGAAAAACAAAAATGAAGTTTTAACTTTAACACTCTGTAACTCAGTTAATGTCAACTTTCGCATATAGATAAGAATAATTAAATCCTAATATTTTTACGTAAGGATGCTGTGGTTGTTCCATGTACCATTAATTAGCGGACACATTGTATAAAAGTTCTAATTAAGAAGTAAAATTTTTCGAAAATAAATTGGCGATTACTTACAAGGAAAGTTGGCTGTAACCAAAAAATATTTCGGTATAGTACCAGCGGTACGGAACGTGACTACTCCATCAGACGTTGCCAGCAGCTCCGTAATATTGTTATTCAAATAAATATCCCTTAGTTGTTTTAAGTAAACTTTTTCCGGAGTAAAAATGGAGCTTTTCGTACTCCCGTACTCGTTTTCTACTTGAAATCCGATTATCGAACCTCCGTTTATAAATTGAAGCGCAGCTAGCATTGGCAAAAGGACATTAAGGAATCTGGAATGGTAAAACGGGAATCAGCAATCGTTGTGAGCAAAAGCAATTCACACTAACAGTCCGATAAGTAATTTGTTACAGTCTCAATGTTACGCTAAAAATTATAACAGTAAAAAAAAATTGTTTACTGTCTGGGAAAAATCTTATCGGCATTTTATTCTATTACCTAGAATTATTTTACCGATTCTGGTACTGTAATAATTCACTTATCTAACCGAAATTTATAATACAAAGGTTTACATACAATGTGAATTAAACAGTATACAACGTGTCCAAGATAAGGTCCAAGTACAGGGATCTCGAAAACCGTAAGAGATACGAAGTCGTTTAAATAGAGGTAAAGTTGCGCATTTACGTGTCTAATAATATGCCGTTTAGAAAGTTTTAAAATTCCGAGTAGTTCCGGAGATATGATGAAAAACCGAAATTCTGAAAAATCGTTTTATTGTTTTCCTGGGTTTTTTTGAGATCCAATTCTAAAGTAAATTGCACTTTCGCATTGCCACTTTTTCCGCTTTATCTAACAGCGTTAATTGTTTTGTAATCCGAGGAGTCGTCTTCGAAGGGCCATTATCAACTTTCTTTTTTTAAATACGGTCCTGTTTTTCTGATATAGGAATTTGATAGCTTTTTTTCTTCCGAATTCAACGATGTATGACACATTGTGGTTTAATGACGTTTCGAGGGTTTTCTGAACAATATCAGGAAATTTTGGGATACGGTCCTGTATTTCTCCTAATTTTATAAATAATATCTCATAAGTAAGCTCTAAATTTTTACTTATGTTGGACTAGTTCAATAAATAACAAATAATTTAATAATAAACCACAAATAAGTGAACAAAATACAGAGACATTATTTCAAAGTTCTGTTGATCGGGATTTAAAAGAAAAGTAGGTGCTTGAAACAAAAAAATTAAGATGGTGACGTGTGATTTGTTTCACTTGACATTCCTATTTTGATCGTTTGAGAGCGTTTTAAGAGGTTTTCTATTTTCCAGAAAATATGGAACATAAATTTACAAATGCTGAAAAGTTTGATATTCTATCGCATGTTTTATTTTATCTCAAAAAACTCTTATGTAGCAGTTAGAAGATGATATTTGCGCTTAGAGAATAACGAAAACCATTTTAAACACATTTATGTAGTTCCTTACTTTTTTCGTTGTTCGTTTTATTACTGTTTTGGAATGATTTTTGTTCACTTATTTCTGGTTTATTATTAAATTATTTGTTATTTATTGAACTAGTCCAACATAAGTAAAAAATTTAGAGCTTACTTATGAGATATTATTTATAAAATAAGGAGAAATACAGGACCGTATCCCAAAATTTCCTGATGTTGTTCAAAAAACCCTCGAAACGTCATTAAACCACAATGTGTCAGACATCGTTGCATTCGGCTCTCAGCTCTCAGCTCTCAAATTCAAATATCAGGAAAACAGGGCCGTATTTAAAAAAAGAAAGTTGATAATGGCCCTTCGAAGACGACTCGTCGGATTATAAAACAGTTAACGCTGTTAGATAGAGCGGAAAAAGTGGCAACGCAAAAGTGCAATTTACTTTAGAATTCTATCTCAAAAAAACCCAGTAAAACAATAAAACGATTTTTCAGAATTTCGTTTTTTTTCGGATACCTCCGGAACTACTCGGAATTTTAAAACTTTCTAAACGGCATATTATTACCTCCATATTATTTTACGTAAATGCGCAACTTTACCTCCATTTAACCGACTTCGTATCTCTTACGGTTTCCGAGATCCCTGTACTGGCCCTCCTTATCTTGGACACGTTGTATACATCCTTGACATTACATTACTCAAACAGGAACAAACGCTAAGACTTAGTAACAGACACAACAGAGAAGCCAACGAGTCACGAAACGACCAGAGATTTGAGAACTTACAGCCAAAATTTGCCGTATATAAAAAGTACTCCGGCAATGTACCCTTGGTCCCAGTACCGGTGCCGTCAGCAGTCGTTAGTAACGAAGTTACGTTATTATCGAGGTAAATCTGTCTCAATTCTTTCAAATATTCCTTATCGGTCTCGAAGGTATCAGATGCAGTGCTACCATACTCGTTTTCGATTTGGAAACTTAGAATCGGGCCACCGTTTATAAATTGAAGGGCGGCTAGGATTGGTAATAGGGCGTCAAAAAATCTAAAACGATGCTTATTGTTTTTATTCAGTTCTTAGACAACTTTGGTACATATATTCTTGTACTTGGTTTACTTGGCAAGGGTATCATAATATGTGAAGCTGTGTAGGCAAGTGTTCTCTGGAAAGACACATCTGATCTTGCTCCCTAATCATTAAGGAGCTCCCCCTTTCAATATTACTATAATTGCTTCGTATTCACTGAGTCAGCTAAGGTAGAGTATTTTCTAACCTTGATAAGATTATACGCTGCATCATCCTCGAAAAATGCTAACCAGTTGGAAGAATAAAATGCTTTTGAACCTTGACTGGCTGGGTTGATTAACGATCATATGACCTTTTTACAGTGAAATTAGTGTACTTTTTTCCAAAAAATCTTAAAAATTATAAACCCGTTACTGACCTTTTCACCGGACCCATATATTTGGGATCAGATGTCCTAAATTTAATATCTTTTTCCTTTAACAACCAACTAGGGAACCCACCAAACTCCCATTCGGCACAGATATAAGGTCCGGGTCTCAAAATTGTCAACAGGTCTTCTTCTTGGGCCGTTTTAAGGAAAGTCTGTATGTCTAGGAAGTCCTCCATGTCAGTTCCGCCTTGGCCGAAATCAAATTGACCTTAACAAAAAATATATAATGGACCAGACGTATTCGTTCAATTGATTTTCGATCAGTGTGTCTTTTCTTGACTTAGGAGAGAAGTGATTATGTCTCTCTACAGGGAACGCAGAGGAAGACAGAGATGATTGTTCCCCTAAGTCCACATTACACCACTCAGTTGACGTCGCCGTGTATATCTATTGAATTAATCTTACCGGGACTGGGTTCATGTAAATTCCAGGGTACATAAGTTTCTACAGCGTTCAATCCGGCGGCCCTCATTTTCCTGAGCCTATCCCTCCAGAGCTGTTTGGGGGTTCTGAAATAGTGCATGGCACCGGAATAAAGGGAAATATTCTTCCCATTTAGGGTGAAATAGCTTTTGTCCGCATTAAGACCGGAATTAATGCCATCAGCGGTATAGTACTCGTAGAGGGTGGGAAGAGCATTTGGACTCGGGGCTATATTTAATGATGTTGCCATCTTTTATCTGGTAAAGAAAGCATTAAATAAACAAGGTCGTCAGAAAAATTTAATTTATGTACAGGGGGGTCTCATTTTCGACACTTTTATAGGATATCTCCGTAATTGTTGGTGCTATCAAAAAAGTAATGTAGGTGCCATGTGCTCTTTTTGCGTCAAACTTAGAATGGTAAAATCAAAATTTGAAAATTTTCGCTCGCTTAAGAGATACGAAGGAAAATCACAAGATTGACAATTTCAAAATTGCCCTATATTTTCTTAGTTAAAAGATATACAGAAAAATGTTTTATACAGAAGTTTCTTTATATTGATTGTTGAATAATTTGCCGTTTTGAGAATAAGTATACGGGGTCACGTAAAAAAGTTATAGGACCTAACCATATTTTTTAAAATGGAAGGCCCTATGTATTTTAATCTAAAAAGATAATATTTTAAATTCTCCTGTCAAATATATAACACACTATGGATGATATTGGTTTACTAGGGGATTTATTTAAACTTTATTACTTTGAAATGAAATAAAAGATTCAGATTAAGGTAAAAAATAACAGGAATGATCGCAAATGTTCGGAATATATCCATCCTTAAATGGTTCCCGTCTTTCCGGATCGCGAACAAAATATACATTTTGAGCCATTTCTTCGTTTTTCCACTTTTAATATGAACTGATATCATATCAAATTTTTTAAATTGTTGATAAGTCATTTTCACAAATGAGCATGTAAAAATTAAATTGACGTTAAATGTTAATAGGCAACATAGTTGTTTCTAGGATATTAGCTTTTGTTTCATGGTCTACTGTGGTTTAAAGTAATAAAGTTTAAATCTCCTAGGTAACCAATATCATCCATGGTGTTATATATTTGAAAGGAGAATTTAAAATAGTATCTTTTTTACCTGACCCCGTATACTTATTCTGAAAACGGCAGATTATTCAACAATCAATATAAAGAATCTTCTGTATAAAATATTTTTCTGTATCTCTTTTAACTAAGACGATTTAAATAAGAAGATATAGGGTAATTTTGAAATTATCAATTTTTTAAGCGAGCGAAAATTTTCAAATTTTGATTTTACCATTTCAAGATTGACCCAAGAAGAGCACATGACACCTAAATTACTTTTTTGATAGCATTAACAATTACGGAGATGTCCTATAAAAGTATCGAAAATGGGACACCACGTATACTTCCCGACAATGAATTGCGAACAAGGATAATGTTAGTCCTGTAACTATTTAAATTATTCGCCGACCTTTGTCAAATGTTTGGCAAAATGTTGACTTATGTCTCGAAACGTTAACCGGAAATTTTGTTTTCGAAAAATACTCATATGTTGACAGGAAGGAACAAAAGTTAATTTTTCTATTTGGGTTTCATAATGATTACATTATAAAATGCAAAAAAATTGAGTAACCTGCAACTTTATGAAACTGAAATTTTTTTTTTATGTTGGCAGCAAGTAGGGTTCGAATTTTAGGCTTACTTCGATTTCGTTGAAATTAGTTTTCTAGGCATTATGGATTCGACAGAAATTTTTTATAGAAAACTTTAAAATACTAACCTTTAACCTTGCAAATAGATCATTTTTACTAGATATTTATACGAAATACCTATACTCGGAAATATATAACATGCTGACGGTGTCCGTCAACTAATTTCTAATCAAAACTTAAAAAGTTACAGGACTATAAACTTGACTGACTTTATCTTTATCCGAAATTTATTGTCAGGGAGTTTATATTAATTATTGATTCTTAGCTATCAATATCATAATCGTGGGTCATCATAAGATTTCTAAGAATATTCGAGTTAACCTATAAATTACATAACAAAATTATGTAGCTATTTCTAATAATTTTTATAAAAACATTATCAATAATAAGTACTCTCAATTTGAATTTAATTGTTTTAGTCACGAACAGTGCGCCTGACGAGAAGAACAGATCATACAGTTTTCATGTAGAATTGATCACGCTAATCAGTAAAAATGTCCACATAAAAAAATAACGATTAAAACCCGAACGACCTGTAATAGTTTTAAATTGAACACCCTATATTTTAATTTATCATTATGCACAGAAATTAGATTATTTAACTAATTTCAGTCAAATTTTTAATTGCACTAGTTACAAAGTCAAATTACCTTTGATATGTTTTTATGAAAAAACTGTTGTAAATAATTGTATCTCGGATGGGAAATTATTAATAAAAGTCATAGAATCGAAAAATGCCAAAATATACAGAACATTCTGTTTAAAATAACGATGTTAAACCTGGCTTCTGGTATGACCGGAAGTGATAGATATGTCAAAATACCCTCATTAAAAAGATCGGCATTTTTTATAGCGAGTACTAATATTTCAAACAAATATATGACCATATACAGGGTGGATATGAAGGGTGGATATGAATAACCATATACAGGGTATTTCGTAATCTCTAATATTGTATTCTTCATTTTATTAATTAATGACAATGATTTGATAATGTATATGAACAAAAGTCAAATTAATTGCTACAATATCCTCCATGACAAATGTGGTTGTCATGGAACGAGGCAAAGCCTATTCGTATAATTTGGCGATAAAAACACGAAAAGAAACGAAGAAAAACGTTTCATAAGACTTTTTTAATTTAATTTAAAAAACGACCCGCGAAGCGGGAAGTGTTCTAAAGTACAAGTGCTTTAATTGTCTTATGAACCGTGTATTTTATAATACTTTTTCTATTTGGGTCTTTCAAAGCTGAAAAACTTAAAAAAAAAAATAGTAGATTTTTTCCATTTGAATTTATACTTTCTTTTTGGGTTGACAATACTTTTATAATTTAATAAAATGTTACAAGTATCAAATAGGCCATGATAGAAACAATTGAACACAAAAAAGCTTCTTTCCATCCGTCATAATTAAAAATAAATATATTATTAAAGTCAATAAAAATGAGTCAGGAAGAAAGTTGTACTCCGTCAGAAATACGAGAAATTGCAGAAAATAATCTAGAAAAACATTTAAAAAGAATATACAATACTTTGAGTTATGGTCCTAGCAGAACAAAGTTCAAAATATTGAACAAAATAATAACTAATACTATTGAACAGAATAACAAAGTTCAAAATATTGAACAAAATAATAACTAATACTATTGAACAGAATATTGTGTCGACACAGAATCTGACAGGAATAACAATTAATGCCCAGGAAATGTCTACAGTAACTATAAATATGTATATATAAAGTAATATGTATAATAATATATTGAATTAAAAATAAAAATAGTGTTTTATTGTGACTTGAAAATAAAAATAGTACTTTATTGAATTAAACTTTAGAAATAGAGCATAAACTGGAAGATATTTCTATTATTTTTAGGTTATGTTGTTTTATAGTTGTGACTATAGAAATTATTTGACGGACACCGTCAGCATGTTGTATATTTGCGAGTATAGGTATTTCAGATAAATAGCTAGTAAAAATGATGTATTTGCAAGGTCAAAGGTTAGTATTTTAAAGTTTTCTATAAAAATTTTTTTGTCAAATCCAATATAATATCAAGACAACTAATTTCAACGAAATCAAAGGAAGCCTAAAATTCGAACCCTACGTGCTGCCAAGATAAAAAAAAAATTAAATTTCAGTTTCATAAAGTGGCAGGTTATTCAAATTTTTTTGCCCGAACAAAGCCAAATATCATTAGAATATTGTTTGGCATTAATTAATAAAATGAAAAATACAATATTTTTTTTAACACCTTGTATTTCGAAAAGGAAACGACATGCGAAAAACTTTTATACCACATTTTCGTCTTAAAATAAGGCGAGGATTCATTTTTTAAAATTTTTCAGAGAGGTTAGGAAACACCCAGTATATTTGTTTGAAGATTATCATTGCTGAGCCTATTCTTAAAACACTTACCATTAGTTCTTACCAATATACCACAATGGTAAATATTTAAAACTGTGGTCACTTCTTACAATTAGGAACAATACTTTATCAACACATTCACGAGAAATTTATTATATTTATATAAACTTATAAACAAAGTGTTTTATTTATTACTGGCAAAGTTTATTCACAATTGTAGTTTATCATTATACACAATCATCGACTTTTTGTTATCGTAATTAAATTCTTTGTTAAAAACCTAATCGATTGAATTTTTTTATTTTTTAAAGCAGAAGTACTTTGTTTATGCTATCATGCCTAAATAATAAAATTGTTATCAATTCATTGACATTAAATTTAATTATATATATATCTAACCGGTTTCTGCAAAACAAGTAATTTCGTTAAAGAACCGCTGGTTAGTAATGTTAGAATTTTAGAATATACATGAATAAAATAGAAATAGAGGAGACCAGGGCATTTAGAACCATTTTTGAAATTGAAAAATAACTACAGAATTTTATTTTCGGAGAATCTCGAGTAAATAAATTACAAGAATCAAGTACAGACTCCTGCTATAGGTACAGAACCATTGTCAATACATAACGTATAATTTATGCAGGATCTATTTCCAATGCATTAGCGTCAATGACGTACCAACGTGGCAGGCGAATAGCTAACAATAGACAAATTTGCCAGTGTTAAGACAGCAATATACGATCCGGCCAGTATCATTGCTGTTTTCTTAGTAATTTGAAGAGTATTATTTTTTTTATTTTCGTTATTTAGCTGATATTTTGATCGTACAGGGTGTCCCACTTTCCACACTTTTATAGGGGTATCTCCGTAATTGTTAGTGCTATAAAAAAAGTAATGTAGGTGTCATGTGCTCTTTTTGGGTCAAATGGTAAAATCAAAATTCGAAAATTTTCGCTCGCTTAAGAGATACGGGGGAAAATCAAAAAATTGACAATTTCAAAATTACCCTATATTTTCTTAGTTAAAAGAGATACAGAAAAATATTTTATACAGAAGTTTCTTTATATTGATTGTTGAATAATCTGCCGTTTTCAGAATAAGTATTCGGGGTCAGGTAAAAAAGTTATCGGACTTAACCTCATTTTTTTAAATGAAACACCCTGTATATTTTAATCTAAAAATATACTATTTTAAATTATCCTTTCAAATATATAAGACACCATGGATGATATTGGTTTCCTAGGCGATTTATTTAAACTTTATTACTTTGAAACGAAATAAACGATTCAGATTAAGATAAAAAATAGCGGGAATCATCGCAAATATTTCGGAATATATCCTTAAATGGTTGCTGTCTTTCCAGATAGCAAACAAAATATTAATTTTGCGCTATTTCTTCGTCTTTTCCACTTTCAATATAAACTAATATCATATCAAATTTTTCAAAATGTTGATAAGTCATTTTCGCAAATGAATATGTAAAAATGAAATTGACGTTAAATGTTAATAGTCAACATAGTTGTTTCTAGGATATTAGCTTTTGTTTCATGGTCTACTCTGGTTTAAAGTAATATAGTTTATATAAATCGCCTAGGATACCAATATCATCCCTGGTGTGTTATATATTTGAAAGGATTATTTAAAATAGTATATTTTTAGATTAAAATATACAGGGTGTTACATTTAAAAAAATTAGGTTAGGTCAGATAACTTTTTACCTGACACCGTATACTTATTCTGAAAACGGCAGATTATTCAACAATCAATAAACTTCTGTATAAAACATTTTTCTGTATCTCTTCTAACTAAGAGAATATAGGGTAATTTTGAAATTGTCAATTTTTTCATTTTCCCCCGTATCTCTTAAGCGAGCGAAAATTTTCAAATTTTGATTTTACCATTTTAAGTTTGACCCAAGAAGAGCACATGACACCTACATTACTTTTTTGATAGCACTAACAATTACGGAGATTCCCTATAAAAGTGTCGACAATGGGACATCCTGTACTGTTGAGGTTTAATAGTAAATAAAATTTGGAGCGCCCACATGTTTAAACATAGATTTCGCCAGGTTGATATTATTTAAGTATTTAAGAATAACTTTACTATACTAAAGGCCGTATTAGACTCGGCAATTTTTTCTCTTGCGCCGGCAATTATAATGGCACGTATTCATGCGCAGTAAACCGTTTTCGATCAGCTGGAGCATTGTCAACGGTCAGCCTAGCAGTGGGTACTGTCGAAATCCCTAAAATATCCCCAGAATTAGATATGTGCAAACCTGTTCGTTTTGATTACCAGTTAAAGCAGCTACTGCTATTTACAAATAGGAGGTGCAAAAAGTTGCTGAATTAGCAGTCCATAAGTTTAATAAAGAATGTAAACTGCTAATTTAAGTACCAGTGGGTTTAAATGGCCATTACCTGTTCATACCTGGTTCGGCCAAATAATAAACAGTTAAAAATAACAGAATAATCCATGTCTACCCAATTGCGCCGGCAAGGGCAATTAAAATGACGCCTGTCCCATTTCTGGTAATGAGAGACAGCTGATCGGGAACAGTGTACTGCGCATGAATCCGTATCATTTTAATTGTCAGAAGAGTAGAATTTCTGACTGTAGTACGGAGAACGGTGTACTGCGCCTGAATCCTTGAATTATAATTGCCATTGCTGGCGCCATAAAAATTCCCGACTGTAATACGGCCTTAACTATAAATATGACAGTAATTATTTGTTTGCTATAGGAGAAGACAGCCATTCTAATAAAGATTTATGCAACTGGATATCTTTCAAAATCACCTGTGCTACTGTTTGTGGTACGCACTCATACTCAACGTACCTCAGGTAGAGTTATCTAAAGCTTAGTGTTTTTATTAGTTTTTAAATTTTTAAATGTGAAATTATGTAGAAAACAATTTCTAATAAGCCATTATACGTTTAAAGTACGATATAGCCTCGAAGTAACCGATTAAAAGTAAAATTACAACTACACGAGCTGATTATTTTACCTATAAAAGCAGCGATTAACTAAGAAAATAACTGACATTGCCGTCCTATGTATAATTTATTGCGAAAATTGTCCTAAACGTCTTAACTTTTGAGATACAGGGTGTTAAAGATTTTCAAAAATCTCCTTTTTTATTAATTTTTTTTTTTTTTTTTTATGATCAAACACAAGCACTATAGGAAAAATCCTTTAGGGCACTCTGGGAGTGGTGCGTGTGCGCAAAAAGCGATTCACGTTGGTTTTGAATCGTTGGAGGTTATATTCGTTGGGAAAAACGACCTCGGGAAGGTCGTTCCATAAGGATGAAGTCCTCCAGATGAAAGAATTCTTAAATAATGAAGTTCGAGGAGTACTAAGCTTAACCACATATGCATGGGCGGCAGTGGTTCGTCGTGTATTTCTGATATTCGCCGCTCTGGGCGGAATAAAGGTGAGCCTTTCCATGAAAATATCTGTAAAAGAGAGTCAAATCACCAACTTGCCTTCGATGTTCTAGGCTGTCGAGGTTCTTCGTCAGCTCGTGGTCTCCAATCAGACGAATGGCCCTCCTTTCGAATCCAGTAGCCGAAGAGTATGTTTGGGTGCAGAGCTCCAGACATGAGAGCAGTACTCTAGTGATGGTCGAATCTGGGCTTTGTAGAGTGTCAAAAGTTGTTGAGGTGTGTACAACTTTCTGGTTCGGAAGAGTACACCAAGCTTCTGAGAGGCTATCTTGGCGATTGCCACAACGTGGTTATGCCAAGACATATTTCCTCCCAGATTGACGCCCAGCAAACTAATAGATGAAGCCAGTGGGATTGCGTGTCCGTCCATGACTATATCCGGCTCTGTAATGTTAACCTTTTTAGAGAAAACTGCTGCCTGGGTTTTTTAGCGTTAAATTCGACTTGGTTACTGTCACCCCAAGCCAAATTTTCTTCCAGGTCTTTGTTGAGGCGTGATACTTCATGCTGTCTGCGAAGATGTGCGTCGGCAGCCGATGTTTGTGCATTCAAAGAGAAAGATGATAAAAGTGTGCTATCATCAGCAAAACTAACTATCGGGTTTTTCGTTTTCACTAGAGTGAATATCTGTGAAACTGCTCTAGTTATTTTTAAGAAATTGGTACACACTTTCTATTCATCACGAGGCATTTTATGATGTAAAACATGTTTTTCTATTCCGACCAGTGGCGTTCGTGCGGGAATTGCCCTCGGTATTTTTTGACGAAAAAAATGATACGCCACTTCCGTTTTTCAAATAAAAATTAATTTTGAAAAATTCTCATTCCTTGCTGAGTAAATGTCGTCTCTTGATTTTTGGTCGTTTGACGTACAGTTTCCGTATAAAAAAATGACATTCATTCTTTGCACTCTGTTATGAAATTAGGTATTAACAAAGATTAAAAAGAATCTAGTAGGAAGCAGATTTTGTTTTGTAAACATAAACAGTTTTGACAGTTGTCTACCTAGTCTAGTTGTCACGTATTTAAGTCATTGACCTTAAAAAATTATTAAAAAGACATGAAAATCTGTAACACCCTGTATCTGAAATGTTAATACGTTTAGGACATTTGTTTATATGAAGTTTTTTTCTGAAAATGTACCCAAGAATAACCTCCTTAAATATTAGCATGTTATTAGGAAACACCCTGTATAAAGGCATGTTCAAAGTAAAGGAAACTACATACGCCAGGTTTTATAACAATTTATTTAAAATTATTTATCGCTAGAAGCTAGTATTTCATCTGTTATAATATACTCTTAATTAATATATACATCTCTTATCGTTATTTTTTTCATTTCTATTTATAATAAGACAGAACCTAAACATTGAGTTAAAGTTATAATTTATAATTTATTCGAGTTAGCAGTACAGGACTACTATCCCGCAAACCTATGGTAAACACTGTATCATATTATATAATTTCTTTATCACTTGACCACTAATATGGAAACACCGTAAATTTGAAAGTTATTATATTGAAAACTCGTTGGAATCATAGGCTAGAAAAAGGATCGAATCGCATACCAGCGAGTGTGCGAGGAGGCTCGCACGGTGCTTTCGTTAGTCCTGGTTGAGGATTAAAAATAGGAATACAATAATTTAACGCTGAATGTTGGCATGCAACGTGTTCGATTAAATTCGATTGGTCGATTAATTTTGATTAATTTCGAATTCTTTTTCAATAGTCCTATTCAATACCTATTACAGACCTATAAGATAAGAATATAAGAACACTGTTGTATGTCATGATAATAAAAATAGTACATTAATAATAATAAATAACTAATGGTAGAGATGACGATTCTGTCAGTCGATGGCCATAACAGCGCACCGACCCTCGCCCATAGCCTTGTACCATAGCACTGCACAGCCTCGCTTGAGCTTCGCACAGTAGTCCCTCGACATCGAGATATAAACATGGACTCTGCGTTGTTATGTTCTTCCGATGAAGAAGATATTGTTTTAGGCTCTAATATAACAAATAACAATATATAACAAATACCAGTTCATCCCATTAACGTAAAGAGGAAGATTCAATGGAGAATTTTATCACCTTTATAATGATCTAAGGAAATATTCCCAACGCTTTTTTGAACATATGAGAATTACCATTACTCTTTCCTCCACTGATATAGGTTGAAAATGGAAGTTCTTACAATATTTATTTATTCTCCTTTCACTGTTCTCCATAGAATCTTCGCTTTGCGTTAATAGGATGCACTGGTAATCTTAATTTCTGTTTAAACATATACCGCTTTGTTATATTAGCGTCTAAAATAATATCCTCTTCATCGGAAGAAGATGACAACGCCATGTCCATGTTTATATCTCGATGTCCAGAGACAAACTGATCGATAGGCAAGGCAATGAGAGAGGGTCGTTATGGCCACTACTGTGCGGTGCCATGGTACCAGGCTACGGGCGAGGGCTATTGTCGGTGCGCCGTTATGGCCATACACTTATATGTGACAACTCTTAAGCTAGGTTTACACGGAACACACCGCACATTCTTGCAGGAGTAATTTACTCTGTAACACCTGCTGCGGTACCGCCAACGTCTTCGATGTCAAATTATATATAAAAACTGCGGTAATTCGTTCTTTTACAGGATAAAAACGGAACGTGTGAACTGAGAAATGTAAAAATCGTGAAGTATATTGCCGTGGGAATCCAGCTTTACTTCACCCGGTAGAAAATAAATCAATTAAATAAAACACTCGGGAAGTTTCTGGCTGAAATACTTCCTGTATTGTCATTTAGGGGACTAGGGTTATCCTCACCTATTTAATTTCAACCAATGTCTTCTATGTAGTAGAGAATTTTGAGGGTCGGTGGGAAGTAATTGATTAAAGTGGACCGCATACTTTTTTACTATTAAAAATAAAATGTTTTTAAATACGATAATCCATGTTAGTTCTTGTGAGGCTCGCTAAACTTTCTCCATCTCCTGAAGGTAAACATACATATATATTTTTTAAATATCTGGACAGCTAGTAATGACAGAAATCTGATTTAAGTTTCATACAGGGTTTTCATTAATGACGAGATAATATTTCAGCTACATTTTTGCTACAGGTTGTTGTATTTTTTAAATCGTTATTTGATTGATAGATATTTCTTGATATATCACATACGAAAATCGAAAATAATATCTAAAGCACTTACGGAGATATTAAACAACAACTATTTAATAACAAGTTTCAAAACCATGTAACAAAAAAATTTTTGCAAATTGTTGAACAAACCCGAACAAACATAATGTTAACTTTTGAGCCGCTAATTTTTCTTTACAAAAGTTGGATGTGGCTAATAAGGGAAGGTCCTATCGAGTACTTTCCGATGCCAGCATATTACTTCTCTATTCGCACCCAAAACAAAATGGCGGCGCTTGAAAAACTCCATAGTTATTAGTTCTTTATTATCCTTTATTGTTTCATTTGCCGTCTTAGAAAAACAAATACAATTTGGCATAGCATAGTAGGAATCAGAGGGGTAGACTTTCATGCATTTTTCATGGTGTTGAAATTAAAAATGGCGGATGGGCGCCATCTTGTTAAAAAAATTGCATAAGAAGTAGGGCCTTGCGATACATCGTTTTAAAGGTCCTAACGAGTACTTTACGATCCTAGAATATTATGTCCCTATTCGTACTCAAAACAAAATGGCGACCTTTTAAAATGTTTACTATTTTTTCTTTTGTTATTTTAGTTTAAATTTGACAACATGGCATAAAGTAGCTATAATAGCCGGCTAATGCTCACTGCTTTATACCAAGTTGTAAAATCTAAACTGGAATAACAAAGGAAAAATAATAAATATTATTTTTTTAAAAGCCGCCATTCTGTTTCCGGTACGAATAGGGACAGAATATTCTGGGATCGTAAAGTACTCAATGGTACATTTAAAATGATGTATCGCCAGGCACCACTTCCTATTCAGTTTTTTTAACAAGATGGCACCAATTAGCCATTTTGAATTTCAGCAGCATGAAAAATGCAAGAAAGTGTAGTTCTCTGATTCCTACTACACTATGTCACGTGGTATTTATTTAAGACAGTAAAGGTTAGTAAAGAACTAATAAATATGTAGCTTTTAAAACACCGCCATTTTGCTATTAGTGCTAATGGAGGAGTAATATTCTGGCATCTTAAAGTACTCGATATGACCTTCAAAATTATTTATCGCAAGACCCCCTCTTCATCTTTAATTTTCATTGTCAAGATGGCGCCTATCCGCCATTTTGAAAGTTAGAACTGTCATTATTACGTCAAAAGGTAGCTTGCCTTCCTCTATTAGACACACCCAAATTTTGTAAAAAAAATAGCGGGTCAAAAGTGAGCATGGGGTTGCCCACAGAAATGTGAAGCCGCAAACACACTATTATCACGTCACGTGAGATGCTACTACATGCTATCACGCAATGTCACGGCATATCCGAAACATCTGCATGGCGGTTTATGCGTGCTTATAAATAGGTTTAGAAGTATACTATAGTCACCTCATGCAGCTCACGGCAAGTCATACGTGACAGCACAATTTTGTTTCTGCAAATTTACATATTCATTCTTGCGTAAAATAACCTAAGGAATCCTATACTAAAATATTAGCACGTAGTTCAGGAACACCTTGTATAAGAAGCTATTGTCTCTCATAAAAATTAGATCTCCAACTTTAATTATTTATTTCCCACGGAATACCGTATGCACCTCTACTACTTTTGTCAAATATATGTCACGAAGCATCTTCTACGGGTGTTCGTATATGGCTGATAATAATATAGTTTATTTGTATTGGTTCAGTCGACCTTAACATCGATTTCACAACTGTCCCGATCTTCTTACTTTCCGTAATAGTAATCACTACTTCCGGGGCTGCTGAAACTTGAATAAGAGGAACCACCAGCAGCGCCACTTTGGTCTCTCCATAGGGACAGGTCCACTACTGGTAAAGCTTCGCAAGGTACAACACCGTTCCTGAAAAAAATGTCGTATATTATTTTTTAATCTTAATTTGATGAAAAATATGTCAGTATTGACGCTTAAATTCGGTTCGTTGGCAGAGCAGTCACATATACTTCCCGAGGCTTGCGCAGTATTCACAGAAACAGAATATGTTCAAAGGTCAAAATTTTTTTACAGGCAACTTTCAGTCCTTAGCATATAACTTACTAAAATAAACTATTTGCCTCTAGAAACGATTATAATTAGCGAAATATATCTGATCTGATCTGATCCTGCAATTTTAAAAGTTTTTTTTTAGATTATAGCTGCAGTATTCAAATTTCAATTTAAAAATGTACCGCCGGTCACGTGTCTCCAGTCAATAATTTCTTACTTTACCCTTTTATATTTCACGTCATTTTATTAGAGTTACTTTTATGCATAAATAATTTATACTCCTACTTCAATTTGTATTAAAAAAATAATGTTCAAGGACCAACCGTTTAGTTTCTTTAACGCAATTATTAACAAGAAGTTCCGTCCCCGCAGCTGCATGTATCGCCGGTCACGGCAGAAATTGCCTATAAATAATGCCACTAGAGGTCAGTCTAATAGTTTTACAAATATGACGGTATGTGTTTGAATTTGTGTAAAGCGTGCTCCTGTTTAGGTCAGTTCCTTATTATGTTTATTTAGATATAAACTAGAATATTGCCTACTTCTTACGAGGCGTATGTTTTTATGTTGTATCGCCGGTCACTGGGTTAACTCAGACCTAGTAGTCTTAATTAGGGGAAAAATACTACACGAAGTCATTCTCTTGAGTACAGATACTCATTTCAGTCCATCAAAGTTTAAGAAAGAGCTTGTATTAGCGCTGTTATCCACGAATTTGTGCATTTTTGTATCGCCAGTCGTAGTAACACCGGTGACGCATGCAAATATTACCGGATATACATTAATGTGACGGTTTGTTATCCGAAGCTATATATATATAATATTTTTTTATTAACCATTTATAAACCATTAACGAAAAATATATTTTGATATAATATGTGCACGTTTCGTTTACACCTTAAGTAGATTAAAAATATAACTCATTTTTTTAGTATTTTAACATTCTATAAGGAACATTCCAACATTTTAAGTCAATATAAGATAGGGCTGTTATAAATAATAGGAAAATGGTTATAGTGACTGATTAAAATAACTCAGTTCCAAATATTGGAGTTATATGATTCAGAAGAGTAAAATGAGCCATGTGACGGGCGATAAATTATTAAAAAGTCGATGCTATAGACCAAGATCTTTGTGACGATGATCTTTTACGCGGACATATATAATTCCTCTAATTAGATACTATAAGAAACCTATTAAAAAATTAACAGGTGTTTTTGAGATTATTTATTTTTAAATTCCGATTTACTGAAAAAAAAAAATTTGACCCGTGACCGCTGTTCGGTGTTCGTAGAGCAAAATGTATCGATTGCCAACTGATTTGCAACCGTCAGAATAATCCGCGTACTGGTACGGAATTGTGGGTTCGGAATGAATTGAGCAAAAATAAAAATACTTGTAAGTTAAATTAAGAAGTTAATTCTCAGATTTGACAGTTGAATGTTTGGCATATGTACCCGTTCACATAGACAAAAAGTTGCAACCAGTTAGAAACTCATCCACAACCGAATACACGTAGAACGAAAATTGCGTTCTGTGAATGAACCTATCATTCCGTTGAAGTCAATTTTAAATATCTTTCAACAAACAGCCCGGAAAGCGTCGCTAATCACGACTTCCCGACCTTATAACGAAGTTAATCATATCCCGCACTCGGCCTAAATACGCAATGTATACTGCGGAGGACAGTATAAAATAAAACTTTCCGCCGATTTTGTGGAAAAATATTTTGAATCGTTTTATCATACAGTACTCACGTATGCGATATTCTCTCAAATCCTCTGGGTTGCATCGATCGAATGCTGTATCCGTTATCACACATTAACCTTGAAATAGTAGCTTTCCTAATTTCAGCTAGTTGCGGAAGAGTAAATCCTGAAAAAAGAAAAATTTGTAATTCGAATTATTAAAAAAACTAAACCGAATCCAAATCGAACAAATAAACCATCAATTAAAATATTTGTATTACTGTTGTAAAACCAAAGACAAACCTATTTCTCCAGAATTTTCAAACCAAAATCTGTCACCAACTCTAGTTCTGTAGAACTGTTCTGTTAGAATACACAAGAAAGTCGGTCCAGCCAGCGTTCCTGGTACTATGGCTTCCAAAGATCCTCCTACTGTCAGGTCAACATCATCTGGATGTTCATAGAGTGTAGCCAGCCTCTCAACTTTCTAAAACAAACACCTTAATATTAACAATGAGGTTCTTAGATTTAGATCGAAAACGCTATAGGGTGACTTGGTATTTATTATTAATTGTATAGAATTTTCTACTTACATCCCTGGAAATAACATCTAAGAAGTCTTGGAACGATCTGGCTTTCGGTAGCCCACAGAAATGTCTGTAGTCGTTATACGAAGCCAAACCATGGTCCCTGTTCCTTTGAATACAAATGGCTTTTAGATCTTGACCAACTTGTTGCCCAGGTTGCCTCAACCAATTTTGAGTTATCTAGAAAGAAAAAAGCATAAGAGCATAATGTAGATGGTAAATTATTGATTTCATCAATCTTATTTCAAAGCACCACCTGCTCCTGAAATATTCTACTAACCTCTCTGTCGTGGTATGCGTCAGCAGCCAATTCAGGTTGAGTTGCCAGACCTCTGGTGAGCTCGTCAAAAGTGTTCCCTTGTTCCAAAATGGCCGGTCGGTTAAACCAATCGCTAAGTCTTAAATTACCGTAGCTACTCCTCTTCTCATTAACCAAACTGAAAATGATAAATAATACGTTATATTTACGAATAAGAACCTGATGGTAATAAGAGCATAAGAGCAAGAAGGAAGGTCTCAACTTACTCTAGTTGTCCAGCAATCAAAGTATGGAAGAACCTAAAGGCAGCAGTTGCATGTTCATTTAACACTGTAGGATTAACGTTGGGATTGTAATCATCGACATAATTCTTGGTCCTCCATAAAATCTTGTTCCTCAAGGAATTATCCAATCCGATGAAGATAGGCAACCATTCGTAGTAGGAGATCTGTTGATGTTGAGCGATGTTGATCTTCCTAGCTTCCTGGAAAACGGTCTCGTCGTTCCAGTGGGGATTGATTTTGGCTAGGTTGTCTGCCAATCTGTTGTGTTCTCTTAAAAGGATCGTTTGGAGGACAGTAAGTTGGGGGTTCTGGTTAACTCTGGTGTCTCCTAGAGAAGAAAATAATGTTCTTTTTATCATGGAAAAATGTTGTCTTGGGCAACGTCCAGTCAAATTATTATTGATTTTAAATCGGTTTGATAATTCCATTCAAGATGTATTAAGCCTCCTAGGAATGTGTTCCTACCTGCCATATAACATGGTTCGTTAATATCGAGTACGGTACATGCTCCAGTAATATTTTGGTTCCTTGGTAACCATTCTTGGCCATTCCTTTGGTCAGTGCGTAGTCTACCACCTTGGAACAGGCGTACTTGTTGAGCCACTTGGTCAGTGTTACCATAAACGATAGACAGGTCGAGGTAATGGTTGACTGCAGTAAGCTTAAAAAACGAATTGTTAGTTACAACATTTTTAATTAACTTTATGAAAAAGTACAATTACAATATATTGACATCACAATACAATGATTTTATAGCTTTATTTTCTTCTACGTAACTTATATAGTTAATACTTACTTGTTCAGATGGTTGGTTTCCTCCAATGCACCTCCTGTCTCTATCAGTAATAGTTCTCACGAAGTTTATACACCTGGTGTTTTGCTGTGAATAAACTGGATCGTCAATAGGAACAACGATTGGAAAACAGTGCTCTGGACTATTGGCTAATTCTAACAGTTGACCGTCGGGAGAACAACATTTTGTTGCGTGAGGTTCTATATAAAAAAATTATATTATCGTAAATGAACCTAATGATAGTTGAAGTCGAAAAAAATGGGAAAAGACTTACGTGTTTGTGTACTACCAACAATCATGCTCATATCGTGGGTAATGATTTGACCATACTGCATAGCATTCAGGGACCATATCGGATCCTCTATGGGAATATCTGGATATACTGCTACTGATACAGCTCTAGCGCTAGGCAGAGGGTTACCACTTTTAGCTGCAGTAGGCGTGCTTACCCCTACAATAAAACAATTGTTATTTTTGTGTGAGAGGTATGTATTTTAGCTGGTGTAGGACATATGGAAACAATTACTTGCTATTAAAGTTTCGACATTTATTTAGTCATTATCAAGTGTAGAGAAGGAATATACGATTAGTGTAATCTTAAAGGTGTTATAAAACAAGCAAAAGTTCCCCTAATAATGTAATTCTTTTCTCCCCTGTACCCCTTACAATAATTCTAACGATATCTTACCATCTCCGTATTTAGCAGGCAACAATCTATTGTACGTAGTTTGTGGGATTCCCAAAGCAGGGTTCCTCAGATTGTTACAGGATCCATCGTACGAGCGATATCTGGATTTCGCACAGAAGGATGGAGGTTGCCCACATCCCACTGGCTCTGGTGTGGGTTGTGGCTGGGGGAAACCGGGATATCCCTGATTGAATGAGTTTGAGGACAGATCCAGAGGGTAACCGCTATACAGAAATTATTATTATTATTATAAGATATATTGGTATTCTTATGTAATTGGGACTAAATTTTCAATGTTAGAAAAGCAACATTGCATCATTTTTATAGAAACTAAATAAATTTACTGTAACTTACCCTGCCTGTGAACCTAGAATTCCAGTATATCCACTGCCACCAAACTGGATCGGAGTGGCGACCTGAGCTTGCCTATTAAATCCTGGTTGAATTACGGGTATCGAGTTCAGTTCTTTAGCAGGAATATTACTGTATTCACTGTTATCTATAAAGCTGCCCCCAAAGATCGTGTTGTCGAACGCAGGGTTGATCCTTTGTAAGAACAGATTTTGGTAGTCGTGTTGGGCAGACGCATGTTTGACATATGCTTGAAGAAAAAGAAGCAGTACGGTACTTTGTAGGATCATATTGGTTTGGACCTGCAACAAAAAAATCATTTAGATAATAATAAAGCAAGTAATAGAAATGGCCTGTAGGTTCACCTGATTTAACCTAATTGGATTTTTCTGTCTAAGCGGCGAAGTGCCATATGAGTAACCGCAATTTGCTAATTTTGTTTAAATATATATACAGGGTGTCCGCTAATTAATGGTACATGGAAAAACCACAGACTAATTACGTAAAAATATTAGGACTTAATTATACTTACCTATATCCGAAAGTTGATATTAACTGAGATACAGGGTGTTAAATTTAAAACTTCATTTTTGTTTTTCTCTAATAACTTTGACAGAAACCAACAGTTTTTTACAAAAGTTCGCAAGTGTGGTTTTTTTAGAACGAGAAATGGATTTTTTTATGAAATTTTAATATACAATGTAGGGGGCGCTCTCTGCGGCATTTTCTTGCACATTTATTAGGTCATAACTTTTTTGCGCCTCAGTGTATTTACGTTCTTAATAAAAATAATACTTTTCCCATATTTACTACGTAAAAAAGGTATCCTAAGTTCAGGTCGCCCAGAGTTACTGTTTTGGAGATATTTGCATTTAAATTGTTTAGTGCACCCTGCCCAATTATTATTAATTTGCAAACAAAATTCTTTTCTTAAAATAACCTATGAGAAAATAAATAAAATTTAGACATGCAGTTGCTATGGAACAGAAAATGTTCCATTTTTGAGTTTATCGTAAGTTTGTGTTTTCATTGCTGTTGGTTTCTTTCGACGCGATATTTTCTAGGATCAAAGTTATTTTAGTTAAAGTAAGTTAAAGAACAATCCAATTTTTTTATTTATTATTCCCAATTACCATTACTAGAACATTAATTATCATGTAAAAGTTAATTGGTAAGAAGTAACAAAATATTATTTGCTTGCATGAGCTAACGCACTAAACAATTTAAATGCAAATATCTCCAAAACAGTAACTCTGGGCGACCTGAACTTAGGATACCTTTTTTACGTAGTAAATATGGGAAAAGTATTATTTTTATTAAGAACTTAAATACACTGGGGCACAAAAAAGTCATGACCTAATAAATGTGCAAAAATGCCGCAGACAGCGCTCCCTACATTGTGCAAAAAATCAATTTCTCGTCCTAAAAAAACAATATTTGCTAAATTTTGGAAAAAAATGTTAGTTTCCTGCAAAGTTATTAGAGAAAAACAAAAATTAAGTTTTAACTTTAACACCCTGTATCTCAGTTAATATCAACTTTCGCATATAGGTAAGTATAATTAAATCCTAATATTTTTACGTAAGGAGTCTGTGGATTTTCCATGTCCCATTAATTAGCCGACACCCTGTATACACCATTAAAGTTGAAACCATATGGACAAAAAATGTAATATTCGATTTAGGTAAGATTTGACTTCACCATAAGTTCTTGCTTCAATAAAGATCAAAAATGATGTTATTAAATGGGACCATACGGCTGTGTACGTACGTAGCTCAAATTTACAAAACGAAGCGCCATTTTAAAGAGAATTTAATGCCCTTTAAGAAGATGTATTACAACATACCCATTCCCATTTGAAAAAACAAGGGCAGTAGCCACCCCCGTTAAGGGGGTTGAGGTTACAGGGATGAAATTAGTAGTGAAACGTGTCCCCCTGAAAACACAAGTTTACGGGTCCGAGGTTCTTTTTTAATTTTCACGTACACAGCCGTAAACCTTGCTGAACTGTTTTCGATGGGCCACCCTGTATAGTAGCCAAATAGAAATCAAATAGGGTTAAATCAGGTGAACGTGCACGTGCACATGAAGAAATAATAACATTAATATAATTAAATTAATTTAAATGCAATTAAATATACTTAGAATTATCTTGCTTAAGCAGAAGCATAATCGCTGACAAAATTACCATCTTATTATAATTATTAAATTTTTTTAATTAAAAATAATAATGTTAGACGAGAAAAAAATCAGTAAATATGACTAATTAATTACATGAGGCGGAAACTTCAAGGCTATCAAGAAAATCGAGAACGAACCGAAGGAAATGCAGAAAAAATTAAGAAAAAACTGTTATACATTACAATTGATATTATGACACGGTTCTTGCGTTAACTCTCAAGACGTTTAATTGAGATCTCACCTAGTTATTAAAATTCTATTATCATTGTTTTTATGTAATACTATAATAACGTATAACTTAATTTAATGCAACAAATTGGTAACATAACACATCCCACAGTACAAATAATGAAATAAATTGCAATACACTATGTTCCAAATTTTTCTGCTAGATACTGGAAAGAAAATCCTTTCTTAAGATTTGGTCCTGGTGGACATATTCAGCACTTTGTTTGGTAAACCGTGCATGGATTTAGTGGCGCCAGTGGTCGCGCCAGTTTTATTTGCACGCCAGTAAAGGTTTACACTTTGTTGAGAAAACAATAATAAGTGGCAGCAGTTTAATTTTTAAAGTGTTTTTCGCAGTGCCAACTATGTCGAGTGGACTTTCCGAAGCCTGTAAAATAGTCGCTGAACTTTTAGTGGAAAAAATTAAGATAAAAGAAATACAGAAAAATAAACGATGAAAAGGCCGTATCTGGGTTAAACCATGGATTGATCGTCGACCTGCTTTGGGTGCACATCCCATAGATACGGATAAGATTCGTACCCTACAAGAAATTTGATGGTCAGTTCTGCTGACCACTTTTTTTTAGCCATAATACTAGAAGCGCAATCTGAACGAAATTCAAACTAAAAACTGGCGTGCGGTCGCCAACGCGCAAACACTTTTTAAGGTGCGTTTACACGTGCATGGATTTAGTGGCGCCAATAAAAACTGGCGCGCCAGTAAATAAAAATAGCTAAACATCGACTTGCATAAAAATTTATTTTTGCATGCATAGATCAAAAAAATCAGCATCCTTCTGAAATCACTGGCGCCAGTGGTGATAAATTCGTACAGAAAATCAAAACTTGCAAGTGTAAACAAGTGATTGCACGTCAGAGACCGCTCGCCAGTTTTTCGTTTAGGTTGCGCTTCTAATTTTTGTTGAATGTAGTTTATATAGTTGGTTGGTAGAAGATGGTTTTTATATCTTGCAGGATCATCCGCCGCAAGTTCTACTAGAAGTTTTGTAGAAGCACCCAAAGCAGGTCGACGATCAATCCATGGTTTAATCCAGACACGGCCTTTTCGTCATTTCTATTTCGGTATTTCTTTTATCTTTTTTTTCCACATCAAAGTTCAGCGACAATTTTACAGGCTTCGGAAAGTTCACTCGAAATAGTGCGCACTGTGAAAAACACTTTAAAAATAAAGCTGGCGTGCCACTTATTTTTGTTTTCTCAACAAAGTATAAACCTTTACTGGCGTGCAAATAGAAATGGTGCGACCACTGGCGCCACTAAATCCATGCATGTGTAAATGTTCTTTTTTACACTTGCAAGTCTTGATTTTCTGTACGAATTTGTCATCACTGGCGCCAGTGATTTCAGAAGGATGCTGAATTTTTTGATCTATGCATGCAAAAAAATTTTTTTTATGCAAGTCGATGTTTACACTTGCTAATTTTATTTACTGGTGCGCCAGTTTTTATTGGCGCCACTAAATCCATGCATGTGTAAATGCACCTTAATATACACGAAATCACTACCACAAATCCACGTATGTTCACTATAAATGGAAAATATTTAATATCCTGTAAAAAATTGGTATTGGCTGAACCGGTGACTACAGACGGCTGTGGAATTAAACGATTCGCCTGGGTAATGTAAGCATAATTGCGGTAGGAAGGAATTAATAAATAATTTATATTTTTTATGTTCAGTTTCTTTGATATTCTGTATTATCATCTGATTTGTGATTACGTATAAAGAAAAAATTGATATTTTTGATATGCCAACACTCTGTGGATCAAACCCTACAAACCTAGTAAAAATGAATAAAAACGCCCAAAAATAATCTTGGAACGCAGTTATTTATTATTTAATATTTATATTCACACCTACAATTCTGCACGATATTGTTAGATGTATGTTACCGTTTTAATGGTTTCTATCTTAAATTACATTGTTTAATAGTAAATATATCGTAGGTATATTAGGTTCGTCAATCTTATCGGTTGCAAAGGCCAAACCTTCAACTATTAAATCTGAGAAGACTTTTTAACTTAACCTAAAAATATTCTTATTCTTGATCATTTCTACTTTGTTTAGAGCTAGCTCTTTGTTTTGAAATGGCTATTTAAAGAATAAGGGAAAGTAAGTTTAACCTCAAAATGCCAAAAACTAAAAAAAAATCAGTTGGAAATCGATACATTTTGCTCTACGAATATTGTGTCGACGCAGAATCTGACAGGAATAACAATTAATGCCCAGTAAATGTATACAGTAACTATAAATATATTGTTTCTTAGTACATTAGTCAGCCCGCTATATAGACGGGTCGCTGGTCCACCCAGCACTTCTAAGGTAGATAGAGGCGTATACTTCCAAGAAATAAAAAAAATGGGTAATTTTGATGAAGTGGACGCTTAGAGGGGTAAAAAATTACGATAAATAAAAATACTACATATAATTAGTATTTAAGTGAGCCCTCAGCCTTGGTTAGCCCAACTAAATACATATATGTGCATTAAAGATACATTGGTCATCCCAGCGCTGTTGCCACTATCTCACACCGATACTAGGGGTTCACCCAGAACTTAATAATATAATTCTATTAGTGGCTGCTGAGACGGATAGTTCGTGAGGAAATATTTGTATTTTCATAGTTTTGTTTTCTTGACCGTTTTTTCAAATTATAGGTAGTTAGTTTGTTTTTGGGTTTCAGTCACTTTGAAATTAAATTCCGGTATTTGGTTAACGTTTCGGTTTATTATACTAAACCATCATCAGCTATTTGTTATAAAGAAAAAAAGGCGTATAAATAAAATAGAAAGAAGTAATATTTTTGACGGTGTTAGTGACAAAATTCTAATTTTGTATAGAATGAAATGAAAAAATATATAAATGAACATACCTTGTACAATTTTCACTCACTTACACTAAATTTGGTAACATTTTGTCTTGTTGTTGAGTGGACATGAACTAACTTAGTTAAACAACTTAAGTAATAAGGTAGGTTATTATTTTAAAAATGTAAGCAAACCAAATACCCAAAATGTAAATTATATTAAATGTACATAGCTTTTATTATATGGTATTTAAATAATAACCTTACTACTAAATTTATATAACTAAGTTAGTTCATGTCCATTCAACAACAAGACAAAATGTTACCAAATTTAGTGTAAGTGAGTGAGAATTGTACAAGGTATGTTCATTTATATATTTTTTCATTTCATTCTATAGAAACTAATATTAATTATAAAATAAGAATTTTGTCACTAACACCGGCAAAAATATTGCATCTTTCTACTTTATTTATATGCTTGTTCTCTTATTAAAAAAAGTTCTGACGATGGTTTAGTATAATAAACGTTAACCAAATATTGGAATTTCATTTCAAAGTGACCGAAACCCAAAAACAAACTACCTATAATTTGTATTTTCACATTTCGTCTATAACTACAATATATATCAGTGTGTAAGTCACAGGCTTTTGATATATGTTCTGGCATTTACAATGAATTTTACGATTCTCTAAGACTAAAAAAAGAAGTGCTAGATAAAATGCGTGCAGATGACGTATCAAAAACTGTTATTGGTGAATTGTGATAATATGCTCTTACGGCGAAAGTCAATTAAAGAGACATAAGCGGGTTTAACTAGCTACAATGGTGTCGAACAAACTTAGAGAGCTTGGTCGGTTGTTAATAGTGTTAAAGGAAACCACCGGCATCCAGCATTTTTAGATGTATAAAACCAGACTTTCTGACAATCTCGTAACAGCTGCTAAGGAAATAATTGGGTACGATGAGAGAAAAAAAGCTTTAAAGCACCAAGCTTAGCCCTTCATTTGAATATCAGATTAATTCAAGTTTGCGATATAGCAGCCAAGATTATTATCAAAAAACATCGTTTCCTGGAATGTAAGGATCCAGAGGTAGCTCTAAAAGACATCAAACGTTTGCGATCTTTAATATGAGGTCATTGGAATTCGGAAGTATCTAGTATGGCTTTGAAAGATCTTAATGAGAAGCACTGGGAAAAACCAAAAGTGTTTCCACTCACTTCGGAACTAATGGGATTTCAAAAATTTGTAGTTAGTGAATCAGATATTGCGTGTGAAAATATTAATGCTAACAAACAACTAGATATTCAGTATCGGAGATTAACAGAGTGTATTATGGCTTTGGCCCTGCTATTAAACAGGAAACGAATAGGAGAAATACAGTTTCTGAAGCTTGATACGTACAAAAGTGATAGAAATTCAAATAGCCAACAACAAAAGTTTCTTGAATCTTTATCTGAAAGTGAAAAAATTTTATCAAAAAATTTCAAAAGAGTTGTAACAGGTGGAAAAGAAGTAAACCTGTTGTTCTTTTGTTTCCAAAAAAAATCCAGTTACTCATTGATATAATGTTGTCTATTCGATCTGAATGTGTCCCAAAATCGAATGAATATCTATTTGCAAACGCTAAAAGCAATAATCGATGGCTTAGTGGATACCATATTTTAAAAAAGCTAGCCCAATATAGTCAGGAGTCTCAAGATTTATTTAGTTCTACCAGACTCAGGAAATAAATTGCTACTGTTCTTCAAGTTATGAATATTGATCAATCTGAAAAAGGTAAGTTACGAAAAAAATTTTAAAACGGTGTATTTTCCTAAATTTAACATAGAGCGTGTCATAAACCTTTTACAAGCCATAAACCCAATGTTATTGGGAAACAGTTTTTTCAATCCTGTTATTTACTAGGCTTAATTTGATATTTATTTAAACTTCGTTTTTTGTTAAAAATTCGAAAGTAAAAACGAAATTAGTTTGAGATTTTTAACGGGTAAGAAAAAAATTTATCAAATAATTTTAATAAGAAAATCAGAAAGAAACCGAATCATGACTAAACAGCGCCCTCTAAAAGATGTAATGATCTTTAACAAGTTGAACCTTAATACCCACCTTAAGAACTATATCTTTAAGACGTGGTAATCTTCCACTTTACGCATCAAGTGACCCTCAAATTAATTTAAAACATACGTTTTTTTTCCTTCGTTGATTAAATTTGGATAAAGGGTATGGAAAATACAACAAATTTCAAAATATTTTTTTACAAGCTTCCTCAACCCTTATTATCGACGATACGAACAAGTTTTCGCAACAATTAATGGCCTTCTTATATCCGTTATTCAACAAAATCCTTAACAGCGATTATCCGAATAAATTTGATTTTTTAGTTACCTATATCACAATTATTGCGCCCTCTCATTTTGTAAACTTGAAAATATTTTATTTATGATTCACTTACGGGAGTCCTGTTTAAGAATTTTGCATCTTTTAAGTTTCTATACAACCTACTAAGTGAACATACAGGGTCCGCAAACGAAGCGTGGACGGAAGATTAAATCGTTATCGAAGAACTTATCAACAATACTAAAACAGCTTGGGATATTGGATTAAAAGCGGCATGTTTTAAAAATATTTTACATTATACAGGGTGGCCCAAAAAAGTGTGACAGCATAAAGTTATATTTTTTTAAATGGGACACCCAGCATTTTATTGCATATTTAGGTTCGTATTACTATCGTTTATAAGTGCCTCAAATTTTATTTAATTTGGTTCTGTAGTTTCGGAGAAATAAATTAAACACTAAAAAAAAAAGTTTTGCAGTCCTGAATAAAAAAATCAAAAAAAAACAATCCAGAACTATTTTTTTAACCTCTGCACTGAGTGAAATTTATGACAAGAGGTCTAGAGATACTATGAATGTAATTGAGTTTATTTATTTTATACAGGGTGTTCATAATAAGCTTTCAAAAACCCCACATTTTAAAATAATTTTTCTCAAGTTTTTCAAATGGAACACCCTGTATATTATTTGGCTATTTGATGTAGAATTCATTGACAATTTTTTTTGTAATACAAGCATATAAGTTATATCCAGCCGTTTTCGAAATAATTGTAAATATCATAAATTATGTTGTTTAAATAGAGTTTTTATTAGGAAATTTTGTTATAGGCGACTAGACTAATAATTGTAAACTAAAGTAAATGTTCAAAATAGCTTCCTTTTACTTTATTTAATGATTTTCCTCTACGGCCAACAGAAGTCTTAATTCATTTTCTTCATTAATAACGGGTTTATTGATTATCATCCTTTTTGTGTATGCAGTGCTTCCTGTTTTTTGGTCTCGGCTTTCTCTCAATATCTGGGTATTTTTCAGCATACACTCGGCTCGCGAGTAGGCAATTTCTTGCACATTCACCCAGTATAAAAATCATGTTTACCATTTCTAAAGTTGTAAAATTCGACATTTTGTGTAAGTTAGTACTTAATTTCGACGACTGAACAAATGTAAATAATTTTATTTGGCTGTCATAGTGACAGTCTAAACAAAAAAAAAATCATAGCAACTCGATTATGAATAAAAAATAAAATTATATAAATAAAAGTAGCAAAAATGTAGGCTTTTAAAATCTATATCGAAATAACTAAAATACGGCGAACTCTAAGAGTAAAATAAAGCTATTTTGAACATTTACTTTAGTTTACAATTATTAGTCTAGTCGCCTATAACAAAATTTCCCAATAAAAACTCTATTTAAACAACATAATTTATGATATTTACAATTATTTCGAAAACGGCTGGATATAATTTATGTGCTTGTATTACAAAAAAAAATTGTTTATGAATTCTACGTCAAATAGCCAAATAATATACAGGGTGTTCCATTTGAAAAACTTGAGAAAAATTATTTTAAAATGTGAGGTTTTTGAAAGCTTATTATGAACACCCTGTATAAAATAAATTAACGCAATTACATTCATAGTATCTCTCGACCTCCTGTTATAAATTTCTCGCAATGCCGAGGTTAAAAAAATAGTTCTGGATTGTTTTTTTTGATTTTTTTATTCAGGACTACAAAACTTTTTTTTTTAGTTTTTAATTTATTTCTCCGAAACTACAAAACCAAATTAAATAAAATTTGAGGCACTTATAAACGATAGTAATACGAACCTAAATATGCAATAAAATACTGGGTGTCCCATTTAAAAAAATATAACTTTATGCTGTCACACTTTTTTGGGCCACCCTGTATAATGTAAAATATTTTTAAAACATGCCGCTTTTAATCCAATATATCAAGCTGTTTTAGTATTGTTGATAAGTTCTTCGATAACGCTGTAATTTTCCGTCCACGCTTCGTTTGCGGACACTGTATGACAAATAGGGTTTCCTTTAGGATAATATTGGCAACTGATGATAATGTGTTTTTATTAGAAATGAATAAATTTTTGAAAAACATCCTGTATATTAAAAATCAATAAGAAAATTAGAAGAGATAAAAAATTATATTTGGATTTGTAGATTGAGATAAAAATAAAAATTTATTGCAATTGCACTCAATAATTTACCATCCTGTACCTACTAAGTGGAGTATTTGTAAAATATAACTTGTAGGTATCTGTATTCTAAGTCCAAACAAGGGGCTATAATGTGCCGAAAACATAAGTCAAATATCTTTGGTAGTCCTTAAGAAATTTGTGTATAACTTAAGTAAAAAAAATTCTTCTATCTCATTTACTACAGTAAAGAATTATGTTATTTGATATATTATTTAAGGTTACCTCAGGATATTTATCAAACTGCCAAAGTGGCGAAAATTCTAATTGCTATAAACAAAGGCAATCGAGCTAAATATAAAGGCAAGGCCCTCGACGAAATTGATGTCTCAGATAACGTCGAATCAGATTCCGATACCGAATCACTTCCTACACAATCTTTGACTTGTAAAAGTTCCAAAAAAATATCAGATCCTAATATTTTAGAATCCAATGCGAGTGAAGGGAATGAGACCAATATTTTTAGTGAACGAAGTATGCCAACTACTTCAACTAAATTAAAAGGTAAAAGGCCTAAAAGACATTTTCAAAACTAAAACTAATTATTCGTATTTTTATAGATAAGCTAGATGGTGACAAAAAATTAAAAAGTAAAAGAAAGGCTCGGACTCCCGAACAAGGCAAAATAATTCGACAATTTTTTGCTAAACATATCATAGAAAAAATCTCTCCTAAGAATCATTAAGTTGAACTATTAAAAAAATAATATTCCAAAATGTTTAATGATAGAGACTGGGTTATCTATCATTAAGGCATTTGTCTACAATACATACAGACAAAAATAAAAAAATATAATCAAAATAATTGTGTTTAAAAGGAAAATAAAAATATTTTTCCAATATTTTTTAATTTATTTTTGTTATCTTTCCCATTAAAATGCATACCGGTAGAGAAGAAATATAAATTTTTCAACGTCTTCCAAGAAATCTTAATATGTAATACAACTGCATAAAGATTTGAAACGTTGCCAAGTTTAGGGCTAACCAACATTCTATCGGCTAACAAATTTGTATAAAGGTTGGGCTCACCAAAATGCTGTTTACTAGGTAAGTGTATATCGACCGCAGCGCCATTTGTGTGGAATTATTGTGAACTATGTCATGTATAAGCTAGGTGTGCATAGGCTTTAGGTCATCCCGACCGAAAAACAAGGACATACCATTTTATAATTTTGTCTCTCTTTTAAAGCCTATATACACGGCGATTTCTTGGTGAGCCCGATACCGGGACGACCAAGGTTCAACTGGGCTGACGAGCGACCGCATCATATATTGTACGGGCTCACCAATGACCATAAAGATATCTATATATATATATATAAAGTAATATGTATAATACTATATTGAATTAAAAACAAAAATAGTACTTTATTGAATAAAACTTTAGAAATAGAGCATAAACTGAAAGATATTTCTATTATTTTTAGGTTATGTTGTTTTATACGTGTGACTAGAAATTAGTTGACGGACACCGTCAGCATGTTATATGTTTCCGAGTATAGTTATTTCAGATAAATATCTAGTAAAAATGATCTATTTGCAAGGTTAAAGGTTAGTATTTTAAAGTTTTCTATAAAAAATTTCTGTCGAATCCATAATGCCTAGAAAACGCCTAAAATTCGAACCCTACTTGCTACCAACATAAAAAAAAATTAAATTTCAGTTTCATGTGGCAGGTTATTAAATTTTTTTGCATTTCATAATGTAGCCATTATGAAACCCAAATAGAAAAAATAGATTACATGACACAAAACATAATATAGATAGATCGATAGTTTAAATCGGCAACAACACAAATTAGTCACTCGATACATACAGTGAGATATATGAAAGGATAAAATTATATGATTATTTATAGGTTTCAAAACGGTTACAAATTTTAGAAGCAGTCGATTAGATAGTATTAGGAAAGAAACGTTTTTCATAAATTCTCTTTTCATGATATTCATATTTTCCTTACAACGTTCTTTGGGACGGCCTAGTAATTTATAATAATTGCCTGCAATTGCTTTATTTAACCGATCGATACATATCGGTCAATCACGAGTTATATCATTACAATATTCAGTAATTTCGGAGCTAACGAATCTCCATTAAGAACGCGATAAATTTTTACCATGTTCCATATATAGAAGTACTTGTTACTGATTACTGAAATCGAGACCACATTCTTATATAACTCAACTTATTAATTGATAATTTGTATCAATAATGATAATATCATAACCAGCTCTATACAGGGTGTCCCAGAATATGTGGGCAATCTCCCGGGTCCAGATGGAACACTGAAAAATAACAGGAGAAGTTCCTATAAATTGTTCTTCCTACAGCCTCCCCTACGGAGATACGGGCCCATAATGGACGTCCCTGGAAATCGTTGTTTTTTAAATAATTTTTTAAGTACTAGGTGTAATTTAATAATTTTTTAGTATAATGGTTACTAGATGAGTCTCCTTAAAATTCTCCCTTTTAAACACATTTGGCTTATTTAGTTTGCCAAGGACAGATTAGACGTAACACAAAAATGCTTCTTTTTACATTCTATATGATGAAGGAACAACAATAATATTTTTGGATACTCTAGCTGAAAAAAGGTACTCTTGATCAATGTCGATAAAATGAACTTTTTTCGAAAAAAATATATTTTTGTTCAATATTGGTTGTTGTTTTATGTTCATAAAATTCCCTCATTGTTGCTATGGATTTTTTCACATGTTCCGATTTAAATATGTCTTTAGTTATTAACTTAGTAATGGAATTTACGTAAACTGAATATGCCGACATGCATTTAATGTATTGACAAAAATATATTTTTTTGAAAACAGTTCATTTTATCGACATTGACCAAGAGTGCCTTTTCTTCAGCTTAAGGTTTAGAGCATCCAAAAATATTATTGTCGTTCCTTCATCATACAGGGTACAATATTGTCGTTCCTTTATCATACAGGGTGTAAAAAACATTTTTGTGTTACGTCTAGTCCGTCCCTGGCAAACTAAATGAGCAAAATGTGCTTAAAAGGGCGAATTTTAAGGACACTCATCTAGTTACCATTATACTAAAGAATTATTAAATTACAACTAATA
Organism: Barypeithes pellucidus; assembly: GCA_963991005.1. Classification (NCBI taxonomy): domain Eukaryota; kingdom Metazoa; phylum Arthropoda; class Insecta; order Coleoptera; family Curculionidae; genus Barypeithes; species Barypeithes pellucidus. The sequence goes on along the minus strand of OZ022565.1, from coordinate 16,547,403 downwards.
CTTAAAAAAATATTTAAAAAACAACGATTTCCCTGACGCGCGTTATTGGCCCGTATCTCCGTAGGAAGAAAAATTTACAGGTACTACTCCTATTATTTTTAAGTATTCTATCGGAATTCGGGAGATTGCCCACTTATTGTGGAACATCTTGTATAAAAATTTATTGCATACCAAAATTATGTTTTTCTTTTCTTGGCAGCCTAAAAGCGAAGCTAAAATTTACAACTCCACAAGCAAAATACCAACAAAACCTTTCCTGCAAAAATTAAGTTAAAAACAATTCACAGGTGTAGTACCCTCATATTTCTAAGACCCCAACTGCTATTGATTCTAGATCATTTTAATATTACAAACTATATAATTATCTAGACGGAATCTAAAACATTTATAAAGGTGTTCAGTTTTATATTGACCTCTCATGCATAGACCCACGTCGACCTGCTGGCGAATAGTTTCACTTTCAATTTCAATGTTAATGCCATAAATTGAAGTGAATTGTTTGTTTTTTAATTCAGATCAAATCGTGCATGCCTTAGGCTTAAGATATATTTAAATATTGTCAGTACGTCTAAACGTGTAATTATTATCATATGTTTATTTTCATTGCATTTTACATTAATTAGACATTCCAGAAAACTTTCGCCTCGTCTTTCGAATAAAACCGATACCACTCAATATTAGGCTCTGAACTCCAATTGGTTTACTTCAAAATTTACACTGGAGTGCCATACCAACCTAAAAGCACTGGCGGCCAGAGGGAACAAGGTAGAGCTCTTGTGGGACCCTGGTCACTCGGGGATATTAGGAAATGAAAAAAGCGGATGAACTAGCGAGAGCCGGATCCGCCCAAAGTCTCAGGGGCCCCGAACCGGCCTTTGGAATATCAAAACAGGCAACAAAAACAACATTCGATAGATGGTCGAAGAAACAACACCTGCCACTTGCGAAAACACCTTCAATGGATGGATATAAACAACGGATCCATTGAATGCAGACTCTGCGGCGAAGAGGATGAAACCGCCTCACACATAATTTACCGCTGCGTAGCACTGTCTTGTAGAAGACAAAATATCTTCGGGAACATATAACGAGGTGACAACCTGACATGACAAGCTTGGTAGAAGGTTACTGGACCTCATGGAAGGAACAAACATCTTCTAACAAGATCGGGGTATACAATAAGCCGAAAGGCTGCAGTGATAGAAGTTCGGGCCTTTAAACTGACCCCCGCCTTTAACCAACCAATCAACCAACTCAATATTAGATGAACAACGCCTATTTCACTGATGGATCAAAAATTGCAGATGGAATAGATGCTGGTGGCATCTAGCATTAGCAATCCTCTGGGAAACAACGCCACGGTATACTAATCAGAATCATATGGAAAATAAATTATATCGTTAAATGAAGCTATCCCCCAAAAGATACACATTTAATCAAAGAGTGAAACTGTCCTGAAAGCCTGTGTCAGTCAAAAACAATATGGTTGCACTCCAATGGTTCTAGACAGATGGGAATAGAAGACAATGAAGAAGTCGATGAACTAGTAAGAGGAATATTGAAATACAGTGAAACCTCTCTTAGGCGGATACCTACGGGACCGTCTAAATGTGTCCACCTAATAGAGGTGTCCGCCCATGGGAAATTTGTTAATAGGTAATGTGTAAATACAAAATTATTACTAGGTATGTACAAATGAACATAACAACAAAAATACACTAGTTTTAGTTAGGATGTAGTTCTAAAAAAATCTAATAACGTAGTTTAACGTCTTTACGTTTTATACTTGCAATCTAGAAAATGTATTTCCAAGTCTGATAACAATTCCATTACTGTAGAGTCACCTCTATTCTTTGCATACTCTTATAATTCCTTTACCATACTAATGGCTTGTTGATAATTGGTGACATTTGTTTGTTTACTGCATTCAACTTCTTCATCAGAGTCGTCAGATAGTGATGTGGTTTCAGTTTGGACTACATAATCGGTAGGAATGTGGTTCTTCTAATAGCACATTGCTATCAATGTTAATGAACTCGCCCAAATCATTGTTATCAAATTACAAACTTCCACAACATCAATATTCTCTTTCAGACTCAAAACGCGACATTTTTGTGCCATTGTTTACGATTTTAACCTTACAACTCACAAATAAACGGCGGACTGCTGTCGGGGAATCACACATACTTTCATTCGGCGAAGTCCTTTCGCATGACTTCAACTACGTGGACAAGACAAGAGAACCTAGTCAAAATTGATCAACTGATCAAAGGAACAAGACAGGGGCTCACAGTAAGTCATGAAGTTCAAATGCAACGAAATTGGTCTGCACATTTGACCTTTGCATTTAACCAACTAATCTACCATGTATATCAAAAGAAATAACAATAAAGAGGTTAATGGTTATTGCAATGATATTATCAGGCCATCCACATAACCGACATATGTTTATTTTTAACCTTTTGACGTCTATTTATGGAGAAAGCTGATAAATAATTAATTCAATATAGAAATAAAATGCATTAAATTATTATGTTTCTTGAAGAATACATAAATAAATGTATATAAATTTCGTCACTATTGCACTGGTGAGCGACAAGAAGTTATGTCATCAGATTGAGTCCGGCATTAAAATTAACATTCCTGACGTATAAATAATAAAAAAGTAATACGTAGAGACTTTTCTTGATAGTTCTTTGTTTTTCCATTCGAGTACTCGTTTAAAATAAAATACATATACTCCTAAATACGAATTAATGATTATCAGTTCAGGTTTACTCATATAATTATAATTTTTAAGGATGGATAATGAACAGATTGAGAACTTAATGATGTTGATTCACATAATGATCCTCATTTGGCTACCGATTCATTCATTTACTTCATTGTTGTTCGACAGTGCACCGATAAATGTATAATCGGTCAGTGGCGTAGTTGTAGTTAATTAATATCAATATCACAGTGTTTAAAATATAATTTTCATATATCAAAATCCAAAATAATACAGTAATAGTTATTTATGTATCAAGGGTACTAAGAATATGATTATGCCCTGAGGGCGACAGTCTTACAAAGCCGAGGGCCTCTGGCCCGAGGGTTCGTAAGTCGCCCGAGGGTATATATCTATTAGTACCCGTGGTGCATACAAACTTTTATGTTATACCAGTTCGTTTTAAATAATAAATATATTTTTAAAATTTAATTTGATTTACCAATTTTTTATTTTTACCTGCGACATTACCTTGACATTATTATAGCCTGCGTTTTTGTCGCTAGGGAGATAAGTATTCAAATGTTTAATGTGTCAAAGTCAAAAATCAAAAATGGAACAAGGTTTTGAAATTTCGGACGAAATTGAAAAAAAGGCTGAAAAGGCAACGCAAAACCTGTTACCGAGAAAATCCAGAAGATACTAATACGACAAAGAATATGATCAATTTTTGAAGTGGATGTCAGAAAATACTGTAGAAAATATTAACGAAACTGTGCTGTTGGGGTACTTTAATGATCTATCTGAAAAATTTTATTTTGTTAATAAAGAATAAGTTAATTGAAAACTGTTTTTTGCGTCTTAATGCTAGCGCGGGCCATAATGTGTACTTTATGCCCGTGCGGGGGTAGATGGTATCTAAGGTATAAACACACGACAATGCACTGGTATGACATAAAAGGATTAATGGCCTTATTATCGTTATTTATATTGATAACATTTTTTTAAACAAACCTTAAACATGCAGTGTAGTTTAATGCAAAAGCGTAGGTTTTTGGAAACCTATAAATTTTTACTGTGCATAAAAAAATAATTTATAGGGATTGTCGTGTACGTATTTATTTCCCTGCATTGTTAAAGTATCAGCAAATTATCTATACTAAACATTACATCAATAAAATTATTGTCATTAATTAAAATTTCGCAATAACCAGGAATTCAATTCCTATAAAACATTCAGAGCAGAATGAAAAGCGGATGAATTTTGTCCACGTAGGCGACGTTGGTTTCCATGTAAGAATACGCAATGAGGCATCTAAATTAGCTAATTGTTGCATTTCTGCATTTATTTTACCGTTTTATTATGCATTTTGTAGCATGCAATTTTATCAGTCTAGGAATTTTCTACGTGTTGTTACAATTGCATACTTAATTGATCATTAATTCACTTTTACGTGCATTAACTTCATTTCTCTAGTTATGTAGTTTATGATCGCTTGGCCATTAAGGGTGTACTTCGTCAAATTTTATAGGTTCATTCGCAGAGCTCGTCACCCTGTACAATATTAAAAACCGAAAAGACACTTCCATTTTATTGTGGAGTTAAACAATATTTGCAAATATTCTTTGTGGGATAACCTGGTGAAACATATTTCAGTATAAATATAACCGAAAACCGGACACAAACAGTTTCTGTGAGTTATTAGTTATTAGGAATTACAAAGAAAGCTCGAACGTAGGTGTCACTGGGTTTAACCCTGTTCCGCGGTGGGCCAAGCCCAAGGAACTCCTGTTTATAATTAAAGCAATTAATAATAAAAATGAAACGACATTTCTCAAATATTTCAGACAAATCAATCATTTAAATTCTGCAATGATACCAATCTGCATAAAATAATATTGTTTAATAACATATAGTACGAAAATCAAAACATGTTATACAATGTATTAATGTAGCAATATTCAGTACAAGGTGTCCCATTTTCGACACTTTTACTGGGTATCTCCGTAATTGTTAGTGCTATCAAGAAAGTAATGTAGGTGTCATGTGCTCTTTTTGGGTCAAACTTAAAATGGTAAAATCAAAATTCGAAAATTTTCGCTCGCTTAAGAGATACGACTGAAAATCAACAAATTGACAATTTCTAAGTTACCCTATATTTTCTTAGTTTCTTTATGTTGATTGATTATTGAATAATCTGCAGTTTTCAGAATAAGTATACTGGGTCTTGTAAAAAAGTTATCGGACCTAACTTCATTTTTTTAAATGGAAAACTGTATATTTTAATCTAAAAATATACTATTTTAAATTACCCTTTCAAATATATAACACACCATGGATGATATTGGTTTTCTAGGCGATTTATTTAAACTTTATTACTTTAAAATAAAATAAACGATTCAGATTAAGGTAAAAAATATCGGGAATTATCGCAAATGTTCGGAATATGTCCTTAAATGGTCGCCGTCTTTCCGGATAGCGAGCAAAATATACAATTTGCGCCATTTCTTCGCATTTTCCACTTTCAATATGAAGTGATATCATATCAAATTTTTCAAAATGTTGATAATGCATTTTCGCAAATGAATATATAGAAATGAAATTGACGTTAAATGTTAATAGTCAACTCTAGGATATTAGCTTTTGTTTCATGGACTACTGTGGTTTAAAGTAATAAAGTTTAATAAACCGCCTGGTGTGTTATATATTTCAAAGGACAATTTAAAATAGTATCTTTTTAGATTAAAATATACGGGGTGTTCCATTTAAAAAATGAGGTTAGGTCCGATAACTTTTTTACCTGGCCCCGTATACTTATTCTGAAAACGGTAGATTATCCAACAATCAATATAAAGAAACTTCTGTATAAAACATTCTTCTGTATCTCTTTTAACTAAGAAAATATAGGGTAATTTTGAAATTGTAATTTTTTTGATTTTCCCCCGTATCTCTTAAGCGAGCGAAAATTTTCAAATTTGATTTTACCATTTTAAGTTTGACCCAAATGGGGCACAAGACACCTACATTTCTTTTTTAATAGCACTAACAATCACGGAGATGTCCTATAAAAGTGTCGAAAGTAGGAACAACAAACCCTGTTGTGATATTGTTAGGTAATTCCAATTTATTAAATTTTGGTAGGAACCCTTATTATTTAAAAAAAATATTGTACAATGTGTATTATTGTTGAAGATTAGTTCCATTTGTATTTAATTTTTTAGAACTAAAGCTGTTAAAGCGGAGTGTTCGTAAGCGCCTCTAGATGTTCCTAATTGGATGTTGCAGATTTTGTATATATTATTGTAATAATATACAGTGCGTCCCGCTTTTCATAAATTCACGCTAATATCTCAGTTATAAAAAATGCGAATTTAAAAAATAAAATATTTGGCACAGTAAAATTTTCATTTAAAATGGGCGTGCGATTTTAAGGGTCAAAAGGGGCCGATTTTTCGGCAAAATGATATTATGGCTCATTTTAGATATTTTTTTATAATACTTAGCATCCATATAAAACCCTTAATTCCTATTTTCAAAATTTGGTTAAGGTACAAACGAATTAATTGATTTTTTAAAACAATTTTATTTTAACTTGTGTATTTAAATGCGATAAAACATATTTACCGCATTAGCAAAACAATAATAATCACTACTATTGCAGTGCAATTAATATGTTTGTGGACTCTGGAAAAATTATGAAAGTTTAAAGGCTTAGACAAATGTAATTACTATACCTATATCTGGGAGGAAATATGTCTTGGCATAACCACGTTATAGCAATCGCCAAGATAGCCTCTCAGAAGCTTGGTGTACTCTTCCGAACCAGAAAGTTGTACACACCTCAACAACTTTTGACACTATACTATACAAAGCTCAGATTCGACCATCACTAGAATACTGATCTCATGTCTGGAGCTCTGCACCCAAACATACTCTTCGGGTACTGGATTCCATCGAAAGGAGGGCTATTCGTCTGATCGGAGACCACGAGCTGACGAAGAACCTCGACAGCCTAGAACATCGAGGCAAGTTGATGATTTGACTCTCTTTTACAGATATTTTCACGGAAATTGCTCGGCTGACCTTGCTCTCTTAATTCCGCCCAGAGCGGCGAATATCAGAAATACACGACGAACCACTGCCGCCCATCCATATGTGGTTAAGCTTAGTACTCCTCGAACTTCATTATTCAAGAACTCTTTCATCTGGAGGACTTCATCATTGTGGAACGATCTTCCCGAGGTCGTTTTTCCCAACGAATATAACCTCAAACGATTCAAAACCAACGTGAATCGCTTTTTGCGCACACGCACCACTCCCAGAGTGCCCTAAAGGATTTTTCCTATAGTGCTTGTGTTTGATCATAAAAAAAAAAAAAAAAAAAAAAAACACTATATTTTTCTTCCAGTGCAAGAATGTTGAAAATGACATCGATTTCGAAGATTCTTGCGTTTAAGGAATTTCACTTTGTATTAGCTAATATACCGGGTGTTTTGATAACATATGCCAACACTCGTGTGGCGATTCTTTAACCAAAATAAGACAAATAATTCCCATAAACAGGGGCATGCAGATCTTTTGAAACATACAAGTTGTATACAATTTTTAAATTATTTCGATATTGTGTCATAGTTTTATATTGAATGCTTAGACTGAAACTGATTGTTACCATTTTCAAAACTTATTGTAGTTTTATTTAGGTAGATGTACGCCTTTTCATAGCAATAAACACCTAATTTTATCGGTAACATATGTCCTATTTTAGGTAGGTACCATCTATAACCCAAATTTCACTGTTAAGCAGCTATTCTTCGGGCCATAGGCCCCGTCGATCGCTAAATTACAAGCAAAACTTGTCGTATTTTGTCTAGCACGTTACTAATTCTGATTGGATGTTAAGAAGAAAAAGGAAAAGCGGACTTCTGCGTTGTTACGATAAAACCTTGTATTGCGAAAGGACAATGTTAAATTTAATTTTAATTAAAAGTTATTTTGTGCCATATTGAAAGGAACGTATTGCAAATAAAAACTAATTACATATTGACATTGGTGTAATAACGACGTTATATTTGATACTGTACAGGGTGAGTCAACGATAAAGTTCATTCTCTCCTTTTTGTTAAAAACTCTAAATATAAAAGTTGTAGAGATCATTAAGGTTCACATTTCAAAATTATATCGGAGTATACAGGGTGGCCCGCAAAGAAGTGGTGAATATAACTTACGTTTTTTTAAACGGAACACCCTGAATTTCTATCAATTTTTGGATTATGCATAAGATTCTGAATATTTTTTTTATATATAACGTTCTATATCAAAATCTTATAGTTTTTCCAATATTTCCATTTTTTCAGATAAATGTCAGCTTTCAGCGTTGGATTTGTTAATACCTACACTACCTTTGCAAATTAAAAGTTCATATTTGGCATGGACATTATATGGAGTTAATGCAAATAAATTATGGTAACAAATTTACCTCACTTTTTACACGGTGTTCAAAATAAATTTTCGAATTTCAGTAACTTTAAACAAAAGAATCTCGGTCTTTTTAAATTGTACACCCTGTATATTTTATTTCTTTCCGATAGAATACATAATTTTAACTTTTATTTAACATATCATATGTTTATTTTTAATACTTTTCGACATATTTTAATTTTTCTCTATTTTTCATTGTTCGTTTCCTACATTTATGTTGAAAAAGTGAGGTAAATTTGTTTCCATAATTTATTTGCTTTAACTCCATATAATGTCCATTCCAAATATGAACTTTTAATTTGCAAAGGTAGTGTAGGTATTAACAATTAAATCCAACGCTGAAAACTGACATTTTTCTGAAAAAATGAAAATATTGGAAAAACTATAAGATTTAGATATATAACATTATATATAAAAAATATTCAGAATCTTATGCATAATCCAAAAATTGATAGAAATACAGGGTGTTCCATTTAAAGAAACGTAAGTTATATTCACCACTTCTTTGTGTAAACTCCAATATAATTTTAGAATGTGCACCTTAATGATCTCTACAACTGGTATTTCGAGTTTTTATCTAATTCTTAACATAAAGGAGAAAATGAACTTTACTCTATCGTTGACTCACCCTGTACAGGTAGGCAATATTGAAAAATAGTACTAATAATTATGATTTAATTATATTTTAATTTGCAGTATCTATAACATAATAAACAAAATCAAGGCTATTTGTCTTTCAAATACCTATTTCTTGCATGCAAAATATTTTTGTCTTCCGAAGAAATACGACTATTAAACGACTTTTATGAAGAAATAGCGCTTTGTCATTACAACGTTTAAAAATTTAACTAAATTTTTAAAATTATTATACAAGGTGCCAATTTAAGAGTTACCCACCCTTAATATCTTAAATGGGAAGAGGGTTAAGTGACACACCATTTTAAAGAGAGCATCAGTTTTCTACTGAGATGGATTATAATTAATTGCCCTTAGACCTAGACAAAATATTGAATATTCGGTTTATAAAATACTTTTTTGAAAAATTCTTTTAACAAAAGTTGTTTAGAATTATTTATCGAATATTAAAAAGTGAAGATATTGTTGCTAATTTAAAAAATAAATGATTTAAATATATGTAAGGGTATTATGGAAATGACGTATTATATTTAAACCGGCAATTCCTGAGATGAAAACAAATTGAAGAAAAATATCCAAAAATGGCGCTTTAATTTAATATGCCCTGTACATGACCTGACGTCAAACCAAAATTAAGCACGTGGTGACACTGGGAGAAAGATAAACAAAACAACATATGGCGGAAAATGTCAGTGAATTTTGAGCAGCGTTGTTACTCTTTAGAAAGTCAATAACCGTTTGACAGATTGGAAGCTGTTTATTTTTCAGAGTACATTATTATAAACTTTTACGTTCAGTTCAGTTCGCTGGGAAACAATCTCTGATTTATAAACTTGAACTGACTCGAAACAACCGCCGCGGCGTTTATATATGGTCAGGTATGTTCTCATTTGTTCAATTCGAACGACACCCGTCGGAACTGAACAACTTAAATGCCATTTTACCCTTTAGAAAAATAAACTGCATTTTTATTTACCTTTTCGGCCTTATTTAAAACCAACTTAATTTATAAAAATACACCAAATAGGTAATCCAAACAAAAACCGGCACAATAACCTCATGAAACACAAAAACAAAAGCACAAATTCACATTAGTTTTCGCGTAAATTTGTATGCATCTCATGAACACATCTAAGTACCGTTCAATCTGAATTAGTATTTTAAATTGCTACTGTATAGACAAAAATACGCCCTTATTGTATAAAATTTCATCCGGTGGTCTGGGAAATAATCTAATTTTTTCATACATTCGTATTTAACATCTAAAATTTTCTAGTAACTACACGTTTCCGTCTGTTTCGGGTTTACTCGGTCGATCGATATTGCGTTATTTGGAAATATCTAAAAATACAGTGTTGCCGCTTTCGATGTTTTATAAGATTATATTGATAAATTGCGGAATTTTCTTCTTTAATATTATTTTCCTGTATAATTATTGTCTCGGAAATGGCAACCGCGCTATTTTCCGATCACCATTCTTCATTAAAGGATTAAAAATTGTTTTAGGCCCATTAGAAATTATCGCTTTTATCATTTCTCACTTTCTATTGCGAAATAATTTGTATCCTATTTTCTGTGTGTGCTGTTGTTCTATGTGTACGATAGTGTAATTATGCGTTAGTCTTTAGTGCTGTTGTGTAATCTGATAATAGGTGCATATCTTCAAAAAAACTAATTTGAGACTCGTGGGTGTCTGTGTGATTCTTTAAGTAATTTAGTGTAATTTGTTCTGGTTCACTATGTATTTCTTTCTCTCGACGATATGCCGGTTATGTTCCGAGATTGGAAATAAGAAGACGAATGGGGCTTAGTGGGTATAAGCTTATTATGCAGTCTCACACTATCAGCAGGGTACGTGATGAGCATAAACCTCTTCCTATAGAAAAAAGAGCTTTAGGTGTCTGTGCCCTGGATTCCTTACTCGTGTCGGCGGCCTGGATTTAATTTCTAAGTAAGCTAAATATATATTTTTTTTTTTTTTTTTTTTTTTTTTAAATGAGAAATTAAAGTTTTACACAGTTTGGCAACATTGCGCGTAAGAGGTGTTTGTGATACACTGCTGGTGTTATGATTCATTACCGCAGAGTCACATGTGAATAAGAGGGTTTGTTACCCCAATATAAATATGTAGCGCTTCTCTAGGACACCCCAGGAGTCACCCATTTAAATATAACCATTAAAGTTGGAACCATATGAGGAAAATATTTATTTTTAAATTTACCATAGGTTTGTTCGGGTTTGTTCGGCTTGCTTCAATAAAGATCAAAAATTACATAATTAAATAGGCTTTTAATAACTGTTAAATTTGACATTTTTTACATAATATGTCGAGAAATAGCATTTATTGATCGAATTTTAAGGAAATTTATTTGGAAAAGTTGTTTGAATTGTAATTTTCGGCCCTCACGCCAACTTTGAATCACTTGTGATAATTTTTGTTTCCTATCTATTTTGGGCCAATATCTGCTTTCATTGAAAACGGAAGTCGACCCTATTCTAATATGATCATTTTTTTCAATGTATTTATTATTTAAAACAAAACTCTGCTCTTCGTTGGTTAAATTTTGAAAGTTATGAGGAGTCCACTCCACAGATCGCAACATTTTAAAACTACAATTTATTTTTTTGAGGATAATGAATATTTTGGTAAAATACTTGATATAAAGAATTCTATATTCTATATTTAATTTCTAAAAACTTTTATTTCTAAATGAATTAACAAACCCGTGAGAAGAAATCTTGTTTTAAAGTTTGTACGGTTGTAAAATTCCTGCCAATAGAAAAATTACACCAGGAACAGGCCAATTTCAGACCGAAAGAATTCGTAAAACGACTGAAGCAATTACATTTCACCGCAAATAAAATGTATTTCACAAATTGTCGATGTTCAAGTTTAATAGCATCGTGCGGAAACCCAACCTTGATCTTGTTAACAACTATTTGGTTTCGTGGTAATAAAACGGAAGAGAAACGATTACATCAGTAGAAAATATACACAACGTGAAAGCGTTTGTAATACCCGTTATGGTACATTCGTCGTCAAAAAATAGTGCAGTAATACTGGAGACACCAGAAAAGTTTCTTTCCTACCAATTAATCAGTATTTTGAAAAGAAAATAAATTTAACATAGATTTGTTGGGTTTAATTATATAGGATATTGCCAATAACATGTGCCATTGCTCGTGCAGTGATTCTTTACCCGGTAGGACTAGACACAGGTCCAGAAGCCGCTAAACAGGTCTGGAACCCGAACAACTATCGGACATCTGGCCAGCAACTTCTACTTTGATCTTCTTATATTTAAAAAAAAAATAGATAAGCTACAATTATTGCTGCCTAAGATCAACACTTACTTCAAACAGTGGAGACTCAAGCCCAATCCTAATAAAACGGAGGTGTCTTGTTTTCATCTCAACAACAAGATGGCAAATAGACAACTAAGAGTATACGCCGATAACCAACTACTAAGGCATAATAATAACCCAAAATATTTAGGGGTTACCCTGGACAGAACCTTGTCTTTCAAACAACACCTTCAGAACACAGCAGCCAAACTAAGAACCCGTAATAACATCATCCATAAACTACGTGGAACAACATGGGGATCAACAGCTGCAACTCTGCGGTGCTCGGCCTTAGGACTGGTATACTCAGCAGCTGAATACTGCGCTCCTGTGTGGCTTAACAGCTCTTACACCCGACTCATCGATGTGCAGCTCAATACCACCATGAGACTAATATCTGGCACACTTAAATCAACTCCAACCCAGTGGCTCCCACTACTAAGCCATATTCCCCCCCCAGAACTACGCCAACAAACCGCCTTACTTAGAGAGTTTGAAAAAATAATCAAAAATCCTCACCTGCCAATACATGAGGATATTGCTGACGCCAACATCGACAGACTACGCTCTAGAAATCCTCCTGTTAGAGCAGCGAACGAACTGCTAATGAGTAATTTCAAACTTGAAAACAAATGGAAGGAAGAACGAAACAACGCGCCATATAACACAATGCAACTGATGCCAAGCATTGACAAAACACCACCGGGATTCGACCTCCCTCGCGGAACATGGACTTCTCTTAATAGAATCAGAACGGGCCATGGAAACTGTAGGGACTCTCATCATAAGTGGAATGTGGCCCCTTCCCCGGAGTGTGACTGAGGAGCTGCAAGACAGACCATCTCTCACATCGTCACCGAATGCCCTCTCAGAAGATATGCTGGGAATAGTGAAGATTTCGCCTTTGCGACACCAGCTACGGTTGATTATATCAATAGATTGGACACTAAGTTGTGAATTGTTACTTGATTATATTGTGTACAATTGCCATACGCTAAATAAATAAATAAATTGCTGCCTTCTTTTAAGGTGTCATGCAGGTTCCTGCGTAGGTGTCCATCCTTTCATCCTTATCAGATTTGTCCCCTTTTCCTTCCTTCAATTTTGCCCTGCAGGATAAGACGTTGAAGCTCATAGCGTTCTCCACGTATAATATGTCCTAACTACGATATTTTTCTTCTTTTTATGTCTACAAATAGTTCACGATCTGTCAATTCTCCCTCTAGAGTACTTCTTCATTTCATACGTGATCAATGCATGATATTCTAACCATTCTACGCACCACATTTCGAATGCTTCAATTTTCTTTATTGAAGTAGCCATGCCTCTACTCCGTACAAGAGAACCGACCAGACATAGCACTTAACCATTCTGTATCTGATACTGAAACTCAATTTCCTATCTGTGAGGAACTTCCGAAGCTTTCGGAAGGTTGCTCTTGCTTGTTCAATTCTGCATTTTATTTCTTGCTCTGGGTCCCAGCTTTCGTTCCGTATACACCCCACATATTTAATTTCGCAACTCGCTCAATGTCCTCACCATTTACAAGAATCCTTGAGTTCTAAACGTTGGTCCTACTGCGGACCATGAATTTGGTTTTGCTAGTATTAATTTTCAAACCCATTCTTCTACTAGCTTCACTGACCTGGTCTAATAGTGCCTGGAGATCGTTTGCATTGTATTATTGCTGTTATACTGTAATATGTAATTGCTGTAATACTGTAATATGTCTTGTTTGAGTTTATAGCACGCGACGTCACAATCTTTGTATATCCATTGTCAAGCGTTAAAATCGTAAAAACAACGGTAATAAGCAAATTTCCGATAAAACGTTCAATAGTTTTCTAGACGACGCGATCTTGAATTATCCACGCTTACTTTTTGAATTTAAATTGGCTCCAGACTAACATAAGCACTTAATTGCACGCAAAAATCGGTAAATTGACACTAATTAAGAAAATAACAATGGCGGGATGTATTGTTTAGTGTTATTTACGCCACACGACACACTCAAATATTAATTAATTTAATTTGCTTGGATTTACTGCATAATGGGGTTAATGAAAAGTATTGCAAAATATCTTCGATCGGTGTGGATTAAAGATATTTTTATGATATCTACCAATAAGGATATAACGTGAACAGGTCACAGCACCGCCGAAACTTTATTGTTCGGGTTATTATACAAGTGGTAGGTTAATGTTTATTTATGTAACAGATTGCATTATTACCATTTAGGCTCGTGCTAAAACGATATCAACTAACTTTAAAATAAAAATATAGGTATTTCTAACTAATTATCTATTGTTTTACATAAATCACAAAATTGACAATGCTATTTAAAGCCGTATTAAAGTCGGCAATTCTTTTCTTGCGCGTGCAATGGCAATTATAAATGCACGTATTCATGCGCACTAAACCGTTTGCGATCAGCTGGCGCATTGCCAACAGTCAGAACAATAGTTGGTACTGTCGAAATCCCTAAAATACCCCTAGAATTAGATAATGGGTCCTTTTGATTACCAGTTAAAGCAGCTACTGCTACTTACAAAAAAGTTGCGACGAATTAGCAGTACATATGCTTAATAAAGAATGTGAACTGTTAATTTAAGTAAATATTGTTTCAAGAAAAATGGATATAACTTAATGACTGCCGTAAAAGTACCTGTGCCATCCCATTATTTATGACCGTTTGTTATTATTATGTGGAAAGGACAGGATTGTAATAATTATAATTAAATATAGGCACATCAGGTAGGTTATGTTGCTTAGTATATATTTAAATATCTTTTTGTGGTAAAATTTGTTAGTTTTTGAGGAATGGTTCAAGAATTGTCTTTTACCAAACATTCCTCAGAATAGCGTGATAGTAATGGACAATGCGAGCTATCACAGTCGCTAATTACATAAAGCTCCAAGCTCAAATAATACAAAATTGGAGATTCAGAACTAGATGGCGGCGAATGATATATATTTTGAAGAAAGTTATAAAAAAAGTGATCTTTTAGAAGTTTTAAAGACATTTTGTATAAAAAAAGTATATGTTTGTGACACATTGGCAGAAGAAATTGGACATACAGTGCTACGGCTCCCACCCTATTATTGCATTTTTAACCCCATAGAGCATATTATGTGGCAACAGTTAAAATCACTGGTTAGGTCTGAAAATATTCTCCGACTTTAAGTTCTAGTGTTGTAGAATTAATACGAAAATGCTTTAATGATATTCCCCCAGGTAGTTGGAAAAATTCAGTCCGTTACGTAATAACTGTAGAAAATTCGTATATTAGTCTGGATCGTATAATTAATCCAATTATAATTAATTTTGATGAGGATAGCGATAGCGAAACAGAACAGAATCTATAGAATGACATTATAAATGTAAATAAATATGACTAGTAATATTTAAAAAAAATGTTATTTCATTTGATTATATTAATATGATCATATCATTACTTGTTTTCCTTAGTCCGTCCCTTCATACTTCACTTGTTTATTGCCAAGCTCTTGTCGACACAATGGGACCCACCCAGGAAATCATTAAGTCGTATCCAATTTTCGTGAAACGTACTGTACCAGTTAGTTTAAATAGCCATTAGCTCATAGCTGCTTCGACCAACTAATAAACAGTTAAAAATAACAGAATAATCCATCTCTACCCAGACTTGCACCGGCAACGGCAATTAAAATGGCGCTTGCTCCATTTCTGGCAATGCGAGACAGCTGATCGAGAACGGTGTACTGCGCATGAATCCGTGCAATTTTAATTGCCAGAAGACTAGAATTGCCGACTGTAATACGGATTTCATTCTCGCACTGCGCCTGCAATGCGAGCAGTATTGGGCCAGCTGATCGAGAACGGTTTAGTGCGCATGAATACGTGCAATTATAATTGCCATTGCAGGCGCAAGAGACAAAAATTGCCGACTCTAATACGGCTTTTAGGAATCTTGATCAATATCAGAATTTTCATTACGTATATATGTACAATATTTTTTTTTAAAGTAATTAATAAACTCATGGGAAGAAATCCCGTTTTAACGTTTGTACGGAATTACCTTAAGATAGATAACTTGTAAAATTCCCGCCAATAGAAAAATTACAACAGGAACCGGCCAATTTTAATTAACAAATCTCTTATAACTAGATTTCAAATTAATGGTTTGAAAACTACCATGTCATTTTTAATTAAAAATGGTAGAACGGCTAGTTAAATATTGGTTTATGCAAGATATTACCTTACACCATTGTATACTTGCTAGTGTCAACTCATGGTTCATCACACGGTGCGGAAGTGTTAATTTTTATAGTAGTTGTAAAATAAAAATGCATTTCAAATATTACATTTCTAATATTGCATTATTAAATTGTGGGTGAATAGAAAACGAGCATAGTAGTGGAAGTGTGTTTACTTCCACGAGAGCTAGTTTACATATTTATATTTAATAAATACGTTGACGTAAACAAAATAAAGACAATTAGGCCGGTATGAGACTGTAAAAAATATTTTATAAAAATTAACAACAGACGATTATCTCTGATAAAAGCTTTCATAGTTGATTGGTAGTAACCTTATTTTCTGACAATAAGGCATATATTTGACGTCGACTGTGACTGGTATTGAAATACTATGGCGGAAAACAAGTTTGTCTGGTGCATTTCAACAACAAAATGGTTAATTTCGGAGTATGAAAGTTACGAAAATGTTGTAAAACTATCAACACCTGGATTATAAAAACCGAAATGAAAGATTAGATATATACAGTATATCCACGGATTGGGTTTACAAGAGGACAAATTGACTAAAAATTGAAAGATACGAAAAAAAAGTCACTCTTAATAAACGTTTTTTCTTGTCTAGAAAATACGATTCATCATAAGAAACTTCAATTTTTTATACAGGGTGGGTAAAAACTGCAAAAATGTTATTTTGCTTAAGAGTTAACATACTTTATTTTGAAAGATACGAAAAAAAGTCACTCTTAATTAATGTGTTTTCTACACAACAAACCGAAGTAGAACAATTCATTAAAAGGTTTAACTATGTAAAAATTATTTCCCAAAAAGTATTCTCTGGCACACCTCTGACTGGTGAACCTAGTTAAAATAATAATGACACTTAAGGTGATAGGTACTTGTTGTCAATGTCTTTATTTAATGAAGTTATTATTTAAGTAGAAATGCTATCTACTGAACAAAGAGTTTTTATAACACAATGTTATGGGGATGGTTAAGTTTCATACCGCTACATCATGGAACAATTTACCGAGAAATTTGTAGGAATCCCAGTAACTAGTATGGCAATCTGCAAGTTAATAAAAAAGTTCAAGAGAACTGGTTCGGTTTTGGACCTCAAAAAAAAAAATAAGAAATACGACCATGATGATGCTGCTACAATCTTAGTTCTTCACTCTGTTGAAGAAAATCCTATGACGTCCCTTAGAAATCGTGTTACTCAGTTGGAAGTTGTGAAAACAGTCAAATTCAGAAGATCCTTAAAGCAAATAAATTGTATCCGTATCCTTTAATCAAAGATTGGAAGAGGGAGACGACGCGAAACGACTTGATTTTTGCCTGTGGATAGGAGACAAAATTTTAAGTGGAAATGTTGATTTTTATAAATTTATCATGTTTTCTGATGAAAGTACATTTTCAACAAATGGAACCGTTGCAACCCAGCACGTTAGATACTGGTCTTTAGAAAATCCCGAATTCAGAATTATGACAAGAAGACAATATTTCACAAAAGTGAACGTGTGGTGTGCGATATCCATCCATGGCATTATAGGGCCATATTTTTTTGATAACATGTGCAATATACTATCATATTTAGAAATGCTGGATACATTTTTCAATGATGAACTCGAAAATCTACCATTAAATTTTCGACAAAATATGTATTTTCAGTAAGATGGTTGTCCAGTCCATTTCGTTCGTGAGGTTAGAGAATGGCTTGACCGCAGATTTGGTCCAAGGTGGATTGGCAGGAATGGCCCCCAAGAAGTCCCGACTTAACCTTGGCCGATATGTTTTTATGGGGCCGTTTAAAACAAATTGTTTTTGCAACCGCAATACCAAATGATATTGAAGTGCTGAACGGCAGAATTATCCAGGCTGTCCAATCGATATCTCAGGAAGAAATCAGAAATTCTTTCACTTATTTGAGAAAGCAATTAGAAAAATGTGTCGAGTATGGGGGTGGAGTTTTTGAATTATAAAATCGTTATCGTATTCTTTTCATGTTAATAAAATGTTCGTATTATTATTATTATAATTACTTCATTAAATAAAGACATTGACAACAAGTATCACCTATTCATTATTCAAGTAAAAACTTTTATTAAGAATGACTTTTTTTCATATCTTTCAAAATAAAGTATGTTTACTCTTAAGCAAAATAACATTTTTGCAGTTTTTGCCCACCCTGTATAAAAAAATTGAAGTTTCTTATGATGAATCGTATTTTCTAGACAAGCAAAAACGTTTATTAAGAGTGACTTTTTTTCGTATCTTTCAATTTTTAGTCCATTTGTCCTCTTGTAAACCCCATCCGTGGACATACTGTATATACCATATCAAGGACATTCTAACGGTTCTCGTGGATCCGTAGTTAAAGCGGCAGTCACTAAACCGATTCGTACTCGATGGATTTTAGTGGTATAAGTCACGACGGTACCGTCTGGCTTCATGGAAGAGTAAAAATTGTATCATATCCTATCTCTCTACCCCATGCAGGCCAGTAACCAGGCGGGATGGGATCGGACATCTCGTGGGGTACGGGGGATGGTACGCACTCCCCAATCGATAGGTTCCCAAAAAATTGGGAAAAAAATGTCGGTATAGAAATTCCAAATGTCGGTATAGAAATTCCAATATACGGTTTCTACATCACCACATGTCACAAACGCTTATCGTCGATAACATTAGTTTCGTTAATTAATTTATATAAAATTTCGATTTCCGGTTGGGTTATTTAGGTTGCCGGCGTTTAACACGAACGTATACAGGACATTGCAATATAATCAAAATTTTCCCAAACTATATTTAAATAATAGTAAACAAAATACGCAAATAATTGTCGATGATGTAAATTCAACAAATTCACCAGTCTACTTTTTTTATAAGTATTGCAAAATTTGCCCACCATACATACAATAATTTAACATTATATCTAATGAAAAAGAAGCTTAGATCCTGCAAGTAAAATGAAATAATGATTGAAATAAGACTAACCTAGTTCTGTATTATAATTAAGTAAGAGTTCTTAAATAATTTTTGCCATTAGGTTACTACATTAACTTTATTAGCTATTCTTATATAGTTTTTGTCGACAGGTCATCGTTTTGTCTTCCTTATACAGCGAGTTTGGAAATAAATTCATAATTTGTTAGATAACTGCATAATTTTTTTTTATTACCAATTTGGTCAACTATTAAATAGTAAAAGTATCTTCCTCTCGGGGATCTATCACCGCCAGGGGCATCGCTAGAGATTCGGCATTGCACGGAAGGGGGGGGGGGGGGGGGCTCGATTAAAACAATTACAAACAAATTATAAAATAAAATGGCGTTTAATGTGTTTCAATTTAAATTTTACTGTTTTACTCACGAACGGTGCGTCTGAGGAGAAAAATGCAAGATACTGTTTTCATGTAGAATTGATCAAGCTAATCAGAAAAAATATCCACATGGAATATGTATATTATGTATAATATGTACAGTACTTTGGGAGATATTAAAAAATAACGATTTAAAAAGAATTAAATATTAGCACCACATTAAGGAACACCCTGTAGTTGCTAAAAGCCGTATTAGAGTCGGCAATTCTTCTCTTGCCCGTGCAATGGCAATTATAGTTGCACGTATTCATGCGCACTCAACCGTTCTCGATCAGCTGGCGCATTGCCAATAGTCAGAACAACAGTTGGGACTGTCGAAATCCCTAAAATACCTTCAGAACTAGAAATGGACAAATCTGTTGCTTTTGATTACCAGTTATACCAAAAAATAGGTCAAAAAAGTTGCGACGAATTAGCAGTTCATATTCTTAATAAAGAATGTGAACTGTTAATTTAAGTACCAGTTAGTTTAAATAGCCATTAGCTGTTCATAGCTGCTTCGACCAACTAATAAACAGTTAAAAATAACGGAATAATCCACCTCTACCCAGACTTGTAGCGGCAATGGCAATTAAATGGCGCTTGCCCCATTTCTGGTAAAGGCCGTATTAGACTAGGCAATTTTTTCTCTTGCGAAGGCAATTATAATGGCACGTATTCATGCGCAGTAAACCGTTTTCGATCAGCTGGAGCATTGTCAACGGTCAGAACAGCAGTGGGTACTGTCGAAATCCCTAAAATATCCCCAGAATTAGAGATGTGCAAACCTGTTCGTTTTGATTTCCAGTTAAAGCAGCTACTGCTATTTACAAATAGGAGGTGCAAAAAGTTGCTGAATTAGCAGTCCATAAGTTTAATAAAGAATGTAAACTGCTAATTTAAGTACCAGTGGGTTTAAATGGCCATTACCTGTTCATACCTGGTTCGGCCAAATAATAAACAGTTAAAAATAACAGAATAATCCATGTCTACCCAATTGCGCCGGCAAGGGCAATTAAAATGGCGCCTGCCCCATTTCTGGTAATGAGAGATAGCTGATCGGGAACAGTGTACTGCGCATGAATCCGTGTCATTTTAATTGTCAGAAGAGTAGAATTTCTGACTGTAGTACGGAGAACGGTGTACTGCGCCTGAATCCTTGAATTATAATTGCCATTGCTTGCGCCATAAAAATTCCCAAGTGTAATACGGCCTTTATGAGAGACAGCTGATTGAGAACGGTGTACTGCGCCTGAATCCTTGAATTATAATTGCCATTGCTGGCGCCATAAAAATTCCCAAGTGTACTACGGCCTTTATGAGAGACAGCTGATTGAGAACGGTGTACTGCGCGTGAATCCTTGCAATTATAATTGCCATTGCTGGCGCAAGAGACAAAAATTGCCGACTGTAATACGGCTTTAAGAATTGTTTCAAAAATAACGTTCACTTTGTTCATAAGCATTAATAAATAGTTCCATAATCGTATTTTATTTTTTTGTAACTAAATTCTGAAATATCAATTGATGAATAATTTTTAAAAAATTGCTTTTTGCTAAAAGAAATCTGATAATAATTGAGGTCTTACATTGACACCTTTAATGCAATAATATGAACTTTTGTTATTATGTATGCAATTTAATGTGAAAATCTCTATTTTCTTCAATGTAACCGAAATCAATGGCAGGTGCATTCGTATGTGGGAAATCATTAGGTGAAAAAGTACAATATACTAATTTCCACTGTCTTGAATAAATTAAAATAACCACCGGTACTTTTTGCATATGATTTGATATTTTACCATAAGAGCCAACAATAATAATGAACTTTTTACATAAAATAACTTATGCTGGCAGTGGCCTTGTAACAAATCACAAACAAGTAATTTTTTTCCAATTTTTTGGATTATTGTAATCAATTTTATATGTATTGAATATTTTAGAAAAAAAACTAATTGATAATCGAGCAGCACGATTTCAATAGTGCTTGTTATTAGTTATACTGTAGCGGCTCGGCACATTAAAAAATCAATTCGTTATTTATACCTTTTCAATCAACAATGTTGATTTTAACCGACTTTAAACGTAAATAATTTCCATTAATAATGTATTATTATTAGTGGAAACTTTTTGCAAAAAGCTTATAAGCTCTTCTTTTAATGCAATTTTTTTTGGAAACTTATGGGTGGTTTTGAGAATTTCGCAATGTTAAATCTTGCTTCCAGTAAATGATAGAAAAAATCGGAAAGACACTTAAATTTTATTATTAAGCGGACGCTTTTAAATAAAGTAAGATTTTAAAGGTAACATTTACCCCTCCTAGGAGATTAAACCACGAAGACAGTAAATATGTTTGAAAGAGTCCCCTTAAGAAGTGGAAGCGAAATTGACACTCCGTGATTGCTAGTGCTATCAAAAAAGTAATGTAGGTGTCATGTGCCCTTTTGGGTCAAACTTAAAATGGTAAAATCAACATTTGAAAATTTTTGCTCGCTTAAGAGATACGGGGGAAAATCAAAAAATTGACAATTTCTAAATTACCCTATATTTTCTTAGTTCAAAGAGATATAGACAAATGTTTTATGAATAAGTTTCTTTATAATGATTGTTGAATGATCTGCCGTTTTCAGAATAAGTATACTGGCTCAGGTAAAAAAGTTATCGGACCTAACCTCACTTTTTTAAATGTCACACCTTCTATATTTTAATCTAAAAAGGTACTATTTTAAATGCTCCTTTCAAATACATAACACACCATGGATGATATTGGTTTCCTAGGCGATTTGATTAAACTTTATTACTTTGAAATGAAATCAAGTATTTAGATTAAGGTAAAAAATAACGGGAATCATCGAAATATGTCCTTAAATGGTTACCGTCTTTCCGGATAGTGAACAAAAAGTACATTTTGCGCCATTTCTTCGTTTTTTCCACTTTCAATACAAACTGATCATCATATCAAATTTTTTTAAATGTTGATAAGTCATTTTCACAAATGAATATGTAAAAATGAAATTGACGTTAAATGTTAATAGTCAACATAGTTGTTTTTAAGATATTAGCTTTTGTTTCATGATCTACTATGATTTAATGTAATAAACTTTAATAAATCGCCTAAGAACCCAATATCATCAATGGTGTGTTCGGGTTTGTATTTGAAAGGAGAATTTAAAATAATGTCGTTTTAGATTAAAATATACAGGGTGTTCCATTTAAAAAATAAGGTTAGGGCCAATAACTTTTTTACCTGATCCCATATACTTATTCAGAGAACGGCAGATTATATAATGATCATTATAAATGAACTTCTGTATAGAACATTTTTTTGTATCTCTTTTAACTAAAAAAATATACTGTAATTTAGAAATTGTTAATTTTTTGATTTTCCCCCGTACCTCTTAAGCGAACCAAAATTTTCCAATTTTGATTTTACCATTTTAAGTTTGACCCCAAAAGAGCACATGACACCTACATTACTTTTTTGATAGCACTCACAATTACGAAGATACCCTATAAAAGTGCCGAAAATGCGACACCCTGTACATTTTACATTTTATTATTCTATCGATTCACCAGTGGCGTCCCTGCAAACATATCCTATGATATTTGTTTATAAGAAAAGCGGTCGCCGGTGGCATTTTTCCATGTGGATATGTTTTCTGATTAACCCGGTTAATTCTACATGAAAGCGACGTACCAGTCCGGATTAAAATTAAATCCAATTATTATTTACATTGATAATGATACATTTTGTTTTATAGAAAAAAGCGCAAGAGATAGAGATACGTTTAAGATGAGGATCCCAAACAATCCAAAATTAGCAATCAGAGCCATCTATGTTGCATCAATTCAATTAAAAAATATGCCGCTTTTTGGCAGGTTAGAAAGAGACGAAAGTCATCAGCTGATCAATATTGCTATTCGTGAAGTTTTAGCCGTTAATAATAAAGTTTTTCAGTTAATTTATTGATATTTCGATTGTCTGGCATGTCGATTGGGGTATCAACAAGTTTCAGGAAGATCTGTGACAAAAATTTGAAAATTGTTCATATTTGTAATTGTTATTATTATTCTTATAACATTATATTTTTTAACGGAATTTTTTCATAGCGTTTTCCAATCCTTTAACTTTACGAATCCAGTTCTGGATTATAAAAAAACCAAGTATATTTGTCTAAACGTTCGCATAAAATAGTGCCTGCTTGGCAACCTGTGATTAAACGCAGCTCTTAAGTAAACATAACGAACAAACCAACCAAATTTGATGGTCGGTTTACATTTTCCACCGTGGATTTTATTTCACCGACAGACATACAAATACCGAGTTGATTCCAGTACCGTTTCTTTGCTATCATTTTAACATGAAACAATAACCAAAAAAGTACTTACCCAGTATAAGTTACAAACTCTACCGATTATTATTTATCGCTTGTAATTATTAGTACGTCACTTATATTCCTTTACTTTAAAAAGGTAAGTATCACCCTCACAGGATAATAGAAACTTGTTCAGAACAAACCCTAACGACCGATGATCGTTTTCAATTGGAAGGCATAGTTTTCTAAATCAGCACAGCTTGAGGCGTGTGAAATCTTATTAAGGTACGGTGGGGGGGTTCATTGGAAATCCCCATATTAGTACCTTTACCTGCCCCAGTCAAACTTTATTATTTCATTTTACCAAGTTAACTATGACTATAAAGGATTACGAAGAGAAATCTTGCAGCTTATTTGTCAAAATTCCAGCGTGTTTATTAATATATGGAAATCACAGTGACCGCCTTAGCTTTAAATGTTTTGGGAATTCTTATAACACTTACATCAACGAGCGTTATAAAATGACGTCTTTGTTTCAATTAAGGCAAAAAAAACAAGATCTTTTTCGTTTTGTGTGTCAATTTGAAAATTTCCCATTCTTAATAACTCGCTTCCAGTAAACAATATCAAATGTGGGAAAGACAAGTCAATTTTATTGTGAAGGGGGATACTTTTAAAGAATATTTTCGTGCGAGCAAATCCGAACTTACCCCCTGGGAGGGGTAGTTCAAAGAAGTCGCGTTCCAAAAATGAACTTATTCAGGTAAATTTAACCGCGACTTTGCCCCTGGTAAAGAATTGGGAAGGATATAACCGGGAGTGACTACCTATGATCCCCTAATCCTTATACTTAAAGAGACGGTTTTCGTGGAGTTTAGGTCCCCTCTACAACTTTCATATCTGATGAAATGCCGTAGAGCGTTGCTAAGAGGCGTTGTGCCGCTTTAGACAGGAAATTCTCAATAAATTCATAATTATATCGAGCCATGTCTGAAAATGAATTTACAGCATCTGCGTGACCCCAAAGTCACGGGAAACACATTTTCTGACAAGTCAACCCTTGCATATACATTTCCGAGCGTGTAAAAAATGAATGGAAAAATTATAAAGTCTCAAGTGACATGGGTCCAAGTGGGCTTAATCGATTTGTATTCACATGGAGATGGCTCGTAAACAATTTTCTGATAAAAAGAATATTGCGATTGAATATTGAATATATACAACTGAACGATACCTGCCTTCCGATATCTCTGCGTAATATTGTCAGAATTCCGCCTAGCTAGGTGCGATTCTTCTGAAATTTTTTTTTCCACAATATTTGAGTGTCAAGGAATGTAGTGTGACAATTTTCTGACATGTCACGATCGTTTTCCGAATTTCCTCCGAGGAGATTTAAAAAAAATTCCAATAATGAAATGGCGAGACCTGGAACGACAAAATTTTTATCACATAATCTTAACATATGATGTTCCATTCTAGAAAGTTTCAACTTCAAATTCGCTTTTTTCCTTTTTTTTTTAATTTTAATTTTTTTTACACGCTCGGAAAAGTATATGCAAGGGTTGACTTGTCAGAAACTGGGTCTCCCGTGACTTTCGGGACACGCAGATGCTGTAAATTCATTTTCAGACATGGCTCGATATAATTTTGAATTTATTGAGCGGGACAGCGCCTCTCAGCAACGCTCTACGGCATTTTATCAGATATAAAAGTTGTAGAGGGGAACCTAAACTCCACGAAAAACCAAATTACTGGTATTCCACTTCACAGACCCCCTATTGGCACCGTCTCTCTAACTATTATACCAACATCCTTCAAAACCTTTGAAGGGCTATTTGTCTGTCACATTCTTAAATACGAACAGGTATTTATATTACCTGAGTAATATCAATCAATTACATTATTTGTAGAAATGAGAGGAATTTAAAGAATTATCATAATTATACAACATTCCCGTATCTAAGAAACTTATTAATAACTTATTAGAAAAATGTCTATATAGAAAGTCGATTAGCTACCTTAATTTTGCAGAAATATTTTAACCAATACTTAACCCGAATAGACAACTTTAATTAAAAATTAAAGACTTTGGCAGAAACTATTCACGCACATTCCAACTTAATCGTTATTAAATCATTAATTAACAAACCTGGCGACTTTGATTGTGAGTAAATCAATGCTGACAATGTCACTTATGTCACAATCAGCATGGCTGGTTAATTATTGTATGAAATTTCTTTGAAACCAAACATTAGGTAATTGCTAATAAATTATAGTCTTAAGGATATTTTCGAATTTTTGTGCGTTATGTTGCTCGTTTGTCCCGTTTCTCTTAGAGTGAAAATTTTTTAACAAAATAAGGATTAAACTTCTGGAGTGTATTGTACAGGGTGTCCCTTTGTCGACACTTTTTGGGGGGTATTATAGTTATTATCAAAGATATAATGTTGCGATTTTCATTTTAGTGTCCCACTTTTTAACAAAACGAAAGAATCGGTGGCAAATTTGTCATAGTCTTTTGGGTTTTTATTCTACAGGGTTAATTTAAAAATATTCGTTTTTTTAGACACACCTCGTATATCCATTACGCGTCAATTGATCAAAAGAAAAATGAGCAAGCCCGTTACACGTTAACTTATCAAAAAGATAAAAATTGATTTTGTTAGATATACAAGGTGTTAAAAAAAGGTCGGTACCCCGGAATAACTCCGGTGCATCGCATTGCAGCGAAAAATGTATGTTAAAAAAGTTGTTTGGTTTTGAAGGAGGAATTGTTTGCAATTTAAACCACCCCCCACCCCCTTAACCCCCGTGCGCTGGTGGGGTAAGTTAAGATTTTCAAATGGAACCGCATATTTTTTATTGGCGTATCGTGTTCTCCGACCAAAAAAAAATAAACATCTTTTGCCCGAAAAATTTTTTTTTCACCAATAATCGCTATGAGAAAGATAAAATCAGAACCGTGCGAAAATCAAGTTTAATTCCGGAAATACTCTTTTTCTCTGTCTTGTACTAAAAAATGCCCGTGGAAAAAGTTGTTTGTATTCAACAACGTTTTCCCAAGACATTTTCCGCTGTAATGCGATGCACCGGAGTTATTCTGGGGTACCGACCTTTTTTCAACACCCTATATAATATACCCTGTATATTATTTTTTTTCTAATTAATTAAACATACTTTCGGCCTTACAAAAATGTATAGTTAATTTGAATTTAATTGTTTTAATCAATACTGTTTTTCATGTAGAATTAACAAGGCTAATCAGAAAAAATCAGTGGCGTATCACTTTTTTTGTAAAAAATATCAGACGACATGTTTGCAGGAATGCGATTGGTGGATCAATTTACTTTTCTAACTAAAATATGTGTTGACAGGGTTGAACCCCAGAAGATATATAAAGAAATATAAATAAAAATATTATAAATGGTTAAGAATTTGTATATTTTCCCGAAAAAATTTCTTTGCATTTTTTAAAAATAATTTTAAATTTAATTTTTTTTGAAATACTTTAGGTAACGTATTATAAATATTTATTCCATCAAACAAAATTGATTTCATCCCTATGCTACTTTTAATTTAATTTTTTTTTAATGGTAAATATTTCTGTTATTATGATTGTATATATCAGTTGATTTTACAAATTTTATACAAGATTTTTTACTTTGATTATTAATTGCATGAATTAGTATACTAATTTTTAATTTGTATAAACTATTCAGATCTATATATCCTCTTGGTTTATATAAATTTGTTGTCGGTTCCAAAAAATTTAGTTTATGAATACATTTTATAATTTTGTTTTGTAGTATTCTTAAAGGGTTTAATATTGTGGCACATGCAGATCCCCAACCTGATATTAAGTATGAAAATTTTGAATAAACCACTGAATAATAAATGTTTTTTAAATGTATTAAAGGTATATAATCTCGAATTTTATATAATATTCCAATAAATGGTGATACGTTTTTTTCAAAATATTTCAACATGTTTTCTCCAATTTAAATTTTCGTCTATATATAAGCGTAAAAACTTTACTGATTTTACATACTTAATTTCGTTTCTATTAAACATTATTGGTGAAATATTGCTCCCAATTCCACATTTATAAATAAACGTGAAAGATGACTTTTGAAAGTTTAAAGAAAGTTTATAGGATTGCAGCCATGAAAGTATAATTTTCAAATCATTAGTAATATCAGTTTGAATATTGGAAAAAGACTCGCCAAAATATAAAATTGTAGTATCATTGGCAAACAATTTGACATTATCTTTTAGATTTCTACACGAAACAAGCTTATTTTAAATTAAAATTACAATGAAATGAAGCAAACATTATGCACATCTTGATAAAAAAAAACAGAATATAAGTGGCAAATGTCAGTATTAAAATAACTATGGTGGTTCTATCTATGGTATAAAAAATTGTAAAAAGAAATAAATTAATAAAATCCACAATATTAATTATTAAAAGCTTGGGGTAAAATCCAGCCGTTAGGGAATAGACCCAGATAGAGAAAAATATACAAAATATTACATTTTTGTAACCAATTGTAATAAAATAGATAGAAATCAAGATAAAAATATATTCAATCCAATCCCCTTAAAAAAACTTAAGAAAATAACCTTCTTATTTTCTTTTAAATATTTAAAATTACATTACTTTATTTTATTATTGCAAAATTCACTTAATTCAGTATAAAAGAAATTACTAACATATTTATTAAAACGGGTTTTAATTGTATTCATATTAACTTGTTCATTATGAATCGTTTAATAAATAACTAGATTTTTAATTACAATTTTCTTTTGGAATAACAAGAACATTTTTCTAATTGCATACAGGGTTTTTGAAAAAACATATGCCATTGATTATGTGGTGATTCCTTATCCAAAAATAAAACAAATAATTTCTATTAATACTTCGCCACAGATACTGTATTTCAAAGATACAAGACGCCCAAATTTGAAATTTTTTTCAGTATTTGCAAGATATTTTCAAAACGCTTGTAGTAATTTTAGTGAAATTTAGGTTATAGAAAGTACCTAAAATAGACTATATTTTAGCAATAAAAATATGTAAATAGGTTTATCACGGACGTACTAATACTAGCGTATGTATGGAGGCAGCATAACCAGATTTTAGCTATGAAAAGATATCTACCTAAATAAAAGTGCAGTAAATGTAAATATTGCTGAAATATTTGCTATTGTATATAATTTTCATAAACGAAGTTTCACTAAAATTACTAAAACCGTTAACAAATATTTTGAAAAAAGTAGAAAAATTTGAACAGCCATGTCGATATAGACTATTTTGTCATATTTTTGGGTACGAAATCACCATACAAGGATTGTCATTTGATTTTTGAAACACTCTGCATACAAATTTTATCTTAAACGCAATCTCAGAGAAGCAGTACATACAAAAAAATTGTGTTAAGACAATGACAAAATTCTCAAACAATTCCTTTTAATAAGATAAAAAAGAAATAAAAATGGTATAAAATACAAATATTTTAAAAACATGAAATTCTATTTTATCGACCCTTTTATTAATCATCTAAACAAGAAAAATCAATACCACTCACCCTTGTTCGTTAGATAATCCTTCAATTGAAACGAATCGATATAGAAAGTCTGTCCAAAGTTTCAATCACTTGTACCAACTACCATACCACCCTTTACCGAAGAGTTACTTATCTTAAGTGACACTTGAACCAACAAACTAAAAGCTTAAGTCGCCGTCAACCCTAACTTAAATGATTTTGTATGAAGCAGTGAAAGTAAAGTTCAATCGAGCCGGCTCAGAATATGTATCATAATATGTGTGTTCAAGTATTATGCTTGATAAGGTAAGGTTAAATTGTTTATCCCCCCAATCTATAGATGGATAATAGTTAAATAAAACGATTAAATATATAGAATGCAACTGTTTTTTGGTAGACTTATTATGGTATTTGTTATATCATGCAAAAGTAGAAAATACATTTATCAGTATTGACAGCTATAGTGGAATCATTTTGTTATTATTTATTATAGTTTTTAGTGTACAATGGGGCTTAAGCTATAACGGGTTTGATCCTAATTCTTTATAGTTACTAGTTAAGGGTCTTCAATAGAAAAACTGACGAGAATGATCAGGTTTTAATGCTATAAAGAATAAAATGGTAATATGGTATTAAAGATATGAACAGTCAGTAAAGGCAGTAACCCTTCTGCTTTGTTACAAGTAGAATTTTTAACGCTTGTTATAGGTGTCTAAAATGAAATTTTTCGATACTAGTGTTACAAGTGGATCACTTTAAACACTAGCGTTAAAAATAAATATAATTATCTTTTAATTGAGTTATTTTATTGACGGCGAGTTTTTCAGTAACTACCGACAGTCCAAATTGGTTGCCAAGTAACTAATAAAGAAATAAGGTAAGTCATTTGACTTTGAATTTGGTAAAATAAGTATTAGTTTCTTGTTTATTTTAGTGACTTGTTTAATAGTGTTTGTAGATAAAATAAGAAGGGACACTGAATAATGAGCAACAAACCCCGAACAAACCCTTATTATCTTACTTCCAGTAAATGATATTAAAAATCGGAAATATCCGTCAATTTTATTGTGAAATGGGACTTTTAAAGAATATTGGTAATAAGAGTGGGAAGTTTTAAAATTAACAACCTGTATACTAATGGGATATACAGGGTGTCCCACAATATGTGGTCAATCTCCCGGGTTCAGATAGAACACTTAAATATAACAGGAGAAGTTCATATAAATTTTTCTTCCCACGGCCCCCCCTACGGAGATACGGGCCCATAACGGACGTCCCTGGAAATCGTTAGGTGTGATTTAATAATTTTTTAGTATAATATTTGCTAGATGAGTCTCCTTGAAATTCGCCCTTTTAAACATATTTGGCTCATTTAGTTTGACAGGGACGGACTAGACGTAACACAAAAATGCTTTTTGTATGATGAAGGAACGACAATAATATTTTTTTGGATACTCTAAACCTTAAGCTGAAAAAAAGGTACTCTTGATCAATGTCGATAAAATGAACTGTTTTCGAAAAAAAAAAATTTTTGTTCGTACATTAAATGCATGTCGGCATACTAATATACTATATATATACGTAAATTCCATTACTAAGTTAGTAACTAATAAGACAATGGAGAAAAGCCACATATTTCAAGATACTACCATAAACATAAATATTCTTATTTAAATCGTTACATGAAACAACTAATGCAAAAAACCATATTGAACAAAAATATTTTTTTGTCGAAAACAGTTCATTTTATCGACATTGATCAAGAGTACCTTCCTTTCAGCTTAAGGTTTAGAGTATCCAAAAAAAATATTATTGTCGTTCCTTCATCATACAGGGTGTAAAAAAAATATTTTTGTGTTAAGTCTAGTCCGTCCCTGTCAAACTAAATAAGCCAAATGTGTTTAAAGGGGCAAATTTCAAGGAGGCTTATCTACTAAACATTATACTAAAAAGTTATTAAATTACACCTAGTATTTAAAAAAATATTTAAAAATCAACGATTTCCAGAGACGTCCGTTATTGTATATGAACTTCTCCTGTTAGTTAAGTATTCTATCTGAACCCGGGAGATTGCCCACATATTCTGGGACACCCTGTCTACCCACATATCTTATTAAGGAAATTAATCCTATCGAACAACTAGTATGGCTATTAAGGAACACCCTATATAAAAATAAAACTATTAATAACTTACTTAAACTACTAAATAAGTACTTTCTTAATTCTGTTTATTTGTAAAATATTATATGACCAATTAGGATGGTCGTTTTAAATTCGTTCTACTGCGGTGACAAAACAATATTTTTTCTAATTACCAGAACCCCATTGTTTATTGCAACAAAACACATTTGGAACTAATTTATAATCGAGTCGCTTCTAGATATTTGATGTATTAATCAAAAAAATATAATAGTTTTTAATTAGCAATTACGAAGAAATGTTGTGGTACATCTAATAGAAGATAGTATTGACTTTAACAGGTTACCTGTTTTTTTTTTTTACAAAAAGCCTCTTAGTTCACCCTTACGGGAGCAGCGTATAATAGTGGATCGTGGTGCAAACTCCACGTTAAGCTCTGGAAATGACCAGTCGAACGAAGAGAAAAAAAATTGAGAAAAAAACGTTACAAAAATTGGTATCTATACCTACATGACGTTATGCGTTTTATTATCTTTACACCTGGACATCCTGATATGAAAACAAATTGCAGGAAGAGAGTATTTCTCTCGGAGATCCAAGGAGTCACCCATTTAAATCAAATAACCCATTTTCCTAACATCCTGTATGCGTAGCATAAGATTTTTATAAAATTTTCTTCGTTTTGCTAACAAAACCGAGTTTTATTGCAAGAAATTTAAATAATCATTGAAAATAATCAAAATCAAATCCATAGCGTGGATCAATGATTAAATTACGACTAAACTCTTATATATAAGACCGACGTTGAAGGTCATTTTTTACGTTATAACTAATAATCTACCATTTGGGCAGTTAAAAAAGATAATAGTCATCATTACCGTGAAACTGTTCAACCGATAAGAATAATATTATTTTTGTACTGCGATATTTTAATTATTTTATGAAATTAAGTGTGTCAAATATATTTTTTTGTTTATATAGATTTTCCTTAAGAGCAACCGACTCAAATTTCTTCTGTCCTATTTATTATTGAAAGACGGCCTTTTTCCATCCAGTTTATGCACAAACCAGAAACATCTGGAAACATTGCAGCCTTTCAACCCGAATCCTGGCAAAAATTATTATCAATCGGCTTTAAAAACTTTTTTGATTAGGTTTCTATGGGAATTGTCGTTAGTTTTAAATATTTTTAACACGATTGACGAAATTACTCACTTTTCGGGTTTACATTTTTTTCTCGCACAGTCAAATGGATATAATCTTTCCATTCATGGTTAGATTTGTAATTTGGGTCAATTAAACGGCTAAACTCGGTTCGGTAGAAGTTAACGCGATCGTTTCCACTTTAAATTAATGGAAAATTTATTCAATTCTCCATTCGACTTCATCACAATTAATATACACGGTGTTGAAACAAGGTCTGTACCCCGGAATAACTCGGGTGCATCGCATCGCAGCGGAAAATGTTTGGGGAAAAAGTTGTTTGGTTTTGAAGAAGGAATAGTTTGCAATTTAGACCATCCCCCTCAACCCCCGGGCGCGGGTGGGGGTAAGTTAAGATTTTCAAATTGAAAAAAATTCGGACAAAAGATGTTTATTTTCGGTCGGAGAACACGATACGCCAATAAAAAATATGGGGTTCCATTTGACAATCTTAACTTACACCCACCCGCGCCCGGGGTTGAGGGGGATGGTTTGTAAATTGCAAACTATTCCTCCTTCAAAACCAAATAACTTTTTCCCCAGACATTTTCCGCTGCAATGCGATAAACCGGAGTTATTCCGGGGTACCGACCTTTTTTCAACACCCTATATATTGGATGAGTTTCAAGGCCATAGCTCAAAAACTGTTTAAGGCCGTATTACAGTCGGGAATTTTTATGGCGCCAGCAATGGCAATTATAATTCAAGGATTCATGCGCAGTACACCGTTCTCCGTACTACAGTCATAAATTCTTCTCTTCTGACAATTAAAATGACACGGATTGATGCGCAGTACACTGTTCCCGATCAGCTGTCTCTCATTACCAGAAATGGGGCAGGCGCCATTTTAACTGCCCTTGCCGGCGCAATTGGGTAGACATGGATTATTCTGTTATTTTTAACTGTTTATTATTTGGCTGAACCAGGTATGAACAGGTAATGGCCATTTAAACCCACTGGTACTTAAATTAGCAGTTTACATTCTTTATTAAACTCATGGACTGCTAATTCAGCAACTTTTCCTATTTGTAAATAGCAGTAGCTGCTTTCACTGGTAATCAAAACGAACAGGTTTGCCCATATCTAATTCTGGGGATATTTTAGGGATTTCGACAGTACCCACTGCTGTTCTGACCGTTGACAATGCTCCAGCTGATCGAAAACGGTTTACTGCGCATGAATACGTGCCATTATAATTGCCGGCGCAAGAGAAAAAATTGCCTAGTCTTATACGGCCTTTACAATAACTTCGTGGAATTTTGGTGAGATCATAGTCAGATAAGGGAACACATTTAAATATATCAGTTACTCTCTCTATTTAGAGGATTTCAAAATTATGTTGTCGCGGTATTACCTCTTCAAAGTTTTATGAAAGAAAATATTTTAAACGGTTTCCGAGATATTGATGATCATCATCATTATGTAGAGGATATGATAAAGAACGTATGAAGTTGTGTAAATGGTTTTCGTTGTCGATGAATCAACTTACCTGTGAAAGCGACTTAAAAATTACTTTATGCTATTTATACATATAAATAGCAATTAACTAATTTAATTAATTAAAATCAACTAATCTGTACGTATTTTATGTTAAAGCCGAACCTATTTTTATCAAAAAAATCCAATAGACATATACAGGGTGTCGCCGATTAAGTCGTCACTATTGCTAGCTGCGTTATTATTTGAGCTACGATAGGTTCGTTCCAACACCCTATTTTTGTATCGTCCTAGAGCCACGAAACTGTTGGGGATCGGTTTTGTGCGCAGGCGTTAATTTTGCACCGTTTGTTGTCGATGCACAAGGGAAGCAAGGTTGGTACGTTTTATGATCATTCTCTGTAAAAATCTCAGCTGATCCTGATCGCCAGTCTGATTAGTTCTTAGACTAGTTAATTATCATAAATCATAACCCTACTTTTTTGTTGCTTAATTTCTTCGTCTAAGCTTGAGTATTATCTTGTGCCGTTCCGTCTTTTGTATTTAATAATTATGGCAGAGAATAACGTGTTTAATGATAAGAAAATCTTCTAGGTTTGGGAACCGGATTATACAAATTTAATAAGAATAAATTAAATAATCAGAATATTAACGAGGGGTTAAGCAACAACTCCTACAAAACAAGGCTAGAAGAACTGCACGAATGCCAGGAATACAAAAACAACTGTTAAAATTCTTACGGCGCAAGTCAGTACAAACGGTTCCTGCTCTTGGCCATGTATCGTTTGCATTGTTCAGGAACTGGTTTGCGAACGGTCACAAATTTGGTTGGAACACTAACGGGATCGCCCGATACACCGTTTTGACTACTTTCGACTACTCGCATACGATTTTTAGGGTCGTTGGAACGAACCTATTGTTGGTTAAATTAGTAAACTATAGTTCGCGACAAAAACTAATGGCAGTGACGTAGGAAGCAGTCGAAGCCATGGAAACCAATGCAAACCACCAATGACAACAAAGAATTTTGATGGTTTGCATCAACGAATACTTATAACCAGGAAGAAGACAAACTGCCGTGTTAAATAATCGAAGCAGGCATGATACGGCGACATCCATTATGCCTGGCGCGCACGTGCTTTTCAAATGTCACTTTTGTCCAAATTTTTATTACTGTCAATATTTTAAAGTGACATTTAAGCAAAGAAAACATCAAAACCCTTTCATTTGATTTACTAAGTAGAGAAAATTAAATATTAGGATTTTGACATAGGTTTTCAGCTGTTAATATCGCTTTAAAATTGTCTTTACATACTTTTATATTATTATTGAACTAGTAAGGAAACTAGAAATAAAGAATTCAGAGATTGAAGGTTGTAATTAGTTTTATTAAAAAATAGGAAATAAATCATAATTTACATAAAATATTTTACCATCTTCAACTTCAAACAAATCAAGGTAAATACAATACTATATGTACAGCTACTAACCAAGTAAATATATGCACCATCATTATGATTATGGGCTTCCAATTTGTTTGTTTCGTAGCATACTCCTGGCAACATTAGTGATCGAAGTCCTCTTTAATGTTCAGTCATTATGGGATTCTCAATTAAACTATGAAAAGAAAGAATTATTATAATAATATATTACCGGACTTATCAAAATTCTGGCTACGGGTTAATATAACTAAGCTGTAATTATTATGTTGTAGCTTTTGACTTCTGGATTGTAAAATTTAAGTAAAATTCTTTAAAAATGTGTTTGTTGCTAGTTTGCGTGACAAGTTTGGGACATAATGGGACAATTTTATAATGTAAAATAACAATAACGAATAAAAATTAGTAAAAAAATATTTCAATCATAAATTACTTACCTGCAACAAAACGAGAAGGTCCGTTTTCGTGAAAAGAATAGAAAAATAAAAATTATTTTAGAATTTAATGACGCTTCCTCCACCATTTTCATTCACATTATAAATCATATTATACTTGATTTTATCCCCTTCCAGACGAAGGATGTTCGGTTGTGAAATAATTTAAGAACGTGTGCTGCTCGCATTCTATGTCTGTCTCTGTCTGCATCAACCTTCTCCGATTCAATAAAGGGAGACAAATATGGCCTAGATTAAATCGAACAAACCTAAAGTCTGATATTTACACAGAACGATCGACACAAAAGGATAAACGTATGGAGTAACCTGCCTGGCTGTGACGTCACTTGCACGGCCTACTTATATGCCTCGATCCCCAACATAAGCGGTCTCACCGGGCTGGTTTGCATGGTTTCGCCTATTACGTCAATGCCATGAGTTTTGTTGGCGAACTATAGTAACATTTTTTCAGCTGATTTGAATGGCAAAAATGAAAAAGCAATTGAACATCGCGTTTTTGGGTTATATTAAAAAGTGTACTTTTTTTCAACGAGACACTAGATAATACCGAAATAAGACCTACTGAAGTGTGGGTAGATAAATAATAGGATAGAGTAGTTGGTAGCTATAGCCAAATTTGGCATTTTTTACCATTACTTAATCGGAGACACCCTGTATAATGGAACAAACTATTCAAAACAATTAGCAATGGTCCCATGAGGTCGTTTTCTGAACTTTCTTATGTTTTCATTATTAATGATTAAGGAATAATCAAAAATCTCTCGACAAGAAACGAATTTGTTAAATCCCACTAATAAGAAGATACTATTAATCTTCCCATTTTTTACTTTTACTGAGGGTGTCAGTTCGGAAAGTATCTTAACATTTTTAATTAATTGTAGACTATCGTCATGATATTTTTAAAATTAATTAACTTACTTTAATACCCCTGGGTTACCTGTGCTCTAACATCCTTATTATATCACAAGCGTGTTCAATTCATTTTTCAACACCAGTGTTCGGGTTTCATTATGCATCTCTCAACAAGGGTATTGAAAAAAACGTTTCAAAGAACTGTATTTGAACAGATAACAGAACAATTTAAGAGTAAAGTTGAAGTTAAGCAATGGAATTGGAATCTAGAACACAGCGATTCTAACCAATTTCTTTTCGTAGCAAATCCGTAGGCAGTCACGTTAAGCCAATTGTATTTTACGTATAAAATTCACCCCGCTGTTAAATCAAAAGTATATTAGGTTATGTTAGTTGTAAACAAACGGGAACGAAGAAAATCCGCCGAAGTCAAGTTTATAAAGGCAGTATACAAACGGAAACGAGGAACGCCGACGCCAACGCCAGCGCCAGCGAGAGTTTATAAATCCAGCTTTAAACCCTTATTTAATAACAAACTTTATGGACCCTTAAAATGAATTCAGGCGCTGAGTGGGATATACAGGGTCCGCAAACGAAGCGTGGACGGAAGATTAAATCGTTATCGAAGAACTTATCAACAATACTAAAACAGCTTGAGATATTGGATTAAAAGCGGCATGTTTTAAAAATATTTTAAATTATACAGGGTGGCCCAAAAAAGTGTGACAGCATAAAGTTATATTTTTTTAAATGGGACACCCAGTATTTTATTGCATATTTAGGTTCGTATTACTATCGTTTGTAAGTGCCTCAAATTTTATTTAATTTGGTTTTGTAGTTTCGGAGAAATAAATTAAAAACTAAACAAAAAAAGTTTTGCAGTCCTGAATAAAAAAATCAAAAAAACAATCTAGAACTATTTTTTTAACCTCGGCATTGAGTGAAACTTATGACAAGAGGTCTAGAGATACTATGAATGTAACTGCGTTTATTTATTTTATACAAGGTGTTCATAATTAGCTTTCAAAAACCCCACATTTTAAAATAATTTTTCTCAAGTTTTTCAAATGGAACACCCTGTATATTATTTGGCTATTTTACGTAGAATTCATAGACATTTTTTTTTGTAATACAAGCATATAAGTTATATCCAGCCGTTTTCGAAATAATTGTAAATATCATAAATTATGTTGTGTAAATAGAGTTTTTATTGGGAAATTTTGTTATATGCGACTAGACTAATAATTGTAAACTAAAGTAAATGTTCCAAATAGCTTCCTTTTACTTAATTTAATGATTTTCCTCTACTGCCAACAGAACTCTTAATTCATTTTCTTCATTAATAACGGGTTTATTGATTATCATCCTTTTTATGTACCCAGTGCTTCCTGTTGCTACAAATCTTTGCGACAACTTCTCGAAGGTTTTTGGTCTCGGCTTTCTCTCAATATTTGGATATCTTTCAGCATACACTCGGCTTGCGAGGAGGCAATTTCTTGCACATTCACCCAGTATAAACATCATATTTACCATTTCTAAAGTTGTAAAATTCGACATTTTGTGTAAGTTAGTACTTAATTTCGACGACTGAACAAATGTAAATAATTTTATTTGGCTGTCATAGTGACAATCTAAACAAAAAGAAATCATGGCAACTCGATTAAGAATAAAAAATAATATTAAATAATAAAAGTAGCAAAAATGTATGATTTTAAAATTTATATCGAAATAACTAAAATACGGTAAACTCTAAGAGTAAAAGGAAGCTATTTTGAACTTTTACTTTAGTTTACAATTATTAGTCTAGTCGCCTATAACAAAATTTCCCAATAAAAACTCTATTAAAACAACATAATTTATGATATTTACAATTATTTCGAAAACGGCTGGATATAACTTATGTGCTTGTATTACAAAAAAAAATTGCCTATGAATTCTACGTCAAATAGCCAAATAATATACAGGGTGTTCCATTTGAAAAATTTGAGAAAAATTATTTTAAAATGTGGGGTTTTTGAAAGCTTATTATGAACACCCTGTATAAAATAAATAAACGCAATTACATTTATAGTATCTCTAGACCTCTTGTCATAAATTTCACTTAATACCGAGGTTAAAAAAATAGTTCTGGATTGTTTTTTTTGATTTTTTTATTCAGGACTGCAAAACTTTTTTTTTTTAGTTTTTAATTTATTTCTCCGAAACTACATAAACAAATTAAATAAAATTTGAGGCACTTATAAACGATAGTAATACGAACCTAAATATGCAATACAATACTGGGTGTCCCATTTAAAAAAATATAACTTTATGCTGTCACACTTTTTTGGGCCACCCTGTATAATGTAAAATATTTTTAAAACATGCCGCTTTTAATCCAATATCTCAAGCTGTGTCAGTATTGTTGATAAGTTCTTCGATAACGATTTAATCGTCCGTCCACGCTTCGTTTGCGGACCCTGTATATTTACATATACAGGGTGTCCGCTAATTAATGCTACATGGAAAAACCACAGACTCCTTACGTAAAAATATTAGGATTTAATTATACTTACCTATATCCGAAAGTTGATATTAACTGAGATACAGGGTGTTAAAGTTAAAACTTCATTTTTGTTTTTCTCTAATAACTTGAGTTTTTTTACAAAATTTGGCAATTATGGTTTTTTTAGGACGAGAAATTGATTTTTTTTTTATGAAATTTTAATGTGCAATGTAGTTTGCGGCATTTTTCGCAATTTTATTAGGTCATAACTTTTTTGTGTCTCACTGTATTTAAGTTTTTAATGAAAATAATACTTTTCTCATATTTATTACCTAAAAAAAGGTATACTAAGTTCACGTCGCTTCGGAGATATTTGCATTTAAATTGTTTAGTGTACCCTGTCCAATTATTATTAATTTGCAAACAAACTTTTTTCTAGTATTTTTTTTGGCTTTGGCAGGTGTGCCATTCGGCCAGTCGCTAATTGGTTTATTGATTAGATCGTTTAAACATTTAGATTAAGGTAGTTCAATTTAAACTTATTCCCTGACAGGAAGAACACAAGGTCACGTTCTTCTCGCTCTGGGCCCATCAGACCATTCTATAGACAAACAGGAGGGCCCGGGGAAAACACATAACTTTCTTAAAGTAACCTATGAGAAAACAAATAAAATTTAGAGATGCAGTTGTTATGGAACAGAAAATGTTACATTTTTGAGATTATCGTAAGTTTGAGAATTCATTGCTGTTGGTTTCTTTCGGCACCATATTTTCTAGGGTCAAAGTTATTACAATTAAAGTAACTTAAAGAACAATCCAATTGTTGTATTTACTATTCCCAATTATCATTACTGGAACATCAATTATCATGTAAAAGTTAATTGATAAGAAATAAAGAAATATTGTTTGCCTGAGAAAACGCGCTAACAGTTTAAATGCAAATATCTCCGAAAAGGTAACTCTGGGCGACCTGAACTATACCTTCTTTACGTAATAAATATGAGAAAAGTATTATTTTTATTAACAACTTAAATACACTGAGGCACAAAAAAGGTATGACCTTCTGAATGTTCGAAAATGCCGCAGACAGCGCCGCCTACATTGTACATTAAAATTTCACGAAGAAATCAAGTTCTAGTCCTAAAAAAGCCATAATTACCAAATTTTATAAGTTTAGTTATTAGAGAAAAATAAAAATTAAAGTTTAACTTTAACACCCTGTATCTCAGTTTCGGATATAGTACCTAAGTATAATTAAATCCTAATATTTTTACGTAAGGAGTCTGTTGTTTTTTCATTTACCATTAATTATCGGACACCCTGTATAAATTTAAACATAAAATATTTTAACTAATGTCGCGCCATAAATTTTTTACGTCAATAAATCTATGCAAGAATTAACCAACCTATTTTAATGTTAATACCACATAACGCCAAATAGACATATATCACTGTTGAAAAACTTAATAGATCTTACGTTAATTACGCTACTTCGTATGGTAAATTGAATAATTCGAAATTACATACTTAGTAAATAAAATTCGATTGCATGATATGGTTTAATGGTAATTTTCAAAAAAAAAGCGTGTATATTTTTTAAATAAATGACTTGCTATTGGCTTCATTTGATTACATTCTTAATTAAGCATAATAATTCTTCATAAAAGTATTAATAAACGAATGTCTGTGTAAATAATATTGAGTTTTATGCAATAAGTGAAAAAATTATGTTGTTCGAGAGAATGGGCTATTTTCATCTAAAAAATATTACTAAACATTTCTAATAAAACTGTATCTCGCTAGCTAGCTAGTTGGTATCCAGTGCTGCACATACGGTGACCATATGGTCTATTTAATTATCATTGAAGAGCCAAAAATTCAATTAAAACGTATTTTATTGGCCATTGCCAACAATTTTTGTCATTATCAATGTTAATGATGAGATTCGTTTTGAATTTAATTATTTCAATCAAGAATGGTGCGTCTGACGAGAAAAACGTTAGATACCGTTTATATATAGAATTAATCAGGCAAATCAATAGAAATATTCATATGGAAAAATGCCAGTGGCGTATCAAAGGGCATGTTTGCTGGGACGCCACTGGAGATTCGATAGAATACCTTTTCTATCTAAAGTATGTTATCTAATTTCCTCTTATCACATACCAAAATTGAAAATAATATTTGAAGTTCTTTCGGAGATATTAAAAAACAACGATTTAAAAAAAGTTCAATACTCTGTACCAAAAAATCTAAGTGCAATGTGCATATAAATTTTCTTCGTAAAATAACCTAACGAATCACTGTCTGAGATATATGCACTTCAATAGGAAACACCCTGTATATTCTTTATCATAAGCTTGTAGGTATTGTGTGAGCCGGATCATATACATTTTTTTTAAGAACCTTAAGTCTCTTTTACAGTTTTTTAAACAAACTAATTATTCGAATATATAGTAATAAAAATTTGCGACTTATATTAAAATTTCAAAATTTAAATGGAAAAAAAACATTACACAAATTAAACCCATTGTTTTTTTTTATAAAACTTAACAAACCGAAATAGGACTAAAGTAAAAGTTCTATTAAACCAGAATATGTTATAGTATATGTCAGAATGAGCAAACATATATTGCAAGGTACTTAGGGTAAAGTAGGGTAAAAGGTTGTTATTGTGGGAAAATTTAAACGTGGTAAAGTATGCAGGAAATACCAAGCATAATGGACATACTATATGAGTGACAATATGTTTCGTCCTTTTCTGAACTAAAAAAAGTCAAAAGGCGTTCAGGGTAAATGACTCTGTATACATAAAAGTTCCATTAGATGAGATGTAATTAATAAAAATTAGTGTTGGCAAAAACCGATGATTTTAATAATCGAGTACTTGATACTCGAGCGATTTTAATAATCGAGTTAATCGCTCGAGTGAATCGCCTGAAATTCCAATTTACCAAGCGATGACGTCACCGACTGCTTAACGGGCTGCCTAGCCCTTTACATGTGATCAGGTGGGTATTAAGCAGGCACGTAACTACGGGTGGGCACAGGTTTAGCTAAAAAATTATAGTGTCACCAAAAAAATTCCAGAAATTTATTTATTTTTGAATAATGAATTTTTACCACGTGTCTCGATACCAAACAAAAAACTGCAAAAAATCACACAAATATGTATTTATTGTTCGGGTTTATTATTGTGCGTTTTTAACCCGAACAAAAAGTATTACCAAGAGTTATTTTTCTTCACATCTTTCTCAATCTACGAGCATAAAATAAGTAGATATTTAAAATAGCTTGTCAAATTCTTCCATGTACTCATGTATTCATATAGTTACCTAAAAGTTCCTGTTTAAATTTAAGAATGCTTCCTTTAAATTACCAAAAAATTTGTCGATACCTATGTTTTGTTAACTATTTTGCTCGTTTTCTTATTTTCCATTAACATTTTCTATAATGTATGTTATTTTTGAGAAGTCTTCTTGAGTTTAATAATAAAAAGTTCCTGTTTAGATTTAAAAATTGTTTACTATAAGATTACCAACGAATTTTTCTATATATTTTGTTAACCATTTTGTTCCTTTTGTTATTTTTCATTAACAATTTCTATTATTATGTTATTTTTGAGAAGTTTTCTCGTCTTTATAGTAATGTAGTATAGTATAGTAGTAGCGTCCCGTCAAACGAATCCTGAAATCACTCGACGTCAAAAAGCTACTGGTCCAGACGAAATTCCTATTATAGTTCTCAAGACATGCGCCGATGAACTAACACCAGTATTTTGTAGACTTTTCAACTTATCCTACAAAAAAGGAATATTTCCATCTTGCTGGAAGACGGCGCGAGTCCAGCCTATTCCAAAGAAAGGCAAGAGAACCCTGCCTAACAACTATCGACCAGTCGCATTGCTTTCAGTTATATCAAAAGTAATGGAGAAAGCTATTAACCAACATCTTCTAAAGTACCTGGAAGGCTTCAACATCATCAGCGATCATCAATATGGTTTTCGGAAGTCCAGATCAACTGGAGATCTTCTAGCCTATGTCACCCATATTTGGAACAACGCAATCGAACATCATGGGGAGTCTCGGGTTGTTGCGCTGGATATTTCTAAAGCTTTTGAT
Source organism: Barypeithes pellucidus (assembly GCA_963991005.1). NCBI lineage: Eukaryota > Metazoa > Arthropoda > Insecta > Coleoptera > Curculionidae > Barypeithes > Barypeithes pellucidus. The sequence continues at coordinate 16,503,644 of OZ022565.1, read as the reverse complement.
CGTGTTTGGCATGAGGGGCTTCTAAGTAAACTGCGATCCTATGGTATGCCCAGTCGATTCTGTGCATGGTTGTCTAGCTTTCTTAAGGACCGCTCTCTGCAAGTGGCGATTGACGGATTTCTCTCAGACACCTTCACCATCAATGCCGGTGTTCCTCAAGGGTCCATATTGTCTCCCACTCTCTTCTTACTCTACATTAACGACCTTCTAGTGAAAACTAAAAATCCGATATTTAGTTTTGCTGACGATAGCACACTTATCTCATCGTTCTCTTTGAATGCGCAAACATCGGCTGCCGACGCACATCTTCGCAGACAGTATGAAGTATCACGCCTCAACAAAGACCTGGAAGAAATTTTGGCTTGGGGTGACAGTAACCAAGTCGAATTTAACGCTAAGAAAACCCAGGCAGCAGTTTTCTCTAAAAAGATTAACATTACAGAAGCGGAAATAGTCATTGCCGGACACGCAATCCCACTGGCTTCATCTATTAATTTGCTGGGTGTCAATCTGGGAGGAAATATGTCTTGGCATAACCACGTTGTGGCAATCGCCAAGATAGCTTCTCAGAAGCTTGGCGTACTCTTCCGAACCAGAAAGTTGTACACACCTCAACAACTTTTGACACTATACAAAGCCCAGATTCGACCATCACTAGAATACTGCTCTCATGTCTGGAGCTCTGCACCCAAACATACTCTTCGGCTACTGGATTCCATCGAAAGGAGGGCTATTCGTCTGATCGGAGACCATGAGCTGACGAAGAACCTCGACAGCCTAGAACATCGAAGACAGGTTGGGGATTTGACTCTCTTTTACAGATATTTTAATGGAAGGTGCTCGGCTGACCTTGCCCTCTTAATTCCGCCCAGAGCGACGAATAGCAGAAATACACGACGAACCACTGCCGCCCATCCATATGTGGTTAAGCTTAGTACTCCTCGAACTTCACTATTTAAGAACTCTTTCATCTGGAGGACTTCATCCTTGTGGAACGACCTTCCCGAGGTCGTTTTTCCCAACGAATATAACCTTCAACGATTCAAAACCAACGTGAATCGCTTTTTGCGCACACGCACCACTCCCAGAGTGCCCTAAAGGATTTTTCCTATAGTGCTTGTGTTTGATCATAAAAAAAAAAAAAAAAAAAATTAAAAATTTTAAAATTATATCCTTTAATATTTTAATATTTACAATCGGAGACCTAAACTACTCCGCTGGCTAGCCAGTTAAAACAAAACTTTACCAAATCATGTCGCGATGACTCCGATAAGGGATTCAGCATACTTTTTTATATGCACCTTCGCGTTTATGTGCCTTTAAGAAAGACGTATGTCGTGTACTTGCTCAGCGTCGATCTCGGACGTCGCCAATTGGATCGCGCGGTGCTTAGACCGGAGGTCGTCTATTAGGTAACCGGCGATATTTTTCGGTTTTTCGCCTGATTTTTAACTAGATTATTTCCTATCGAGCGAAAAACTGTTCGAATATACGAGCAGATTTTTAACTCGATCACACTACAGCGGTACAATTCCGTCGGCGTTATGCGAAGCTCGGGTATCGAGTGAAAGATATTAAGTGACGGGCGACGGTTTTCGCCTGAATAGATAACTCGAGCGGTTTTTTTAATAATCGAGTGATGTCGGTTATTTCAATAATCGAGTGATCAAGCGGGTTTTCGCTCGAGCGATCACAACACTAAAAAAAATGCCTACATTTCCCCACCGTACTCTAATAGTTTGACAATATTGCAATTCAAAATCTTATGCAGTTTTTACATAAGATCTATCCCAATTTTTTAAAGATACAATGTAAGATTTATCATATCTTTCAAATTTATTAATCGTGTTTCGAACAAAAAATCGACAGTTTCGTAAAGAGTTATTTAATAGATTTTGAATATATTTTAATATAGTTTCAAATATGTAACAGATAATTCGTTATGGAATTACCAGGAAAGTATGAAAGTGATATTGCGTCGAGAATGCCGTATAATTCATTATCTAAACGTCATTAAGAGCGGGCGGTAGCAAAAAGTATGTTTTCTTTTGCGGGTTCAATTTCGAGAGCTTCCGGATTATTTTTGAAAAAAAAAAAATTGCGAGTGTATGCACAAGAGATAGTTCTTTGAATTAAATATATACATTAATGGCGTAATAATATTTCAAAGTATGATTTGATAGTTTCATATGCCGCTTAGATTTCTTGTTACAGGGTGTTGAATTTTTTTTAAAAGCGTTATTTTTTTGTTATCTCCGAAATTACTTTTGATTTTACCTCTAATTTTGTCATGTGTCCATAGGATATGGAACCACACATTTTAGTTAGAAAAGTTATTCAATTGTTCCACCAGTGGCGTCCCTGCAAACATGTCCTCTGCTATTATTTACAAAAAAAGTCAGACCACTGACATTTTTCCATGTTGGTATTTTTTCTGATTAGCCTGGTCAATTCTAATTCACGAAAGCGGTATCTTGCGTTTTTTTCGTTAGATGTGCCGTTCTTGATTAAAACAATTAGATTCACATTGAAACTCAACAGAAGAAATTCCGGGGCCATCCAGCGAAAATCTATTACAATGCAAAATTCAGTACATTCGAAAAGTAAACACATCTTAAGCAGAATCGCCAAATTAATACAGTAAATGATGTTAACCACACGATATCTTCAAGTTAACACCAACTAAATTGTTTTAATAAAACTTTTACTTTTGTTAAGTATTATAAAAAAACAATGGGTTTAATTTATGTAATGTTTTTTTTTTAGTTCAATTAGCACATATTTTGTAAATTTTAATATAAGTCGAACCCAATTTTTATTGTTATTTTCGAATGATTAGTTTGTTTAAAGAACTGTAACAGAGACTTTTGAGTTTCTTAAGAAATAGTTTCATTTAAATGAGACGGCAACAGTAAGTTAATTCTTTACTGTATAGAATATTGCAGCTCCCATAATACCTATAGGCTTATGATACAGAATATACAGGGTGTCCCTTAATGAAATATTCAGAATGTGATTCGTCGGTTTTTTTTATGAAGAAAAGTTCATATGAATATTATGAAGAAAAGTGCATATTTATACATGGTGTCCAGAATATGTGGGAAATCTCCCGGGTTCAGATAGAACACTGAAAAATAACAGGAGAAGTACCTATAAATTTATCTTCCTACGGCCTCGCCTGCGGAGATACGGTCCCATAACGGACGTCCCTGGAAATCGTTGTTTTTTAAATAATTTTTTAAGCACTAGGTGTAATTTAATACTGTTTTCGAAAAAAAAGATATTTTTGTTCAATATCATTTATATTCAGTATACGTAAATTCCATTACTAAGTTAGTAACTAACAAAGGAGAAAAACCGCAAATTTCAAGACACTTATTCAAATCGGTACATGTGAAAAAAACCATAGCAACAATGAGGGAATTTTATGAACATAAAACAACAACTAATGCAAAACACCATATTACAATAACAATAATACAATATAATTTATTTATCAACAGTATTTTACATTTTATTAAATTATACACTGTCATTACTTGAAACAAAATATCAGGAAGAAATTTATCATGTGATTTAAAAGCAAAATACAAGGATAAATATCTGCAAGAATAGCACCTAGAAGACCAAACATCTGTACGTGCTAAAACCTATATTGTAGGTAATCAAAGTTCCTTATTGTACCCGATTATATTTTATGATCGACCACTTAATGATATTATATTACTAGATAACAAAATTAAAAATTAAAAATACTCATGTTCACTCCACTCCAGAGTTACATTCACCCACCGAATTTATTAGAATAGAGGCTCAAACAATTTCAGGTGATCCACCACATACAATCTACATACTTGCCTGAATGACTTAATTTTTTTAATACATTTAATTTCAATGGGAATAATGTTATATATCTTAGGTGCTAAATATATGACAAATCTAAGATTTATATTTGTGTTACTGTTTGGTATGAGAATGTGTTTATGTGTTTTGTTTCGTGTTTCGTAAGTGTGATTTACATAGTTTTTAAGGTTTTCATTTTTAAAAACAAACGAGCAAATTTCCAGTATATACAAAGATCTAACATTTAATATTTCCAGTGTATATAGTTGCTTGGTCGAGAATCGCTTATTTTTTTTGTTTATCACTTTAAGTATGTAATTTTGTACAATGTTTAATTGTTTTACAGCCTTGTGATACAGACCACCCCACACGATTATACCATATCGTATTACTGATTCTGCAATAGCCTTATAAATTGATATTAAAAGTATTTTGCTTAAGATATCCCTCAGAATGTAGAATTTATGTATAAGATTTCTTAAATTTTTGGTAAGATAAAGAGTATGATGGTCCCATTTTAAATGTTTGTCTATAATTATACCCAAATATTTTGTGTGAGTTTTTTCTCTAATGCTATCATTAAAATTGTCAATGTGAATGCTTTCAAAGTGTGGACGATTTGCTTCCGTAAGAGAAAATGCGATGTAATTAGTCTTTTGTATGTTTAGCGTCAGCCCAAAAGTATCAAGCCAAAGTTTTATTTTCGAAAGTCCTGTTTCTGCTTTGTTTTTTACGTCATGCCACGTTTTCGCAGAGAATATTGCTGCTGTATCGTCCGCATATGATATTATAGAACCGTCTATAATTTGCAATTGAGTCAGTGAGTTAATATATGTGATGAAAAGTATTGGCCCCAAGACGGTTCCTTGGGGTATCCCTATCCTCACATCCAGCGAATCACTGAACAAAAATTGAATATTGAACAAAAATATTTTTTTTTCGAAAACAGGTCACTTTATCGACATTGATCGAGAGTACCTTTTTTTCAGCTTAAGGTTTAGAGTATCCAAAAATATTATTGTCGTTCCTTCATCATACAAGGTGTACAAAGAAGAAACATTTTTGTGTTACGTCTAGTTCGTCCCTGGCAAACAAAATAAGCCAAATGTGTTTAAAAGGGCGAATTTCAAGGATACTCCTCTTTACCTAGTAAACATTATACTAAAAAATTATTAAATTACACCTAGTACTTATTTAGTACTTATTTAAAACACAACGATTTCCAGGGACGTCTCTCTCTCTCTCTCTCCGTAAGGGAGGCCTGTTATTTCTTCTATCTGAACCTGGGAAATTGCCCACATATTCTGGGATACCCTGTATATTTTATGTATTATGTCCGAAAAGGCTTAGATTTTTTGCTACAGGGTATGCATTTTTTTTTAAAACGTTATTTTTAAATCTCTCGGTAGTAACTTTAGATGTTATGAATTTTGGTTTATTTATTTATTTATGGTAACTTAATAAAAATATTAAAATATTAATTTTTACAAATAGGTATATTTCGATAGTTGTTACTTTATGTAATTATATAAAATAATAATTAATCCTTTGTTAAGCCGTTTTAACGACAATGGGGTAATACACATGCCCCAGTTGACCGGGAGTTGGTCACGACGCTCTTAATGATTTTATTGCAATTGCATTGTTTTAAACTAATTTAAAAAATTGTTTTTACCTTGTCCGACACATCGAAATTGTTTTCAGTTACTTTCTGTTTTGTTCTTTTAATCCTTTATATAATATGGTATATTTTAAACTTCATACTGTATAATATAATATTATTTCTATGCTGCTCCAATCAATATTTCTTCTTTTAGGTTCTATAAAGAATAATCTTACAGTAAATATTTTGAGCGTCAAGCTATACAGGGTGATTCACGACGAGCTTGCATTAGAACTTTCTGGAGACCTACTGCATATATGTTTCTGAAACTTTGGGGATTTAGGTTTATCGATATGGTCTTTTTAACTAAAACATTCATATGTTTTTGTCATTTCCGGTTATACCGGAAGTACCTGTCCACTTTCATTTTTTAAATACAATTTTTATTACATTTTTAGATTAAGCGTCAAATACTAAGCACATTTTATAGAACATGTTTGGTCAGACCTTGTTTTGTTAGTTTTTGAGATATATGAAATAATCCATATAATTTTTTTTACCTTAGCTCTTGGACTAAAATTTTTTCTCACCGAATAGCCAGAAGATCATCAAGTCTCAAACTATTTCAAATTCGGCAGAATATGTACAGGGTGCTCACAATTCAAGGTTCATTGTGAAATAATTCAACAATAAAAAACTTTCTTATTTTAAAAACCCTGTATATTTTTGTTTAATTTGATAGCAAATTAGTTGTTCTTTATAGATAGTATTTACTATCCTATACCTATATCAAAACATTTTCTCAAAAAATCCAATTTTATTCCGAAAACACTATTTGTTCAAGTGTGAAAACAATTGTACTTAGGGGCTGTATACTGATGTACTGAAGAGATAATGAAGGAAAATCTAATTAAAAGGGTGAGGGCAGCATTTCAATCTCTCAATGCACAAGAAATTAGGAATGCTACAAGAAATAGTATGATGAAAAGAATACATAAATGCTTGGAAGTAAATGGCAATCATTTCGAACATATTTTAAAAATATAATCAAAAGATATTAGGTATAATTTTCAAACACATTTTTGATTAAAGAATTTAAAGTTTAAAACTTGTGTCCTTGCTATTTTTAAAAAAAATATTTAAACTATTAAATTTAAAACAATTTAAAACAATCAACTGCATTTTATTTATAAATTCAATTAAAGAACGCTTTAGAACATTGCATTTTCAAGCAATCAATCACTTTTCCTCCTTATCAGTATACAGCCTCTAAGTACAATTGTTTTCATAGCACGCTTTAACAAATAGTATTTTCGGAATAAAATTGGATTTTTTGAGAAAACGCTTTGATATAGGTATATGACTATTTATAAAGAACAACTAGTTTGCCATCAAATTAAACAAAAATATACAGGGTGTTCCATTTAAAATAAGAAAGTTTCTATTGGTTGAACTTTTTCACAATGAAGCTTGAATTGTGACGACCCTGTACATTTTCTGACGAATTAGAGCTTCTAGCTATTAGGCAAGAAAAAATTTTTAGTCCAAGAGGTAAGGTAAAAAAATTATATGGATTATTTCATCGTCATGCATTTGCCAAATAATTACAAAAAGTCCAGATATCTCAAAAACTAACAGATTCTGACAAAAACATGTTGTATAAAATATGCTTAGTATATAACACTTAATCGAAAAATGTAATAAAAATTACCATGATGTATTTAAAAAACGAAAGTTGGCAGCTACTTCCGGTATAACCGGAAATGACAAAAATATGTGAATATTTTAGTTAAAGAGAGCACATCGATAAACCCGAATTCCCAAAATTTCAGAAACATATATTCAGTAGTTCTCCATGAAGTTCTAATGCAAGCTCGCCGTCAATCACCCTGTATAAATACTCACTGCGGACGTTGTTATAACCATTAAAAGAGAACTATAAATGTAAAAACTCTAGATTTGCTACATAAAAGTTATGTAGCAGCATTTAAGAAAAACAAGTTATACAGTAAGGAACCATTTTGTGGTATAATGTAAGTTATACTGATGTTCGTGCAGCTATTTAAGAAAAAATCCATAAAACAGTATTATAATTTGGTTACAAGAACATTATTTTATAGTAATATTGTGGCTATATAGTCATAAAAACAAAAATGCGTTACGAGAGACCTTTATACGACTAATTTGTACATCGACAGCTTTTATAAAGCTGCTATAAATAATAAATCTCTCTTAATCAGATTTTATAAGAGAAGTCTGGTAGTTAGTACGCTATTGCAGTATAAAAGCCGCAAAAGGGACTCATTTTGACTATAACCCTTCTTTAAATAAGTAAACATTGAGAAATGACAAATTAACTAGGCATAAATGTAATTATTTATTTACAAATACTTTAAGTTATTTGTTTAGTAAAATTCCCATTAAAAAAATTCCGTGGTCAATGCCTCGGCAATTCTCATAGAAATTGTTAATTTAATTTAATTATGGTTTAAATTAAATTATAAAATTGCAATTACATTAGACATATGCTATTTGCAAATTATTGTGTTTGGATTAAGTATAAAATTATGGATTTAGTGCTAAAAATATTCACAGTCGTATTCACAATATAAATTTTAAACAATTCTAAATAATATAATATAATTAAGGTTATCGGTTTTCTTCAAATTAAAAAGATCGACAAGTGGGTTTATTGACCCTCATTTTTAAAACTCTATAGTTTGAAGAAGCTCCAACCGATGTGAATAAAATTTTCGAATTTTTAAACATGGGTTTATGCAAATGCAGCGGCGTGCAACGCTTTTGGCCAAGGATGGTTTTTCAATATTATACAGGGCGATAAATAAAGCAATGTTAAAAAAAAAATATCATTTTGAAGCTTAGGTAAATGTCTCAAAACAAGTTTGGCAGTTTCTGTTTAATGGGTTGTGGCAAAAGTTACGGAATCTACAAAGAAATTAAGCTTTTTATTATGCTCTTGTACAGTCACTTTTTAAATGATATAGGGAATATTAGAAATGCCGCACTTACTTGTTATAGAACTTGTTTCCGACTTGCTCCGTATAGTTTAAACGTTAATGAAAGAATTAAATTTAGGTGACGATGACTCTTTATTATAGTAAAATATTGTGGCCTATTTTTTCATGAAGGTATTCTGCTTTAGAGTGCATATTTTGGTCATATTCTGGGACATCCAGTATTAATTGAATGGATATTTCTAAAAGAGATTATTCAATAATAAACCATAAATAAGGTTTACAATACAAATATGCTGTACAAGGTCATATACAGGGTGTTAATTAAGTATGTGCATTAATTTTAAGAGATTCCTTGGGTGATTCTAAGATGAAAAGTTCATATAAACATGGATCCGCAAATGCTTCGTTTTCAAGATACAGGGTGTTAAAAGAAATTTTTAAAATCGGGCTTTCGTAAATATCTTAAATTTCCTTTCGTCGATATTGTTGAATTTTGGCAGTTTTATTTGTAGTGTTAAGGGGCTAATTTAGCCCTAAGTAGATTAAATTTATTGAGTCCAGTGTCGTCCCGGGCGGCACCTTAACTAATATTATTGAAAAAAAAGTATGCTACTGGCTTTTTTGGAATTTTTATATTTTTCTCCGATTAAGCAACTAAAAATACAACACTTTTGTCTCTTGCATTTTTTTCGTATCTTACTTTATGTTCGAGAAAAAAAATAAAAACCACTTTGATGCATGTCCCTGGACATTTTCATTTTTTTCCAATAATATTTGTTAAGGTGCCGCCCGGGACGCCACTGGAGTCAATAAATTTAATCGACTTGGGGCTAAATTAGCCCCTTAACACTACAAATAAAACTGCCAAATTTCAACAATATCGACAAAAGGATATTTAAGATATTTAAGTAAACCCGATTAAAAATTTTTTTTAACACCCTGTATCTTAAAAACGAAGCATTTGCGAACCCATGTTTACATGAACTTTTCGTCTTAGAATCACCCAAAGAATCATCTCTTAAAATTACCACCCTGTATTGCTACTTTCTGATTTTGAAATAAAAAAAAACTTCTATTTTTTTGTAAATTCGGGTTTGTTCGCCGCACACATTAAACAAAAACTGCCTAACTTATTTTGAGATATTTACCTAAGCATTACAAGGCTGTTTTCATTTATTTGATTTTTTTTTATCAGAATGCAAACGAGTCAAACTTTGTTTTTTTTGTCGTCTTGTATAATATTGAAAAGTCGTCCTTGGTCAAACACGTTGAATGCGGCTGAATTCGCATAAAACCACGTTTAAAAATCAGAAAACTTTATTCAAATCGGTTGAGTCTCTTTGGAGCTATATTGTTTTAAAAATTAGGGTAAAAACTCGTTTGGCGATCGTTTTTGTTGCCCAGTTTAGCTTTAAAATATAGACTGTTGTAGACCAGAGAAAAAGATAAATGAAGCAGATAAAACGGCAGTGGGTATTCACCAGGTAATATAACAAAAATGAAATAACCCTATGTCAGGGAAGAAAGGCTTATTCGAATTTATTTCGTCTCTCTCTCTAAAAGCGGGTTACTGCCTTCATTGACTGTCGATTTCTTATAGTGATTTTCCGTTTCATTTATCTTCGGAGGTAATTATTCGGCAGGAACTACAGAAATAGTAAAAATTACCATTTCAAATGATACTCCAAATATTTAATTGTTAAATCTGTCTTCCGGTTGCAAAATATACAGTGACGGGCAGAATTTACGCATAATATGGGAACATTTTTGATTGTTAGATTTCTGCGAAAACCGATGTCGACAATAGTTTCTGCATCGTCGGAAATTCCGAAAATAAACAGTGGCACTTGTCTTTAAATTAAATTAATAAACACAATCAAGCGGCAAGTAAATTATCAAGACACATTTTACCAATAAAAAAAACTGAGATTACAAATTCGGCCTTCACAATTACATATGAACATATGTCCGCAACGGCTTAAATTTTTTGCTACAGGGTGTTGAATTTTTATTTTTTGAATGGTTATTTTTTAATATCTCCGAAAGTACTTTAGATATTATTTTCAATTTTGGTATGTGTTAATAGGATATTGAACCAAAAATTTTAGTTAGAAAAGTTATTCAGTTGTTTCACCAGTGGCGTCCCTGCAAACATGTCCTCTGATATTTTTTACAAAAAGGATGGTACGCCACTGACATTCTTCCATGTGGATTTTTGTCTGATTAGCCTGGTCAATTCTACATGAGAACGGCCTTCACTTAAAGGCATGCTTCCGCCCGTCTTCGCATTGAATTGCCCACTCCAACAATTTTTATAAAACAAAATTTATCATTAATTATTTTATCAATGTTAATAATAATGAGTTTCAATATGAATTTAGTGGTTTTAATCAAGAACGGTGCGTCTGACGAGAAAAAACTTAAGAGACCGTTTCATGTAGAATTGACCAGGCTAATCAGAAAAAATATCCACATGGAAAAATGTCAGTGGCGTACCATCTTTTTTGTAAAAAATATCAGGGGACATGTTTGCAGGGACGCCAAAAAATATCAGGGGAGATGTTTGCAGGGACGCCACTGGTGGAACAATTGAATAACTTTTCTGACTAAAATTTGTGGTTCTATATCCTATTAACACATACCAAAATTGAAAATAATATCTAAAGTACTTTTTGGAGATAACCATTTAAAAAATAAAAATTCAACACCCGTTGCGGACATATATTCATTCATATGAACTTTTCTTTATAAAATGACCTAAGGAATCACACCATGAAATATTAGCACATCATTAAGAAACACCCTGTATTATCTTTGCCCGGAATTTATGGTCGAGGAGTGAAGAAATTACAAAATAGAGATAATGATACAAAATACCAATGTAGCTAGACTAGGTATATGAAAAAATGACCGGAGAAAACGGCTTACAGCACACGAAATGTGAATGTCAATAATCAGGAAATGAAACTAAAACTACGCCTATTATAAGTAAGGATCTAAATAATAATAAATATGATTAGAAATTTGCTTTACTTTAAATTCGTCGAGAAAAATGGAAAAATGTCAGTAATTGGATCGAAACACTTTCATGAGCCACTAATTTCACTGCCATGGGGGAATGAATTGTTATTTAATGTTGTAATGAGTATTTGCATAATACTTAGGTAGTAATAAGCCAATAATTCTCTGGCAAAACATAAATATAATACGTCTTCTTACGGCAGTGGCGTATATAGGGGGGGGGGGGGGGGGGGACGCAGGGACCGCCTCGAAATGTAATGTTTTAACCAATTCATAAACTAAAAAGCAACGAAATTCCTATATACGCCACTATCTTACGGTTTATTAATTTTAGCTTACTGCTGTTACAGTCTAATTTTAAATTTCAAGATTTGTCACTGATAATACAATATACTATCTCTCCCGTACATTTTATAAAAAAGCAGCATTATAACTTCTTGAAGAGGCCGACATGGTCAGCCCATATGCCGAGTTTGAACATATTTTGGGCGGCCAATCATAAGCTATCCAATTAAACGTTATCGCAAAACCATAGTTAATACAGCAAATACCAGCAAATTAAATTCGGACCTTGACCAAACAAAAATTAGTGCAGTCAGTGACAATATTATCATTATTCATTATATTGAGCTTTATGTCAATTTTGGGAAATAGCGTCATGTAAATTATTTACTGGTGTTTGCTGTATTCCCTGAACTATAAGAGTTTCGTGGTTTTTGCCATCACGTTTAATTGAGTAGCTTAGGATTGGCCCACTAAAATGTATTCAAACTAGGCACATGTATTAACCATGTCGGCCTCTTCAAGAAGTTATAATGAAGTTTTTCTGTAAAATGTACAGGGGAGCCACGCTTCGGCAAATTCTAATTGTACAAATTGTACATACTGAAAGTGGTAGGGACTTCGGAATTTTTAATGAATTACCCTATGTATTATATTTTTTTGGAATCTAGGTCAAAATCTAGAACAGTTTTCTGTATAATATCATATACCTATCTTTAAGAGTTCTTGAATTATAATTAATCTTGTTATTTTTTAACGCCGTATCGGGACCTGAAACGAAAATCATATCTTTTTAGCGGTTACAGCTAGAAAGCTGAAATTTTGACAATTGTTTCACAAGACCATCGAAATTTTATCATTTTGAATAGTATTTAATTAGTTCTATACAGGGCGTCTCCATAACAATATTTCTGAGGGAGATGAATAATTGCAAAAATCTTCTTTTTTTTAAAAGGGACACCCTATATTCGATATGTTTTGCTAATGGAGGATCGAATTTTCAATCTAATGATATGTGTTCCTATACCTATCTTCAATATTTTCGGACTTATAGCGAAATTTAAAAAATATTTTATAAACGTAGAAAACCATCTCTTATAGCCACAGCCAAATTTTCAAAATAAAATCTCATTTAGTTCTCGAGATACTTCTAATAGGCCACTTTACTTGGTGTACCCTGTATAGACACCTATCTTGAGGGCAAATTAATTGTTTTAACATTTTAATCCGTCCAAATGGAAAACGTCAGTGGTGTGTCATTTTTCCTCAAAAAAACATCAGAGGGCATGTTTGCGGGGACGCCACTGGTGAATCGATAGATATCTTGTCTAACTAAAACATGGGATTTTGTATCCTATTGACACATACCAAAATTGAAAATAATATCCAAAAAGTACTTTCGGAGATATTAAAAAATAATAATACCACCCTGTAGCAAAATACTCGTTTAGTACATATCTTTATATCATTTTTTCTTCATAAACTGACTCGAGGAAATATTAACACGACATTAAGGAACACCCTGTGTACAGGATGTTCAATTAATGCATGATACTGTAAGAGGTAACACAAAAAGTCGAAAACTCAATATTCAGGGTGTCCCAGAACATGTAGGCAATCTCCCGGGTTCAGATAGAACACTTAATTAAAAATAACAGGAGACGTTCCTATAAATGTTCTTCCTACGGCCTTCCCTATGGAGATACGGGCCCATAACGGACGTCCCTGGAAATCGTTGTTTTTTAAATAATTTAAGTAATTTAATAATTTCTTAGTATAATGGTTACTCGACGAGTCTCCTTAAAATTCGCCGATTTAAACACATTTGGCTTATTTAGTTTGCCAGGGACGGACTAGACGTAACACAATTTTTTTTCTACACCTAGTACGATGAAGGAACGACAATAATATTTTTGGATACTCTAAACTTTAAGCTGAAAAAAAGGTACTCTTGATCAATGTCGATAAAGTGAACTGTTTTGGAAAAAAATATATTTTTGTTTAATATGGTTTTTTGCATTAATTGTTGTTTTATGTTCATAAAATTCCCTCATTGTTGCTATGGTTTTTTTCACATGTAGGTACCGATTTAAATAAGAATATTTATGCCAGTGTCAGTTTATGGTAGTGTCTTGAGATTTGCGGTTTTTCTCCTTTGTTAGTTACTAACTAGTAATGGAATTTACGTATACTGAATATAAATCATATTGAACAAAAATATCCTTTTTTTCGAAAACAGTTCATTTTATCGACATTGATCATTGTACCTTTTTTTCAGCTTAAGGTTTAGAGTATCCAAAAATATTATTGTCGTTCCTTCATCATACAAGATGTACAAAAAAGAAGCATTTTTGTGTCGCGTCTAGTCCGTCCCTGGCAAACTAAATAAGCCAAATGTGTTTAAAGGCCGAATTTTAAGGATACTCATCTGGCAACCATTATACTAAAAAATTACTAAATTACACCTAGTACTTAAAAATTTATTTAAAAAACAACGATTCCCAGGGACGTCCGTTACGGGCTCATAGCTCCGTAGGCGAGGCCGTAGGAAGAAATAATTATAGGTACTTATCCTGTTATTTTTAATTGTTCTGTCTGAACCCGGGAGATTGGCTACATATTCTGGAACACCCTGTATACCTAAGTACCCTGATGCATTATCCGAACACCCTGTATAGATAAATATATATATAGATACTTGGTCGGTACTTACCTTTAGAAAACAGTCCCCTTTAATGCAAATACTACGTTAAAAAAATAGCTTTGAATACCGAAAATACTCTCTATACTGTTGAGCTATAAATTACCAATAAATTAAAGGTAGCGTCAACGAATACGAAAACCAATAAATTGTTTCTAATAAAAAAAAAGCTCTTGCGATACAGCTACTCAAATAACGACCCGTTTGCTAATAATGTGTTTCATATCGGATTTGATCAAATCAGCAAAACTATATTAATACCAGCAATTAATGTAATAATAGCAAATAAAGTACGTTATGAAATTGTTTCTTTTTAATAAATATCAATGTTTAAATAAACCCATTAAAGATTGCTTAGTGCGCATAAATTCCATTTACATGGTATATTTAGTATATACAGTGAAACCTCTCTTAGGCGAACACCTACGGGACCATCTAAATGTGTCCGCCTAATAGAGGTGTCCGCCCATGGGACATTTGTTATTAGGTAATATGTAAATGCAAAGTTATTACTATGTATATGTATGTACAAATAAACATAACATAACAAAAATACACTAGATTTAGCTAGGATGTAGTACTAAAAAAATCTAATAACTAAGTCTTATAACAATTCCATTGCTGTAGAGTCACCTCTATTCTTTGCATACTCTTGCAATTCCTTTACCATACTAATTATTGCTTGTTGATAATTGGTGACATTTGTTTGATTACTGCATTCAACTTCTTCATCAAAGTCGTCAGATAGTGATGTGGTTTCGGTTTGGACTACATAATAGGTAGGAATGGGGTTACTATCATCTTCTAATAGCACATTGCTATCAACGTTAATGAACTTGCCGAAATCATTGTTTGAAATTACAAACTTCCAAAACATCAATATTCTCTTTCAGGCTCAAAACGCGATATTTTTGTGCCATTGTTTACGACTTTAACCTTACAACTCACAAATAAACGGCGGACTGCTGTCGGGGAATCACACATACTTTCATTCGGCGAAGTCCTTTCGCGCTGCCGCGTGATTGGTTATCGGTCTGTCTTTAGAGAGATTTTGCACCGTCCTTATTCGTCTCCTAAATACTTTAAACAATTGTTTGTCCGTTTAAAGGAGGGTTTTCGCACTATTTGTATGAAAACAGCCTGTACGCCCAAGAGAGGTTGATTTTCATGGAATTTCATATACCTAGTCCCGGACTATGAAAAAATGTCCGCTTATTAGAGATGTCCGCTTATTAGAGGTGTCCGTTATGAGAGGTTTCACTGTACACGGAGAAACCATCCAATATAAAAATTTTACAGGCTTAGGAAGCGCGTATGAATTTATCGTCTATTTGTCAGAAGTCACTTCAATGCCGGTCATTTACATCTCGACAATCTAGATCCTTTTTAAATGAAACATTTTATTTTAATTTACCGTTACTTGTATTATTACATTATCTCTATAATTGCTCAGTATACATATGCAGGATTCTTCTTAAATTGCTGCAGTCATTGATTCTATTATACCAGAACGGTATGATTTTTAAAATGTCTCTGTCTAAAATTACAAAGTTAATAATAACTTCCGGTATAACCGGAAGTGGTAGATACGTTAAAATATCTTCATTGAACAGAGTGGTATCTTCTGAGTACCATTATTCCTCTAAAATTCTCACATGAAAACAAATTTGAGGAAAAAACTATGAAAGGCGCTTCAAGTTACTAAGCGAGAAAACTCATCATGTCTTTGTCATAAAAAGCTGCGTGTAATACTGAAAATTGGTAAACAAACCCATATGATTAGTGAAGAGGCATCATTCGTAGCGATGTTGTCAATTCTATTTGTTATTTGGCCCATAAACACTAAAAAAATGTATGCTTACAATTTGATTGCAATATAATTTACTACCTTTATTTTTAAACCTGTCCATGTATACTGATGCATTTCCAAACACCCTATATAATAAGCCATTTATCTAACACCCTGTAGGTATAAATAATTAAGCGTAGATTTTCAGTTTAAGAAATATATGTTAATAAATTAATAAAAGCACCTGCAAAGTAATATTTTATCGGTAATTAACAACATTTCTTATCTTTTTATAATGCCCTAGTTGTGCTGTTATAACGTATAATAATTACGACTAGAGCCATGCGTTATTGTATAATCCCTTTCCATCCAAACGAACAAGTTTTCGTTATTTTTCTTTCAATAAAAATTTTGCAGGTATTAGATATTTTGCAATAGGTACTTAACTTGTTCCTATAAAAAAAAACACTTCCTTATGATTAGAGAGTCAACGATTAAATCTTATAACTAATAAATATTTGTCAAAAGGATGATTTTGTCGGACTTTTACTTTAATTTCGTTTTTTAAGATGGCATTTCCGTTATCTATCACGGTTTTTACCGTTAATTTCTGACAATCATCCTAAATGTGCAAATAATACGCTTGCCACTAGAGTTACCTATTTTTTGGATACGCCAGGCGCAAATCTATAATTTAATAGTTACCCGAGTATATTGGCGTTAATATCAAAGTGCTAGTAATATGTAGTTACTTGCCTGTGTGTGAAAGTTATACTGTTCCACACTCAACTGCAGTTGACAGCTTCTTCTTAATTTTGCTAAACAAATGATTATGTCAAAAAAATGTTCGAGATAGGTGTAGCAACATTACACATAGAAATATAGAGAATTTCAAGAGCTTTTAGAATGATTGATAAAATACAGGGTGTTTCATTTAAACAAAATATACCTTTTATCATTTTTCCAATAGTAATATTATACATAGAAAAATAAACAATTTCCAGAGATTGTAAGTCCATAGATAACATACAGGATGTATCATTTAAAAAACATATTATTTATTTTTTTTCCCAACAATCAAAAGATTTGTATTTTAAACACCCTGTACTATTATAACTAATATTTGGAAACAGAGTGAAAGGCCTCTGGGTATTACCTCAGTCCCAACCAAATTTCAGTTCGCTAGTTTGTCAGAGTTCCAAAATATCAGCTCTTTTTGAAGGATGTTTTCCAGAAGAAAAAGTTTAAATAATTAATATCTCGAGAACAACAGATAGGTATATTAAAATGTTAAGGAAATTATTAAGAAATTAATCGGGATTCTAAAAAAAAGATACAAAGGGTATTCCATTTAAATTATCAAAGTTGCTAATACTTTATAGTAGAAGCGGCAGCATTGCATTGGTGAAAATATTTTTAAAAGAGCTGTCGACTGCAAAATTTTCAAAGTGACCCGTTGACTGGCTCTTCATAAACCTCTAATAGGCCATCCATCATCAATCACCCTGTATAATATATAATTCTAACATATGGGAAAGAAACCTGACCTAAAAACCAATTCTTAAGCCTAATCACCAATTATCATCTAACCAAATGATACGAATTAATATATACTCATAATTATTTGTATGACACAACCAACCCAAAAATTGTACGTGATTATGCTCATTGAAAATATAATCAGTAGCGGATGGCAAAGGAGGACTCGGGGGGGGAGGGGGGGGGGTTCCTCTAAATGTAAGAGGAGATTAAGGACTTCAAGACCTTTCAAAAGAGTTTTCAAGTGCTTTCAAATGACTTCAAATTCTTTGAGAGGATTCAAGCTCTTCAAATTATTATTAAAGGAAAATATTGGTAAAAATTACACGTCGAATTATTCGGCGGTAATTATTTAATAATATAAGTTTATGATTTACGAGAACTCGTTTTTGTCTTTAAAAAAAAAATGTAAGCGCCCAGAAATTTACAAGGAAACAATATTTGACCCCTTTCTGCACGTAAGCCATTGGCTGCAATTGATTTATTATTATTCTTATATTTTTCTACTGGTGTCCTTGATTCGTTACTGTGATAGAATGGAAAAAAAACTAGGGTATTATTAACAACAACATACATGTATTCGGGTATTTAAAATGATAGATCGGTCGGATTGATTACTTCCTTGGTGTGGCTATTAATATTAGATCAAGTGTAAGTCGTACCTCGTGCGACTAGGATTTCGTACCATGGTGACAATTTTTTCAAACACATAACTATAAAACTTAGTGGTTTGTTATAGGCGCCTCAACAGGATACCACCAGGGCCATATTTAGTATATTTATACCTGTTTAGTTAACATGTTCGCCCTCCCCCCTAGAAATGTCTAAGTACAGTCCTGGATACCACTTTGGACCAGCACCCAGCAGCACTCACCAGCAATGGAAGTCATACTGGGATTAACACCCCTAGACATTCACATCACGTCATCGACTGCTCGACCGGCTGCCTATAGGGTATTTAGCAGGCACGTAACTACGGG
Source organism: Barypeithes pellucidus (assembly GCA_963991005.1). Lineage (NCBI taxonomy): Eukaryota > Metazoa > Arthropoda > Insecta > Coleoptera > Curculionidae > Barypeithes > Barypeithes pellucidus. The sequence continues at coordinate 16,484,908 of OZ022565.1, read as the reverse complement.
TGGGCACAGGTTTAGCTAAAAAATTGTAGTAGCCACCAAAAAAATTCCAGAAATTTATTTATTTGTGAATAATGAATTTTTACCACTTGTCTCGATACCAAACAAAAAAACTGCAAAAAATCACCCAAATATGTATTTATTGTTCGGGATTATTCTTGTGCTTTTTTAAAACAAAAACCATTACCAAGAGTTATTTTTCTTCCCATCTTTCTCAATCTACGAGCATAAAATAAGTAAATATTTAAAATGGCTTGTCAAATTTTTCCACATTAAATTATCAGGTGCCCACTGTGTTCCCTTCAAAAATGTAGACTTAGTTACGCGACTGGCAAAGTAAGAAAATAGGTGATTATTTTTTTAAATTCATGTTTATAGTTACCTAAAAGTTCCTGTTTAAATTGAAGAATGTTTACTTTTGGTTACCAAGAAATTTGTCGATACCTATGTTTTGTTAACTATTTTGCTCGTTTTCTTATTTTCCATTAACATTTTCTATAATGTATGTTATTTTTAAGAAGTCTTCATGAGTTTAATAATAAAAAGTTCCTGTTTAGATTTTAAAATGTTTACTATAAGATTACCAACGAACTTTTCTATATATTTTGTTAACCATTTTGTCCGTTTTGTTATTTTTATTTACAATTTCTATTATTATGTTATTTTTGAGAAGTTTTCTCGAGTTTATAGTAAATAAAAATTTAAAAATTATATCCTTTAATCTTTTAATATTTACAATCGGAGACCTATACTACACCGCTGACTAGCTAGTTAAAACAAAACTTTACAAAACCCATGTCGAGATAAATCCAGGTATTTGGCATACTTTTTTATTTGCACTTTCTCGTTTATGTGCCTTTAAGAAAGACGTATGTTGTGTACCTGCTCAGCGACAAACCCGAACAAACTCGAATGTCGCCAATCGGATGGCGCGGCGCGTAGACAGCGGTTTTTCGCTTGAATCTATAACTAGAATATTTCCTATCGAGCGAAAAACTGTTCGAATATACGAACAGTTTTTTAACTCGATCACACTACAGCGGTACAATTCCGTCGGCGTTATGCGAAGCTCGGGTATCGAGTGAAAGATAATAAGTGACGAGCGACGGTTTTCGCCTGAATAGATAACTCGAGCGGTTTTTTTAATAATCGAGCGATGTCGGTTATTTCAATAATCGAGTGATCAAGCGGTTTTTCGCCCGAGCGATCACAACACTAGATATAAGTATTCCTCTAAGGAACTACGTCACAGTATACAAAGCGAAAGTTCATGCCATACAAATACAAGCATGCGTACTAGAAAGTAATATCTTCGGGAACATTCAACCTGGAGACAACCTCCCACATGACAGACTTGGTAGAAGGTTTCTAGACCTCATAGAAGAACAAACATTTTTTAACAAGACTAAGGCATTTTTCTTTTTATGAATAAAATAGTATTTTTTGACAATGTCGTCTTTTTTCTTAAATGCCTACAGAGTCGGTGAAAGTGTGAATAATATACATCACATTAATGCACTTTTCACTCCACGTGTTTGACCCCTTGTATAAATTATAATGATATTGCAAAGGACTGAAATACGTGTTACGAAACTGTTGTGTCATACATAATTGGCGATTTTCAAGTATTTTAAGTGATCTCACGAATTTTCGTGAGGTCGTTGATAGTTTTATTATTATTTTGGTTTTATTTCTTAGATTGTTACGTCAATATAAAAATTTCGCACTGTATAAGAGAGACGATTAACATAATAGAAATTTATAAAATCAGTTAATGATTTGTCTTAGCAATAGTATACTATTTATAAGGAACAGAACTAGCCTAATGCCTTTTGAATTTATTTGCAACACTCCTATGATTTTAAAACACCTATAATCAAGTCCTGCGTATGTTATAAAATACACTTGCATTTTCTGTGGTCACGTTACACTTTCACTATGAACAGATTTTTTGTAATTTGCAAATGACGTAAAGAAATTTGCATCGATCTCCATGCAATCGGAAACTTAATAAAAAATACACAATCGTTTATAAAAGACAAATCAATAAATTCCAGCCTACCTCAACCGTAGTAACCAATATGTCAAATGAATTTTAAATATGAAAAATCGACGTTTGTTTGCTAAATGTCAACCGGTCGATAGCTTCATTCAAGTCAGAGATTTGCCTTTATAATCGTCGAGTTAATATCAAGTTCAGGTTCAAAGAATATAAAATAGACAAACCAAGAGCTTTCTTTTTAGATAAAATGCTGTAATGTTGAGATTTGCACCTAAATAACAATATGGTGGTAAATTATTGTTGTCCACTTGTTTAATGAGAACAAAAAGCGTTTGATACGTTGCCACACAACCAGCTTTTAACTGTGTTGTCACACTATGGCGTAAGAGGAGTTGTACTCAATTTAGCAAGAAAGACCACAAATGGTTAAAATCAATAATACATTGAGTGAGAGATAGGTGATCAAAATTGGTGTTCCTCAGGGAACGGCTTTGATCCCGATCCTCTCCATCATTTATCTTAATGCTCTTTTAACAGAAAATATAGGAGGCACAGTTATATCTTATGCTGACGACGCGGCTATAATATTTACTGGTAAAAATTGGGAAGAAGTTAAAAATAAGACAATAGAAGGTTTTAAATTGGTCAAGAGTTGGTTGGAAAGTTATAAACTATCAATAAATCTAAATAAAACAAATTACATAACATTTTCATTAACAAGGGCTGGTCATTCCAATTTTACAGATATTACTATCGGTAATGATAGAATTGCTGAAGTAACCCACACAAACTATCTTGGTGTGCTGGTTGACCAATTTATAAAGTGGAGCCCACATATTGACCATGTTTCTGATAAAATACGTAGACTCATACATAAATTTTATATATTAAGGGAATTTCTAACTGAGAAAACATTGGTGATGGTTTATAAAGCATTTGTGGAGTCGCTAATACGATATGGAATAATTGTCTGGGGTGGTGCCTATAGCACAGTACTTAATAAGTTAAATACAACACAAAAATATATTCTTAAAATTATATTAAAAAAAAAAGAAAAAGCAAATTTAAATTACCAAAAAATTTAACAACCGCCAATAAAAAGTTTATGGATTACTTAGCACCAAAATCATTAAATTTACTCCCAGCTAATATAAAATCAATTAAAAACATAAAAAAATTCAGTAGAAAGTGTAATCAGATGTTTACCGGAATACAGAAAAGTTTTCAAGGATAGTGGGTATGTTTCAGTAACGCGTGTCACATATATAGATAATGTAAATAATAATATACAGGGTGTCCGGGAACATGTGGGAAATCTCCCGGATATGAAGAAAACACGTGAAAAGAATACTATAGGTTCATATAAACTTCTTTCGTATCGGCCTCCTCTTCGGAGATAATATGGGCTCCCAAAGAGCACCAATGGAATCAAGTTTTTTACACCTAATTATTGAACCACCTGGTATATTTCAATTATTTTTTAATATGATGTATACCAGGTAAGACCCGTCAAATTACTACCCAAGAAACTGTTGTGAATTACTCACAGCTGCAGGGACGGACTAGCTGTAACACTCATGGGCCAATTTTTTTTACGCCCTGTATGATGAGAACTTTGGACAATGTTTTTTACATACCTTTAACTATTGACTAAAAATTAGGTACTCTTCATTCATGTCGCTAATCCTAACCGTTTTCGAGAAAACGTCATTTTAATTACATCATATATTTGGCGTATCTCGGTAAGAGATCCATCTTTGTTCCTATGAAATGATGAACGTCAAAATTCCGCTTTTTCATATTTAACCCGTGAGAAGATAGGGGGATCAGTGCAAATAAAATGACGTTTCCTCGAAAACGGTTAGGATTAGCGACAGGAATGAAGAGTACTTATTATTTAGTCAATAGTTAAAGGTATTTAAAAAACGTTGTCCAAAGTTCTTATCATACAGGGCGTTAAAAAAAATGGGCCCGTGAGTGTTACAGCTAGTCCGTCCCTGCAGCTGTGAGTAATTCACAACAGGTTCTTGGGTAGTAATTTGACGGGTCTTACCTGGTATACATCATATTAAAAAATAATTGAAATATACCAGGTGGTTCAATAGTTATGTGTAAGAAAGTTGATTCCGTTGGTGCTCTTTGGGAGCCCATATCTCCGAAGAGGAGGCCGATACGAAAGAAGTTTATATGAACCTATAGTATTCTTTTCACGTGTTTTCTTCATATCCGGGAGATTTCCCACATGTTCCCGGACACCCTGTATATATGGCTAACTTTAGATTTCGACACATATAGGTGTTTTGCACCTAGGTGTCTATTATTGGTTTTTGCTGTTCATTATATTATATTATATATTAAAAATGTTAAAAAATTAATGTTAAATGTTAAATAATAATTATAAGGATGACGTCCTGTGGAAGAATTCCTAAACAATGAAGTTCGATAAGTACTAAGCTCAACCACATATGGAAGGGGATAGTGGTTCGTCGTGTATTTCTGCTATTCGTCGCTCTGGGCGGAATTAAGAGGGCAAGGTCAACCGAGCACTTTCCATGAAAATATCTGTAAAAGAGAGTTCAATCGCCAATCTGTCTTCGATGTTCCAGATTTCCGATCAGACGGATAGCTTTCCTTCTCCAGTAGCCAGTAGATTATGCTTGGGCGCAGATCTCCAGGCAGGAGAGCAGTAGCAGCAAATTAATAGACGATGCCGGTGGAATTGGTGGCATGACTAAACTTAACATTTCTAGAGAAAATTGCTGCCTGGGTTTTCTTAGCGTTAAATTCTACTTGGTTACTGTGACCCGCAGACAAAATTTCTGCCAGGTCCTTGTTGAAGCGTGACACTTCCTGCTGTCTGCGAAGATGCGCGTGGGCAACCGATTTTTGAGAAATCGAAGCAAATGTTTAAACCAACCAAAAACGAAATAGGAAACGGGAGTTTGTGACTTCCAATAGCTTTAAACTTATTTTTTAACGAAAATAGCCCACTTCGCAGTGGAATGAAAGTATAGGGGGGGAAAGTAGAACTGTACAATGGCTACAATCGTAATCTAGGTGTAAATTAAATCTGTACAGGTTCAATTAAATTGAAATGACCCTAGTATAGGTTAATCGAGTTATATTGATGACACACCATAGATTGCATACAATTTGTTTGGTCTATTTAGCAGTATTAATCTAGTAACAATGCAATAATTACTACTAGATATTTAAAAATGTTTAGTTGAAAATTTTATTAAATCTGTATTTTTCGGGGGTTTCTGTTTGCCGCGCGTTATTTACCACCATATTGTCGTGGTAATTGGTAATTCCTACAGGGGATATTGCGAAACTCTTAGTCGTTTCACGTATGGAATTTTATCCTTCCTCTCGATGCTGCGGACTGAACCTTGATATGTAATTGTTCATTATGTATATCAACATTCAACTATCACTAAAAACATCAATTAAAATTAACTTATAGCGGCTGATTCACGAAAAATGAACGTACATAAAAATAATACGATCAATATCCAAGACGGTTTGCATCATATCAAATTATGAAGTGTGAATATTTATTTATTTATTATAATTCACATCGATATTACCGCTATTTTATGTTGCGATAGACGCATTTAATTTTATTAAATAAATATGTATTTAGTTGTATCTTGAACCACTACGAAACCGTAAAGATATACGGACAGCTTAATAGGGATTTTGTGTAAAATCAGGCGTGGCGCAGGGCTCGGATCTGGGATCGTTGCTCTTTTTAATTTACACTACTCCAATCTATCTTATCATTATACAGGGTGTTCCTTAATGACGTGCTAATATTTCAGGGTGTGGTTCCGTAGGTCATTTTATAAAGAAAAGTTCATATGAACATATGTCAGCAACGACTTAAATTTCTTGCTACAGGGTGTTGAATTTTTATTTTTTAAATGGTTATTTTTTAATATCTCCGAAAGTACGTTAGATATTATTTTCAATTTTGGTATGTGTAGAACCACAAATTTTAGAAAAGTTATTCAATTGTTCCACCAGTGGCGTGGCGTCCCTGCAAACATGTCCTCTGATATTTTTTACAAAAAGATGTTACGCCACTGACATTTTTCCATGTAGATATTTTTTCTGATTAGCCTAGTCAATTCTACAAGAAACCGGTCTCTTGAGTTTTTCTCGTCAGACTTCAGTTCTTGTTTAAAACCACTAAATTCATATTGAAACTCATTATTATTAACATTGATAAAATAATTAATGATAAATTGTTTTATAAAATTGTTGGAGTGGGCAATTTGATGTAAAGACGGGCGGAAGCATGCATTTTAAGTGAAGGTGGCCATTTCCAATATTTTTTATAAAACAAAATTTGTCATTAATATTTTATCAATGTTAATAATAATGAGTTTCAATATGAATTTAGTGGTTTTAATCAAGAACGGTGCGCCTGACGAGAAAAACTCAAGAGACCCTTTTCATGTAGAATTGACCAGGCTAATCAGAAAACATATCCATATGGAAAAATGTCAGTGGCGTACCATCTTTTTTGTAAAAAATATCAGAGGACATATTTGCACTGACGCCACTAGTGGAACAATTGAATAACTTTTCTAACCAAAATTTGTGGTTCTATATCCTATTAACACATACCAAAATTGAAAATAATATCTAAAGTACTTTCGGAGATATTAAAAAATAACCATTTAAAAAATTCAAAATGCAAAAAATTTAAGCCGTCGCGGACATATGTGACTTATATGAACTTTTCTTTATAAAATAACCTAAGGAGTCACACCCTGAAATATTATCACGTCATTAAGGAACACTCTGTATACTCTTAATAACTTTCATTTCATCCATATTGATATCAACTTTTCTGGATCATGTGCAAATCGAAAAGTTCATATTATACACGTATGTCCTGAAATTCTTTGTTTTCGATATACAAGGTGTATGTAGGTTTTTTTTGGTTTTGATCAAAAATCTCGAAAACAGCTCGAGATATTACACTGAATTTTGGTATACTATCATGATATAAAATAACACATTTTTACTCAAATTTTTCTGAAGCCAGTAGCTTAGGTACAGCTATGCCTCAATACAATTTTAACCAAAAAATATGTCTGTAATAATTATTATCATGCTATTGATACCTTTTTGTTTAGAATTGAATGATAATCAATAACAAAATAATTGTTTCGATATAAATATCAGTGGCGTTAACCATTTTAGTACCTCCGCCACTGACCTGAAAAGAGTTGGGGGGAAAATGTATAATTTTATATCATATACCAAAATTTAGTGTAAACAATATCGAAAATAAAACAATTTAGGTCACATTATGTGTGTATACGACTTACAATAGGTCCAGGAAACACCCTGTATAATTTTTGGTCTAGCTCGTAAACATTAAAAGAAAATGGTTGCAAAAGAGAAACAGGAAGCAAACAGAGAATGCCAAGGTTAATAATATTTTCGCGAAAATAAATGTAAAACATTACAAATTAAATAACATTAGATTTCGAATGGAGAAAAATGTAACTTATGTTCACAAATCGTGCGAATAAATAACGGCAAATATGACTCAATGGTGCACAAAATGGTCAAAGCAATAAAATCGTGCATGGTTTCACCTACATACTTATATAACAATTTGGTAATTAAAAGTGTCTTTATTTTTAGGAAATTATTGTCGTGATTTTTAGAAAATAGTTACACAACGCACAGAACTTGTACAAGTTCCTCATGCGACCAAAAAGTTGCACAGCCCGCAAAGGGTGCAGGTGGGGTTTGCGACAAGTGCGTCATCGCAGGATTACGCGAGATCGTTCGGCAGGAACCGACCCGGTCCGCTACAATAACCTATTACCAAAAACATTGAATTAATAAATAGCCAGAATTGTCATACAAAGTTTTAAACAGTAATCAATGAGGCCAAGTCTGTACCGAGGGTCCTAAATTATACCGCCTACGTTTGAAACCGAAAAGTATAATACTGACTATATTGAATGCATTTCTCATGTGTACCGATTAAGTAAAAATATTGTACTAAATGTGTGGATTTTTTTATTTTTCTACTTGTAACAGTATATTACATACCGAGGTGGAAAGTGTTTCATTCCTGTCGAGAGAGTCGGTAGTTAACCGAGGCGCGAAGCGGCGAGGTTAACTAATTCTCAAGACAGTAATGAAACTTTTCACTGAGGTTTGTGTACTATTTTATTTACAACCATTTTGACTTTCTCATTGAAAAATTAGGCAGAAATTTTAAATAACCGCAGGTGGTAAAATAACGTAGGCAATAATACACATCAAGATGGCAAATATCATTTTTTGAATATGGTTTCCATGTCACTAAACAATATATTATTTTAATAACAGAAAAATGCTATCAGATGAGGAATTTGATTTTGCTGCTACACCACCAGAAATTCGAGAAGCAGCAAAAATGGTAGAAGAAGATCTTATGCCAACTAAAAGCCGCCCGAGATGTGACAAGGCATATAACTGTTTTAAAGAATGGTGTACGGGAAACAAAGTTTAAAATCAGGCGCTACTATAGCTTATTTTAGTGAAGGGCCACGACAAAGAAGATATCAACGATTTGGTCACACTATTCAATGCTGACTACCACTCTATCAATTAGGGAAAAAGTAGACATATCTAAACACGCACGCAGCAAGCTATTAGCATTTTTAAAAAAGTGTGTTCGTATATTATTTTGATAACGATTTTTAAAAAATTACTAAAAAATAATTTACTTTCCACTAGGGTGGAAAGTGAGCACTTTCCACTAAACGATGGCTCGTCAGTGCGTGGTGTGTAAGAAATTCGCCTATTATAACCCCGGATTAATATTTCGTCGTGAGATTAATGAGGTTATGTCTTTTTTAGGTATAGCTAATTCTATATTTTAAGTAAATATTGCAAAAACATGGATTGTTTCTTTATATTATCTGAATTTCTGTAAAAAATACCTGCAACGATTATCTATTTATGACTAATGATCGATCGAAATTATCTAAACGTGTACCTTATTACAGCGTTGCCATTTATTAAACCCATCTTCTTCTAACTTATTTGAAACTGTAGAACTGTGTATGATTGTAAATAAATGGTGTTTTATGAATGGAATGTTTTGTCTCCCCTCTTATATTATACCTATTACCTATATTGAGACTTTTAATTTCAAACCCTTTTTTTAGTTCATTTTGGAGACGAGTATAGATTTAAAGAAATAAAAGATATATACCTACAAATTAATATATTTTTATAAACAAATATAATTAAGTCTTATAGTTATAAAAAATAAATATATGTATGTAATTATTATATTTCTAACTCTAAAATAAAATAAGGAAACTTAAAATATCAGCGTTACTTAGAACTAAATAAGTTACTTTACACCTTACAGGAATCACCAAAGGAATTGCATTTTATGGACTTATATGGTGCGACAAAGTAAAATACCTCATCTATGGTTAGAGATATAGAAACTTTTAAACAAAGAATTGTCGGCGACTCTAAAAGCCGTATTAGAGTCGGCAATTTTTGTCTCTTGCGCCGGCAATGGCAATTATAATTGCACGTATTCATGCGCACTAAACCGTTCTCGATCAGCTGGCCCAATACTGCTCGCATTGCCGGCGCAATGCGAGAATGGAATCTAGTCTTCTGGCAATTAAAATTTCACGGATTCATGCGCAGTACACCGTTCTCGATCAGCTGTCTCGCATTGCCAGAAATGGGGCACGCGCCATTTTCATTGCCATTGCCGGTGCAGTCTGGGTAGAGATGGATTATTCTGTTATTTTTAAATGTTTATTAGCTGGTCGAAGCACCTATGAACAGCTAATGGCTATATAAACTAACTGGTACTTAAATTAACAGTTCACATTCTTTATTAAGCATATGTACTGCTAATTCGTAGCAACTACGGCTACTTGCAAGTAGCAGTAGCTGCTTTAACTGCTAATCAAAATGAACAGGTTTGCCCATCTCTAATTCTGGGGGTATTTTAGGGATTTCGACACTACCAGCTGCTGTTCTGACTGTTGGCAATGCGCCAGCTGATCGAGAACAGTTTAATGCGCATCAATTCGTGCAATTATAATTGCCATTGCACCGGAAATTTTGATTGCCGACTCTAATAAGGCTTTAAGAGACTTTTTTAAAATTAGCTTGAAATATATAGAAAAAAGTGACCCCATTATTCTTTCCTGAATGATATTATTGTTTAAAATCATTTTTGAGGCAGAAAAAACGCCATTCAATACCTAAATGTGTTAAAAGAGTATCGAGGACTGAAGAAAGGAGGATGTTTTTAGTATATCTAACTCCAACGAAGTTATTTTACCTTGTCGTATCATGAGGCCATCCTGTATACAATATAAGGTAAAGATTGTTTCACGAAAAATGAATAATACTTAATGACTGCAGTAAAAGTACCTGTGGCCATCCCATTATTTATGACCGTGTGTTATTATTATGTGGAAAGGACCGGATTGTAATAATTATAATTAAATATAGGCATATCAGGTAGGTTAGGTTGCTTAATTTATATTTAAATATCTTTTTGTGGTAAAATTTGTTAGTTTTTGAGGAATGGTTCAAGAATTGTCTTTTACCAAACATTCCTCAGAATAGCGTGATAGTAATGGACAATGCGAGCTATCACAGTCGCCAATTACATAAAGCTCCAAGCTCAAATAATGCAAAATTGGAGATTCAGAACTACATGGCGGCGAATGATATATATTTTGAAGAAAGTTATAAAAAAAGTGATCTTTTAGAAGTTTTAAAGACATTTTGTATAAAAAAAGTATATGTTTGTGACACATTGGCAGAAGAAATTGGACATACAGTGCTACGGCTCCAACCATATTATTGCATTTTTAACCCCATAGAGCATATGTGGCACCAGTTAAAATCACTGGTTAGGTCTGAAAATATACCTCCGACTTTAAGTTCTAGTGTTGTAGAATTAATATGAAAATGCTTTAATGATATTCCCCCAGGTAGTTGGAAAAATTCAGTCCGTCACGTAATAACTGTAGAAAATTCGTATATTAGTCTGGATCGTATAATTAATCCAATTATAATTAATTTTGATGAGGATAGCGAAACAGAACTATCTATAGAATGACATCATTATAAATGTAAATAAATATGACTAGTAATATTTAAAAAAAATGTTATTTCATTTGATTACATTAATATAACCATATCATTACTTGTTTTCCTTAGTCCGTCCCTTCATACTTCACTTGTTTATTGCCAAGCTCTTGTCGGCACAATGGGACCGACCCAGGAAATCATTAAGTCGTATCCATTTTTCGTGAAACAATCTTTACTCTGTACACAAATTTCTATTCGTCAGAAGCAAGATGGGGGCAATGCAAATTCGCTGGCAAACCATACAAAACAAAAATTCTATAAAAATATACCGCCCAGTTTACTCTTAAAATAACTGGATAAAGTATGACGTCGATCCGTCCCGCCACGACGGGTCGTCTACAATCTTGGCTCTACACAACGGACACGTTTGCTCTCTATCGAACCAGGTCGATACGCAACTTTCGCAGAAGATATGGCGACACTGTAACAACACCGGACTGTCGTAGTTGTCGTGACAAATTGGACAATGGTCGCCGGCCGTCTGGATCTGTTCTTTGCTGGGAGATGAGCCTAGAGACTGTCAAAAAGTGGTTTGGGATAACACATACTACCATAGCACACAAATAAAGCTGCAGAGGTAAACCACGTTTCACGCCGTTTCGTTACCTGCAATGCTAACCTATTTGGTTCGTTCGCGGAGCAGAAATAGTTAGAAACTTTTTTTTTAAGGTTTACCATAACGTTAAGACTACCTTAGCTATGGTATAACTTACGGTACCAAAGTAGCATTTTTAGACACATTATAGTCAATGTATCGTAACTATCGTTTCTGTTTCCGATCAAAATTGGAAACTGTTGGCAACAAAAATGGAAATATTTTCGAAACGTATACATTTTAAATGGGACATGTACACGTGTTTCCAAGTGGTTGGTACTAGCTGTGACTTTCGCGTGTTTCGATGCACAATCGAATCTTTTATCGAAAATGTTTCGAAAATGTTCGAAAATATTTCTAAACTTCTGTTTCTTCAAAAATGACTGTATAAAGGGGCGGGGCTATGTTAAACCATGCGCAAAACAATTAGGATACCTTCACTGTTGTAAAATAAAAGAAAAACAATATGAAACAATAATTTCGCCAAGATGAATTCGTTATATATATTTAGTATATTTCCTATAAAGTTATTTCATTTCATATAGTTATTGCAGATAAGAACCCAAAAATCATTGTCGCAGTAAATTTTGTCGTGTAATTTTGTAATTTGCCTTTATATTCTTAACGTGCCCTCGATTTATTTGCATTTATAGAAAAAAATGTACTTTGTCAAAAAAATAAAAATTTAAATATTTTCAAAATTTTTATTTCTTTTATAAATCGACTTAGTAGGAAAATGGAACTTATGTAACAACTTTTGGCTTTTCCAAAGATGCAGGAATTTCATTAAAACTCATTTAAACAAAATAAAAATTCATTTCACAAAATGGCCGCTAGAAAGCCTTAAATTATTCTGGTCCAAAATGGACAATTTTTAGTCTTTAGCTTCTATAATGTTTCGTATGATGCACAGAAAAATAAAAGGTTTATTAGGGGATGAATGCCGCAGAAAAAAGGCTTTCTTGCATGCACAGAACACAAAGGTTGGGTATGGACAGCCTAAGTCTGACGTCACGAGAGGAAAACCTTTCCAAACAAACTAGAATCCCATAAGAGATTTTTTAAAGCGTCGGTACACGATTATAAGGCATAAATAAGCAATTTTCTGATATTATTTTTATATTAGATGTTATTATTGATTCATTTTCAGAAACAGATGGACGTTAGTGTTATTTGAAGATTTTTAATCAACATATTCTTTGAGGATATGTTATTATTGTTTGCATAGGGAGATTTGAATTGTTATTTTTCTGTTAAAAACAGCGGCATACTTTATATTGATAAATACAGTACAGTAAGCTTTTTTTACAGAAAAATAACAATTTAAATCTCGCTAAACAATAACATAACCTCAAACTTGTTCAGATGGTGATTAAAAATCTACCTAAAACACTTAACTCAATCTGTGGTTGAAAATGGACCAATAATAACACCTAAAATATAAATAACATCAAGAAGTTGCTTATTTATCGCTAATAAACGTACACCGATGCTACAAAAATCTCTTATGGGAAATTCAATGCAATCTTGCCAATACTTTATAATTTTAACTAAAAATGTTTCGAAAAATATTTATCTTCGCGTGTCGTTAATGTATCGACACTATGGTTTGTAAAATATTTCGAAACAAACACGTCTTTAAGTGTTTCTAGTAACTGGATTCGAAAATGTGTCGCAAAAGTTTCGTAACACATGTGTCACGATACAACTTTATAATTTTAATCGAAAATGTTTCGAAACGTTTTTCAGCAAAGAATGTGTGTCCAATTTGTGTCGAAAAATGCGACTTGGGTAACATTCAATCATAGGCCCTACGTGTTTTGACGAAAGCGACAGAGATATAATTCGTAGCTGCGATAAATTAATGAAAAGGACGTGGGGTGCGCTGTTCCCAGCCGCGAAACAGTTGAATATCATTAGAGACGCTTTGCTAAATTTACATAGAACTGTAGAGTTTTCTGCCATTTTTTATTATTTTAAGGGTAACAAAAAGCGCGAAACGTATTTTATTGCAGCAATCGGGTAAATTAAACAGCCTGTACAGCTAATACTTACCACGGTTTGTAGCAATTTAAAAAATGCCGTCTTCAGCAGCTTTACTTTGAACATCAGATCCGATCCCTTGGAAATCATATAAAACGCCGATAAGAATACAGCCACGATCTTTTCTGGGCCTTGATATGACTCCAGAAGGTAATACAGCCACGGTTGTATGGTCGCGATGCTTCGGTACAGTTGAGATATTGCTTCGATAAATAAATATACCTTACCCTAAAATAAAATCTCTTAATCCAGGAAAATGCAACAATAGCCGACATATACGTGACATTATTGACATGCAAAAAGGTTATTTTGATATAAAAATCATGTATTATTGGACAAAAGTGTCTCTCTCTTATGATATTATATCTGAATAGTAACAAAAAACACTGAAATGTTGTAATTCTCGATATCTTTTTGAGAAAAACGCCCACACAAAAGACATTTTGATATTCTTCAAATATGTAGCTTTTATATGGAAAAATAGCCACGTATAATAAGTTCGATCGTAACGAAACCTATAGAAAAATAAATATATCAGTGAGTGAATTCTAGTAGGTATAATAAAGTAATAAAATAAGTAATAAATTTTATTTATACTCTTAGATCATAAAAATATTTAGAATACGTTTTCCTTACTCGCTTTTTAAATTCCACAACTTTTCCTGGCAACATGGTTAATATAATTTTCACCATTACTGTAATAAGTTTTAATGTGAAATCTGCAAAAAAGAGCACAGTATACAGGGTGTTCCTTAATGACGTGCTAATATTTCATAATATTTCAGGGTGTGATTCCTTAGGTCATTTTATAAGGAAAAGTTCATATGAACATATGTCCGCAACGGCTTAAATTTTTTGCCTTGAATTTTTATTTTTTAAATGGTTATTTTTTAATATCTCCGAAAGTACTTGAGATATTATTTTCAATTTTGGTGTGTGTTAATAGGATATGGAACCACAAGTTTTAGTTAGAAAAGTTATTCAATTGTTCCACCAGTGGCGTCCCTGCAAACATGTCCTCTGATATTTTTTACAAAAAAAATGGTACGCCACTGACATTTTTCCATGTGGATATTTTTTCTGATTAGCCGCGTCAATTCTACATGAAAACGGTCTCTTGAGTTTTTCTCGTCAGACGTCTTGATTAAAACCACTAAATTCATATTGAAACTCATTATTATTAACATTGATAAAATGATTAATGATAAATTTTGTTTTATAAAAATTGTTGGAGTGGGCAATTCGATGCGAATTCCAACAATTTTTATAAAACAAAATCACTAATTATTTTATCAATGTTAATAATAATGAGTTTCAATATGAATTTAATGGTTTTAATCAAGAACGGTGCGTCTGACGAGAAAAATTCAAGAGACCGTTCAAATGTAGAATTGACCAGGCTAATCATAAAATATATCCACATGGAAAAATGTCAGTGGCGTACCATCTTTCTGTAAAAAATATCAGAAGGCATGTTTGCAGGAACGCTACTGGTGGAACAATCGAATAACATTTCTAACTAAAATTTGTGGTTCTATATCTTATTAATACATACCAAAATTGAAAATAATATCTAAAGTACTTTCGGAGATATTAAAAAATAGCTATTAAAAAAATAAAAATTCAACACCCTGTAGCAAAGAATTTAAGCCGTTGCGGACATATGTTCATATGAACTTTTCTTGATAAAATGACCTAAGGAATCACACCCTGAAATATTAGCACGTCATTATGGAACAGCCTGTATAGTATTTGGAATGCATAGAATCAGCGACGGTGATGTATATAGACATGGGTGATGGGAACACTGTGTTTAATGGAACTGTTGTGCTGGCACCTTCCTGTGTGCCACATATCTTGAAACAGTGTCCATGATTCCTATGATACAATGACACTTGTATGACACATAATAAAATTATTTATATATGACGTGAACATGAACTGCGACTGTGCCCATAAGATTGTGTCATACGGCACAATTGTGCTGATACAGTGTATTGATACAAAAAGTAATATCAGTGTTATTGTAAAACATACCAGAATTGAAAATAATATCTAAAGTACTTTCAAAGATATGAAAAGATAATGATAAAAAAAGGTTAATTTCAACTTTTCTTCATAAAATGATCATATTATTAAATATCATATACTTAAATATTAGCACGTTATTAAAGAACACCCTGTATTTTAGATAATAACGCGCAGCACCGCCATACGCTGTATTATTTTTGTTCAATGTATTCCTGTAAAAAGTTTGTATGACTATATAGCATACCTGTAATAGTCACAATCCACAATAGATTCATCACAGTTAAGGGATGATTGAAAGTCCTGATCAACACCAAATTCAACACCATATTGAAGTTGTGCAGATCATCCTCGAACAAGTAGTGTATCGAGAGTATACACACAAATATATAGCACAATTCTATGCTCAGTATCCATATACTTCTCCTAGCTCTTTTCAGCGCCTCGTGCTTTACTGTGGTGTTGGCGTGCGAGAACGTACCGAATAGTATAACGAGGATAAATATTCCTTCGTGGAAATCATACACTGCTTTCGCCAGGAGAATTAGGAGGAATGGAACATATTTGAAAATTACCTTAAATACAATAAATTGTCGTTCAAGTTTCTAATTTTTAATATAACTAGAAAAGTTATCTCCTTAATTATTACCTGTAATGCTTGCTGCGCCTCTATAGGATTTACCCTATCCGCAACGTTTTCTCCTATTTCAATATTATTTTGTGGGACATTATTTCTGAACACACCTTCTTCGTGAATATGGTGGTGCGGTTCTTGATTGTTATTGCTATTTTGAGCAATTGGTTCACTAGCAGTGGCACCTGTGTATGAATAGTGGATACAAATCTGTTTAAAATCTCGACTTAAGTTTAAAATATCTTTTAGAAATTTACAGAATTATTATACTATACACCGTGTTCAAGATAAGGAGGGCCAGTACAGGGATCTCGGAAACCGTAAGAGATACGAAGTCGGTTAAATGGAGGTAAAGTTGCGCATTTCCGTGCCTAATAATATGCCGTTTAGAAAGTTTTAAAATTCCGAGTAGTTCCGGAGATATCCGGACAAAACCGAAATTCTGAAAAATCGTTTTATGTTTTTCTGGTTTTTTTTTAGATCGAATTCTAAAGTAAATTGCCACTTTATCCGCTCTATCTAACAGCGTTAATTGTTTTGTAATCCGACGAGTCGTCTTCGAAGGGCCATTATCAACTTTCTTTTTTTAAATACGGTCCTGTTTTCCTGATATTGGAATTTGAGAGCCTTTTTTCTTCCGAATGCAACGATGTATGACACATTGTGGTTTAATGACGTTTCGAGGGTTTTTTGAACAACATCAGGAAATTTTGGGATACGGTCCTGTATTTTTTCTAATTTTATAAATAACATGAAACACCATGGCCAGCACGTTCGCCTGATATGACACCGTTAGATTTATTCCTCTGGGGGTATGTCGAAAATTATGTTTATAAACACAACTTCGAAACAGACTATGAACTAAGAAGGTTGGTGCTTGAAGTCCTTCAAAGAATTACGCCAGAAATGTTGTCAAATGTTTTAGAATAGACAGTTAAAAGATGTTATTTGTACTTAGAAAATATCGGAAATCATTTTGAACACCTGATTATGTAGTTCCTTACTTTTTTCGTTGTTAGTTTTATTACTGTTTTGGTATGTTCAATTCCAATATCAGGACCATATTATTATTTAAAAAAAGAAAGTTGATAATGGCTGTTTGAAGACGACTCGTCGGATTACAAAACAATTAACGTTGTTAGATAGAGCGGAAAAAGTGGCAATGTAAAAGTGCAATTTACTTTATAAGTCGATCTCAAAAAAAGCCAGGAAAAAAAAAAGATTTTTCAGAATTTCGTTTTTTTCCGGATATCTCCGGAACTACTCGGAATTTTAAAACTTTCTAAATCCCCGTACTGGTCCTCCTTATCTTGGACACTGTGTATATTGCTTAAGGTGGATTGTTTTATCTTTGTACTAAAAAATAAATGTTAAATGATCCTCTATGCCTTTGGAAATCACATATGTTATTTTATACTAAATGTTACCTTCTAAATTGATCGAAATATAACTTAACGATGTAGGCTGATTGTTATCCGGTATAGAGTTTGTAGCATTGACATTTCCCTCAGAGTTGGGTGGCCTGGACAAAAGTTCCGATATAGTTATAGCATTCTGTCTTACACTCCTTGCTGTTTCTACTAGAGGTTCTATTTGACGGATAGCACTATTAAAACTGAGAAGAAAACTCTACTGAGGTACTATGTTTGTGTAAGTTGTAAAAGGTTATCAAATATATCAACATACCACTGATTATTTATTAACAGGTTGATAAACGTTTTGTTGTAAACCGTATACTTTTACTAATATATCTATTATAAAATTGTCATTATTACAGGATCTTACATACCTATCCCTTAAGTGCCTTGCTCCGTCAAAAGTCCTCCGTTGAAAACTGACAGGAGACGACATGACTGGCAAAGTACCACTGGAATGTGCCATCAAAAGTCCATGTCTGGGTTGTGGAAATGCAAAATCAGCCGACTGACTTCTTTGGAAAGGTGCGTTATTCTGTGTGTTACCACTGTTACCACTCATATTTTTTTAAAAACATAAACCTATAAACAATTTAAATATATGTTTCTTAACAAAATAACAACTTTTATTTTGTAATAGGTATAAGGCAACGCTGACAATGCACGAGGACACAGACAATGTTATCTTATTTGTTGAATTGAAAGACAGCCAGGACAAATATTATTTTTATTATGTACATGATGAAGAAAAGAACTATCTGAACAAATTCGAAGTCATACAATATAAAGATACACATCTATTTGGATCATCAAATGTACCTCTTGTCAACATAAACACACTGTCAGATTCCCAGTCAAAGCTCTGATCTACCAAATATCTGGAAGTTTCAATTTTGTACAAAAATAAAACGGAAAACTATGATCTACCAACTTTAGATATCAACTCTGACAATACCTCTATGGTCAAAATCAAATATTTTGTTAGTAGTTATTAGTACTTCAAGTAATTACTAACATCACCTCATGCACTTCAAAAATATACCCAGTGTCGCGGTCGTACATAGTGAACAACATATATAATCAGATGTTTATATACGAAAATAAAGATCCGCCTAATTTTGAATGAAACAACTCTAAAATACACAATACTGGAATAATAGTTATTAGTTTTCTTGATAAGACTAATACACCTAATTAAACAAAAAAGGCCATTTACTTATAGATTGTAATCTTCTCAATGTGATGCACTGTATCAACACTAATCCAATTTATCGTGTGAATAACTATAAGACGTATTTGTGATCTTTGTACGTACTTGGAATTACATGGGATTTAATTATGCATGGGTAATTTGGTTGTGTGTCGATTATAATTGTGTTATCAGTCGTTTTATTTACTATTTTCAAGTAATGAAGATCAATAACACGTCAAAATCAACCATTTGGACGTTTGAAAGTGAGGTTATGTACATCTGTCACTGTGTCACCAATAGAAGAATTTTAGCTTCTGAGTAATAGATGGCACCCCGACTGTTTCTTGGGTTGCATAGGGTAGTAGGTAACTCCCCACAAAAATAAGGGCGCGTCAACCGAGATGTACTTTAAAGGAGTGTCCGCATTAACATATTACATTTTATAGTTGAAATTACAGAAACTGTGTGCTACTGCGTTTAGAACACGACTTTTTAAGGAAATAGAAATGTTTTACCTCTTGTATAAAAATATTTATTGTATGTTTCCTAACAATAATTGAACTTTTTGTTGAATTAGGCATAAGTTCATACCTGTCCAGTAGTGGTGCTAACTAAAATTTGATACAATGTAACTTATTAATTATTACTAGCCGTTCTCCTAGGCAAAGGCAGAGATAACCCTTGTTAGTCTGTCTGAAGAACCATTGAGAACTCTAGCGCAAGACTTCGCGTCAATATCTGACAAGCGATAGGTCTGGCAACGTCTCAGATATCACCAACGAATGTAAAACAATTTCTTACCTCTATGTCTAATATTTGAAGCACCTTGATACATGGGCTTACGAGAAAAATGGCCAGTGTCGAACTTTTTGCCACACTGTATACATACTGCTCCTAAACTAACAATATCTTGAAGACATTGTTTAGCCGTACCACCCCATTGTATCCTTTGACCCCACGTTCTCTTATTAATCAACTAACTACAAAGTCATGGGTAACACCCTAAATTACTGACACCGCTTACTGCATCACACTGCTTCAGCACAATTGCGCCATATGACACAGCGTCTCATGGACACAGTTGCAGTTTCGGTTTCACGTTTCCTGAAACAGAACAGTCATATAATTGAGGAACATAAAGAAATGCCTATTCTAGTTTACTAACAATACATAATTCCTAATGTACATACAGGGTGTTATGGAAATTACGTATTATATTTAAATGGGTGACTCCTGGGGTGTCCTAGAGAAGCGCTACATATTTTTTTTTAAATCGAACGTTTAAATAGTGGGCATAGACATCTTCAGGTTTTTGTTTTTTTTCTATGGGAAAAGCTTCATACTCATCACGTACCCTGATGATAATGTGGAACTGCATAATAAGCTTATACCCACTAAACCCCATTCGGCCTCTTATTTCCAATCTCTCGGAACATTTTCACTAAATCACTTAAAGAAACACACAGATACCCACGAGTTTCAAATTAGTTTTTTTGAAGATATGCACTTATTATTAGATTACACAAAAGCAATAAATACTAACGCATAATTACACTTTACAATAACCTACCGTACACATAAAACAACAGCACTATAGGATACAAATTATTTCGCAATAGAAATTCAGAAATAATAAAAATGCTAATTTCTAATGAGCTAATCAAACTTATTAATCCTTCACTGAAGAAGAATGATGAAATAAGTATGTTGATAGACAGGACAACCCTTTCAAAATAAATAGTCTTATAAAAACTAGCGCGGTTGCCATATCATAGACTATCATTATACAGAAAAGTATTACAGAAGGAAATTTTGCAATTTATGAATATAGCCTTATAAAACATTGAAAGTGGCAACGCTGTATTTTTAAGTATTAACCCCAGCCGCTGCAGTCGCGTAAATAATAGGCAACCCGCTCGATTGTCCAAGATCAGCTGTTTAAAGAAGCCGGCTGGTTTCCTACTGTTTTTTCAAGCAGATTTGTGTATTAAATTGTGTGTTAATACTTAAACCCGAGTTTAAATTATTAAGTTATTTGTTGTTTTCGCGTCGGCAGTGCCCCAGTCCAGCAGTTCAATATCGATCGACGGAACCAACGTGTTATTTATTTTTAAAATTTTTAGATGTTAAATACATTATTTCCCAGACCACTCAGACAATAAGGGCGTATTTTTCTCTACGCAGTAGAACTTTAAAATACTAATTCAGATTGAATGGTACTTAGATGTGTTCATGGGACGTGATTTTGAGAGATTATTGTGCCGCTGATATTAAGGTAAGCATTATAATAGTTTTTTAATTAAAAAAAATTATATAGGAGGGCAAATCTAAACTCAAACGTTGATCCCTGATGAGTTTTTTGCGCGGTACCGTACAAACCGGTTTGTTTTTGTTCGGGTTACCTAGGTACTTGGTGTTTTTTTATAAGTTAACTTGGTTATTGACTTTCTAAAGAGTTTACCCTGAAGATATTACAACACTGTTCAAGATTCAGTGATGTTTTTCGCCATATGTTCCTTTGTTTACCTTCCCGGCATTTTTTGTTTGACATAAGGTCATGTACAGGGCATATTAAATTAAAGCGCCATGTTTGGATATTTTTCTTCAATTTGTTTTCATCTCAGGAATTGCCGATTTAAATATAATACGCCATTTCCATAACACCCTGTATACGTGTCACTGTATAATATGAATCATTAACGCAATTTTATAGTGTGTCATAGAAGGGTCGAATTGTATCAGTTGTAACAACCAGGCAGTTGTCAGCACAATAGTATCATTCAGTTCATCAACACAGTGTTACCCACGCCTACAAAGTACTCATTGCGGGCCACCATAAGGAGGTACCCGGTAGTAGAATTCAATGGTATTTATTAATTATAGTATATTGGTGACTTATTGCAAATCTATTTAGCGATTCCTTAAAAGCTATATAATCGGAATTGATTAGGTTCCGAAATGGGATTTCCATATCGAAATGAAGAAAGATGTAAATAATAAATAAAATATCCGTTTATGTAATTGTACGTAAAATTTCGGAGATTTTCGCATTTTAAGAATCGGTTCTCAGAACTGCAAAAAGTCGCCGGTGTATTGTAAACGCGTCGAACGTATTATAACTTTCTCTTTTTTATAAACAAATCCTTCGTTCTTTTAAATTCAAGTCCATTCAAGAAGGTACTGGTGTCGCGGTAAAGAGTAGAAGTTATAATTTTTTTTTAAATATGTGTACTGATATTAAGGTAAGAGTTAAAATAGTTTTTTAATTAAAAAAATATATAGGATGGTAAATTTAAACTGAAACTTGGCTCCCTGATTTCCAGAGTTTTTTGCGCAGTACTTGTAAAATAAATTACATAATTAAATTATACAGGGTGTCAACTTGAAAACGTCCCATTCGTAATATATTCATTCTAGTACATAATATATCGGAAAGGCACGGCAAAGGATCCCGCAGAATCCTTATGGAAAATGGGTCCCGATCGAATTGGCCCAAACTTTCCTCACTGATAGAATACGGTGAGTAGATGAAAGTGTCCATGGGCGCCCAGCGTAAAAAACTCTCTAACGCGAGATATCTTCCTCCGAAACTAGGTTCTTTTTGGCTGCCTAGTGTCCTGCAATAGGGTGTCAAGCTTCCATTGCGCCTATACGAATTAACTTAGGAATTTCATTCATATGCCGATTTATACTGTATGATAGGGTGCATTTCAGGAAATTATTTTTAAATATACAGGGTGACCCAAAAATGTGTGGTAACATAATGCTGTATTTTTTTAAATAGGACACCCAGTATTTTATTACATAATTAGGTTCGTATTAGTGTCCTTTATAATTGCCTAAAGTTTTATTTCAGTTGGTTATGTAGTTAAAGAGTAAAAAATTAAAAACTAAAAAAAAAGTTTTGTAATCTTAGAAAAAAATTCAAAAAACTACCTAAAATAACATTGTGTTCCATCTGGAGAAAAATTATTTTGAAATGTGTTGTGTTTGAAACCTAATTATAAATACCCTGTATAAAATAGACATACGATCTCTTGTCTTAAGTTCCACCCAATACCTTGGTTAAAAAAGTTATTTAGTTTTTTTGAATTTTTTTCTAAGATTCCAAAACTTTTTTTTTAGTTTTTAATTTTCTACTCTTAAACTACATAACCAACTGAAATAAAACTTAAGGCAATTATAAAGGACACCAATACGAACCTAATTATGTAATAAAATACTGGGTGTCCCATTTAAGAAAGACATCCTTATGTTACCACACATTTTTGGGCCACCCTGTATATTTAAAAATATTTTCCTGAAATGCACCCTATAAACAGTATAAATCGGCATATCAATGAAATTGCTAAGTTAATTCGTATAGGAGCTATTGAAGCTTGACACACTACTGCAGCACACTAGGCAGCGAAAAAGAACCTAGTTTCGAACGAAGATATCTCTCGACAGGGAGTTTTTACGCTGGGCGCCCATGGAGACTTTTTATCTACGCACTGAATCCCAGGAAAGTTCGGGCCAATTTGACCGGGACCCATTTTGCATAAGGATTCTGCGGGGTGCTTTATTGTGAAGGGTTAATTTTTCAAAATAACTTCCCTTAATTTAACCGCATTTGGACCACCTCTGTGCTGCCACCAGAGGCAAGTCATTCGATTTGCCTACATAATGATAGTTACCGAAAACTTTGAACTCTTAATTTTTTGTTTCAAGCGCCTACTTTTCTTTTAAATCCCGAATCAACAGAAGTTTGAAATAATGTTTCTGTATGTTGTTCACTTATTTGTGGTGTATTATTAAATTACTTATTATTTATTGAACTAGTCCAACATAAGTAAAAATTTAGAGCTTACTTATGAGATATTATTTATAAAATTAGGAGAAATACAGGACCTGATGTTGTTCAAAAAACCCTCGAAACGTCATTAAACCACAATGTGTCATACATCGTTGCATTCGGAAGAAGAAAAGCTATCAAATTCCAATATCAGAAAAACAGGACCGTATTTAAAAAAAGAAAGTTGATAATGGCCCTTCGAAAACGACTCGCCGGATTACAAAACAATTAACGCGGAAAAAATGGCAATGCAAAAGTGCAATTTACTTTAGAATTCGATCTAAAAAAAAACCAGAAAAACAATAAAACGATTTTTCAGAATTTCGTATTTTTCCGGATATCTCCGGAACTACTCGGAATTTTAAAACTTTCTAACGGCACATTATTAGGCACGTAAAGGCGCAACTTTACCTCCATTTAAACGACTTCGTATCTCTTACGGTTTCCGAGATTCCTGTACTGGCCCTCCTTATCTTGGACACGTTGTATAATATACGTTAAATTGATGATCTTACAGCTATTAAAGAAAACTTCTGCGCCGGCAGACTAACTACATAATAAAAAGAAAATACAAAATTGATATTTAAATTTTTTTTCTCCTTGATAGTGGTCGCGCGGGACCTTTGTGGTGCGGGGAGCGGGGCCCATAGGCTGCAGCTTACGCAGCCTTTGCTTAAATCCGGCCCCGTGTTATTCTTTGTTAATTGTAAATATCGTAATTTTATTGTGTAATTTTGAGGTGCGGGGCTCCTTTCTCGTGCGGTCTCTAGATCCGCCACTGCTCTTCGATATTATTATTTCGACAATTACATTGCAATACAACAAAATAATTCCAACAGGCTTACTCTTAACGCATATTAAATACGTTCCTTAAAAAATACGAGAAATAATGGCGACATTAACCTTGTCCGGATTATAATGCAGTGAGTAATGAATCGCGATTAAAAAAAAAATTGCCTAGATAATTATATTTTTGCGACTGTCCTTTGCTTTTCGATATAATAATTGTAATGAAATAATAACTGAGTAACAAAACAAGTTCGGTAAATTTTAATATTATAAATAATCATTTATTTTTTAATCTAAACTTTTATAATTTAATATTATTAATTTTCTTATTTAATAATGTTTCAAAATATATGACCTCAACCATGCACTTAGTAATTGGAAGCCAAGTAGAAAATATATAATATACAGGGTGTTAGTTTGAAACCTTTCCACCCTTAGTTTCTCGCTTCCAGTAAATAATATTAACAAAAGGCAGCCTTCGCGATTTAATCTCCTGGGAAGGTTATATGTTAACCTTAAAGTCTTAAATGAGAAGGAGGGGGTGAAATCATCATTTTAAGGGTCGTTTAAATCTCTTTCCAGTAATTTCATAATTTATTACTTTTTGAGTAGTAATTTCCAAGAAATTGCGTAAAAATTGATGTAATTAGAACTTCCTGTAATGAGATTTATGATTTTTATGTCATTATTTAAAAAAAAACATTATTGTTTTGGCACCTCTTTAGTAGCATGATTATATTATTTACTGGATGCGAAATATTATTTATTTTAAAATTAATTGAAAAATTTCCATAGAATGATGAATAATTTAATTTAACATTTATTTTTAATATTTTTAACATTTTTAATAATAATACAGGGTGTAACTAAATAAGTGTAAAACATTTAAGGGGGTGATTCCTCATCGAAAAAAAGATAGGATCTTTCATATAAAGAAACTTCATTGGAGCATCCCTTGTTAAGATACAGCCCCTTAGAGGGGGTACATAAAATTTATAAATAAACGAAACTAGTGTATTAATAACAAAACATACAACATCTATAAATCATAGTAAATGTTCAATATGTCTACCTTCAGACATTACGCATGCGTCTAGACGTCGGCGCATTGAGCAACGTATTCGCGCGTTTTATGGCTATATGTATCTTGTTCGTAAAATAATTTTTTGCTGCGAACTGGTTTATTTTGGGCAAAAAATTCAAGAGACATTTTTTGTTTAGAATGAAACAGGCTATCGGCAATAAATTTTTAGATGGTAAACAGATAATAAGACATTGGAAATAAATTTTCGGGGTTGCGTTTTCCACCCTTACAACCATGGGGTAAACCAAATAAATTACTGGCTAAGTGTCTTTTTGGTAGTAGAAAATGTCAGGTTAATTGCAATATTGTAACTTTTTTAGTGCTTGTGAAAAAAATTGTTAAACACATTTTATGTACCCCCTTTAAGGGGCTGTATCTTAAAAAGGGATGCTCCAATGAAGTTTCTTTATATGAAAGATCCTATCTTTTTTTCGATGAGGAATCACCCCCTTAAATGTTTTACACTTATTTAGTTACACCCTGTATAATATAATGAATAGCAAAAACCAATAATAGACACCTATGTAGGTGCAAAACACCCGTCTGTGTCGGAATCTAAAATTAGACATATGTATATTATTATTTTGTATTTTTATTTATATTATCTATATTATAATTCTATGTGACACATGATACTGAAACATGTCCACAGTCATTGATTTAGTGAATTTTTCGGTATTCCGATAAACATAATGATTACACTTTCCACTAAAAGTTTTTATATTTTTAATTGATTTTATATTATCTGGGAGTAAATTTAATGATTTTGGTGCTAAGTAATCCATAAACTTTTTATTGGCGGTTGTTAAATTTTTTGGCAATTTAAATTTGTTATTAGATTTAGTTCTTGTTCCGATAGTGTGATCTATATAGTTTAGCTTGGTCTTACACCGATAAACAAAATTACATATACAGCTAATATATAAAGTTCTGATATTTACAGTATCCTCCGAACACAATAAATTTGTTGGAAATCTTTTATTTTGTTTTTTTGAATATAATTTTAAGAATCTATTTGTGTGTTATATTTAACTTATTTACGTACTTAACTTATGTCCTGTGCCATATACACCACACGAGACAATTATTCGGTATCGTATTAGCGACTCCACAAATGCTTTATACACCATCACCAATATTTTCTTATTTAGAAATTCCCAATTTGTGTATGAGTCTACGTATTTTATTAGAAACATAGTCAAAATGTGGACTCCACTTCATAAACTGGTCAACCAGCACACCAAGATATTTTGTGTGGATTACTTCAACAATTCTATCATTACCGATAGTAATATCTTTAAAATTGGGATGACCAGCCCTTGTTAATGAAAACGCTATGTAATTTGTTTTATTTAGATTAATTGATACTTTATAAGTTTCCAATCAACTCTTAACCAATTTAAAACCTTCTATTGTCTTATTTTTAACTTCTTTACCAGTAAAAATTATAGCCGTGTCGTCAGCATAAGATATAACTGTACCTCTTATATTTTCTGTTAAAAGAGCATTAAGATAAAAGACGAAGAGGATCGGGCCCAAAACCGTTCCCTGATGAAAAATTATAAAAATTTATTAGGTCATTTCTTCAACAGGTTAAAATTGGTGCTGCCCTCTTCATAATGACCTCCTTAATATACATATCAAACTGCCTCCCAGTGGAAAAAAGCGAGGCAACAACGAGACCACCCGTATCTGATGAAGCCTTGGAGAACACCCTAAAAGATAAAAGATACCTCCAACGACTGTTAAAATGCGCTGTAGGTGACGCTCCGTGCGACCCTGTTGGAAGAAAATTGAAAAGTAAGTTTATATCATAACCGAAGAATACACAGTGTCAATTTCTACAGTTGTTGAAAATATTATTATTGTTCTTATTACATTATACTTTTTGACGTAATTTCTTCATACGGTTTCACAATCTTTACGAATTCAATTCTAGATTAGAAAAATATTAAATAATTTTTGCTAAATCTTACAGGTTTATCTTTTTCCAATAATTCCATAATTTATTATTTTTTGAGATCGCGTTCCAAACATTTAAAAAAAACATTATTGTGTTGACTGGTCCTTTAGTAGAATGATTAGGGGTTCCTAGATACTCACACTCCGGGTGGCACCCTCTCCCATTTCTTTACCAAAGTCTAGTTTTCGAAGACGATTTCATTTATTTTTCATTCTGGCCACTTTCATTACGTTTCATGCGGTTGAAAGTCTTTTTTGTCGCTCGGTCGTGCACGATTTATCTCTCACGATAAATCGCTCGCAAGCTTGCTGCACCCTTGTACTGTAATTTTGAGTTACAAATATCTAACGTCGAAGACGTAACGACGAAACTGTCGTCGGCTGTTCTAAACAAATAAATATTTTTCTCTAATATTAAGAATTCCAGGGCCTTCAATATTTTTCTCTACTTTTAAGCATCGATACATTTAAATTTTGGACGTCTTAGAAATATATTAACGAGAATTATTGGAAATTCCGATTACGCTTTCTCTGAGATGAAGAGAGAAAGTGAACGATGAGGTATATTTGCTGACGCAAATATTGCAAAATTACCAATAATTCGTCATGCGTAGCCAGTTTTGTTATTTATGTATCCTTTTAATTGTTACAAAATAAACAAAACCCCAATTAACTGTACAAGGGTCATTATCAGTCCGATGTAATATTATCTATGATAAGTTTTTTTACTATTATAGAACTTGTCCCCGTTAAATTCCTTCATTTAATAAAAATATAATTAAATTTATTTGCAAAATTGGCTTATAAAGTGCATAAATATCACCACCGTTATACACTACCAAAAGTGCATATAATAATAAGCTGATATTTTGTTAATAATAACCAATTTTAATACTTTTTATTTATTTCGAGGTAACAAAATTTTTTTTATTTCGTATTGTATTGTCGAAAAAACGTTTCTTGAATAATCATTTTTTTTTGTGATCAAATACAAGCACTATAGGAAAAATCCTTTAAGGCACTCTGGTAGTGGAGCGTGTGCGCATACAGCGATTCACGTTGGTTTTAAATCGTTGGAGGTTATCTTCGTTGGAAAAAACGACCTTTAGAAGGTCCATAAGGATGAAGTCCTCCAGATGAAAGAATTCTTAAATACTGAAGTTCGAGGAGTACTAAGCTTAACCACACATGGATGGGCGGCAGTGGTTCGTCGTGTATTTCTGCCATTCGCCGCTCTGGGCGGAATTAAGAGGGCAAGATCAGCCGAGCACTTTTCATGAAAATATCTGTAAAAGAGAGTCAAATCCTCAACCTGTCTTCGATGTTCTAGGCTGTCGAGGTTCTTCGTCAGCTCGTGGTTTCCAATCAGACGAATGACCCTCCTTCCGATGGAATCCAGTAGCCGAAGACTATGTTTGGGTGTAGAGCTCCAGACATGAGGGCAGTACTCTAGTGATGGTCGAATCTGGGCTTTGTATAGTATCAAAAGTTGTTGAGGTGTGTACAACTTTTTGGTCCGGAACAGTACACCAAGTTTCTGAGAAGCTATCTTGGTGATTGCCACAACGTGGTTATGCCAAGACACATTTGCTCCCAGATTGACGCCTAGCCAATTAATACATGAAGCAAGTGGGATTGCGTGTCCTGCCATGACTATATCCGGTTCTGTAATGCTAACTTTTTTAGGAGAAAACTGACATGCGACATATTATCACAAAATAAAAGATATGATGAGTGATAGACGTGTTTTGGACTTCCATTGTCTTTATTTCGTTTAAATCACAACGTTTCAACTGGTAAGTATCTCCAGTCGTCTTCAGGTGAATACTGAGCAAGTTACTAAACTACGAGAGTATTTATACTAATAAGGGGGGTGAGAAAGTTAATCAAGTATGACCGAGGTGGGTGCAGTCATGCGTCAATACTAGAGGACGTACCTAAACTAAGATTACATTTGCTTAACAGGGGTTTCCAAATGTTCCTTATATCTAAAGAGGGTTTGCTAAAACAACCAGGATTCTGAGTGATGACAGCTGCTTCTTTGAATTTCCTCTTTCGCCAATGTTCTTCTTTGAGTATGATACTTGATTGTCCCCATTGTAAGTGGTGGCCGTGGGTCCAAGCGTGATCTGCTGCTCCGGATCTGTTTGTTTCTCCCTTTCGTGTGTGGTTCTGATGTTCCTTGATCCTTGTTTCCAATGGCCGTAGGGTTTCACCAACATAGGATTGTCCGCACTCGCAGGGTATTCTATATACACAATTCTTTGTGTCTTTGTGGTTGTTTGGTTTTGTCTTTGTCAGGTGGCTTCTTAAAGAGTCTTTGGAGCTGAATACTGTTCGAATATTGTATTGTTGTCCTATTCGTCGAATCTTTTCAGAAACCCCCTTGACATAGGGTATGTTTATGGTCGGTCCAACTTCGGTGTCATCTCTTGTTCTTTGTTTATGATTTTGACGCTTTTTGATGGCTTGGTCTACCAGTCGTTGGGGATAACCATTCATTCCTAGGTCCTTGGTGATGTTGTTGAGTTCTTGTGTGATAGCCTCTTGTGAGTTGCAAAGCGTGAATGCCCTGTCAACCAATGTTTTAGCTATCCCATGTTTGGTATTATTCGAATGGTTCGAGGCATAATTAAGGTATTGTCCTGTGTGAGTTTGTTTCCTGTATACCGATGTGATGATGGTATTCCTGTTTCTCTGGACTACAACGTCTAGAAAAGGTAGTCTGTCATTATTTTCTTTCTCCATAGTAAATTTAATTGTAGGGGTCAGGTTGTTCATATGTTGTAAAAAAGTTTGAAGTTCGTCATCGCTTCTGTTCCAAATAATGAAGGTGTCGTCTACGTAGCGGAGCCATAGTTTAGGTTTTATTATAGCTTTTTTAATGGCTTGGTCTTCAAACTTGAAGATGACCTGACACTCGAAGAACGAACCCCGCTACCAATCAAAGCCATAATGGACCTACTGGAATGCTGCCTGAATAATTCCTACTTTCAGGAAAAGGATAGATTCTACAGGCAAATGGACGGACTGCCAATGGGCTCATCCCTCTCCCCAGTAATAGCCAACATTTACATGGAATGGTTTGAAGACCAAGCCATTAAAAAAGCTATAATAAAACCTAAACTATGGCTCCGCTACGTAGACGACACCTTCATTATTTGGAACCGAAGCGATGACGAACTTCAAACTTTTTTACAACATATGAACAACCTGACCCCTACAATTAAATTTACTATGGAGAAAGAAAATAATGACAGACTACCTTTTCTAGACGTTGTAGTCCAGAGAAACAGGAATACCATCATCACATCGGTATACAGGAAACAAACTCACACAGGACAATACCTTAATTATGCCTCGAACCATTCGAATAATACCAAACATGGGATAGCTAAAACATTGGTTGACAGGGCATTCACGCTTTGCAACTCACAAGAGGCTATCACACAAGAACTCAACAACATCACCAAGGACCTAGGAATGAATGGTTATCCCCAACGACTGGTAGACCAAGCCATCAAAAAGCGTCAAAATCATAAACAAAGAACAAGAGATGACACCGAAGTTGGACCGACCATAAACATACCCTATGTCAAGGGGGTTTCTGAAAAGATTCGACGAATAGGACAACAATACAATATTCGAACAGTATTCAGCTCCAAAGACTCTTTAAGAAGCCACCTGACAAAGACAAAACCAAACAACCACAAAGACACAAAGAATTGTGTATATAGAATACCCTGCGAGTGCGGACAATCCTATGTTGGTGAAACCCTACGGCCATTGGAAACAAGGATCAAGGAACATCAGAACCACACACGAAAGGGAGAAACAAACAGATCCGGAGCAGCAGATCACGCTTGGACCCACGGCCACCACTTACAATGGGGACAATCAAGTATCATACTCAAAGAAGAACATTGGCGAAAGAGGAAATTCAAAGAAGCAGCTGTCATCACTCAGAATCCTGGTTGTTTTAGCAAACCCTCTTTAGATATAAGGAACATTTGGAAACCCCTGTTAAGCAAATGTAATCTTAGTTTAGGTACGTCCTCTAGTATTGACGCATGACTGCACCCACCTCGGTCATACTTGATTAACTTTCTCACCCCCCTTATTAGTATAAATACTCTCGTAGTTTAGTAACTTGCTCAGTATTCACCTGAAGACGACTGGAGATACTTACCAGTTGAAACGTTGTGATTTAAACGAAATAAAGACAATGGAAGTCCAAAACACGTCTATCACTCATGATACAGCATTGTCTCTAACCTTCAAAGAAACAAAAGATATGATACTGTGTACTCTGCAATTATCTATTTGTTTCATTCATTTATTTAACATTCAAAATACAAACGATATGGTTTATGATTCTAATGATTTTTGTAATTTTAATATCACGTAAATGAATTTAATGAATATATAATTTCGTGGCACTCTGTATTATAGACTTTATTGAAATGATTTTTCTCTTGAATGTAGCAAAAGCCGAAACTGATAAAATATCGCATTGACTGTTTACGAAACGTTTTTTCAACAATTTAACGTATTTAGAAGAAATGGTACGGAATTTTTTTGTTACCTTGACTAGCATGGCGATATTTTTGGACCAGTGCCTAACCCAGATATCTCTCTAAATGGTTTAGTTTAAAGAATAAATTAAATTCAATTTTTGTGTATGATATTTCAAATTGAAATTTATATGCGTCGATATTTTATGTACTACCCTGTACAATTAGACGTATCAGGACGTAAACTACTCCGCTCTAAACTCTATAATCTGTTTTTGACCAGTTAGAACAAAAATTATTAAAATAGGTTCATTATTAACTAAACAGCAGCTAATTAATTTGGATGGGCATTCGTTAATATTCGATAATTAATTGGGATAGTCTATATAATGTTCAAACACCATTAAATTATGATTTTTCAGGTTTAGCCCCTCTTGTTTTACGAGGTTCCTGTCCCCAGTGTACAGACAAGGAGCAACATCAAATCAAAAAAGTATTGGCATACGTACAAATTCATTTTCCTAAAGAATGGAATAAAATGCTACAACAATACGCCTCTGGATAAACAATTGCAGCATCCCGTTAAATACAAACGTTTCTTCATTAAAATAATAAAAAATTAAATATAGATTCATGCAATAGGGACAGTTCATTTGCGTGACATACAATTTATCGCAAAAAAAATTTTTGCCTCTCAAAATAAAACTTGGAAAACGAGCATGGAATCTTAAAAATTTCAAGTTAAGGCTTTTATTTTTAAAATATTTGTAAATCCATGTCGACGAGCTATCTCCTGAGATTACACTTCAACTTCAATTATAATGTTTGTTTTAAAAATATACAAATTGGATAACTGTTGACTTAAAAGTCAGCAAAATTTAGACAATTTTTTTTTCTATTATTTTAAAAAATGCTGCCTAAATAAGTAAACGTTTCAAATAGACAAACTACCTAAATTTTTTGAGCTTTAAAACATACAGAGTTGTTACTCTGTTTGAAATATTATACGTTTCTTTCTAGTGCTCTGAGCCACCTTGTAGGTTCAAAAATAATTTATATAATCTATTTTTACATTTTTAAGTTTACGAGTAATCTTTACGGTCATTAGAATATTGTGATATTTTTCTTGTATTACTGTTTTTTAAATAATTTTTCTTTTGTTCCATTTAAATGTAATGTAAATTTTCACTGTTAATGAAATGATTTTTAATAAACTTTTTTAAGAAATTATGTATTTTAATGTAATAAATGCAGATATGATGTTTCAAAATTCGATCCTTATTATTCTATTGTGCAAAATTGATGCACTAGATAAAACGTCTTATCCTATTTTGAGGGTTATAACGCTTGACAACAAGCAAAAATCCCCAACCAGTACCCGAATAAACATCACTAATAATAAATTTTCAAATCAAACCCGAGAAATAACTAGAATTCAGAATTCAGTCAAATTTCGCTAACTTTTACTACTAAATTCCCAAGTTAAATCTGTCTTCTTATTGTTTCATATTTTTACGTAGTTTTTTTCTTCTACAATATTTCTGGTTTTCTATAAATCATGGTGCTTCAAAATTGACACGTTTTGAATTATAAATATTTAGATAATCCTTGATAAACCAAATCAGGTAAAAAAATGCGAATTACTTATTCCAAAATTAAAGTATATTTCTATAATAGATTTTCTAGTATTTCAAATACCAATGTATTGGAAAATTATAATTTCACAGACCACCCGATGATACTTTATACAATAAGGGCGTATTTAGTCTACACGGTAGCACTTAAAATACTATTTCAGATTGAATGGTACTACCAAGAAAAGGAAGCCTTTTCCATTGATAGGATGTAACCACCTGCAGACCGGTTTCGAATGTGGCCCTTATTGTATAAGGTATCATCGGGTTGTCTGGAAAATAATAATTTTCCCATACATTGGTATTTGATATTAATACCGCCTGAAAAGTATAGACTTTTTATTTTTTGATTTATTCAAATAACGTCTGTTCAGATTGTGTGGGACTGCTAAGAGATGGCGCTGCGCGCTGTATTTTCTCGACTACCGTTGACAATATAGCGTGAAGTATTTAGTCTCCTCTGATGATAGATATGTACACCTACCCGGTACTGACGAGAACAAGAGAGTTCGAAACCTGTCTGCAGGTGGTTACATCCTATCAATGGAAAAGGCTTCCTTTTCTGGGTACTACCATTCAATCTGAAATAGTACACAGTAGCACTTGTGTAGACTAAATACGTCCTTATTGTATAAGGTATCATCGGGTGGTCTGGAAAATAATAATTTTTCCATACATTGGTATTTGATATTAATACCATCTGAAAAGTATAGACTTTTTTTTCCTAATATTTTTTTAACGTGTTTGTCAACTACAAAACCAAACAGAATTAAAGTCCCCTTTTTGGTGAGCTATTTTTGATATCTCGGTATCATATTTCATCATTTTAAATAAGTTCTAAATTTTTGGTTCTTAAGATAAGATAAATCTAATTAATTATCGTTACACTGATTGACAATATCCGAATGATAAAGGTTTTATCGCGAAATTTATCGAATAATATTGGTTTATTTAAAATCCTATAATCCCATGCTATTGTTTAAGGCAAAAATTACCGATTTCGATAAAAGTTTGATTAGTTTAGTAACCGATGAGAAACCAGGAAGATAAGTGTGATGTGACGATACAATAAGAATGCCAATTGCTTTGTATCCCAGTTCATGTAAGTATTTAATATATATACTGCTTTTCTAATAGTATTTTATTCCCACGCTTCATGATCGAGGGTCTTTTTTAAATATGTGAGACTATGCATTTGTCGGGTAGCTTGTCGGTGTTCCAGTGGTGAATTCATTGATTTGCGTCGGCGGCAGTTATCAATGCAAGGCAACCAGGGAGCTAATACAGTGAAACCTCTCTTAGGCGGACACCTACGGGACCGTCTAAATGTGTCCGCCTAATAGAGGTGTCCGCCCATGGAAAATTTGTTATTAGGTAATATGTAAACTCAAAATTATTACTATGTATATGTATGTACAAATAAACATAACATAAAAAAAATACACTAGTTTTAGTTGGGATGTAGTACTAAAAAAATCTAATAACGTAGTTTGACGTGTTTGCGTTTTATACTTGCAATCTAGAAAATGTAATTCCAAGTCTGATAACAATTCCTTTGATGTAGAGTCACCTCTATTCTTTACATACTCTTATAATCCCTTTACCATACTAATGGCTGGTTGATAATTGGTGACATTTGTTTGATTACTGCATTCAACTTCTTCATCGCAGTCGTCATAGTGATGTGGTTTCAGTTTGGACTATATAATCGGTAGGAATGGGGTCACTATCATCTTCCAATAGCATATTGCTGTCAATGTTAATGAACTCGCTCAAATCATTGTTATCAAATTACAAACTTCCACAAAATCAATATTCTATTTCATACTCAAAACGCGACATTTTTGTGCCATTGTTTACGATTTTAACCTTAAAACTCACAAATAAACGGCGGACTGCTGTCGGGGAATCCGGCAAAGTTCTTTCACACTGCCACGCATACGCGATTGGTTGCCGGTCTGTCTTCAGAGAGTTTTTGCACCGTACTTATTCGTCTTCCAAATACTTTAAAACATTTTTTGCCCGTTCAAAGGAGGGTTTTCGCCTAGAGATATCCGCTAATTTCACTGTAATAAAAAAAGCATATTATTTGCCCAGTAGTATTTGAACGTCTCCGTATGAGGAGCGAGGAAAGAAAAAAAATGTATAAAAATCATGATAGAAAGCGCCTTTCCATTGATTGGAAAATAAATAAATACACTTTGTTGATTCCGCTGTTCCGGATTCTTCCTGAATTTTCACGCCACTACGGTACGAAGAGCGGAACTACATAAGAAATAAAATTAAAACAGTGAAGTTTTTGTTTTAGTGTAGGATGTAAAATTTAATTAGCATACATTTAATGATAATATTTTATGAAAAGTGTAATGAGCCAGTATAACAAATTATCTTGAATTTATTTACATTTGAGTCAATCTCGGCCTAATTATTTCTTGTAAGCTTAATGAAAGGCTAAGGAAAATGTTTCCATGGTTTCGCCCCTTAGCAAAATAGCAGCGGGTACAGGATGTCCTATTTTCGACACTCTTATAGGGTATCTCTGTAATTGTTAGTGCTATCAAAAAAGTAATGTAGGTGTCATATGCTCTTTTTGGGTCAAACTTAAAATGGCAAAGTCAAAATTTGAAAATTTTCGCTCGCTTAAGAGATACGGGGGAAAATAAAAAAATTGACAATTTCTAAATTACCCTCTATCTTCTTAGTTAAAAGAAATATAATGTTTTATACAGAAGTTTCTTAATGATGAATAATCTGCCGGTTTCAGAATAAGTATACGGGGTCAGGTAAAAAAGTTATCGGACCTAACCTCATTTTTTTAAATGGAACACCCTGTATATTTTAATCCAAAAAGATAGCATTTTAAATTCTCTTTTCAAATATATATCACACCGTGCACAATATTGGTTTGCTACGCGATTTATTTAAACTTTATGTCTTTAAACCACAGTAGACCATGAAACAAAAGCTAATATCATAGGAACAACTATGTTGGCATTCTAGTTGTTATTAACATGTAACGTCAATTTAATTTTTACATATTCATTTGTGCAAATGACTTATCAACATTTTGAGAAATTTGATATCAGTTTATATTGACAGTGGAAAAAACGAAGAAATGTCTCAAAATTTATATTTTATTCGCTATCCGGAAAGACGGCAACTATTTAAGGACATATTCCGACGACTGGAACATAATTTAAAAATATACGTACTATGCCGAGATCAAAAACTTATAATAAATAGAACAAGGAAAATGGACAAAAGTTTAAATAAATCTCCTAGGAAACCAATATCATTCATGGTGTATTATAAATTTGAAAAGATAATTTAAAATGCTATCTTTTAGATATACCCCGTATACTTATTCTGAAAATGGCAGATTATTCAACAATCATTATAAAGAAACTTCTGTATAAAACATTTTTCTATATCTCTTTTAACTAAGAAAATATAGGGAAATTTAGAAATTGTCAATTTTTTGATTTTTCCCCATATCTCTTAAGCGAGCAAAAATTTTCAAATTTTGATTTTACCATTTTAAGTTTGACCCAAAAACAGCACATGACAATTACGGAGATACCCTATAAAAGTGTTGAAAATGGGACACCCTGTACAATCACTTCTACAAGTATCCTGATCCATTATCCCGACACCCTGTATATTATGTATGGGTAAGCCTTATGGTATATTATAGATTATACAACTCCATGTATATTTTTCCCATATAGAAGGATGTGATTAATAAGTGATAATCATTTAAGTGATTATCACTTGGTGGTCACATTGTTGTAATTGTCATTTTTTGACAAATTACTTCAGAAGTAATTTCTGTCAGTTCTTGTTACAAAATGGCAAAAGAAAGATTTGGTAAAATTTTGTTGTCTAAAGTCGACGATGCTATTAAAAATGTGAAGCCCAAAAATACCGAGCGTTCCGACAAATATGTATGTATTTTATTTCGTTGTATAATCCTTTGAATACAACTCGATGTTTCGGTATTACCTAATACTTTTACCTGACACTCAACGCGTTACCCGGCAACACTACTCCTCCTTCGGAGTCGTAGTGTTGTTGCCGGGTAACGCGTTTCGTGTCAGGTAAAAGTATTATTCGGTAATCCCGACACATCTTGTGGTATTACATTCGATAACTGTATATTCATCCCATTTTAGTAAAGAATGGCAACGTTTATAGAACAAGAGGTTCAGTATCAAGAAGATCCCAAGTCGGAATCGCACTTCCGAAGTGGTAAGACGACATGCAAGACGATATTGTGCAGCCAATTTGCGAAGGGCATATTTACAGCTTTATTTGTAGCCTTACTACTTCCAACACTCGCCTATTATATTATGATATCGAAGTAAGTTAAGGACTCTTAAACTTTGGAAGATAATATCAATACTCCCTTGTATTACGAGGCATTTTTTTTACCCTTCTTTCTTGACTCACCTTGCATGCAAAGAACTTTTTCAGGATAAAAAATTAACAATAAAAAATAAATATTGTGAAATAAAATTTATTTATAAAAATATTGAGCTATTCTGTCTGTCAATTATATATATGTATGCATGTATTATTTTTCAGAAATGTTACCCATGAGGTCGTAGAACAATACTATTGTTTAATCCAAGAAGAATATAGGGTACCATGTGGGTACGTAAATATTAGTGCAGCCACTTGTAGCAATTTATTATGTTGCTATAATTCAACGACAGAACAGTGCCATCATTTTTTACCATCCAAGTAAGTATATTGTTAGCCCAGTTTTATTTAAACGTTCCCGTATGAAGAGAGAGAGAGGAGAGAAATGTATAAAAACCCTGTTAGGAAGCATCTTACCATAGGCCCGCTCAAACAATTTATTAAGTGGAAAAAAATAAATTTTGTGTTGCTTCATTGCGAATTTACTTCTTCGGAATCGGAATTATTTCTTTCCGTTGTTTTCAAATATTATTGACATTTGTAAGGTTTTTTTTTATGATCAAACACAAGCACTATAGGAAAAATCCTTTAGGGCACTCCGGGAGTGGTGCGTGTGCGAATAAAGCGATTCACGTTGGTTTCGAATCTTTTGAGGTTATATTCGTTGGGAAAAACGACCTCGGGAAGGTCGTTCCATAAGAATGAAGTCCTCCAGATGAAAGAATTCTTAAATAATGAAGTTCGAGTCGTACTAAGCTTAACCACATATGGGCGGAATGAAGAGGGCAAGGTCAGCCGAGCAAAATCCATGAAAATATCTGTAAAAGAGAGTCAAATCCCCAATCTGTCTTCGATGTTCTAGGCTGTCGAGGCTCTTCGTCAGCTTGTGGTCTCCGATCAGACCAAATGGCCCTCCTTTCGATGGAATCCAATAGCAGAATAGTATGTTTGGGTGCAGAGCTCCAGACATGAGAGCAGTACTCTAGTGATGGTCGAATATGGGCTTTGAATAATATCAAAAGTTGTTGAGGTGTGTACAACTTTCTGGTTCGGAAGAGTAGACCAAGTTTCTGATTTGTGGCGATTGCCACAACGTGGTTATGCCAAGACATATTTCCTCCCAGATTGACGCCCAGCAAATTAATTGATGAAGCCAGTGGGATTGCGTGTCCTGCCATGACTATATTCGGTTCTGTAATGTTAACCTTTTTAGAGAGAACTGCTGCCTGGGGTTTTTAGCGTTAAATTTGACTTGGTTACTGTCACCCCAAGCCAAAATTTCTTGTAGGTCTTTGTTGAGGCGTGATACTTGATGCTGTCTGCGAAGATATGCGTCGGCAGCCGATGTTGGTGCATTCAAAGAGAAAGATCAGATAGTGTGCTATCGTCAGCTAAATATCAGATTTCTCGTTTTCACTAGAAAGTCGTTAATGTGGAGTAAGAAGAGAGTGGGAGACAATATGGACTCTTGAGGAACACCGGCATTGATAGTGAATGTGTCTGAGAGAAATCCGTCAATCGCCACTTGTAGAGAGCGGTCCTTAAGAAAGCTGGACAACTATGCACATAATCGACTGGGGATACCATAGGCCCTCATGCCAAAGACGATCAAAAGATTTAGAAATATCCAGTGCAACAGCCCAAGACTAAACATGATGTTCGATTGCGTTGTTCCAGAGATGGGTTACATAGACTAGAAGATCTCCAGTTGATCTGGACTTCCGAAAACCATATTGATGATCGCTAATAATTTTGAAGCCTTGCATGTACTTTGGATGTTGTTGATTAATATCATTCTCCATTACTTTGAGTATAACTGAAAGCAATGCGACTGGTCGATAGTTGTTAGGCAGGGTTCCCTTACCGTCCTTTGGTATAGGCTGGTAACAATAATACCAATGCGGCGCTTAGGCAACGAACGGCGCGGGTGCTGTGTTCCTGGCAACTATAAGCATTCAGAGAGAAGTGAACATGTTACGGCACATTTTTTAATGCTAAAATTTTATAAATTAATTTCCCTTTAAAAAATATGTATTTTATAATGATCGTAGAAAAACAAATAGGGGAAACCCTGCATAAGGGAACAAGTGGTGGTACTTTTAATCCACATATAATTTTATATAATATTTTGTACCAAATTTCAGGTATTTTTACAAAACCCAAAGCGACAATACCTATACACCATCAGAAAATACATCACCGTATGGTAGTAAGTCGGTTCCAAATCTCCGATTTACCGTACAAGAAAAAAGCGCTAACAAGCTTTCACTAATAATTCACGATCCCTCGGTAACAGTGGAAAACATTACAATAGAAACGAAAAATTACACGATAAATCAATCTACGAAAAAGCTGATCTTTGAAGTTTATGATAATTATGGAGATACGATATTTAGTACGGCCAAAGGACCGTTAATAGCCTCGGAGTACTATTGGGAGTGGGCTTTTCTACTTTCGAACGAAACGATTTTTGGATTGGATCGAAATATTATCACTTTGATTGGAAATGAAACACTCACAAAGGTCATTTATAAGAATAGCGAGGATCACAGTACGCTGCCAGTATTTTGGGCGTATCAAAATGGAAAATTTCATGGTAAGTATATAGGGTGTTTAAAAAACATGTCATCGCTCGTGCGGTCTTTGCCCAAAAATAACACTCCCTGACAAGAAATATCGTATAAAGATTATATTAGTCAGGTCTATAGTCTTATAACGTTTTAAATTGTTGTCCTATCTTGGTGAAATGTAGACTTGGATCTTGGGATAATATCCCGAAGTTTAGTTTTTAAAAATAATCATGTATTGATAATTATACAGGCAGAAACAAAGTTAACTTTTTTAACCTTATTTTCTTAACGCCCTATGGAAAAATTGAGAGGTAGAATTTAGCTTATTATGTTTTGTTTTGAAGTGTGACCTTTTCTTAATTAATGCTTTTTGGTCCACGGCATTATCTGCTTCTGAAAAAAAATTTTTAAAGAAAATATTTGAGTTTGTCAATTTTATTCAATTCCGAACATTATTTTATGTCATACCAGTTTTTATACTGAGATACCATCTACTTAATGGATTACTTTATGCCCGTGCGGGCATAAAGTACACATTGTGGCCCGCGCTGGCATTAAGACGCAAAAAAACCGGTTTCGATTAACTTATTCTTTATTAACAAAATATAAATTTACGTTTATAAATTATTTGGTTGTATTTACATAGAACTGGCAATTCTGGAAGGTTCGCTGATAGCTAAATTTCCTGCAGCAAAGGTTGACTCATGATTCATTGTCTGGGTCCCTGTAAGGAAGTGCGAGATCCAGATGGTACGCCTGCCAACATCCTTGAAACCTAATTCTTTGAGGATATGCTATCCTCTAAATATCCTTCAGCAACTGCGGTACTCTTCCATCCACCATGGCGCTTCAGCGTAGTCATGCTTCTTCCAGCTTCTGCTAAAAGAGTTGCCAACGTTCGACGTAAACAATGACCATTGTACTTTTCGGGGTTGTTCAAACCCAAATATTTTGCAATAATACAGGGAATTTTCCCAAATGTGTTTTTCCAACAGGTTGCACAGTACAGCGGCCTTGGCTTTAGGTTTTGCGTTGCCTTTTCAGCCTTTCTTTCAATTTCGTCGGGAATATCAAACCTTGTTCCATTTTTGATTTTTGAATTTGACATATTAAACATTTGAATACTTATCTCCTTAGCAACAAAAACGCAGGATATAATAATGTCAAGGGAATGTCGTAGGTAAAGATAAAAAATATGTATGCACCACGGGTACTCATAGATACATATACCCTCGGGCGACTTACGAACCCTCGGGCCAGAGGTCCTCGGCTTTGTAAGACTGTCGCCCTTAGGGCATAATCATCTACTTAGCACCCTTGATACATTAATAACTATTATTGAGTGGCATATTAAAAGCGCGTATTGCCACCTCATGTTCTTATCACATCTTCTAACCTTTAAATGCCGTTTTGAATTGTTTCTTGAGGAATATTTTCCCATTCTTCACGAAGGGCGTAGATCTGGCAATGTTTCTGGAGAATAAAATTGAAAAACTGCAATACTTCCTTTAAAAATTGGTATCTTCTTCTAAAAGGCAGATAATGACGTGAACCAAAAATCATTGTGTTAAGAAAAGACTACACAACAAAACAAAACTTATTGAAACTAAATTCTACCCCTCAACTTTTCTACAAGGCGTTAATAAATTAACGGTAAAAGAGGATCGTTTGTTTCTGCCTGACACACAGAAAAAATTTAAAAAAATGTAAAACCTGCACTTTTCAAACAAAGAATTTGGGGATCCATGTTGATAGAAACTATTTGTCTTATTTTTGGATAATGAATCAACAGATCAGCGATGATTTTTGTTTTCTGATACACTCTGTATGTTAGAAACCAGATAGAATATCATCTCCAGTTAAACATGACATGAGTCTCTCGTCGCCGAGGGCTAAGAATAGCATTTCTGTCTAAACCTAGAATTAGTTAGTTTATATTTTACATATTTTTTTTGGGTTTGTTCATTTAACTGGTTAGCAAAATAGTCTTATTTTTGCGAACAGATAAATGTAATCGGTCAGCCAAAATGGCTAGTTGGTCAGCAACTTATGGGCCTCAAACATTTCTTAATCGTGACACTGCCCTGGGAAAACAAGTGAAAACCCGCCCCCGCTACACCTTTTGTAGCCGATTTCCTTCTGTATTCGGCAAAAGAAAACACGAGAAAGTTACCTAAATTGACATTGCCCTGGGACCTCTGAAGTAACCTGCTTCTAGACATGTTTGTTTCTACTAACCAAGTGTAAACTCTTGCTGACCAAGTAATCATTTCGCAGCTCGACTGTTAATAACGGCAAACCATTTAATTACTTCTAATTTTTTTAAAGGATGTGTAATAAAACATGATGGTCCTTTGGAGATCCAAATTTTGGCCTCGAACACCATAATTCTGAGAAGTTTGCTTGGAAAACGGATCGAAATTGAATTATCGCTGGGACCTACCGCAGCTGAATTATATAAGCAGCAGGCAGAGAATACGGTATTACCACCGTTATGGACAATGGGTACCCATAACTGCAGGTAAGCGGGGAGATAATTTGAAAACAGTCCATTCTTAATATCATAGACACATAGACACTTCAATTTTATTGGGAAAGGGGACGCTTTTAAAGGATATTAGCAGCTGTTCAGGTATAACCCCCTGAAAGGGGTAGATGTTATCATTAAAATTCTTAAATGGGAAGGGGTTGGTGGTTAAGTATTACAATTATTATCTTTCGAGTAGTAGTTTCCAAGAAGTCTCGTTCCAAAA
Organism: Barypeithes pellucidus; assembly: GCA_963991005.1. Classification (NCBI taxonomy): domain Eukaryota; kingdom Metazoa; phylum Arthropoda; class Insecta; order Coleoptera; family Curculionidae; genus Barypeithes; species Barypeithes pellucidus. The sequence goes on along the minus strand of OZ022565.1, from coordinate 16,441,278 downwards.
ATGGATTTATTCATGTACAGTTCTAGGTAGTGATTTTGTCCCTGGTTAAGAATTGAAAAGGCTGTCACCAGGAGTGACTTAACCATATATTCATCATCTCTTATCAAGAAATATCGTTCTAATAACCACAATATTATTTTTTAGAAATGGTGACTCTTTGAAATTAAAAGATATACTAAACGTGTATAACGATAATAAAGAGTCCACTTTCGATAACGACTGCCTTCATAGAAACTTATTCATGGCCATGCAGCAAGCGAATAACACCGAGGAAGATCTGGTTACGTTCAAAACTGCTTTAGACGAACTGGTAGCATCGGGTACCAAATTTCTATTGTCATTGCCACCACACGTGAGTTCTTTTATGTGAATTGAAAATGATGGGTTAGTGCCGCTAAAAATATTTCATACTACTCTAATTAAAAACACTAGTCATCTGCAATATAGGATGGGTGATAGTGATCACGAACATACCCGAACAAATAATCACTTTGTTTTAGATCATTGTGGATGAACTGAACCCTCTGTACACAGCAGCGAAAGAGCTAAACATACTGTATAAGTACCAATCTCAAATAGTATATAACGGTTCATACCTTGGTCAGTCAGTAGTGTATCCAGATTATACTGATAAAGGGATTAATACATTTATCCAAATATTAATCGATTGGATCAATAACAAGTTCGGCTTGGAAAATATAAGTGGGCTTCTGCTAAATGATAATTGGCCACAAGACGACGCTTATGGCAATGTGGAAAAGGTTGAGTTCGCTTATTATTCCGACGTAAGTAAAGAACAATTTTGCTGTAGGATGAAAACTTGTTTAGCGCACATCGTGGCACATAGCACACCTATATCTACCCCTCTCTTTTCCTAGGAACTAGACGCCCAAATGAAATACACCCTACCATGGACCCTAAATGGCTCGGATGGACTCTTGCATTTAGAAAAACACAACTCGTACGGTTCCGCGCAGTATGCCGCTTTGGATTCCTATTTAAAAACTACAGCAGATCTTTCCGGTTTAGTTATTATATCCGCTACGAAAAATTTTGGAGACATCGAGCCGGAAATTTCAGATGATTTCGATACGTCATGGGACAATTTTAAGATGTATATAAATAATATTTTATTTCATAGTATAACAGGTATGTGAACTTGAAAGAGTTCAGAGTATTGTCTGGTCTTAATTCTGTTCTTTCGTGCTTAAGGAAACCATATGGTCGGGTTGCCAGTATGTGGAGATAGTGCAGGCTATAATAAGGCAGTACAAGAGACGCTATGCTTGCGATGGTATATTGCGGCAGCAACGATGCCATATTTTCAAGTTTCATCAGGTAATATCGGATAAATATGATTCTTCTCTAGGATATAGATCAATCATTATGCAATGCACAAGACATCTTTGTAATTTTATTGTAGGCAGTCCGTTTAGAGATCCAGCAAATCTAAATTCAAAATTTGCTACCAGGAATGCTGAAGTGGCGATTCACAGAAGGGAGATGTTACTCGACTACTTTTACACTATCTTGAATGATAAGGAACCAATTGTGCGACCGATGTATTATAATTATTATGCGAATGCCTCCACTCTTGATATGGAAAGGTAGATATCAAGTTTACATATTTAAAAAAAACAACGACTTCTATAAGCTTCGCTCTTATACATATATTTCTTTGCCACAGTAGGTTCTCGAGTTCACTATTTTATGTCTCAAAATTTCACGTTTATTAAAATCAAAAAATGATAAAGTCCATCAACTTTTGCGAATCGCCAGATAGATAATGGTTTCATTTTTAGCCAATACACTATAGGAAGTGAAATAATCATAACACATCCCTTCACTATTGGAAAAGTGAAACTTCAAGTGTATCTACCGCCCGAGAAGGGGAAATGGTACGAATTTTGGGGAGGTGGTTTGTTTATTCCTCAATGGAAAAACGGATACATTATTGAAATTGATACCTTGGAGAGTGACTGGACTATGTTCGTCGCGCAAGGGCATATCGTGCCTTTGACCGTAAGTTTATTTGTAGCTGTGATGATGATATTTTACCAAAGGTATTGTAAACTACAGATCCCATAATACATTCATAAAACTCTTGGAAAGTGAAGGCTGTGATTGTGTGAAATGTTATTGAAAATCAGTGATGGGTGGAAGAGAGAACTACATGTTTGTAGGCTGGATGGCAACAATGTTGAAGTCTGGTTATATCAGATGGTTAAATATTAAAACATAGTACTTACGGATGAAAAGATAAATCCTTATTTAAATGATCCACTCTTTTACAAACTACACATGAATACACCATGATTTTTTATAATAAAGAGGATTTTTCACCAATATTCACAAAAAAAAAACTCAAATGGACCAAACTATATAAACATTCCATGAGATCACAGCGACAACGTTGTAGTGTTTACGAGATTAGTATTCATTCGTACTTTGGGGTCCGAGTACTTGTAGCGCGTAGTACAATAGAAATATATGTTGCAGTTGGATTAGTTCAAGATTCATTTGATACTTCTAAGTATAATAATATGTTTTTAAAGAATCTCTAATCGCCTTTTCCCAGTTTATAGTAAAATTATTGGGAAAAAAATTTATTTTAAGAGCAATTGCGGATTAACCTTAAACCAGTTGTATTTGCCAAATAATTAACAAATTTTTAATTGGAATTTTGCAAGATACCTTTGCGATAAATATGTCAATCTGGCTATGCTGCAATAATGACCGAAAAGGGTGGGAAAGATTGTGTGCAGTCGTTGCATAGGCTAGAAATGTACATTTTTCTATCTGTAGTTTGTAATAGCTTTGTATTTTACTGCAGATATTATTTTGTACTTATATTGAGTACAGGGTGTTTCAATTTCGACACTTTTATGTATCTCCGTAATTTTTAGTGCTATCAAAAAAGTAATGTAGGTGTCATATGCTCTTTTTGGGTCAAACTTAAAATTGAAAATTTTTGCACGCTTAAGAGATACGTGGGAAAATCAAAAAAAATTTACAATTTCAAAATTACCCTATATTTTCTTAGTTAAAACAGAAAAATGTTTTATACAGAACTTTCCTTATATTGATTGTTGAATAATGTGCCGTTTTCATAATAAGTATACGGGGACAGGTAAAAAAGTTCTCGGACCTAACCTAATTTTTTTAAATGGACCACCCTGTATATTTTAATCTAAAAAGATTATATTTTAAATTATTCTTTCAAATATACAGGGTGCCCCAAGTAAAGTGGCCTATTAGAAGTATCTCGAGAACTAAATTAGATTTTATTTTGAAAATTTGGCTGTGGCTATAAGAGATGGTTTTCTACGTTTCTAAAATATTTTGGATGATGCGGTGTTGCCGGATCATACCGAAAGTGGTAACAACTTCGGAATTTTAAATGAATTACCCTATATATTATATTTTTTTTGGAATCTAAGTAAAAATCTAGAACAGTTTTCTGTATAATATCATATACCTATCTTCAAGAGTTTTTGAAATATAAATAATTTTGTGATTTTTTAACGCCGTATCGGGACCTGAAAAGAAAATCGTATCTTTTTAGCGGTTACAGCTAGAAAGCTGAAATTTTGACAATCGTTTCACAAGACCATCGCAATTTTATAATTTTGAACAGTATTGAATTCGTTTTATACAGGGCGTCTCCATAACAATATTTCTGAGGCAGATGAATTATTGCAAAAACCTTATTTTTTTTAAATGGGACACCCTGTATTTGATATGTTTTGCTAATAGAGGATCAAATTTTCTATCTAATGATATTATGTGTTCCTATACCTATCTTCACTATTTTCGGACTTATAGCGAAATTTATAAATTATCTTATAAAAATATATTTTTTGGTAGTTGGCTGTGGATTCATAGAAACAAAATAATGAAAAATCCATGTGACCTTACGTCTGTGTTGTTAAAAAAAAATATAGTTAACCAATAAGGAATTTATTAATAAATAAATAAACAAAATGAAAATTACATCAATAAAATAACTAATAACTAAATTGTTTAAAATGCCCTCCGTTCGCTCTTAAACATTCATAAATTGTGGTTATAACATGTTCATCTGTCACCTCTTTCATTTCTTTCTCTTCTAGAGACCCCAAAGCTGTTCGTACTCGATTTTCTAAATCTTCCCTTATTGTGACGGGTGTCTTGTATACTATTTCTTTAATCCTATCTCATAGATATAATTCTAGGGGGTAAGATCCGGAGACCTTGGGGCCATTTCCATGGACCGCCTCGGCCAATCAACTTTTAGGGAGTCATAGGAGCTGCATCAGAATGCAGTTCATTAAATTTTCTGCAAGTTCTAGATAAAACTCTACCACACTCCCCATGAATATAAAATAAACTTAAAATATCTAAGCTCGAATAATGTGAATTAGCCATTTTTATTACAATAACTCAGACATAACGTCAAATGGATTTTTCATTATTTTGTTTCTATGAATCCATTCCACAACTAACCACACTATCAAAAAATATATTTTTATAAGATAATTTATAAATTTCGCTATAAGTCCGAAAATAGTGAAGATAGGTATAGGAACACATAATATCATTAGATAGAAAATTTGATCCTCTATTAGTAAAACATATCAAATACAGGGTGTCCCATTTAAAAAAAATAAGGTTTTTGCAATAATTCATCTGCCTCAGAAATATTGTTATGGAGACGCCCTGTATAAAACGAATTCAATACTGTTCAAAATTATAAAATTGCGATGGTCTTGTGAAACGATTGTCAAAATTTCAGCTTTCTAGCTGTAACCGCTAAAAAGATACGATTTTCTTTTCAGGTCCCGATACGGCGTTAAAAAATCACAAAATTATTTATATTTCAAAAACTCTTGAAGATAGGTATATGATATTATACATAAAACTGTTCTAGATTTTTACTTAGATTCCAAAAAAAATATAATATATAGGGTAATTCATTTAAAATTCCGAAGTTGCTACCACTTTCGTTATGATCCGGCAACAAAGCATCATCCAAAATATTTTAGAAACGTAGAAAACCATCTCTTATAGCCACAGCCAAATTTTCAAAATAAAATCTCATTTAGTTCTCGAGATACTTCTAATAGGCCACTTTACTTGGGGCACCCTGTATAACACACCATGGATGATATTGGTTTCCTAGGCGATTTATTTAAACTTTATTACTTTGAAATGAAATAAAAGAGGGAATCGTCGCAAATGTTCGGAATATGTCTTTAAATGGTTACCGTCTTTCCGGATAGCGAATAAAATATACATTTTGCACTTTTTTTCGTTTTGTCCACTTTCAATATAAACTGATATCATATCAAATTTTTCAAATTGTTGTTAGGTCATTTTCGCAAATGAATATGTGAAAATGAAATTGATATTAATTGTTAATAGTCAACATAGTTGTTTCTAGGATATTATCTTTTGTTTTATGGGGAGGTAAGAAACTCATAATCTGCTCCACTAGTTTAATGAAAAATTAAAATCAAAAACCATACATGTTTCGAAGGTTCAAACCTTCATCTTCAGTGTAAAAAATGAGAACATTAAAAGGCACTCATGACATTGTTTTAAACTAAGCAAATCAGGAAAAAGGAAATCCTTTTATAAATTGTAAAAAATTTTAAAAATAAAAAAATTAACGCATTCTTATGAAAATGAAAATGAATGCGTTATTTTTTTAAGTTTTTCTTTTAAATTTTTTACAATTTATAAAAAGATTTCCTTTTTCCTGCTTTGCTTAGTTTAAAACAATGTCATGAGTGCCTTCTAATGTTCTAATTTTTTCCACTGAAGATGAAGGTTTAAACCTTCGAAATATGTGTGGTTTTTGATTTTAATTTTTCATTAAACTAGTGGAGCAGATTATGAGTTTATTTAGCTCCCTATAACTTCACTCCACTTCGAGATGGACTACTTCAAAAAAAAATTTCTTTCTACTGAGGTTTAAAGTAATAAAGTTTAAATAAATCGTCTAGGAAACCAAGATTATCCATGGTGTGTTATATATTTGAAAAGAGAATTTAAAATGCTATATTTTTAGATTAAAATATACATGGTGTTCCATTTAAAAAATATGGCTAAGTCCGATAACTTTTTTACCTCACCCCGTATACTTTTTCTGAAAACGGCTGTTTATTCAGCAATCAATATAAAGAATCTTCTGTATAGAACATTTTTCTGTATTTCTTTTAACTAAGAAAGTATAGGGTAATTTTGAAATTGTCAATTTTTGTAAATCTTTCATTTTTCAGGAGACTACTCAATTGGACTTGTACATAGCGCTGGATTGTACGAACGCATGTACTGCATCGGGACGATTGTATAAAGATGAAAACAATCTAATTTTTTCAGCTGCAAATAACTCTGTAACCATCAGCAATCTACCGTTGCCATGTAGCTATACCTTAGGATTCCTCAAGGTGTATGGATACGTTAATACAACTGGATATAACAATAGATATGAAAAAAATGTGAATTTATGTGATAGTAGTACCAGTACTGTAATCATAAACTATTCAGATGAAACCTCTAATAGCTTGTTCTACAAGTAAAGAAAAGTGTTTTTCCATTGAGTGGAAATATCTTGATTCACAAATGTAGCGAATGGATCAAATTTCCACGTAATAGAAAACTTACTTTTCTTACGCGTTGAATACGTTCCTTTTTCGTATTTTTAATGGAAAATCATTTATTAATAAAAATCACCATACATTATTATTAAACATTAGATATACATCTGACAGATAGATAAATAAATAATATATAAAACAGTTTAATCAAGGCTGGAAGTGCATTTAATAACAAAGCTTCATAACGAGGAGTAAACAAAGTGTTGCTAAATAGAAAAGTGTTGCTAACCATAAAACTAAAAAGTCGGTACGGTATATTGAGTCCGTAACTCTCGTAATTCTTCCCTTTTCCAGCTGCTTATAGGAAATTTCTCTTCGAGTCTCGTATGGTAAGAGGCATTGTCTAAAACAATTAAGGAAAGGTTTTCTAAACGTTTCCTCGAACCAATACTCAAAAATTTCAGCATCCATATTGCCGTGATAATCATCAGTTTTTTTTTTGTTGATGAAAATATGGCACTGGCATTTGAAACAAACCCTTCTTATACATCCATGTTTTCGTCAAGAAACACAACTTGTCTTGACAATTCCGATTTTTTGTTTCTTAAATATTCCCTTAAAAATTGCCATCTTTTTGAAACATTATTGGACAGGCAAAGCACTTTTCTGTTGTTCGTTTTTTTGTATTTGAAGCTCAGATTTCTTAAAATGATGGACACACTGGTAGTTCCAATAACGCTTTAGTTATTTCTTCTTTATCTTTTCAAGAATAGCTTTGAAGGTAATATATTCCCTGGCTTAAACAATATTCCTAATCGATAGCTGAACATTTTCCATAACTTTGCTTTATAACTGCTTTTAATTCACACATAATGAGAAACAAACTAAAAGCAAAAAGCATAACTACTTATTTTAAATAGAACATACCATCCGGCACTTAAGCAAATTTTAATTATTTCTTGGAAAATAGTGCTTATTATATAGATTCAACTATAATGATCCCAAAATAACTAAATTCTAGGTTAAGGTACCTGAGAAAATCTTAATAACGCAAAATGTTTTTCATTTGATAATTAAAAAAAACTATGAGTGAAAAATAAACACGATAAAAATATTTATCGCAGTACATAATTCTAAGATGCTTTTGTTTTGGAACCGCTGATTTTGCCCAGCCGACTACAGTGAACCAGTGGAATGTTCGGTACGATCAAGTATAGCGAAGGTATTGTTAACTTAATCGTCTTACTGTTGAAAGTACTTTAATACTTTAATCCGATATCGGACTTCATAAAACGAACCGACTAGTACTTTTCTTTATGATTTCTTCTCAACAAAATATGCTCTTTTCCATTAGAATTCGAAAAAATATATTTTTTCTATGATCGTTATAAACATTATATTTTTTTACTCATTAAATTTGTAATTTATTAACAAGTTGTAATGTGCCGTAACCTGTAATTTTTTCACTTCTTCCTGAATGTTTATAAGCTGCCATAAAAATAGCATCCGCGCTGTTCGTTGCCTGGGCGTTTCATTGTTATTGTTACCTTACAAGTGTCAATAATATTTGAAAACATCAAAAATGGAAAGAAATAATTTCGATTCCGAAGAAGAAAACTGATTTCATAGGCTCCGGAGGACGTATCAATGAAGCAACACAAAATTTATTTTCTGAAAAATCGGAAGAAACTTACAAAAAGGAATATAATAAGTTATTAAATTGTACTGAACCAAAAGCAAGTAAAGAATTTCAGCGAATGGGCTATTGTTAACGTATTTTCAGTAAAAGTAAAACATTTTTAAATCTTTGACTTCATGGTAATGCTATGCCAAGCTAAAATCAACATTAATTCTGAATAATCAAGTTGATATAAGCAAATATCCTTAACTTATAAGTGACAATGAGTTGATTGTACACGAATATACAGGGTGTTACAAATTCTGCCTTCACCATTGGGATTTCGGAAACGGTAAGAGATACGATGTCGGTTAAATTGGGGTAAAGTTGCGTAATTATGGGCCCAATAATATGCCGCAAGAAAATTTAAAATAAATATTTGAAAAAAATCTATAATTTTGCGTTTCGGTTCTTATTTTTTCCTGTCCTTGTTCGAAGAGATATCCACAAATAAATTTCACTTTCTCATTGCTACTTTCTATTCTCCACAAGATGGCATTTTCAGATATTTCATGCGACGTTCCGTCTTTGGGTCACCATCATCAACTTAATTTTTTTTAGATAGGGGCCTGTATCTTTTTGTTTAAATTATGAAAGAGGACCGAAATCTAAGTTCAGTGGGATACAGAACTTACTGGTTTTCCGACGTTCCGTTCCTTAAATTGACCATCTTCAGTAAAATACCCCTAAATATATTGAAAGCCCCTGCATTTATTTTTTACTTTCTTGCTGCATATTTTGGGCACATAATTATGCAACATTGCCACAATTTAACCGACTTCGTATCACTTACCGTTTCCGAAATTCCAATGGTGAAAGCAGAATTTGTAACACCCTGTATATATTTTGCTATTGCTATATAGAATTTAATCTTCAAAGCTGTATGACTGCTTGAAGGTTCAGGACAATCTCTGCTATTTTCCGTTTACAGGTTCATCGTCAAAATAGATTCGATCGATCGATTGTAAATTCAAAATAGCTGGAAGAGAACGAGGGTTTCATGTGATAAAATATATTAATATTAGCATTAACATTATGGTGAAGCGTTCCTGCTAATTTAGGTAATGAAATATAATGCCAGGTATTGTAATGTTATCTTTAATAATAAATTTGTTAAAATTCCAAGGTTACTATAGTCAATTGTTATAGCTGTTCAGTCTTCTAATTTCTAACATAAACTCAATTAGTGACAAAACTTTAATTATATTATTATATTAGTACACTATTATTATTCATTTAAGTAAAAATTTATAAAAATAATTCTTTACTTGTATTGTATGTAATTACTATTAACCAATTATTCAAACGACATAAATTTTACTTAAATATTATACAGGGTGTTCCTTAGTGACGTGTTAATATTTCAGCATGTGATTCCATTTTATTAGTTCATGCGTACTTTTGAATTTCGGCAGCCATTTACAATTTTTATAAAACAAAATTGATCACTATCATTGTAAATAATAATTAGTTTCAATTTGAATTCAAATATTTCAATTCAGAACGTTGTATCTGACGAGCAAGACACAAGATACCGTTTTTATGTAGAATTGATCAGGCTAATTAGAAAAAATATCCACATGGAAGAATGTCAGTAGAGTATCACTTTTTTTGTAAGAAATATCAGATGTCCTGTTGCAGGGATCGATAGGATAACTTCTCTAACTAAAAATGTCCTATTAATACATATCAAAATTGAACAGAATATCTAGAATACTTCCGGAAGTTTTAAAAAATAACAATAAAAAAAATTCAACACCCTGTAATGAAACATTTAAACTATTGCGTGAACGAGCCGCTACAATGAATGTTCCGCGGTTTACTTACATGGCCGATAGCCTGGTGGAAGTATTTTCTTAGTTCGAATGCCAAATCATAATTTTTAGATTTAAAAAAAAATACACTATAATATATTTAAAAAAAAATAAATTATTAAATATTTTTAATGGCAACTAATAATTGCTACGAGTATTAAATGTTGTTATCTTTCATAAGCGTCGCATGGCAATAACTTTTTGCACGGCTCGAATTCATGGGGTTTGGCACCTCCGTCACAGTATATATCGGGTAGCGCCATCTCTTGGCCGTCCTCGCACATGACGCTTCGTCTTCTCATAGGTTTTCTTCCCTAAAATAAGGAAAATTAAAACATCATCATTTTTCTGATTGAATAAAGGGTGTCCGGAAAAAAGCGCGCAGGAAATAAGCGCACACGAAATATCCGCGAAGAAAAAAGGGCACAATCATATAAACGCACGAGAAATACACGCACGTGGATGAATGCGCATACGGACAAAACCACACACGATAAAAACCTCACCTGTATAAAAGCACATTTGGAAAAAACGCAAAATTGCCATTATTCGGTATTAATAAATATTTACTTAATTATTATAATCACTGAAAATTCGTATATATTTATATTATAAAATTTTAAGTAAAAAACGCAAAATGTTTTGAAATGTATATTTATGTGATATTTATATTTCTTAAAAATAATAAAAATACAATAACAAAATATGAAAGATCAACATAAGACAATTACTGCAGGTTTGATATTCTTCCTAAGTATGATAATTTGTCCTCTGTGTCTTGATATTTTTCTACACAATTAGCTACGAGCGAGTAAAGTTGCCTGTATTTCCTTTTCGTAGGCTCCAGTCGATTAGCTTGGGAGTTCGTTAATAGTAGCTTGTGGCATGCTAAATATCTTCTCAATCCATCAAAAAGTGTCGATATGCTCGGATGACTATAATGAAATATTGAGTTAAGGGCATTGTGGAACCCTTCGCAACAATTAGTTGTTCTTGGCGATTCATCAAGAGCCGCATCGTAATGGTTCCACGTTCTCGGATGGAATTGCGGACTTCTTCCTGCGGCACGGCATGTATGTGGAAAAAAATATGTTAGAACGTCGTTGAAACTGTCTTCATCAGGAAAAGTCGCTGCGAGAGTATTAAAAATATCTCTTACATCATCTAACGGCACAAACGATAATGCAGCCAGGGATTTTAGTTTTAATTTCACGTCAACGTCCGATTCGTAGTCCGATTTTAAACCAACTGTATTAATTTTTCTTATGAGGCTTTGGCACAAATGGAAATAACAGCCTTTAATCTCGGCATCTGCAAAAGTCCGCCTAGCAGCGCTCATACAGGGCTTCCCGAAATCTAAAAGTATTTTTTGTGGCGCCATGGTTGGCACCAGCTCTTTTAAAATTTGAAACATCTCTAAGTATGTTGCTTCATTCTTTTTTTGTAGCAATATGTACACATATGGTGGATACGAATTTCCTACTTTGGCATGTAAAGTATAAATTTGGTAAAACATTATGGGGACCTTGTCAAATGTTCCGTCGCCGAATAGTCTGGTTTGGTCTAATTTGCCCAATAACTCTCGATCGCCCAAAATTAAAATTCTGTTTGGTTCGTCCATTCCCGAGTCGTGTAACACTAAGTTCAAGTATTTTCAGGAATTGCAAAATGGATCGTCGATGGATTCGGTAAATGCTTTTCTGCTAGGTGGTTTCGAAGAGTTCTGGAAAGGGACGATTGCTTTGAAATGTAAGCAAGTGCATCATTGCTTACTCCTGATAATGTGTCTCCAATAACACTGCGAGAGGTAGCATTCAGTGCTGTCATAGGTTCTCGCATTCGGCTTCTGGCTATGTTTGCTTCTGCTTCTTGTTGCACGAATCATGACAATGACTGCCTGGCTCTTGTACAATGTCATTGTTATTCGTTTTTAGTAAGGAATGACAATTATTTTTTTGATTTTCACGGCACTTCCATGAATCTATCCCATTTGTTGTGCGAAAATGTAGATATTCAAAACCACCGTATACAAGGACTCGCTTGCCTTTCTGACTAGTTGAATACTCCATTTTCGTTTATTTAAAAAATGAGATGGGACATGTCGTGGGGCATGGGGAACGGTACGTGTACCCCTATCGCAATGCGAAGAAATCAAGGGTTAATATCCTTTGGGTGAGCAACGTATGACCTAGAATAGTCGTTTGGAGTCCACGTTAAGGTGTAGGTCCCCTCGGGAATGGCCCTATTAGGCGAACGAAGGACAAACAAAAATTCATTATTTTTTCTGATATGGTTTACTCACCCCATTGTAACATGTCACAGGGCAGGACTGCCAAGGACCAAACCACCATTTATACGGACATGGATCGTCGTTACAGGTCCGCACTAGCTTTTCAGGTTTCTTCAGAGGATCGCAGTTTTCTTCGGCCACAATGTTGGGACTCTCCAGCTCGGCCGCAACTGGGGATTCCGTTCGCTCTTGGCACATTGGTTTTCTACTTTGAATACCTTAAAAATAAATTAACTTACATCATCGCCCAAGAAAGACTATTAACTATAATTTGCCCAGTGGTTTCTGAACGTTTCTATATGAACAGCGAGGGGAGAAAAATATACAAAAAAAACATTCTTGAAAGAGTCTTACCATCGGCATACTCATACAATAATTTCGTTCTTCTGAGGGGTATTATTATTTAATTATTGGTCCCCTTTTCTCTACATACGTTGTAAATGTTTGTCGCTATTTATTTTGCTTGACTCTTCGAATGTATTCTAATTATTGTCTGATTAAATAGATTTTTACCTCCTCCGCATGTAGCCGAGCATTGCGACCACTCTTCAATTATCCACCCATATGTAACCTGCTTAGTTTCTTCCGGTTTCCATATGGAATATTTCCATTTAACGCCGGGGTTGTAAACTTTTCCTCGAAAGAATATCTAAAAAATATTTTTTCTAAATTTATTAAGAACGGGATTTAACAAGGGTTAATTTTAACTTAAACATGGGCCCCTGGTTTCTACAAAATTTCGCTATCATAATGTTTAGTGTTGGGAAAAACCGATGATTTTAATAATCGAGTACTTGATATGCGAGCGATTTTAATAATCGAGTGAATCGCTCGAGCTATTAATCACTTGAAATTTTGATGACTAAGAAGAATGTGTTGATAAAACACCAGGGGTTGTTTTTATAAGTTTTAGACGTTTAGTCTAGAGTTTTTATTAAGGAAGAACAGTTGATTTTGATTTTAAAAGATATTATATCCTTTAATTTTTTTAAAAAATTACAATCGCCGCTGGCTAGCCAGTCAAAACAAATCCCAGGTCGCGATGAATCCACTAATGGATTTGGCATACTTTTTTTTATATTCACCTTCTCGTTTATGTGCCTTTAACAAAGACGTATGTCGTGTCAGTCCTCTGAGCGTCAAACTCGAAGGTCGCCAATCGGCACATTTCGAGTGACGTGCGAAAATCGGATGTCAAGTGAAACGATTCGATTTTTCGACTGGTTTTTTAAATAGAATTATATTTTCTATCAAGCGAAAAACTGCTCGAATATAAGTCGGCGTCAAGCGAAGCTCGGGTATCGAGTGAAAGTAAGTGACAAGCGACGACTTTCGCTTGAACTTATAAGTCGAGCAGTTTTTTTTAATGATTGAGCGATGTTGGTTATTTCAATAATCGAGTACTCAAGTGGTTTTTCGCTCGAGCGATCACAAACTAATATTGCTAAACAAGGGACATGGAGGGCTTGGTTTTCAACGTAATCGTAAGTAGACTTCGTATATCTTTAAAACTAGATTTCCACGGGTTTGATTGCTTGTTGTATATAAGATGTTTGTCGGCTTTCTTTAAGATACCCAAGGAGTCACCCATTTAAATACAATAAGCCATTTTCATAACACCCTGTATAAATATTCAACATTCTATTACATATTCATATTTAAGTTTTAATTTTAAATATATATACCCGACCCAAAAAGACTGAACCCGAATTAAAATAATTTCTCTTTTACACAGTCTAGCCTCATATATTTTTATTACATTAGTCTTTTAGTATAGAACGTTGGATTCGGGACCTTTAATGCATATTTTAGGACCTATATCAAAAGGCCGCAATCCGGATAAGTTGATTAAAATGGCACACGGGCCTAATTAAATTAGAGAGATGTTTTTGTTCGGACCCAGACGACCTCAACTCTAAATATTGGAAGGATCTTGTGGCCTAAGGCTTGATTAATTGAGAAATAGGTTAGTTATTTAGTGGATTTGTAAAAAATTCATTTCCATTTGTATAAAATTAATTAATCATTCATATAAAATCTTCCTAATAATAATTCATAAAAGGCGGATAATATGCAATTATCTCAATTATTTATGAACCAAAGCGAATATTTTTAACGTACCGATATTAAAACAGGTTCATGAATCGGTCCCGGGATGTGAATCCGTTCCAAATTATGGTCCCTCTCATACAAAGCTTGAGCGCCGGCAACGTTATATTCACCAGGCAATGTAATGTGTCTAAAAATAATTAAATTTTAACGTTTATTAAAAATTTTGCATTTAAAACGATGTTTTCTTTGTGAAAAATTTCATTATTAATAATTTATGGTAACCTTTTTCCATTAAGATAAAATTTCTTCTCTACGGCACTCTCCAGGCCGATATAATTTTCAGACTGATCGTTTTCTTCCGCCCGTATATTTCTGGCTCCTTTAGGTATTACAACGATCTCCCTGTATCCCGGCACGCTGCTTTGTTTTTTGTATTCGCCTTGCATAATATCGCATTTCGTACCATCGCCGACGCAGATGCCACATTCGTCTTCTTTTGCGGTTGAGTCGACCACCCAGTCGCATCCGACTTTCTAAAATAGTAACAATATGTCTATTTAATATTCATCAAAATTATAATTTAACACTAAATTTCTTTAGACGTTGGGTCTAAGGTAACAGCCAACTGCAAAGTTCGCATATAGCAAGCCATGGACAAAAAGTGTTGCAACAAGAGCATAAACTGTTCCAAAAATAACATCTGCTACCAAATAGTTATAGTGGTGAAGAACTCAGGTAAAATTTAGAGGCTCTCCTACTAGTTCTACTAGAAATGTAATCTTACGAATTAAAATATACTAGCATATCTACCTACTGATGCCTCTCAATATTACGTTAAGTTTATGTAAGTTATTTAAATGTATTGAACAAACCTTGCAAATTCCTGATATACAAACATCTCTTGACACAACATTGCAGGGTGTACCGTCAGCAGCATAGTCACCCCACGGAACAATAATTGTTTCATTTGCGTCGCTGCAGTAAAGTTGACATGGATCACCTAAGAACGCAAAAAATGATTATAATCAACCTTACCATAAGCAAATTAACTTATACCAAAAATAGCAAAATATAGGAAACATGAATTTCTAATTGAGTGTCCTGCTATGACTATATCTGGTTCTGCAATGTTAATCTTTATAGAGAAAACTGTCACCTGGGTTTTCTTAGCATTAAATTCGACTTGGTTACTGCTATCCCAAAAAAATCTCCCGGGTTTTTGTTGAGGAGTGATACTTCATGCTGCCTGAGAAGATGTTCATCGGTAGCCGATGTCTGATAATTGAGAAATTGAGGGCAAGTGCACTGTCGTTAGAAATGTACTTGTAATATTTTAGAGGTGAATTATTGCAGTTAATTATATTTTCCGCTCTCCCATCGACTAAGCTTGAGCCACAACGGTATGTTGTGATAGTATATCAATCACATCGACTAAGTTTGAGCCACAACGGTAAGTTGTGATAGTATTTCAATAATTAACAGTAAAACTCTTATTACAACTAAGAAAGTAACAAGTGCGAGTCGTGCACCTGTGATAAGTCTACTATAGGATAATTTTAAAAAGTTTAAACTGAATCTGTTACAAATAATTCATTGTACAATTTCTTCATAAATTAGTTTCGTAATTTTTATGTTAAGCATTTTTACCTTGTTCAAAATAGGGCTGCCATTCATACGATTTTCCTTCGTAGGTTTTATTGTTGTACCAAGAACACTGCAAAGCTCGAAACGTCGGCTCGCCTTCAGGACATGGATCGGTATTACAAATTCTGTAACGTTTTCTTTCATCTTCGAAGAAATACGTGATATATTAGTTTGATGCTTGCTAATGCCAAATTTATCATACCAACATTTAAACAATAAATAATATTTGAATTAATATAATTAAATAAAATTTAAAATATTTATAATGCATTTTAAAATTAAATTTTTGATTTTAGTGCAATAAAAAAAAAATCTACGGGGTTTATAATCTTAATCACCTCAGCTGTTGACACGGTTTTGTCTTATTTGATTCATATAATCTCGATTTAAATTATACTGTTACAGGTGATGATGCAGGTTCATTCTTCCTCTAAGTTCCTTATGCAGAAACATTTTTAAATTAAAAAGATTGCTTAAGATGCCATTATTAATCAATATTTTTCATAGACTTCTTTCTTACCTAAACAAAATTTCCCTCCAGCGGTGGGAGTAGGATGGTCACATTCTCTACTCATTATAGATACCCCAGAGCCACACGTTCTCGAACATTCTGACCAACTACTCCATTCTCCCCAACCGCCATCTATGGCTATAGGAGGATCCATGATGGGAACACATTTTTGATCCTGACACCACTAAAACCATATATGAAAAGTTATATGGATATGAAAGATTTGTCAAGACATATAAAAGATGGGGAAGCTGTCGTTAAGAATGTGATAGTTTCAGGCTGGAAGGAGCCAAATGCATTCTGTCAACCATTAACAAAGGAGAAATAGTATATTAATATTTTTAGAACGGCTCTGGTTTAGTCAGTTACTTGGCCGGACGAGAGTTCCTAGGTTCACAAATAAAAATTATGGTGAAACTTTAGAATACCAGTCAGATGGAGCTTACCTTATGTTTTCCACAATGTGTGCCTGGGGCTGCAGGCCTGAGGAGTGTGGTGCACGTTTCATTTACTGAACACCATAACCTTGAGCATATTTCATCTAAAGGGGAACATACAGTTGCAGTGGGTGCACCAAATTGTAATCTACAATAAAAATTAGCTAATATTCATCATCAACAGTAGTGAGCTTTA
The DNA here is from genome assembly GCA_963991005.1 of Barypeithes pellucidus. Taxonomy (NCBI): domain Eukaryota; kingdom Metazoa; phylum Arthropoda; class Insecta; order Coleoptera; family Curculionidae; genus Barypeithes; species Barypeithes pellucidus. Next base: position 16,424,075 of record OZ022565.1, on the reverse strand, counting down.
TAATTTCCTCTATACAGGGTTAGTGAACGATAAAGTAAAGTTCTTTTCTCCTGTACGATAAGAACAATATTTTAATTTTAATGCCCGTTATCAGCGTTGGATTTAATTGTGAGTACCTACACTACCTTTGCAACTTATGGATTCATATTTGGTATGGAGATTACATGGAGCTAAGCCTAACAAATTATGGAAACGAATTTACCTTAGTTTTTACAGGGGGTTCAAAATATATTTTCGAATTTTATTAAATTTAACTGTCTGTCATACCTGCATTGATAGTTGGCATTATACATAGCACCAGCTGGTAAGTCTGGGTATTGATATTCCTCAATCTCCTCTGGTGGGTCTTGAAGACATTTCCCTAGTCCTTTGCTGAAAAAAAATATATATCGAAAAATTACAAAACTCGATTCACACTTGGTGGATTTTAGTGATATAAATCATGGCGTTACTGTCCGGTGTCATGCAAAAATAGGGAAGAGTAAGAAATGTATCATCCGCCATCTCTAACCCATTCACTAAGGTAACCAGGTCGGACCACATATATAACCATTATATTGCCGATACGAACGTTACAAAATACAAAAAGTGTCTCCGCTATGGGAGATGGCGTGGTACTATTGAGTTTGCGCAGTAGGGTGTAAATTTTATCGATCGCGTCAGAGCCGGCCCGACATTATTTGTTTGTTGTTATTCGTCGTCATCTTTGGTTCTGGATGCTTTTTCAAATTACAGAATAAAAAGTGGTTCATCCACACTGTTTTCGGTATATTAGTGCTTATTAGGAGTTTTTAATTTGTGGTGTTTGATAGGTTAGTGGCTTGTTTTGTTTAAGATGAAATAACAGAAGTGCATGGTACTTTTTTACATAAGTCGTGGATCAATACCAGGTATAAAGTATTTCAGGTATGTATAGTACATATATATGAAAATATTTTGCTTATCACATTATCCGATCTTCGGAACCTAATTTCACTAAAAAGCTTGTAAAAAAGAAGAGAGTGTCACTCGTATACAATATAATATATATGTGGTCACTACCTAACCTTAAAATTAATGTATTTTTAATTTGGTTCATTAGTAGCTGATAATAATTCCCAAAATAGTCAATATAGTCATTCATTCTTAATTTTTGGTTTAGAAAAAAGTGAGGTTAAGAAACATACGACGTCGGATGAAAGTTAAAATATAGTTCATCGCATCGATTGTTACAAATATTCGGACGGAATTTGACACCAATCAGGGCACCGTTGGATCATCATATCGTCAGAAATCGTATGCATGGAACGCCGTCTTAAATCGAATTAATCGAAATTTTGATTACAATATTTTTCCTAACTAACCAGTGAAATTTACATTTAAAAAGTTAAAATCCGCTCCTCTTGAATGTTGACTTTCACAAGGAAATTTCCGAACTGCGCAAACTCACTATTACCCCTTCGATGCCCATAGCGGAGACATAATTGCAGATGGTATTAGCAATATAATGGTTATATATATGTGGGTCGGACGATATTGGATAACTCGTGGGTGATAGCCCTTGGAGGAGCAGCGTATGACCGATATTCGTGTTTCGTAGCTCACGTTACCCTTCTCTCGGTAAAAAAAATAGGAAACAGGGAAAAATTGGAAAAAAATAATCCCTTTAAATAAATAATGCTTTTTTAAAAACATCCATTCTCTTTATGCGCAAATTAAAAGTAACACACCTATTTTATTAAATCTACTAAGCAGAGCGAAACCTCATTTCCCCTTCGCTATAAAGAAACCAAAAATTAAACGCTTTCAGAACGCGTTTATTAGCAGTCCGAAAAGAATTTTTAGATGCTTTGTGAACTCCTTTGCCGGAGAACTCTTTGACGTTTTTCCCACTTTGGCTGCAAAATTTTCTTTGGCATCTTTTATGAAGGGATTTTTTTTAATGTATACGCAATGTCTTGCTTAATATTAATTATACTGTACTACTGATTACCTTTGATAACGTTTTTAAAAAAATTGTCAAGATGGATAGAATAAAATTAGGTTCATGATTTTTAGAAACTTTTAAATTCCGTCATTCAATAGAAGAAATGAAAAATAAGCAGTTCACTATTACTGCAGTTAAAGTGTGTTCTTACCAGAAAAGTTTAGGGGTAGTTTTGATTTCTTCCATTCTACAGGGCGTTTCTTAATAACATGCTAATATTTAAGGAGATTATTTTTTGGCTGTTTCATAAGAAAAGAGGTCTTAACTTTTGAGATACAGGGTGTTAAAGATTTGGACCATGTTCTTTTAATAATTTGTTAAGGTTAATGCCTTAAATACGTGATAACTAGATTAGGTAGGCAACTGTTAAAACTGTTTATGTTTACAAAACAAACTCTAGCTAGCTCCTTTTTAATTTTGCTAATACCTAATTTCATAACAGAGGAAAAATTAATGAATTTAATTTTTTCTTACGAAAACGTACTTTTAACTAAGAAAATATAGGGTAATTTAGAAATTGTCAATTTGTTGATTTTCCCCCGTATCTCTTAAGCGAGCGAAATTTTTGATTTTACCATTTTAAGTTTGACCCAAAAAGAGCACATGACATCTACATTACTTTTTTGATAGCACTAACAATAACGGAGATACCCTATAAAAGTGTCGAAAATGGGACACCCTGTACAGACGGAAATTAAAAAGTCCTCGATTTATAAGTAGCTATCCAACTGACAGAAAAACATTTTTCTCTAATAGCACTTTGTCGTATTTTATAAATCACCTCAAAATTTCACAAACGAGTCGCAAAAATAACATATTTTCTAAGTAGACCTTCAATCAAAATTAGCAGATAACTTTTTCCAACAAATTAGTTTTAACAAATTCGAAACTTGTCTTTGGCAAGAAACTGATTCGGTGAAAATTTATTTATTTATTCAAGATTAGGCGTATTTTCTCCAGTTTTCAGGAATTTTGATAATGAAATTCAATGTTTTAATTAAAGTTACTGAGAACTGCCGAATTTTATGTATTAAGGTTGCAAACTTGGGTTCGTTAAGATTACATTAATTGTATTTTAAAAACAAATGATACTTTTCTCTTGGGGTGAATATGAAAAGTTTTAAGTTGCGTAATTTGGTAGGGACAAAGGAATCGTATTTACGAAAAGTGGGCCCGCTATAGTAATTATTATTATTATTATTGCAGGAAAACTAATTAATTATTTGAATAAAAACCTAAGCCTATTGGTCATTCGGAATTAATACAAGAGCGCGAGAGTAAAGCAAAGGGGGCGAAATATAGTCCACGCGATACGTCGAGCTATAAGAATATAAAAATAAAACAAATATGAACCACATGGTGTTCTAAAAAAACTCCTGGAGCGTATTAATTACGTGAATATAATTTTAAAAATCCTGTATGTTATCCGATATTGTTTTTGAGTTGTACGACAATTAAAAAAATATTTAGAGACGGGTGATTAAAATTGGTGTTCGTCAGGGAACGGTTTTGGGCCCAATCCTCTTCATCATTTATCTTAATGCTCTTTTAACATAAAGTATAGGAGGAACAGTTATACAGTATGTAATAGTATGATCGTGTTAAAAAACTGCTCGTATATTCGAACAGTTTTTCGCTCGATAGGAAATAGTCTAGTTATAAATTCATTCGAAAAACCGAAAAATATCGCCGGTTACTTGATAGACGACCTTCGGTCTACGCGCCGCCCCATTCGATTGGCGACGTTCGAGTTTGACGCTGAGCAAGTACACGACATACGTCTTTCTTAAAGGCACATAAACGAGAAGGTGCATATAAGAAAGTATGCCGAATCCCTTAGCGGAGTAATCGCGACATGCATTTTGTAAAGTTTTGTTTCAACTGGCTAGCCAGCGGAGTAGTTTAGATCTCCGATTGTAAATATTAAAAAATTAAAGGATATAATTGTAAAATTTTTAATTACTATAAACACGAGAAAACTTCTCAAAAATAACATAAAATAGAAATTGTTAATGAAAAATAACAAAACGAACAAAATGGTTAAAATATAAGTATAGAAAAATTCGTTGGTAATCTTATAGTAAACATTTTTAAATCTAAACAGGAACTTTTTATTATTAAACTCAAGAAGACTTCTTAAAAATAACATAGATTATAGAAAATGTTAATGGAAAATAAGAAAACGAGCAAAATAGTTAACAAAACATAGGTATCGACAAATTTTTTGGTAACCAAAAGTAAGCATTCTTAAATTTAAACAGGAACTTTTAGGTAACTATGAATGCATGAGTACATGAATTTAAAAAAATAATAACCAATTTTCTTATTTTGCCAGTCGCGTAACTAAGCCTAAATTTTTGAAGTGCACACAGTGGGCACCAGATAATTTAAAGTGGAAGAATTTGACAAGCTATTTTAAATATCTGGATCAACCACTTTACTGAAAATAAAGTTGAATTGACTGATACGTATTACTTACTTAAAAAAAATTGTTTACGCACAAACCTGTATACTTGATAAGAGGTGCAGTAAAATGTTTCAAATTCCGTTGCTCGGCGGCACGTAGCTCAAATTTACAAAACGAAGCGCCATTTTAAAGAGAATTGAATGCCCTTTAAAAAGATGTATCACAACATACCCATTCCCATTTGAAAAAACACGGGCAGTAGCCGCCCCCGCTAGGGCGGTTGAGGTTACAGGGATGAAATTAATAGTGAAACGTGTCCCCCTTAAAACACTAGTTTTCGGGTCCGAGGTCTTTCTAATTTTACACAGCCGTAAACCTTGCTGTACTGTTTTCGATGGGCCACCATTTATATTAAAAATGTTAAAATATTAAAAATGTTAAAAAATAAATGTTAAATGTTTCACTTACAATTTTTGGACTATACCAAATTTTATATTTTCGATGCCATGCGACTATATCAGCCTACCCTGTATATTCGCAATCGTAAATAAATTATTTTCTATGCAAATTAACCCGACTTAACTGATCCAAGAATCGTATATACTTCAACGCGAATTCGTAAAGTGATATTTACATAAGCTTTCGAATATGATCTGCATTCAAGCATGTATTATTTTTGTTGTATTCCTTTGGACTGATTTAAATGAAAATATACAGAGTGCTGTCATGTTTCAATAATAGCTGTTAACAGGTCCGAGATAGTAGGGAAATAATAACTTCGAAGCCACATTTCAAATTTTTTCAATTGGAGAGAATCAATTTTCATTCCAGTGCAATGAACATATGAGGTATTAAAAATATATTTTTAATTTCATTGTTCGGTATAATATTTTTATGAAAATAATAATAATAATACACAATACATCAGTTGTCTCAGCTCGGCTTGAGGCATGTATGTAAGTGTCAGCTTGCTAACTATTTTCATTTTTGGATTGTGTAAGTTATTTAATTAATTTTTTCATTTTTTAAGGGGTCGCGAGACTTATATTATGCTTTCCCACATAGAAACACCCTGTATTAATATGATAGAGGCGCTAATCTGTTATATATATATGTGCCGTGCCAGCTTTGACTATATTTATGCAAAATCTGTTTTTGTTTTTGTTGCATCTCACTCTCGGCATAGCTCGTAGCACAGTTTACTTATGCTAATTCGGGATTTGAAATATGTGCTTGAAAATGCAGATCATGTTCGTTAAATTACTACTTAGTAAATGAATATTTACCATAGCAATTTGCTATAATTTTATACTTGCTGGAGAACAGAGGTGGAGAATTCTCTGTAACGCGTATTCCTTAGGAGGTACTTGCATTTATTTTATATTATCTTGTTGCCAATATTAAAGAATCATAATAACACGAAGGAATTTTTTCGAATTGAAGGTGGAACGCTCTGGGTGACGTCTTACAATTAAAATTCGTGGTTTTTTTGACGTCGTTTCATGGATAGACCGCTGCACGTGTATTAGCTATGACCCGATGCTGTTCCAAGTATTTTTTTGTGATCAAACACAAGCACTATAGGAAAAATCCTTTAAGGAACTCTGGGAGTGGTGCGTGTGCGCAAAAAGCGATTCACGTTTGTTTTTAAGGAGGATAATATATTCGTTGGGAAAAACGACCTCGGGAAGATCGTTCCATAAGGATGAAGTCCTTCAGATGAAAGAATTCTTAAATAATGAAGTTCGAGGAGTACTAAGCTTAACCACATAGGGATGGGCGGCAGTGGTTCATCGTGTATTTCTGCTATTCGCCGCTCTGGGCGGATTTAAGAGGGCTAGGTCAGCCGAGCACTTTCCATGAAAATATCTGTAAAAGAGAGTCAAATCCCCAACCTGTTTTCGATGTTCTATGCTGTCGAGGTTCTTCGTCAGCTTGTGGTCAATCAGACGAATGGCCCTCGTTTCGATGGAATCCAGTAGCCGAAGAGTATGTTTGGGTGTAGAGCTCCAGACATGAGAGCAGTACTCTAGTGATGGTCGAATCTCGGCTTTGTATAGTGTCGAAAGTTGGTGAGGTGTATACAACTTTCTGGTTCGGAAGAGTACACCAAGTTTCTGAGAAGCTATCTTGGTGATTGCCACAACGTGGTTATGCCAAGACATATTTCCTCCCAGATTGACGCCCAGCAAATTAATAGATGAAGCCAGTGGGATTGCTTGTCCGTCAATGACTATATCCGGTTCTGTAATGTTAACCCTTTTAGAGAAGTTAACGAGAGTTAAGAGAAGTTAAGTTAAGAGTTGCCAGTATGTCACTACCAAGGCTCTGGTTCACAGTTTTTGAGAGTTCGGAACGTTCTTTTATAAAGCCATTATTGGAACGGCCATCTTACATACCTGCTTCATGTTTGACACTACCGGATTAACAACTCTCATATTTGTTATTACTGTTGAATAAAATTCTTTGTTGTCTTTCAAGGTTTGTGTGTTAAATTTAAATATTGGTTGTGGAAAAAATAGTCATTCTTGACTATTATGGAGTAATAATAATGATACCTTCCTGCTGCAGTGGTATTCGTAATGGGAGATTTTGGCGACCTGAGATAGTAAAAATGACCATTGATGATATTGGGGATAAGGGGACTGTTATGCTTGTCAAGGCACTAGAAACTATAGATGCCTTAAAATTGGTAGACAGTACCTTGCATTAATACCAAAAGGAATTAAGGACCCCAGATTTTTCCTTACATACCGAAATGGTAAATGCATAGCTATGCCTGTGGGTATAAATACACTAGGACGTGTTCCTTTAACCATAGCGAAGTTTTTCAATTGAGAAAACGCCAAGGAATATACAGGACCTCGACCACAATTCTTATCGAAGGTGGTGCTTCCCTTGCAACCGTTAAGCTACACGGAAAGTGGAAGACTAGTAGCGTAGCGGAGTTATACAGGTTGTGCCTAAGTGACGTGATAATATTTCAAGATATGATTCCTTAGGTCATTTTCTCAAGAAAAGTTCATATAAATATATATCCGTATGGCTTAAATTTTTTGGTACACGGTTTTGAATTTTTATTTTTTAAATGGTTATTTTTTAATATCTCCGAAAGTACTTTAGATATTATTTTCAATTTTGGTATGTGTTAATAGGTTATAGAACCACACATGTTAGTTAGAAAAGTTATTCAATTGTTCCTCCAGTGGCGTCCCTACAAACATGTCCTCTGATAGTTTTTACAAAAAGGATGGTACGCCACTGACATTTCTCCATGTGAATACTTTTTCTGATTAATCTGGTCAATTCTACATGAACACGGTCTCTTGAGTTTTTCTCGTCAGATGCACCGTTCTTGATTAAAACTACTTGCCGTTGCGGACATAAGTTCATATGAACTTTTCTTTATAAAATGACCTAAGGAATCACACCTTGAAATATTAGCATGTCATTAAGAAACACCTTGTATAGAGCAAAGCATCACTCGATAAACCATTAGCAAAAGTAATTGCTAGCTCTGTTATCGAAAAAGAAAGCATGTTAAGTAATGTTGAAATGGAGCAGGAATCCGCATACACATCGAGAAACTCAGCAATGGAGTCGCAAGATAGTTGGTCCAGCGTTTTTCTCAGGAAAATTAAAAAATTGTACAAGTAACATAGGAAATGAGTGATAGACGTGTTTTGGACTTCCATTGTCTTTATTTCGTTTAAATCACAACGTTTCAACTGGTAAGTATCTCCAGTCGTCTTCAGGTGAATACTGAGCAAGTTACTAAACTACGAGAGTATTTATACTAATAAGGGGGGGTGAGAAAGTTAGTCGAGTATGACCGAGGTGGGTGCAGTCATGCGTTAATACTAGAGGACGTACCTAAACTAAGATTACATTTGCTTAACAGGGGTTTCCAAATGTTCCTTATATCTAAAGAGGGTTTGCTAAAACAACCAATAACATACAATACAGACAACAATACAATATTCGAACAGTATTCAGCTCCAAAGCCTCTTTAAGAAGCCACCTGACAAAGACAAAACCAACCAACCACAAAGACACAAAGAATTGTGTATATAGAATACCCTGCGAGTGCGGACAATCCTATATTGGTGAAACCCTACGGCCATTGGAAACAAGGATCAAGGAACATCAGAGCCACACACGAAAGGGAGAAACAAACAGATCCGGAGCAGCAGATCACGCTTGGACCCACGGCCACCACTTACAATGGGGACAATCAAGTATATTACTTAAGGAAGAACATTGGCGAAAGAGGAAATTCAAAGAAGCAGCTGTTATCACTCAGAATCCTGGTTGTTTTAGCAAACCCTCTTTAGATATAAGGAACATTTGGAAACCCCAGTTAAGCAAATGTAATCTTAGTTTAGGTACGTCATCTAGTATTAACGCATGACTGCACCCACCTCGGTCATACTCGACTAACTTTCTCACCCCCCCTTATTAGTATAAATACTCTCGTAGTTGAAGTTACTAGTTTAGTAACTTGCTCAGTATTCACCTGAAGACGACTGGAGATACTTACCAGTTGAAACGTTGTGATTTAAACGAAGTAAAGACAATGGAAGTCCAAAACACGTCTATCACTCATGATACAGCATTGTCTCTAACCTTCAAAGTAACATAGGAAAGACAGAATAATATTATGTAAAAATAACGATAAAAATAAATACAAATTTTGTTCAATAATTTCTTTAATAATAATAATTACCTGGTATTATTAAAATCACCGAGCCTTATGAACTTTATCGGACTCTAATATTTCCTATGATATTATGATGATGTTTATAGCAACCGTTCTCAAGGTACTATTGATTGATGAAAAATAAAGAAGGTTTTTATATCTACGACCTTCATAATGTTAATCACTTCCATTAGTTGCTGACGTGATTTTGGCTTGGTCGATCTACATAACGTCGATTAGAATCATACTGTTACAGGTGATGATGCATGTCTGTTCATTTTGGAAAATATACAGTATGGAATCATCGGTGATTAAAATTCATCGTAACTGAAACACATTGCGTGGCGCCTCTGTCTGCTACAGTAATTTAAATAAAATGATACTCTTAGGACGCAACTTAGCATTTTAACACAAGCGGCCAAACATAATAACATGTCCCTGTAATGTCACACCGCCAGCCAGTTAGGAAAATTGGATATCCGTAAGCGGTCTTTTTGACGTTATCCTTAGTATATTTATTAATAATAAAAGCAAACATAATAGTGTTGTAAAGGAGTAGATTATATTTGCAATTTATATTACAGTTTTATTCAAAAAAAGTAAAAAGTGTAAAACGCAGTGGCTTCTCGTGCCCATTTGAATTGACTGGGCAATATACAGGGTGTTATGGAAATGACGTATTATATTTCAATTGGTGTCCTAGAGAAGCGCTACATATTTTATTTTTTTTAAATCGACCGTTTTAAAAGTGGGGTAACAAACACTCTTACTCACAGGTCAGTCCGTGCTACTGTACGACATTTCACCCAGAGCCAATGACAATGTTGCCAAACTTATTGTAAAACTGAAATTCCATATAAAATTATAGAAATGAATTATTTTCTACCTACTTGTATTTATCTTTATATCTAAAGAGCGAGGAAATCCAGGCACAAACAAAATCACTTTTTTTTCTTTTTCATGGGAACACTCCTGGAAACACTATATGTATACACAGTAATAGTGAAACAGAACCGATAGTTAGCTTTTGAAAATACAATAATACAGATTATACTACAGATTATTAGATTTTATTACACGCGACGAAATTTGACGTCCAGAAGAAACGCGTCAATAAAAACAATAATCAAAGATTATTTATGGAAGGGCTAGATACACGCGCAGACTGAAAAAACAGAGCGGATTGCTGAGAGTGTGTTGGTGATCGACGAGACACAACGTATCCGGCCGCTGGTTGGTCTTCAACTAACAGACCGCAAGCGTGCGGCCCTATATGAAACTACTTCGCTCAGACGATGTTCACAATTAATATTAAAATTAGTTCTAAAAGTGGCTTTTCAGTGATGGCCACCAGGCCTTCTTTTATGCCAGAAAATAGATTGTTTATTGCCCAGTGAAGAAAGTCTTGATGTGCCAAAATATTGCCGTGTAATCATTCCCAGTCTTGTTCGCCGGTTAAGGTGAATAGTTCATCAGTGGCCATTGCGCGTGACATCTGACGAACAGCCTTGTTAAAACTTCTTCGGTATCCTAGAAAAAGCCTACCTACTTTCTTTTTAAATCGACGGTATATAATTTTGGGTAAAAACACTAAAATCATTCCACATGCGGCGACGCTATTGAACAAATACAATGATAATAATAAATATAACAAAAAATCGTGGGACTTTTATACATGGTGCCGGGCGGAACGAGCGATTTTCATTTGTTTTCAAGTTGGAGCGTCACACTGTATAAAAATATCGTCATTGACCTGTAAACATGTTCCGCTTCGTTTGCGAAGAATGCCTGTTGCTCTCCTGATTGATTTAGATTTTTCTTTAATATCGGCTGCCGTATTCTAATACTGTGCATCTCCAGTGTCGACTTCCAATTGGTAATCTTCATTTGTGACGAAGCCCCATAAAGTCTAGTGGTGTGAGGTCTAGAGATTCTGGAGGCCAGGCCTAGATACGGTACATCGCGCTTATAATATAGTTGCATTTTGATGTTGAGCAGTGTAGCGAGAAAACTAAATTAAGCAAGCCGAACACAAAGTATTTTACATCGTGGGTGAAAATGGCGTTTTATTTCATCTCGCCCAAGAAGGCATATTGCCTAGGAAATAAGCAGGCTATAAAAGTCCCCGTAAATAGAAAACTTTAAAAATATCTGTCTATGTACAAAAAAAAATTTTTAAAGTGACTTACGTTGCCAAAATGAACTATTCTTACAATATATCATCTTATTAGCGAAGCGATTAATTAGTAGTAATTACGAAAATTCATTTTTCATTTAAATCTCCGGTTAGAAAGAAGATAGTGGTTTTCGACGGTTGCTTTGATATTTACTATTCTTTCTACCGATCGGCCTAATAACATCTTTACCATCATTTAAGTTTTTCGAGAAAAACCATAAAATATGTTAAATCTGTAGGAAGCGCCATCTAGTGACTACAGTAAAAATAACATATATATTGTTTGCAGTTGAGCTCAGAGAGCAACAAAATCTCTTTTAAATGACACTAATTTCAATCTTTTCCGATAAGGCGTTCCTGGCCAGGCGTTTATTTGTAAGCAGTCCATTTCCATCGTGCTGGAAGACGGCGCGAGTCCAGCCTATACCAAAGAAAGGTAAGAGAACCCTGCCTAGCAACTATAGACCAGTCCCATTGCTTTCAGTTATATCAAAAGTAATGGAGAAAGCTATTAGCCAACATCTTCTAAAGTATTTGGAAGGCTTCAACATTATCAGCGATCATCAATATGGTTTTCGGAATTCTAGATCAACTGGAGATCTTCTAGACTATGTCACCCATCTTTGGAACAACGCAATCGAACATCATGAGGGGTCTCGGGCTGTCGCACTGGATATTTCTAAAGCCTTTGATCGTGTTTGGCATGAGGGACTTCTAAGTAAACTGCGATCCTATGGTATGCCCAGTCGATTCTGTGCATGGTTGTCTAGCTTTCTTAAGGATCGCTCTCTGCAAGTGGCGATTGACGGATTTCTCTCAGACACATTCACCATCAATGCCGGTGTGCCTCACGGGTCCATATTGTCTCCCACTTTCTTCTTACTCTACATTAACGACCTCCTAGTGAAAACGAAAAATCCGATATTTAGTTTTGCTGATGATAGCACACTTATCTCATCTTTCTTTTTGAATGCACAAGCATTGGCTGCCGACGCACATCTTCGCAGACAGCATGAAGTATCACGCCTCAACAAAGACCTGGAAGAAATTTTGACTTGGGGTGACAGTAAGCAAGTCGAATTTAACGCTAAAAAAACCCAGGCGGCAGTTTTCTCTAAAAAGGTTAACATTACAGAACCGGTATAGGCATGGACGGACACGCAATCAAACTGGCTTCATCTATTAATTTGCTGGGCGTCAATCTAGGCGGAAATATGTCTGGGCATAACCACGTTGTGGCAATCGCCTCTCAGAAACTTGGTGTACTCTTCCGAACCAGAAAATTGTACACACCTCAACAACTTTTGACACTATACAAAGCATGCATTTAATAACAAATTTAGACAGCCCCGTAGGTGTCCGCCTAAGAGAGGTTTCACTGTATTCGCAAATGCTTGGCAAGCTGTGATTAAACGCAGCCTTTAAATAACAAATATATGCTTGGTACTTACTCTAAAAAGTTGGTAACTTCTCTTCTACTACAGTTGGACCAGCTGACTTGAGCGGCGTCAGCCTCAAAAGCAGGTGTCATGATGTGGAGTTTGTTGCCTATTTTCCTTTTGCAGCCGATTTTTTCTGTATCGTGCAACATTCCAAAACTGAAAAGAATCTTTTATTACATAACCATTTAGTGGTAATTTTTAAATTAGTTTGGAAAAAAATGAACTTTGACAGGGTTACTACGTACTATTATTTTAACATCCTACATTTCACCCTCCTCCACGTATTGTGATGCATTATCGCAACATACTGTATATGGATTTAATAGGTATGCTTTAAAACCCTCCACCGTTTATCGAATTTATACCACACACAAATTCTGTAGTAATTTCTCCCATTTGGAATTCAAATTTTAAACCTATAAAATCCTATCGCGTGCTCTTCCTCGTTTAAAGTGTACCTCATACCGGGTTTATCGCGTCAAATAAACTTTATGATACTTTTATTGGTTTTAAAACGCCCATTGCATCGAACAGGTTCATTAGGTTCTAAAAACCGCTCATAATACTTTAGTTTAGATTGTATAAAGACCCCTTTTCTCGCCATTAAATTATTCTTACAAAGTAATCTTTATTTGTATAAGTGTATTTTTAATTGATATGAAATTACCTGCTATAGCCTTAAATGCTTGAATGTTGCAAATCTGTATAATAAATTTAGTATTTTATAAAATTAACTCCAATTTATACGATTTCAGTGAGAGACCATAACGTAAGCATGTAATGGCTATAAGTTGTATTACTTTCAATAAAACCAACAATTTCAATGACATGTGCATACCGGGTGTGAGTTCGGAAACGGTAAGAAATACGAAGTCGGTTGAATTGGGTCGAAGTTGCTTAATTATGGGCCCAATAATATGCTGCAATAGTATATTAAGATACAAGTTTCATAAGACATTATCTTAGAGCACGCGTTTAATTTAGAAAACGACCCACCAAGCGGGGAGTTTTCTAAAGTACAAGTGCTCTAATTGTCTTATGAACCGTGTATTTTATAATACTTTTTCTATTTGGGTCTTTAAAGTCTGAAAACCTTTAAAAAATATAGTAGATTTTTTCCAATTGAATTAATATTTTCTTTCTGGGTTGGCAATACTTTTACAATTTCATAAAATGTTACAAGTATCAAATATGCCATGATAGAAACAATTGAACACAAAAAGCTTCTTCCCATCCGTCATAATTAAAAATAAATATATTATTAAAGTTGATAAAAATGAGTCAAGAAGAAAGTTGTACTCGGTCAGAAATACGAGAAATTGCAGAAAATAATCTAGAAAAACTTTTAAAAAGAATATGCATAACTTTGAGTTATGGTGCGAGGAGAACAAAGTTCAAAATATTGAACAAAATAATAAATAATACTATTGAACAAAATATTGTGTCGACACAGAATGTGACAGGAATAACAATGAATGCCAAGGAAATGTATACAGTAACTATAAATATGTATATATAAAGTAATATGTATGTTATATACCAAATATTACTATAATATAAGGAAGGTATTCTAAGTCGCTTATCTATAAAGGATGCAGGTATCAAATTATGCTTTGTCATAAAAACTTATATCTTATTTCTTGCTGACCCATATGGGAAGATTCCACTGTTACAACATATTGTGCAATATTGCGTTCTAACTTTAATAATATAAATACCTGCATCTAGCAGCGCCAACTTAGTTTTAGATAAATTCTGAGTTCTTGTAAACTTAACCCTTTTGTTATAAATCTTTTATTTGTAATACGTGAATAAAAAGAAAGTTTTTTAAAAAGCTTTTTAATCCGGTCACGATATCACAAATTGGCGCAGTCGGTAGGATTTCTCGAAATCGCAAACAAAAAGGTCACCCAAAAAGACCAAAAACGCGAGTGAATTCCTATTCTTAAACAGAGAAGAACCGTCGGATCCAAAAGAAAAGGACCAATTGCTCAAGAAGAGCTCAAGGGACGAACGAGCCCAAATACAAAGCAAGGGACAAACGAGCCCAAGTACGAAGAAACTCACCCTGGTCGACGAACCCCTTGGTAGAACAAGTGGCTTGCGAGCAAGATCTAACTCTTAGAGGTCGTCGAATCTCCAACTGTAATCAACGCTGAGTAAACCCTTACAACGACGTGTGGATTAGGAGCACCCAGTGGAACCCCTGACACGTCGCAGCCGAGATACCACGTGTGGATTAGGAACACCCAGTGAAACCCCTGACACGTTGGACAGTTGATTCCCCATTCCCAATGTTTCTTCATTTTATGTAAGTTATTGTAATTGATTTGACATTTTAAATTGATTTATTTTGTTTATTGTTTCAAACTGTTTATTGATATATTAATTTTGATTTATTGATTTATTGATCGTACAACTGATTTGAATCATTTACGAAAATATTTACTCCGAATTATCTAAACTCACACACACACAAAAACATTTTTAAAAATGGCTAATAACGAAGTCCGTGACCCGGTCGTTGTTGAAGTTGAGCCATACAAATTGTCAGAAATATTTTGCTTAGTACCCGAATATGATGGAGATCAAATTTCTCTTAATACCTTTATTAATGCGTGTAACAGAGCAAACGATATGTGCACTCGAAATCAAGAAATACTACTTGTAATAAAAATAAAAAATCAATTGCGTGGAAAGGCTGCTCAATTAATTAATTCAAGAGATCTAAATACGTGGAATGATATCTCTCAATTATTAATAGTACATTTTGGTGATCCAAGAGATCTCACTTCCTTGATACAAGATTTACAAAGAATGCATCAATTGGCGACCGAAAGTCCTTTAACTTTCGCCGCGCGTATACAAACGCACAATGCAAAAATGCATGCAGCCGTCGCGAAACAAATTTTAACTCAACCACAGAAAAACGCACAAATTTTACTAATTGATAGTATGTGTTTAAACACTCTTTTAACCGGTGTAGAATCAAAATTAGGACAGGTAATTCGAGCAGGGAATCCTAACACAATGTTAGATGCCATAAATCGAATAAAAAGAGAATTGCAATTATCATATTTTGAAAATCAAAAATTTCAAAAAAATCTAAAACCCCAAATTTCAATTCCAAAATTTTGCTCATTTTGTAAGAAAAGTGGTCACAACATAAACGAATGCAGAACTAAACAAACTCAAAGACCCCAGTCGACACCACAATTTAACCATACTTATCAACCCATGTATGCGCAAAATCAATATAGGACGCAGTCCGCATATCCTCAAAACAACCAGTTTAGGACACAAACCGCATTCCCCCAAAATAACCAACAAAGGACGCAGTCCACAAATTTTCAGAACAACCAACGACCAAATTTTCAAAACAACCAACGACCAAATTTTCAAAACAACCAACGACCAAATTTTCCACCCTCGTCGTCTAATCAAAATCAACCCAAATTTCAAAATACCAACCAACAAAAAACTTACCATTTAAATACAGATAATAACGAATATAATCCTAATTATGATATGAACCCAAATCATGACACAAACTATGACACTAATAATTACGAATCTCAAAACGAGTACGAAGAACAATGTTATGAAAATGAATACTACGAAGATTATTCGGATAATTTTCGTCCCTATTCAGAAAACCAAACCCAATACAACGAGAATCAAAATTTTTCTCAGTGTACTAACACTAATAATTTTCCTCAGTGTAGCAGCAATGAAAATTTTTCTCAAACAAACGTAAATTTTCAGAACGAAGCCTCGGAAATAACACAAATTACAGACCAATTTTATGCAATGACAGTTCAGGAAGACCAGTCATCGAACCCCAAAAACTTAGAACAAAATTTTCTTTAAACACTGTCTCATCTCAAAATCTCTATTACATTTTCGATAGAACAAAAACCTTCAAATTATTAATTGATACAGGAGCAGGAATTTCTATTTTTAAACAAAAAACATGCGAAAATTTTAAAACAAGAATTACAGAAAATCTATTAGTTAAAGGTATCACTAACGAGAACGTCTTAATTACACAATCAACCTTAATTCCGTTTGTTGACAATGACCCACACAAAGTCTTTATTTATAACCTCGACATAGAATTCGACGGATTACTCGGATCAGATTTCTTAGAGCATTATAACTGTGTCGTTGACTTAAAGAATAAACAATTAATTACAAACTTTAAGATAATACCAATGTACAAGGTGGACACAATTAATGAAACCTCTACTGAAGAAAATATGAACAACTTTAATAATATTATAAAAATGGAACCCCGTACAGAAAAAATTTGTAAACTAAAGACAAATAAATTGAGAAATACGGAAGCCATTCTTTTAGCCCAATGCATCGATAAGGTTCGATTACCAAATGCAATAGTAAAAATAAATCAACAAGGAGAATTTTTAACATCAGTTTTGAACATTAACATGATTCCCAAAACAATAAATTTTTGCGATCTAAAGTTTGAACCTCTTATTAAGGAAAACACTTCAGTTCGGAATTTTAATAAGAGTAACACCTCAGTTCCACAAGTAATTAACAGAGATGAAGAAATAATAAATCAATTAAGAACAGAACATATGAACGTTGAGGAACAAGAAGTGATCTCTCAAGTTTGTCTAGAATTTGCCGATATATTCTACCTAGAAGGAGACACATTGACCTTTACAAGTGAAATCAAACATTCAATCAAAACGAAAGATGCCAGACCAATTCATACCAAGTCATACAGATATCCACATGTCCATAAAGATGAAGTGAAGACACAAGTAAATAAGATGCTAGAACAAGGGATCATACAGCCTTCAATTTCACCATGGTCAAGTCCGGTATGGGTTGTACCGAAAAAAATGGATGCATCTGGAAAGCAGAAATACAGACTTGTGATTGATTACAGAAAATTAAATGACGTCAGCATAGATGACAGATATCCCTTACCAAACATATCTGACCTTCTGGACCAGCTAGGACACTGTCAATATTTCACAACATTGGATTTAGCCTCAGGGTTTCACCAAATAGAAGTTGATCCAAATGATGTAGAAAAAACAGCATTTTCTGTAGATAATGGACATTATGAGTTCCTGAGAATGCCTTTTGGACTCAAGAATGCACCCTCCACATTTCAGAGAGTGATGGATAACATTTTGATGGGTATCCAGAATGAAAAATGTGCAGTCTATATGGACGACATCATAATTTATAGTAGCACTATTCATGAACATATCTCCAGACTCAGAGAAGTATTCACTAGACTCAGAAAGGCTAACCTAAAAATACAACCAGATAAATGCGAATTTCTAAGAAAAGAAGTTGCTTATCTTGGACACCTGATAACAAAAGATGGAGTTAAACCAAATCCAAACAAAGTCGCAGCAATCAAAGAGTTCCCAATTCCAACAAATACAAAAGAAATTAAATCATTTCTAGGACTCTCTGGATACTATAGAAGATTTATTCCAGATTACGCCAAAGTTTCAAAACCATTAACTACACTGTTAAAGAAAGATATTCCTTTTATTTTTGATCAATATTGTCAAAAAGCGTTTGACACATTGAAAGAATACCTGACAACAGAACCTATTTTAATCTACCCAAATTTTGAAGAACCTTTTGTTTTAACTACGGACGCATCTATGTTTGCAATTGGAGCAATTTTGTCTCAAGGCCAAATTGGAAAAGATTTACCAATAGCTTTTGCATCCAGAACACTATGTCCAGCCGAAACAAAGTATAGTGTTATTGAAAGAGAATTATTAGCAATTGTATGGGCCGTCAAACATTTTAGACCGTACCTATTTGGAAGAAAATTCAAACTTGTAACTGACCATAGACCACTAACATGGCTATTCTCAATAAAAGATCCAGGCTCAAGACTTGCCAGATGGAGACTCAAATTAGAAGAGTATGATTACGAAATCTTATATAAACCAGGACGAATAAATAAGAACGCAGACGCTTTAAGTAGAATCAAAATAAACCATCTTAAACAAATTACTGCACTCAACAAAAAGGCTAACGAAGATCCAGAATCCTCTTCTACAGAAATAGACGAAAATGAAACTCAACTAATGTCGCCTCAAACCATGGAAAATGAATTTAAAAGATTTTGGGAGCTATATCAAGTTAAATCTTTAATTGATTATTCAAAAATTAGATATACAAATAATCAACTTTTAGATAAAGATCATAAGAATATAATACTTGTTTTTAGACAAGACAAACTAACGGATTTACATTATAAAATCATAGAAGACTTCCATGAAGAACACCCAACCTTTGATGATGACAAAATAAATATTTTGAATTCTAAAACCTCGACTAAAAGAAAATATTATCTAATCACAACACCTTTTATACTAGAAGACGCTATCGCTACACTATTCAAAGCATTGATTAGCTCACAAAGCGAGATAGATGAATCAAAAACTTATTATATAGAAAATAACGTAGAACTACCATTTTTGGAAATGTTATGCTTTATTTTTGCTGATAAAGACTTAAAAATTGTTATTTGTCAAAATATTGTAACAACCCCACAAGAAGATGAAATCCCAATAATTATGGATCAATACCACTCTGGAAAAAGAAATTTTCATAGAGGAGTTAACGAAACAATAAGAAGAATTAAAGAAAAATATAACTGGACAGGCCTTAGCAAGAATGTTGAGACCTTCATAAAGAAATGCGAGATATGCCAAAAAAATAAAATCATGAGAAAAAACATGGATAATCCATTAGTTATTACAGAGACACCAAAGACCGCATTTGAAAGAGTAAATATAGACATTTTGGAAATTCCACAGAAAAACTATATCCTAACTATGCGAGATGAACTTACTAAATTCATTCAAGCATACCCACTCATGGATAAAACCTCGAAATCTGTAGCAAATACCTTACTACTCTATTTCCAGCACTATGGAACACCATTGAGAATACATTGCGATTTTGGAAAGGAGTTCAACAACCAACTAATGAATGACCTATGTACTCTTTATAACATAAAATTAACATTTTCTAGTGTAAATCACCCCCAATCAAATGGCTCATTGGAAAGATTCCATGGCACCCTACTAGAAATGATCAGGGTAATGACTACTGAAGATCCAAATGAACACCCTTTGCAATTATTGCCATATGCTTGTATATGTTACAATAATTCAGTGAACAAAACAACTGGATTTACACCATATGAACTAATATTTGGACACACCTCTTCAAGACCTTCAGAAACCCTCTATAATGAGAAAGAAATCGTTTCGAAATATGTTAGAGACCTCAATGCTAGAATCAAGCATTACTACGAACTCGCAAGAAAAAGAACAATCCAATCAAAGGAAAAAGCTAAGGAAAGATTTGATGAACATGTAAAAAGAGGCAACTCAGACTATAAAGTCGGTGATAAGGTCTATGTCAAAGAATCACAGATCAAAGGAAAACTTGCCAATAAATTTAATGGACCTTTCTTAATTAAGGAAATTTATTTAAACTCAGCAAAATTAGAAAATCTACAAACAAAACAAACAACTAAAGTAAACTATGACAGATTAAAACCATATTATGACGACATAATATTAAAACCAGATGACAAAACTGCTATAGAAGGAGAAGAAACTGATTAGAATTTTTCGTTTCAGGTTACTACTTATGCTATCCGATACGCTTGCACTATCAAGACAAAGAAATGATAATTATCGCTATTCACTAAAACCCATTGAAAATAATGTGGGATTATATTTTCAAAGAGAAACTAAATTAAAAGTATCAAATGATAAATGGACACTTTTAGTCTATAAAGATACACAAAGACTTAAAGATGTATATGAAAATAACAATAATATTTTACACAGCCTCGCCACCATGTTAAATATTAATCAACATTTCCACATGCAAAGTATACATGTTGATTTAAAAACACACATAAGCCTACTTGGACAAATTTCTCGAGATATAAAAAATAAATTTGAAGAACTGGAACTGGATGTATCAACAAAACCTAGAAGAAAACGTGGTTTAATCAACGGTGCAGGAAGCATTTGGAAATTTATAACCGGAAATCTAGACGCTTCAGATGGAGAATATTACAATAATTGCATAAATAAAATTGAAAAAGACGAACATCAACTCGAAGCTTTAATGAAAAAACAAATAATGGTAACAACCTCCGTAATTAAAAACTTTAATGAAACCATTAGAAAACTCCAAATAGACGAAGAAACTTTTAACAAAGATTTGAAGCAGATAGAACAAAGCATTTGGGATATTTCAGATGAAGTAGAACTAGTAAAAAGAAAAATACAACTTATAAATGTCTGTCAACAATTAATGGAATCCTACTCTTTTATAGAACAACAATTAAACGATATTCTAAACGCTGTTACTTTCGCGAGACTAAATATAATTCATACTTCAATTATAACACCAAAAGATTTAGTATCCTCATTAGAAAATATCGCTAAAAGCCTTCAAAAAAATAATTTACCTCTATCTCCTAGAGAAGCAAAGGTCGCTACTTATTTAGACATCATTGAATTGGCAGCCTTCCAAACAATGGATAAATTAATATTCGTTTTAGACATTCCTCTTGTTGAACCGGAATTATATACAGTTTATAGATTATATCCCATTCCAACCAAAGATAATCGAACTAAACTACACTATATTTTACCAACTATCCAAAGATACATAGCGAAAGGTGATGATTCAGATCAGTTCATTACATTATCTGATATTGAACATTGTAAAGAAGTTATGATTAATATTAAGCTTTGTAAAAATTTGTACTCATATCCAATCGATTCCAATGCTATTTGCGAAGCAAAACTTTTAAAAACACCGCAATTTACTAGCCTTCCAAAAAATTGTGAAGTTATTTCTATTTATACTCAAGATTATAAGATACAACTTCTAAAACCTAATATGTGGTTATTAATAGTAACTGATCAAACTCCAATAACAATTAAGTGTGAGAATGCTGATCCAATATCAGAAATAATCAATACTAATAATATATTAACTTTACAACCTAGTTGTTCGGCATTTATTGGAACAACGAAAATTCAAGCCTCAATGACTAAGGTCTCCGAATGGCATCATAATTATTCTAATACAATTAAAATACCTTTCAATTGTTGTATTGACATGCCAGATAACGCTCATGAAAAATTAAATTTAAAACCATTAAAAATTAATGACTTAAATCTCGAAGATTTAGAAATTGCTAAGCATAAATTGGATCAATATTCTAAAGATATAGACGACCTAATTAATGAACCTTTTGATCAAAAATATACACCTTGGTTCACTTATGTCTCTATAACCTTAATAGTACTTGTAATAAGTGTTTATATTTTTCGAAAATGTCAAAGACGTAGGCGAATGATTGGAATCAGTATCGAGCATTCAAATCCTCCAGATCCACCTTCTCCAAAACCCGGAATTTCATTACTAGGGAAAAGATTTTCTAAAATGATACCGCGAAGACGTCCAAGCATTCGTCTTGGTGAAGCAATTGATGAAGGAGAATCCTTCGAAATCATTGAAAACCAAAATACAAATTTAAATAAAAATTTTGCATGAATTTTGAAAATTATGTTTAATCCGATTATATTGTCATTTCTTTATTGGAAACATTGAATTATGCTTTTTATCAATTATTGCTAATTGCTTATATTGTATTCTATTTTATTATTTTACACTGCTTTCAAAAGTTACTGCATTGTGAAGCATTAACTTTTTTTTATAAAGGGGAGTTGTTATATACCAAATATTACTATAATATAAGGAAGGTATTCTAAGTCGCTTATCTATAAAGGATGCAGGTATCAAATTATGCTTTGTCATAAAAACTTATATCTTATTTCTTGCTGACCCATATGGGAAGATTCCACTGTTACAACATATTGTGCAATATTGCGTTCTAACTTTAATAATATAAATACCTGCATCTAGCAGCGCCAACTTAGTTTTAGATAAATTCTGAGTTCTTGTAAACTTAACCCTTTTGTTATAAATCTTTTATTTGTAATACGTGAATAAAAAGAAAGTTTTTTAAAAAGCTTTTTAATCCGGTCACGATATCACATGTATAATGCTATATTGAATTAACAATAAAAATAATACTTTATTGAATAAAACTTTAGAAATAGAACATAAACTGGAAGATATTTCTATTATTTTTAGATTATGTTGTTTTATACTATAGTGGTGACTAGAAATTAGGTGACGGACACCGTCAGCATGTTATATATTTCCGAGTATAGGTATTTCAGATAAATATCTAGTCAAAATGATCTATTTGCAAAGTTATAGGTTAGTATTTTAAAGTTTTCTATAAAAATTTGTTGTCGAATGCCAAGAAAACTAATTTCAACGAAATCAAGTAGGCCTAAAATTCGAACCCTACTTGCTGCCAACATAAAAAAATAAAATTTCAATTTCATAAAGTAGCAGGTTATTCAATTTTTTTGAATTTCATAATGTAGCCATTATGAAACCCAAAGAGAAAAAATTATTTAAAATAAATACAGGGGCTTTCCAAATATTTGGAAAAATCTAAAAGTCTGCGTTTCGGTTTTTAGCTTTTTCTGACTTTGTTCGAAGAGATGTCTAAAAATAAATTTTACTTTCTCAATGCTACTTTTCATTCTCCACACGATGGCATTGTCAGATCGTTCATGCGACGTTTCGACTTTAGGTCACCATCATCAACTTAATTTTTTAAAATACGGGTCTGAAATCTTTTGTTTAAAATATGAAAGAGGACTGAAATCTACTTGACATGAAGCAGTGGGTATCAGCCAGCTGATGAATGGACTTTCCTTTCAATTGGAATAAAGAATAATAAATATGCAATTTTTAAAACCCCGCCATTTTGTTTTCGTTGCAAATATAAGTACTATTCCGGCATCGTAAAGTACTCGAAAGTACCTTCAAAATGACGTATCTCAGGGCCCCTCTTCTCTAAGGGGGAATTTTGAGGGGTTTGGAAATAAATTATTTAGCAATCAATCAAAAAATTATTTAGCCTTAATCAATCAAAACTAAATGGAAGAGAGCTTACTTGTGTCCCATCTCATGGGCAATGGTATGGGCCGCTGTGATGCCGTTGTCCTCGTTAACACTGCAACTTCTAGATATCTTGCACATGCCACCAATATGGGCAACTCCCAAGGTGCCACACGGAGTATCTTGTCTTGCGCAAATGTCTTTTCTAAAATAAGAAAATAGTTAATAGTACAAGGGATGGCAATAAGTCAAGAGGGAGTCGAACTCGCTTACCGTAGCGAACTGATTTAATTTTTAAATTTAATTATTATAACAGAGATAGTCGCAAATGGATTCATGTTACCTAGTTATTAATATAGCGACATCATGGTGATGAGGATGGGAATCATCTTTCGGGTTCAGGTCCTTCTGCCACTTACAGAAGCTCTTCAACGTTGTATCGGCGTTGGTGGACGCCTTAAATTCAGGCTCATCCGACGAATCGTCCAACAGAATTATTTTAACCACCACTACGTTAATATAATTGCCGATGGTTGGGTCTTGGTAGAAAGAAGAAACCTGTTAACCGTAATAATAATATTAGTAATACGAGCAGCGCCCCTTTTGAATATATCCTATGATATTTCTTACATTACTCTTTATGATTAGCCTGGTCAATTCTTCATAAAAAAATAAGGATTAAAAAAAATTCAATAATTAAACACCTTGTAATGTACCGAAGCTATTCAATTAAACGTGATGGCAAAACCAAGATCCTGTATAGTTCAGGTAATACAGCAAACACAAGAATAGTACATTGATTACCGAGTAGGCAATGCCTAACATTCCTGGACGACTGTGAAGATTGCTAGCAACACAGAGTCCAGGAATGTGGCTTTTCCTACGAGGTAAACATACTATTTTTCCGAAAATCGTTTAAAAATCGACAGATATTGATTAATTTTGAAAATTTTGAAATTCGTAATAAAATTGGTTGCGTTACTATGGAAACGTATTAATATTGAATTGTCAAACTTGACGCATATAAATTTAATTGTTGGTGTTTCCGAAAGCAAAACAGTATAAAATGATAAGTGATGATGAATTTTCCATTTCTGGGACTCCTCCAGAGCTGGTTGAGGCAGTAAATATTGCTTTATTAGGATTATTGCTAAAGAAATCAAGAAAAAGTACGAATATGCATATAAACGTTTTATGAACTATCGCAAGAGTAAAAACACTAGTTCTTTCTCGCAAAATGTTTTAATAGCATTCAGGAAGCTCCAGATAAAGAAATTTTAATGACTAAGGTAATTTACAAGGTTTTAATTTCTATTTAGAATAAAAAAAATTATTTACTTTTTAGGTGGCTTTAATATTTGGTATTTCTGGGGCCTGTAGAATGGATAAGTCAGTCCGAATGACTCTACACGATGTAGAAGACCTAGAATCTAAGCTTTTAATTAGCATACCTGATTCGAAGACCAGCAAACCAAGATCATTTGTAGTTAATCAGATGTACTTGAATGTTTATCGAAAGTATGTTTCGTTAAGACCAAAACATATGAACAGTGACCGATTTTTCTTTAAATATCAAAGCGGAAAGGGTTGTAGACAAGTGGTACGAATATATCAATTTAGAAAAAGGCCTAACATAGTTGCTACTTATTTGAACTTGGTAAATTCGACAGAATATACTGGTCACTGCTTTCGTCGGTCTTCTGCAACAATATTGGTTGACTCTGGTGCCAACATAACTAGTTTAAAGAGGCATGGCGGATGGAAGTCAGCAAACGTTGCTGAAGGATATATTGAAGAATCTCTTAGGTTGAGGTGGCAAATAAAATTTTCACAGTACAAAATATTCAACAAAATAACCCTACTACCTCGCATGTTGTCCAAAATGTTTCTCATAGTTCTAATAATGTTCCTCCAATTTTCAATAACTGTACTAACTGTCAAATATCTGTGAATATAACAAACTAATTGCAAAATGTATTCTGTGATGCATTGAGGTTCTCAAAATATAAATAAATTCCTTATAAACAACGTATTTTCAATCATTTATGTAGAACACTAACAACTGTAAGGAAATATCATTTCCTTACAGTAAGGAAATGACTATTTCCTAACAGTTATTTTCAGTTGCCTAGCAACGACTAAGTGTAGGGA
This sequence comes from Barypeithes pellucidus, assembly GCA_963991005.1. Classification (NCBI taxonomy): domain Eukaryota; kingdom Metazoa; phylum Arthropoda; class Insecta; order Coleoptera; family Curculionidae; genus Barypeithes; species Barypeithes pellucidus. The sequence continues at coordinate 16,398,203 of OZ022565.1, read as the reverse complement.
AATATTGACTTTTTCTTTCAACAATGATATCAAAAATGTTAATATTTCCGAACGATTTGCGGAAAAATACTTTCTATTACGATATTGGCAAAAATTGAAGTAAAGCTGAATATAACAAATAATAAAAACATTGTCACTCATACTATTTATCATATTGTCAATATCAAAATTTAATATGCTGGTGTTCGCTGTATTACCTGAACTATGAATGTTTCGCGGTTTTGCCATCACGTTTAATTGAATAGCTCAGGATTGGCTCACCAAAATGTATTCAAACTCGGCACATGGTTTGAACATATCGGCCTCTTCAAGGAGTTATAATTAACTTTTTTATAAAATGTTCAGGCAAGCCAATATTCAGTCACCTCAAAAATTATATGGGATTTCCTATGCTCAATCTAACGATGTACCATCCGGTATATTTATTTCTGTACCTGAGAAGCATTTTTTTAAGTACATCGATCCTTTTCCCAGTTACTTATACTAAATTACTTTGACTATTTAAGGTTTTTAGCTTTTAGCTAAGCTTTTATTTCACTGTTAGTGGTGTCAAAGGCACCGTCGTACACCCGAACGCTTTTAGGACCCTCACGGGTCATCGAAAACCTATTTTACTTGGTGTTAACCTTTTGGCTTTATAAAACGGATAGTCGATTTTATTTTTAAGTGTCACCTTTGAAGCTGCGTATCGATTTGATGCCGAATGGACGGCAAAAAATGGAATTTTCTCCAAGAGATATTTATTGGATGGGTGCTTTAATCACCACATTTCGATGAAAAATAGTAATTTAAGAAATAAAATATCTTATATTGTCAATTGGAAAACTTCCCAGCGGCTTCATCACAGAGAAAACCATGAAACGAAACATCAATTTTATGAAAGGGGTAGATGTTACCCTTAAAATCATAAATGGGAAGTAAAATTGGCATGTTATTTTAAAGTTTATTTAAATCTCTTTATAATAATACCCGAATTTACTATTTTTTGAGTAGAAACGCTTAGTTAGTAGTTAGAACCTTTTTCTTCCCCTGGCAACGAATTGGGAAGGGTATCACCGGGACCCCTAATTATTCTACTAACAGAATAGTCAACAAGTTAATGTTCTTTTTTTTAATAATGACCATAAATCTCTTAAGTTCTTCTATCTTTTAGAAACTACTACTCAAGAAAATAATAAATTATGACATTGAAGTGCCACCCCGTATAAGAAACAACACTTATTAAGGTGGCATGGTAATTTATCAGAAATTGCTCGTTTGCAATTGAGGATTGTGATTGTTGCCAACCCTTTTATCTCTAAAAATTCAATAAAAAACGTCGTTTTAAATGAGCTACTGGCTTCAAGTAGTGTTTACTTATTAAAACTCAAAATCACCGTCGAGAAAAAGTTGACGTGGAAGTCACACATATAAACAAAATCAAACAAGTGCATTCGGCGCCATATACCCTCTCCTATGTAAAAGCAAACTGTCCCTCAGGAACAAGGTTCTGCTATACAAACACGTAATCCGGCCTAAAATGCTATATGGAAATATAGCGTGGTGTCAAGCGGCAAAGTCCCATAAAAATCGCCTCCAAACTGTCCAAAACGAGATCCTCAGATCTATCACACGTGCTCCATGGTACAACCCATACACGAATTCCTCAATGAAAGACATGCTGAGTTTCTGCGATTCCATCCAAATCCATTAATACGAGACAATTTCCCCAAAAACCCCAACCCAAACCCCAACAAAAAACGACACAGGAGCCTAAACGCTCCGCCCACATAACACGGCACCCCTAAACTCACGTCACGACCACACACACCACACAAACAAACACACTCATCAAAACCCCTGGTTGTTAAAGGCCAGAAATAGCTTCTTGGTGACCTCAACACCCAATCATAAACGTTTAAGAGTGCTTAACGGCACTAATACAATACCGCGGGGAGTTTTGTCGGTCGGTGTCTCTCCTTCAGAAAAGTATGTCTCTCCTTCAGAGGGACAGGTTTCTCCCTCAGAGAAACAGAGCCACCCTGACACTACTTTGAACTCCGGGTGCATCGTGCCTGTAAGCAGATTCTCCTCGAATACCCAAAAAAAAACTTATTAAAACACACTATAGCTGAAATGGCAAATACATTTTAAGAAATCTTACCATATTCATTAATGTTAGTATATACGTCTCAATGTCCCCATTTTGATGAAATTCTACCATGCTACCATCGGCAACCAACAACGTTTCGACATACTGAGCATAACTAACAGATCGTTTCTCTCGCACAGAATTCACATGTTTATATTTTAATTTCTTCATTTGCGACTGTTTAACGTTAGGGATTTTTATTTTATTTTGAAGTTTGAGGTGCTTGTGTTTCTTTTCTTGGACTTTAACTTTGCCTAATTTCTTCTGCCACTCCAACCTAAAAAAAAAATACTATCTTCCTTATATTGCGTGATTTGTGAGGTAATTAGTTTAAAAATATAATTAGGTATAACGATATTTTTTGTCGCCTTATCCTCGATTATGCAACTAGTGCTGTAGTAGATCAGTTAACGGACTAAAACCTAATAGTTAATAACGTTACAAGACCAGGAAGTGACTTATTTATTAACGATGTTAAATATTTATGAGCAATGTGACGAGGGAGTCTTTCACATGGTATAAAGGTCTAAGAGGTATGATTGCACGCCGATGGAGGCGTGGCTTGTGACATCAACGGGCGAGTGATTTTTAAATCTCTCATGGAGATTTATATTGCTGTCAGCGGTTTTAACTCCCTTTTAAAGGTATTAAAAGGTTTTACGCATTTAATAGTATGTGAAATGAAAGAATAATATCATTGTATTTATGTATATTTATTTCATAAACATACAACAAATATTGAAGCTAAAATACGACCTATTATTATTAAGCTATTTTCTTGGAGGAAAATTATGAAGAGGTGAAGAAACTCATAGTTTGCTTGAGTAGTTAAATAAACAATATTTTAATTTCCATACATGCTTCGAAGGCATATATCCTCATCAACGTCAGTGGAAAATACTTAAGAAGTAAATGTTAATAAAAAATAATTTTTTGTTTTTATCCTTCGGAAAGCGGAAACACCTTATATTTCTGTCAAATTTCTTTGCCTGGTTATCAAAATCACAACCGAACACAGCGCACGTCATATTATGAAAATTCAGATATTTATTTTAATAAACACACACGACTATCTAAGAAGCAACAAACATTTCTGGAGAACTTTCAAAATGTCCATGGAAAAGTACGGCAAACGGCATTCACTACGCGGCGACAAGTGTTGCCAGAAATCTTTGATCAAAAGAAATAGGTTGACGGTTCGAAACCTAATAGAAGAGTATGAGAAAAAAGGTTGTTTTTCCTATGATATGGGGGTGGGCCACCTCAACCTTTAAAATAGAATGAAAAATGCTGACAGAAATATAAATCCCCATAAGAACTTTAAAAATCGCTCTCCCTGCACGCGGCAGACGAAATTGGGACGGTTAGATATCTTATTATCTAGCACGGAATTATGGTTTTGAATTCTGCGCATTGCTTCCTAACATGAAAGAACAAAATTTTGAACCGGTTTGGAATTTTGCTTTTACAAACGCACCTAATAATGTAAATAGAAGTATTTCAACTTACAGTGTCCATTTTACAGGATCCCTTGTACCACAATTGGATTGGTTATGGTACTTTTTCCTTTTCTTCCGCTTTTTCTTCTTATTTGGGTGATTTGGTGCGCTATTTATAACTGCCGATCGCTTGTATATTAGATGTTTGTGACCTGGCAAAATTGTCTTTTCCGGAGGATAAGCTGGCTCTACATAAAATTTTCCGTACTTAGTTTGGATAACTCCTGCCTGCAACAAAAAAGATCGTTTTAGACATTCACAGCAAAATAATCGATCCACGCAATATTTGGGAGGATTTTGATCGTGAACAATTGTCTTAATCGATCCACGCAATATTTGGACGGATTTTGATCGTGAACAATTGTCTTAATGGATCCATGCAATATTGGAACGAATTTTGATCGTGAAAAATTGTCTTAATCGATCCACTCAATATTTTGATGAGTTTTGATCGTGAACAATTGTCTTAATCGATCCACGCAATATTTGGACGGATTTTGATCGTGAACAATTGTCTTAATCGATCCACGCAATATTTGGACGGATTTCGATCGTGAACAATTGTCTTAATGGATCCATGCAATATTTGAACGAATTTTTATAGTGAAAAATTGTCTTATTCGATCCACGCAATATTTTGATGAGTTTTGATCGTGAACAATTGTCTTAATGTATCCATGCAACATTTGAACGAATTTTGATCGTGAAAAATTGTCTTAATCGATCCACGCAATATTTTGATGAGTTTTGATCATGAACAATTGTCTTAATCGATCCATGCAATATTTGGACGGATTTTGATCGTGAACAATTGTCCTAATCGATCCATGCAATATTTGGACGGGATTTTGATCGTGAACAATTGTCTTAATGGATCCATGCAATATTTGAACGAATTTTGATCGTGTAAAATTGTCTTAATCGATCCACGCAATATTTTGATGAGTTTTGATCGTGAACAATTGTCTTAATCGATGCACGCAATATTTGGACGGATTTTGATCGTGAACAATTGTCTTAATCGATCCACGCAATATTTGGACGGATTTTGATAGTGAACAATTGTCTTAATGGATCCATGCAATATTTGAACGAATTTTTATAGTGAAAAATTGTCTTATTCGATTCACGCAATATTTTGATGAGTTTTGATCGTGAACAATTGTCTTAATGTATCCATGCAACATTTGAACGAATTTTGATCGTGAAAAATTGTCTTAATCGATCCACGCAATATTTTGATAAGTTTTGATCATGAACAATTGTCTTAATCGATCCATGCAATATTTGGACGGATTTTGATCGTGAACAATTGTCCTAATCGATCCATGCAATATTTGAACGAATTTTGATCGTGTAAAATTGTCTTAATCGATCCACGCAATATTTTGATGAGTTTTGATCGTGAACAATTGTCTTAATCGATGCACGCAATATTTGGACGGATTTTGATCGTGAACAATTGTCTTAATCGATCCACGCAATATTTGGACGGATTTTGATAGTGAACAATTGTCTTAATGGATCCATGCAATATTTGAACGAATTTTGATCATGAAAAATTGTCTTAATCGATCCACGTAATATTTTGATGAGTTTTGATCGTAAACAATTGTCTTAATCGATCCACGCAATATTTTGACGGATTTTGATCGTGAACAATTGTCCTCATCGATCCATGTAATATTTGGACGGATTTTGTCTGAATCGTAGTACCCAAAATCTGTTTAAAATATGCCATCCCTTTTAATATGACTTTCTTATAATATGATGTTGTTTTCTAGGCAATAAGTATTTCAAAAACCTCAATTTACTGCATCGTAACCCCCTTAACATGTTATATATTTACAACAATACCCCAAAGAGGGCCGCAGCTCTCTACGTGCTCCAAACCCTTCACGGAAAATACTCCCAGGTAGATAGCGAGGGAAATATTTTCCATTTCCAATAAACCATGTTCTCGTGTCATGACAATAGACTACTCAAGAGGGTCATTTCATTGTACCCATCCTTTTCGTATCCCCGGCTTTATCGTATCTCATTTCTATTTACGGGGGTCATTATTATTCAAAAGAAGCAGCACTTATATCAGGCATTATTGCCAAGCGTGGCATTTACCGACGCACCTTCGCTAAATCACAAATTATACATCTCTTGCTACTTTAGTTTTGTACAAGGGCAAGACATCAATCATATAAAAATGTCATAGTAACATATTTAAAGGTTGAAGACAATGATCGAAACTAACATTATTTTCTTTATAAAGGCTGTAAGAGTACAACACAGAGTACCATTACTATTTTGAGCTCCAATATTCCCCGAGAACGTACTTTTAACCATTAAAAAAGATCTATACGTGTGATAGCCACATATATAAACAGTATATTGCCAATACGAACGTTCCAAAATACAAAAAGTGTCCCCGCTATGGGAGCTGGCGCCGGCGCGACATTATTTGTTTGTTGTTATTCGTCGCCATCTTTGGTTCTGGATGCTTTTTCAAATTACAGCATAAAAAGTGGTTCATCCACATTGTTGTCGGTATATTAGTGCTTATGAACTTTCATTACCTAACGGCAATTTTTGTAAAGGAGTTTCTAATTTGTGGTGATTCGATTCGCTGTTTGGTAGATTAGTGGCTTGTTTTGTTTAAGATGAAAGGACACAAGTGCATGGTACTTTTTTGCAAAAGTCGTGGATCAATACAAATTACAAAGTATTTCAGGTATGTACATATATACGAAAATATTTTGCTTATCACATTATCCGATCTTCGGAACCAAATTTCACTAAAAAGCTTGTAAAAAAGAAGAGAGTGCCAGTCGTATAGAATATAACATATATGTGGTCACTACCTAACCTTAAAATTAATGTATTTTTAATTTGGTGCATTAGTTGCTGATAATAATTCCCAAAATAGTCAATATAGTCATTCATTCTTACTTTTTGGTTTAGAAAAAAGTGAGGTTAAGAAACATACGACGTCGGATGAAAGTTAATATAAATTTTTTTTATAACTAACCAGTGAAATTTACATTAAAAAAGTTGAAATTCAGGCCCATAGCGGGGACATAATTGCAGATGGTATTAGCAATATACTGTTTATATATATGTGGTGAAAGTCCCAAATTTGAGCAAGAATTATTCTGTTGTATTCATTGTTGGGAAAGAACCTTGTCGAGTTTCACTCCGACTTGAGATGTTTTAGAAACATGTGGCAAAGAAGAACGAAGAAAAAATATATTTCCATCTTTAGATTTAAGTTCATAGTTAACAGATAAATCTTGGAACTTATACGGAAAATTATGCGCTAGTCAGATTCATATTTTCCTTTAAAATTGAAGGCCTCCGCTTAGTTTAATTGCTACTTGCGAGCTAGGATAAATTGGCCGGTTATTATTGAATCAGAAGAAAATTGCTGGTTGTGGTCAAGTTGATTTAATATTTATGAGAATCTTTAAAATAATTGTTGTAAAAATCTCTTTAGTTGATCATTTTTCTGGTATTTTTTTAAATTTTGTGACGTTATTATCGTCTGTTTATTAATATCTAATATACACTCACCTTCACAAAATTCCGCCACCCTGAAATTTTGGCCAAGTTTGATATATTATAACTTTTTTATTTTTTAAACGATTTTCATGATTTTGTTATCAGTTTGTAGATCAATATTTTTCCTTAATTATTTTATAAAGAAACATTTTTCGATTAGGCCATATTATACAGGAGTAAATCAAACTGTTGTTTTTTGTCGTAATTTCAAAACACCCTGTAGGAAAATTGAGGTGGATAATTTTATTTATATACCGTTTCTTGTAATTTTTGATGTATTCTAAACATTTCGTTTTTTGGTTCATTCCATTATCTCATGTCTGCTGCGAGCTGCAAAATTTTAAATGAAACGCTAATTTGAAGCCTATTTTCATTAAGAATAACAAACACTAGATATATCATAAAGTTAATTAACAAAAACAACATTAATATCGTGTATTTCCTCCTCTCGCAGCAATGACAGCTTGCAGTCTTCGTGGCATCGAATGAATAAGGTTACTTATCCTTTCTTGAGGGATAGCTTGATATTCTTCGGTCAGCGCCAGTCTTGCAAGGTTTGTGGTTGTACAGGACGACGACGAACGGCCCTTTTAAGTTAACCCCAAAGATGTTCGATTGGGTTGAGATCGGGCTATTCCAATCTTGGAAGTCGCACTTCATCCAGATATTCGTTCACTACATGTGCAATGTAAATTGGTTCCCAATGAAAGGAGCAAGTGGAACAACAACTTCTTGGAGGATTTCCTCAATGCAACGGTGGGCGGTTAGAGCTCCATTTTCAACAAATACAAGATTTCTACGTATGTGTACCCGCTCACGACCATCCGGCGACCTTAAACAAACCCTGGATTCATCAGCGAATAGTACGTACGAATATTGTCACTGTAATAGTACATTACGTATCAAGGGCCGAAAAGAGGCTTTTACGGACGAGATGCGGAAAAGCGCCCGACGACCCGAGATATGTACTGGTTTTATTTATTTTTTTACAAGTGTCCGAGTCTTTGAGGCCATACAAATAAAGAAATTCTTCAGACATTTTTCTAAAACATCTTTGAAAAATTAACTGCCAATTTAATTTATATATAATCTGCAATTTATTATCGCTTGTAGTATGACTCTGGCGATCTGAGGGTCGCGGGTTCAAATCCCGCACCGACAATTCTGGTTTTATTTATTTATGAGCACATGGTGACTCGAAGCGGGCGGGAAAAATCTTTCCCGCCCGCTTCGATACTTTCCCGTCCGCTCTCTTGGAAAGCGCCACTTTCGGTGAAGAGAACATGCATGAAAAGAGGCACTTTCGGGGCACATGTAAAAAAAATAAAATTATCCACTTCAATTCCTACAGGGTGTTTTGAAATTACGACAAAGAACAACAGTTTGATTTACTCTTGTATTATATAGCCCAATCGAAATATGTTTGTTTATAAAATAATTAAGGAAAAACACAATAAATTGATCTACAAACTGATAACGAAATCATGAAAATCGTTTAAAAAATAAAGAAGTTATAAAATATCAAACTTGACCAAAATTTCAGGTTGGCGGAAATTTGTGCGTATATATTTCTAAAGAATCTTATTATCTCTTTGCATAGAATATCGCCCAATACTTACCAATCCATTGCAAGCCGACAACGCCACCCTACTGTAACTATCACCATGGACTACCCCTTGATAGTGACAGTTCACGCTGCCACCTATCGGCTTCTTCCTAACATGCCGCTCCTTCATCCTCCATTCGAAAACGACATTAGGCGCTAGAAATTGTCTGCTGGGCTTGAGGATAAGATGATGGTGCTCGTCAAAAATCGAAACGTTGAGTCGGAGTGTGTCGTCCGGATGAACATGATAATGGGTTAAATTATGGGATAGATGGTGACCTTTGTCATCTACTTTAATCGGGATTGCTTCGTGGGCTTCGGACAAATCGTTTGTGTAGAGGCCTGCAATGAGAAATTGAAAAGTTTCACTAGTAATTACTCAGGATATGGCACAGTCAATTAATGAAGGTTCTCAAACAGAAGTAATTTATTTGGACTTCACTAAAGTTTTCGACCGACTTGACCATAGACTGTTACTTAAGAAACTCAATAATTTTGATTTTTCCGATTCACTGATTTCGTTTATTAAATCATACTTAATGGATCGAAATCAATATGTTCAAATTTACGGTATTAAATCATCACAATACACTGCAATTTCTGGTGTTCCCCAAGGATCGGTTTTGGGACCGTTACTATTTATTATTTTCGTTGTTTCTTATACTACGAAGTCATTAGCTTTTGTATATGATTATACGATTGATAATCGGTTAGTTTCACGCGTTAATGAGTTTAAAGATCTTGGAATAATTTTTGATACTAAACTTTCTTCCTGTTATCCTCATATAAACACTGTTATTTCTGAGGAAACGAGGGCATATGGGTTCATTCTACGATGTACAAGGGATTGCACGAATATTCAGGCTATCATCAGTTTGTACAGTGCCTATGTGCATACTGTGGTGTGATCCCCGGGACATGGTACTGGAAGGGGTTCAGCGGAGGTTTGTTACTCTTAAGCGGGATGGGGATGGCACATATCCTTAGCAGGGTTTCCCACATGAGCAATTACTTAACATCTAACTATCTTTAAATTTTGAATAATCTGATTGACTGTCCAGACTTTCTGTCAAAGATTAACTTCTGTGTTCCACGATTAAATAGTCGTAATAATAGCTGTTTTTATTTGGCGACGCCGCGTATGAATCTATTTAGGTTCGCCCCACTGTATAGTATGTGTGATCGGTATAATGGGAGTTATGTCTTTGTTGTTCACCTTTTTAACTCCTCACTACCGGAAATATGTCGTTTTGTTAAATGCTGAAAAGCTCTGCCATGATTTTGTTTAATTTCATCCAGATATTCTCGATTTGAATCATACTGTACAGGTATGATGCACCTTCATTCTTTTCCCGGGTTCAACTGTATCTAAGATCTATGAATAAAATTTTAAAAGCAAAAAAGTTATTTAAAACATACATCGAGTTTAATAGGCTCGTTAATTTATTAAATACAAGTCTTGCCAGCCATAATTAAGTAATTTGTTTAACTACGGTTTCTTACATCTTAATTGATAGTTATGCGTCCATATCACCTTCATTTACATTTTCAAATAAATCGCGTATGGTAATTGACTACATTACAGCCTATCTCTATACACACATCCTCTCTCTAAACACACACACAAAGAAAAATATCATCAGCGTCTTATTTTGTAAACTCATATAACAACAAATCACAGTTGTGAATTTACTGATATATGTCAATTTTGGATTCTTAAATACTTCTGTCAATGCTATTTAAAAATGTACTCTTTTTTTATGATCAAACACAACCACTATAGGAAAACTCCTTTAGGGCACTCTGGGAGTGGTGCGTGTGCGCAAAAAGCGATTCATGTTGGTTTTGAATCGTTGGAGGTTATATTCGGTAGGAAACACGACCTCGGGAAGGTCGTTCCATAATGATGAGGTCCTCCAGATGAAATAATTCTTAAATATTAAAGTTCGAGGAGTACTAAGCTTAACCACATATGGATGAGCGGCAGTGGTTCGTCGTGTATTTCTGCTATTTGCCGCTCTGGGCGGATTTAAGAGGTCAAGATCAGCCGAGCACTTTCCATGAAAATATCCGTAAAAGAGAGTCAAATCTCCAACCTGTCCTCGATGTTCTAGGCTGTCGAGGTTCTTCGTCAGCTCGTGGTCTCCAATCAGACGAATGGCCCTCCTTTCGATGGAATCCAGTAGCCGAAGAGTATGTCTGGGTGCAGAGCTCCAGACATGAGAGCAGTACTCTAGTGATGGTCGAATCTGGGCTTGTATAGTGGCAAAAGTTGTTGAGGTGTGTACAACTTTATGGTTCGGAAGAGTACTCCAAGTTTCTGAGAAGCTTGGCGATTGCTACAACGTGGTTATGCCAAGACATATTTCCTCCCAGATTGACGCCCAGCAAATTAATACATGAAGCCAGTGGGATTGCGTGTCCGTTCATGACTATATCCGGTTCTGTAATATTAATATTTTTAGAGAAAACTGCTGCTTGGGTTTTTTAGCGTTAAATTCGACTTGGTTACTGTTACCCCAAGCCAAAATTTCTTCCAGGTCTTTGTTGAGGCGTAATACTTAATTCGTTAAATTTTTTTTTGTTTTTGTAGTCGCCTAGCCTATTTAGTGTTCACCTGAAGACGAGTGTCTATTCCAGTTGAAAAGTTGTGATTGAAATAAATAAAGTTAATGGAAGACCCGAATTCAATTACTATGTCAAAACCTGATAAGACGACGATAATTTAAAAAAATTATGCTTTTCAGCGATCTCTTATTTTATTATTTTGATATATCATTTCCAATAAAACGTTTTTATATCGTAAAAAAAGACCAAGAAATACAGATTGAACCCTGAATTATGCCGATTGAGATAGAGAGTTACTATGTTTGCGGACCTGGCAAAGTCTCATAGAAAGTACCTTGCCTTGAGTAAGCACTTAATTATAATATACAGGGAAAAGTTGAAAATGTTTATTAAGCATAGAAACGATCTAAACATTCAAAACAGTGATAATAAGTCCAAGGTCATGTGTCAACTCGTTAAGGACGTGTAGAAAAAAGATTAGCAAATGAGGAATATAGGTATTAATATTGATGGACATAGACATACTGATAGGGAGGTGGGTGAGATGGTTAATGATTATTTTCTAAGCATGGGTACTGATGATAGTGTGGTTGTTTCTTTTCTCGAGAATAATATTCCGCTATACAGCGATACACTTTTCTTGGCTCCGGTATGTTCTCATGATGTAATAGCTCTAATCATTACTTTAAGGAATTCTAATGCCTGCGGGGTAGATGGCATATCTAACAACTTGTTGAAGAGGAGTAGATTTGTTCTGGCTGATATTCTAGCTTCTTTAAATAAATTTATCAATTGAAGGTGGTGTAGGTATACCCGGATTTTCCTAAATAACTCAGCCGAAAATACTTTAGACATTATGTTCAATTTTGGTTTGTGTTAATAGGATATGGAACCACACATTTTCGTTAGAAAAGTTATTCAATTGTTCCACCAGTGGCGTCCCTTCAAACATGTAACGCCTGCGGGGTAGATGGCATATCTAACAACTTGTTGAAGAGGAGTAGATTTGTTCTGGCTGATATTCTAGCTTTTTTAAATAAATTTATCAATAATTGAAGGTGGTGTATACCCGGATTTTCCTAAATAACTCAGCCGAAAATACTTTAGACATTATGTTCAATTTTGGTTTGTGTTAATAGGATATGGAACCACACATTCTCGTTAGAAAAGTTATTCAATTGTTCCACCAGTGGCGTCCCTGCAAACATGTCCTCCAAAATTTATCATTAATTATTTTATCAATGTTAATAATAATGAGTTTCAGAAAAATTGTTAGAGTGGGCAATTCGATGCGTCTGACGAGAAAAAATCAAGAGACCGTTTTTATGTAGAATTGACCAGTCTAATCAGAAAAAATATCCACATGGAAAAATGTCAGTGGCGTACCATCTTTTCTTTAAAAAATATAAGAGGAGATGTTTGCCCCCTCCCCCCGTGCGGCGCCCCCTACAAATCATGTCAGAATGTCGAGAGGATTCTACTGTATCGATTGGGGAAAAAAAATTACTCGATTTCGTCAAGGGATTTTCGTAGACCGAATCGACTCCATTAATATCTCCCTTTTTTACAGTTAAATTGAAGAAATAAATTTATTATTATTATTATTAACTAAGATAAAATACTTCCCTTTGTGCGATGAAAATAAAAATGGAACCATAGCTCGATTCGAGCAAATTACACACGCAGGAAAGCAATGGTGCGCGGTATAAATAACTTAACACCTCCCACAATTACATAGACAAGGCTTAAGTTTCATGGTTTCATGGTTATTTGAATCCATATAGAAATAATATTTATTGTGGCATTTAAAATAATTTATGGCATATTATCGGTGCAGATAGCCGCCAAAGCAAAAACGGTTCTTGTAAATATAATTGGCGAGAATCTAAATCTTGCATTGTTTTATTCGTATTTCCTAGTATTGACGTTGATTTACATCTTCATTAATAGTACCACGTATTTGTACAGAAGAAACAACTAGAAGTAGGCGTGGGTAACACTGTGTTGAATGACACTATTGTATTGACAACTGCCTGGGTGTCACAAGTGTTGCAGTCTCATATGATACAAGGACACTTTTATGACAGACTCCCGGTGGGTGTTGCGACGTTTCATGATATTATGATTCTATCATGGCGGCGTTCCATGATACATTGTGTCATGATGCTATCTCATAATTATCACAGATCTGGCAAAGGACGGTACAATCAAGCTCTGTTCTTATCATGTTAAGGGAGTTCTGTATTTAAGTGTATTTATATATCTTTTTAAATCAGACTCCGACTTTTTGCATTCCGTTTTATTGAAATTAGGTTGGGAATCACACAAAAATGAACTTTACAGAGGGTTGCGGATTCATCGAAACACGCCTATATTACAGAGTCGTATTGAAACTATAAATAAATTGTTGGTAAAAGTTTATAAACAAACAAACAAATTATAAACTTAAGGAACATCAAATTCTTTGATTATATAAAACGTGTCCAAGATAAGGAGGGCCAGTACAGGGATCTCGGAACCCATAAGAGATACGAAGTCGGTTAAATGGAGGTAAAGTTGCGCATATACGTGCCTAATAATATGCAGTTTAAAAAGTTCAAAAATTCTGAATAGTTCCGGAGATATCCGGAAAAAACGAAATTCTGAAAAATCGTTTTATTGTTTACCAGGGATTTTTGAGATCGAATTCTAAAGTAAATTGCACTTATACATTGCCACCTTTTCCGCTCTATCTAATAGCGTTAATTGTTTTGTAATCCGAAAAGTCGTCTTCGAAGGGCCATTATAAACTTTATTTTTTTAAATACGGTCCTGTTTTTCTGATATTGGAATTTGAGAGCTTTTTTCTTCCGAATGCAACGATGTATGACACATTGTGGTTTAATGACGTTTCGCGGGTTTTTTTGAAATTTTGAGATACGGTCCTGTATTTCTTTTAATTTTATAAATAATATCTCATAAGTAAGCTCTAAATTTTTTACTTATGTTGGATTAGTTCAATAAATAACAAATAATGTCATAATAAACCACAAATAAATAAACAAAAATCATGCCAAAACAGTAATAAAACGAACAACGAAAAAAGTAAGGAACTACATAATCAGCTGTTCAAAATGATTTCCGTTATTCTCTAAGCATAAATAACATCTTCTAACTGCATAACAGTTTTTTTTGAGATAAAATAAAACATGCGATAGCATTTGTAAAATTATGTTCCATATTTTCTGGAAAATGGAAAACCTCTTAAAACGCTTTCAAACTATCACAATGGGAATGCCATGTGAAACAAATCACGCGTGTTATTTATTGAAGTAGTCCAACATAAGTAAAAATTTAGAGCTTACTTATGAGATATTATTTATAAAATTAGGAGAAATACAGAACCGTATCTCAAAATTTCCTGATGTTGTTCAAAAAATCCTCGAAACGTCATTAAACTACAACGTGTCATACATCGTTGCATTCGGAAGAAGAAAAGCTCTCAAATCAGAAAAACAGGACCGTATTTAAAAAAGAATAGTTGATAATGGCCCTTCGAAGACTGTTTCAGAAAACGTCGACCCGAAACAGCGACTGATACCATGTGCCATATGGCGCAATTGTAAAAAGCAGTGTCAGCATCTTTTTAGGGTGTTATGATCGTGAAACTAAAACTGCACAATTTGGCGCGATGTGCTGATACAGTGTGTTGATGCAATAAGCGGTGTCAGTGTCATTGTATCAACGCAGGATATTTAGGGTGTTACTCATGACTAAGTAGAAGAAACAATCATAGGGTAGGTCGGAGCAAAACTGGACACTGGTTCAAGCCGAGGTATCAATTTAAATTAAACTACGCCATATTTGAATGTACCCCATATTATCATACCCCTGGCCACGCAATTCCACTGGCTTCGTCTATTAGTTTGATGGGCGTCAATCTGGGATGACATATGTCTTGGTACAACCACGTTGTGATAATCGCCAAGGCAGTCTCGTACTTTTCCTGATCAAAAATAACATACTTTGATACTTTTCGGCTACTGGATTCTATCGAAAGGAGAGACATTCGGCTGATCGAAGACAATCAGCTGGCCAAGAACCTCGACAGCCTTCTAGAACATCGAAGATAGGTTGGTGAATCTATTTATGCGCACAAGTACGACTCCCAGGGTACCTTAAAGGGATTTTCTTATAGAGCTATTGTTTGATCATAAAGAAACCTTCAAAATAAATGTTTTATTAAAATAAAATGGGATGAATAATTTACCATTTATTTTTCTTCTCTACCTTTCAATGATTTCAATTTAACCATTAGTTACTTAGCACACAATAGTGTGAATAAAACTGATATTCTAAAACACTGATTTTTTGATTTATCGTCGATGATAAATGCCGAAAGATATGCTGAAAATAAATGGCTTGCATGTAAGAAAATCTAGGCAAGAAGCATCACGACTAAAGTGTGAAAATTTATATTCCTCTATGGATGCAATATTTTACCATAAATACCAGCTATAAACTATAAAACAGTGTTTTTAACCCATAAAATATTATTTACTGTGATTTATTATGAATCCTTTAAGTATGTGTATTTCCTGTCGAGTTTAAATATTCACAATAACGGTCCCAGGATTTTAGAATCGATGTTTGAAGCATATTCTAATTTGATTCTTATACAGGATGAGTGGCCTCACAAAAAAAGTCGCTATTTAATGACGATATTTTGACGTATCTTTTACTTCCGGTTATACCGGAAGTTACGCTTAATATCGTTATGTGTTTGGAAGTTTCCGATTCTATGTAAGACAAGCAATAACTTTCTCTATATATCGTCAACCTTTGCTGAAATAAAATCCATTAAAACTTTTTCTTATAAAAAAACATGTCAAAGGTAATCTGCTCTTATTTTCTAACTAATACAGTTAAGGATTCAAAAATTTGAGAATATATGGTTTTTTTCATTTCATAAAGATACTAGACATGTTTTTTACAGAATATTTTAAATATTATATCTTTGTGGGATATGCTAGATACTCACAAGTCAATTTTTTTAATGGAACACTCTTTATTTTAATTAATAATAAGAATAATAATAATGCTTTTATTTGTTCAATCAGGTAAAAATTTTAGAAAAATTCCTGAAAAGAGTAACATTGTCTTCCTATTAAAAATTTCTTAAGTCTAGACTTAAACACATTAATACTAGGAGAATCCTTAATTGTCTCATTTAGCGCATTATAGTATTTACAGGCATTATAAAGAGTATTCCTCTGATAAAAGGCAGACCTGTGATTGTCTGGCAGCAGCAATCCCCGCCTTCGAGTGTTATGCCCATGATCAGGCCGATTAGCATCAAGAACTGATTTATTTTTAAAAGCATAAATACATACCTCCATAATATAGACACCAAACACTGTTAATATGTTTAATTTCTTGAAACTGGCCCTACATATAATTTACCATTGTATGTAGTATAGCTGTTTTTTATACAGGGTGTTATGGAAACGACTTATTATGTTTAAACTGACAAATCCTGAGATGAAAATAAATTGAAGAAAAATAACCTTAAATGGCGCATTGAATTATTGTACGAAATATACACTTTATATGAAATTTGAAAATTTACGTGGCCGCTACTGAGGACGTTCGCAATCAATAGTTTGTTGAGGCGGTGTTGTCATATATTGCAAGACAGAATTGTAAACACACGTGTTCAGTTTTTGACAACAAGACGTCTTGGACTGGCGTTATCACTTCTTTTTCAAACTTTTTAGAAAAAAATACTTACCTTCGATCTTATAATGCGTTTTATAATTAAATTCCATAAAAAAATAAAACACAAAAAGTATGTTCTGCAACAGAACCAACAATAGGTAATATCACACAAATTTGAAATCACATCCCAATATTTCTTATTATGAATTATTTCACAATAGAAAAAAAAATCGGGTAATGCTACTGCTACTAACAAAACGTTTAAAAGTCGTATACATCAAGAACGTGGAACCCTCGACAGCGTCATTCCACGCTCGAGTCTCGAAACATACTGAAACAACGATAGTCGCGCGCGGCAGGTATCCAAGCAAGGGCGAAACATGAGGTGTGATCTGACAACACTGTTAGTATACTCTAGTGATCCACATTGTTGATAACTGAATCCAGATGGAACAGCGCGACAGTATGTGGGTAATAAGGTTTTACCTTAGTATTTAGATATTCGATTTAAAAAAAAAGTATGTAGACTTTCTCTAGGATACCCTAGGAGTCACCCATTTAAATATAATAATTCATTTCCATAACACCCTGTATTATACCAGGAAGGTAAAAGTTTTAAAATACCCTGTATAAAATTGGCTAGTATTTTTATGAAACAAAATTTTTAAAACTTTAACTGCATGAGTTACAAAGTAAGGTCCAATTACCTTTGACATGTTTTTTTTAATATATAATTTCTATTCTATTAAAAATAAGTCTTTTCCTTAGAATATTCATCAGAGCAATTACTTAGTTCTTCTGTTGCCCAGATCTATTTCCATTGTTGACTTGAAACAAACATGGACCTCGTATCTATCTGCTTTGTACACGTCAATGGACGACTGTTATTACGAAAATAAACACAACAAAAGAGCGATGGCGATCTGTATGATCCCTATCCATTCTTATCTTCTGTCTGTTTCTGTCTACATTCTAACCTCTTATCCGTTTGATATGTTTTGGTTAGGAAAAACAAACAATTGACGGACGTGACTCAAAAGTCTATATTGTTATACATTTTACGGCAGTCTTGACATTGAGTTAAGAATTACTATTTTTTCCATAAGCAATACTGAAATTTAACACACAACAAAACAACAATAGTATATTACGTACCGAGATGGAAAGTGTTTCATTCTTGTCGAGAGACTCGGTAGCTATTAACTACATCTCGAGATAGTAATGAAACTTTTCACCGAGGTTTGTATACTATTTTATTTGCAACCACATCTAACATCCACTTCTTATTATTTTGAATTACAATTATTAATAAAAGATAAATGTCATTTAGACTTTTCCATTGAAAAATTAGACAGAAATTTCAAATAACCGCAGATGATAAAATAACGTAGGTAATAATACACATCAAGATGCCAAATATCATTTTTTGAAAATGGTTTCCATGTCACTAAACAATATAGGTATTATTTTAACAACAGAAAAATGCTCAGATGAGGAATTTGATTTTGCTGCTACTTCACCAGAAATTCCAGAAGCAGCAAAAATAGTAGAAGAAGATCTTCTGCCCGAGATATGACAAGGCATATAACTGTTTCAAGGAATTGTGTATGAGTAACAAAGTTCAAAATCCTGGTTCTGAGTCGGCGCTACTAGCTTATTTCAGTGAAAATGCCAAGACAAAGAAGATATCAACGATTTGGTCACAATATTCAATGCTGAGGACCATCAATTCGGGAAAAAGTAGACATATCTAAACGCGCAAAGCTATTAGCATTTTTTAAAAAGTGGGTTCGTATATTATCTTGAGATATATATTTTTAAAAAAGTTCCAAAAAAATAATTTACTTTCGACCCCGGTGGAAAGTAAAAGTAAAAAAAACGTCAACTTTCCACCTTTCAAAGATAGATGAAATGTCATTATTAGATGCATGGTTGTAAATAATAGTATATTACAATACAAGTGCGATAGGTACGTCTTTGCCGCATGTGCGTGATGTGTAACAAAACGAGCCGAAGGCGAGTTTGGTAAATCACGCAAATGCGGTAAAGACACCTACCGTAAGTGTATTGTACGATATTTTATCTACAAGCGTGTCTTAGCGCACCAATATTAAAAAATAAAAGAGCATTGTTTTAATTGACCCCGTAGGTGCCCCGTAAGTCATTATCAACAATGCCTTAATATCAGGTTGGTAGGGAAATAAATTATAAAAATTTAATAGTTGGCTTTTATACGACATGTAATTACTTACGGCACTAGTGCGGTAATGTGCTACTTACCGCACTCAAATCAGTGCGGTAAATAGTTACTTACCGCACGCGAATAGACAAATAATTTTATTTAACAATAACGACAATTATGATTCGATAGTGTCAAACGTGAAAGCAGGTATGTAAGACAATAAGGGCTTTATAAGAAGAACGTTCCGATTGCTCGAAGGTTACTCTCTCTGTCTAATTATATAACAGAAAACGACAAAGCAATATTATACTAATGTTCCGAGTTCCCCGATTGCTTTTCTGGGAAGTTGTTTACTCTTTAGCCTTCAAAAACCAAAGCCGTATTCTTCTTGATTTAAATTCTTTGGTTTCGCCTGTGGCATTGTTTACAAG
The DNA here is from genome assembly GCA_963991005.1 of Barypeithes pellucidus. Taxonomy (NCBI): domain Eukaryota; kingdom Metazoa; phylum Arthropoda; class Insecta; order Coleoptera; family Curculionidae; genus Barypeithes; species Barypeithes pellucidus. The sequence goes on along the minus strand of OZ022565.1, from coordinate 16,378,537 downwards.
CCATATTATAACGTTTTCGTCTTAATTTAATAATTTTGAAGTTGATTTGGTTTTTCGCCGAATATTTACCGTGGTTTTAGAATTCGCATGTAGCTGTAGCGGGGTGTTCGCCGGGAAAGTGGGCCACATCCACCTTTTGTCTGTTGGCTACGCCACTGAATTACGTAAATTGTTACCCGTTGGAAAAACTGTCAGTTATCCTACTAGGATGAAGCAGCAATTTGTGCCAGTCCAGTTCAGGCGCCAAGCCAGAAGCAGATGTGAGACTATTAAATCCCACTGTTCCGTCAAATAAAAACCAAAATTAACGATATATTTTATCTTAATCTCGGCCCACATGGAAGGTCGCTTGAAAGAAATGTATCATTAGCTAAAAATGCAAATATACAGAGTGTTTTGATCGATAATCCTTTAATTAATAAATTGCACACGTCGCAGATGTGATCGCTCGACCGAAAAACGGCTCGAGCACAGTGACGGTTCTTCCACAGGAGCACATGCGCACGTGCACCCCAAAAGAAAACGAATAAGAAATCTTTATTTATATTAATTGAATATTATTTATCGTATAAAATCCGACACTCCCTAATATTTTATCGTACCGTTAAACTAAAAAAGTCCGAGCCTCCCTAATATTTTATCATCCCGTCTAGCGGCGATTTAACATGGAAAAGGCGCACAGTTTTTGTGTGCACCGCGCTGTTGTCTGGTCATGCATCTAGTTAGTAATTCGAGCGTGTATGTTTTAATATTTTAAGATTATATATTTATTAAGTTAAAATGAATAGTTGATGGTGGATTATTTAAGAAATAACTTTAGCTCTTTGAGTTTGGAGCAAAAAATTTAAGAAGACTGCGGGAACACCTAAACCCGAAATTAATTTAACGCAGACCACAAAGGGTAAATCTATGGACTTTATTAGAAAGTTTAAAAATGAAATATATGAAACAAAAAATGATAGAAGGTATTCCAAATTGAATGAGGCTGATATTGATCAATTTTCTACAATTAAGAACCGAATAATGGACTTTACGTTTAAGCACTATTGTATAGGGTCGATAAATGTTGTGTATTTCGATAAATGAATGAAACAATATTTTATAGGAATTCCAGGGAATAAAGGGGAAGCTAGGCTTCCCTAGGTTCAATGGAGAACACGCCACTGACCAGCACAAACACGTGAGCAATAATTTATTTCTTATAAATAATTAAAAGCGACTGTGCACTTGAGCTGTCGAATTGTTAAACGGCATTTGAAATTATTGCTTTTTATTTCGCATCGATTGGCTAGAATTTCTCTTAATTGCGTCCCACCTTAAAGCAATTGCGCTTTGGTTGCCGTGCCTACAATTCCTTTTAATGGTTAAAAGAAGGGGTTACTTGACTGCTACCAGGAACCGATTAAAATTATTAGCAAATAGCAAAACTACATTTTTTAAAGTTCAAGAAGTAAGTGATCCATTCTGCCGTTCTCTTTTTGTCAAACTCGTCCATAGACGTGTTTCGCCGTATAACGGCTCGTCAATAAGTCTGAGTCTAGCTTTGCCAGCGTGATTATGTGCGACAAAAGGAGAAGGGCCCTTGCAACACTATCAAGTGCCCAGAATGAATGTCTACTGCAGTAAAATAATTGCCGTGACATGTAGAGATGTATTAGAGTCGGCAATAAAAATTTCCGGTGCAATGGCAATTATAATTGCACGAATTCATGCGCAGTAAACCGTTCTCGATCAGCTGGCCCAATACTGGTAAGTGGTCTTATTTTCACAGTGGTTATTGTAATATGAAAGAAAGGATGGTAATAATACTCTTTTTTCAGTAGACCCGGTAGCAAAATAAAGACAGGAAATACAAACAAAATGAATTGCACAGAGTTTGTTTAATGGCGAACGTAGATGGGTGTTACCTTTTATTCGATTTTATGTAATTACCTGACGTATTTGTTGTTATTTTCTAGTCGCGAACTAATTGATTGGAACCGAATCGAACGCTCGATTATGCAAGCTAATGGACTACCGGCTAGAGTGGGCACGCGGGTAAAATATTATTGATTGATAGATTTATTGTTCATAATTAATTCATTATTTACTTTAAATGTAAATTTCATTAGGTTTATTAATATTACATGTGTTAATGGTAGCTAGTATACGCCCTAAATAATTATGATTTGCATGAGATGGAATATTTCCGTCAACCGGAACTCGTGCGTTTCTCATATTGGTGTAATTTAAGTAATTTGTAGAACGAGGCATATTTTAAAAATAGCTTAAATCACTGTCCAATAATACAATAATTCAGTAGTTTCAAAGAGCTCGCGCTCAAAATATAAATTTTCTGGCGATGAATTTGTCCCTGGTAAAGAATTAGACAGGGTGTCAACCCCCCATTATTTGGAATAACTCAAGTTTTTGTAAAATCGTTCGTTTCACGATATTTGGATACGACTTAATGATTTTCTGGGTCGGTCCCATTGTGTAGACAAGAGCTTAGCAATAAACAAGTGAAGTATGAAGGGACGGACTAAGGAAAACAAGTAATGATATGACTATATTAATGTAATCAAATGAAATAACATTTTTAAAAAATATTACTAGTCATATTTATTTACATTTATAATGTCATTCTATAGATAGTTCTGTTTCGCTATCGCTATCCTCATTAAAATTAATTATAATTGGATTAATTATACGATCCAGACTAATATACTACAGTTATTACGTGACGGACTGAATTTTTCCAACTACCTGGGGGAATATCATTAAAGCATTTTCGTATTAATTCTACAACACTAGAACTTAAAGTCGGAGAAATTTTTGCAGACCTAACCAGTGATTTTAACTGGTGCCACATATGCTCTATGGGGTTAAAAATGCAATAATAGGGTGGGAGCCGTAGCACTGTATGTCCAATTTCTTCTGCCAATGTGTCACAAACATATACTTTTTTTATACAAAATGTCTTTAAAACTTCTAAAAGATCAGTTTTTTTATAACTTTCTTCAAAATATATATCATTCGCCGCCATGTAGTTCTGAATCTCCAATTTTGTATTATTTCAGCTTGGAGCTTTATGTAATTGGCGACTGTGACATTGTCCATTACTATCACGCTATTCTGAGGAATGTTTGGTAAAAAGACAATTCTTGAGCCATTCCTCAAAAAGTTCGGCCGTTGTATCTTCATGGTAGTCCACACAAGAGTATTTAATGTTTTTTGCAGAAAGCCACAAGGCATTTGGAACCAAACCGTTTTCTGACCCAGCATGTAAAATGCTTATTCTTTTTCCTTTATTTGACGGAGCTTTTGTTTTACTTCAACACTAGAAGAAGCACCATCAATGTTTTTCCATGGACGCCACATACTGTTTTTTTATACGTTTGGTAAAATAATATCGGTAATACAATTAAACTCTTCCAGCAAGAAATAAAAACTAACAAATTTTACCACAAAAAGATATTTAAATATAAATTAAGCAAGCTAACCTACCTGATGTGCCTATATTTAATTATAATTATTACAATCCGGTCCTTTCCACATAATAATAACAAATGGTCATAAATAATGGGATCGACGCAGGTACTTTTACTGCAGTCAATATGTTATATCCATTTTTCGTGAAACACTCCTTACCTAGGTATATTACCATTTATGTTTTTAGAATTTGTATTATACACTCGCCGGCACAAAATTCCGCCACCCTGAAAGTTTGTTAAAGTTTGATATTTTATAACTTCTTTATTTTTTATGCGATTTTCATGATTTTGTTATCAGTTTGTAGATCCGTTTATTGTGTTTTTCCTTAATTATTTTATGAAGTAACATTTTATGATTAGGCTATATTATACAGGAATAAATCAAACTGTTGTTTTTTATCGTAACTTCAAAACACCCTGTAGGAAAATTGAGATGCATAATTTTACTTACATGCCGTTTCTTGTCATCTTTGATGTATTCTAAACATTTCGTTTCTTGATTCATTCTATTATCTTATTTCTGCTTAGAGCGGCAAAATTTTAAATGAAACGATGTTATTTTTAGAAAATGTATGTCATTGGTATTTCTACCGAAGCACGCACCAATCTTGTATTTGTTGAGCTCTAATCGCCCACCGTTACATTGAGGAAATTCTCCAAGAAGTTGTTGTTCCATTTGCTCCTTTCATTGGGAACCAATTTACATTAATGCATGATAATGCTAGACCTCACGTGGCACATGTTGTGAGCAAATATCTGAACGAAGTTGGACTTCCAAGATTGGAATGGGCCGCATGCATCCCGGATCTCAACCCTATTGAACATATTTGGGATCAACTTAAAAGGACCGTTCGTCGTCGTCCTGTACAACCACAAACCTTGGACTTACGACTGGCGCTGACCCGAAGAATATCAGGTTATCCCTCAAGAAAGAATAAGTAACCTTATTCATTCGATGCCACGAAGATTGCAAGCTATCATTGCTACGAGAGGAGGAAATATTAGGAGGGGATATTACAATTGTTTTTGTTAATCAACTTTATGGTATACCTAGTGTTTGTTTTTCTTAATAAAATAGACTTCAAATCAGCGTTTCATTTCAAATTTTGCAGCTCGCAGCGGAAATGAGATAATGGAATGAATCAAAAATCGAAATATTTAGAATACGTCAAAGATTACAAGAGACAGTATGTAAATAAAATTACTCACCTCAATTTTCCTACAGGGTATTTTAAAATTACGATGAAAACAATAGTTTGATTTATTTCTGAATAATATAGCCTAATCGAAAAATGTTACTTATAAAATAATTAAGGAAAAAAATAAAAAAGTTATAAAATATCAAACTTGACCAAAATTTCAAGGTGGCGGAATTTTGTGCCAGTGCAGATTTCCAGTAAATCGCCAGAATTGACGAAAGGTGCCGAATTGCTTCCATGAATTGCTTTCGACACCGAACTGTGTTTTTGTTGCCAATTTACTTTTGAATAGTTCTTGTGACGTTATAACATAAAGATTGAGAGTTGCGTACTACTTTATTATTATGATTTTTTGATTTAAAAGCGGCCGATATGTTTCTCGAACATAGCCGATTCTGTCCACTCATGTTTCCAACTAATTGTTCGCCACTTATGTATTTACAATGTACCATAAATTATTCATGAAGTCTAAAAGAGTTAGTGTGCCTTTACGACGGTGCAATTTGCACGCCATATAAATGCAATAATTCCGCTGAAAGATAGTATAAATAATAATTATTGTCTTAAGTACAATAATTGTTACGGGATAAATTAATTCAGTATCGGTAGTTTTGCATGAGCATTAAGTACAATTTATACAGAATAAATTAATTCAGTATCGGTAGTTTTGCATGAGCAAATTTTTTTTTAGTCTAGGAGAGTGATTTTTATTTTTTTTAAATTTCTGCTATGCAGGGTATTTAGATAATATGAGGTGACTTTACTTGTTAAAATAAAAGTAGTAACTCAATACTTTTTGAGTTACAACCTGTCAAAGTTTAATTTCAATTTTTATTTTTAATATATTGCGGTTAGTTTTTAGGGCAAAGGGACTACTCTTAACGACTTCGATCATTCTATTATAAAAATGACTTCTTGTGGACATGCGGGAAATCTCCCGTATATGAATAAAACAAGTGAAAATAGTACTAAAAGTTCATGTAAACTTTCTTTGTATAGGCCTCCTCTTCGGAGATATGAGCTCCCAAAGAGCTCCAATGGAATCAAGATCTTTATACAGTATTGAACCACCAGGTATATTTAAATTTTTTTTTAATATGATGTGTACCATGTAAGACCCTTCAAATTACTATCCAAGATTCGACAAATATTTTTTATAGAAAACTTTTAAATGCTAACCTTTAACCTTGCAAATAGATTATTTTTACTAAATATTTATCTGAAATACCTATACTCGGAAATATATAACATGCTGACGGTGTCCGTCAACTAATTTCTAGTCACAGCTATAAAACAACATAACCTAAAAATAATAGAAATATCTTCCAGTTTATGCTCTAATTTTAAAGTTTTATTCAATAAAGTACAATTTTTATTTTTAATTCAATATAGTATTATACATATTACTTTATATATACATATTTATAGCTACTGTAGATATTTCCTGGGCATTAATTGTTATTCCTGTCAGATTCTGTGTCGACACAATATTTTGTTCAATAGTATTATTTATTATTTTGTTCTATATCTTGAACTTTGTTCTGCTCGCACCATAACTCAAAGTTTTGCATATTCTTTTTGAAGGTTTTTCTAGATTATTTTCTGCAATTTCTGGTATTTCTGACGGAGTACAACTTTCTTCCTGACTCATTTTTATTAACTTTAATAATATATTTATTTTTAATTATGACGGATGGGAAGAAGCTTTGTTGTGTTCAATTGTTTCTATCATGGCATATTTGATACTTTTGTAACATTTTATTAAACTGTAAAAGTATTTCCAACCCAAAAAGAAAATGTTAATTCAATTGGAAAAAATCTACTAAATTTTTTAAAGTTTTTCAGACTTTAAAGACCCAAATAGAAAAAGTATTATAAAATACACGGTTCATAAAACAATTAGAGCACTTGTACTTTAGAAATCTTCCCGCTTCGCTGGTCGTTTTCTAAATTTAACGCGTACTCAAAGATAATGTATTATGAAACTTGTATCTTAATATACTATTAACTATTGACTAAAAATTAAGTACTCCACATTCATGTCGCTAATCTTAACCATTTTCGAGAAAACGTAATTTTATTTACACTGAGTCCCCTAACTTCTCATGGGTTAAATATGAAAAAGAGGAATTTTGAGGTTCAACATTTGATAGGAACAAAGATGTTGTCGATGTTACCGAAATACGCCAAATACATGATGTAATTAAAATGTCGTTTTTTCGAAAACGGTTAGGATTAGCGACATGAATGAAAAGTATTTAATTTTTAGTCAATAGTTAAAAGTATGTAAAAATCATTGTCTAAAGTTCTTATCATACAGGGCGTTAAGTAATGAATGTCACAGCTAGTGTGTGAATAATTTACAAGATTTTCTTGGATAGTAATTTAAAGGGTATATACATGGTGTTATGGAAATGACTTATTATATATAAATGGGTGACTCCTAGGGTGTCCTAGAGAAAGTCTACACATTTTTTTTTTAATCGAATATGTAAATACTAAGGTAAAAACCATTTTTACCCACATACTGTCGCGCCGTTTCATCTGGATTCAGTTAGCAACAACGTGGTCACTAGAGTATACTAACAGTGTTGTCAGATCACACCGCATGGTTCGCCCTTGCTTGGATACCTGCTGCTCGCGACTATCGTTGCTTCAGTATGTTTCGAGACACGGGAATGGGATGGCGCTGTCGAGGGTTCTGCGTGCTTAATGTATACGAATTTTAAACGTTTTGTTAGTTGTAGCATTACCCGATTTTTTCTGTTGTGAAATAATTCATAATAAGAAATAGCGTGATATGATTTCAAATTTGTGTGAACCTATTGTTGGTTCTGTTGCAAAATATACTTTTCGTGATTTATTTTTTTATGGAATTTAATTATAAAACGAATTACAAGATCGAAGGTAAGAGAGATCTTAAAATTGTAGTATTTTTTTTCTAAAAAGTTTGAAAAAGAGGTGATAACGCTGGTCAAAGACGTCTTGTTGTCAAAAACTGAACACGTGCGTTTACAATTCTGTGTTGCAATATATGACAACACCGCCTCAATAAACTATGGATTGAGAACGTCCTCAGTAGCGGCCACGTAAATTTTCAGATTGCATATAAAGTGTGTATTTCGTACAATAATTCATAGCGCCATTTAAGGTTATTTTTCTTCAATTTATTTTCATCTCAGGATTTGCCGGTTTACATATAATAAGTCCATAACACCCTGTATAGCTCTTTGGGAGCTCATGTCTCCGAAGAGGAGGCCTATACCAAAAACGTTTATATGAACTTATAGTACCCTTTTCACTTGTTATTTTTCATATCCGAGAGATTTTTCACATTTTCCCCGATACCCAAGCATCCTGATGCATTTCGAACACCGTGTATATATTATAAATTATTTTTCATGCGCATTCTAATCTAAGCACTTGTTGTCGCTACGCAAATATTTTAATATTCATTGTTAATTCATAATTAAGTAATAATTTATCATCAAAGAATACAATCAATAACACAGTGGGTGTTATTTTTATCTGATTTAAAAATCTCGATCGTGATTGGTTTATCGTTCGTCGAGATCGATTCGCGTTTTAATAGGAAATGGAAAGAAATTGCGCCGCAGCTTAAGGAAACAAAAATGGCCCTTGAAAGAATTTATGGGATTTTGACATGCTATCTTCAGTAAAAAGGTAGTTGCTGATTTATTAGAATTTACTTTGTAGTGGGCTTCATGTGAAGGAGTTTGGCCGATTAAGAAAAAAAAATAAATACATTTCCCGTGTTACTACACAAGAAACGTATATTGTTACCTTCAAATATAACCTCTATATTTTGTAAAATAAACTGTGTTAACCTCAGAACGCTGCTGAGCAAGATTGAGATTTAGGGTCTCATGGGAAAAAGCTTGGATTGGTTCAGGGATTTTTTTATATTGTCGCATGTTTTTTTAGAATCTACATTCTTGTAAGAATGAACTAAAAATTGATATTGATCAGGCCGCGAGACAGAATCCTTTGCGATCAGTTCTGGTCTAACTCAGCTCGTAGAAGAACCAACGAGGATTCCAGACCGGGCTGGAGATTTTGCTAGTCTTTTGGATCCTTCCTTGACATCAAATCCAGATCTATGTACCGGGTGTCCCACTAAGAATGGCTCTTGGCCGTATCTCTGAAAGTGTTAGGCGTATGGCTTGCGGAAAAATTTTTTAATATGAAAAGTGATCATAAGAAATTGCTGGAAATTATGTTCAAGTTTCTCAGTCGAGCGCTAGAGGGCGCAACCGTAACGGTAAATCCGTAACGCTTAGTTTTTTCAAAAGTTGCCGCGTTAAGGTATATTGAAAATAGCATTTTCGTATACTTTAAGGTTTTATGAAGAAAATTTACTTATAACATATTTTTGTCACTTTTAAAATAGAGTGGTGGGGGAAGGTTGAACATTATTTTAAATAAATGCCTACAACTCCGGGTTGGCTCAACAGAATTTAGTGAACTTTGTTTTATTAAAAAGAGGTTCCCTTACTCTATACTTTACTGTATAAACTAAGACAATATGACTTTTAAAGTAGGCGCTAGAGGGAGCTATTTTACAACTTAACAAACATTGCGCATTTTTTCAAAAATTTTAAATACAACAGTATATTTAATTTTACTTCATCACAAAGATTAATAAAAGCGTAAAGAACTGGCGAAAACCATAACTTGATATCTTTTTTCAAACCGGAGATATTAACAAGAACAAAAATAAACACGGAAAAATATGATTATATTTAAGTTTCAACGGTACAGGTTTTTTCAAAAGTCAAATAAAAACTTTGACTTGAAAGCACCTAATTTTAAATTAGATTTTGTTTTTCCAAGGTCTATTTGACTTTTGAAAAAACCTGTACCGTTGAAACTTAAATATAATCATATTTTTCCGTGTTTATTTTTGTTCTTGTTAATATCTCCGGTTTGAAAAAAGATATCAAGTTGTGGCTTTCGCCAGTTCTTTAGGCTTTTATAAATCTTTGTAATAAAGTAAAATTAAATATACTGTTGTATTTAAAATTTTTGAAAAAATGCGCAATGTTTGTTAAGTTGTAAAATAGCTCCCTCTAGCGCCTACTTTAAAAGTCATATTGTCTTAGTTTATACAGTAAAGTATAGAGTAAGGGAACCTCTTTTTAACAAAACAAAGTTCACTAAATTCTTTTGAGCCAACCCGGAGTTGTAGGCATTTATTTAAAATAATGTTCAACCTTCCCCCACCACTTTATTTTAAAAGTGACAAAAATATGTTATAAGTAAATTTTCTTCATAAAACCTTAAAGTATATGAAAATGCTATTTTCAATATACCTTAACGGGGCAACTTTTGAAAAAACGGAGCTTTACGGATTTACTGTTACGGTTGCGCCCTCTAGCGCTCGACTGAGAAACTTGAAAATAATTTCCAGCAATTTCTTATGATCACTTTCCATATTAAAAAATTTTTCCGCAAGCCATACGACTAACACTTTCAGAGATACGGCCGAGAGCCATTCTTAGTGGGACACCCGGTACAGTCACCGTACATCCTCCGTTAGGATCTTTCGATCACAAACTTATTTCAACTCTAAGCGAACTACCAATTAATTCTGAACAACCTTCTAAACCTCGCAAGATATGGCATTATACATCGGCCAAGTGGGAAGACCTGAAAGACCATTTTCGGACTTTTCCTTGGATGAGCGTATGCTTCTCTTCTGATGATCCATCCATCTATGCTGGGGAGGTCTCCGGCGTCATTTTAACTAGCATGGAAGCATTTATCTCCTCCTCAAAAAAACGCCCTTCCAACGGCAAGCTCTGGTTTAGCAAGGATTGTGAGCGTAATGTCAGATCAAAAAATTTGGCTTACCGACAGTGGCGTAAAAACCTTACCTCTGTGAATCGTACCATCTTTATTACCGCACGAAACCAATGTAAGCTTGGAGACAATAAGGGGTCAAAGGGAAGCCCATATATGCATCCAATGTAAGAATGAAGTAAGTCGAGTTGCTTGACTCTTTGAATTTACGGCAGAGCTAACAATAGATCAAAGCAAAGAAGCCCATAAAGTGAGGATCAAAAACCAACTTCGTGACAGTCCAAACGGATCAAGGTCCTTTTCGTCAGTGGCAAAGGCCGTCAGCCAAAATTTTATCAAATCAACTATTCCGCCTCTAACACGTTCCGATGATACCATAGCATCTACAGCCGGAGACAAAGCAAACTTACTTGCTGGTCCAGCAAACTAAATAAGTTCGCCAAACCATCAAAACTGTCTTCCCATCCTTTTATCTGGAAAAGTAATAAGTATTGTATCCTTTTTGCCGCATTGTACCGCTGCATACTGTGGGTATTGTAGCTTTTTAATAAAATCCTTAAGAAAACAAATAAAATAAAAACTATACAAACTTTTTTCTATTGTTCGTACCTAAAAGACCTATAAAATAGACAATAAACCTCTGACCCTCTCGTCTACCATCAAATAAAAAAATAATGATTAAGTACTACTCTCGCTGCGTTTATGCCTCCCCGAGAGCCCTTAAAAACAGAATAAAGCAATTTTATAGGCATATTTTTTCGGTGTTCTTTGCCTCTCTCAACTTTAAGCATAAAAGTTTCTTTTTATTTATCGTCTGACCTAAAACTATTAGGGGTGTCATAAGAAATTTATTAAATTGCCACTAAATTGTTGCTAAAATACTTAATGTAAAAAGTTTTAATAAATAAACTTTCCCTGAATGGAAAAGAGAATAGCCAGCATTTGTTATATATAAGAAAGCATACAGACAGTATTCCCCAAAGCACTACAAAGTAGCATAGCTCCTTAGTGGATAGAGCCAATGCTTTTTCACTATATGAAAAAATGTTTAGTCCTCTAGAGTGCTACAATGAAACACGATAATATTATTCTTCAACATTGTCTCCCATAAGTGTGACGTCATATTACTGTAAGAGTCTACAATTTATAGTAATTGCTTCATTCAATTCATCTTTGGACCAACGCAATCGAACATCATGGAGAGTCTCGGGCTATTGCACTGGATATTTCTAAAGCTCTTGATTGTGTTTGGCATGAGGGGCTTTTAAGTAAAATGCGATCCTATTGTATGCCCAGTCGACTCTGTGCATGGTTGTCTAGCTTTCTTAAGGACCGCTCTCTGCAAGTTGCGATTGACGGATTTCTCTCAGATACCTTTACCATCAATGCCGGTGTTCCTCAAGGGTCTATATTATTATCTCCCATCCTCTTTTTATCATGACTCAATAAAGACCTGGAAGATATTTTGGCTTGGGGTGACAGTAATCAAGTCGAATTTAACGCTAAGAAAACCCAGGCAGCAGATTTTTCTAAAAAGGTTAACATTACAGAACCGGATTTAGTCATGGCAGGACACGCAATTCCACTGGCTTCATCTATTAAGTTGCTGGGCGTCAATCTGGGAGGAAATATGTTCACGTTGTGGCAATCGCCAAGGTAGCTTCACAGAAACTTGGTGTACTCTTCCGGACCAAAAAGTTGTATACACCTCAACAACTTTTGACACCATACAAGGCCGAGATTCGACCATCATTAGATTACTGCTCTCATGTCTGGAGCTCTGCACCCAAACATACTCTTCGGCTATTGGATTCCATCGAAATGAGGGTCATTCGTCTGATTGTCTGACGAAGAACCTCGACAGCCTAGAACAGCGAAGACAGGTTGGTGATTTGACTCTCTTTTACAGATATTTGCATGGAAAATGCTCGGCTGACCTTGCTCTTATAATTCCGCCCAGAACATTGAACAGCAGAAGTTCACGACGAACCACTGCCGCCTATCCATATGTGGTTAAGATTAGTATTCCTCAAACTTCATTATTTAAGAATTCTTCCATCTGGAAGACATCGTCCTTATGGAACGACCTTCCAGAGGCCGTGTTTCCTAACAAGTTTAACCTCGGACGATTCAAAACCAACATGAATCGCTTTATGCGCACACGCACCACTCCTAGAGTGCCCGAAAGGATTTTTCTTATAGTGCTTGTATTTGATCATAAAAAAATGTGTTTAACAATTTTACTCGTTGCACTTAAAATCAAATGAACAAACGCGAAAACAAACCTTATTTGGGATTTTACCAGAAAATAATTAAATATTAATTTTTATATTATTTATTGTATTCGAGTGATTGTTATTGATTCATGATGAACACGAACATGATTCTCTGGCGGGGCAAGTTTTAAAGTCACCTTTGTAGTTATCATGCGCACGTGCACCCCCAAAACAAAACTAATAAAAAATTTTTATTTATATTCATTGAATATTATTTATCGTATAAAGTTCGACCCTCCCTAATATTTTATCGTACCGTAAAACTAAAAAGGTCCGACCCTCCTTAATATTTTATCATCCCGTCAAACCAAACTGTATAGATCCGGCAACCGTGCCTCGGTCGAGGTAAATGACGATTATGACGAGACTTGCTCGCACGTACGATTAAGTGGTGCAGTTTCTCTGTAGTAACAGGTGGCGAGTGGCAGCGGGGGATAGCGGGGCTATGGCGATTTAACATGGAAAAGGCGCACAGTTTTTGTGTGCACCGCGCTGTTGTCTGTTCGTGCATCTAGTTAGAAATTCGAGCGTGTATGTTTTAATATTTTACTATTATATATTTATTAAGTTAAAATAGTTGACGGTGGACTATTTAAGAAATAACTTTAGCTCTTTGAGTTTTGAATAAAAAATTGAAGTGAAGAATGCGGGAACACCTAAACCCGAAATTAATTTAACGCAGACCACAAAGGGTAAATCTAGGGACTTTAGTAGAAACTTTAAAAATGAAATATGTGAAAAAAAAATTATAAAGGGTATTCCAAACTTAATGAGGCTGTTATTGATCAATTTTCTACAATTAAGAACCGAAGAACGGACTTTACGTTTAAGCACTATTGTGTAGGGTCGATAAATGTTGTGTATTTCGATAAACGATACTCGATATGATTTTAGACCATTTTATTTAAGGATTTAAACCAAAAATGAAAATATGAAGAATGTCAACTTGTCAGTCTCGTGGCTCGATTCGTTCTCGTCATTATTGTTCTCGTCTTGGTTGCGCCTAATGACGTAGCCCGTAGATGGCGTAGTGGTATTAGACATCATTCGGTTTTCTTGATAGCTCGTAGATGGCGGTAGTAGTATTGGACATAATTCGGTTTTCTTGATAGCTCGTAGATGGCTTTAGTAGTATAAGTAGTGGACTGTATAAATATTGTTACGAGGGTTGCATGCGACGACGTTAAGATCCGACAGCTATACACACTAAGAAAACCTTTCTTAGTTTCCAAAAGTTGTATTTCCTTGTGTAAAATTAAAAAATAAATAAAAATATGTTTAACCTAACGCATTCTCTTATTACTTTTTTTCTTTCTACATTTTAAACGCCTAGAAAAATTTCAAAAATTTCACCATACTTGTGGTCACGAGCCGCCACTGGACTAAACCCCTAAAAATCACCGCCGTAGATAAGGGGGGGGGGGGGGGGGTGAATTGGGTTTGTCGTAGTATATAGTGTATATTCAGTATCTAATGCCCAATTAAGTAGTTCCATAGCTTACAACCCGATGATAGTGAGTGTTTGTTTATGTACAGATCGAAAATTTTCTTCTTGTATAACAATGGATTGATCAGACGAGCAAAATTTTTTATATTCGATTCCGGTTCCGGAAAAAAAAGTTAAAGAAAAGCCGGATTGCCGTTTTCCCTTTTTAATCGAAAGGCATAAAATTGTCCTAAATCATTCGATTCGTCTGAGGAAACCCAGAATTGATTGCCTTTCCCCGTCGGTTTGGTAAAAACGGTTTAACGGCGGAAATAATTGATAAAGTTACTTTTGCAACGTGACTTAGGATTTATTAGTACAGTTTGAGGCTTACTTTGAGAATTATTGGATAAAGTTTATCAGTATTGTGAGTTATGGAAACAAAATCAGCGGAAAACAAATAATCGATGCGTGTAACGGGACGGGCCTCTTATTTATTATGGTTTCTACGTGCTAATCCATCTCTGTGGAAAAAAATCTCGCAATTTTCAATAATTCCGAAGAAGAAAGTCATAATTTGTATGCATTTGTTACATTTCTAACTTCTTTTGTACTTTTTGTACTTTATCATACCTTCCCCTGTTTTTGAGTGGCAAGAATGGTATAAAAATAAGTAGCCTCATAACTAACTTTATTGAAGCAAAGGGCTATCATTATTGCGAAAGACCCGAAAAATGTTTAGATAGTGTTCGTTTTAAATTCGCTGTTTTTTTAATGCCAGCATATTCTTAAAATATGTAAACTATTTTATTTACAACCATGCATGTAATAATGGCTTTTCATATATCTTTGAAAGGTGGAAAGTTGACGTTTTTTTACTTTGACTTTCCACCCGGGTGGAAAGTAAATTATTCGTTTGTAATTTTTTTAAAAATCGATGTTTCAAAATAATATACGAACACACTTTTTTAAAAATGCTAATAGCTTTGCGTGTTTAGATATGTCTACTTTTTTCCTAATTGATAGAGTGGTCCTCAGCATTGAATATTGTGACCAAATCATTGATATTATCTTCTTTGTCTTGGCATTTCCACTGAAATAAGCTGGTAGCGCCGACTCAGAACCAGGATTTTGAACTTGGTTCCCGTACACCATTCTTTGAAACAGTTATATGCCTTGTCATATCTCGGGCGCCTTTTAGTTGGCAGAAGATCTTCTTCTTCTAATTTTGCTGCTTTTCGAATTTCTGGTGGAGTAGCGCCAAAATTCCTCATCTGATACCACTTTTCTGTTGTTAAATTCATATGTTTAGTGACATGGAAACCATATTCAAAAAATTATATTTGCCATCTTGATGTGTATTATTACCTACGTTATTTTATCACCTTTATTTGAAATTTCTGTCTAATTTTTCAATGGAAAAGTCAAAATGACATTTATCTTTTATTAATAATTTTAATTCAAAATAATGAGAAGTGGATGTTAGATGTGGTTGCAAATAATAAATAATAAGACAGGAATGAAACACTTTTGCACCTCGGTACGTAATATACTATTGTTTTCTCAGCGTAAATCTAAAGTAGAATCACAATAGCAATTAATTCTCTTCCCTTAATTAATTAAGAAAGTTTTTAAAATGTTGACGATAAGTTAAATTTTGAAAAATCACGATTTCAGGAAAAAATATTCAAATAAATGCACAAAGAATTTTTTTATTATAACTACCAGTGGCGGCTCGTGACCTATGATAGAGGGGGTTCACAAGTATGGTGAAATTATTTTTAAAATTTTATTTTTGTGTAACGACCAAACAATTACTTCCTAGGCGTTTAAAATGTAGAAAGAAAAGAAGTAAAAAGAAAATGCGTTGGGTAAAACATTTTCTTATTTATTTTTTAATTTTACACAAGGAAATACAACTTTTGGAAAATAAGAAAAGTTTTCTTAGTGTGTATAGCTGTCGGATCTTAACGTCGTCGCATGCAATCCTCGTAACAATATTTATACAATCCACTACTAATACTACTAAAGCCATCTACGAGCTAACAAGAAAACTGAATGATGTCCAATACTACTACCGCCATCTACGAGTTATCAAGAAAACCGAATGATGTCTAATACCACTACGTTATCTACGGGCTACGTCATTATGCGGAACTAAGACCAGAACAATAGTTAACTGTGTTATGACGAGAACGAATCGAGTCACGAGACTGACAAGTTGGCATTTTTCATATTTAAAGTGTTTTTTAGTTTAAATCGTTAAATAAAATGGTTTAAAATCATATCGAGTATCATTTATCAAAATACACAACATTTATCGACCCTACACAATAGCGCTTAAACGTAAAGTCCATTCTTCGGTTCTTAATTGTAGAAAATTGATCAATAGCAGCCTCATTAAGTTTGGAATACCCTCTATAATTTTTTTTTTCATATATATTTCATTTTTAAACTTTCTAATAAAGTCCCTAGATTTACCCTTTGTGGTCTGCGTTAAATTAATTGCGGGTTTAGGTGTTCCCGCATTCTTCACTTCAATTTTTTGCTCCAAACTCAAAGAGCTAAAGTTATTTCTTAAATAGTCCACCGTCAACTATTCATTTTAACTTAATACATATATAATATTAAAACATACACGCTCGAATTTCTAACTAGATACACGGACAGACAACGCACAAAAACTGTGCACCTTTTCCATGTTAAATCGCCATACCCCAGCTATCCCCCGCTGCCACCCGCCACCTATTACTACAGAGAAACTGCACTACTTAATCGCATGTGCGAGCAAGTCTCGTCATAATCGTCATTTACCTCGACCGAGGCACGGTTGCCGGGTCTATACAGTTTGGTTTGACGGGATGATAAAATATTAGGGAGGGTCTGACTTTTTTAGTTTGACGGTACGATAAAATATTATTGAGGGTCGGACTTTATACGATAAATAATATTCAATAAATATAAATTAATATTTTTTGTTCGTTTTGGGGGTGTACGTGCGCATGTGCTCCTGTGGAAGAACCGCCACTGGTTTAGTCTTCAGCTAATTCAAAGCATAAAAGTTCTTAAAACATTAAAACGATTTTTTTTTATTTCTAGCAAATTAAGAAAACCTTATACCAGGTGGATCGTCCGAACAGGGCATATGGGATTTCCCCTATAAATCTCGAGGTGGCCAAATACTTGCTTCCATATTGATTTTAAACAAAACTTTTATAATAACTTTTTAAAGAGTATAATGTGAAAAAAAGTCAAATTTTACTTATTTTGAAAAAGAAGATGCAAAACTTTAAGTAATGGTGCGAGCAGAACAAAGTTCAAAATATTGAACAAAATAATAAATAATACTATTGAACAAAATATTGTGTCGACACAGAATCTGACAAGTATAACAATTAATGCCCAGGAAATGCCTACAGTAACTATAAATATGTATATATAAAGTAATATGTATAATACTATATTGAGTTAAAAATAAAAATAGCACTTTATTGAATAAAACTTTAGAAATAGAGCATAAACTGGAACATATTTCTATTATTTTTAGGTTATGTTGTTTTATAGTTGTGACTAGAAATTAGTTGACGGACACCGTCAGCATGTTATATATTTTCGAGTATAGGTATTTCAGATAAATATCTAGTCAAAATGATCTATTTGCAAGATTAAAGGTTAGTATTATAAAGTTTTCAATGAAAATTTTTTGTCGAATCCATAATGCCTAGAAAACTAATTTCAATGAAATCGAAGTAAGCCTAAAACTCGAACCCTACTTGCTGCCAACATAAAAAAATAAAATTTCAGTTTCATAAAGTGGCAGGTTATTCAATTTTTTTTGCATTTCATAATATAGCCATTATGAAACCCAAATAGAAAAAATGACTTTGACTGAGTTTTTAATCTTTTATTTGCTGGTTTACTGACAGAAATGTGTCACGTCCGTAGTTTCTAGTTTATCGTTTTAAAAATACATTTTCTTAACTAACTCTTAAATCACTAGGAAAATACACTTTAAATTGCACCAGGACTTTTTCTTATTGTAGTCTTAAAAAAATTTAAATACATTTTTGGGTAAAAATAAACAGACATTTGATCATCTTATAAGTTACGTGGAATATACTATGTGTCCTGACTGTACGCACCATCCGGTATATCAAAATTATTTTTCTGGTTATCCACATCACAACCGAACACACCTCACCTCATATCCTTGGCCTAATATGAAAAATGCATAAATAGAAATTAATCAAATTTGCGATTATAGCGGAATCTGGTAGACAGTGGCCGAAGCTATAAGCTAACATTCTTGGTTTCTGAAAATTGCCACTAGACATACCCAAAAATATTAATATGAAATCTGCATATTGCATAAGTCTCACAAATATAAAAAACACATAAATATTGCATAATTTCTATTAGTTGACATGGCGAAAAATGCTTTGTAGTGGTGTATGTGAAACAACTGCACTTAGTTTTCAGAGTAAATTGGTGGTGTTTTATAAAACTTTGTTAAAAATAACGGAAAGGTAAGCTTATGAGTGACTTATAGTTACATGTTGAATGGAGTTGTGCAATTTTCGTACCATTTTATTCTGCCTTATATTCGGAGTTGTCGGTGTCAGATATTTCAAAACATTTTAAAATTAGTTGGATACTAAAATATTGTTACTACTTGAAATTTTGTGAAATAAACGTGATTAAAACAAACTTTACTTTCATGAAATTTGCAACTCCAAGTTGATTTTAAATTAGAGAATGAATTTTATATAAGGCCGCTATTTATTGTGGCAGTGCTGTATCGTCATTCAATGAATATTTTACCCTTCTAATGAAATCAATAAATCCACTAATTAATTGTTATTTAACTATATTTTTATTTCCAAAAGTTTTTCTTTGGATACGGGTCAGTAAAACAAACTTAGAAGATCAAATTTTGTATTTGGCTTACGTTTCGACCTCAATGAGGCCATCCTCACCTTTTAGGTGTAGTTCAGGAAAACAAAATATTATAATAATTTCTTACATACAGGGTGTTATGGAAACGACGTACTATATTTAACCAGCAATTCCTGAGATGAAAACAAATTGAAGAAAAATATCCAAAAATGGCGCTTTAATTTAATATGCCCTGTACATGACCTTATGTCAAACCAAAAATTACCACGTGGTGCCCCTGTCAGGAAGGTAAACAAAACAACATATGTCAACAGTGTTGTCATATCTTCAGGGTAAACTCTTTAGAAAGTCAATAACCGTTTGACAGATTGCAAGTTGTTTATTTTTCAGGGTACATTATTATAAACTTTTACGTTCAGTTCAGTTCGCTGAGAAACAATCCTCTGATTTATAAACTTGAACTGACTCCGCGGAGTTTATCAATGGTCAGGTATGTACTCATTTGTTCAATTCGAACGACACCCGTCAGATCTGGACAACTTAAAAGTTTATAAATGCCACTTACCCTGCACTGAAATGCAATTTTATTTAGCTTTTCGGACTTATTTAAAACCAACTTAATTTATAAAAAACACCAAGTACCTAGGTAACTTGAACAAAAACAAACCGGCACAATAAAATCACATAACACATCTAAGCCATTCAATCTGAATTAGTATTTTAAAGTGCTACTGTGTAGACAAAAATACGCCCTTATTGTCTGAGTGGTCTGGGAAATAATGTATTTAACATCTAAAAATTTTAAAAATAAATAACACGTTGGTTCCGTCGATCAATATTGAACTGCTGGACTGGGGCACTGCAGTCGCGAAAAGAAAAAATAACTTAATAATTGAAACTCGGGATTCAGTATTAACACACAAATCTGCTTGAAAATTGGTAAAAACAGTAGGAAACCGATAACGCGTGTGAAAGTCGGCCGGCGTCTTTAAACACTTTGATTTTTTTTTCTAGTCTAAGTTTAAACAGCTGATTATGGACAATAACGGGTTGCCTGTTCTTTCGCCGGCTGGGGTTAATATTTAAAAATACAGTGTCGCCACTTTCGATGTTTTATAAACAAATTGCGGAATTTCCTTCTATAATATTACTTTCCTGTATAATTATAGTCTCGGAAATGGCAACCGCGCTAGCTCAAGTTAGTTCTCTGAATATGCACAAAGAAAGCACCATGGGCGACCCATTTATTTCAAAGGGTAGTTCCTGTCAACATAATTGCTTTATCAGGGTACGTGATGAGCATAAAGCTTTTCCCATAGAAAAAAAAAACCTGAAGATGTCTATGCCCTGGATTACTTGCTAGTGTACTGGCACCTGGATTCACTTCTATTTGGATACTAGGTAAACTAAATATTATTTTTATAAGAATCTAAAGTTTTACATTTTTTACACAGTTGGCAACATTGTTTCTGAACATCTGTTGATTACACAGCTTGGCAATGTAATATGATCATATATGAACGTGCCGAGTAGTGACCGGCGGGTTTAGGGGTGAATTACCCCAAATTTTAAACGTTCGATTTAAAAAAAATATGTAGCGCTTCTCTAGGATATCCCAGGAGTCACCCATTTAAACGTCATTTCCATAACACCCTGTATAGAGAACAAGAATAAAATAAGTATAATTTGTCGAAAAACCTGTATAAGATACTACATTTGAATAATAAATATACAAACTTTTAGAATATACATATTACGTAACAATTATGTATAAAGTAAATTACATTAACTTGAACTAATTAGTTAACAACAGTTAATTTAGTTTAAAGTTTTTGTTTAACTTCATACATAATTGTTACGTAATACGTAGGGGAGACCGAGGAGAATTGTGACAATTTTTACTTAAAAGAACATATCTCAATAAACAGACATAACACCATTATGAATTGTATTTCGCAATGTAGCTCAATCCTTGCTCTTTAAAAAACAGTCATCAAAGTCAATAAAAGTTATAATGTTTCTAAGAAAATGTACGAAAACTGAAACTACTCCCTTTGTCACAACTCCCTCTAACACCGAGGTAAGTTGTGACAGCTGTGTATCTAGACTAATTTTTATAGATAAAATGACTTCTATATGAATTATAAACAAAACACACGTTTTTTTGCATAAAATTACTTTAATTATCATTTGGCATAATTATAGGAACTACAATAACATGAAACATTAACATAACAGTAAATCTTTTATAAGTAACTATCGCATCATTATATCAAACTTAGGTTGTAAGAATTGACCAAAGAAAACGAACAGGATCAGAAATAAGCAGAAAAAAACATTCCAAAAAGCGTGTAAAATAAGCTAACCAGAAAATAACCTTTAATAGGAGAGTTGTGACACGCTGTAAAAATCGCGATCTGGTCAGAATAATAATTCGTAATTTCGAAACAAGATGCAAACACAACAAGACAATGCCATGCTTTGAAACTCCAAACCCACTCAATATAAGAAAAAAATAGCATAACCACGTGAATGTAATATATCATGATATAAATACAATCAAAAATTTTATAAAAAATTGACTTTTCGGTTGTTTTTCATGCAGACGTCGTAATCACGGCCATTGGGGCGTACTGCGGCAAGTAGCGCGTCTATAAACAAACAATCGTGCGCTGTTGTCAGCTCGCTAACGGCCATAGAATCCGAGAAATCGTCTTTATCACAACTCTACTCTGTCACAAATATCCACGGTCTCCCCTACATTTTAAAAGTTTCTATATTTATTCTTCAAGTGGTGTCTTTTACACGTTTTTCTATAAAGACAAATTATACTTATTTTATTTTTCATCTCTAAATGTAAGATTAATATAATATTTTGTTTTTCTGAACTATACTTAAAAGGAAAACCCCATTTTAGAGCAGTGAGGATGACCACATAGAGGTCGAAACGTGGGCCGTATAATGCATATCGGCGGATCGTAATTAATTTGAGCTGTTTCGAATTTCGATACGGACGAGACGGTTTCCTTCTCAAGTACGAAATTAGTTGACTTATGTCCGCCTGTCACCGACTATTGTTGAATGGTATAAGTTTTTTATGTCATACCAGTGTATTATTGTGTTTTTATACCTTAGATACCATCTACATCATGGATTACTTTATGCCCGTGCAGGCGCAAAAAACAGTTTTCGATTAACTTATTCTTTATTAACAAAATAAAATTGTTCAGATAGATCATTAAAGTACCCCAATAGTTTCGTTAATGTTTTCAACAGCATTTTCTGACATCCACTTCAAAAATTGGTCATATTCTTTGTCGTATGAGTCTCTGGATTTTCTCGGTAACAGGTTTGCGTTGCCTTTTCAGCCTTTTTTTCAATTTTATCGGGAATTTCAAAACCTTGTTCCATTTTTTTTCACTTTGACACATTAAATATTTGAATACTTATCTCCCTAGCAACAAAAACGCAGGCTATAATAATGTCAAGGTAATGTCGCAGGTAAAAATACAAAATTGGTAAATCAAATTAAATTTTAAAAAAATAGTTATTATTTAAAACGAACTGGTATGACATAAAAGTTTGTATGCACCACGGGTACTAATAGATATATACCCTCGGGCGACTTACGAACCCACGGGCCAGAGGCCCTCGGCTTTGTAAGACTGTGGCCCTCAGGGCTTAATTTATTTATTTATTTATTTACGATTTAGGGTACTGACAGGTTCTAGACCCAAAAATGTACCCACTAATTTTCAGTTACGTGTACAAGTACGTTATAAGCTGTGTCCTAACTAAATCTAAATATGAACATTTACAACAATTATTCGGGACCACTCCCATACACCAACCACGGCGTCATGGGAAACCATTCAAAATTTAATAAATTATAAATTATAAAATCCAAAAAACAATAGACTATAAAATCCAAAAAGCAATAGACTCGACTGGTCAAAGATTCAATCCCTTTATTTGCCTTTTAAAAGTAAACAGAGTTGTATTGAATATATCAATATCTTCACAATTGTTATTATAAATTGTGCACATTCTTACTAAAGGTGAATTTTGCCCAAGATTTGTTCTTCTATAATTAATATCAAAATATTGATGAGTTCTCGTTTCTCTAGGTTGAATGTGAAAAGTTATAATTGATATTAATGTTGGTGAATCAATAAAATTGTTAAGCAATTTGTATAAAAACAGTAAACAGGATTGCATACGTCTAACTTGAAGAGTTGTGATAGAGAAGCACTGTCTCACTTGACACATACCCGCTATTTCATAAACGCCGTTTATTCTAAAGGTTAAAAATCTGAGAAAACGTGATTGAATCCTTTCCAATCTATGTATATGAATGTGATAATAAGGAGACCAAACCAGACATGCAAAGTTTAGCCTACTATAAATATAAGCATAATATAATTGCTTGTTCAGACTTAAACATTTTACACACTCTAGTTATGAATCCCAGTAGTTTACTAGTTTTATTAACAATGAAGTCGATATGTGGACCAAATGTCATTCTACTGTCGAATACAACTCCCAAGTCTTTCACTTCTATAACTTGCTTAATAATACTGTCACCCACTTTATAATTAAATTCAATAGCATTTAATGTATTCTTAGTAAAACTAATATGACAACATTTCTCTAAATTCAGGAATAAATTATTATTTATACAATAAGCAACAAAGTTATCTATATCACCTTGAACAAGTTCACAGTCTCTCGGGCCCCTAATGATTGCATAAAGCTTTAGGTCGTCTGCATAAATAAGGAACTTACAGAATTTAAAACATGATTTAATATCATTCAAATATATCAAAAACAACAGAGGCCCCAGGTGTGAGCATTGCGGCACACCCGATGTCACTGGAAATGATTTGGAATTATATCCATTTATGGCAACAATTTGTGACCTACCTTGTACATATGAGGCAAGCCACCTGAGGAGGTCTCCCTGCACACCGATCGAAGCAAGTTTACAACCCAAAGTATTGTGGTCAACTTTATCAAAAGCTTTGCTGAAATCGGTGTGCAATGAGTCCACCTGGAAGCCATGGTCCATTGCCTTTATAATAAAATCAGTATATGTTAAAAGGTTAGTCTCAATAGATCTTCTGGAGAAAAATCCATGTTGTTCTTGAATGATATCAGGGTTGACCTTAGCGAACAAGAAGTCACAAACTATAGATTCCAATAGCTTACCAAAAATACAAAGCTTACTGATTAATCATCTACTTAGTACCCTTGATACATAAATAACTATTTACGTGTTCGATTCCCTCTACATAATATGCATTATTATAAATTAAGACCGTGCGTCTTAAAGCATGTCAATGTCAAGATTACCTCGGATTTTGGAAGTTATATTTAAATTAGGAGATTATTATTTTCTGTTTAAAGATTTACATTCAACTTAAACGCTTCGACATTTTCGCTTATGTCAGCCATAAGAAAAAAAGGTAAAATTTTGTTTACTACTATTAAAATTCCATTGCGGATTTGTTACTACTGGCCTAATATTTAATAAATACATCTAGATTGCTGTCTTTATTAATGTATCTAATTAATAGATTAAAGGCTGCCGTTTTGTTGATATCTGAGATTTATTAAGAGTCCCGAGATTTAATTCTTCTCCGGTTTGAATCGAATATGTTTTGATTATTAAATTCTATATAACAAAGTACTTTCGTTTAGAAACTTGAAAAATTAGAACACGAAATACAAACGTCAACCTTTAATAACAATATTATATATTATTTATTTTAATATTGCAAGTAATTTTAGCATATATTAATATTCCATTTTTGAGACACCTAGTGATATCAGATTCTCTAGAATTTAAAAATTGTGCTGGTAGTCGCGAAACCGGAGAATATACACGGTGTTGAAAAGAGGTCGGTACCCCGGAATAACTCCGGTGCATCGCATTGCGGCGGAAAATGTCTAGGGAAAAAGTTGTTTGGTTTTGAAGGAGGAATAGTTTGCAATTTAAACCACCCCCCACCCCCTCAATCCCCGGTCGCGGGTGGGGGTAAGTGAAGATTTTCAAATGGAACTCCATATTTCGTATTGGCGTATCGCATTCTCCGACCAAAAATAAACATCTTTTGCCGTGCGAAAATATCAAGTTTTATCCCGGAAATACTCTTTTTCTTGTACTAAAAAATGCCCGTGGAAAAAGTTGTTTGAATTCCACGGGCATTTTTTAGTACAAGGCAGAGAAAAAGAGTATTTCCGGGACAAAACTTGATTTTCGCACGGTTTTGATATTTTCTTTCTCATGGTGATTATTGGTGAAGGATGAACCCGAATAAAAAAATTTTTCGAACAAAAGATGTTTATTTTTGGTCGGAGAATACGATGCGCCAATAAAAAATATGGGGTTCCATTTGAAAATCTTAACTTACCCCCACCCGCGCCCGGGTGTTGAGGGGATGAGGGGGTGGTTTAAATTGCAAACTATTCCTCCTTCAAAACCAAACAACTTTTCCCTAGACATTTTCCGCTGCAATGCGATGCGCCGGAGTTATTCCGGGGTACCGACATTTTTTCGACACCCTATATATCAATATGTTATAATTATAAATATTCCTTCTAGTCTAAAACATATTTGGCATGCTTAACAAAATAGTAAAAAAAAATTACTAAAATTTTGATTGTTTTTTATTAATGATTGATTACTTCACTAGCCTGAAACAGGTGATTTGACTAATTGATTTTTTGTTTGATTTTTATGAGCATATCATCAATTAAATCACCAAATAAATTTTTCGCTTTAGTGTCTTGTCATAAATAATAACTAAACGAAATGAGTGAAGTTTATACAGGGTGTGTTTTTTTAAAGGATATAATTTAATGATATGTACGTCTGGACGACGAGAAAAAGACAAAGGACCGTTTCCATGTGGAATTGACCAGAATAATCGAAAAAGAAAATAGCCACACGGAAAAATATTACTTTTTTTTATCGTAAATCGTATTAATACATACCAAAATAGAACATGATATCGTAAAGTACTTTTTCTATTTGGGTTTCATAATGGCTACATTATGAAATGCAAAGAAATTAATAGTTTTTTTAAATTTAACGTAATAACTTAACCTAATTTAACTTGCAAATAGATCATTTTCACTATATTTATCTGAAATACCTATACTCGGAAATATATAACATGCTGACGGTGGCCGTCAACTAATGGTCACAACTATAAAACATCATAACCTAAAAATAATAGGAAGATCTTCCAGTTTATGCTCTATTTCTAAAGTTTTATTCAATAAAGTACTATTTCTTTTTAATTCAATATAGTATTATACACATATTACTTTATATATACATATTTATAGTTACTGTAGATATTTCCTGGCCATTAATTGCTTTTCCTGTCAGATTCTGTGTCGACACAATATTTTGTTCAATTCTTTTTTTTTTTTTTTTATGATCAAACACAAGCACTATAGGAAAAATCCTTTAGGGCACTCTGGGAGTGGTGCGTGTGCGCAAAAAGCGATTCACGTTGGTTTTGAATCGTTGGAGGTTATATTCGTTGGGAAAAACGACCTCGGGAAGGGCGTTCCACAAGGATGAAGTCCTCCAGATGAAAGAGTTCTTAAATAGTTAAGTTCGAGGAGTACTAAGCTTAACCACATATGGATGGGCGGCAGTGGTTCGTCGTGTATTTCTGCTATTCGTCGCTCTGGGCGGAATTAAGAGGGCAAGGTCAGCCGAGCACCTTACATGAAAATATCTGTAAAAGAGAGTCAAATCCCCAACCTGTCTTCGATGTTCTAGTCTGTCGAGGTTCTTCGTCAGCTCGTAGTCTCCGATCAGACGAATAGCCCTCCTTTCGATGGAATCCAGTAGCCGAAGAGTATGTTTGGGTGCAGAGCTCCAGACATGAGAGCAGTATTCTAGTGATGGTCGAATCTGGGCTTTGTATAGTGTCAAAAGTTGTTGAGGTGTGTACAACTTTCTGGTTCGGAAGAGTACGCCAAGCTTCTGAGAAGCTATCTTGGCGATTGCCACAACGTGGTTATGCCAAGACATATTTCCTCCCAGATAGTATTATTTATTACTTTGTTCAATATTTTGAACTCTATTCTGCTCGCACCATAACTCACAGTTTAGCATATTCTTTTTAAAAGTTTTTCCAGATTATTTTCTGCAATTTCTCGTATTTCTGACGGAGAACAACTTTCTTCCTGACTCATTTTTATCAACTTTAATAATATATTTATTTTTAATTATGACGGATGGGAAGAAGCTTTGTTGCGTCTACTATATTTTTAAAACTTTTCAGTCTTTAAAGACCCAAATAAAAAAGGTATTATAAAAAACACGGTTCATAAGACAATTAGAGCACTTGTACTTTAGAAAACGCGTGCTCTAAGATAATGTCTTATGAAACTTGTATCTTAATATACTATTTCGACATATTAAAAACTAACGATTTAATAAAAAATATGTCGTTGCGGAACTTATTTTCATAAAATTACCTAAGGAATCATACTCTGGTGGTGTTTATTATCTGGGAATAATTAAAATAGGTTTTATGCAAGACGAAAAAGGAAATAAATTATAATTATTAACATGGTGATTATTATGGTAATATATCATAAAATTATGTCCCAGCTGGTGGCCAATTAGGAGCTTAATTGTTTTTCAGGTGGTAACATCATCGGCAAATTATTTTTTTCGCTGTTTGATAAAGGTTATCATGAGTAACACGCATATACATGGTGTCAATTCGTAAACTTCTCACCTACTATCTCGCGCATTTTTATTGTGAACTTTTAAATAATATTTGCAGCCTTTGTGGTTCAACCACCTGGTAGGTGAAGCCGTTACCCTTAAAATCTTAAGTTGGAAGGGGTGGGTCACGTGGCATATCATACTGAAAACGATATCAAAATATCTTTGATATGAAACTAAAATAGTGAAATATATTTTTTTTACATGTGCCCCGAAAGTGCCTCTTTTCATGCATGTTCTCTTCACCGAAAGTGGCGTTTTCCAAGAGAGCGGGCGGGAAAGTATCGAAGTGGGCGGGAAAGATTTTTCCCGCCCGCTTCGAGTCACCATGTGCTCATAAATAAATAAAACCAGAATTGTAGGTGCGGGATTTGAACCAGCGACCGTCAGATCGCCAAGCGGACACTCTACCCACCGAGCCATACTACAAGCGATAATAAATAACGGATTATTTGTAAATTAAATTGGCTGTTAATTTTTCAAAGATGTTTGAGAAAAATGTCTGAAGAATTTCTTTATTTATATGGCCTCAAAGACTCAGGCACTTGTAAAAAAATAAATAAAACCAGAGATGCCGAGTGCGGGATTTGAACCCGCGACTCTCATATCATAAGGCGTACGGTATACCACTAGGCCACCGAGCCTATTTGTCAAAAATAATAAATAGATATTTACATTCTCCCTGCGCGAGTGTTTTCATGTCATGTAGACAGGAAAACTGTATGAAGAATTTCTTTATTTGTTTGGCATCAAAGCTTCGGAGCACTTGTAAGAAAAATACGGTACATATCTCGGGTCATCGGAGGCTTTTCCGGACTCGTGCGTAAAAGCCTCTTTTCGGCCCTTGATACGTAATGTACTATTATTTACAAACATGCATGTAATAATGGCATTTCATCTATCTTTGAAAGGTGGAAAGTTGACGTTCTTTTACTTTTACTTCCCACCCGGGTGGAAAGTAAATAATTCTTTTGTTATTTTGTTTAAAAATCAATATCTCAAAATACTATATGAACACACTCTTTTAAAAATGCTAATAGCTTTGCGTGTTTAGATATGTCTACTTTTTCCCTAATTGATAGAGTGGTACTCAGCATTGAATATTGTGACCAAATCGTTGATATCTTCTTTGTCGTGGCTCTTCACTAAAATAAGCTATAGTAGCGCCGGATTTTAAACTTTGTTTCCCGTACACCATTCTTTGAAACAGTTATATGCCTTGTCACATCTCGGGCGGCTTTTAGTTGGCGGAAGATCTTCTTCTATTATTTTTGTTGCTTCTCGAATTTCTGGTGGAGTAGCAGCAAAATCAAATTCCTCATCTGATAGCATTTTTCTGTTATTAAAATAATATATTGTTTAGTGACATGGAAACCATATTCAAAAAATGACATTTGCCATCTTAATGTGTATTATTACCTACGTTATTTTACCACCTATTGTTATTTAAAATTTCTATCTAATTTTTCAATGGAAAAGCCAAAATGACATTTATCTTTTATTAGTAATTTAAATTCAAAATAATAAGAAGTGGATGTTAGATGTGGTTATAAATAAACTAGTATACAAACCTCGGTGAAAAGTTTCACTACTGTCTCGAGATTTGGTTAACCTCGCCGCTTCGCGCCTCGATTAACTACCGACTCTCCCGACAGGAATGAAATACTTTCCACCTCGGTACGTAATATACTATATATGCATTCCTCACCGTGATGTATCTATGTGGTACTTTTATGTTAATGCTTAAGGTAATATAAACAATCATAAACTGTTAAAATCAGCTTCTCTTGACTGAAATATACAATTCTTCTATATTTATTGTTATTTGAACCAGTTGGGCGTATAAGGACAATAATAAAACAGGTACCGTCCACGTACAACTATGTAAATTTCATTAACTTATGGCTCATGTGGGCGGTACCGAAACAAGAAAAAAAATGAGATACGGTACTTTAAGTCTTCATTAGGCTTCTTTCATGTTATCTGATTGTAAGTCTTGCACACATCTTTTGGGATGTGGGTAGCGCCAACTACTGTGGGCGAACAACATCAATTCACGCTATTGCTCAAAAGTGTTTTGTATTGAAATGAGATGTAATGGGCAGTACCTGGACTTGTAGAAAATCTTTTGAATATTCTGGAAGTCTTCTATAACCCGACAGTATTGAAAAATTATTACACCGCGATAACGAAACTTAACAACTAAGTTTCTGCACTATACAGGGTATTATGGAAATGACGTATTATATTTAAATGGGTGACTTCTTGGGTGTCCAAGAGAAGCATTACATATTTTATTTTTCTTAAATCGACCGTTTTAAAGGTGGGGTAATAAACACTCACAGGTCAGTCCACGCTACTGTACAACATTTCACCCAGAGCCAATGGCAATCTTGCCAAACTTAATGTAGAACTGAAATTCCATATACAATTATAAAAATAAATTATTTTTTACCTACTTGTATTTATCCTTATACCTAAAGAGCGAGGAAATCCAGGCACAAACACAATCAGTTTTTTTCTCTTTTTCATGGAAACACTCCTGGAAACAATTTATGTACACACAGTAATAGTGAAACAGAACGGATTACTGAGAGTGTGTTGGTGATCGACGAGACACAACGTATCTGACCGCTGGTTGGTCTTTAACTAACAGACGCACGCGTGCGGGGGCTATATGAAACTACTTCGCTCACACGATGTAAATCGTCAAGAGGTCATTGGTATTTGACCTAGTTACGTACATGGCTATACTATTCCATATGTTTTTTCGGGCTGTTTAAAACATAGTCCGTCGTAAATGTTCTTCAATTAATTGTACAAAAAGGTATTACAGAATGGAAAAGTATTTAAATTATTTTATTATGTCTTAAGAGTTTAAGGTGTACATATGACAACACCGGCCAGAATTCCATGATTGCTTACATGTATCGCAGTACCACACAGGTGTGTTTCTGGTTTGACGGCAGGTCACTTTTACCGCTGAATGAATTGGAAGCTCCATTTATGGCTAGTTTTCTTCAATTTGTATTTATCTCAGGAATTGCCGGTTTAAATATAATACGTCATTTCCATAACACCCTGTATACATCGTAAATAGATAGGGATTTGGTGTGTACCGAACTGAAATAACAATTATTTTAAGCTTTGGTCGTTTTGTCCAGGTCTAGCTGTTTGTAGACTGCCAAAGCCCGAAATTTAACGAAACTTTGGGTTTTTGTCATTTTAAAACGTCCAATCCGAAGATTACTAGACACTACACCCTGCGTTTCTTTTTCGTTAATAGGCTACCTCAAATGGGTTTACTACTTTAATATGAATCTTCTGGATAGAAAAGCTAGACGGTCAAGGAGGTTGGTTAACAACCTATTTTTATTCGTATTCTATTCATAAGTGTGTGTTTAATTGCTTTTCATGATGACCATGCCCTGTTAGGATGCTTATAACTGCTTGCAAGTTTTTCTTTGACATTATTGGATATGTCTTAGTTATGATAGTGTAACTTTGTTAGTTGTTTGGATAGTTTGGAGTTAGTTGTTTTATTCCATTTCATTTTATATTCGTTGGGCTTGTTCCACAAGGATGGCTCGTTCATCCAAAGTTCTTGTTCTTTGTAAAATGAAGTCAAATCACCAACTTGTCTTCGATGTTCTAGGCTGTCGAGGTTCTTGATCAGTTCGATGTCTCCGATCAGACGGATGACTCTCCTTTCGATGGAATGCGGTAGTCGGAGAGCATGTTTGGGTGCAGAGCTCCAGACCTGACAGCAGTGTTCTAGCGGTGATCGACTCTGGGCTTGGAAGAGTGTCAAAAGTCGTTGAGGTGTACACCAAGTTTCTGCGAAGCTGCTTTGGCGGGGTTATGCCAAAACTGACGCCTATAAAATTAATAGATGAAGCCACCGGAAGTGCTCGTCCTACAATAACGCCGGAAATTTCTCTTGATATAATCCATGTCCCTTGTTCTAGATTATTGCTTGGCAAGCTCGTTGTGACCTTCTATTAGCAAATCATCATTAGGCAGTCCATAAAATACTCGACAAAGTTTATTGGACGGATTGGATGGAAATCATCTATTTTATTAGCTCTTTTTGCTATGTCAGAAACTGGAGAATTCCATTCAAACTGGAATCTTGTACTATTGCAGTCATCTATCACTTATTTATTTATGAGAGAAGAACCGGTTAAAGTCGAGAATCGGTACCTAAAATTCGAATTTTTTTTTATCGAACTCTGTACATGAAATATGCATAGGATCGAACTGAAAAGATATGAATATTTCCGGTTGTGGTACAAGGAGACACTTAACAGGTGTAAGCGGTAAAAATGTCCATGTCTGAAGAGAGATATGTGTACAGTTAGATTGATATTTACGACTTCGACGGTACAGTTGTAAATTTTAATCAATGGATGGAAGTACAAGTCTGGAATGAAAGCCGGTATTAAATAAAAATGTAATATATACAAGGTGGTTCAAGAAATATGGGCGATCGCTCGTGTGAGGTCATTCCTTAAGCGAAAGTAAGACAAATAGTTCTGATCAACATGGGTCAGCAGATGCTTTATGTGAAATATAGAGGGTGTTTTAAAATTTTTTCGGTAATTTCCAGATATTTTCGAAAGGGCTTTAGTAATTTTAGTAAAATTTGGATTATGATAAGTACCTGATAGGGTACAGGGGCGTACGTGCTTTTGGGAGCTTTAACAATGTTAGAGTTCGTCCAAAATCTTCACATTTGGAAGTAATTTTTACAGAACAGTTGATTCGGATTTTTTTAAAAATTATATCCTTTAATTTTTTAAAAATTTATGAATCCACTAAGGTATTTGGCATTCTCCTGCGCTGGCGTTGAGCGGCAAACTCGAACGTCGCCAATCGTCACATTTTGGGTATCAAGTGAAAGGCAACGCTTTTTTTTCGATTCTTCGCTTGAATTTATAACTAGAGTAGTATTTCCTATCGAGCGAAAAATGAGTCTGGAAAAAAGTTATACTCCGTCAGAAATACGAAAAATTGCAGAAAATAATCTAGATAAACTTTTAAAAAGAGTTTGCAAAACTTTGAGTTATGGTGCGAGCAGAACAAAGTTTTTTCTAAATATTGAACAAAATAATAAATAATACTATTGAACAAAATATTGTGTCGATACAGAATCTGACAGGAATAACAATTAATGCCCAGGAAATGTCTACAGTAACTATAAATATGTATATATAAAGTAATATGTATAATACTATATTGAGTTAAAAATAAAAATAGCACTTTATTGAATAAAACTTTAGAATTAGAGCATAAACTTGAAGATATTTCTATTCTTTTTTAGGTTATGTTGTTTTATAGTTGTGAGTAGAAATTAGTTGAGCGTCAGCATGTTATATATTTCCGAGTATAGGTATCTAGTAAAATTTATCTATTTGCAAGGTTAAAGGTTAGTATTTTAAAGTTTTCTATAAAAAAATTTTGTCGAATCCATAATGCCTAGAAAGCTAATTTCAACAAAATCGAAGTAAGCCTAGAATTCGAACCCTACTTGCTGCCAACAAAAAAAAAAATCAGTTTCATAAAGTGGCAGGTTATTCAATGAATTTCATAATGTAGCCATTATGAAACTCAAATAGAAAAAGAATGTTATTATTCCATTACAAAGAGGAATAAAGTCCAATTCAGTAAAAATAAAACATTCGTGTTCATATCTCGACCTGGATTTTACTGGTAAAAAGGAAATACGGGATTTTCGTGTGCTCTTCTGAAAATATCACTTATACATTATTGTAAACACCGGTGAAAAGAAAGGGTTTTCAGGTAAATATAATTTTAAAAAAATGCAATTTTATTAAGAAACTTACCCAGATTACGTCCGTTAAAACTATGAACGTCATAAATAAGATTTAAAGTGGCAAAAACTAACTTTCTCGGCCTCGCTCGACAATTTATAAAGATAAGTTTACTCCCTGCAGTTTTTAAAATTCGTCTCCAGGCGACAATATGAAGTAATCAGAGTAAAGTGCTTTCCAACTGTTTATTTTATTAAAAGGAAAAATAAGTTTGAGAAAATTTTATCGTTTGTAATAATAAGCATAGCGGTTTTGTGCGTGGATACTGACAGTTGCATTAAATTACGTTAAGTTACGGGATCGTCATTGTTTCGTCCTTACGGGCAATCAAAGGTATTGTCAACAACAGATCCCATAATCCATTCATAAAACTCTTGGACAGTGAAGCTGTGATTGTTTGAGATGTTATTGAAAATCAGCAATGGGTGGAAGAGAGAACTAGGTACATGTTTGTTGGCTGAACGGCAACAATGTTGAAGTTTGGTTATATCAGATGGTTGAGTAGTAAAACATAACAATCTTACGGATGAAATGATAAATCCTTATTTAAATGATCCATTCTTTTACAAACTACACATGAATGCACCATGATTGTTTATAATAAAGACGATTTTTAACTAATAATCACAAAAAAACACGAATCAAATATATAGTCGATCCTTGATCTTCGGGGTCTGAATCGTAGCGCAGTTGTAAAATCAAAATAGATGTTGCCAGAGTGCAGTTGGATTAGTTCAAGATTCGTTTGATACTTTTAAGTAGAATAATATTTTTTTTAAAGAATCTCTAATCTCATTTTCACAGTTTATAGTAAAATTATTAGGAAATAAATTTATTTTAAGAGCAATTGCGGATTAATCTTAAACCAGTTGTAATTGTCAAATTAACAAATTTTTAATTGGGATTTTGCAAGATACCTTTGCGATAAATATGTCAAAATATATAAAAATATGTAAAAATGCTGCAATAATGACCGAAAGAGGTGGGAAAGACTATTTGCAGTCGTTGCGTAGGCTAGAAATGTACACTTTTCTTTGTATAGAACATTACACAGTAACATAACGCCATATAAGCTTCTTTGCTGTGTAATTTATATTATTTATATACAGGGTGTCCGCTAATTAATGGGACATGGAAAACCCGCAGACTCCTTACGTAAAAATATTAGGATTTAATTATACTTACCTATATCCGAAAGTTTATATTAACTGAGATACAGGGTGTTAAAGTTAAAACTTAATTTTTGTTTTCCCCTAATAACTTTGACAGAAACCAACGGTTTTTTACAAAAGTTGGCAATTATAGTTTTTCTAGGACGTGAAACTGATTTTTTGGTCTACATGTGGGGGCGCTGTCTGCGGCATTTTTTGCACATTTATTAGGTCATAACTTTTTTGCCTCAGTGTATTTAAGTTTTTAATGAAAATAGTACTTTTCTCATATTTATTACGTAAAAAAGGTACACTACTTTCAGGTCGCACAGAGTTACCATTTCGGAGATATTTACATTTAAATTGTTTAGTGCGTTAGCTCAAGCAAGCAAATAATATTTTGTTACTTCTTACCAATTAACTTTTACATGAAAATTAATGTTCTAGTAATGGTAATTTGGAATAATAAGTGCAACAATTGGATTGTTATTTAACTTACTTTAATTAAAATAACTTTGACCCTAGAAAATATCGTGTCGAAAGGAACCAACAGCAACGAAAACACAAACTTACGATAAACTCAAAAATGAAACATTTTCTGTTCCATAACAACTGCATCTCTAAATTTCATTTGTTTTCTCATAGGTTAAAATAGAAAAAAAAATTATTTGCAAATTAATAGTAATTGGGCAGTGTGCACTGAACAATTTAAACGCAAATATCTCCGAGACGGCAACTCTGGGCGACCTGAAATTAGTATACCTT
This sequence comes from Barypeithes pellucidus, assembly GCA_963991005.1. Lineage (NCBI taxonomy): Eukaryota > Metazoa > Arthropoda > Insecta > Coleoptera > Curculionidae > Barypeithes > Barypeithes pellucidus. The sequence continues at coordinate 16,342,936 of OZ022565.1, read as the reverse complement.
TTTTTACGTAATAAATATGAAAAAACAGTATTTTCAAAACTTAAATACACTGAAGCACAAAAAGTTATGGCCTAATAAATGTGCAAAAATTGCCACAGACAGCGCCCCCCCTACATTGTACATTAAAATTTCACCAAAAAATCAGTTTCTCGTCCTAAAAGAACCATAATTGCCAAATTTTGTAAAGAACCGTTGGCTTCTGTCAAAGTTCTTAGAGAAAAGCAATAATGAAGTTTTAACTTTAACACCCTGTATCTCAGTTAATATCAACTTTTAGATATAGCTAAGTATAATTAAATCCTAATATTTTTACTTAAGGAGTATATGGTTTTTCCAAGTACCATTAATTAGCGGACACCCTGTAGGTATAAAATTGATTTTTTTTCTAAATCGCTTTCTACAATAGTCAGTTTTGATAAAGTCTTCATTTGTACGAGTTTCATGTTGATTTGATGAATTGATTTGAATAAGTTTAATACATATTTGAATTTTTACTCCGATATAACATGACCTAAGCGGAAAGGGTTAGGTATAAAAGAAGACGGAAAAGTAGGATTAAAAATAAAAAGTTATGAAACAACGAATTTAGTCACAATTTTGATGTGACAGAATCTTGTGCTGGGGGAGTGTATTTCTCATCAGTTTTTTTTGTTTAATCATAGATTTTTTAATAAAACTATTTATTAAACTTACCTCTAAATTTTTGCTCGACCGGCTCGTTTTCTGCAATTAGTCCTTTACACAGAATCCCCACGAGGACACAAAAGACAACTGCTTTGGGCCCCATACTGGAGAGGCCCATTTCACTTAAACCACACTTAGACAACTTAAGCGAATCACTGGGAACAATGCACAATAGTTCTATCGTTTTTTAAGGATCGGTTTATGCTTGTTATTATTGTATTATTATAATCATGGAAATTATATTGTACTACCTGTAATGGGATAATAGTTGAAAAGTTTATAGTGGTTCGACTAAATAAATATAATTGCCTTTTAAAAATAATTTCATGAAATTGAAACAAACCCGAACAAAAGGTCAGGGAATATAGGAATGGATATAAATTATGCCGGCTCCTTCGTTGTTAGCTGTTATGCAATTATGCCCCCATTAAACCATTAAGTAACGAATTTACTAAGATACATTTACGCAGTTTGTCCAAGAAATGGTAAAAATTAATTATGATTTGTGTTACAGTTCGTAGTCAAATTCAGTCATAAAACTGAAGTGGCCAATTATACATTTGAAAAATCTTACAGATCAGTCTGGTGTCTGCTCGGAAAGAGTTTTTGCGAAATTAATGGCAGGAAAGACAGGAAGGGGTAAAATAGTTATGTATGTAAGAAATGCATAAAGTATTACTTTTTTCCATGAATGGGAGATGTGAGGGCATGAGCCGAAGGCGATTGTCGCAATCCCATATTTGAAAACAATATTTTTTCTTTTTCGAAATTGAAAAATATACAGGGTGTTCCTTAATGACGTGCTAGTATTTCAGGGTGTGATTCCTTAGGTCATTTTATAAAGAAAAGTTCTTATGAACATATATCTGCAACGGTTTAAATTTTTTGCTACAAGGTGTTGAATTTTTATTTTTTAAATCGTTATTATTTAATATCTCCGAAAGTACTTTAGATATTATATTCAATTTTGGTATGTGTTAATAGGATATAGAACAACAAATTTTAGTTAGAAAATGTATTCAATTGTTTCACGAGTGGCGTCCCTGCAAACATGTCCTCTGATGTTTTTTACAAAAAAGATGGTACGCCACTGACATTTATCCATGTATTTTTTCTGATTAGCCTGGTCAATTCTACATGAAAACGGTATCTTCAGTTTTTCTCGTCAGATGCACCGTTCTTGATTAAAACCACTAAATTCATATTGAAGCTCATGTCACTCATCTTTTTTGTAATAAATATCGTAGGACATGTTTGCAGGGACGCCACTGATGGAACAATTGAATTACTTTTCTAACTAAAATTTGTGGCTTTATATCCTATTAATACTTACCAAAATTGAAAATAATATCTAAAGTACTTTCCGAGATATTAAAAAATAACTATTTAAAAAATAAAAGAAACACTCTGTAGCAAAAAATTTAAGCCGTTGCGAGACATATGTTCATGTGAACTTTTCTTTATAAAATGACCTAAGGAATCACACCCTGAAATATTAGCACGTCATTAAGGAACACCCTGTATATTGGTGTATAACCAACTCATTATCACTTATGAATACAACAAGATTGGGATATTTTCTTATATTGACTTGATTATTCAGAATTAATGTTAATTTTAGCATGGAAGAGCATGATCATAACGTCGAAGATTTAAAAATGATTTTACTTTCTTGAAAATACGTTACCAGTACCCGCTCGCTGAAACTATTCACTTGCTTTTGGCACAATGCAATGTAATAAACCTATTATATCCCTTCTTGTAAGCGTTTGCCGATTTTTCAGGCAATAATTTTTGTGTTGCTTCATTGCAAATGAGATTTCTTCGGAATCGGAATTAATATTATTGACATTTGTAAAGTACAGTAACAATGCGTCACCCAGGCAACGAACGGCGGGGATGCTGTTTCCATAACTCAACAAGGCCTATTAGACGTTTATGAAGAACTAGATTACTTTGAAAATTTGGCAGCTCATACGTATAAGTGAACATGCTCTCTCCCTTTTAAAAATATTTTCAGCGGTACAGCGTTGCCGCTTCTACTAGAAAGTATTATCAACTTTGATAATATAACAATAACAAACCCGTGTTTATTTTTTTTTTAATTCCTATTAATTTCTTAATAATATTCCTGAACGGTTTTGTCGTTCTGGGGTTAATAATGAATTTAACTTTTTTTTTTGGAAACAAGTCCTGCAAAAAGGCTGATATTTTCGAACTCTGACTGAAGTTAGCGCAGTAAAATTTGTGTTGGGAATCGGGAAATACCCAGGGGCCTTTCACATTGTTCCAAATAAAAGTACAGGGTGTACAAGTATTTTGATTGTTTGCAAGGCATCTTTTAGTGATTACTGCGTATCCATGTCTTTAGTGAATTTTTGCTGCGTATCCACGTCTTTTAAACAGCCCTATTTTTTAAATATTTTTTTGACTCTGATCATTTTAAAGCATATTTAGGTATCAGTCATCACTGGTATCAGTTCAGCAGTTTTTAAATTACTAAGTGATTAAAAAATTTCTGGATCCATTTGATGTTTACTGGGTATAAAAATAAAAGGCCTGCGTATTCAAAGGGATACTCAAAAGCATATTAAAAAATTCCTTGATTGTTTGGAACAATGATAAAAAGTATGTTTTTTAAATGAAACACCCTGTATTCCGTCTGTAGTCCTAAAAGCTCTTGAAATTGTTTATCTTTCCATGTGTCATTGTTGTACAGGGTATCCCATTTTCGATACTTTAATACTTAGGATATCTCCGTTATTGCTAGTGCTATCAAAAAAGTAATGTAGGTGTCATGTCCTCTTTTTGGGCCAAACTTAAAATGGTAAAATCAATATTTAAAAATGTTGGCTCGCTTAAAAGATACGGGGGACAATCCAAAAATTGATAATTTCAAAATTACCCTATATTTTCTTCGTTAAAAGAGATACAGAAAAATGTTTTATACAGAACTTTCTTTATATTGATTGTTGAATGATCTGCCGTTTTCAGTATACGAGGTCAGATAAAAAGGTTATCGGACCTAACCTCATTTTTTTTCAATAGAACACCCTGTATATTTTAATCAATATAAAGAAAGTTCTGTATAAAATATTTTTCCGTATCTCTTTTAACTAAGAAACTATAGGGTAATTTAGGAAATATCAATTTTTGTATTGTCTCCTGTATTTCTTAAACGAGCGAAAATTTTTAAATTTTGATTTTACAATTTTAGGTTTGACCCAAAAAGAGCACATGACACCTACATTACTTTTCTGATAGCACTAACAGTTACGGAGATACCGTATAAAAGTGTCGAAAATGGGACACCCTGTACCTATCTGGAATAGCTTTTGACTTATGACCATTTGAGCTATAGATGTTTTTGTTTAGTTTTTTATTCGTAAAAATAGGTAAATTTACAGAGCCTTAATATTTCCGTCATGCAAATACTCTTAAAAGTATGATAAACCGTGACTGTCTGGCCAATCTGATCTCGCTAAGTTTTCAATGCCTTTAATGTTTTTTCGATGACTGGCGTGCTGAAAAGTTGTTTGTTATTGATTGAACGTAATACACTGTTTGACGCCTGAAAAATTGCTGCACGAATTTAAAGAGCCGCTTGAGAAGCAATTAAATTAAATACGTTTACGGCACAAATATAATTGAGGCAATTTATTTTAATATTTTTATAGTACACCGGTTTTGTAAAGTTTATTTTTATTCCATATTTCCTGCCTAATTATTGGAAAGCACTTAAAAATAAGAAACTATCGTATTGTTGGAAAGAAATCTAAAGAATCTCTAAATTGATGTGCCACTTTTTCTGTGCTATTTTCCACCAGAACAAAAATCGAGCAAACCCGTTCTTTGGGAAGTCAAGCAAGTTGCAAAGTACAAACAGTGTCGTTTGACAAGGGTCTAGTTTGGTACACCGATGGATCAAAAACCGGCAATGGTGTGGGCGCAGGTATATTTGGGGAAAGGCCTAGGATGGACATGAGCATTCCTCTGGGGACCTACGCCACAGTATACCAAGCGGAAGTTTATGCCATACAAGCATGTGTACTACAAAATCTTGAAAAGGGCTACCACGACCAAAAGATTAACATCCTTTCGGACAGCCAAGCTGCTCTTAAGGCTCTGAACTCCAATCGGATTACTTCATAACTTTCACTGGAGTGCCATACCAACCTAAAAGTAGTGGCGGCCAGGGGGAACAAGGTGGAACTCTTGTGGGTCCCTGGTCACTCCGGGATATTAGGAAATGAAAAAGCGGATGAACTAGCGAGAGCCGGATCTGCCCAAAGTCTCGGGGGCCCGAACCGGCCTTTGGAATATCAAAACAGGCAACAAAAACAACATTAGATAGATGGTCGAAAAAACAACACCTATCTCGATGGCAAGGTTTACTCGGTCAAATACACGCACGGGCCGTAATTGGAAAACCATCGAAAATACTATCGAATGGGATGCTAATGCTAAGTTGAAACAAGTGATGGGTCTGCTAACAGGCCACTGCCACTTGCGAAAATACATTCAACGGATAGGGATAAACAACGGATCCATTGAATGAATGTAGACTCTGCGGCGAAGAGGATGAAACCGCCTCACACATAATATACCGCTGCGTAGCGCTGTCTCGTAGAAGACAAAATATCTTCGGGAACATACAACCTGGTGATAACCTCCCACATGACAAGCTTGGTAGAAGGTTACTGGACCTCATAGAAGGAACAAACATCTTCTAACAAGATCGGGGTACACAATAAGTCGGAAGGCTGCAGTGATTTGAAGTTCGGGCCTTTAAACCAACCAAGTTGCAAAAATATTGCAAAAAGAAATCCTTTAGGTTTATTGCAGTTGCAGAAAGACTCGTCCTACTGTAATGCTGCTTTTAGTAAAACTAAGAAGTACATAAGAAGGCGACTAAACGTTTCGCACAATCTGTTACAGAATCCTAACTAAAAATCCTATCGATTTCATTAATTTCTGTTCGGCGTATATTTCAGCAGAATAAACAAACGAAATGCCGGAATTTTCTGTACAATTTGTTGTTTACCATAATTAAAACCTTTTGCATTACTGTTGATAACAGTCTCCATTCATTAATAAATGGAAATATTGACAGTTCAATGGTGGATATTGAAACCCGGCGATATTTGCCCATTTTGGATGATGGAATACACAGGGTGTTCCAGAATATGTGGGCAATCTCCCGGGTTCAGATAGAACACTTGAAAATAATAGGAGAAGTTCATATAAATTTTTATTCCTGCGACTAACGGAGATACGGGCCCATAACGGACGTCTCTGGAAATCGTTGTTTTTTAAATAATTTTGTAAGTACTAGGTGTAATTTAATCATTTTTTAGTATAATGGTTACTAGATGAGTCTCCTTAAAATTCGCCCTTTTAAACACATTTGGCTTATTTACTTTGCCAGGGCCGGACTAGACGTAACACAAAAATGTTTTTTTTGTACACCTTGTATGATGAAGGAACGACAATAATATATTTTTTTTGGATACTCTAAACCTTAAGCTAAAAAAAGGTTCTCTTGATCAATGTCGATAAAATGAACTGTTTTCGAATAAGAAATATTTTTGTTCATACATTAAATGCATGTCGGCATATTCAGTATACGTAAATTCCATTGCTAAGTTATTAACTAATAAAACAAAGGAGAAAAACCTTAAATTTCAAGACACTACCATAAACCGACACTGGCATTAATATTCTTATTTAAATCGGTACATGTGAAAAATACCATAGCAACAATGAGTCATTCTCTGCTATGTATACCTATAATATGATTCCATACACTAAAGTGAAAAAATCAACATACGAAAAGAATGCTCCTTTAAATGTAAAATATCAAGAATCGTTCGAAGGAAGAACAACCATAAGAAAATTAAAATATACTCGAAGAATTAATGTGAAAAAATAAGTTGAGTTTCCAACAAGTGTACCACAGATACCTTTGAAGCCAGTAATTATATCTGAACAGAAAAAAACATCTTCTTGAAATAGTGCCACAAATGCCAAAAGAAAAAAGACTATTTTATTCCGAATTATTGGGTCCAAAAACTATTAAAAGACAAAAAATAAAATAAAATATTATACCGCAATACAAATTTATATGTTAAATTTCCGTGCTATTTGAGAATTATTTTAAGCAATATTCAAACATATTATTTAATATTTTAAGAATTCTTTCATCTGGAGGACTACATCCTTGTGGAACGACCTTCCCGAGGTCGTTTTTCCCAACGAATATAACCTCCAACGATTCAAAACGAACGTGAATCGCTTTTTGGGCACACGCACCACTCCCAGAGTGCCCTAAAGGATTTTTCCTATAGTGCTTGTGTTTGATCATAAAAAAATTAAAAAAAGTACATTTTTAAATCGAAATGACAGAAGTATTTCAAAATCAAAAAAAAAAATTAAAAAATATCCCTACTTATACATTTAATAAATGCAAGAAATTTGGACATTTTGTTCTATATCCAATATAAGAAAAGTCAATTTAAGTCGTATAAGGAAGGATAGTTTATGAGTTATATAGAATAAAAATCTCTCAAGGATGTCTTATCTTCATAATTGATTGAATATTTTTTTATTAGTTGATATGAATACAGTGAGTCCCAGAAGAAATGTCTAAATTCATTTAAAATTCAGCGGTAAGTTTTTTCTAAAAACGCTCGTACCCGTCGATTTTGATTTTTTAATTTTTTTTTTGTGGTAATTTCATGTATACAGGGTAGCTTAAAAATAAGTTACGACCATCAACTTCATTTTTTCAAATGAAAACATATATTTTTTATTTCATTTTTGAATTTTGCATTGAATTCTAAGCATGTTTCATGTACCATGTCCTATACATAAACTCAACAGTTATTGAAAAAATTAGGATTGAACATATCTATAAGTAAGACCTGTTTATTAAAAAAAAACACAACAAAATCAAATTAAATGTTGAAAATGTGCGCCATTTACGGCTTGACAATATCCAAGACGATCAATAAACTCTCTTTGCACGTTTTCAACCATTTCCGGAGTTATGACACGCACTTCTCTTCGGATCCTTTCTTTCAACTCCTGCATATTGTTTGGCCTGTTAACAAATACTTTTGATTTGAGGTAACCCCACAAAAAAAAGTCCAGCGGAGTTAGGTCTGGCGACCTAGCAGGCCATTCGATAGATCCTCTCCTTCCAATCCACCGATTGGGAAAGGTTTCATCCAAAAATGTGCGCACAGTGACCGCATAGTGCGGAGGAGCACCATCTTGTTGGAATATCAGTTCTTCGTCAGGGGAGTCTGTATCCAATGGATTCGGAAATAAAGCCACTAATGCTGGAATTAATTCTAGTTGGAGAAATTCGAGATATACTTGTCCAGAAAGACGGATGAATTTCATTAAATAATTGGGCTGTTTCTATTTGAGTACGTGTTTTATCACCAAACCCAACCATGCATAGAATTTCAATTTTTTCCCGTTCCGTTAACTTCACCATTATTGTGGAAACCGCAACTTTGAAACTACGCTTGACAATAATTATACTTATTTGAAATAAAATTGTCATACAGTTCCTATGGAAATAAACGGTGACAGTGAGACAGTACACTCTTACTTATTATGGAGCCCAAAATGCCATATTGCCAGAAGATTTCATAGATCGTTGGATTCCCTAAATGATATGTTCAATCCTAATTTTTTCAATAACTGTTGAGTTTATGTATAGGACATGGTACATGAAACATGCTTAGAATTCAATTCAAAATTCAAAAATGAAATAAAAAATATATGTTTTCATTTGAAAAAATTAAGTTGATGGTCGTAACTTATTTTTGATCTACCCTGTATACATGAAATTATCACAAAAAAAAAAATTAAAAAATCAAAAACGACGGGTACGAGCGTTTTTTGAAAAAACTTACCGCTGAATTTTAAATGAATTTAGACATTTCTTCTGGGACTCACTGTATAGCTTATTACACGTTGAAACACAAAACCGTGATTTCCCAAAACTTAAGTTTTGGGAAATTAAGGTAGAGTACCTTTTTTTCAGCTTAAGGTTTAGAGTATCCAAAAAAAAATATTATTGTCGTTCCTTCATCATAGGGTGTAAAAAAAGCATTTTTGTGTGACGTCGAGTCCGCCCCTGTCAAACTAAATAAGCCAAATGTGCTTAAAAGGACGAATTCTAAGGAGACTCATCTAGTAACCATTATACTAAAAAATTATTAAATTACACCTAGTACTTAAAAAATTAGTTATAAATCAACAATCTCTAGGGTTGCCCATTAGGGGCCCGTATCTCCGTAGGGGGGGCCGAAAAATTTATATGAACTTTTCCTGTTATTTTTAAGTGTTCTATCTGAACCCGGGAGATTGCCCACATATTCTGTGAAACCCTGTATGTGTCTATTAGATATTTCCTATAAAATGTACAGGACAGTCAATATTCGCCACTCAAAAATTACATTGGAATTCCTATATTCAACTCAACGAGGCACCATACCGTATAGTTTGCTCATTGAAACAATTTCGTGTATTTAGTAATAATAAACTGACCAATTTTCGTTTAATTTAAAAAAGTCTTTCTATTAACGAAAGATTTAAATTTGTTTTGTAAACAACTCTTTATACCGAACTGTTAAACTTTCGCGGTAAAAATAAAATTAAAATATCAATCAATAGAGCTTCGACTCCCACGTTTCTTGGAAAAAATAGCCTAATTTAATATAACTTCTGCCTACTAAGTAAATTTCCTCATCGCGACACGTGCTGTTTAGATTTGTTCGTATCGCCAAAAAAACGGATTAACGTATTTACTTTTTAATTATCCTTACGGTAATTTTTTGTGGGAAAAGAGACAATAATTATGTAATTTTTTTAATTTTATTTCTGTTGATATTATATTTATTTAATTTAAATGTCAATCAAGAGGACACCGGAGTGAGTCGAAATCTTCGATTTGACCCGTGTTCGTTTCACCCTAGGCACGAGGTGGATCGGTCGAAGGTGCCGACAGAAACAGATATAATGGAAAGAAAGAGCCTGCACGTGATCGGGGTCTATAGTTCAATCTTCTACGCTGAAGAACGCAGTTTTCGTTTCCTATGAAAACGGTACATTTAAAAAAAAATTTTTAACGAAAGATGTCTAAACTACTCGAGGAAAGTCCATCATTTTTCTTCTTTATGGAGCAGTAAAAAAATTGTATCTAAAAATCTTCCGAAGCAAAAAAATATAAACTTTCCGCGAGCTTTAGTTCGATTACAAAGTTTTTTTCGTCTTCAGAATCATATTTATGTCCATTTCATTTGTTCCCAAGTTTTTTTTTGTTTTTGCACCTTTATTTTGGAAAATCGCCTCACGTGAGAGCACTAGTTAATTTTTTTACAAAATGAATTACAAGGACTGAGAGGATGTTCCTGTAAGCATCACAGTTACAATCAGTACGAAGCATCAGGTCGAGCAACATTCGGACGACAGTTTTTTGGTATTCCTATCAGTTGGCCTCCAGAATCTCCAGACCTAACACCACTACACTGTTGTTTATGGGGCTCGTCCAAAATGAACGTTACAAAGTAAAAGACATGGAGAATCATGAGAGCAACACGAGCCCCAAACGAAGCAGACAATATTTAGGAGATAAGGATCCCAAACAATCCCAAATTATAAATCAGAGCCATCTATGTTGCATCAATTTAATTAAAATATATGTTGCTTTTTGGCAGGTTAGAAAGAGACGAGAGTCATCAGATGATCAACTAATTTATTGATATTTAGATTGTCTGACATGTCGATTGGGGTATCAACAAGTTTCAGGAAGATCTGTGACAAAAATTTGAAAATTGTTCATATTTGAAGTTGTTATTATTATAATATTATATTTTTTAACGCGATTTTTTCATACCGTTTTCCAATCCTTTGACTTTACGAATCCAGTTTTAGATTAGAAAAAAATTAAGTATATTTGGCTAAACGTTCGCATAAAATAGTGCCTGTTTGGCAACCTGTGATTAAACGCAGCTCTTAATTAACACTGATTAAGAAATGTTAATGTATGAAACTTTGTTTATTTGTAATTACTCTATAACTTGAAAATAAATAAAAATCGAATAAGGACATGACATGACTTTTTTACATTATTTTCATTTGTACACCTTCTGAGTTTGGCCCCCTGTATAAGTAATTAAAATAATTAGAATAATATATAATTTAACTGAACCATAGGCCACTTTTTCTCTCTTAGAATACCGAGAATTTCCTAAAGGAGACAAATATAGACCACAGACGACAAAAAAATACTATCTGGAAATTTCCATCACAAAATCTCGTTTCAAATATGATGTAAAATGTTGTTTATATCGTCTCGGGCATTTAAGCACAAACTTATCATTTAAAAAATCACCAAACCACAAAAATATTAGTTCGTCGTAAATAACGATCACTTAAAAAGTACTACTATTTTTTTTAATTACGCGACGGACAAACTTGAACCAAAATCGAGGGAACCAACCGCTAAAAACAATTGATTGCACCTGCACCGATCGATTGTTTATTCGATTGTCATTTGTTGTCTAGTGAAAAGATACCTGTGAGACTGGCTCCACTTATGAAAGAGATAGTGTATATGGTATGTCTGTGTGGTTCTCAGTCACTACTGGGTAATCTTCGCACGCCTACTATGTTTTTGGTTACGGTATTGTTGGATTTGCCGAAGGACAGTAAAGCAAGGAACGTACAGTACGTTTCACGAAATTTGGATACGACTTAATGATTTCCTGGGTCGGTACCATTGTGTCGACAAGAGCTTGGCAATAAACAAGTGAAGTATGAAGGGACGGACTAAGGAAAACAAGTACCTAATGATATGATTATATTAATGTAATCAAATGAAATAACATGTTTTTAAAAATATTACTAGTCATATTTATTTACATTTATAATGTCATTCTATAGATAGTTCTGTTTCGCTATCGCTATCCTCATCAAAATTAATTATAATTGGATTAATTATACGATCCAGAATAATATACGAATTTTCTACAGTTACAGACACTGTATGTCCAATTTCTTCTGCCAATGTGTCACAAACATATACCTTTTTTATACAAAATGTCTTTAAATCTTCTAAAAGATCACTTTTTTATAACTTTCTTCAAAATATATATTATTCGCCGCCATGTAGTTCTGAATCTCCAATTTTGCATTATTTGAGCTTGAAGCTTTATGTAATTGGTGACTGTGATAGCTCGCATTGTCCGTTACTATCACGCTATTCTGAGGAATGTTTGGTAAAATACAATTCTTGAACCATTCCTCAAAAACTAACAAATTTGATCACAAAAAGATATTTAAATATAAATTAAGCAACCTAACCTACCTGATGTGCCTATATTTAATTATAATTATTACAATCCGGTCCTTTCCACACAATAATAACAAACGGTCATAAATAATTGGATGGCCCCAGGTACTTTTACTGCAGTCATTAAGTTATATACATTTTTCGTGAAACAATCTTTACCCACTATGGATCATGTGACTTGCAGCAATTTTCTTATTGTTTAAAAATGCCAGGATTATCGCAATGATATCGCATGATATTCGCAAGAACACTTTATCAGACTGCTTCGAGAGTTATTTGAAAAGCTGGCCAATATCATTTCATGTGTGTACTAACAGAATACTTATTGATAACGACATCATAAAATTAGTTACTGACGTTAATTGAAAAGTTAATGCACAGGAGTATCATAAAAAATTAAAATGCATTGATGTGGCTCTAGATAAAACACTTGCACGATAGGAGAAGCGACAGAAATATGGCTCAAACTATTGGGAGACGTGTGTGGAAACAAAAAATCAAATGGGGAATTTTCAATGAGTAACGTAAATAGGGTTATAGGACGTTTGGAGATGGCCCTAACTCCAGTTCATTTTTTAGCAAACTTGCATGATCATCGTTTTAGGGGAGACAGACTAACTCGAAGGCAATTAGAAATTGGCACGGAATATGTAGAAACCTACGATTCAGAGGCAATGCCAACGATTGTTAATTTTCAGGCTAGATGTTCACCATATATGCCATATATGTTTTCTCAACAGATACTTGAAAATGTAAAACCATTAGCATGATGGCGGTCTATTAAACATTTAAATACAAGAGCAATGGAACTTGTCCAACAGCTACATACAGCTATTGCTTAGTCCGCCATCATAAAAATACTTTTTTCGTCTTATGGTTTAGTTCATTCCAAACTCCGCAATAAGCTAGGCAATGTCAGAGCAGCTAAGTTGGTTACAATTTTTAAAGAACTAAATTCTAATGCACCCACTTACGGCGCTAACTGATGTCACTTTCGATCAGTGATTATTATACATTTTTACCTTATTCCTTGTTTTTTTCTTATGGGTTATACACTTATTTGTAGCTTTTTGAACATACCAAAGTTCTGTGCATGATGTTCATTAGGTACCTAACTTTTATTATTGTTAATTTCAATGGAAATTACTATTTTAGTAAGAAAGTAGTTTTATTACTATTTATCAATAAATATTTTTCACATCAAGTTGTTGCATAAATTAAGTATACTCCTGTTAAATAATCAATTTACTAAAAAAAAACAACGTATGTTTAATTTATCTGTTTTAAACATGTTTTAAACATTGTTTTAAACACAAACGATTGTTTAAAACATGTTTAAAACAATTGTTTTATACAAAATGTTTAAAACGAAACAACCCTGGTTTTTAATCCATATAAACTGGGTAACATTGTTTGGATTATTTTGGAGCATCATTAAACTAATAGAGGAGTAAAAAATAATAGTACAATTATTAATTCAATAAAAAAATTATATTCAAGTTAATTTAATTTATCGAATAAAAATAAATTGATTATTTTTTGCTTCCTTTCTCTTTCTTTCTTGAGAGTGGCCTTGCCCCTACTTCCCCAATACTAGCCGGGACTACTCTGTATTGAAAACTAAATGCATAATCGTCATTTGAAAACAATTTACTTATGTATGTCTTATTTTTTCTGTTATCGCGACCCCCCGATTGAAAACGATGACCAAACTATATTCTGTTTATTAATAGCCAATTTATAAGTTTTAAATCCAAAATGTCTATTATGAATTAAAAAATCTACATTTTCAACCGCGTAAATAATAACCTAACCTATATGTGACTCATCATTCGATTTTGATTCGCCTAAAGGTTACTATATTAATGCAAAAAAATGCAAATTAAATTACTATATAGGAATCGTTTTTAGTCATCTATCTTAATTGCCCAAACAAAGTGAATCATCATTTTAGCCTAGGGCGTTATTTTAAGGTATTTGTCCTTCTGAAAAACTGTACGTAGGTACGAATCTTGTATGCGTGGAAAATATGATAATTATTATTGGAAATTTGGTATGTTTTCCTTGGTTTGGGTAGTCAAGAAAAATACAGGAAAAATTACGTTCGTAGATGTTTCATAAATAATAAATGTTATTTTAAAAAGATTTTAAATGATCTGATATATTTAAATTCTTTTTGTGATCAAAAACTAGTGAGCGGGCATAAAGTACACATTATGGCCCGCGCTAGCATTAAGACGCAAAAAACAGTTTTCGATTAACTTATGCAACAAAATATAAATTTACGTTTATATATTATTTGGTTGTATTTGCATAGAACGGGCAATTTTGGAAGGTTCCGCTGATAGCTAAATTTCCTGCAGCAACGGTTGACTCATGATTTATTGTCTGGGTCTCTAATTTCGTTAAGGAAATGCGAGATCCAGATGGTACGCCTGCAAACATCCTTGAAACCTCATTGTTTGAGGATATGCTATCCCCTAAATATCCTTCAGCAACTGTAGTACTCTTCCATCCACCATGGCGTTTCAGCGTAGTCATTAAAGTACCCCAACAGCACAGTTTCGTTAATATTTTCTACAACATTTTCTGACATCCATTTCAAAAATTGGTCATATTCTTTGTCGTATGAGTCTCTGGATTTTCTCTGTGACAGGTTTTGCGTTGCCTTTTCAGCCTTTTTTTCAATTTCGTCGGAAATTTCAAAACATTGTTCCATTTTTGATTTTTGACTTTGACACATTAAACATTTGAATAATTTTCTCCCTCCCTGGCTACAAAAACGCAGGATATAATAATGTCAAGGTAATGTCGCAGGTAAAAATAAAAAATTGAAAAAATCTTAAATGACATAAAAGTTTGTAGGTACCAGGGGTACTAATAGATATATAACCACGGGCGACTTACGAACCCCCGGGCCAGAGGCCCTCGGCTTTGTAAGACTGTCGCCCTCAGGGCTTAATCATCTGCTTAGTACCCCTGATACAGACGTTCTATTACCCCTATGCGTTTCTTGGTAATTGTATTGATTGTAATAATACTTTAGTCGAGTACGATTAGGTTTTTATATGTTTAATATACTCGACATCGTAATATGTACTTCGATCTTAAGACCGTGTTATAAGCCGGGTATTTATTCAACAATTTAAAGGCAGAGGTACCTATTAAACTGTGGATTATTTTCAATTACACGGCCGAATGGATTTTAAATAACTCTACGGCCAATACCTAATTACTGTTTGTGTGGCTTTTGTATTTCAAGAAGCACTTAAAATAACTTATCGGTATTTCTGAATGCTTTATACGAGGACACCTCTAGAAGATCACAATTGTAATAAGTTTTACCATTTTAATTCATTCGGTCATCTGGGGGCTGCAAAATAGGCATCAATTAGTATATTACATAAGTGGGTGTGAGTGTTGAGAGTGGAAGATTTCCAACCGGATGCGGAAATTCGCCGCCTTGGAGGAAATCGCTTTCCCAAATAACCTAACCTTACTATTTATAGAGATGGAGTTAGATAGATTTAATTTGTTAATTATGAAAGTTTTACATGAGATCTGCTTCAACAATATTCAAATTATTAACAAAACAAATATAATTGCACAAATCACGTTTATACTTACCCTGTATGGATATTCTATCCTTGATGGTTGTAAAAATTAGAAATAAATCGGCATTACTATTTTACCCAAGCAGTTATTATGTTTAAGAGCTGCGTTTAATCACAGGTTGCCAAGCAGGCACTATTTTATGAGAACATGTAGCCAAATATACTGAGTTTTTTCTAATCTAAAACTGGATTCGTAAAGTTAAAGGATTGGAAAACGCTATGAAAAAATTGGGTTAAAAAATATAACGTTATAAGAATAATAATAACAATTTCAAATATGAACATTTTTCAAATTTTTGTCACAGATCTTCCTGAAACTTGTTGATACCCCAATCGACATGTCAGACAATCTAAATATCAATAAATTAACTAAAAAACTTTATTATTAACGGCTAAAACTTCACGAAAAGAAACATTGATCAGCTGATGAATCTGGTCTCTTTCTAACCTGCCAAAAAACGGCATATTGTTTAATTAAATTGATGCAACATAGATGGCTCTTATTGCTAATTTTGGATTGTTTGGGATCCTCATCTTAATGGGTTGCCTAACTATTCTCTGTTACTTATTTTTTATATTTATCATATAAAAACTTAAACGGATCCCAATTAAAAAAGCAGACCATATAAATATGTGTAATAATTTTTTAATGTGCAGTATTAATTGCTTAAAGGACAATTTACCCCAAGCAGCATTCCAATTCAATGCACGGGTCACGAAAGTTGATTATTCGTGAAATAAACATTTTTGATATCAAATCTGTTCACGTACAGTCGTTTGACAATTGTTTTCGATACTCGTGTGATATAAGATACTTTCTAGCCCAGCTAGCAGTGCTTTTTTCTCACTTTTTCATAGATGGTCGTAAGAAAATCACGTTTTAATTGGCCAAAATGATGTATAGCTACAACCACTGATTGCTTCAGTGACAGATTCACAATTTACTTTAGAAGTATAAATATTGCGTAAACAATGGTCATTTGTATACGATTTTACAGCATTGTGGCTGTAATATAATTTACATTATTAACTATGAGTAACTATGGTCTAATTTACAAGTAAACCATGATATTATACAAAATAAACCTGAAAAACTCAACAAAAAATAGTCTTTTCTCCAAAAAATGGCTTAAGAATTCAAACTAGTGGCGGTTCTTCCACGGGAGCACAACAACAAAACGAATAAAAAATATTAATTTATATTCATTGAATATTATTTATCGTATAAAGTCCGACTCTCCCTATTATTTTATCGTACCGTCAAACTAAAAAAGTCCGACCCTCCCTAATATTTTATCATCCCGTCAAACCAAACTGTATAGATCCGGCAACCGTGTCTCGGTCGAGGTAAATGACGATTATGACGAGACTTGCTCGCACATACGATTAAGTAGTGCAGTTTCTCTGTAGTAACAGGTGGCGGGTGGCAGCGTGGGATAGCGGGGCTATGGCGATTTAACATGGAAAAGGCGCACAGTTTTGTGTGCGTTGTTGTCTGTTCGTGCATCTAGTTAGAAATTCGAGCGTGTATGTTTTAATATTTTAATATTTTATATTTATTAAGTTAAAATGAATAGTTGACGGTGGACGATTTAAGAAATATCTTTAGCTCTTTGAGTTTGGAGCAAAAAATTAAAATGAAGAATGCGGGAACACCTAAACCCGAAATTAATTTAACGCAGACCACACAGGGTAGATCTAGGGACTTTATTAGAAAGCTTAAAAATTAAACAAATGAAATTGAGGCTGTTATTGATTAATTTTCTACAATTAAGAACCGATTAATGGACTATACGTTTAAGCGCAATTGTGTAAGGTCGATAAATGTTGTGTATTTCGATAAATGATACTCGATATGATTTTAAACCATTTTATTTAAGGATTTAAACTAAAAAACACTGAAAATATGAAGAATGCCAACTTGTCAGTCTCGTGACTCGATTCGTTCTCGTCATAAAACAGTTAACTATTTTTCTCGTCTTGGTTGCGCCTAATGACGTGGCCGTAGATGGCGTAGTGGTATTAGACATCATTCGGTTTTCTTGATAACTCGTAGATGGCTTTAGTAGTATTATTAGTAGTGGACTGTATAAATATTGTTACGAGGGTTGCATGTGACGACGTTAAGATCCGATAGCTATAAACACTAAGAAAACCTTTCTGATTTTCCAAAAGTTGTATTTCCTTGTATAAAATTAAAAAATAAATAAAAATATGTTTTACCAATCGCATTTTCTTATTACTTTTTTTCTTTCTACATTTAAAACGCCTAGAAAATAATTGTTTAGTCGTTACACAAAAATAAAATTTTAAAAAAAATTTCACCATACTTGTGAACCCCCTCTATCATAGATCAGGAGCCACCACTGCTATTAGCACGTGATTAACAGACTCCCTATATACCAGTACAATAATGATTATCATAATGTTCTTTAGTTACACTTACTAGACAAATTATTGGAAATTTATCGGACAAATATACAGTATACGAGAAGAATTCCTCTTCTTTGGTACGACTTCTATTGTACGACTAAAATAACATCCCGGGAGATCTCTACGCAAATATATATATTTTGCAATAGCCCTATTTGACCAAAAAAAAAATAAAAATTATAAACCGTTGGGCGCCAGCCATTATATTTTAATGTCTATACAGGTGCTATCTCATCGTTCTCCTTTAAACCAGGTTTTAATTGGCAACAACGTCTGTTTTGTGCAGGTGTTAAAATCCTTTTAACTTTCAATACAACTTTGATAAATACGATACGGGCCCGCATATTAAATGGCCGTATTCAACAAGAACTCACTTTGCGCGCGGCGTCTGCCTGTTATGTGGGGGATTATTTCTTTAATCATTATGAAAATAGCTTTTAATGTATGGTGATGATCTTACGGGGCAAGGAGACGAAGAAGTTTATACAGGGTGTTATAGAAATGACGTATTATATTTAAATAGGTGACTCCTTGGGTGTCCTAGAGAAGCGCTACAAATATATTTTTTCTAATCGACCGATTTAAAAGTGGGGTCCAGCCCCATAAACCCACACCTCCTACGGCGTTTGTTCGTCATGTCACCCTGTGGTGGCATATCAGGAAACAGGTGTTACGTGCAATGTTGCCAAACTTAAAGTAAAACTGAAATTCCATATGAAATTATAAAAATAAATTATTTATCTACCTACTTGTATTTATCTTTATACCTTCAGGCACAAGTTAAAATACACTCAGATCAGATTATTAGATTTTATTACACGTGACGCGACGAAATTTGACTTATTCGTCAGCGACATTCATAACTATTATATGCGTACCTTCTGAAAACAGGAGTGTAAATGGTTATAAACAGAAGAGACCGCACCCTAACGCTGTTCCTCTATTACTGACACTTGCAAGTCGCACGCTTGTACCTATAGACGTACGTCGGCCCGGCGCCGAGTGGATTGTGTGAAATAGATGGAGAGATGGCCGCGTGAGAAAGAAAATAAAATCTTCGTCGGTCTTGTAATTTGGAATAGAGCTGAGCTATTTGATTTTTTAAGCTTCTCAGAAGAAAAAGTACAGTCTCAGTATTATCAGCAACCACTATCATTTTATTCAATTTTGTCGAAATTCCATTAACGCCATATCAATTAAACGCCTTGCAAGAGACCTCGCGGTAAATAGCCAAGTAATAGAGAAGAATCTCGTGAAATATCAAACTGTCAAATATTGCCCATCTCCATTCCGAGTTTTGAAGGTATCTCTTTCGTTCGTTCGTTAACTGCTTTATGGTTCGTAGATAAAATGTCATTTATAAATTGAAAGATTGTATTGTGTGTATTTAAAATGTGTGTGTTTTTTAAATTAGTTAAATAAATAAATCTACGCGAGAAAAAAGGATCAAAATTAAAACAGCGTTCGCGGGTATTCTTTCCATGTGAACAGCTGCTATTTTTGAGGTTATGTGAGAGGTTTTTTCCTAAAACTTAGACTCTGTGTGGTTTGTATGAAATTATTAAACTAATAATTGTATTTAAATAAGTAAAGGTAAGAAATCATGTGTCTTAAATAAAATTGTATTTTTTTTTAAGAGTTTGAACGATAATTATTATTTAAAAGGTCAATGACGTTTGACCTATTTACTTTCCTGTGCTTGTAAAGAATTTGAAACTTGTGTGTGATATTACCATTATTTGTTTTGCAAAACATCTTTCGCCGTCGGTTTTCTGGAATCATATTTGTTCATAAATGATTAAAAATTGTTAAAATTATAAATTTTTTTCTAAAGAGTTTGCCGTGTAGATATGACAACACCGGCCGAAATGCGCTGACGTCTTTTAACTTTGCAGACCTCAGTGTTGATTGTTTACTTATTACGCCAGTGCCCCACATGTGTTTGTCTGATTTGACATAAGGTGATATAATCCGGTCATTAATTGAAAGCGCCATTTATGGGTATTTTTCTTCAATTTATTTTCATCTCAGGATTTTCCGATTTAAATATAATACGTCATTTCCATAATTATATTAGTTATTTTTCTAGTTTTTTCATTAATTTTTTAGGGATAATATACAAGATGTTTGGTTCACCGACGTATATCCAAAAGGGGGTGATAGGAAAAGATAATTTTGAACAGATTTAATTCTAACGATTATTTTATATACATGCACACTTTATTTTATTCACTTAACACAGGGAATGTGCATTTTTGAATATTCGGTAATTAATTGTATTGGTGTTCTTGTTCTAAGCTAGAACAAAAACTGCTGTTCTATTATTATCCCCAATATTATAAGGGTATAACATCGACAAGTGACTGGAATAACCTAATTATGCCCTGTGATAATGGTAGTGCAGAGAATTAACGGAATGCATGCATCAGATGAGTGATTACTGTGGTCCTTCGGCACGAGGATTGATACGGGACACGGGACATTGCTTTGTTTTGGAATTAGTTATGCGTAAAGCACAGTGGTATAATTATCTCGAGGATACAATTTAATTTGTTCTTCTCGAGTCAATATAATGCAATATATAACACTATATACAGGGTGTTCCTTAATGACGTGCTAATAATTCATGGTGTAACTCCTTAGATCATTTTATAAAGAACAGTTTATATGAACATATGTCCGCAACGGCTTAACTTTTTTACTACTGTTGAATTTTTATTTTTTAAATGGTTATTTTTTAATATCTCCGAAAGTACGTTAGATATTACTCTCAATTTTGGTATGTGTTAATAGGATATAGAACCACAAATTTTAGTTAGAAAAGTTATTCAATTGTTCCACCAGTGGCGTCTCTGCGAACATGTATTCTGATATTTTTTACAAAAAAAATTGTACGCCACTGATATTTTTCCATACAAATAATTTTTCTGATTAGCCTGGTCAATTCTACATGAAATCAGTCTCTTAAATTTTTCTCGTCTCGTTCTTGATTAAAGCCGCTAAATTCATATTGAAACTCATTATTATTAACATTGATAAAATAATTAATGATAAATTTTGTTTCATAAAAATTGTCTAAGTGGGTAAATCGATGCGAAGACGGGTGGAAGCATGCCTTTTATGTGAAGGTGGCCATTTACAACAATTTTTATAATACAAATTTATCATTAATTATTTTATCCATGTTAATAATAATAGGTTTCAATATGAATTTAGTGGTTTTAATCAAGAGTGGTGCGTCTGACTAGAAAAGCTCAAGAGTCCGTTTTCATGTAGAATTGACCAGGCTAATCAGAAACAATATCCACATGGAAAAGTGTCAGTGGCGTACCATCTTTTCTGTAAAAAATGTCAGAGGACATGTTTGCAGGGACGCCACTGATGGAATAATTGAATAACTTCTCTCGCTAAAATTTGTGGTTCTATATTCTGTTAACATATACCAAAATTGAAAATGATATCTAAAGTACTTTCGAAGATATTAAAAAATAACCATTTAAAAAATAAGAATTCAATACCCTGTAGCAAAAAAATTAAGCCGTTGCGGACATATGCTCATATGAACTTTTCTTTATAAAATGACCTAAGGAATCACACCCGGAAATATTAGCACGTCATTAAGGAACACCCTGTATACACAGTGTGACTTCTTTGATGTCCTAGACTAGAGAAACACTATATAATTTTAGGGCCAACCATTCCTATTATTATGGTGATATAGTCATACATAAAATCATATTCTATTTACCTTCTACATTTTTCTTTCTACTTGCAAACTGGCGCACAAGAATAATCGAAATTGAACTGTTGCTTTTGAGATATCGCCGTTCAGTTTCTTATTAGTTTGAATTTAATTACGCGCGAGTCTCGGTTTACCCTGATAAATTATTGTTGACCACTCAGTAATGTCGTACAATTAAGGGCGTAAGAAGATCGATTAATCAATTATTTTGCCCACCCCTAGTTAACACAGGAAAGCTGCAGATATTCAAGTATGATCCCACGTGAGCGATGAAATTTAGCATCGGTGGAAACATAGCGGGGAGGGACTTACTTTAGAGAAACACTGTACAATCAGCACTTAAGTGCTAATCCTATTTTACCACTTAAACGTTGGATACGTGCGATATAATGCGTAAATTAAACACGACCTACCATCAATTATCGCATACTAGGGCCCTTATAGCAATCAGTCATCTGATATAAGCTATCAATTCTCTGACATAGTGTTGTGAATCATTTTATCACGGTATTAAGTTACATCAGACGTCTCAGCTTGTAAATGTGCCATTGTTTTATAGGGACTAAGATAATACGAGTTTTATAATAAGCGAAGTAAAGTAATTAAATGGTTTGCCGTTATTAAAATTGGTTCGCAGCTAAAAATAGCCATCAAATCATTTGATCAGCATAAAAAGATTTTGTTTGCAATAAATAAAAATCGGGCTGCAATAATACTTGTTCTGCAAAAAATGCTACAAACTGTCAACAATTTAACCGATATCAGTCCGCTTGTAATATCATGTGTTCGCTTAATTAACAGTCGAGCTGCGAAATGATTACTTGGTCAGTAAATTTTACAATTGGTCAGTAGAAAGAAACATGTCTAGAAGCAGTTTACTTCAGAGGTTTGCATATTAAAAGAATGGTTATCAATATAAATCATTGTATTGCGTTTGTTTTGAATAATCGGCAAAGTTCGTTATTGTGAGCGGAGCGAAAGCACTCGCGTGATACGTGCTTGCGTGTGTTTTCATTCGGTGTAGCAGTCAAGGCCCAAAAGGTGTAACGGGGGCGGGTTTTCACTTGTATACCCAGGACACTATCACTATTTCATGTTTTATTGCTTTTTTTTTGATGACCAAGATTAAACATTTTACTTACCCGCTGATTCCTTACTAATATCTGACTAAAAGTGGATCGCTCTAGCAGCTTATATATTTATTTGCGTACCAAAATAATTTAGAGCACTCTAGTATGACATTAATTACTGACTGATACAGAAATGTTTGCTGTCCATAAGTTGCTGACCAACTAGCCATTTTGGCTGACCGATTACATTTTTCTGTTCGCAAAAATAAGAATATTTTACTAACCAGTTAAATGATACCAAATGATCCAAAATCTAGATAGATAGACTTTTTGAATGAAAATATTTTGACGTATTGTACGACAGAGGAGTCTGAAACAAGGACGGAAGACAAAGCAAGATAAAAAAGTAATGAAATTTTCTTCTAAGCGTAGGCGTGCTAAAATTGATTTCGATCACCATTCCCCATCAAACACTAACAGCAACAGTATTTAAATAATAAAAGGTCTTATGCTCCGCTACTGGTAGTTGACAGTTGTGTCCGGTGCCGGCGCACGTCTTATTGCAGCGTGCACTTGATGTCTCTTTCCTCTGGCGTTGATCTCAAACTGGCACCGGTGTCGTCACTTCAGACGGGCGAACTATGTTAAGCCTTACTCCAGTATAATCGTCAAATACCCATGGTTGGTTGGTTGGTTGGTTGGTTGGTTAAAGGCGGGGGTTGGGTTTAAGGCCCGAACTTCTATCACTGCAGCCTTCCGGCTTATCGTGTACCCATCTTGTTAGAAGATGTTTGTTTCGTCCATGAGGTCCAGTAACCTTCTACCAAGCCAGTCATGTGGGAGGTTGTCACCACGTTGTCTGTTCCCGAAGATATTTTGTCTTCTGCGAGACAGCGCTACGCAGCGGTGTATTATGTGTGAGGCGGTTTCATCCTCTTCGCCGCAGATTCTGCATTCAATGGGT
The DNA here is from genome assembly GCA_963991005.1 of Barypeithes pellucidus. Lineage (NCBI taxonomy): Eukaryota > Metazoa > Arthropoda > Insecta > Coleoptera > Curculionidae > Barypeithes > Barypeithes pellucidus. The sequence goes on along the minus strand of OZ022565.1, from coordinate 16,319,058 downwards.
CTGTTGTTTATACCTATCCGCTGAAGGTGTTTTCGCATGTGACAGTGGCCTGTTAGCAGACCCATCACCTATTTCAACTGGAGCCGCGTCAGTGTTAGCATCCCATTCGATAGTATTTGCTATAGTTTTCCAATTTCGGCCCGTGCATGTAGTTGACTAGGTAACCCTTGCCATCGAAATAGGTGTTGCTTTTTCGACCATCCATCTAATGTTGTTTTTGTTACCTGTTTGATATCCCAAAGGCCGGTACGGGGCCCCTGAGACATTGAGCGGATCTGACTTTCGCTAGTTCGCCTGCTTTCTCGTTTCCCAATATCCCAGAGTGACCAGGGACCCACAAGAGCTCCACCTTGTTCCCCCTGGCCGCCAGTTCTTTTAAGTTGGTATGGCACTCCAGTGTAAATTTTAAAGTAAACCGATTGGAGTTCAGAGACTTAAGAGTAGCTTGGGTGCCCGACAGGATGTATATCTTTGGGTTGTGGTAGCCCATCAAATATTCATATTTCAAGACAAATATATTATTTAGTTTGCGAGATTTTTTAATAGGACACTTATCGTGCATTACCCTACATTTAATTTATACACCGGATTTCAAAGCATGACAGTGAATCTTTATTACTTTATTAGTGGACAAGAGCAACTGCAGTTGTACGTCGATGTAAATCGGGACATGTATCCAACAGGAGAGATAACAATGCTGCCATTGTATTTTGGGCCATAGGATGTTTATTTATAGATTTAAATTCCAATTTTAAATTGGTTAATTTTTTAGATCAAATCATCCAAAATAGCATAGTGAGGTAAATTACGGGATTTTGGAGAAACGGTATTTTTTTTTGTTACCTCGAGTTGCATGACGATTTTTTTCGGCCAATATCTAACCCAGACATATCCCCAATTGATTTAGTTTAAAAAATAAATTGAATTCAATTTTTATTGAAGATATGTGAAATTTAAATTAAGAAAATTATATGCATCTAGATTTGATGCGCTACCTCTTACAATTAGACTTATCAGGCAGTAAACGGCTCTGCCTTAAACTCTAGAATCTATCAGTTAAGAAAAAATATTAAAATCGGTTCATTATTAATGAAATAACGCCCAATTTTTGAATGGTCGATAATTAATTGGCTTAGTATAGGTTTTATTTATTTAAATTAACCTAAATATACTGCGAAAATATATTTATGAAATTTTAATTATTATATACAGGGTGTCCCAGAATATGTGAGCAATCTCCCTGGTTCAGATAGAACACTTAAAATAACAGGAGAAGTTCCTATAAATTTTTTTTTCCTACGGCCTCCCCTACGGAGATATCGAAGAATCGTTGTTTTTTAAATAATTTTTTAAGTACTAGGTGTAATTTAATAATTTTTTAGTATAATGGTTATTCGAGGAGTCTTCTTAAAATTCTCCCTTTTAAACACATTTGGCTTATTTAGTTTGCCAGGGACGGACTAAACGTGACGTGAAAAGAATGATTTTTCTTTTTACACCATGTATGATGAAGGAACGACAATAATATTTTTAGATACTCTAAACCTTAAGCTGAAAACAGGTACTCTTGATCAATGTCGATAAAATGAACTGTTTTCGAAAAAAATATATTTTTGTTCAATATTGTTTTATGTTCATAAAATTCCCTCATTGTTGCTATTGATTTTTTCACATGTACCGATTTAAATAAGAATATATATGCCAGTGTCAGTTTATGGTAGTGTCTTGAAATTTGCGATTTTTTTCCTTTGTCTTATTAGTTACTAACTTAGTAATGGAATTTACGTATACTGAATATGCCAAAATGCATTTAATGTATGGACAAAAATATTTTTTCTCGAAAACAGTTAATTTTATCGACATTGATCAAGATCAAGATGCAGCTGCAGCTTAAGGTTTAGGGTATCCAAAAATATTATTTTCGTTTCTTCATCATACAGGGTGTACATTTTTTTGTTACCTCTAGTCCGTCCCTGGCAAACTAAATAAGCCAAATGTGCTTAAAAGGGAGAATTTTAAGGAGACTCATCTAGTAACCCTTATACTAAAAAATTATTAAATTACACCTAGTATTTAAAAAATTATTTAAAAACAACGATTTCCAGGGACATCCGTTATGGGCCCATATCTCCGTAGAGGAGGCCGTAGGAAGAAAAATTTATAGGAACTTCTCCTATTATTTTTAATCTGAATCCGGGAGATTGCCCACATATTCTGGGCACATGCACATTATATCACATAACAAAAAATACCTGTTGAGGTTTGTTTTAATATTTTTCCAATTTTTCCATTTTTCCAATACTCAAGAAAAAAACAGTTTCTTCCCTGTTTTTCCAAACAGTTAAATCTCTATCGGCGGACTAAACTATATTAATCCTTTAAAAGTTTATTTGGCCGCTCATGTACTGTTCATAAATTCTTGGTATTCTCCAAGACCTATTAAAATCCTCAGATTTCTCGATAAATAACAAAACCGACAGTCCCCCCGAGATATCTTTTTCTCGTATGCGCCGCAGGTTTGCAGACAGGTAAATTATCATGACAGCAATGATTTAATGCTTGTCCTGTCATGTGTCAAGTTTTGTCATCGAACGAATGTCTGAATAAGAAATATTGATGCAACATGAATCTTACATTTTTAATAGTCGCTTTAATTTATCAGTGCAATTACAATTTAGTTGATGCAGCGATACATGGTAAGTTTTAATGTATTTTTATGTGTAGGTAATTTCTTTACAATGTTATAGATGCAGCTGATAAATATAATTCGCTTCATCTAGTGGAGTCGTCCTGGCGAAATAAACGGCTCGAAAATCCCTTGATGAAATCGAGTAATTTCTTTCCCCAATCGATACAGTAGGATCCCATCGACATTCTGAAATGATTTGTGTAGGGCGCCGCATGGGGGGTAGGGGGGCACGCCCCGTAAATCTAACCTACAACGGGAAATTGAAAATAACTCAGCCGGTTTTGATGCTACAAAAAAAATGTTGAAAGCAAAATTGAAGAGCTTGACAGAGCGCGTAAGCTCGAATAAACCCGATCCCGATATCTTAATGAGTTCGCGAATTAACGCGATTTTCAACTGCAAAAACAATAAAATTTAATTAAGTATATCTCGAGAAGGGGCGGAGTTGGGGCATAATTTTTTCGCGAATTAACGGATGATACCGAGTACTTTGATGGGTCGGAGGCTGGGGTTGGTGGGGCAATTAGGAGGGGAGTTAGGGGAGGGGAAATTTTTTTACATAAATGCTAATAAATAGTTTATTAATCGAGCTACGGGGATCAGGCCAGATTCAATTTGGTAATTTTTTTATCAGGTACAAGGTGGGATTGGCAAAAAAATTGTATTTTCCCAAATGCGCTCTGGGCGCGGCATACAAGAAATGGTCATCTCCGAAAATACTTTAGATATTATGTTTAATTTTCGTATGTGTTAATAGGATATAGAACCTCAAATTTTAGTTAGAAAAGTTATTCAATTGTTCCACCAGTGGCGTCGCTGCAAACATGTCCTTTGATATTTTTTACAAGAAAGATGGTACGCCACTGATATTTTTCCATGTGGATATTTTTTCTGATTGGCCTGAAAACGGTCTCTTGAGTTTTTCTCGTCAGACACGCCGTTCTTGATTAAAACCACTAAATTCATATGGAAACTCATTTTTATAAAAAAAAATTATCATTAATTATTTTATCAATGTTGCTGCTTTCCTATATATTTTCCTACAAAATTCCAAAAAAAGTTTAAGGGGGTCGTCTACCCAGAAATTTGAAAATTTCGATTTTTTTTTTACATAAATTTGGTCTCTAGGGTTTCAAGATTGTGCCAGAGGATTTTTTTCTTCTTCCATAATTAACGGAGATACAGTTGAAAAGGCAAGCGCTGCCGTGGTCCAGAGCCAGCGCTCTCAGGTACCTACCGCGCGGCCGGCTGCTTCTTCTCCGCCCACTTCTATTGTCCGATTGACGTGACCGACTGACGGAGATTCCTGTATTGTAAACGGTTAGTCCACGTGCTCCAATTTATTTATATAAAACATAGATAATCGACAAGTTCACGATTTTTGATCATCAGATTTTCAATCTCGTTTTTCCCGAAACCATGTTTTTCCGGGAAACTTCGGAGAAAGTTCCCAACGGATTCGGCTGAAATTTGGCACAGACCTTTAGTGCATGCATCGCTATAACCGGTACCTCAATAACTGTCGTAAAAAAAATTTTTGTTTAGAAGCAAAAAACCTTGCAAAGAAACGAAGAAATCCATTTTTTTTCAAAATTAGGCCAAAGTCTGATTTTTTGTTCTTTTCTTTTGATTCTGGTAGGGGGACATAGCTAAGAGTGTGCAGATACTGATTTTTTTTGTTGCTTCCATTCAGACACCTGAGTCGCCTACAATCACCGGAGTTCTGCAGCGTTGCCGATTTTTCGTATCCACCGTCTAAAGACCACAACTTCAGCAATTTTCAAAATTATAAAAAACAGAAAGACACTCATACTTATGATATATGAATAAAGACGTGTTCCAAACGGCAACTCAGTATCTCGCTTTCTCTACACACAACGAACCGTAGAATATAGCGCTTGAAACGCGATCTATTGGGTAGACGACCCCCTTAAGCTAATAAAATTATTTTAAAGTTAAATTTTTAAAATTATTTTATATAAATAAATTAACTCTACCGTGCTCATCAATTCCTATAGAGTTCGATTCCCGAAAAGATTTAAAAATAAACTCTATATCCTCACAAAATGAACATAATCAAAATTATAACAGCCAATCAGTTATTTGTCACCCGGCTGTCAAACGGTACAAGAGCTGGAAATAAATAATGGACCATTGATTTCCCCGTATTTTCCCGTTTCCAAAATACATCCAATAACCTTCTTTATTACAAACAAAAGGGGAATAAAGAGAACAACTTTTTCGCATTATTTTTATTTCCCGGCAGGCCTCGGGCGGTTGATTTTCGGATTTTCCTTTAGTTTTTCCATCATATCATTAACTGGGTTTCGGGGTTTGTATCCAATTATTGCTTGGATACAATAAGTGGAGATGTAATGAAGGCTTTTGTTTTTCCTATAAAAATGATTTTTATTGGTTACACTGAAAAAAGGTTTTTCTTAATGTGACATCATTTTTTGTCGCTTGCTTTTGGATAGGCGTCAATCGCATTACGTTGGGTAATGTGTCCTTAAATTATAAGTATGTAATGAGACAATTCAAAAACAGTCTTTCTTAATGGATCCTACCAATCCTCTTAATGGCTTTGCCAATAATTCTCATTCCTTGGACTAGATTTTTATGATCAAACACTATAAAAAAATCTTTAAGGCACGCTGTGAGTGGTGTGTGTACGAATAAAGCGATTCACGTTGGCTTTGAATCGTTGGAGGTTATATTCGTTGAGAATCACGATCTCAGGAATATCGTTCCACAAGGATAACGTTCTCCAGATGAGGTTCCATGAGTACTGAGCTGAACGACATATGGATGGGCGGAAGTGGTTTATCGTGTATTTCTACTATTCGTCGCTCTGCCATGGATATATCTGTAGAAGAGAGTCAAATCACCAACCTGTCTTCAATGTTCTAGGCTGTCGAGGTTCTTTTTTGGTGCTCATTTGCACTAGACTGCCATAAACGTCGGATGTCGTCTTCATTTCTTGCTCTCATCGTGGGTCTGGGTCTTTCCTATGTGAAATCGCAATACTATTGCCCGAGTTAATAGTTTTTCTGTGTCAATTTCTTTTAATACTTTCATCTTTTCGTTTCGTGTTAACATTAGTTTTTTTATTGGTTGGTTGGTTGGTTGGTTGATTGGTTAAAGGCGGGAAACGGTTTAAGCGCACGAACTGCTATCACTGCAGCCTTTCGGCTTATTGTGTACCCCGATCTTGTTAGAAGATGTTTGTTCCTTCTACCAAGCTTGTCATGTGGGAGGTTGTCACCACGTTGTATGTTCCTGAAGATATTTTGTCTTCTACGAGACAGTGCTACGCAGCGGTATAGTATGTGTGAGGCAGTTTCATCCTGTTCGTCGCAGAGTCTACATTCAATGGATCCGTTGTTTATACCTATCCATTGAATGTGTTTTCGCAAGTGGCAGTGGCCTGTTAGCAGACCCATCACTTGTTTCAACTGGGGCCGCGTCATGGTTAGCATCCCATTCGAGAGTATTTTCGATGGTTTTCCAATTGCGGTCCGTGCTTGTATTTGACCAGGTAACCCTTGCCATCGAGATAGGTGTTGTGGCCTGTTTTGATATTCCAAAGGCCGGTTCGGGGCCCCTGAGACTTTGAGCGGACCCGGCTCTCGCTAGTTCATCCGCTTTTTCATTTCCTAATATCCCTGAGTGACCAGGGACCCACAAGTGCTCTACCTTGTTCCCCATGGCCGCCAGTACTTTTAGGCTGGTATAGCACTCCAGTGTAAGTTTTGAAGTAAACCGATTGGAGTTCAGAGCCTTAAGAGCAGCTTGGCTGTCCGACAGGATGTAAATCTTTTGGTTGTGGTAGCCCTTTTCAAGATTTTATCGTACACATGCTTGTATGGCATGAACTTCCGGTTGGTATATTGTGGAGTAGTTCACAAGAGGAACGCTTATGTCCATCCTGGGTCTCCCCAAATATACCTGCGCCCACACCGTTGGCGGTTTTTGATCTATCGGTGTACCAAACTAGACCCTTATAAAACGACGGGGGTGCACTGTTCGTCCATTTACCAAAGTTCCAGTCAAAGTTAAGACATTATTAATAATCTCACAAGTTGGATTCTTTAGCGAAACTAAATCACAAATTCAAAAGGAACAGCTTGTTGTAAAGTAAAGATAAACGGTAAATCCCCAAAAATTCAAGAGGAATTACCGAAAATGTACGTTAAAATCTAATTCGACCGGCTATTGGAGCTACGTGGCCACTTATGAGGGATATTTTCTAGTCCTCTCTATAAATAATGCTGTCCTCGCATGTTTATAGGAGCTCCCGCTTATGGGAATGTGTCTTACGTGTTAAAATATAGAACTAAAATCGATTCGAAAATGTGTGACGTATTACCAATTTAAAATTTTTTTATTATATAATTTTAAATTGGTTCCACTCAATCCATGCAATTAAAATAAGTAAATTAAATGAAAATGTTGGGTCTTTTTTAATTATACTTTTATCACCTTATAACTAGTTTGTAATTAAGAGAGACATAACATCTTCTACCTTAAGTTTAATGAAATGGTTATCACATTACCTCTTCACACTTAAAATGATACTTTATGGACGATAAAAATTAGTTTCTTAATTATATCAAAAAGAATCGTTACCTTGATATTAATTTAGGAAAGGTAAGGTCGATCTTCTATTTGTAAATATTATGTTAAAGCAAATAAGAAGCATTTAAAGAATCGGGTTAAATTTTATTGTCATTCACAAATTTCCATGTGAAAACGTCACTTGACCTATGCGATAGACGATCAATCGATAAAAAAAATGTAATCAAGATATCGCGGCCCATTACCGCCGGCAATCTTCTCTGGCGTTATTATTTTGTCTGCCTCTCATTTCTTTTGTTCTGTCTCCCGGTGACAAGGCTATCTTGATATGGAAAGTCGTGTCAAGTCGGATTGAATGTGATCAATTACTGTGATAATTCTTGTAGCGCTATGAAGGGTAACGAACTAAAACTTTGCACCGAAATTTCAGGAAATCCTGGATGGGAGATATTTCTCAGAATTTGTCATTTGTTTTCAAGTTATAGCCCAATCACAAATAAGGAAAGTTTCAAATATTAACATTTTTTTAATCATAGCGTACATTTAATAAATGTTCAGTTGTATTTAGCAGGAACATCTTCTAGTGGTCCCAAGGGCGTTTATCATTTGTAACTTCTTTACCCCCATCGTGATCCAGTTCCTCTCTTTACCCTATTATTAGCTAAACTGTTTACTAAAGTAAGCGACTAATCACAGGCAGTAATTACAATTAATTACGCATGTTACGTGTTGGCCATTGTGAATAATTAAATTGTTTACACAAGGTATTAATTTTACCAGCGGGACCCAGAAAAAAGTTGACAGGTGACATGTGTCAGGCGGGGTTTAATCTTTATTGGTTCATTGTTATGAGGGGGGGTTCTCCGCATTTGCTAGGTAGTTTTATGGGTGATTCCACGGTATTTGGTTTCAGGTCTGCATTCGTGATAAAGCACACGAATAACGTTTTCCTAGACACAATAAGGAGTTTTTGCAAACATTCACATCTTCGAACGTATACAGGGTCCGCAAACGAAGCGTGGACGGAAGATTAAATCGTTATCGAAGAACTTATCAACAATACTAAAACAGCTTGAGATATTGGATTAAAGCGGCATGTTTTAAAAATATTTTACATTATACAGGGTGGCCCAAAAAAGTGTGACAGCATAAAGTTATATTTTTTTAAATGGGACACCCAGTATTTTATTGCATATTTAGGTTCGTATTACTATCGTTTATAAGTGCCTCAAATTTTATTTAATTTGGTTCTGTAGTTTCGGAGAAATAAAATAAAAACTAAAAAAAAAAGTTTTGCAGTCCTGAATAAAAAAATCAAAAAAAAAATCCAGAACAATTTTTCTAACCTCGGCATTGACTGAAATTTATGACAAGAGGTCTAGAGATACTATGAAAGTAATTGCGTTTATTTATTTTATACAGGGTGTTCATAATAAGCTTTCAAAAACCCCACATTTTAAAATAGTTTTTCTCAAGTTTTTCAAATTATATAAAGTATATTATTTGGCTATTTGACGTAGAATTCATAGACAATTTTTTTTTGTAATACAAGCATATAAGTTATATCCAGCCGTTTTCGAAATAATTGTAAATATTATAAATTATGTTGTTTAAATAGAGTTTTTATTGGGAAATTTTGTTATAGGCGACTAGACTAATAATTGTAAACTAAAGTTAATGTTCAAAATAGCTTCCTTTTACTTAATTTAATGATTTTCCTCTACTGCCAACAGAACTCTTAATTCATTTTCTTCATTAATAACGGGTTTATTGATTATCATCCTTTTTGTGTACGCAGTGCTTCCTGTTGCTACAAATCTTTGCAACAACTTCTCGAAAGTTTTTGGTCTCGGCTTTCTCTCAATATCTGGATATCTTTCAGCATACACTCGGCTCGCGAGGAGGCAATTTCGTGCACATTTACCCAGTATAAAAATCATATTTACCATTTCTAAAATTCGACATTTTGTGTAAGTTAGTACTTAATTTCGACGACTGAACAAATGTAAATAATTTTATTTAACTGTCATAGTGACAATCTAAACAAAAAGAAATCATGGCAACTCGATTAAGAATAAAAAATAAAATTAAATAATAAAAGTAGCAAAAATGTATGCTTTTAAAATTTATATCGAAATAACTAAAATACGGTAAACTCTAAGAGTAAAAGGAAGCTATTTTGAACTTTTACTTTAGTTTACAATTATTAGTCTAGTCGCCTATAACAAAATTTCCCAATAAAAACTCTATTTAAACAACATAATTTATAATATTTACAATTATTTCGAAAACGGCTGGATATAACTTATATGCTTGTATTACAAAAAAAAATTGTCTATGAATTCTACGTCAAATAGCCAAATAATATACAGGGTGTTCCATTTGAAAAACTTGAGAAAAATTGTTTTAAAATGTGGGGTTTTTGAAAGCTTATTATGAACACCCTGTATAAAATAAATAAACGCAATTACATTCATAGTATCTCTAGACCTCTTGTCATAAATTTCACTCAATGCCGAGGTTAGAAAAATGGTTCTGGATTGTTTTTTTTGATTTTTTTATTCAGGACTGCAAAACTTTTTTTTTTAGTTTTTAATTTATTTCTCCGAAACTACAGAACCAAATTAAATAAAATTTGAGGCACTTATAAACGATAGTAATACGAACCTAAATATGCAATAAAATACTGGGTGTCCCATTTAAAAAAATATAACTTTATGCTGTCACACTTTTTTGGGCCACCCTGTATAATGTAAAATATTTTTAAAACATGCCGCTTTTAATCCAATATCTCAAGCTGTTTTAGTATTGTTGATAAGTTCTTCGATAACGATTTAATCTTCCGTCCACGCTTCGTTTGCGGACCCTGTATAGGGTGTTGAAAAATGGTCGGTTCCCCGGAATAACTAAAGTGCTTCGCATTGCAGCGGAAAATGTCTAGGGAAAAAAGTTGTTTGGTTTTGAAGGAGGAATAGTTTGCAATTTAAATTACCCCCCACCCCCTCAGCCCCCGGGCGCGGGTGGGGATAAGTTAAGATTTTCAAATGGAACTCCATACTTTTTATTGGCGAATCGTGCTCTGCGACCAAAAATAAACATCTTTTGTCCGAAAAATTTTCTTATTTGTGCCCATCCTTCACCAATAATCACCATGAGAAAGACAAAATCGGAACCGTGCGAAAATCAAGTTTTATCCCGGAAATACTCTTTTTTTCTGTCTTGTACTAAAAAATGCCCGTGGAATACAAAGAACTTTTTCCACGGGCATTTTTTAGTACAAGACAGAAAAAAAAGAGTATTTCCGGGATAAAACTTGATATTCGCACGGTTTTGTCTTTCTCATGGTGATTATTGGTGAAGGATGGGCCCAAATAAAAAAGTTTTTCGGACAAAAGATGTTTATTTTTGGTCGGAGAACACGATACGTAAAATAAAAATATGGGGTTCCATTTGAAAATTTTAACTTACCAAAACCCGCGCCCGGGGGTTGAGGGGGTGGGGGGTGGTTTAAATTGCAAACTATTCCTCCTTCAAAACCAAACAACTTTTTCCCTAGACATTTTCCGCTGCAATGCGAAGCACTGGAGTTATTCCGGGGTACCGACCTTTTTTCAACACCGTGTATATCTGTAGAGCCACACACGTGATTTTTTTCGTATTCAGGACGTATACAGTGTTTTCTGATTAGTCTGGTCAATTCTATATGAAAACGCCTTGTGGCGATTTTCTCTTCAGGCGCGCTGAACTTGACTAAAACGATTAAAAGCAAATTGAAACTCATTATTTGTTATGTTTTGAATGTTCTTGTCGATTTCCATTATCCTAATAGTGTGGAATCTCCCTAGTTGCAATTTAACTAGAACTTATTATGGGCAAACATTAAAATAAATAAATAATTATGTGTGCTAATTTGAAACATGATTGCCGCGAAAATAAAATATTAAATTTAATAAATATTTAATTTATCAGAGGTAATTTATAGCCTCACATAATATGCATATTATTATATTTTTAATAAATCAGGTAATTGGAATTTCTAGCATGACAGTTATTTTTATTCAAATATAACATATTTAGAGTATAATATATATTTATGCTATTACTTCATTAACTTGTTGTTAAAAGCTGCGAGTAAAAAATGCTTACATGTATTCTTTTTAGGCAGATACACTAAATCAATAAAGGAGTTCCACCTTGCTGTACCTCATAAACTAACTGTCGATGGGGAATTCTCTACATTTCACCTTCCACACTTCCATGACCACAGTATCAAACGCTTTAAAGAACGCAAGAAACGTGCTTTGGATGACCCAGAAATGGTTCATTATGGTAATATTATACATACATAGTTTGTCTTTGTTTGTTTCCATCAGAAAAATACAATTTCTGGTAATATTATCGTAGGCAAAATGTAGCTAAAAACATACAGTTTCAACGAGAATTAGAAATAACGTATTTACTGCAAGTTTACCACCATTCAAAAAAAGTTGATCTAATTTCCCCACGTGATAACCCTTAAGATAATTTTTTTACTAGGCGTTTCAATCGAAGGCGAATCGTACCACTTGGAACTATGGCCTAATAGAGGATTCTTACATCCGAACTTGGTTATTGAAAAAAGAGATCCTACATTGCCCATTAATGACAGACATGTCAGAGGTTTAGAGGGAAAGAAACTCTGTCATTATACAGGTGCAGTAAGGGGAGTACCTGATTCAAAAGCAGCATTATCGACGTGCGATGGTTTGGTAAGTCGTAAATAATATTAGAATACAGTGGGATCTTTGAATATTTCACTAATATGCATTAATACATTTAATCAGTATTATCAAAATATTATTGAACCATATGCTAAGTATTGATTGCTCAAAAATTCAATTACTAATGGACTCTTACGTTAAGATAATTTTACACGAGTTCAAAAACACATTTTATATTCTTAATTAGCTTTGTTTTAGGCAGGCTACATTGTGATTGGAGGAAAAAAGTACTTTATTGAACCGGTGGATGATCATTCGCCCAATTCAGAAGGTCATCATTTGCACGTTGTTCATAATCACGGTCCACGAGGACATGAACCGTGGTGTGGTACCCAGGAATCCTGGGAGGAGGCTATTAAAAAACGTTTTAGGTAATTTTAGGTAAAAACCGATTTCCTGATTACCTTGTAAAAATACTTATTATATGAAAGTGCAAAGAGATTAATACTAAATCAGATTAACTAGTTGTCTAGCAATTTATCGTTTCCCTTGAACTTACAACAATGAAACAACTTCCTAAGCTTACCTAATCGATCTTAGACTTGGCTAAAATAACCCATTCACGAAAATCAGTGTGACAATTAATATAATAATGTACATCCTGAGGCAGATGGATGTTACGGGTTACTTCTAGAACTATTTATGATATATAAATCATTGTTCTTGTCTTTTAGGGAACAAGCTTTAGATGGAAATGACATTTTCTTAGAGAAAAGAGGCCTGGAAAGTTCTTATAGATACTTGGAGCTAACTATTGTCTGTGACAAGAGGTTTCTACACTATCACAAGACTCGAGACGTTGAGCTTTATGTCATGACCGTTATGAATATGGTAAGCATTGATTTAAAGTACTTTAAATGTTATTTTCCTTTCAGTTATAATTAGGTTACCATATTTAACCAACTTATATTATATTTGCACCAAAAATCTTCAAGCCACCCTTTGCTTAATGGTAGATTGAAGTAATTGGGTGCATACCACCCTAAAATAATTACAACATTAAAATATTTGAAGGTAGCTGATTTTTATCACGATTCATCGGTGGGAAATCAAATGGATATAGTCATTGTTAGAATCATTTATCTGGAAAAGGAGGAGGAAGAGATAAATTTAGAAATAACCCGGGATTCGGTTAAAACTTTGAGAAGTTTCTGCGACTGGGCCTTAAAAGTTAACACTCCTGTGGATAGTCCAAATCATCACGACATGGCTCTGCTGCTTACCAGGTTAGTAATCTAAATTGTGTACTCGCTGGGTTTAAAAGACAATGAAAATAATTTGATTGCGGTTCGTCACAATCAACTTTTTGATCTACTGATTGATATTTGTTAGAAATAACAATAACAACATTTTTATTAGAACAGGTACGATTTATGTGCTGATGCTGAAAACGATTGTGACCTTACAGGGTTAGCTTATCTCGGAGGTGCCTGTTCGAAGACTGAACAGTGTGGCATCAACGAAGATAGTGGACTGGTTTTGGCTGTTATTACGGCACACGAAATTGGACATTTGTAAGTTGTTTATGGAATCACCAATATAGATGTGCCTTTAAATTACAGAACCTTTAACGTTCTTGTAGAATGGGCGCAGATCATGACGAGCAAGCATCACCATGTCCAGTTAAAGATACAGATGGATCTTACTTTTTGATGTCGCCCATCGTTAGTGCCTATACCATTCGGTGGTCATCCTGTAGTAAAGGCATGATTAGTGCCTTATTAGAGTAAGTTTGTATTAAACATTTAATTATTCTTCTCATATCCTTTGATCTGCATAATCCAATTTGGTAGCCCCACTCTCGACCTGCTTCCTTTTCTGATTTATTATAATGCCTCATGTTTCCCGTTCCATTTAAAATTTAGCAATAATCTCGGCGAGTGCTTGAATGATGTCCCTGAAGTCACCTTGTACCCGTTTTCTGATAACATGCCTGGAGTGGTGTACGACGCGGAAGCCCAGTGCAAGTTCGTGTTACCAGCCAGCATCGGAGTATGTGGTGGACTAAAGGAAAAAATTTGCGAGCACCTCGTTTGTAAAATAAATAAGAAGGAGTGCATTGGAAAGGGTGAAGTGCCCGCTGATGGTACCAGTTGCGGTCAAAATAAGGTAGATATAGTGGATTCTATTATTTCTATTGTAAGATCAGTTCCAGATGCTCCGTGATTAACGCGGCTGCCCCCGGGAGCTCTAGGACGAGAATAGGTTCCCTGGCCCTGGCAGCAAATGAAGAAGAACAACATATATTTGAAGAATATTTCAGGATTTAAGCCTCTATATTTTATGACTATTCTATTTTTAGTGGTGTTTTCGAAAACGATGTGTCGAAATGGGTGCAAGACCCGAAGCCGTCAACGGCGGTTGGGGTGATTGGGGCTCGTGGTCTCTCTGCAGTCGCACTTGCGGAGGAGGAATTTCTCTCTCCGAAAGAGAATGCGATAATCCAGTTCCGGCAAACAAAGGGAGATTTTGCTTGGGAGAAAGGCGAAAAATCAAAATTTGTAATACGGAGGTAATAGGATAAATAATAGTTGGTTTAATTGCAACTAGATGATGTAGTGTAATGTATCATTTTTTGGAAAAATAATAGTAATAGTATTAAATGGCAATCAGCTAGACAATGAGTAGATCATCCAATTCCGTATCCATTTTAGTCATGTCCTGATAATGCTGCCAATTTTCGTCAACAACAATGTTCAGAACACAACTCAAAACCGTGGGGTAATGAATATCATACGTGGACAGCAAGTTTCGAGGAAGGTAAGAAGGATCCTTAGTACAAATATCAATTACCGAGCACTTTTTTAGAGCAATTGAATTATAAAACACCAATAATTACATACTTTATAGAGGTCTTGATGCCCAGTACTTGACGTACTGATAGAGCTCTGGTTTTTCGTCAGTATATCTGCAAGGAAGTGATTAAACCCGGATATTAATTTCTCTTTCACATGCAGAGTGTCAATTTGAAAATTTATCACTGAAATAATATTAAAAATTAGAAAATCATCAATTTGGTTTGTAATGGGGGAAGCGTTTAAAGAATATTTTATTTTTCTATTTGAGTTTCATAATGGCTACATTATGAAATGCAGAAAAATTGAATAATCTGCCACTTTATGAAACTGAAATTTTATTTTTTTATGCTGACAGCAAGTAGCGTTCAAATTTTAGTCTTACTTCGATTTCCTTGAAATTTTTTATAGAAGACTGTAAAATACTAAAGTTTAACCTTGCAAATAGATCATTTTTAGTTGATATTTCCCTGAAATACCTATACAACTGTAAAACAACATAACTTAATAATAATAGAAATATCTTCCAGTTTATGCTCTATTTCTAAAGTTTTATTCAATAAACTACTATTTTTATTTTTAATTTAATGTAGTTTATAGTTATTGTAGACATTTCCTGGGCATTAATTGTTATTCCTGTCAGATTCTGTGTCGACACAATATTTTGTTTAATAGTATTATTTATTATTTTGTTCAATATTTTGAACTTTGTTATGCTCGTACCATAACTCAAGTTCTGCATAATATTCTTTTTAAAAGTTTTTCTGGATTATTTTCTCCAATTTCTCGTATTTCTGACGGAGTACAACTTTCTTCCTGACTCATTTTTATTAACTTTAATAATATATTTATTTTTAATTATGACGGATGGGAAGAAGCTTTCTTGTGTTCAATTGTTTCTATCATGGCATATTTGATACTTGAAACATTTTATTAAATTGTAAAAGTATTGCCAACCCAAAAAGAAAATATTAATTCAAATGGAAAAAATCTACTATATTTTATTTTTTTAAGTTTTTTGGACCTTAAAGACCCAAATAGAAAAAGTATTATAAAATACACGGTTCATAAGACAATTAGAGCACTCGTACTTTAGAAAACTCACCCCCGCTTAGCGGGTCATTTTCTAAATTAAACGCGTGCTCTAAGATAATGTCTTATGAGACTTGTATCTTAATATACTATTGCAGCCTTTGCGGATTAACTCCCTGAGAGGGGTAGATCTTACCAATAAAATCTGAAATGGGAAGAGAGGCGGGTCATGTGGCAAAGGTCGTTTAAATCTCTTTCAATCATTTTATTGTTTCCTGAATAGTAGTTTTCCAGAAATCGCGTTAGAGAAATGAACTTATTCATTCAACTTTTTAGGCGGTTAGTGTAGTCACCCGGAGTGACTACCCAAGGGCCCTCAATCATTCTACTACAAGAGGAGTCAACACAATAATGCTTTTTAAATATTAACCTATTGCCAATTAAGATTATAAGGGTAAGATCTACCCCTCGCAGGTGATTAAACCACTTTAATTCTTTAAAAGTGCCCCCCTTCATAATAAAATTGACGTCTCTTCCAATTTTTAATATTATTATTTTCATAAAAAAATGTTGGTGTTTTGAATGCTCTTTTTTAGTTCATAATAAACCTCAAATTGCTATTTCAACATCAACATAAATAACACGTTGCAAAAATGTTAAAGCGAACCGGGTAATTTTCTTGAATGAAGAAAAAATATGACTCGACCACGTTCGGTGCAAAATAAAACTTTTTCTTAACTGTTGAAAAATTACTAGATTTTACACGGCTTAAAAAGTTGCTCGAAATGTTGGTTCCAGACTGGCGTCTGCGTCCCGGCGGTCGTAATATTTGCGCGGTGCCATGTTGTTTTTAAAAATATCGAAGAACGATAATTTAAAGATTTTGTTCTAAAAGTTTCTATGGGAAAAGAAGTAACGAGTCTTCTACTTTTTGTTCAATGACTTATTACTTTAACATGTATAATCACCTTTCCAAGTATTCTGACGCATTATCCGAACACCCTGTATAAGATAATCATATCTAAGTAGGTATGCCTATATTTCAATTGCGAAATGCATTCGCAAGTTCTATACAGGGTATTATGCAAATGACTATTGTATTTAAATGGGTGACTCCTTGGGTGTCCTAGAGAAGTGTTACATATTTTATTTTTTTTAAATCGACCGTTTTAAAAGTGGGGTAACAAACCCTCTTACTCGCAGGTCAATTCGCTCAACTGTAATTATATATCACCCAGGCCCAATGGCAATGTTGCTAAACTTAATGTAAAACTGAAATTCCATATAAAATTATAAAAATTAATTATTTATCTACCTACTTGTGTTTATCTTTATATCTAAAGAGCGAGGAAATCCAGGCACAAACACAATCAGTTTTTCTTCTTTTTCAAGGGAACACTCCTGGAAACACGTTATGTACACACAGTAATAGTGAAACAGAACCGATAGTTACCTTTTGATTATACAATAATACAGATTATACTACAGATTATTAGATTTTATTAGACGCGACGAAATTTGACATCCAGAAGAAACAACCGGTCTTAAACTGAGCAAATTAGTTTCGTCAATAAAAACAATATTCAAAGATTATTTATGGACTGACAAGATACACGCGTAAACCGAAATAACAGAGCGGATTGCTGCGACTGTGTTGGTTATCGACGAAATACAATGTATCCGGCCGCTGGTTGGTCTTCAACTAACAGCCCAAAAGCGTTCGGCGCTATACGAACACTTCGGCTCAGCCGTTGTAAGCCGTCAAGATGTCATTGGCATTTGACCGAGTGACATACGTGCCTATTTCAAACTTATTTAATATTATTCTTTATGTTTATTCTGGTTGTTAAAAACATTTTTTGTCGTAAAATTTCTTAAATCAATTGTACAATAAGGTATTACAGAATGGGAAATTGTTTAAGGTGTACATATGACAACACCGCTCAGAATTCGCTTCTTGTTTACATGTATCGCCGTGCCCCACAGGTGTTTTTCTGGTTTCACGTCAGGTCACTTTTACCGCTGAATGAATTGAAAGCGCCATTTATGGGTATTTTTCTTCAATTTGTCTTTATCTCAAGAATTGGCGGTTTAAATATAATACGTCATTTCAATAACATCCTGTATATCAGAAGTCCGCTACTGGAGACTATTTGAAATCTATAAAATATAAATAATATAAAAAAACTCTAATATAAACGTCTGTGTTAAAGAAGCGAAAATGGCAACGTGGCACGGGGGGGCACTAAAATTTGCGACCGTCAATTCCTAGACGATAAGCGCCGGCGCTGCCTTCCCTCATATTTAAAATCAACTTTTAATTGCGGCAATCAAAATTTCACAAGATGGAAAAATTTTATGTTAGTCACGTTTGGTCGGCCGTTGCGCTGAAAATTGCGTTAGAAAATCTCGTTGAAACTTTTCGCTCACCGTAAATTGGCTAATTTTTTAAACAGGAAAAGGTTTATGGTTACCTACGCAATATTCCACGTCGTATTTCTATATTTTTAATTTAAAGCAAACGGAGGCAAATTATTTTACAACGCAACGAGACTACGCGGTTTGCAGCACCTTAAACGGTTTGAACTAAAACTATGGCGTATGGGGTATATTTGTGTTAAGCATAAAAAAAGAACGAAAGCTCAAAAAATTTCATAGTCTTACATATTCAGGTCCGACCTGAGACAAAATGGCAAATATTTTTATCATCTGATCAGGTAACAATAGCATTCAAACCCTCAAATAGTTTATCAAAATTATTTTTTAACGTCAAAGATAAGCGCGAAAAATATAAAAAATCAGGAGTTTATAAATTAAAGTGTAATGAATACAATAGCTGCATATAGGACAAACGGGACGAAATTTTGAAACGAAATTTAAAGAACACAATGCATGCTTTAGACTTAATAAAAGATCATCTAAATTTGCGAATCACTTTTTAGATACAAGCCACACATTTCCAGATATAAGTAACCTACAAATTTTACACACTGAACAAAAAGGCCATAAATTAAAGTTACTAGAAAACATTGGAAACCATAAACATAAAAAAGACAGTAATATTAACCTTTTAAACACACAATTAGATCTCGGCAACTCCCCGCTATTAAAATTATTGTAAAAATCCCATCTGTGCATTCTTAGATTCCCTGAATATCGACATGGTTGTCCCTAATTTAAGTTTATTACACTATTGTGGCAAATATTATTTATTACACCAAATTAATATTTTTTATTTTATTATTTTTAGTACTACCTGTATACTACCTATGTACTAAAAATAAAAAATATTAATTTGCTATAATAAATAATGTTTGTCACAATAGTGTAATAAACTTAAATTATAGGGACAAACAGGGAATCTAAGAATTATATCCACTTAGTTTGGGTTCACTCGTGTGTGAGCGTCTTGAAGATGTAGTTGTACTACGAAACTGTCGTAACGCCAAATCTCTTTTAATATAGTGACAAATAACAAAGTAAACTTTAGTTTCTTTTTATATATTATTTAATAATCGATCATCATTGATTTCTGTTAGAAACGATCCTTGATCGGAACAAAATGTAAACAATTCCGTCTCTATTTTATCTTATAATATGTCTATGGACGAAACCGGTAGAAATCAGAACTAGATTATTCTGCGCTTCTGAATATGTAACATATGTTTGTTTTGCATATATCAAAGAACATTATAGCGTATAATATTTACGTTAGTATTCTACCCACGTCGACGTGTAAAATATAATTAAATGATGATGATAGATGTTAAAAAAAAGTTTCTTCTAATTTAACTAAGATTTGTTGTTGTTTATTTAATTATTTCTTCATCGCTTGCCTGGCAAGGTTATTTCCGAGTTTGTTCGGCCAAAACAAACCGAACAAGGGCTATCAACCCTTTGTACCGTACCACACGAGATACCCGATCTCATCCGGTCGGGTTACAGGCGTGAATGGGGTAGAGATGGGGGATAATATATTTCTCACTCTATTTTCGTGACGCCGGACCGTAACGCTATGACTTATATCGCTAAAATCTACCGGAGTCAGCAGAGCTGTTGACTAAGGTTCGTTCAAGTATTTATAGTAATTTAATTTTTTCCATAGACAAGCCATGCGCTCTTTACTGTATCAGCGAGCGGAATGTTATAAGTCTGTTGGAACAAACGGTTAAGGACGGAACCCCTTGTAAACCGGGCACTAAAAATATGTGCGTTTCTGGGGCATGTAAGGTAAGTGACATCACGAAATATTTTATTTTATTCGAATTAGTAAACTCCTGGACAAAATTAACGCAACATTATAAATTTGCCATATTTTTTGTGCTATTTTTTTTCTGAATTTATAATCCGATTTGAATGATTTTCTTTCTGCATTGCAGGTTGGTCCCTTGATAATGTCATAGTTTTCGCTGTTTACGATAAAAATTTCATTTTCGGGTTTGTTCGGGTTTGTTCGTTGTTTATACTGGATGTAATAAAAATGCTATGTTTTTTACCGAAAATTCGTATCACCCTGTGGAGTATATTAGCAACCGAAACATATAGCAGTTAACATTAAACGGTAGGTCCATCTTTCCCCAACATTTTCTTTTTTGGTTTACTTCATTATCTATTATTAAAGGAGATACACCGTTTTATAGAGTAACATGTTTTTATAGACTTTAATATTCAACACATTCATTGTTAGATGTTTTCAACTAGGCTATGGACCTTTTCTGACATTTTAAGCGATGTGTCAATATCGAATACATTAATTGTTATCTATATAACTGTATAATTTCTGCTCGCTTTGATAAATGAACACAAAATTAACGAGTTACTTTATTTAATAAAGTAATTACAATATTAAGATTACGTTTATTAAACAATTTTTTTTTGGGAACGAGTGAAATATGTATGAAAAGAACAAAAATCAAAAACAACAAATGAAATTATTGGATTTATAACGTTAATAGCGTGTATGCCCACCTCTACTTCGAATCAGTGCATTCATACGCCTCGGCATACTGGAAATTACATTTTTTAATTGTATCTTGGGGAATATCCTCCCATTCTGCAATTACTGCATCCATCAATTGATTGTGTGACCAGTTGATTGACCGGTACGGGATTGCGACTTCGAACCTTTCTTTTATGGGATTTAAATCTGGACTATGAGGTGGCCATTCCATCAATGGAATAGCTACAGAGTTCATGTAGTCTATAATATGCCTAGCCACGTGGGGATGAGCATTATCCTGCATAAATATACTATTCGGTCCCAAAAAAGGAACAAATGGCATTACATGTTCAATTACAATGTTTTCTATATACGACTTATAGTCGAACGATGTCTTCCTATCACAGTAGCAATATGACACATCGAATAGCCTTCATCCACCAAAGTTAAGGCTCTTACTGCATCTTCTACTCATACATTTTTTGGTCGATTCATTTTTCAAGATTAAAATACTCGTCGGGCAACTGGGCATACGAAACGAACGTTTCACAGCAGTTTCCGAACAGTTTTTATCAGTATGGCGAATTTTATTTGACCTTTGTAACTTTAAAACACAACATCTGCTGACACATCGCTTGCAATGTCAGAAAAGGTCCATAGTCTATTTGAAAACACTTAACAATGAATGTGTTGAATAATAAAGTCTATAAAAACATCTTACGCTATGAAACGGTGTATCTCCTTTAATAATAGAGATAATGAACTAAACCAAAAAAGGAAATGTTGGGGAAAGATGGATCTACCGTTCAATGTCAACTGCTATATGTTTCAGTTGCTAATATACTCCACAGGGTGATGCGAATTTTCAGAAAAAAACATAGCATTTTTTTTTACACCTAGTATAAATCGAAAATTAAATTTTTATCATAAACAGCTGAAACTATGATATTGTCAAGGAACCAACCTACAATGCAAAAAAAAAATCATTCAAATCGGATCATAAATTCAGAAAAAAAATAGCATAAAAAATATAGCCAATTTATGATGTTGCGCTAATTTTGTCCAGGAGTATACTTAAAGAGAAACGTAGGTTCCATGTTTCTCTTTTTCGAGTATGAAAAATATCCATATGGAGCAATGTCATTGCTTCTTCCCTGTAAGGAACGCCACTGCTCGATGGATAGAATAACTTTCCTAACTAATATATGTTGTTTTATATCCTATTAACACATACCACAATTGAAAAAATATCTAAAGTACTTTGAAAGATATTAAGACATAATGATTTAAAAAAGAAAGCCAATACCTAAAAGGAATCACACTCTGAATATTAACACGTCAACGCCCTGTATATATGCAGTTGGATCGGGGAAAGAATGTATGTCTGTCCTAACTTTACAGTTGCCGACGTTATTTTGTCATATTTGATCTCTATATAATAGTAATAATATAATCTAGACAAGAAAATAAGTTTTATTTACAACCATGCATGTAATAATGACATTTCATCTATCTATGAAAGGTGAAAAGTTGACGTTTTTTTACTTTTACTTTCCACCCGGGTGGAAAGTAAATTATTTTTTTTGTAATTTAAAAAAAAATCGATATCTCAAAATAATATACGAACACACCAACATCCTTTGTTTTGCTTTTTTAAAGATGCTAATAGCTTTGCATGTTTAGATAGGTCTACTTTTTCCCTAATTGATAGAGTGGTCCTCAGCATTGAATATTGTGACCAAATCGTTGATATCGTCCTTGTCTTGGCATGTTCACTGAAATAAGCTAGTAGCGTCGACTCAGAACCAGGATTTTGAACTTTATTTCCCGTACACCATTCTTTGAAACAGTTATATGTCTTGTCATATCTCGGGCGGCTTTTAGTTGGCAGATCTTCTTCTTCTATTTTTGCTGCTTCTCGAATTTATGGTTCAGTAGCAGCAAAATCAAATTCCTCATCTGATGCATTTTTCTGTTGTTAAAATAATATATTGTTTAGTGACATGGAAACCATATTCAAAAAATGATATTTACCATCTTGATGTGTATTATTACCTACGTTATTTTACCACCTGCGGTTATTTGAAATTTCTATCTAATTTTTCAATGGAAAAGTTAAAATTACATTTATCTTTTATTAATAACTTTAATTCAAAATAATAGGAAGTGGATGTTACATGTTGTTGTAAATAAAATAGTATACAAACCTCGGTGAAAAGTTTTATTACAGTCTCGAGATTTAATTAACTACCGACCATCTCGACAGGAATGAAACGTTTTCCACCTCGGTACGTAATATACTATTACTTACTCCAAGGAACGTCAAGCAGGGGTTTAAAATCAATCTACTATGATGGTGCAAAAATGTATAATAATTTACCAGGCTCAGCTAGGAAACTTTCCAAGCAATATTGTTTTAAAAGGAGGCTTAAAGAGCATTTAATGAGTTTATATTTTATTTATCTAGCATCGAAAATATAGAATAGGGCCAATCATATTATTTATTAATTTATTTGTTACCTGTTATATAATATAATATATGAAAGAAGAAGGGTTAGTATTTTTAACTCTTTCTTTTCAACAACATAACACATTGTGATGCATAAGTGAATTTATTTTGATTTGTCGTTGTTTTTAATATGTCTTTAATATATACATATACAGGGTCTTATGGAAATGACTTATTATATTTAAACCGGCAAGTATCGAGAATAAGTAATATCACACAAATTTGAAATCACAATATTTCTTATTATGAATTATTTCACAACAGAAAAAAAAAAGGCTAATGCTACATACAACTAATAAAACGTTTAAAATTCGTATACATCAAGCGTGTGGAATCCTCGACAGCGTCATCCCATTTCCTAGTTTCGAAACATACTGAAACAACGATAGTCGCGCGCGGTAGGTATCCAAGCAAGGGCGAAACATGTGGTGTAATCTGACAACACTGTTAGTATACTCTAGTGACCCACATTGTTGCTAACTAAATCCAGATGGAACGGCGCGACAGTATGCGGGTAAAAAGGATTTTACCTTAGTATTTAGATATTCGATTAAAAAAAAAGTATGTAGTTTCTCTAGGACACCCTAGGAGTCACCCATTTAAATATAAGTCAATTCCATTACACCCTGTATAGTATTAACTTTTTAGAATAAGCTGATTTCTATTATAAAATCATAGAATTTTTGTGAAATCATTAAAGCTCCTTTCGAAGTAAAAAAAAGTGATATCGATTTGAATCATACAGGTGATGACAGGAAGGAATCCAATTACCTTTCATATTTATTTAGGTTGTTGGATGTGACAACGCCTTAGATTCAGATGCAGTAGAAGATCATTGTGGGGTATGCAATGGCGATGGAACGCAATGCAGAATTATAGAAGAAACTTATAAAGATGTTGGTCAAGGTAAGAACCACGGTCTTGCAGCAATGTTTACTTAAATTGCCCGTCGAATACTTTACAAAATAGGTATTGTTACCTATTTAAGAGCTAGTAAGTTATGTGGACATTTTCTTAATTTAAGGATACTCGAAAGTGGTTGTGATACCTACTGGATCGCGTAAAGTGGTTATAACAGAGAAAGCTCCATCTAATAACATGATTGCTATTTCTGATAGTAGCGAGAACAAATACTTCCTGAACAAAGACTAGTAAGTTTATATTTAATGCATTATATTTCGACATAAAACGTAAGTAATTTTGAGTATATGGATATGTTGTTTTCAGAAGTGATCTTCTGCATTATAAGAGTGTATTCGAGCTGCATACTTATTGATCTTTTTCAATTTCTTAGAATTATTATAATCATCGACAGTTTTCTGCCTATTTCTTTAAACTGACTCTTAATTCTTCTGCTCTAGCTATTTTCCCTTCCTCACTATCGAGTTTTCAATTGTTTTTGGATTGGGTTCTGTCGCCTTGCTAATGTTATAATGAGCTATGAATTTTAGTACGGAATTTCAAGACGGCGTTATTAATTTTGGAAAAGAAGAAGGGATCTATAGTCATCCTGAACCGCAAATGGAAAAGCTTGTCATCAATGGGCCGCTTAAGGAAGACTTAGTATTATTTGTAAGTGGTTTGATGGCCATGACACTGCTTCGATATGTAAAGATATATTTTTTTACGTTGTAGATAGTATTCTTCGAACCTAACAATGTAGGATATACTTACAAATGGGCAGAACCATCTGTGGACTCAGGTTACGAACCACATTATCACTGGGAAATGGGTAAGTTTACCCATCGACTGCAACGGTGCCATCGTCATCGTATTAAAGTCACTATAAACTCTCTAATGAATGTACTGTACCTGTACATGTCATATTCTTCATTCGTTTATATAAAGATTTGACATGTAAGTAACTTTTATGTGTACACTTTACAGGTGAGTTTGGTGAGTGCAACGTTCTCTGTGGAGGAGGTACTCAAATCGCCTCCTCTGTATGCATGGAGGAGAAAGGAGGTAAAGTCAGTGCGAATTTTTGTGCTGGGATCGACAAACCAAAGGATTCTGTTAAAGATTGTGATCAAGAGGCTTGTAAAAAACGGTAAGAAAATTGCGATTTCATGAAGTACGCCGAAGTCCAGGGAGTTATCTAAGTACCACATTGATTATTAATTATTTTGTCGCCGATTATTTTATAGATGGAAGGTAGGCGTTTTTGGTATTTGTCGAGGATGTCAAGGAAAGGGGGGAGTTCGAATCCGGCAAGTCGAGTGTGTTCAGGAAAATCCCCGCCGAGGAGCTGATGATATTCTTCTCGATGATAAAGAGTGTGAAGGTGAGCAAGAGATCTTATTCAGTTTCTCGTCGTATGAATTATTTTAAATAATTGGTACAACAATAGTCATTGTGTATTAAGGTATCAAACCTGGAACTGTGGAGCTGTGCAAAGCTGCAGAAAAATGCGGGAGGAAAAGGATGATCTCCTATATACCTGGAAAGTATCAGGAAAATATTTGGTCGCAAATGAATAAGAGACGTATCAGGAAAGAAAACGAGGTAGGACTGCTTTACATTTACAATATTTGTATCTTGGCTATATTGCTAGAAAACTATACATTGCTTGTAACAGGCTCGATCAGTTCGTTCTATACTGAAATCACTTAGTAAATATCTATTAAGAAGTAAACTCAAATTATTAAATATATTTCAGAACTCAACTGAAGAATCGATCATGGAAACTGAACTGGCTAAAACTGACGTTCCAAATAATTCAGAAACTAAAATTACTACAAATACAATAGCCGGTAATTCCACCAAATTCGATAAAAGCAAACTGGGGAAAATGATCCACGATTATCGACCGCTGGATGAAGAAATTCTTTACCTGTATACCGTGGTTGCCAATCCCGTGCGAAAGAACATGTCCGATAAATCTAATGCGCAGATGGGTGACGATATTGGGGATGTAATTGATACTGCCAATGGGACAGTCCTGAGAGGTATCAAAATCGTTAAAACTGGGACCAATTCCATGAGCATGTTAACAAATATCTTTTCAATCTCAAATTAAACTCTAAGCATTCCAATTGTCGGCAATATGTTGAGAAAAGGAGTTGTAACAGACAGTTAAAGCGATAGTAACCATAAGGAAGTCGTCTAATAGGATTTTAGACTGTGAGTAAGTGTGTATTTGTTTTCCTTTTAGGTAAAGATGTGGCTTTATTGAAGCACAAGTTAGAGCATCCGACCAACGGAAGCTTCAATATCAGCTGTCACAAGAAACGTCACAAAAAGGTTCCTCATGATATTCCCTAGGTGAACATACGCTATTATTATTCGATTTTTTTATATATATATTTAGGATTTATATAATATTATCTATTAGTGGGTATGAACAATAAAAATAACAACTAGGTATAACGTTTCATTTTAATTCATTGGATATAAGATTTACTGAATGTGGCGGCCTAACCAACAAACCCTAAAATTCCAAAAACATAAATTATTCTTTCTTAAATTCGTTCCCACTGCAATTCTGCTATAAAGTATTCAAGGCAAATAATTTAGTTAAACCGCAATCAGTCTTCGCCGGTTCACCCATGATCCACGATCCCATCATATCTTTTCAGGGTTATCAAATGCATATTATCTTTATGTCATTTTTCATTCGTTATATACTCACAGAAAATCGTGTAAATTCAATAATTTTGTTATTTTTTAAGCTATTTTTATGCGGGTTTTTGATAACTTACGCCCGCATTCTCCGTATTTAGGATTTAATTGGGATTGGTAAATCCGGCTTAGTTCAATCTGACTTATTTGTTATGCACCGTAATCGGTTTTGGGAATTCAAGTTAACAAATTGGCAACAGTGGATTTTCAACAAATATGACGTGGAAAAAGGGATCACGCAAGAGATAACCCTACTTTCGTTTGACCTGACGGCAAACTCTGTTCTGACGTGCATTAAGAAATCATTGAAATTCGCGATTTATAGCCTTTAAAACAGAATTGTCTTCAAAGTTTTGTGAGTTTTTGGAAACAATGGTGTTTAATATATTTTTAAGATGCAGAGTGAATATTTAAAGACATTATCATTGCAAAATTGCTTGATATCCGCGAGAGGTAAGCTGAAAAATCTCATTTGCCTTTGTTTACGAAACATTGGCAGTTTCTTTTCCCTTTTTATGAAGTAAAATATTTGTTTACAGATATCAAACGAAGCTAAACTTAATACATAATATGGACCCCTTTACACTGAACTTTCAATATCTATAATTTAATTCATGGAGTTCCACCTATTACAAAGGATTGATATTTTTTCATATTTAGTGCTAGAAGTAGAGAGGAAATAAAGTCCCACAAAAGATAGCCCACAAAGATGGAAGCATATCAACAGTACCTACATTGGTGCTATTTTATTTGCAGCTGAATATACTTTCGTGTTAAAGATCAGTTGATCTTTCGTGTTAAAGATTATTTCTCGAGCTCGTTTTAGGTACTTATGTATGTTCCGATACCAATAATAAATTGTTTCTAATTTTTTGTGGCTAAATAAAAGAATGTTTTTATAATTGATATATATAAAAAAAAACAATGTGTATTTTTTGAGGTGGTATTAATATCAAATACTAGCAATAAAGGAAAGCTCTCTCCATTGATAGGATGTCACTACCTACAGACCGGTTTCGAACTTAAAAGTTATTTGTTGCTTGAAAACAGTTTTAAATTGCAAGCAAAGTTAAAATTGAAAAAAAAATTTGAATAAAGTACTAAAACTGTTACATTACAAAAACGAATCTTATATTACACCAAAAACTATTTTTAAGAGCAACATTTATGATGTCTAACATCTCCTAATCATCTTAAATGAAAATTTCCTCTTCAATTTCCATATTAACTACTAATTTCCAAACATGACACAAAAGAAAATTATGTCAAAGTCAAACCCGGAAACACGTGTTTTAAGATTTAATTGAGATTGGCAAATCCAGCTTAGTTGAATCCGGTTTATTTGTTATGCACCGTAATTGTTTTGGGAATCCTAGTTAACAATTTGGCAATACTGGATTTTTATACAATTAAATGAGAAGTATAGTTTCAAAGTGGACAATCTCCATGTTTCCTAAATTCTCAGTAGAAGAAAAAACTAATAATTCATTAAATATAAACAATTAAGATAGTTTTCCCTTTTTATTGCATTTACATCACATATACTAATTTTTTTTCTTTTAAATGTTTGAAAAACATAAGAGTTGTTTTGAAAAAATATTTGAAGATTATACGTTATAAAAATAACAATCGAAGTTGCTTGAAGAAGCTTTGAAAATAACGCCAGATAATTTTTCTTTAATTATTTTTATTCATATAAAAAAACTAAAAAAGACTTTAAATTCAGTAAAAAAAAAACTACAAAGAAGAAATAGCGGATGGAGGGGACAAAAAAATTCAAAAACAGTTAATAGAAAATTCCACGTCCTCTTTGACTTTCTCACATAGTGTCGTTTCATCATCGACGGTTTCGATTTCTGGAACTGTGTTCTTTTCTATGACGCATTTGTAAAAGACGTGGATCATTTTTCCACTCATCTCCGAAATAATGCACTAATAAATTATTCACATCAACCTTTGTGTTGTTCTTCACAACATTTTGTTTCCAAATTTTTGCAGGATTTGTTATACTCATTCATTCTTTTTGTTAACAAAACTAGTAAACAAACTTTACTGCTTTCGAATCACACGCAACTTAAAAAATTAATAATGTAAAATCAGAATGGATTTAGCGAGAATTATTATTGACAAGTCTGTGCCTTATTTTTTTTAGTATTTCTTAAAAATGGGTAATTCCAAAAAAAGTAGCCGAGTAAACATAGAGGAAAAGAGCCAGGTATGGACGCAAAAGTTTAATACTGAATCGAAATCATTTCGAAAAAGTTTCGAACAAACCCGTTTTAGAAATCCCATTTCATAAGGACGAAAACGATAGAAAAATCAATCGGAGTAGCAAAGTTCTAAAACAAGCGTTGTTTTGCCATTCGAAAATGATTTTTCTGTTCAGCAATCCGGCTGCTGATAAAAAATTACCTGAAAATAGCAAACAAGTATTTTTAACAGGCGGTGGCTCTCCATTCGATCTTAAATTACCAATATAAAATAATATAATGTAATAAAAACACGCTTAAGCCAACAACTTTTCCGGATTACTTTAATCTCAATTAGGGACGTCAAATGTTGACGGTGCATAGCAAAAATATGATCTAAGCGGGATTGAGCATCTAATCTGGATCAAATGCAATATTTCAACCTTGACGGATTACTTTAATCTCAATTAGAAATGTCAAATGTTGACGGTGCATAGCAAGAATATGATCTAAGCGGGATTGAGCATCTAATCTGGATCAAATGCTTACGGAGAATACCGGCGTTAGTAATTTTCGTATCGGGACGGTTTGGCATTGAGTTTTTTTTGAGGAGATGGGGGATTTAATTAAAAAAAACCCTCTCCTCACAAAACTCCATGTCAATCGATCCTAACATAAAACTTACGAAGTTATAAAAAACCGCATAAAAATAGCTTCAATAAAAACATAATTATTGAATTTATGCGATTTTGCAAAAAATCGATTTCACAGAAAATCGTTTAAATTCAATAACTTTGTTATTTTTTAAGCTATTTTTATGCGGTTTTTTGATAACTTAGTCATTTTCGTGCCGGGACGGTTTGGCATGGAATTTTTTTGAGGAGTGGGGGAGTTAATTTTAAAAACCCCAGTCCTCAAAAAATCTCCATGCCAATTGGTCCTGACATAGAACTTACGAAGTTATAAAAAAACCGCATAAAAATAGCTTCAATAATAACATAATTATTGAATTTACGCGATTTTACAAAAAACTGATTTCCGAGAAAATCGTGATTTTTTTATAAAATCGCGTAAATTCAATAATTATGTTATTATTGAAGCTATTTTTATGCGGTTTTTTTATAACTTCGTAAATTTTATGTTAGGACCGATTGGCATGGAGTTTTTTGAGGAGTGGGGTTTTTAAAATTAAATCCCGCCGCTCCTCAAAAAACTCCATGCCAAACCGTCCCGACACGAAAATTACTAAGTTATCAAAAAACCGCATAAAAATGGCTTCAAAATTAACAAAGTTATTGAATTTAAACGATTTTCTGGGAAATCGATTTTTTATAAAATCGCTTAAATTCAATAATTATGTTATTATTGAAGCTATTTTTATGCGGTTTTTTATAACTACGTAAGTTTTATGTTAGGATCGATTGGCATGGAGTTTTTTTTGGGGAGTGGGATTTTTAAAATTAAATCCCGCCGCTCCTCAAAAAACTCCATGCTAATCGGTCCTAACATAAAACTTACGTAGTTATAAAAAAACCGCATAAAATTAGCTTCAATAATAACATAATTATTGAATTTAAGCGATTTTACAAAAAAAATCGATTTCACAGAAAATCGTTTAAATTCAATAACTTTGTTATTTTTGAAGCTATTTTTATGCGGTTTTTTGATAACTTAGTCATTTTAGTGTCGGGACGGTTTGGCATGGAGTTTTTTTGAGGAGTGGGGGGATTTAATTTTAAAAACCCCACTCCTCAAAAAAACTCAATGCCAATCGGTCCTGACATAAAATTATGAAATTATAAAAAAACCGCATAAAAATAGCTTCAATAATAACATAATTATTGAATTTACGCGATTTTACTAAAAAATTATTTCCCAGAAAATCGTTTAAATTCAATAACTTTGTTATTTTTTAAGCTATTTTTATGCGGTTTTTTGATAACTTAGTCATTCTCGTGTCGGGACGGTTTGGCAGGGAGTTCTTTTCGAGGAGTGGGGGGATTTAATTAAAAAAACCCTACTCCTCAAAAAACTCCATGCCAATCGGTCCTGACATAAAACTTACGAAGTTTTAAAAAAACCGCATAAAAATTGCTTCAATAATAACATCATTATTGAATTTAAGCGATTTTACAAAAAAATGATTTCACAGAAAATCGTTTAAATTCAATAACTTTGTTATTTTTGAAGCTATTTTTATACGGTTTTTTGATAACTTAGTCATTTTCGTGTCGGGACGGTTTGGCAGGGAGTTCTTTTCGAGGAGTGGGGGGATTTAATTAAAAAAACCCTACTCCTCAAAAAACTCCATGCCAATCGGTCCTGACATAAAACTTACGAAGTTTTAAAAAAACCGCATAAAAATAGCTTCAATAATAACATAATTATTGAATTTACGCGATTTTACAAAAAAATTATTTCCCAGAAAATCGTTTAAATTCAATAACTTTGTTATTTTTGAAGCTATTTTTATGCGGTTTTTTGATAACTTAGTCATTTTCGTATCGGGGCTGTTTGGCATGGAGTTTTTTTGAGGAGTGGGGGGATTTAATTTTAAAAACCCCACTCCTCAAAAAAACTCCATGCCAATCGGTTCTGACATAAAATTTACGAAGTTATAAAAAAACCGCATAAAAATAGCTTCAATAATAACATAATTATTGAATTTACGCGATTTTACAAAAAAATTATTTCCCAGAAAATCGTTTAAATTCAATAACTTTGTTATTTTTGAAGTTATTTTTATGCGGTTTTTTGATAACTTAGTCATTTTCGTGTCGGGACGGTTTGGCATGGAGTTTTTTTGTGGAGTGGGGGGATTTAATTTTAAAAACTTCACTCCTCAAAAAACTCCATGCCAATCGGTCCTGACATAAAACTTACGTAGTTATAAAAAAACCGCATAAAATTAGCTTCAATAATAACATAATTATTGAATTTAAGCGATTTTACAAAAAATCGATTTCACAGAAAATCGTTTAAATTCAATAACTTTGTTATTTGTGAAGCTATTTTTATGCGGTTTTTTGATAACTTAGTCATTTTCGTGTCGGGACCGTTTGGCATGGAGTTTTTTGAGGAGCTGGGGGATTTAATTTTAAAAACCCCATTCCTCAAAAAACTCCATGCCAATCGGTCCTAACATAAAACTTACGTAGTTATAAAAAAACCGCATAAAATTAGCTTCAATAATAACATAATTATTGAATTTAAGCGATTTTACAAAAAATTGATTCCACAGAAAATCGTTTAAATTCAATAATTTTGTTATTTTTGAAGCTATTTTTATGCGGTTTTTTGATAACTTAGTCATTTTCGTGTCGGGACCGTTTGGCATGGAGTTTTTTGAGGAGCGGGGGGGATTTAATTTTAAAAACCCCACTCCTCAAAAAACTCCATGCCAATCGGTCCTAACATAAAACTTACGTAGTTATAAAAAAACCGCATAAAATTAGCTTCAATAATAACATAATTATTGAATTTACGCGATTTTACAAAAAAAATATTTCCCAGAAAATCGTTTAAATTCAATAACTTTGTTATTTTTGAAGCTATTTTTATGCGGTTTTTTGATAACTGTGTCATTTTCGTGTCGGGACCGTTTGGCATGGAGTTTTTTTGAGGAGTTGGGGGATTTAATTTCAAAAACCCCACTCCTCAAAAAACTCCATGCCAATCGGTCCTAACATAAAACTTACGTAGTTATAAAAAAACCGCATAAAATTAGCTTCAATAATAACATAATTATTGAATTTACGCGATTTTATAAAAAAACGATTTCCCAGAAAATCGTTTAAATTCAATATTAATTTTGAAGCTATTTTTATGCGGTTTTTTGATAACTTAGTCATTTTAGTGTCGGGACGGTTTGGCATGGAGTTTTATCGAGGAGTCGGAGGATTTAATTTTAAAAACTCCACTCCTCAAAAAACTCCATGAGAATCGGTCCTAACATAAAAGTTACGAAGTTGTAAAAAAACCGCATAAAAATAGTTTCAATAATAACATAATTATTGAATTTACGCGATTTTATAAAAAATCGATTTCCCAGAAAATCGTTTAAATTCAATAACTTTGTTAATTTTGAAGCTATTTTTATGCGGTTTTTTGATAACTTAGTCATTTTCGTGTCGGGACTGTTTGGCATGGAGTTTTTTGAGGAACGGGGGGGATTTAATTTTAAAAACCCCACTCCTCAAAAATCTCCATGCCAAACGGTCCTAACATAAAACTTACGAAGTTATAAAAAAACGCATAAAAATAGCTTCAATAATAACATAAATTTACTCGATTTTATATCTTTTCACTGTTATCAAATGCATATTATTTTTAATTCAATTTTTCTTTTTTAGACGGAAATAGCAAAACTAAAATAGCGATGTGTCATTATTTGTCATTATTAACATTTATATTTGGTGTTTCGTGTGGTTCAGAAATTTTACAATTTTCTAATCGAAAGTATTTGCTATATTAATCATCCAAAACCGTTCTTATGACGATTAACAAATTTAATTCATTCTCTATAAGTAGTGAAGTAGTAGTTAAAATTGTAGTTTGTATGAATTTGATTTCTACGAAAATATTTTGTCATATTCCAAGGGTAACGAAACATTTTCTTGGTATGTTTAGTTATCTCTGTTAAGAAAAATTATGTTTTTAACAATATATCGTATTTTAATTAATACGTATTACGTCTACTCTTATCAAAATAATCTCGATTTGAATCATACTGTTGCAGATACGTTTTTTCCCCAGTTCAACTGTATATTCTTTGATGGTGGTGATGGCAGAAATGTAATATTTCGTTTAGTTGTTTGTAATTTATTTAAAAAAAAAACGGCAACTACTCAATCCGTTTTAAAAGAAAGTATTCGTCGAAAAGAGAATCACTTGTTCAACAAATGTATTTGTTTAAATAGGATTTCCCGGAATGGAGTGACACTCACAATTTCCCGTGAAAACCAGGATTTCCTATCTAGATTCAAAAAAGGAAAAACGAGAGCTATAAGTTAAATGTATAATTAAACCTTGCGATTCTGCCTCTGTTGTTTATTTAAATGAAGGGACACAGTCTCGTATTAAGGAGAAAAGAAATATAACCTTGTATCAAATACAGTTCGACAAGCAAGTCTATAGCTACGCGGTATCGGTAAGGGGGAAGCAATATCTTTTAAAACATGGCCGAATCATGGGCGTCCTATTATTATCTTAATAATGTAATAATACATATTTTTTCATAGCATGAATATATTTGTATCACCAGTGCAATATATTAGGCCTTTTCATTAATATTCCTCGCTTATTTTGGCATTTTCGCCAATAAAATCCATTTGATTTCAACATGCACCTCAAAGTTTCACGGGAAAATGAAAAGTTTTCTCAGCTGTTGTAGCAACTTTTTTAAGGTTGGAAATACTTTTAGTTCCAAATAAAACTTTTGTATTGTTCTCGTACAATGCCAAAGTCGAAGCCTTCGATTTTTTCGACAGCAGAGAGACTGTCCCTTTTTTGACAGGAGATGACAACAATTGATTCGGGTTATTTTCTTCCTTTCAGTATCTTCTTTGTGCATGTTTTTTACTGCACCCACGCTTACTCCCGTATACATTGCGAGCCTTTCTAGCTTTCGCTTAAGTGGCAATTTAAATGTATTAATTTGTGATTCCTCTTCACACACCCTGTACACATTGGCAATCACTTCGCGGGTTTGACTATGAAGGGTTTTACCAGGGTATATTCATTCATTATCACAGTTTTAAAATAAACCCTATCACTACGCAACTGGATGAAGCATATTGGACATCGCCGAACAATCACTCTGGCACTATAGGCGTGTCACCAGGCGCGTGACGTCATCCTCTGTCTGGGATATAACCTATCAAATTAGCTCTAGCCACCAGTTACCCATGGTTACCGTTGATATTGTACCATGTTGCCCTATTTTTAGATTAGAAGTACTTTAATGAAAAAATATTTTATTTTGCATTTAAATATTAAAATAAATAGTATGAAAAGGAAGTTTTAAGAACATTGAAACTATAATAGAATATTAGTTTCTTATATACTTATGACAATTTACTTTAAATGGGTAAATTTAATTTTAGGGTTTACTTGGTAACATGTTATTAAATTAAAATTTAATATATGTGACAACATTGTTATCCCAAGCATTCCTTTTGTAGCTACAGTTAAAGTTGTCGACCTGTAGGTTAGCCTTAAAAGTTTTTTTTTTTATTTTCCTAATAATAAATTACCATTAAAATTAAACGAATTGAAAATTGAGAAGGAAATTCATTAAAAGTTTAAATGCGTTGGGTGTCGTGTAACGTCGTTTTACGCAGACTTCTGATTGAATACATTGCGGCACTTTAACCAGTCAAGTCGATTGTCGGTCTGCTGTGACCAAAGATCTTTTGACTCGGGCTTTAACAGTTTATTTATAATTATCTTATACTAAGTGCCTAATGATAGTTCATGAATATTTTTGGCAATGATGATCTAAATAATAAAAAGAAACGTGGGCTGATAATCTGTATAATAATATATTAACCAAAATAACAGTAATGGTTGATTATTTAGAGATTTATATTGGAGAAAGACTATTCAATAAATAGCTAACCAGACTACTTTAACTGTAACATTGAAAGAAATTAAAATATTCTGGTTATCTAACTGATAATGCGCTATCTAGATAACTTTGAATGTGCAATAAATTATCAGAATTGATTCAATTCAATTCAGCTAACTATTGATGTAGTAGACTATTAACTTGGAATATGACATAAATGGCATTTAGCAGAAATGATTATCTCGCCATCAAATTATCCTGGCTAGCTAACTATTGATATGGTAATAACTAGACAATTTTGAACGTAACGTAAATGACATTGACGAAATGATTAACTCACAATCACGGTATCCTGTTAAGATAACTATTATTATAGTACTAACTAGACAGTTTTCAATATTACATAAATGACAATGGCAGAAATTATTATCTCACAATTAAAGTACCTATCCTACCTAGCTAATTATTGATATAAATATTATTAACTAGTCAACTCGGAATGTGACATAAATCACATTGGCTGAAATGACTATCTCACAATTACAATATCCTGGTTAGCTAACTATTGATATAATACCAACTAGAGAATTTCTAATTCAAAGAATCCTGGTTAGAAAACTATTGATATAGGCAAATACTAGTATGGAAAATTATTATTTCCCAGACTACCCGATGATCCGTATACAATAAGGGGGTATTTTTGTCTACACTGTAGCACTTTAAAATACTATTTCAGATTGAATGGTACTACCAAGAAAAGGAAGCTCTCTCCATTGATAGGATGCAACCACTTGCAGACCGGTTTCGAACTCATTTGTTCTCGTCAGTACAAGGTAGGTGTACATACCTATCATCAGAGAGGACTTTAACTTAACGCTGTATACTGTATCATCGGTAGTCGAGAAAACACAACGCGCAGCGCCATCTCCTAGTAGTCCCAATCTGAACAGACGTTATTTGATTAAATCAAATTTAAAAAAATCTATTTAAGAAATAAAAAGTCTATGCTTTTCAGGTGGTATTAATATCAAATACCAGTATGGAAAATTATTATTTCCCAGACCACCCGATGATCCTTATACAGTAAGGGAGTATTTTTGTCTATACAGTAGCACTTTAAAATACTATTTCATATATAATACCAATTAAAAAGCATACACTTTTTATTTCTTAAATAGATTTTTAAAATTTGATTTAATCAAATAACGTCTGTTAAGATTGTGTGGGAATACTAGGAGCGAGGCGCTGGGCACTATATTTTGTCGACTACCGATGATAATACTACTCTCTGATGATAGGTATGTACACCTACCCTGTACTGACGAGAACAAATGAGTTCGAAACCGGTCTACAGTCCTATCAATGGCGAGGGCTTCCTTTTCTTGGTAGTGCCATTCAATCTGAAATAGTATTTTAAAGTCCTACTGTGTAGACAAAAATACGCCCTTATTGTACAAAGATCATCGGGTGGTCTGGGAAATAATAATTTTCCATACTGGTATTTGATATTAATACCATCTGAAAAGCATAGACTTTTTATTTCTTAAATATATTGATATAGTACCAACTAGGCAGTTTCGAATGTGCTATAAATTGCAATCACAGTATCCTGGTTAGCTAAGTATTGATATAGTATTAACTAGACAACTTTGAATGTGACATAAATTACACAAGTTAATTTCTCTCAATCAAAGTAGCTTTGTTAGCTAACATTTGATGTACTACTAACAGTGGCGGAACTTCAAAATTTGGCCCCCCCCGCAAAATTAGTTATTGGGTCCCCTATAAAATGATTTAAAAAGTGACCACACTATTCTTTTCTGAATAACTTTGTTTTAAAATTACTTTTAAACCAAATTTCCAGGAAATATTTACAAAAGTATAAATTCTCGTAAAATTAATTTAAAAATACATAATAAGATCGAATAATTAGATCATACAGGGCAGGTTAAAATTAGAAGTTACTTTAAACAAGTCGCAAAAAAAGTTTTTTCTTTCCTCAAATAATTTAGACTCACAAGACCCCCCAAGCAAAAAATATGTTAAGAGATTTTTTTGATATTTCACTCGATTAAACATTTATAACTATTTTCCTGACCAAATTTTTCTAACCAGTTAATAACTGAATATCACAATGTTTAGTCATCAGTTAGACATGGAAACAATTATTGTATAAAATGAAACATAAATGATATTTGAATAAAAAGAATGTATTTTAGCTTACTAATAATAATAATCTACAAAAAAATGATTTGAAAAATTGTTCAATGCATTTCTGTAAATGTATTTTCCCTAAATTGAACCATCGACCAACTTTTCAATTAATTTTGTTTGTAGATTAGCATATTACTAGTAAGTTATTCTTTTGATGTTAATAATTCTCAGTAAGAAATAATTCTTTGAAAACCGCCAAATAAGTATAAAAAATATTATTTATAAATAACAAGTGCTGTATTTAGACCAGTTTGCTGTCGCTCCGGAGCACCTATTTCGTTGCACTAGGGATATTTTATATTTTAAATTCAATTTCCTTAAATTATTTGTTTAGGAATAGGAAGTTTGCATTCAATTAAAAATACCTACGGTGTCATAAAAACTTCAAAACGTTGTAGTTGTTAATTCCTTGTTACTATAAACATTATCCAGGACCTATTTTCCTGCTAGGCCCGGTGGGTCTGGGCCTGGGGCCCCACTTTCAGAGGAGCTCAGCACTTGGCTTGCGTAACACAAACAAGACAAAAACTTAACTTATTTGCAAAACGAATAGGTACCTATGCTATTTTATTAGAAAAAATTTTTTAAAGGTTCTTAAAATCTAAGGCAATCGACAGATGTGTAGGAACTCCTTTTCTTGATGATAGTACAGTTGCGTAAGAAAAAGACAATTTTTGGAAGTGGCGCAAGCATTCCGTAACGGGAGGCCACTTTGGGCCGGGGGCCCCCTGGACGCTTGGGCCCCCCTGCGTTGCATGGTCTTGCTGCATAGAAGTTCCGTGCCTGACTACTAACTAGACTAGAACTTTGAATGTGAGTTAATCATTTGTGTCACTGTAATTTATGTCCCTATCAACAGTATGTGGTTAGTTTATTGTGTAAAATATTTCGGCAACCCGATATGAGAGAAAACAGTATCATTTTAATACGATATAATAATCATTCCGTCACATGACGTAATAAAACCCCAGCTTTATGCATATTAAATTTAACAAATATGGAAATCGACCCGACGACTTTTTTACGGCAATCGCTTCGTTACGGCCCAGACTCGACTCGCCTCAAATTATTAAATAGGGAAGCGGTTTCCCAGCAGAAGCAAGCGCTGGCATTAGCTCTAAAATTATCGTAAAATAAATTAAAATAAACTGGGAATACATGCGGGGGCGCCCAAAGAAGCCCAAAATTAGGGCGAAATGTTTCTTATCGCGCCCTTTCAGGCAAGTCGATTCGTCAACGGGACCCTAAGGATTAATTATTTTGTATTTTTGTTTGATTTATGGGGTCAAAGTTGAGGGGCGAACTTGGCAGTTCGAAAGTTTTTGCGAAATTGGGAAGTTTGAGGGTTTTATATTTAAAACGAGATGTGAAACGTTCGCATATTACAACGCCAATCGAAAATCATAAGATTATCATTCTAAATTATTATCTAATATAACTTTATTTTTTTTCCTTCCATAAAACTAATAAATAATTTCTCAATCAAATTATGTTTATTCTCTGATGAAGTTCCTCTTGACAAAATGGCGAGCAATTAATTTAATATTATTTCAATCATTTCGATTTATACAAAACGAAATATTCTCGATTTTTTATTTATCGTCATTAAAATTGCATTTATTTGTTGTGTCCATGGGGGGAGGACAGCTTTTGTTTATATTTCCAAAAGTCCAATTTCAGTTCTATTTTTAAAATTATTAGTGTTGTGATCGCTCGAGCGAAAAACCGCTTGATCACTCGATTATTGAAATACCCGACATCGCTGGATTTAAAAAAAAACCGCTCGAGTTATCTATTCAGGCGAAAACCGTCGCTAGTATCTTTCACTCGATACCCGAACTTCGCTTGACGCCGGCGGAAATGTATCGCTGTAGTGGGATCGAGTTAAAAAACTGCTCGTATATTCGAACAGTTTTTCGCTCGATAGGAAATACTCTATCTAGTTATAAATTCAGGAGAAAAGCCGAAAAATATCGCCCGTTACTTGATAGACGACCTTCGGTCTACGCGCCACGCCATCCGATTGGCGACGTTCGAGTTTGACGCTGAGCAGGTATGCGACATACGTCTTTCTTAAAGGCACATAAACGAGAAGGTGCATATAAAAAAGTATGCCAAACCCTTAGCGGAGTCACGCGACATAGGTTTTGTAACGTTTTGTTTTAACTGGCTAGCCAGCGGCGTAGCTTAGGTCTCCGATTGTAAATATTAAAAAATTAAAGGATATAATTTTTAAATTTTTATTTACTATAAACTCGAGAAAGCTTCTCAAACATAACATAATAATAGAAACTGTAACAAAATATATAGAAAAATTCGATGGTAATCTTATAGTAAACATTTTTAAATCTAAACAAGAACTTTTTATTAAACTCAAGAAGACTTCTTAAAAATAACATACATTATAGAAAATGTTAATGGAAAATAAGAAAACGAGCAAAATAGTTAACAAAACATAGGTATCGACAAATTTTTTGGTAACCAAAAGTAAACATTCTTAAATTTAAACAGGAACTTTTAGTTAACTAAAACATGAATTTAAAAAAATAATAACCAATTTTCTTATTTTGCCAGTCGCGTAACTAAGCCTAAGTTTTTGAAGGGCACACAGTGGGCACCTGATAATTTAAAGTGGAAGAATTTGACAAATCTACTAAAATATCTACTTATTTTATGCTCGTAGATTGAAAAAGATGTGAAGAATAACTCTTGGTAATACTTTTTGTTCGGGATAAAAAAGCACAATAACAAACCCTAACAATAAATACATATTTAGGTGATTTTTTGCAGTTTTTTGTTTTGGTATCGAGACACTTGGTAAAAATTCATTATTCACAAATAAATAAATTTCTGGAATTTTTTTGGTGGCTGCTACAATTTTTTAGCTAAACTGATCACATGTAAACGGCTAAGCTGCCGGTGGAGCAGTCGGCGACGTCATCGCTTGGTGAATTGGAATTTCAAGCGATTCACTCGAGCGATTCACTCGATTATTAAAATCGCTCGAGTATCAAGTAGGTACTCGATTATTAAAATCATCGGTTTTTCCTAACACTAAAAATTTTACTTCCAATTCGAGCCCCATTTATAGACATTAATTTACCTCCCTTACTTATTACGTGAAATTTTTAACATTTTTAACATCTTAACATTTAATATTTTTAGTATACAGGGTGCCCCAAGTAAAGTGGCCTATTAGAGGTATCTCGAGAACTAAATAAGATTTTATTTTGAAAACTTGGCTGTGGCTATAAGATATGGTTTTGTACGTTTTTAAAATACTTTCGGTGGTGTGGTGTTGCCGGATCATACCGAAAGTGGTAGCAACTTCGGAATTTTAAATGAATTACTCTATAAATTATATTTTTTTGGAATCTAGGTAAAAATCTAGAACAGTTTTCTGTATAATATCATATACCTATCTTTAAGAGTTTTTGAATTATAAATAATTTTGTGTTTTTTTAACGCCGTATCGGGACCTGAAAAGAAAATCGTATCTTTTTAGCGGTTACAGCTAGAAATTTAATTAAAATTAAATTAAAGAATTTTCGTATTAATTCTACAATACTAGAACTTAAAGTCGGAGAAATATTTTCAGACCTAACCAGTGATTTTAACTGGTGCCACATATGCTCTATGGGGTTAAAAATGCAATAATAGGGTGGGAGCCATAGCACTGTATGTCCAATTTCTTCTGCCAATGTGTCACAAACATATACTTTTTTATACAAAATGTCATTAAAACTTCTAAAAGATCACTTTTTTTATAACTTTCTTCAAAATATATATCATTCGCCGCCATGTAGTTCTGAATCTCCAATTTTGTATTATTTGAGCTTGGAGCTTTATGTAATTGGCGACATTACTATCACGCTATTCCGAGGAATGTTTGGTAAAAGACAATTCTTGAACCATTCCTCAAAAACTAACAAATTTTACCACAAAAAGATATTTAAATATAAATTAAGCAACCTAACCTACCTGATGTGCCTATATTTAATCATAATTATTACAATCCGGTCCTTTCCACATAATAACAAACGGTCATAAATAATGGGATGGCCCCCAGATACTTTTACTGCAGTCATTAAGTTATATCCATTTTTCGTGAAACAATCTTTACCTATTAATTGGCATAAATTTTATTCACACGATAAATAGTCAGTAATTTAATAAAATTGCACGATTTAATCACAGCCATGCAAAAGTTTTATTAACAAAAATAATTAAAAATTTTTTTTTATCTATTACGACCATTAACTATTTTAATTAAAACTTTTTCAGACACTGCAATTTGTTTAATGGTACAACGTATAATTTCAGAGTTGACGGGGCGGATATATTTGTACAGTAGAAATATAAAATATAGTTTAATAAAATTTGCTTCGCTAAAATATTAGCTTTAGTCTAGTTTTCATAACAAAAAATATCTTACCGCGAGGAAAAAAATTAATAAAATAAAAAAAAATTATTCGAGTTCAACTGTATGTAAATTTTAAACACGATATGCATCAATTTGTATTAATTTACTAAATTAAAAGCAGGATATAGGTATTCGAGAGAACCCTCTCGTTTTTCGACAGTTGACACCAGCAATATGTCATCGATCAGCTGCTGGAAAAATCAATAAAATCCCCAGTTTAGTGGTGAGCTGTACTAAGCCCACGAATTGTGTTTTTAATGTTTAATTGGCACTAACAAGTTGTATTTCATCGTTTTCAAAAGTTTGATTAACTATAAATATGGTGAGTTGATTGGGCAAAAATTTTGGAACATAATTGTTGTCTGCCTTTTACGGCTTCTACCTCGGCTAATGCCACCGTTAGAGAAACTAACGTGATTTTTAATATTTATTAACAAAATTGTTTTATTTCTTTGTGATACTGATGGTTTTGATTTATTTCAGTTAAATATCAGTTAGTATCTACTTTTGTGTGGTGACTTGAATCTGGGCAGTTTAGTCGACTGGAAAAATAAAAAATATCTGCACGATATTATTAATAGTTTTGGTTTAAAATGGCTCTTACTAAATGAACCTACAAGAGATGTACAGGGTGTTCCATTTTCGACACTTACTTACACAAGGAAATACAACTTTTGGAAAATGAGAAAGGTTTTCTTAGTGTGTATAGTTGTCGGATCTTAACGTCGTCGCATGCAACCCGCGTAACAATATTTATACAGTCCACTACTATTACTACTTAAGCCATCTACGAGCTATCAAGAAAACCGAATGATATCCAATACTACTACCGCCATCTACGAGTTTTCAAGAAAACCGAATGATGTCTAATACCACTACGCCATCTACGGCTACGTCATTAGGCGCAACCAAGACGAGAACAATCGTTAACTGTTTTATGACGAGAACGAATACACACACAATAGTGCTTAAACGTAAAGTCCATTTTTCGGTTCTTAATTGTAGAAAATTGATCAATAACAGCCTCATTAAGTTTGGAATACCCTCTATAATTTTTTTTTCATATATTTCATTTTTAAACTTTCTAATAAAGTTCCTAGATTTATCCTTTGTGGTCTGCGTTAAGTTAATTTCGGGTTTAGGTGTCCCGCATTCTTTACTTCAATTTGTTGCTCCAAACTCAAAGAGCTAAAGTTATTTCTTAAAAATTGCACTACTTAATCGCACATGCGAGCAAGTCTCGTCATAATCGTCATTTACCTCGAACGGGGCACGGTTGCAGGATCTATACAGTTTGGTTTGACGGGATGATAAAATATTAGGGAGGGTCTTACTTTTGTAGTTTGACGATACGATAAAATATTAGGGAGGGTCGGACTTTATACGATAAATAATATTCAATGAATATAAATTAATATTTTTTTATTCGTTTCGTTTTGGGGGTGCAAGTGCGCATGTGCTCCTGTGGAAGAACCGCCACTGAGTGCAATTGATTATGCAGTTTGTAATGAAATGTTTATCTAAGTCCACCATTTTTAGAACTTAGTGCCTTGTAGAGATTTAATTAAGTGTTTTTCAGGGTTGGGATGGGTTTCGTAGGCCTGTGATAGTCTCACTAAGTGACTAGTGTATGAGATATAATGTAAATTAGCAAAGTACTGAAGGATAAATAATTTTTTGTGTTAATTTGCAATAATTACTCATATCATTTTAAAATAAACTAAATATACTATTTTTACGAACGGTCCTGGAATTCATACCAACCAATATAAATTAAATAACTAGAA
Organism: Barypeithes pellucidus; assembly: GCA_963991005.1. Classification (NCBI taxonomy): domain Eukaryota; kingdom Metazoa; phylum Arthropoda; class Insecta; order Coleoptera; family Curculionidae; genus Barypeithes; species Barypeithes pellucidus. The sequence continues at coordinate 16,274,954 of OZ022565.1, read as the reverse complement.
ATAAATAGTGTTCTATTTTGATTGCTGAATCATTATAATCCATTATTTATAATCCCCTTTTATATTTGTTTTTCTTGGGCACCAGAAGAAATATGTCATCTTGGGGATATCTCCGCTATCCACCTATATAGCCTTACAATGTTGTTTCTCCTCGACCCAAATTATATTAAATCTGATTGAAGCTCTCTGAAATGCAGTCAGGAACTAAGTTAAACCAAGAATCCGTAGCTCAACGTGATGTCGCACTAACTCGGTTGATTGAAGTCGATGGCAGGACTTTATTGCATTTTAAGGATGTTGTAATTTAGGTCAGTTTATAACCGTAACTTGGATATATTATGGAAATATCCAAGGAAAATTATTTGCTAACTTCTTGAACAAACCCGTTCTATGCAATGGTAAAAGCGTTATTCTTCGGGATATGGGCCCAGTTAGCCAAATTATCAATGTAGACAGAAGAATACTACTAAGAAACTTCTTTTTTTTTTATGATCAAACACAAGCACTATTGGAAAAATCCTTTAGGACACTCTGGGAGTGGTGCGCGTGCGCAAAAAGTGATTCACGTTGGTATTGAATCGTTGGAGGTTCCATAAGGGTGCAGTCCTCCAGATGAAAGAATTCTTAAACAATAAAGTTCGAGGAGTACTAAGCTTAACCACATATGGATGGGCAGCAGTAGTTCGCCGTGTATATCTGCTATTCGCCGCTCTGGGCGGAATTAAGAGGGCAAGGTCATCCGAGCACTTTCCATGAAAATATCTGTAAAAGGGAGTCAAATCCCCAGCATGTCTTCGATGTTCTAGGCTGTCGAGGTTCTTCGTCAGCTCATGGTCTCCAATCAGACGAATTTCCCTCTTTTCGATGGAATCCAGTAGCCGAAGAGTATGTTTGGGTTTGTTCCAGACATGAGAGCAGTACTCTAGTATGATTGTCGAATCTGGGCTTTGTATAATGTCAAAAGTTCTTTAGGTGTGTACAACTTTCTGGTTCGGAAGAGTACACCAAGTTTCTGAGAAGCTATTTTGGCGATTGCCACAACGTGGTTATGCCAAGACATATTTCCGCTCAGATTGACGCCTAGCGAATTAATAGATGAAGCCAGTGGGACTGCGTGTCCGTCCATGACTATATCCGGTTCTGTAATTTTAACCTTTTTAGAGAAAACTGCTGCCTGGGTTTTTAGCGTTAAATTTGACTTTGTTATTGTCACCCCAAGCCAAAATTTCTTCCAGATCTTTGTTGAGGCGTGATGCTTCATGCTGTCTGCGAAGATGTGCGTAAGCAGCCGATGTTTGTGCATTCAAATAGAAAGATGAGATGTGCCATCGTCAGCAAAACTAAATATCGGATATTTCGTTTCCACTAGAATGTCGTTAATGTAGAGTAAGAAGAGAGTGGGAGACAATATGGACCCTTACGAGCATTGATGGTGAAGGTGTCCGAAATAAATCAGACGCAACTTGCAGAGAGCGGTCCTTAAGAAAGTTAGACAACCATGCATAGAATCGACTGGGCATACCATGGGATCGCAGTTTAGTTAGAAGTCCCTCATGCCAAACACCATCGAAGGCTTTAGAAATATCCAGTCCAACAGCCCGAGACTCCTCATGATGTTCGATTGCGTTGTTCCAAAAAAAAAGGGTGACATAGGTTAGAAGATCTCCAGTTGATCTGGACTTCCGAAAACCATATTGAGGATCGCTGATATTGTTGAAGCCTTCCAGGTACTTTAGAAAATGTTGGTTAATAGCTTTCTCCATGATATAACTGAAAGAATGTGACTGGACGATAGTTGTTAGGAAGGGTTCTCTTACCTTTCTTTGGTATAGGCTGGACTCGCGCCGTCTTCCAGCACGATGGAAATATTCCTTGTTTGTAGGATAAGATAAAAAGTCTACAAAATACTGGTGTTAGTTCATCGGCGCATCTTTTGAGAACTATAACAGGAATATCGTCTGGACCAGAAGCTTTCTTGACGCCTAGCCATCGGATCGTGTTAGAGGTGGAATAGTTGATTTGGTAAAATTTTGGCTGACGGCCTTAGCGACTTAAACTTTCTCTATTGGTAATAGTACAGGATAGGTATTCTTACCTTAGCATCAGGGAAACTGTGAAAGAATATATGGTTTAGTATTACATACTTATCTAGTCACTCTAGTCCTCTAATGTCTAATGTAAAGGCATAAATTTAACCAAAGATTACCTACTTCCTACACGTTGTTAAAAATAGAATAAATCCAACATTTTTCTCAGTTCAAGGAAAACAAACACTTTACCACAATTTCCTCATTTAATAGAGCAAATTGGCTGCTAACTGATTAAAATGTAAATCTCGGACTACCAATGTCACAATTAAAGTGTCTACTTTAATTAGTACCTTATCCAGTTGAAGACGAGGATTTGTGATTTAGCCGCTACATCCTCTGATTTATCCGGGAGATGTTCATAGAATGATTAGGTATGATGTGGTGTAAATGTACAGTTGTGTTCATAAAAATATCGTACAGTGTGTTCCATTTTCGGCGCTATCGGGTGGTATTGGAGTTATTATCAAAGACAGAATGTTACGATTTTGACTTTAGTGTCCGTCTCACTTTTTAACGACACTAAAGATTCCGGTATCAAACTTGTGATGCCTCTCTCCGTATTTAATCTACAGGGCGATTTTGAAAAACTTCGCATTTTAATTGAAAAACCCTTTGTATTTCCGTTTCGCTTTAATTAAACATCAAAAAGGTAAAAATAACAGTTTTTTAAATGGGACACTCTATATATATATATATATTTTAATTAATTAACCATACCTTGAACCACCTTATCATACTAATAACAGTATGCCATTAGAAACAAATTCAAATTGTCAACATTTGACAAATCTCTCACATTCTTATTAGCTCATTGAAACCATAAAAAAATGAACTAAAATAAATAAACTCCTGGACAAAATTAACGCAACATCGTAAATTTCCCATATTTTTGATGCTATTTTTTTTCTGAATTTATGATCCGATTTGAATGATTTTTTTATGCATTGTAGGTTGGTTCCTTGACAATGTCATAGTTTTCTCTGTTTATGATAAAACATTTTCGATTTATACTGGGTGTACTAAAAATGCTATGTTTTTTTCCAAAAATGCGTATCACCCTGTGGAGTAAACATATTACAGTTGACATTAAACGGTAGGTCCATCTTTCCCCAACATTTTCTTATTTGGTTTACTTCATTATCTCTGTTATTAAAGGAGATGCACCGTTTTATAGCGTAACATGTTTTTATAGACTTTAATATTCAGCACATTCATTGTTAAATGTTTTCAAGTAGGTTTCAAGATTAAAATACTCGTCGGGCAACTAGGCATACGAATCGAACGTTTAATAAACAGTTTCCGAACAGTTTTTTTTATCAGTATGGCGAATTTTATTTGACCTTTGTAACTTAAAACACAACATCTGCTGACACATCGCTTGCAATGTCAGAAAAAGTCCATAGGCTACTTGAAAACATTTAACAATGAATATGTTGAATATTAAAGTCTATAAAAACATATTACTCTATATAACGGTGTATCTCCTTTAATCACAGAGATAATGAAGTAAACCAAAAAAGAAAATGTTGGGGAAAGATGGACCTACCGTTTCATGTCAACTATAATATGTTTCGGTTGCTAATATACTCCACAAGATGATGAGAATTTTCGGAAAAAAAACATAGCATTTTTAATACACCCAGTATAAATCGGAAATTAAATTTTTATCATCAACAGCGAAAACTATGACATTATCAAGGAACCAACCTACAATGGAAAAAAAAATCATTCAAATCCGATCATAAATTCAGAAAAAAAATAGCATCAAAAATAGGGCAAATTTATGATGTTGCATTAATTTTGTCCAGGACTTTATATCAAAACACAATATTTCTTTAGTTCCACAAAAACTCATGCCCAAAGATAATACAAACTACAGATAGAAAATGTACATTTCTAGCCGACGCACTGAATACAAACAGTCTTTTCCACCTCTTTCGGTCATTATTGCAGCATAGCCAGATTGACATATTTATCGCAAAGGTTCCGTGTAAAATACGAATTAAAAATTTGTTAATTTGATAATTACAACTGGTTTAAGGTTAATCCGCAATTACTCTTAAAATAAATTTATTTCCCAATAATTTTACTATAAACTGTGAAAAGGCGATGAGAGATTCTTTGAAAAAATATTATTATACTTAAAAGTATCAAACGAATCTTGAACTAATCCAACTGCACTCTGGCAACATCTATTTCTATTGTACTGCGCGCTACATGTGCGGCACGACCCCCAAAGTATGAATGAATACTAATCTCGTGAACACTACAACATTGTCGCTGTGATCTCACGGATTGTTTATATAGTTTGGTTGATTTGTGTTTTTTTGTGAATATTGGTAAAAAAATCGTCTTTATTATAAAAAATCATGGTCTATTCATGTGTAGTTTGTAAAAGAGTGGATCATTTAAATATGGATTTATCTTTTCATCCGTAAGTATGGTTATGTTTTAATATTTAACCGTCCGATATAACTGGAATTCAACATTGTTGCCATTCAGCCAACAAACATGTGGTTCTCTCTTCCACCCGTTACTGATTTTCAATAACATTTCACACAATCGCAGGTTCACTTTCCAAGAATTTTATGAGTAGATTATGGAACCTTTGCTCTTGCCAAAGATTTGCTGCTATACGTCCTTGACCAATTGATACACTTGTATATATTGTTAGATTATTTTGTTAAAATATTCCCTGTAATGGGCTTTAAATGTTCGTTGCGAATGAAACAGTACTAAATATAGTACAGGGTCCGCAAACGAAGCGTGGATGGAAGATTAAATCGTTATCGAAGAACTTATCACCAATATTGAAACAGCTTGAGATATTGGATTAAAAGCGGCATGTTTTAAAAAAATTTTACATTATACAGGGTGGCCCAAAAAAGTGTGACAGCATAAAGTTATATTTTTTTAAATGGGACACCCAGTATTTTATTGCATATTTAGGTTCGTATTACTATCGTTTATAAGTGCCTCAAATTTTATTTAATTTGGTTTTGTAGTTTCGGAGAAATAAAATAAAAACTAAAAAAAAAAGTTTTGCAGTCCTGAATAAAAAAATCAAAAAAAACAATCCAGAACAATTTTTCTAACCTCGGCATTGAGTGAAATTTATGACAAGAGGTCTAGAGATACTATGAAAGTAATTGCGTTTATTTATTTTATACAGGGTGTTCATAATATGCTTTCAAAAACCCCACATTTTAAAATAATTTTTCTCAAGTTTTTCAAATGGAACACCCTGTATATTATTTGCCTATTTGACGTATAATTCATAGACAATTTTTTTTTGTAATACAAGCAAGTTATATCCAGCCGTTTTCGAAATAATTGTAAATATTATAAATTATGTTGTTTAAATAGAGTTTTTATTGGCAACTTTTGTTATAGGCGACTAGGCTAATAATTGTAAACTAAAGTTAATGTTCAAAATAGCTTCCTTTTACTTAATTTAATGATTTTCCTCTACTGCCAACAGAACTCTTAATTCATTTTCTTCATTAATAACGGGTTTATTGATTATCATCCTTCATCCTTTTTGTGTACGCAGTGCTTCCTGTTGCTACAAATCTTTGCAACAACTTCTCGAAAGTTTTTGGTCTCGGCCTTCTCTCAATATCTGGATATCTTTCAGCATACACTCGGCTCGCGAGGAGGCAATTTCGCGCACATTCACCCAGTATAAAAATAATATTTACCATTTCTAAAATTCGACATTTTGTGTAAGTTAGTACTTAATTTCGACGACTGAACAAATGTAAATAATTTTATTTAACTGTCATAGTGACAATATAAACAAAAAGAAATCATGGCAACTCGATTAAGAATAAAAAATAAAATTAAATAATAAAAGTAGCAAAAATGTATGCTTTTAAAATTTATATCGAAATAACTAAAATACGGTAAACTCTAAGAGTAAAAGGAAGCTATTTTGAACTTTTACTTTAGTTTACAATTATTAGTCTAGTCGCCTATAACAAAATTTGCCCATAAAAACTCTATTTAAACAACATAATTTATAATATTTACAATTATTTCGAAAACGGCTGGATATAACTTATATGCTTGTATTACAAAAAAAAATTGTCTATGAATTCTACGTCAAATAGCCAAATAATATACAGGGTGTTCCATTTGAAAAACTTGAGAAAAATTGTTTTAAAATGTGGGGTTTTTGAAAGATTATTATGAACACCCTGTATAAAATAAATAAACGCAATTACATTCATAGTATCTCTAGACCTCTTGTCATAAATTTCACTCAATGCCGAGGTTAGAAAAATGGTTCTAGATTGCTTTTTTTGATTTTTTTATTCAGGACTGCAAAACTTTTTTTTTTAGTTTTTAATTTATTTCTCCGAAACTACAGAACCAAATAAAATGAAATTTGAGGCACTTATAAACGATAGTAATACGAACCTAAATATGCAATAAAATACTGGGTGTCCCATTTAAAAAAATATAATTTTATGCTGTCACACTTTTTTGGGCCACCCTGTATAATGTAAAATATTTTTAAAACATGCCGCTTTTAATCCAATATCTCAAGCTGTTTTAGTATTGTTGATAAGTTCTTCGATAACGATTTAATCTTCCGTCCGCGCTTCGTTTGCGGACCCTGTATATTACTGTAAAAACAATATTTTTCTCTGTGCATTTTCTTTAGCATCGGCCCATGTTAAAATATTATTAATGTTACAATTATTTCAAATCTGTACTGTGCAGTTGTCCTGATTTGTACTATATCAGACCACAGTACAGGGTGTTCCATTTTCGACACTTTTATAGGGTATCTCCGTTATTGTTAGTGCTATCAAAAAAGTAATGTAGGTGTCATGTGCTCTTTTTGGGCCGAACTTAAAATGGTAAATAACAATTTGAAAATTTTCGCTCGCTTAAGAGATACGGGGGAAAATCAAAAAATTGACAAATTCAATATTACCCTATATTTTCTTAGTTAAAAGAGATACAGAAAAATGTTATATACAAAAGTTTCTTTATAATGATTGTTGTATACGGGGTCAGATAAGAAAGTTATCGGACCTAACCTCATTTTTTAAACGGAACACCCTGTATATTTTAATCTGAACAGATAGCATTTTAAACTCTCTTTTCAAATTTATAACTCACCGTGGATGATAGATATCATCAAATTTGTCAAAATGTTGATAAGTATTTTTCACCAATGAATATGTAAAAAATTAAATTGACGTTAAATGTGAATAACAACTAGAATGTCAACATAGTTGTCCCTAATTAGTTTTTGTTGCATGGTCTACTTTGGTTTAAAGAAATAAAGTTTAATAAATCGCCTAGGAAACCAATATGGTGTGTTATATATTTGAAAGGAGAATTTAAAATAGTATATTTTTAGATTAAAATATACAGGGTGTTCCATTTAAAAAAATGAGGATCTGACCCCGTATACTTATTCTGAAAACGGCAGATTATTCAACAATCAATATAAAGAAACTTCTGTGTAAAACATTTTTCCATATGCCTTTTAACTAAGAAAATATTGGGTAATTTTGAAATTGTCAATTTTTTGATTTTCCCCGTATCTCTTAAACGAGTGAAAAATTTTAAATTTTGATTTTATCATTTTAAGTTTGGCCCAAAAAGAGTACATGATACCTACATTACTTTTTTGATAGCACTAACAGTTACGGAGATACTCTATAAAAGTGTCGAACATGGGACACCCTGTGCATCGCCGCTCTTTTCGTTTATCGCAACTCCAATAAGGATGCGTTTATATGTGAAGCATAATTGCATGAACGATACTGGGTCGTGGGCCTCCTGTGGGGCGGCCTGCCTCTCTACTCGCGTTGCGTCCTCTTCCTGTGTAGTATTTCCGCGCATGGCTTGATTGTAAATACAGCAAAACAGGTAATAATTCCCATAAATTCGGTAAACTACTAAAAATATACCCCGAACCCGTATTTTCCACGATCTTTGAATTTAAGATTAGGATTGGTTTATCTTTATGTATATTATATCCTATCCGTTTTCCTATCTCGGAGAAAATAATTTACAAACCAAATTTCGAGATGCATCGAAACAGAAAAGAGCTCCATTGATAAGATCGAGGCAACCCCGGGAGAAGTGAGTCACATTTAAAATAAGGTGACCGTACCGGAAGATTATACCATACGCGGAAACAGATAGAGCTGAAATTTATTGAGTCAGATAGTATAGGACCGTATTAAGACTCCTAGAACCCGAAACAACTATCAATAATTGTCGGCGAATTATTACATACATTAATTTTGGAAAATTACCGCGACAACTTTTCTGTCGAAAAATTTACCTGGATAACTTTTCGGAGGTAATTACACTAGTGCCTAAAAATTTTCGATAATTTTGCATGAAAGCGTATTTTACAAAATTTGAAAATGAACGAATGTTGTTTTTCAAAGGAAATACGCTTAAATGCAAAATTATCTGAGAATTTTTATGCACGAGTGTAATTTAGGGAGAAAATTACTCGAATTAACAAAAGTTAAATGCAATAATGTGTTATAAATTTTACTTTAATAATTATAACGCAGTTGTAATAATTAATATTAGAATTTGAAGAATCTCTTGAGGTTGGTTTCAACATTTTCGAGCAACTAGGTTCGGCATTTATATCTTTGTATTCCTCACTATTTTGTATTTTCATGTTCTAAGCCCAGTCTTGAAGTATGTTCCCAAGCTTTTTAATCTAAGTCTCCTTTCTAAAAACATACCTTCTATCTTCACAAAACATCATAAACTGACGCCAGACATATTGCTTGCTATTTTTAGTGTTTTTTGGGACACTCTGTGCGATCTTTTCTTGAATAACTTCGATTGATTTCGTTTCAAAACGTGACATTTTTTAAACTAAACTCGAAACAATGAGAATGTCAGACTGACATATTATTCCAATAATGGCGTTGTAAGAAGGTTACTATGGTTTTGCGTTCAATAGCTAGAGGGGTTGTTTTCGATAGCTAGGCGTATTTGTTTTCGAATGTAATACCACAAGATGTGTCGGGATTACCGAATAATACTTTTACCTGACACGAAACGCGTTACCCGGCAACAACACTACGACTCCGAAGGAGGAGTAGTGTTGCCGGGTAACGCGTTGAGTGTCAGGTAAAAGTATTAGGTAATACCGAAACATCGAGTTGTATTCAAAGGATTATACAACGAAATAAAGTACATATATCTTTCTGAGTTAAACATTTTTATTACAGTAATTATTGTTAATTACGAAATTACAATTATTATAGTAAAACTTGAACTATTGGATAAATTATTATCATAGGTTGGAGGTGTTTGAAATTGGGCTTCAGCATCAGAAGTAGATGACGATGTATTTTCGGCTCTCATTTGCGACAAAATCTTCAGATGATGCTGCTCGCTGAGCTGGAGATAGGGAGTAACAGAATTTATAGAACTATGGCCCATTATTTTGATAACTTCCTGGAGATTAGCACCTGAACTGCTAAGGGCACTTACTGTTGAAGCTCTATTAGAGTGATTCGTAATCTTTTTATTTTTCGTATCTAGGCCGATGTTGATTGCTCCCATTTTTGTCCAGTTTCTTATAATGTTAATACCTGCTGGACAATTCTTAAACCATGGGAAATTATCATTCTGTTTCCATTTCTGATTGACCGTCAAAAAGAATCGATTAGTTTTAATGTTTTCGCCTCTTTTGGACATTAGCTTAAAATATAACCGTATTGGACATAAATCCGGATTCACAAGATTTTTTACAAGCCACTTACTTTCGCATGTTCGACTTGCTCCTCCTTGCGCCGTTTTAGAAAATATTGGGTTGTATTCCAGACGACCGGTACTAGACCCGTTATTATATTTTTCCTCCTTAAAATATTCCAATAGCAAAAAAACTGCTTCATTTCCCCTCCATGCTAGTTCGGATGCAGCTATGTGGAAAAATTTCCGTTGAAGCCCATCTGGGGTATTTTCATTCAAACTAAAGGCCATTTTTTCTATTTCCTGTCTCGTCAAACCCGTGGAACTCTCCTTTCGTGCACCAGGTACCGCCTGCAACTCTTTTCGTTTTGCATTACGGGCAAAACGGGCGCTTTGAAAAACCATGTCATTGAATGGATCTATGTGGCGATTATATTTTTCAAAATATAGTTCCTGGAGCATTTTGGCCGTTTTGTTCCATAAAAGCTTGACCACTCCTTCTTTATAATCGCTTCCGTCGGATTTTCGCATATTATATGCCCAGTCTTTTAAAATGTTGCACAAATCCTTGTCTGTTGACATTTTCTCAATTTCGAAACTTCGCGCAAGGCAAAACTCAGTAAACTGCTTCCATACATATTTGTCGGAACGCTCGGTATTTTTGGGCTTCACATTTTTAATAGCATCGTCGACTTTAGACAACAAAATTTTACCAAATCTTTCTTTCGCCATTTTGTAACAAGAACTGACAGAAATTACTTCTGAAGTAATTTGTCAAAAAATGACAATTACAACAATGTGACCACCAAGTGATAATCACTTAAATGATTATCACTTATTAATCACATCCTTCTATATGGGAAAAATATACAGGGAGTTGTATAATCGAATGTAAACCACAAGATGTGTCGGGATTACCGAATAATACTTTTACCTGACACGAAACGCGTTACCCGGCAACAACACTACGACTCCGAAGGAGGAGTAGTGTTGCCGGGTAACGCGTTGAGTGTCAGGTAAAAGTATTAGGTAATACCGAAACATCGAGTTGTATTCAAAGGATTATACAACGAAATAAAATACATACATATTTGTCGGAACGCTCGGTATTTTTGGGCTTCACATTTTTAATAGCATCGTCGACTTTAGACAACAAAATTTTACCAAATCTTTCTTTTGCCATTTTGTAACAAGAACTGACAGAAATTACTTCTGAAGTAATTTGTCAAAAAATGACAATTACAACAATGTGACCACCAAGTGATAATCACTTAAATGATTATCACTTATTAATCACATCCTTCTATATGGGAAAAATATACATGGAGTTGTATAATCGATGTAATCAATCGAAAACAACACCTCTAGCTTAATGCATGAGTATAATTTTCTGTCAAAGTCATATTCAGAAATCAGTGAGTAAACAATTTCTTTTATTTACAACCATGCATGTAATAATGACATTTCATCTATCTTTGAAAGGTGGAAAGTTGACGTTTTTTTACTTTTACTTTCCACCCGGGTGAAAAGTAAATTATTTTTAGGGAATTTAAAAAAAAAATCGATATCTCAAAATAATATACGAACACACTTTTTTTAAAATGCTAATAGCTTTGCGTGTTTAGATATGTCTACTTTTTCCCTAATTGATAGAGTGGTCCTCGGCATTGAATATTGTGAACAAATCATTAATGTCTTCTTTGTCTCGGCATTTTCACTGAAATAAGCTAGTAGCGCCGACTCAGAACCAGGCATTTGAACTTTGTTTCCCGTATACCATTCTTTGAAACAGTTATATGCCTTGTCATATCTGGGGCGGTTTTAGTTGGCAGAAGATCTTCTTCTACTATTTTTGCTGCTTCTCGAATTTCTGGTGGAGTAGCAGCAAAATCAAATTCATCATCTGATGAGCATTTTCCTGTTGTTAAAATAATATATTGTTTAGTGACATGGAAACCATATTCAAAAAATGATATTTGCCATCTTGATGTGTATTATTACCTACGTTATTTTACCACCTGCGGTTATTTGAAATTTCTGTCTAATTTTTCAATGGAAAAGTCTAAATAACATTTATCTTTTATTAATAATTTTAATTCAAAATAATAAGAAGTGGATGTTAGATGTGGTTGTAAATAAAATAGTATACAAACTTCGGTAAAAAGTTTCATTACTGTCTCGAGATTTAACTACCGACTCTCTCGACAGGAATGAAACACTTTCCACCTCGGTATATAATATACTATATTTAGCTATAATACAGGGCGATCCTTATAACGTGCTACTATTTCATAGTGTTATTTCCATCGACTTGAAACAAACATGGACCCGATATTTCTATCTGTTTTGTATATGTCACTATGACGCCTGTTAAAACGAAAACAAACACAACAAAATTCTATAGCAAGAATCTCCGTTTCTTTTTAATCTTCAGTCTGTTTCTGTTTTCGTTCTAACAGCTGATCGGTTTGATATGTTTTGATTAGGTAAAACGGACAATCTACAGACGTGACCCAAGAATCTATATATGTATGCAGTTTACGACAGACTTAATTTTAACACACAAAAACCGAAACACGTTCACTTTGAATCAAATATCTAATCCCACATGGTAAGGAACTCCGCGAGATGTATTCGCAGTTGACCGCTTTTCTCTCTTAATCTAATGTGGATCTAAAAATGTTCAATTCCCATCCTGGATTTTAACACCCTAAATTTATATATGTATTTTCAGATAAGAAAATCTATCTTCCGCTCGATATACTAGATATCTTAAATCTTCGACTGCTGAAAATTCCATGTCTTTTTAAAATAATGGGCCTGGATTTCGTGAAACTGTTATGCATATTTTGTTGTTTGTGGAGAACATAAAGAATGTATTGTTCAATAATAATAATTCCTTATCTTCTGCGAACAACTTTTATGCGACGTTCAAAAATATCGTTGTTTGTTATTAAACGAAAGTATTATGGGCAGAAGAAATGTGTTTCCCAACAACGAAATAAAGCTTTTCGCAAGTCTTCTGTTGTATAAGAGAAAACTTTTCAGCATAGGAAAGGAAAAATAGAATGGTTAGGGGGCCCATAGGTAGTCATTCCTTTTCAATTTTTTACCAGGGTCAAAGACAGAACCTAAAAATAAGTAATGTATGATTCGACTCGAGATTATGTAGATCAAATAGGACAAAACCTCATTAACGGCTGAATGTGATTAATATAAACTGCTGGCCATTTGCTTTCGAGCAAGAAAAATTTCGCCTAAATTTAAAAGTTAATATTTTCTGAACCAGATATGACATCGATCTCCGGTTTTTAATGGTTGATAGATTTGTCCCTTAGGAAACAATTGCCAAAGTTGGATTGTCTTAAACTGTCAGAAAATTTTATATACGGGGTGTTAAAGAGGACGATGATTTTTGCTCCAATTTCAATAGCATGTAACTTTCACAATAATATTTTTAAATTTTACCACTGTACGTCAATTGAATCACTGGTTCATAGCAAAGAAAGTAATCTGTCAAATTTTTGATATCTGCTATATTTTAAGAGATACCGATTTTTTTGAAAACTTTGCTTTTTTTTCAATTTTTTGTTAGCTAGATCCCACTGGGCGTTGTATCGTGCAAACTTTGCAAGTGATTATTATACCTTATGAAAGGCTTGTTTATGTTCAGTAACAACAATTGTACCCAAAATGTTGTGATGTACAGTGACGTACTTATAATCACTTAAAGGTCTATGCTTTATGAGTATCTCACAATTTTTTGTATTGGAAAGTACTCGCCCCTAGATTAGGCAAGTTTTTCCTTATTTTTTAGTTTTTCATATCGCGCTACAGGTATATTATACAGTGTCTACAAAATTTTAAAAAGATATTTTTTTTATTTAATTGTTTGAAAAAATGTATTTATTAATTTCTAACTTTCTAACACGACACTATTCATAAAATTAAACTTACATTGAAAGGCACTTTAATATTAAATATCACTAGCTCCCGTCAAACCAAACCCCGTCCATCCGAGTGTATTAATTTGAATCGAGATTATCACGAAAAAAAAACAATATCAAGTCAGCCATGCTAATGCGTTTAGCAACAAAGCTAACCATGTGTTAGAAAGTTAGAAATTAATAAATAAATTTAAACAATTAAATAAAAAAATAATCTTTTTTAAAATTTTGTAGACATTGTATAATATACCTGTAGCCCGATATGAAAAACTAAAAAATAAGGAAAAACTTGCCTAATCTAGGGGCGAGTACTTTCCAATACAAAAAATTGTGAGATACTCATAAAGCATAGACATATAAGTGATTATAAGTACGCCACTGTACATCACAACATTTAGGTACAATTGTTGTTACTGAACATAAACAAGCTTTTCATAAGGTATAATAATCACTTGCAAAGTTTGCACGATACAACGCACAGTGGGATCTAGCTAACAAAAAATTGAAAAAAAAGCAAAGTTTTCAAAAAAATCGGTATCTCTTAAAATATAGCAGATATCAAAAATTTGACAGATCACTTTCTTTGCTATGAACCAGTGATTCAATTGACGTACAGTGATAACATTTAAAAATATTATTGTGAAAGTTACATGCTATTGAAATTGGAGCAAAAATCATCGTCCTCTTTAACACCCTGTATATAAAATTTTCTGACAGTTTAAGACAATCCAACTTTGGCAATTGTTTCCTAAGGGACAAATCTATCAACCATTAAAAACCGGAGATCGATGTCATATCTGGTTCAGAAAATATTAACTTTTAAATTTAGGCGAAATTTTTCTTGCTCGAAAGCAAATGGCCAGCAGTTTAGTAAAAGCCGTAGATATAAAAAAGTTGTTTATGTTACTAAAGTCAAAAATTAAATTTTAAAGTGGTTGCTGGTTGGTTGGTATTGGTTTAAATATAATAATATTCCTTGACAACCAATTTCATCTACAAAAATAACTTGACGAACTGACTATTGCGATTTTTTAAATATTTTCTTAGAAACCAAGCTCTTATTTATTTATTTATTTATTTAACCAAGCTCTTAGAGATGAACTGTTTGTCCTTATTGACGGGAAATTATACACTCCCGGTTTCCAGCACTGGCTATCAATATATCACTGCATTCCACTCTACTATGCAAGATGTTATGCAATTATTTAAGTTGAGCAATGGTACGTCGATCCCCTAAGGAGCAAAACGAGTGCCTGCGCAATAGAACATCATTTGGAATGCCTATCTCAGGATACTCAATTTTAAAACTCAGGAACTTTAGGAAAACTTCGTTGGACCTTTTCGATGGGATTTAGGTGCACCTGATAATACGGAGACTTTGATTTTACAAATTTGATCTTACAAATGCATAAAAAAGTATTTTTAGTGTATGACACTTTAAAAAATCTCTACTACATAACTACTTACAGAAAAGGAAACAAACTAGAAACTAATAGTTCTTAATAAACTGATTTTGATGATTAAATTCTAAATAGCAGAGTACTTTCGTTTAGAAACTTAAAAAATTTGTGAACCATACGAAACACAAAATATAAATATCAATGTCACTATTTTAATTTCACCATTTCCGTCAAATACACTTGAATTGTTTCTATTTCATTTCAAAAAAAAAAAACGATAACTGTTTTGCCCTTTTTCATTAACTGACATAACCTCACAAAAATTCATTACAGAATTACAGGTTTTTGATTTTACAGTAAAGTTATGACGTAAGTTGATTCTGTCCCCAGCCCAACAGTATTTAAAAATTACTAAAATCGCATAAATGTGACAAAATAGCTGGGTTCAAATATTCTTGCATCCCTTTTCTTCTTTACTCTATCTTGCTAATTGGCCCCCCTGAAGAAGTTAAACGAAACGTCGGCGAAGAAATCATCAAAGCGTTAAAGTTAAGTTATGAAGCATGTTCATTCTTTTCCCGGCCCAACAGTACACATATTTTAACACCATTTCCTACATCACAGTTATGCCACGCATAACTGTGCGAATTTTGAATTATCCTCACGCATGACTGCGGCCACGGTTAGCTGCAGCATATGGACGGCTGCAACGGCGATTTAACCAATTTAGAGCCCACCAATTAGCATATGCGAACCGCGGGAACCGCAACCGACCAGCCGGTTTATAGTTTCGGAGTAATTGAAGCAATTTTCGGCATAGCTGGATTATTACACAAAATGGGGTTGTAACTGCTTTTGAAATAGCTGCGGTAGTGACAGTTTACGTTGATAAGCTCGCACGCTTTCAACGCGTTATGTTGTGTCCTTATTCAGGTGTATAACTATATGAGAACGGGCAGAGCTGGGTCAAGCACCGAGTGAAATTAATTAAAGAACAATTCGAATTACAACAAAATACTTTAATTGAAAGAGAGGATTTCGTGGGGAGGGGGATGTTATTTTATAATTAATATTACATATTTCCGTTACTGATAAATCTGAACAAGCCCCAACAAACGAGGTTTTGCAATAATTTTACCCGACACTAATATTACGGTATGTTTTAAAATATATTCCCTCATATCTTATTACTAATTATCGCCTGCGGCGCTGTCTCTTTAAGTAGAAACCTTATAGTTCTTATTGATATGGATAGATATTTTATTGTTATAGATATTTACAATTATTTAATTTCATATTTTTAAAATTAAGCGGGAATAATGCAGTAAGCTAAGCTAGTAAAAGATATGGCTGAGTTTTATCTGAATTCTGACCTGTCATTAAAAAAACATAGTCTATGCGCAGGTGCGGATCTACTATGCAGCAAGACCACGCAACGCGGGAGGGCCCGGGTGTCCAGGCGAGGCCCCTCGCAACTTCAAAAAGTGTTTTTTTTCTTACGCAACACTAATTTATTATGATTTAATACTATCACCAAGAAAAGGAGTTCCAACACATCTGTCAATCGCCTTAGATTTTAAGAACCTTTACAATTTTTTTTGTAATAAGGAAGCAAACCTATTCGTTTTGCAAATAAGGTAAATTTTTGTCTTGTTTGTGTTGAATAAGTATAGTGTTGGCGTGTCAAAAAATCTCTTAACATATTTTTTGTTCAGAATATAAGAAGATTTACTTTTTTGCGACTTGTTTAAAGTAACTTCTAATTTTAACCTGCCGTGTATGATATTCTAATTATTCGATCTTATTATGTATTTTTAAAATTTTAAAATTAATTTTACGAGAACTTATACTTTTCTAAATATTTCCTGGAAATTTGGATTATAAGTGATTTTAAACAATAAAGTTATTCAGAAAATAATAGTGTAGTCACTTTTTATGGGTTTTGGAATAATATTATATAATAAGTATGCTTTTTAGTATAAACCTTAGTTTCTAAAGAGCATTAAAAATATTTCTCTCATAAGAATAATCAATATTTTAAATTCATATGGAGTAACAGCTATATCTATAATTTACCAATTTACGTTATTCTATCTTAACTAAATAAATAATTTTATAGGGCCTAATAAATCATTTTGCGCGGGGGGGGGGGGGGGGGGGATTTTCAAGTTCCCCTCCACTGTCCATGCGGTTTTGACAAAAATTAACTTTATATTTTTGGTTACTTCTTGGTTTAATTGACGAGTTAATTTCTCTGAGGAGTGTATTTGTATTTTTTTCTATTTTGGTTTGATAATTGCTACATTACGAAACGCAAAAAATTGAATAACCTGCCACTTTATGAAACTGAATTTTTTTTATGTTGGCAGCAAGTGGGGTTCGACTTTTAGGTTTACTTCGATTTCGTTGAAATTAATTTTCTAGGCATTATGGATTCAACAAAAATTTTTTATAGAAAACTTTAAAATACTAACCTTTAACCTTGCAAATAGATCATTTTTACTAGATATTTATCTGAAATATCTATACTTGGAAATATATAACATGCTGACGGTGTCCGTCAACTAATTTCTTCTAGTATAAAACAACTATACAACTATAAAATAACATAACCTAAAAATAATAGAA
This sequence comes from Barypeithes pellucidus, assembly GCA_963991005.1. Lineage (NCBI taxonomy): Eukaryota > Metazoa > Arthropoda > Insecta > Coleoptera > Curculionidae > Barypeithes > Barypeithes pellucidus. Next base: position 16,257,194 of record OZ022565.1, on the reverse strand, counting down.
ATATCTTCCGGTTTATGTTCTATTCCTAAAGTTATTCCATAAAGTACTATTTTTATTTTTAAGTCAATATACATATTACTTTATATATACATATTTATAGTTACTGTAGACATTTCCTGGGTATGGTTATTCCGGTCAGATTCTATGTCGACACAATATTTTGTTCAATAGTATTATTTATTATTTTGTTCAATATTTTGAACTTTGTTCTGCTCGCCACCATACTTCCGTGCAATACAAGAACCTAGTAAGTCGTAAAAGGAAATTTTAAGATATTCCATTTAAAAATTGCTCAACTTCTTTAATATTTAATTTATTGTTCTTAAATTTTATACACAGTAAGCTCTTGTTACATAGTTTCATTTTCCAAAAAATCATTGATTTTTATTAACAAAAAAACAGTTAAATAAATATTAAAAACTTGCTAGTATATTTTATAGTAAGTCGGCTTACTAGGTTCTTGTATTTCACGGCAGCATAACTGAAAGTTTTGCATATTCTCTTTAAAAGTTTTTCTACATTATTTTCTGCAATTTTTCGTATTTCTGACAGAGTACAACTTTCTTCCTGACTCATTTTTATTAACTTTAATAATATATTTATTTTTAATTATGACGGATGGGAAGAAGCTTTGTTGTGTTCAATTGTTTCTACCATGGAATATTTGATACTTGTAACATTTTACTAAATTGTAAAACTATTGCCAACCCAAAAAGAAAATATTAAGTCAAATGGAAAAAATCTACTATATTTTTAAAAGTTTTTCAGACTTTAAAGATCCAAATAGAAAAAGTATTATAAAATACAGGGTTCATAAGACAATTAGAGCACTCGTACTTTAGAAAATTCCCCGCTTCGCGGGTTGTTTTCTACATTAACCGCGTGCTCTAAGATAATGAAATGAAAGTTGAATAATAATATAATATTTTAACTGTTTAAATAAAAAATATTCAAAAAAAATAAAACGCATCGAACTCTTTTTGGATACAACTCTGGCAACGCCCACCATCTTTGATCTGCATCGGCCATTAGTAGTAGGTTCATGAATAAAATAACAAAGGAAGTAAATCAAACCATTTATCGCCTTTTGTTCGTGTGTTACTCGGAACGTGTAATTATTTCAACATTTATGTTTTAGTTTAATGTTTATACGACATACAAGCGTTAAATGATTAATCTTTTCTCTTTCAGCTATTTTATTACCAAATACGCTCTCCATGCCTTATTTTGAACTAAAAATGCCAATTTCCATCAAGAAGGAATAGTATATTACGTACCGAGGTGGAAAATATTTCATTCCTGTCGAGAGAGTCGGTAGTTAACTCAATCTCGAGACAGTAATGAAACTTTTCACTGAGGTTTGTATACTATTTTATTTACAACCACATCTAACATCCACTTCTTATTATTTTGGATTAAAATTATTAATAAAACATAAATGTCATTTTGACTTTCCTTTGAAAAATTAGACAGAAATTTCAAATAACCGCAGGTGGTAAAATAACATAGGTAATAATTCACATCAAGATGTCCAATATCATTTTTTGAATATGGTTTCCATGTCACTAAACAATGTATTATTTTAACAACAGAAAAATGCAGATGCAGATGAAGAATTTGATTTTGCTGCTACTCCACCAGAAATTCGAGAAGCAGCAAAAAGAGTAGAAGAAGATCTTCTGCCAACTAAAAGCCACCCGAGATATGACAAGGCATATAACTGTTTCAAAGAATGGTGTACGGGAAACAAAGTGCGTGCAAAATCCTGGTTCTGAGTCGCTACTAGCTTATTTCAGTGAAAATGCCGAGAAAAAGAAGATATCAACGATTTGGTCATAATATTCAATGCTTTAACATATCAGTGACTGCCTACAATAATGCCATTGTAATATTTAATGTAAATAACTGAAACAAAAACCATGTTAATTTTCTCTCCCCGCTTCGCGGATCGGTTTCTAAATTAAACGCGTGCTCTAAGATATCAAGATCTTATGAAACTATATTACATGTAACATTTTCACCAGTATAACATACTGCACCAACATAACACCAGTATTTTGTAGACTTTTTAACTTATCCTACAAAAAAGGAATATTTCCATCTTGCTTCCAGCTATTCCAAAGGAAGGTAAGAGAACCCTGCCTAACAACTATCGACCAGTCGCATTGCTTTCAGTTATATCAAAAGTAATGGAGAAAGCTATTAACCAACATCTTCCAAAGTACCTGGACGGCTTCAACATTATCAGCGATCATCAATATGGGTTTCGGAAGTCCAGATCAACTGGAGATCTTCTAGCCTATGTCACCCATATTTGGAACAACGCAATCGAACATCATGGGTAGTCTCGGGTTGTTGCACTGGATATTTCTAAAGCTTTTGATCGTGTTTGGCATGAGGGGCTTCTAAGTAAACTGCGATCCTATGGTATGCCCAGTCGATTCTGTGCATGGTTGTCTAGCTTTCTTAAGGACCGCTCTCTGCAAGTGGCGATTGACGGATTTCTCTCAGACACCTTCACCATCAATGCCGGTGTTCATCAAGGGTCCATATTGTCTCCCACTCTCTTCTTACTCTACATTAACGACCTTCTAGTGGAAACTAAAAACCCGATATTTAGTTTTGCTGACGATAGCACACTTATCTCATCTTTCTCCTTGAATGCGCAAACATTGGCTGCCGACGCACATCTTCGCAGACAGCATGAAGTATCACGCCTCAACAAAGACCTGGAAGAAATTTTGGCTTGGGGTGACAGTAACGAAGTCGAATTTAACGCTAAAAAAACCCAGGCAGCAGTTTTATCTAAAAAGGTTAAAATTACATTACAGAACCCGAAATAGTCCTGGCCGGACACGCAAGCCCACTGGCTTCATCTATTAATTTGCTGGGCGTCAATCTGGGAGGAAACATGTCTTGGTATAACCACGTTGTGGCAATCGCCAAGATAGCTTCTCAGAAGCTTGGGGTACTCTTCCGAACCAGAAAGTTGTACACACCTCAACAACTTTTGACACTATACGAAGCCCAGATTCGGCCAACACTGGAATACTGCTCTCATGTCTGGAGCTCTGCACCCAAACATACTCTTCAGCTACTGCATTCTATCGAAAGGAGGGCTATTCGTCTGATCGGAGACCATGAGCTGACGAAGAACCTCGACAGTCTAGAACATCGAAGGCAGGTTGGGGATTTCACTCTCTTTTACAGATATTTTCATGGAAGGTGCTCGGCTGACCGTGCCCTCTTAATTCCGCCCAGAGCGACGAATAGCAGAAATACTCGACGAACCACTGCCGCCCATCCATGTGGTTAAGCTTAGTACTCCTCGAACTTCATTATTTAAGAATTCTTTCATCTGGAGGATTCCTTGTGGAACGACCTACCCGAGGTCGTTTTTCCCAACGAATATGTCAAAACCAACGTGAATCGTTTTTTGCGCACATGCACCACTCCCAGAGTGCCCTAAAGGATTTTTCCTATAGTGCTTGTGTTTGATCATTAAAAAAAAAAAATGTTTCTAATTGGGTGGTAAGAACATTCTCATAACGTAAAATTGTAGCATTTTATTATAAAAACAAAAATATATCTCTGTAGGCCTTTATTTTTCAAACAGATTTTTATAAACCCGGTAGACATCATAAATCATTCTTAGCAGTTCAAGCCAAGAATGTTTATTATTCTTTCTGTATAATGAGCCTGTATAAAGACCATGGCCCTTGTAATTTGGTGCTCAACAAATATGTACTCGCATTCTCTGTTCATTTACTAGACATCTTCGAGAATATTAATGACAAGTGGCATTAAACTTTACACCGACCGACCTACATCTCGTAAATCGAGGGTCAATTCGAGCGAATCTCGGAATCAAACTCTGTGTAAACACGAAGTAAATATATCGCATCTTAGGGGGTTGGTTAAATATAAGACAATAGAGGAGATTGAAATTTCGGGGTTAAAATCGTTAAGGGGTATCTGTGTTCTGACAGCTCGGAACTGTATGCGAATGAATATACAAGGTGTTTTTAATAACCATTCATTTTCAGAAAAAAAACTTTATATGAACATATGTGATAAACGTCTTAACTTTTGGGATTTTCATGCTTTTTTAATAATTTGTTGAGGTTAATGACTTAGACTAGGTAGACAACTATCAAAACTGTTTATGTTTACAAAACAAAATCTGCTTCTTACCTGCTAGATCCTTTTTAATCTCTGTTAATAACTAATTTCAGAACAGTGCAGTGCAAATGAATTAATTTCATTTTTTATACAGTTAATTTTAGTCATTCTGCGCTAGCACAACACTTTATTAATGATGAATCAATTTTAATAATTTTTGTTTTAACTGATAGAAAACAGGTGCTAAGGTTTAAGGCAGAGTGGGTTACGTCCTAGAAAACTAGAAATCTAGACGATAAATTTCCTAAATTTGATATACCTTACATAAAAATTTAATTTAATTTATTTTTTCAACTAAACCAATTAGAGATATATCTGGGTCAGTGGCGGCTCGTGACCTATGATAGAGAGGGAGTTCACAAGAATGGTGAAATTATTTTTAAAATTAGAAAACTAGAAATCTAGACGATAAATTTCCTAAATTTGATATACTTTACATAGAAATTTAATTTAATTTATTTTTTAAACTAAACCAATTAGAGATATATCTGGGTCAGTGGCGGCTCGTGACCTATGATAGAGAGGGAGTTCACAAGAATGGTGAAATTATTTTTAAAATTAGAAAACTAGAAATCTAGACGATAAATTTCCTAAATTTGATATACTTTACATAAAAATTTAATTTCATTTATTTTTTAAACTAAACAAATTAGAGATATATCTGGGTCAGTGGCGGCTCATAACCTATGATAGAGGGAGTTCACAAGAATGATGAAATTATTTTTAAAATTAGAAAACTAGAAATCTAGACGATAAATTTCCTAAATTTGATATACTTTCATAAAAATTTAATTTAATTTATTTTTTAAACTAAACCAATTAGAGATATATCTGGGTCAGTGGCGGCTCGTGACCTATGATAGAGAGGGAGTTCACAAGAATGGTGAAATTATTTTTAAAATTAGAAAACTAGAATTCTAGACGATAAATTTAATTTAATTTATTTTTTAAACTAAACCAATTAGAGATATATCTGGGTCAGTGGCGGCTCGTGACCTATGATAGAGGGAGTTCACAAGATTGGTGAAATTATTTTTAAAATTTTATTTTTGTGTAACGACCAAACAATTACTTTCTAGTCGTTTTAAATATAGAAAGAAAAGAAGTAATAAGAAAATGCGCTAGGTAAAATATATTTTTATTTATTTTTTAATTTTACACAAGGAATTACAACTTTTGGAAAATAAGGAAGGTTTTCTCAGTGTGTATAGTGCTTAAACGTAAAGTCCGTTCTTCGGTTCTGAATTGTAGGAAATTGATCAATAACAGCCTCATTAAGGTTGGAATACCCTCTATACATTTTTTTTCCTATATTTCATTTTTAAACTTTCTAATAAAGTCCCTAGATTTACCCTTTGTGGTCTGCGTTAATTTAAGTTCGGGTTTAGGTGATCCCGCATTCTTCACTTCAATTTCTTGCTTCAAACTCAAAGAGCTAAAGTTATTTCTTAAATAGTCCACCGTCAACTATTCATTTTAACTTAATAAATATATAATATTAAAATATTAAAACATACACGCTCGAATTTCTAACTCGATGCACGAACAGACAACGGCGCGGCGCACAGTAAAATCGTGCGCCTTTCCAATTCCTCTAATTAGATACTATAAGAAACCTATTAAAAAATTAACAGGTGTTTTTGAGATTATTTATTTTTAAAATCCGATTTACTGAAAGTTGCTTGTAAAAAAATTTTGACCCAGAGAACAACCCTTCTGCTTAGTTCTTTTGTAATTTCGGGTTTGTTCGGGCTTGTTCGAAGAAAAAATGCCTTATAACTTGAAGATACTTACCGACAATCTCAAGCTCATTGTGGTTATGTCCATATACTTCTTAATGGACACGAACTTCTGTTTACTCTCCAGGCAATAAATATTTGTCTATTCTGTGTTTAGCTGATAGACGTCTTTGGAATATTCATGGCCAGTAGTATTAAACTTTGAACTCGCTCTTGTATCTGGAACACGAACGGTCAACTTGACCAAACCTCTAAATTATCCAACTAAACTGTTGGGTTGTTTATTCTGAACTCTAAATAAATGCCGGGATATTAATTTTTAAACCAAGAATATATGCTCGGGAAACACAAATTAATATTTATTTATTAGGAATAATTTTCGGTAAATACGATTCGTGGCACATAAGCCGATCTTTTTTTGGTGTAAAACGGTAACAAGTATTTTAATGTATCCCAAATTCGATATCCCGCCGGAGATAAAACTAGTTTGAAGTTTAATTAAAAAGTTGGAAGCAATAAACAACAGGAAGAATATTTATCGGCATCGTGTTGGCATTGATATTGGATTTTATATCCTTCAATGTAATTTATAGGCTAGATGCAAGGCTAATACGGTAATATTCGCCATTTAATAGTATTTTTTTGCAACAAACTGTACTTCCAAATAACAATGTGTTTAAATAATTTTAATACAAACTAAGAGCGGAGAAATGATTACGTATGTCTCATAAGTTTTGGCACAAATTTCAGATGCCATAAAACTGGTAATAAGAAGAAAATATTAAGTTGCCCTGGCAACAAAAACTTGTTTGACATCTTCACTTAACGTTGACAGCAGCTCGATGAGACTGCTTATGGGGGGGGGGGGTTGTTCGGGTTTGTTCGGGTTTGTTCGCTAAGCCTACTCTGCTCCATGCGCTCACAAGTAACCTACTTTTATCTATCTGTTTCACTATCATTTAAGGGTCAATATCAGACGTACGTAGAGTTAATATGAAATGCCAAAAAGTGAGTGCTTATGCAGGCGACCTGATCCTGGTTATATTTGTCTCACTTTACTGAATTAGGGAAGGTTGCTGCAGACAGAGACAGGCATAAAATGCGAACAGCACGAATTGTTAAATAATTTTACAAGTGAATTTTCTTCGTCTGGCATGGAATATAATCAAGCAACATATGAATGATATGTAAAGTGAATGAAAATGGCGAAAGCGAAGCGTTTTGGTGCAAGTGAGTAATTTGTAATTGAAATATTCATTTAGTCATCTTTACTGAGAGTAAGCATCGATAATAATTTCTTTTCATAAATGATATGGGGCCCAAAAATATGCTCGGACTTGAAGCCTGAAATATTTGCTAGGACCTAGATCCCAGTTGAAGATGGTAAAATATTTTATGTAAATTATGATTTACTACCTATTTTTTAATAAAACTACTGACAAGCTTATTTCTGAAGTTTAATTTTTCATTTGTAGTTACGTTACTAGTTCAATAAGTGAAATAAAAGTGTGTAAGGATTATTTTAAAGTGATATTTACAGCTTAAAACATGTCAGAATCCTAATATTTGATTTTCACAACTTAGTAAATCAAATAAAAGGGTTTTGAATGTTTTTTGTTGGTTAAATGTCACTTTAAAATATTGACAATAATAAAAATTTGGAGAAAAGTGACATTTGAAAAGCACTTGCGTTTGTTAGCTGATGCCAGACGTAATTGATGCCGGGTTTGTTCGTTTGTTCATACTTGCTTGGATTTGTTAACACGGCTGTTTGTCTTCTTCCTGTTTATAAGTATTCGTTGGTTGACAGTTCAGTTTTTAAAGTGATTAAGTCGATATAGCTTACAAATTAGAAATTCAAAAAAGTATTTATAATTTAGTTGGACGGGTCCCTAAATCCGAAATAAATTTAATTTTTAAAAATCAAAATATATCGCGTAGAATCATTTATCGGGCAATTGCTGAATGTGAGCAAGGTATTCCTTGTATGAACCTTCCAAAAGTGGAAGGCCTACAATTTTTATCAGAGTAAGATCAGAAAGACTGGTAGGAAGGGCGAAAGACACACTTGGTACATCAACAAGAAAACTAGCACGATAATATAGAACATCTAAGAACACCATAGCGCGGGAATTATCGCGGAATGGCCCGAAATACCGAAAAAGAAGAAAGGCGCTGAAACATTTAGCCAACCAACTAGCCAGAATCCCAAGATGCTGCCATGCATTAAGAAGAGTATATTTTGCTAAAAACCGGGTGATAATTATGGATGACGAAACGTATTTCACACTAAGCAACTCCGAAATGAAGGTAAATGATGATTTCTATACTGACAATATTGCAGAGGTCCCTAATAATGTCAAATTTAAACAAAATACCAAATTCGCTGATAAGGTGTTAGTATGGTGCGCTATTTCCACCGGGGGTGTATCCAGGCCTTATGTGGATCGAGTAAGATGTGAAGCCCTGGATTGTCAAAGGTATATCGATAATTGTCTTACGAAACTGGTTAATTTTATTGAAGAAGAACATGGTGGAGATGAAATTATATTCTGGTCAGACCTTGCGTAATGTCACTATGCAAGACAAACCCAAAATTGGTTAGCAGACCAATACGTTCCATTTGTTCAGTTAAACGACAACCCTCCTAACCTTCCTCAGACTCTTCCCATGGAAAATTTTTGGGCTATTTTATCTCGAAAAGTTTACGATGGAGGATGGGCAGCACAAAATGAGGAGGAACTTCGACGCAAGATATATAGAATAATCCGAGAAATCGATATAAATGCCGTCAAAAATCTAATGCTAGATGTCCGCAGAAAGTTGCGTCTAGTGGAAGACCATGGTCCTCTATATTTAATTTAACTTCATAATTTTGTTGCTTATGAAACAATTAATTACGATGTATTACAAAACTTTATTTAAATATATTTTATTATAAAAAGACAATTGGTTGAAATTTGTGTCAAAACTTATGGGATATGCGTTAATAGCATCCTCAAATAAAATGTAATTAATTTAAAAACTGAAAGTTATACATCTCATTGGAAGCCGGACACAACTTTGTCACTTATGACATACACATTTTTGTATTCAAACAATATGGGCGTATACGACACACATATTGTTATTTTTACATAATATTTTTGTATACAGGATGTCAATTTGAGAACTTACCAGTCTTAAATCTCGCACACACGGGGGAACTTTTAGACGCTATTTGGAGCTTTCGCGGTTTGACCACCTGGAAGGGTAGATGTTACCCTTAAAATCTTAAACGGGAAACGTGGTCAAGTGGCACATCATTTTAAAGGCCGTTTAAATATCTTTTCAATAATACTATATTTTATTATTTTTTAATAGCATTTTCCAAGAAATCGAGTTCCAAAAGTGAAAGTAACTGGAGTAGTGCAGGTAAGGTCCAACTACGTCCATTTTAGGAACGCGATTTCCTGGAAACTAGGAAGAAAAGTCTACTAAATAAAAGGTGTGATATATCATTGGCTCCAGAATAGAAAGTAGATATCATAAAGCATAAAATTAATGATGAATGATTCAGTTTTACCCAAATATCTTCGAAAACATTCGGAATTTGTTAAATTTGAAAACATGACATTGTATAACTCACTAATGCCCCACTTTTGTCTAATTTCATCATTCCTGTATGTCCTATAGTTAACGAGATCCCTGTAGATTACATTCTTATCGGGGACAAGCTGTATAAACCACGAGAATCAAAAAAATAACAATTTCTAATTTATTAAAGTACGCTGCAATGGCACAGTACAATTTTCTTTAATGGACCACACCCAGTCTATGTCATTTCGCAGCCAATAATATTTAATGCCCAGAAACCATCCTCTTAATTGACATAAAAGTGTACTCTCCCGTTTATTACAATGCGATTGTCTTTTGGGACTAATGGGACGGCAGTAAGCGTAGAGGGATTACGAAAAAACTTCTATATGCCGGTCATATAGGAGAGTTTTAGGAAGGGACTATATAATTGTTTTCCTACGAAAACTAGTGAAAAAACAACACTAACTCGGTTAGAAAGGCATGATCTGGGGCATCATATGCGGGTGAACACGCGTAATTTGCGAAAAAATAAAAAATAATAATAATTGAATTGTTTAAATAGTTTTTTCTATTTGGGTTTCATAATGGCTACATTATGAAATGCAAAAAAATTGAATAACTTGCCACTATATGAAACTGAAATTTTATTTTTTTCATGTTGGCAACAAGTAGGGTTCGAATTTTAGGCCTACTTCGATTTCGTTGAAATTAGTTTTCTAGTAATTATGGATTCGACAGAAATTTTTTATAGGAAACTTTAAAATACTCACCTTTAACCTTGCAAATAGATAATTTTTACTAGATATTTATCCGAAATACCTATACTCGCAAATATATAACATACTGATGGTGTCCGTCAACTAATTTCTAGTCACAACTATAAAACAACATAACCTGAAAATATCTTCCAGTTTATGCTCTATTTCTAAAGTTTTATTCAATAAAGTACTATTTTTATTTTTAATTCAATATAGTGTAATGCATATTACTTTATATATCAATATTTATCGTTACTGTAGGCATTTTCTGGGCATTAATTGTTATTCCTGTCAGATTCTGTGTCGACACAATATTTTGTTAAATAGTATTATTTATTATATTGTTCAATATTTTGAACTTTGTTCTGCTCGCACCATAACTCAAAGTTTTGAATATTCTTTTTAAAAGTTTTTCTAGATTATTTTCTGCAATTTCTCGTATTTCTGACGGAGTTCAAGTTTCTTCCTGACTCATCAACTTTAATAATATATTTATTTTTAATTATGACGAATGGGAAGAGGCTTTATTGTGTTCAATTGTTTCTATCATGACATATTTGATACTTGTAATATTTTATTAAATTGTAAAAGTATTGCTAACCCAAAAAGAAAATATTAATTGAAATGGAAAAAGATTTACTATATTTTTTTAAGTTTTTCAGACTTAAAGACCCAAATAGAAAAAGTATTATAAAATGCACGGTTCATAAGACAATTAGAACACTTGTACTTTAGAAAACGGGTCGTTCTCTAACTTAAACGCATGCTCTAAGATAATGTCTTATGAAACTTGTATCTTAATATACTATTGACATGCTCTTAACCCATCGTAAATTAATTTTAAAAAATACCGTTTTGTTTTTTATCATCTTATCTGCAAAGCCCATTTTTCGAAAAAGTAGTACCTCTTTTAGTTCGAAAGTTATTAAATATTTTCAATCGCAAGTCACGCAGAGTGCGGGGAATGCACCACACAACTTTGGCCAATTTGGATTATAATATATTACGCAACTCGATTGATTAAAGCAAAATAAAATATTTTTTAGTACATATGCTCTAAAAAATGTTTCCATAAATTTACGTTAAACAACGCAAAAACTTTCAGCTGAAAAAGTAAGCTGGGGAGTTGTTAATTTTCAGGTGAAAATATGAATGTCTTGTTTTTCCATGAGAAACCGCGAAGCGCTGGCTTCTAATTTTAATGCATAGGTCAGTCATGTTCCGGCGCAGCTAGAAAATTGTTTTTCTAGCTTACTTATTATTTTGAGGAAAAGCAAGAATTTATTTTTGAGGAATATAAGACCGATTATAGTATCGCATAATATAGTGCAAAAATCACATGCACCACTCCCAGAGTGCCTAGTGCTAGTATTGGATCATCAAAAATAGAACCCCTTGAAACTATACTCTATTCAAAATTGAGAGTCAGTACACGTAAATAAATCCACGTGGTCTTTAATATTTATCAGGACGGCACTAAGAAATGGTAATATTTTCCATGTATATTTTGTTCAAACAAGTGAGAAAATCAATGGCGATAGGTTCATTTGCGGTATCGGTGATTAAAAGCAGTCTCGGTGTAAACTCCAAAGAAACTACGGTCAAAAATCCAACAAACTGAACAAGTCCAATTCTGTCGCATGAAGGTCCACCGCTCGCTGCCTTTAGATATCTTATGGCTGATTAACCAATCGCAATGCAGGATCTCCAGTATCGATCGTGGATCAAGCATGCCATACGCGTGGCCTAGTGTTTATATTTCCTGACTCTTGGTTTTGAAAATGAAATCGGTTAATAAAGCACAATATGAGACCGAAAAAAATGTTTCTTGTCGATCAACATGGACACTCGAAAGAGTAACGAAGACGCAAGAGACAATAAATTTCGGTCGGACGCCCTTAACGCAAATAGAGCAGCAATCAGGAAAGCAATATGGCTGAAAGTGAGCCAATTAGCTCAAAGTCGTCTCATTAGAAGGTCGCAAAGGGCAATGGGTCAAAAAGGGCGCCTAAGGGATGACGCTGACAGCGGGGAAATGGAGAATCAAACGATATTGCTAATTTGTGAAAGTGAATGGATATACAGGGTGAAGCATTTTTGAAGTTTTGATAATAAAACTCCACGCACGTATTATGTTTAAGCTCGCAGATCCTGAGATAGGAATAAATTATAGAAGAATAACTATAAATGGCGTTTTGAGTTAATAATAGCAAGCTGCGTGTACTACTGCAAATTTGTACACAAATCAAGGATATTGCCAATTTTGCACGTTATTTTTTCTATAACTTTTTTATTATACAGTGAGATCCATGTAATTTTTTGTTCTTGTGAAACATAAATTCTACGTTAATAATTAAAATAGAATTTGATTTTAAAAGTTCCTATTCAACGTGAAAGCCTCCAACTTCCACACAATTCTCTAGTCGACAACAAAATAAATCTTCGTTAATCTTGAATTATGACGAAAAATGTAATAGTTCCTAATGGTATTTTTCTTAAAAACAAGAAATTAAGGTTCTGTTTAAGAAATGAAAAGTCTATGCTTGTCAGGTGGTATTAATATCAAATACCAATATGGAAAATTATTATTTCCCAGACCACCCGATGATACCTCATACAATAAGGGCGTATTTTGTCTACACAGTAGCACTTTAAAATACTATTTCAGATTGAATGGTACTACCAAGAATAGGAAGCCCTCTCCATTGATAGGATGCAACCATTGATATTAATACCACCTGAAAAGTATAGACTTTTTATTTTTGATTTATTCAAATAACGTCTGTTCAAATTGTGTGGGACTGCTAAGAGATGGCACTGCGCTCTGTATTGACTCGACTACCGTTGATAATACAGCGTGAAGTATTAGAGTCTTCTCTGATGATAGGTATGTACACCTACCCTGTACTGACGAGAACGAAAAAGTTCGAAACCGGTCTGCAGGTGGTTGCATCCTATCAATGGAGAGGGCTGCCTTTTCTTGGTAGTACCATTCAATCTGAAATAGTATTTTAAAGTGCTACTGTGTAGACAAAAATACGCCCTTATTGTATAAGGATCTGGTGGTCTGGGAAAAATAATTTTCCATATTGGTATTTGATAAAAATTTAGGTAGTTTACTGCTAGTTAAGAATCAATATTTTTAAAGGTTTTTACCTCCGGGTATACAAGAACTAAATGTTTTTATAAGGAAAAATATTTCATAAAGAACGACTTTCTGGCGAGAAATTAAACATTATCTCAAATTGTGGTAAAGGTAACCCGATTCAGAGACCTGTATACAATATCTAAAACAATAACATGATATTGTTCGATATTTTCAATGCAACAAACGTCGAGAATTCCACAGAAGGAATCACTTTAAACGTAGATAGTTGAAAAAGCCAAGAAACTATTAAATTCGTCATTTTTAATTAAACGAACATTCAAAATTATTTGTTTAATTATATCATATTAATATATTAGTTTCGGGTTTGTATTTATATTTTTTTTATAGAAATAAAGACGAGACGAGCGTGGCAAATTGAGTATACGTCGTTTAATATTAATTTATTAAAGGCGACCTAATTTTTCCTAATATAATTCCGTTATTTAAGGGGGCATAATTACGTAATGAAGGTGTTAATAAATTATATTACCATGTTTTATCTAATCAAACATCGCGCCAAAGTTGCCTCCTGTTACGCAATGAGGCCCCTAGCCACTTCAAAAAGTGTTTTTTTCTTACGCAACATTGATTTATTTTATTATGATTTAATACTAATTACGAAAAGGAGTTCCTACACATCTGTCAATCGCCTTAGATTTTAAGAATTACTTACTAGTAAATATATTAATCTACAAACAAAATTAATTGAAAAGTTGTTCAATGGTTCAATGCTGCTAAGTGTATATATTCATTCTACATGTAATATCTGAAACGTTTCCTCTATACGTTATTTAAATCCACTGGCATAGTTAAATTAAATTTAATATGGCAATTATAAAGATATTTACCTAATAAATTCCATAAATTGAAAATAAGCGTTATTTTAATGAAATTTATACGTTCACGTTTCTAAGAAAGGGGTTAAAACACCATAATTTAAAACACTTTCACACACAATACATTTTCTAGTTAAATATTAATCCCGAACGAGGGGTGAAAATAGAAAAGGGAGTTTTATTCTGCAGGGTGAAGAAATTTCCATGAACTACATAATATGGAATTAAATATATATGGTATTCCTTAAGTATTTTTTTTTACATGTGCCCCGAAAGTGCCTCTTTTCATGCATGTTCTCTTCACCGAAAGTGGCGTTTTCCAAGAGAGCGGGCGGGAAAGTATCGAAGCGGGCGGGAAAGATTTTTTCTGCCCGCTTCGAGGACCATGTGCTCATAAATAAATAAAACCAGAATTGTCGGTGCGGGATTTGAACCCGCGACCCTCAGATCACCAGGCTGACACTCTACCCACCGAGCCATACTACAAGCGATAATAAATAGCGGATTATATATAAATTAAATTGGCAGTTTCCGGACTCGTGCGGTGGCCTCTTTTCGGCCCATGATACGTATTGTACTATTTAAACATTATTTTCTCTCTCCGAAAGATATTATTTCCACATTTACATGTTTTACGAAATTTCGGAAAGAAATGCTTGTAAGTCGAAAACTGGAAGAATTAAATATAAGCAAGTATAGATTGTTAAAAAGCTACTTTTATCGGTTTCCCAAATCCGTATATTCGGCCAGTGTGGTGTCCCAATAATTTTCAGGTATTTTTTCAAGTAGCCTACAAAAAATTATTTTTGAACACCCTGTATGCCTCAATTCAGATATGCCCAAGAAATCAAATACCTATAGGCATTTTTAAAGCGTACGCAACATTTTAACTTTGCCATGTTTTAGAGTTTGGAGAAAATCATATTTAATAGAAGTTATGTTTTTGTTAAAAAGTAATTAATAACTATAATTTAGAAGAGTTGCTCAGAAATAAATGTAGAATCTGAAAATCCGTAAATATATAGGAAGTTCCATTTTTAAAACAACGATATTGTCACCGGTGTGAGGTAGAAGTAGCAATGTCGCATTGCCGAAAATATTTAAAAATTATAAATGATGGGTTATCTTGAAAACCAAATTTTCAAAATAAACTTATCACCCGTTTTCGACAAACGTCTAACGTTCCGTCCACCGCGAATCACCCTGTATAATATCGAAGGTAATGATTACAGCGATGATAATATGCCTCTTGCATGATTTGTGTGTGATTCTTTTTAACAAATTTGACTTTATTCTTTGTATTTTTTGATTTTTTACCTTTTATTTGTGTTTATTTTAGGATGATATTGTTTCATTAAATGTTTAGTTTTTCGTTTCCTAGTTTTTAATTACCAATATTTAAAATGTTTACGGAAATATTTCCGAAACTGTTGCAATACAACAACAGCAATTGACAATATAACAGAAATGTTTTTATTTAAAACCATTCTTTTTTTTTTTTTTTTTTTTTTTTTTTTTTTTTTTATGATCAAACACAAGCACTATAGGAAAAATCCTTTAGGGCACTCTGGGAGTGGTGCGTGTGCGCAGAAAGCGATTCACGTTGGATTTGAATCGTTGGAGGTTATATTCGGTGGGAAAAACGACCTCGGGAAGGTCGTTCCACAAGGATGAAGTCCTCCAGATGAAAGAATTTTTAAATAATGAAGTTCGAGGAGTACTAAGCTTAACCACATACGGATGGGCGGCAGTGGTTCGTCGTGTATTTCTGCTATTCGTTGCTCTGGGCGGGATTAAGAGGGCAAGGTCAGCCGAGCACCTTCCATGAAAATATCTGTAAAAGAGAGTCAAATCCCCAACCTGTCTTCGATGTTCTAGGCTGTCGAGGTTCTTCGTCAGCTCGTGGTCACCGATCAGACGAATAGCCCTCCTTTCGATGGAATCCAGTAGCCGAAGAGTATGTTTGGGTGCAGAGCTCCAGACATGAGAGCAGTATTCTAGTGATGGTCGAATCTGGGCTTTGTATGGTGTCAAAAGTTGTTGAGGTGTATACAGCTTTCTGGTTCGGAAGAGTACGCCAAGCTTCTGAGAAGCTATCTTGGCGATTGCCACAACGTGGTTATGCCAAGACATATTTCCTCCCAGATTGACACCCAGCAAATTAATAGATGAAGCCAGTGGGATTGCGTGTCCGGCCATGACTATTTCCGGTTCTGTAATGTTAACCTTTTTAGAGAAAACTGCTGCCTGGGTTTTTTTAGCGTTAAATTCGACTTGGTTACTGTCACCCCAAGCCAAAATTTCTTCCAGGTCTTTGTTGAGGCGTGATACTTCATGCTGTCTGCGAAGATGTGCGTCGGCAGCCGATGTTTGCGCATTCAAAGAGAAAGATGAGAAAAGTGTGCTATCGTCAGCAAAACTAAATATCGGATTTTTAGTTTTCACTAGAAGGTCGTTAATGTAGAGTAAGAAGAGAGTGGGAGACAATATGGACCCTTGAGGAACACCGGCATTGATGGTGAAGGTGTCTGAGAGAAATCCGTCAATCCCCACTTGCAGAGAGCGGTCCTTAAGAAAGCTAGATAACCATGCACAGAATCGACTGGGCATACCATAGGATCGCAGTTTACTTAGAAGCCCCTCATGCCAAACACGATCAAAAGCTTTAGAAATATCCAGCGCAACAACCCGAGACTCCCCATGATGTTCGATTGCGTTGTTCCAAATATGGGTGACATAGGCTAGAAGATCTCCAGTTGATCTGGACTTCCGAAAACCATATTGATGATCGCTGATGATGCTGAAGCCTTCCAGGTACTTTAGAAGATGTTGGTTAATAGCTTTCTCCATTACTTTTGATATAACTGAAAGCAATGCGACTGGTCGATAGTTGTTAGGCAGGGTTCTCTTACCTTTCTTTGGAATAGGCTGGACTCGCGCCGTCTTCCAGCAAGATGGAAATATTCCTTTTTTGTAGGATAAGTTGATAAGTTGATAAGTTGTTCATTTAATAATGACATTTCATCTCTCTTTGAAAGGTGGAAAGTTGACGTTCTGTTACTTTTACCTTCCACCCGGATGGAAAGTGCTCACTTTCCACCCTGGAGGAAACTAAATAATTTTTTTAAAAATCGATATCTCAAAATAATATACGAACACACCAACATACAACTCATTACACAAATTTAACGACAATGATTTTTTTTACTTTTTAAAATAAACCTAACGACATTTATAAAAAATAGAAAATTAACATGATTTTTGTTTCACTTATTTACATTAAATATTACATTGGCATTATTGTAGGCAGTCACTGATATGTTAAAGCATTGAATATTGTGACCAAATCGTTGATATCTTCTTTGTCTTGGCATTTTCACTGAAATAAGCTAGTAGTGCCGACTCAGAACCGGGATTTTGAACTTTGTTTCCCATACACCATTCTTTGAAACAGTTATATGCCTTTTCACATCACGGGTGGCTTTTAATTGGCAGAAGATCTTCTTCTACTATTTTTGCTGCTTCTCGAATATCTGGTGGAGTAGCAGCAAAATCAAATTCCTCATCTGATAGCATTTTTCTGTTATTAAAATAATATACTGTTTAGTGACATGGAAACCACATTCAAAAAATGATATTTGCCATCTTGGATGTGTATTATTACCTACGTTATTTTACCACCTGCGGTTGTTTGAAATTTCTATCTAATTTTTCATTGGAAAAGCCAAAATGACATTTATCTTTTATTAATAATTTTAATTCAAAATAATAAGAAGTGGATGTTAGATGCGGTTGTAAATAAAATAGTAGACAAACCTCGGTGAAAAGTTTCTTTACTGTCTCGAGATTTAGTTAACTACCGACTCTCTCGACAGGAATGAAACACTTTCCACGTCGGTACGTAATATACTATTTCTGATGCAGCACAATTGCATTGAAAAGTGATTATGTTAAAAAGTATTCAATTTTATTGTTAGAGCAAACCTGGAACATCCAATCGATCTAAGTATGACTAAATTTACTTCTCGAAATTAATATTATTTATTTTTAAGCAAAATAAGGTTTTTTTTTCAGCAAGGGAGGAAACATCTTGATTTACATTTTATGCTTTATTTTACCTTCTCTGAATGTTTTTCGTAAATTTATATATATTTTATACATTAAATTAAATTATTCCGAAATATTTTACCCGTACTTGGTCGATATTTTATGCAGAGTATAATAATATCCCGGGGATTAAATTTGAATTATTTTTTGTTAGTATTTAGGAACGTCTTGTTAAAATGCTTTTATTATGAAATAATGATAATTATCCTTTATTAAACTTATGATAAGCAATGTTTTGGAATATTATGCCCAAAGACATATAATATAAGAGGAAGAGAGAATTGCTTATATCTTTTCCCGTTTTTAAGAGAAATTAACGATCGCAAATTTGTGCTGATGCCTGCGTTTGTTTGAAACCCAAAGTTATATTAATTATATTGAATGCATTTGTCATTGTTTACTAATTAAGTAAAAACATTATACTAAATATATGTGAGTCATTTCTACACTCCCCGGCGCAAAATTTCACCACCCTGATATTTTGGTCAAGTTTGATATTTTATAACTTTTTTATTTTTTTTGGGATTTTCATGATTTTGTTATCAGTTTGTAGATCCGTTTAGTGTGTTTTTTCTTAATTATTTTATAAATAAACATTTTTTGATTAGGCTATATTATACATGAGTAAATCAAACTGTTGTTTTTAATCGTAATTTCAAAATACCCTGTAGAAAAATTGAGAAGGATAATTTTATTTATATAGTATTTCTGTAATCTTTGATGTATTCTAAATATTTCGATTTTTGATTCATTCCATTATCTCATTTCTGCTGCGAGCTGCAAAATTTAAAATGAACGCTGATTTTAAGCCTATTTGCATTAAGGAAACCAAACACTAGGTATATCATAAAGTTAATTTTCAAAAACAATTTTAATATCGTGTATTTCCTCCACTCGCAGCAATGACAGCTTGCAGTCCTCGTGATATCGAACGAATAAGGTTACTTATCCTTTCTTGAGGGATAGCCTGATATTCTTCGGCCAGCGTCGGTCTTGCAAGGTTGTACAGGACGATGACGAACGGTTCTTTTTAGTTAATCCCAAAGATGTTTGATTGGGTTGAGATCCGGGCTACATTCCAATCTTGTAAGTCCAACTTCATCCAGATATTCGTTCACTACAGGTGCAACGTGAGGTCTAGCATTATCATGCATTAATGTAAATTGGTTCCCAATGAAAGAAGCAAATGGAACAACAACTTCTTGGAGGATTTCCTCGATGTAACGGTGGGCGATTAGAGCTCAGCAAATACAAGATGGTGCGTGCTTCGGTAGAAATACCCATTACGTGCATATTCTAAAAATAACATCGTTTCATTTAAAATTTTGCAGCTAGCAGCAGAAATGAGATAATGGAATGAAACAAGGAACGAAATGTTTAGAATACATCAAAGATGACAAGAAACAGTATGTAAATAAAATTTCCCCCCTAGATTTTCCTACAGGGTGTTTTGAAAATACGACAAAAAACAATAGTTTGATTTACTCCTGTATTATATAGCCTAATTGGAAAATGTTACTTTATAAAATAATTAAGGAAAAACACAATAAACGGATCTACAAACTGATAACAAAATCATGAAGATCGCATAAAAAATAAAAAAGTTATAAAATATCAACTTGACCAAAAAATTTCGGGGTGGCAGAATTTTATGCCGGTGAGTATATTTCCTAATAACTGTTTTAGGGAAATCACTATGACAACGCTATACGGGCGTTTCTACTACGGGTGACCCGGAATTATAAGGATTTGTCATAATTCATCCATTTCTAATGTTCGTCAGTGAGTCGCATGTAAGATACTTGATTATTCTATCCCCGGATTAATATTTCAGCGGTAAGTATTGAAGTTATATTTTTTAGCTTTAGCAGTGGTGTAGCTAATTCTATATATTAAGTAAATATTGCAAAATATATGAATTTTTTATATTATCTGAATTCGTTTAAAAAATATGTTCAACGATTACCTGTTTATATCTAATTGTAGATCGAAATTATCTAATAAGGTTATAATAAAATTATTATAAAATTCCAAGGCGGAGTTCCCATTTTTAAAAGGTAAATAATATTGTCGTCGTACCTCAAAGTCTACAAAAGTCACGTGGTTCATTCTTGTGAGACAACATTAATAGGTAAATAAAATTTATAATTAAAATAACCTTATTAAATTTGTTGTGATCCTAGGAAAACCACATACCACTTCACTGGTAGCGAGAAGGCACGTATCTTACAGCGTTGCCATTTTTTAAATTCATCTTCTTCTATCTTATTGGAAACAGTGAAAGTATGTATGATTGTAAACAAATGGTGTTTTATGGATGGGCTGTTTTGTCTCCATTTTATATTAAATGTCTTTGGTTCCCTTCCTTCTATTATTGTTGGGATGATAAAAATAATATATATAACGTCTGTTATGGTTTTATCCTAAAAAAACGCGACAATCTAAAACATACTGGGGTTTGTTTATATTAATGCCAAATTGTCGTTAAAAACGTTCTATTTATTTTCTATGTGACGTTAACATTCATTAATATGTATTCGTAATGTTTGAATTGATATTGTAAATTATTCAGTCCTAATTCAGTAAAGCGGTCCCCGATAAGGACAACTTGCAAAATGAGTCTCCCGAGGGTTAAATAGATTTATTATTAGCTAACAAAATTTCATGGAAAATTAAGAAAATACCAGTTTTCGGGAATATTTATTTCTCATGTTATTGAAATATGCACGGTGTTGTGTTAGGACAAATTGGGAAATGTTATAATTATATATTCTAGATGTCAATATAAGCAAGAAGTTCGTGTAAAAATCCATTTTTTAAAATAAATATTCATAAGAGACCGAATATAAACATAGTGGAATAAACCAAACGTTATTTTCAGATCGCTTGCAGTCATCGGCGCAAAGGATCGAGCTGTTAAGTTGTTAAGTTTAGATTTAAATAAAAGAACGAAGTCAGTTAAATTGAAACAAAGTTGTGTGATTAGATTGTAAATAGATACAGGGGCTTTTAAAATATTTGGAAAAATTTAAAAGTTTGCGTATCGGTTTTAAGTTTTTCCTGACATTGTTGGAAGAGATGTCCAAAAATTAATTTCATTATCTCATTGCTAGTTTTTATTCTCCACCAAATGGCATCATCAGAACTTCCACGCGACGTTTCGTCTTTAGGTCACCAATATCAACTTAATTTTTTTAAATACGGCCCTGGATCTTTTTGTTTAAATTACGAAAGATGGTCGATATCTACGTTCAGTGGTGTACAATAGTTACTAGTTTTCCGGCGTTTTGTTCCTTAAATTGGCCATCTTCATTAAAATATCCCTAGTACGATCCTGTAATTTAATTTTGTTTCGACGGAACTGAGGGTTTTAAAATTATTATTGCTTTAATTGTTATTGTTACTACGTACTACTACTGTTTCTTTTTTTATTTCAAACTAATAGTTGTAAATATCTGCTTAGGTAAGTACAAGTAATTTATTTTATTAATACAAATAAATTTCGACCTTAAAGCCTAGAGAATTTTAAAAGAGGCATTGAATTTTACATATCGAATTTAAAAAAGTCAATTACAGGAACGTACTAGGGGTATTTTAATGAAAATTGTCAATTTAAGGAACAAAACGTAGGACAACCCGTAAATGCTGTATACCACTTAACGTAGATTAATAAAAGGTTGTAATGAAAAAGGGAAATTTATTTTTGGATATCCCTTCGAACACAGTCGGGAAAAAATATAAATCGAAACGCAAAATTTTGGATTTTTCCAAATATAACATATATTCCAAAAAGTCTGTATTTATTTTTGAATTTTATATTATTGTGCCCATAACTTTGTCTCAATTTAACCGACTTCCCATCTCTTATCGTTTCCGAGATCCCAATGGCGAAGGCCGATTTTGTAACACCCTGTATATCCGGACTCAATAAAAGCATCATTCAGACTGATCGGAGTAGTCTGACATAAATAATGAACGCGACTTGTGCTTTTATTGGAAATAAGCAAGACAAAGTAAATTTCCCCTTTAAAGGGGATACTATTGATGCATCTGTTCCAATACAAGACATCTTACTTTACAATAAATGTCTCACTTTCGCAAAGAGCTACGTTTCCATAGAAATACGCAATTTTCTTTGTTAAATAAAAAAAATTCTAAAACTCTACCTGCCTCCACAACGGGTTTTTTTTTATCGAATTACCATGTCAATAAGCCTCTCAATATCTCTTTTATACACCTATATCCAACAAATATGCTCGGGGAATTCAGGAACGCTTATTTGTGCCCCTGGGGGGTTTCCCGAAGATTCGTAGCTCATAACAAATCCAGTTTGATCCCATGAAGGGTTTTACTAAATGTTAGAAACGCAGGAGGGTAAAAAGCACCGCAGGGGAAAGGGGATAGGTGAGAAATAGGATGTTTTTGAAAATAACAGCAGGAATTTTTAAAAAGTTGTCTTTATCTTAAGTTAAGTGGATTCCGGAGTAGTCCTCGAACTTCATTATTTAAGAATTCATTCATCTGGTGGACTTCATCCTTGTGGAACGACCTTCCCGAGGTCGTTTTTCCCAACGAATATAACCTCCAACGATTCAAAGCCAACGTGAATCGCTTTTTGCGCACACGCACCACTCCCAGAGTGCTCTAAAGGATTTTTCCTATAGTGATGATGTTGGAAAAAAAAATTTTTAATGCAACTAAAATTCGAGGAAATTGTATATTTTTTTGTTTCGAACGATTTTTAGATATAATTTTATTTACTGTTCCATGTAAAAAGAAATTATGGACTTTCCTCCAATTATTACTAAAATTTAGACATCTTTTGTTCGACATTTATTTTTTTAAATGCATCGTTTTCATAAAAAGAGAAAACTACGTGTTTCAGTGCTTAAAATTGAAGTCCGGTTTCTTTCTTCCGACTATCGTTCTCTCTATCGGCGTACCGATTACGGGCGGACGCTCGACGTATTGTTCTAACGGCAAGGGAAGATCCAATTCGCCTCGTGCCTTCAAAGCGTGAAATGAACAGGGGTCAAATCGGAGATTTTGACTGTCTCTGGCATCTTCTTAATATGGAATTTATAACAAACTGGTCAATAAATGGATCAGCAAACCTTCTTTTACCCTTATTTTTAAAATTCTATAGCCCGAAACAAGCTAAACCGTGCGATGAAGAAAACAACACATTAAACCAAAAACAGCCACACTTGTTTTGAGATATATATGTCGGCGTCAATTAGTGAAATCCGTCATTCCCTGAAATGCCTAGTCATTTCACGTATTGCCGGCAAATAGTGTAACTCTACGTTTGGTACACCGTTTGCCTAAGAGTATCCGGCATTCCCTGTAATGATGGAATTCTTTCAGTCGAACGCTGTACTTAACTAAATGATTTAAGTTACCTTGTTTGCCGGGTTTTAGTCGAACGCTGTAATTATTGTTAACATCTGTGTAGTGATTTTTTTTTTTTGAAAATGAAATGTCGAAGCAGTCAGAATTGTTTTATAAGAAGTTAGATGATTATTACTCCAATCAAAGTAAAAAAAACCCTGGATTTCAAAAATACGAACAAACCTCAAACTACTTCAACCTACAAAATCACTTCAAATTCGTACACTGTTGTCACGTTTAACACGGTTTTATAATTCATGTGCTTAGGGAAGGAGTGATTTTATTGTGTGCCTTTTTATTGGTTTTTATTAACACACTTCAAAAAAGGAGGGGTTCTCAATTCGGTTGTATTTTTTTTTATATTGTGACCTTAGAACTCCGCCATTTAAGAACCAATTTAGATTTTCTTTTGTTGGAGAGGGAATATTTTTAATTAGGTCTCATTTTAATTGTACTACAAAATTCTCAAAGGGTGGGGGTAAGGGGGGGGGGGGATATTAACTAAGGTTTTTTTAAATATGAGAAAAAAATATGTCATTCTAATGGTATTTAGTTACGCAATTTTGGCGTTTTATGATTTGTCTTAGAAACAAAAAGGAAATAAAAAAAAATCTAGCGGACACCAAAGAGGCATTTCTTCAAGTAAGTGATGTTCTTGAAAAGTTTGCATCAGTACGAGAAGCTGTGCAGTCGCTTCCACTTTCCGGAGGTCAAGGATAATTTAAGTGTTCATGCAAACCAGCGAAAAAACAATGTTTGTCAAACATATGCGTTTGTGTAAAAAAAAAGTTCTTTGTAATTCAAGGTGTCATAAAAGCGCACCTAATAAATAATAAACCATATTATCAGTCATTTCCTTTTAGATTTTTGTATCTAGCTATTATGTTGTTTCGTTCCTATTCATTCTATGATTTTTTTTATGGTAAGTTATAAGTAGATAATAAATATGAGTTTATGATTTAAATTTAATACTTAATACCTATATACATCATATTTCAAGACATCCAATTTTAAGGAAATTCCTGATAATAATCAGTTATTTACCAACCTTTTAATGTAAAATTCCTTATTTTGATGCATTACTGGCAACACTGTCCTAATTACAATGATTGACTAAAACCGGCAAACAGGGTAATTTAAATCATTTAGTTAAGTACAGCGTTTGACTGAAAGAATTCCGTCATTACAGGGAATGCCTGATACTCTTAGGCAAACTGTATACCAAACGTAGAGTTACACTATTTGCCGGCAATACGTGAAATGACTAGGCATTTCAGGGAATGACGGAGTGCTTAAAAAAGATGTCATATATCTTTTTTAACAAAATGACAACGAGTCAAACTTTATATTTTTTACATCACTTTATTTCTCACCCTGTATAATGTATAATATTCAAAAGCTGTCCTTGGTTAAAAGTATTCCTCTGCGTTGAATTCGCACAAAATCATGTTTAAAAATCCGAAAATATTATTCAAATCGGTTTAGCCTCTTTCGAGCTATAGAATTTTAAAAATAAGGGTAAGAACCCGTTTTATGATCTTTTTGTTGACCAGTTTAGTTACAATTTCTAACAAACCATGAAACACGATTTCGATTTTCATACTCACGGAACATGGGGAAATTTTTACTTTTTGAGTGTTTTGTGGAAAAAATAATTTTTCCTATTTTTCTCATAATCATCAATCATACGAGGAGAAGAAAAATCTCAGAAATCTTAGATCGCTTACAAACTACTACATTTCAGGTTTATCGTCAGTTTTCTTTTTATAAATGAACTGGCGATTTTGCGATATTCAGGGGGCGGATCTATATTTTAGCCCTCTCAATAAAATATAGAATCATTTTGTAAAAGGCGTAACATTAAATGAAGTGGAAGTGGAAATAATATTTGAAATATATATAGGGTGTTCCATATGAACATGCTAATATTTAAGGAGGTTATTCTTAGGTCCATTTTCAAAAAAAAAACTTCATATGAATAATGTGCTAGACGTTTTAACTTTTGAGATACAGGGTGTTAAATATTTTCATGTTTTTCAAATAATTTGTTAAGATTAAAGATTTCAATACGTGACAATTAGACTAGGTAGGTAACTGTCAAAACTGTTTATGTATACAAAACAAAATCTACTTCTTACCTACTAGATCCTTTTAAATCTTCGTTAATTCCTTCTTTTTTTTTCTTTAGGGCACTCAAGGAGTGGGTGCGTGTGCGAATAAAACGATTCACATTGGTTTTGAATCGTTGGAGGTTATATTCATTGGGAAAAACCACCTCGGGAAAGTCGTTCCATAATGATGAAGTCCTCCAGATGAAAGAATTCTTAAATAATGAAGTCCAGGAATACTAAGCTTAACAAATTTCATAAGAGATGGCAAATGAATGAATTAAATTTTTTTTTTCGAAAACTGTACGTCAAACGACCAAAAATCAAGAGACGACATTTGCTCAGCAAGGAATGAGATCTTCCAAAATAATTTAGAAAAGAAGAAGTTACGTACCATGATTTTCTTCAAAAATACCGAGGGAACAAACCCGAACAAAATCTGCTTCTTACCAACAAGATCCTTGTTCATCTTTGTTAATACCTAAATTCATAATAGAGTGCAAATGAATGAATTTCGTTTATTGTACGAAAACTCTACGTCAAACGACCAAAAATCAAGAGACAACATTTGCTCAGCAAGAAATGATCATTTCAAAAAGAATTTTAAAAAAAGTGACGTTCCATTATTTTTTGTTCAGAAATACCGAGGGAAATTCCCGCACATCCGCCGCTGGTCGGAATAAAAAACATATTATACATCATTAAATGCATGCATCTTGATGAATAGAAACTGTGCACCAAATTTCACAAAAATATCTAGAGCAGTATCCCAGATATTAATAAAAAGGAGATTTTTTGAAAATCTTTAACACCCTGCATATCAAAAATTAAGACGTTTAGCACATACAGTGAGGACGTAAAGTAAGGAATAAATTCATTATCTCGCAAACTACAATTTTTTTAAAAAATCGCTCGGATCCTTCGATTTTGTTTTTCGAACGCGCATATTCTGACATAAAATGTAGATATACAGGGTGTTGCAAATAAGAGTGACACAAAATTTTTTTTCTTAAATAGAACCCACTGTATATTATTGCATGTACGGATTCTTCGGAAAATCCTAAACATTTTTCATGTAGCATGTGCTATACCTTAGCCCAAGCGTTTTGGAGTTATTCTCATTCAAAATTTGAAAAGTGGAAAAAGTCATGGAGAAAACAAAGAATAAAATTATTTTAAAAATGTCTTATTTATCGAAAAAACAGTTAGGTGAACTTAAAAATAATTTTTCTAAAGTAAATGTTCGAAGTGTCTTCCGTTGGTCAACTAACAATAGGCTAACCGATCAAAAATTCTCGCTGAACATTTCGAACCATTTGGGGTGTAATTTGCCGAATTTCTTGCCGGATGCGATCTTTTAAATCATCTAAATTTGCAGGCTGGCTTTTGAATACTTTTCCCTTAAGGTATCCCCATAAAAAAAAGTCGAGTGGTGTTAAATCGGGTGACCTTGGCGGCCACTCAATAAAACCACCTCTTCCAATCCACCTGTTTGGAAAAGTATCATCCAAATATGTACGAACTCCCACAGCGAAATGTCGGGGAGCACCATCTTGTTGCAACCAGATATTATGATGTGGCAAATCGGGACGTTCTAACCCAGGAAAAAGGGTGGCCAGGGCTGGAACAAGTTCTTGTTCTAAAAAACTCATGTATCTCTCGCCTGTTAAATTTCCGTCAAAAAAGAAAGGCCCTATGACAATGTCATCGAAAACGCCAGCCCACACATTGATCTTTTGATTAAATTGTGTGTGTCCTTCCCTCATCCAGTGTGGATTTACATCGGACCAATATCGATAATTTTGGGTATTTACGTCACCATTCAAGCAAGATGTGGACTCATCGGAAAAGTCCCTTTCCAAAAGTTCTTGGAGAACTTGCATTTTATAAGGATGGTATTTATTTGTATGCAGTATTTTAAGAACTGTTGTTTTTCCAATATCCACGTCACTTGCTACCTGCCTAGACACCACATGCTGGCTATCTTGAACTGCCAGTAAGACTTCTAATTGTTGATTTTCATCAACTTGAGGACGACCAAATCTAGGGACATCTCTTACATGACCGAATTGCCTAAACTTGTATTCAATTTTTCTTACTGTTGATTGTGATATTGGCGGACGATTGGGGTATTTTTGTTTAAATAACTCACAAGATTCTTGCTGTGTTCTAACCCTATCACCGTAGCCCATCATCATCAAAACCTCTATGCGCTGTTTCTCAGTGAGCCGCATTTTAATTTAATTTAGTTATGAAAAAACGAAATGAGTCTTTTGAAAACTAGTAAACCGTTAGGAAAATACACATAAAATTGACAATAACAGTAACTATTGACATTAATTCTTTTGGTTCTTGCATCATAACTCCAAAGCCTACTTGACTTTTCTTGCGCTTCACGCATGCTGACTACAGGTTTTCCTCAGCGTGCATGAATCAATGCAAGTAAGTTTTGATTGATTGCGAAATATCTGATTTTCAAATTTTGAATGAGAATAACTCCAAAATGCTTGGGCTAAGGTATAGCACATGCTACATGAAAAATGTTTAGGATTTTCCGAAGAATCCGTACATGCAATAATATACAGTGGGTTCTATTTAAGAAAAAAATATTTTGTGTCACTCTTATTTGCAACACCCTGTATATCTACATTTTATGTCAGAATATGCGCGTTCAAAAAACAAAATCGAAGGGCCCGAGCGATTTTTAAAAAAAATTTTAGTTTGCGAGATAATGAATTTATTCCTTTCCTTTACGTCCTCACTGTATGTTCATATGAAGTTTTTCCTGAAAATGTCTCAAGAATAACCTTCCTTAAATATCACCATGTTATTAAGAAACACCTTGTATAATTCAAATCGATTAATTGTGTTGGTTTATGAGAGAACTTATTGTTCTATTTAGCATATTTATGCTCCCTCCAAATAGAAAGAATTATTATTTCCAACAAACGGAAAATAATTTGTCGAGTAAGGACTTTTTTTAATGTATTTTAAATGAACGACACCGTTCGAGAGAAGGAGGAAACTCAAAAGCTGCATTGAATCAGACGTCGTTAAAAATGCAGAATTTAATTATTTGAAACTAGACAACCTTTTCCTTTGATGATAAATTCGTTTGAGATCGAGATTCTTTTATACATTGAACATTCCCTTGAGGTCAGGTCTCTAATACGTACAGCGCATCGTGTTGCAGCGGACCAACTTAACCACATTACTTATTTAATTTTATTCATTCCGTATGCCACAATATTGAATAAATTCTTACTTTTTATAATTTAAAATTTCACTAAAAATTATAGCAAACAAATTTATTTTATCCAATTTATTAACGAGGGATACATTTCAAAATTTTGAAAGCGGAACAAGATCTATGTACCATCGTGCCGGTAAAAAACTAGGACAGTAAAATTTCTTATTTTCTCCTTGACTATTAGGAATTTTTTACTTTCGAGTCTGGTACCAGTAAAATGTCATTTACAAATTTTACATGTCAACATAGATTGTCACTTTATCATTAACTAGTTAAACAAATTTTTCTTTAAAAAATATGACACAATTAACACCCCAGCAAAAGGCTATAATCTACAATCGGTTGCGAGATGGTGTTTTATTAGGGATATTGAAGACGTACTGGGAGTAAACAAAAATACCGTGTTGTTGGCAAAACAAAAAATAGCAAGGCATGGGACTATTATTAGGAAAGCAGGTTCAGGTCCCCCTAGAATTTCTACTGAAGATGAAGATAGAAGACTAGTTAATTATCTAAGGCAGCATCCATTCGCAACGGCAATAAAGGCGAAAGAAGAGACGAACTTTGCAGGTTCTGCAAATACTGCTAGAGACAGGGTTCGAATTTCCGATATACGAAGTGTTGTGCTACTAATAAAATATTTTTAACGGAAAGAAATAAACAAGGCAGGTTAGAATTTGCACATGAATATTTTAATCGGAATATTTTCTGGGAAACAGTTATATTTTCTGACGAGAAAACTTTTCAATCGTGTAATAATGGAAGTATTCGAGTGTATAGGCCTTCCGGCATGCGGTATGATGAGATATACACTCACAAAACAAACCAAAGCAGGCGTTTATCTATAAATGCCTGTGGTTGGATTAGCGCTAGAGGTCCAGGAATTTGCCAAATCGTGGAAGGAAGACTAGCTGCACCTGAATACGTTAATATCCTAAATGCAGTGATGATACCATCGATAAACGCTGTATATGGTCAAAATTTTGCATTTCAGCATGATAATGCTCCAATACATACAGCACGCATTGTGCTGCTAGATAATAATATAGCAGTTCTTCCCTGGCCTTCGAAGAGTCCCGATTTGAATCCGATTGAAAACATTTGGGGTAAAATGGTGAAATCAATGTATAAACATGATTTTCGGCCACGAAACAGAGATGAATTACGCTACAGGATAAATGAAGTTTGGGATGAAGTAACAGGCGAATTATGCAGAAACCTAGTTTTAAGTATGCCGCAAAGGCTTCAAGAAGTAATAAACAGGAGTGGTTCTATGACTAAATATTAAAAATGTATTGTTGCTTCAACAAGTTTTGCGTTTGTTTCCTTTTTACCTTGTATTAAATTTCTTTTACTATTTAGTTTCGTTTTCATTTTTAGGCATTAGACTTTTTCTTAATAAAAATGCCCAATATATTTACTGCCGCTCAAATTTATAAAAGAAATAAGATATTTTGATGCCACCTCGTATCGAAAAATATAAAACGTTAAATTATGTAGCCTAGGTTACTTCCTAAAAGTTATGTGCATTTACCTTTACAGCTGTCGAGTACCTTTTATAGTCTATGAGATATGTATATCCGTTCCCAGTTTTGTGATTTTGATGTCCTAGTTTTTTATCGGCACGATAGTACGTTCAGCGGTATACAATACTTTCTGGTTTTCAGACGTTTTGTTCCCCCCAGTAATTTAGTTTTTTAAAATTCGGTATAATTCGAATATGTCAAAAGTAGATTTCATAGAACTATAAGTTTGACATAAAAAACAGTAGCAGTTGGTCAAAAACTTTCAGTCCTTAGCATTTAACTTACTAAAATAAACAATTTGCCGGTAGAAACGATTATAATTTGCGAAATATATGTTACTTCCTGCGTAGAAAGCAATTTTAAATGTTTTTTTTTATATTGATTTTGAATTGATTATAAATAACGCCACTAGAGGTCAACCTAATAGTTTCACAAATATGACGGTATGTGTTTGAATTTGTATAAAGCGTGATCCTGTTTAGGTAAGTTCCTTATTATGTTTAATTAGGTATAAACTAGAACATTGCCTACTTTTTACCAGGCGTATGTTTTTATGGTGTATCGCCGGTCACAGGGGTAACTCAGACCTAGTAGTCTTAATTAAGGGAAAAATACTACACTCTCTTGAGTACAGATACTCATGTTAGTCTAAAAAAGTTTAAGAAATAGCTTGTATTAGCTGTTATCTACGAATTTCTGCATTTTTGTATCGCCGATCACAGTAACACCGGTCACGCATGAAAATGTTACCGGAGATACATTGATGTGACGGTTTGTTATCCGAAGCTATATACAATATTTCTTTATTAACAATTTATAAACCATTAAGGAAAAATATATTTTGATGTGCAAGTCTTGTTTACACCTTAGGAAACTTAGGTAGATTAAAAATATGCCTAATTTTCTTAGTATTTTAACATTCTATAAGGAACATTCCAAAACTTTAAGCCAATATAAGACAGGGCTGTTATAAATAATAGGAAAATGGTAATAGTGACTAATTAAAATAACTCAATTCCAAATATTGGCGTTATATGATTCAGAAGAGTAAGATTAGCCATGCGACGGGCGTTATATTATTAAAAAAATCGACGCTATAGACCAAGATCATTGTGACGATGATCTTTTGCACGGACATATATAATTCCTCTAATTAGATACTATCAGGAACCTATTAAAAAATTAACAGCTGTTTTTGAGATTACATATTTTTAAAATCCGATTTACTGAAAGTTGCCTGTAAAATTTTTTTAACCCTAATACATACGTAATTAAGGACAGAAATAGCAATAATAATCTAAAAACCGTCAGTTTCTTCGAAACCAAAGTAAATTGCCGGAACATACTAAGGGTATTTTAATGAAGATGGTCAATCTAAGGAACGAAACGTTTGAGAACCACTAATTGTTGTAGATTGTTTAATGTAGATTTAGGTCCTCTTCCATAATTTAAACAAAAAAATCCCGGCTCGGATTTAAAAGAATTAAGCTGATGATGGTGACCCAAAGACGAAATATCACATTAAAGATCTGATGAAGTCTAAAAAGTAGCAATGAGAAAGTGAAATTCATTTTTGGACATCGCTTCGAACAAAGTCAGGAAAAAATAAAAATCGAATCGCAAGATTTTATATTTTTCCAAATATTTTGAAGGCCCCTGTATTTATTTTTTTGTTTGTTTATGGCATATTATTAGGCACATAATTACGTAACTTTGCCCCAATTTAACCTAGTTTGCATCCCTTACCGTTATCGAAATCCCAATGGTGAAATATGAATTTGAAATACCCTGTATGTTGTGATATTTTCTTATCCTAACAGTTATGTTGGAGTGTTTGAATTTACCAAGTCTGACCTCCAGCCGTCTTTGTTATTAATAATTTTCCTGTCTGGATAAAACGAAAAATTGAATGTAAAAATAAACATTAATTAGTTTACTGAGAGCAGCCGATCTACTAAAGTACTTCGTATCAACTTGTAACGAGATCATGTAGACTTTAAAAAATCGACCACGTCCTAAGTTAATCCGAAACTTGACGTTTTAATTTAGGAAGCGTCACAAAAGGAATTTTAAACAAATTAGGGTAAAAAATCGGCGGACAAATTTATTGGATACGATTAAAGTTTCTGCAAAAGAAAGATTCGATCGCTGTGAACCAAAAGACAGGAAACAAATTACAAGGATTTAAATTAGTTGATTCTGGGCCCTCTAACAAGGCAGAATGAAGTCATTGGGCTACCGGTATTGTACAGGATCGGATTTAGGTAATATTGCAACTAAAGATCAACAAAGGATAAATACAGTTTTAGCAAGATGCTAAATGATTTTCTAATCTGTAAAAAATAAGTACCTTAATTCTTAATGGGTATCATTTAACTGGTTAGCAAAATATTCTTATTTTTGCGAACAGAAAATGTATTCGGTCAGCAAAAATGACTAGTTGGTCAGCAACTTATGGACATCAAATATTTCTGAATCGGCCAGTAATTAATGTCATACTAGAGTGCTCTAAATTATTTTGGTACCCAAATTAAATATATGAGCTGCTATGAGCGATCCACTTTTAATCAGATATTAGTAAGCCATCAGCGGGTATGCAAAATATTTAATCTTCGTCATCAAAAAAAGAAGCAATAAAACGTGAAATAGTGACAGTGCCCTGGGAAAACAAGTGAAAACCTGCCCACACTACACCTTTTGTAGCCGATTTCCTTCTGTATTCGGCAAAAGAAAACACAAGAAAGTTACATATATTGAAACAAGTGAAAAGTGAATACCCACCCCCGCTTCACCTTTTGGGCCTTGATTGCTACACCGAATGAAAACTCACGCAAGCACGTATCACGCGACTGCTTTCGCTCCTCCCACCATAACGAACTTTGCCGATTATTCAAAACAAATGCAATAAAATGATTTATATTGATTAACATTCTTTAATATGCAAACCTCTGATGTAAACTGCTTCTATACATGTTTTTTTCTACTGACCAATTGTAAAATCTTGCTGGCCAAGTAATCATTTCGCAGCTCGACTGTTAATTAAGCGAACACATGATATTACAAGCAGACTGATATCGGTTAAATTGTTGACAGTTTGTAGCATTTTTTGCACAACAAGTGTTCCAGCCTGATTTTTATTTATTGGAAGCAAAATCTTTTTATGCTGATCAAATGATTTAATGGATATTTTTTTGCTGAGAACCAATTTTAATAACGGCAAACCATTTAATTACTTCTCATTCGTAATTGATGCACTTAAAAAATACTAATAAATTAATCGCCTTCGGTATCTTTTTAAACCGACAAGCAGGAGGAATTCTTTCACGCTAAAAATTAAATATAGAAATATAATTTGATATTACGGACCCCTGTTGGACCTATTCAACAATTTATTAGACAAAGAGTGATTGTCAGTGGTGTACCACTTTTTTAAAATAAATATCAGAGGGCATATTTGCAGTGATGCCATTGGTTATAAGCTGATTTCTGCTAGAGATCTTATAATGTTCGGGTAAAGATTGTTTCACGTCACGAAAAATGGATACGACTTAATGATTTCCTTGGTCGGTCCCATTGTGTCTACAAGAGCTTGGCAATAAACAAGTGACGTATGAAGGGACGGACTAAGGAAAACAAGTAATGATATGATTATATTAATGTAATCAAATGAAATAAAATTTTTTTAAAATATTAATAGTCATATTTATTTACATTTATAATGTCATTCTATACATAGTTCTGTTTCGCTATCGCTATCCTCATCAAAATTAATTATAATTGGATTAATTATACGATCCAGACTAATATACGAATTTTCTACAGTTATTACGTGACGGACTGAATTTTTTCAACTACCTGGGGGAATATCATTAAAGCATTTTCGTATTAATTCTACAACACTAGAACTTAAAGTCGGAAAAATATTTTCAGACCTAACCAGTGATTTTAACAGGTGCCACATATACTCTATGGGGTTAAAAATGCAATAATAGGATGGGAGCCGTAGCACTGTATGTCCAATTTCTTCTGCCAATGTGTCACAAACATATACTTTTTTATACAAAATGTCTTTAAAACTTCTAAAAGATCACTTTTTTTATAACTTTCGTCAAAATATATATCATTCGCCGCCATGTAGTTCTGAATCTCCAATTTTATATTATTTGAGCTTGGAGCTTTATGTAATTGGAGACTGTGATAGCTCGCATTGTCCATTACTATCACGCTATTCTGAGGAATATTTGGTAAAAGAGAATTCTTGAACCATTCCTCAAAAACTAACAAATTTTACCACAAAAAGATATTTAAATATAAATTAAGCAACCTAACCTACCTGATGTGCCTATATTTAATTATAATTATTACAATCCGGTCCTTTCCACATAATAATAACAAACGGTCATAAATAATGGGATGGCCACAGGTACTTTTACTGCAGTCATTAAGTTATATCCATTTTTCGTGAAACAATCTTAGTAAAAATAAGAAGAGAAAAACGTTTTAAAGAGTTGATATATTTTTATTTTATAATTTTATACACTAAAACAAACATCTTAGTTTATTTACAAGGTAAATGTAACTGTCTTAGTACTAAGAATTGGAAAATTTTTCATATTATATACATATTAATCGTTTCGTTCATATTTTTCGGTAATAAATTTAATTTATTGATATGTACAAACATTTGTTAAACAGCTATATTAACGGGTATAGTAACAAGGACCTTAAGGTAATTTTATTTTAAACATTAAATAAAATTTACAATTTTATTAACATGTTACGGAATGCTTAAACAGGATCTTGCTTATAGCTTTTCGTATATTCTTGAAATAAATTTACTACTAGAATCGATCTTCTCGTCTCTATTTGGATTCTAAGACTGTGACAGACGGACGTAAGTTTATATAGACGTCCCGTTTCTAGAAACATTAAAAATGTTTATTTCAATAAAATATTATAAAAACAATATACGCAGGGTGTTTCACTTAAAACTCCTAGGGCCTATATCTCGAAAACGAATGGATATATACACGGTGTTGAAAAAAGGTCGGCAGCGGAAAATGTTTAGGGCAAAAGTTGTTTGGTTTTGATGGAGGAATAGTTTGCAATTTAAACTACCACCCACCCCCTCAACCCAAGGGCGCGGGTGGGGGCAGTTAAGATTTTCAAACCCCATATTTTTTATTGGCGTATCGTGTTCTCCGACCAAAAATAAACATCTTTTGTCCGAAAATTTTTTTATCCGGCACGTCTTTCACCAATAATCACCATGAGAAAGACAAAATCAGAATCATGCGAAAATTCCCGGAAATACTCTTTTCCTCTGTCTTGTACTAAAAAATGCCCGTGGAATACAAACAACTGTTTCCACGGGAATTTTTTAGTACGAGACAGAGAAAAAGAGTATTTCCGGGATAAAACTTGATTTTCGCACGGTTCTGATTTTGTCTTTCTCATGGTGATTATTGGTGAAGGATGGGGCCCGAATAAAAAAATTTTTCGGACAAAAGATGTTTATTTTTTGGTCGTAGAACACGATACGTCAAACATATGGGGTTCCATTTGAAAATCTTAACTTACCCCCGCGCCCGGGGGTTGAGGGGGTGAGGGGTGGTTTAAATTGCAAACTATTCCTCATGCAAAACGAAACAACTTTTTCTCTAGTCATTTTCCGCTGCAATGCGATGCACCGGAGTTATTCCGGGGTACCGACCTTTTTTCAACACCCTATCAGCGTCAGGCTCAATTAGCTTTTTGTTAAGATAACATCAAACAAGCCTTTGATGTCTTAGGCGTCGCGTCGCTCCATAAATATAAATCGATTGTAGGTATTCTGAAATTGTTACGTTTGAAAATGCTTTAAATTTGAAAACTTTTTCACTTACCTTAATTCGGTTACTTAACTCGTTTTTAAGTAATACAAGGTTTTAAAAAACTGTAATACCTAATTTCTATTAATTTAATAAGTACCTATGTGTCGCAAAAGTAGATACCTACTTTACCTGCTCTGGTCTTAAGATATCTATGAAGTGGATTTGGACATTGGATTAATTGTACTTGTGACGTTGCCAATTATAAAAATTAAGAGAGGCGATTGATTCACTTACCTTAGGGAAGGTCAAGCATTTACTTGTGCGAGATATACCTTTTAAAATTAATAGAAATTAGATGTTTTCTTCTTTTATTTAAAAACCAGTGAAATAATCGAATTAGGGTAAATGAAAAAGTCTTAAAATTTGACTTATTTTCAAATGTTCCTACTGCCCAAGGAGTCAGATGCGTCGCATTTATGGTATGTTTAAAAATTGCTATTTAATCCTACATAACGAGGGACCTTTACGAAATCAAAATATATACATTTGTTTTCGTGATATAGGCCCTCGGAGTTTTTAGTTAAACACCTTGTATACAGGGTCTTTCCTAACCTCTCTGAAAAAATGAAGGAGGTTAATCATCACCTTATTTTAAGACGAAAATGTGGAATGAAACTTTTTGCATGTCGCTTCGTTTTCGAAATACAGGGTGTTAAAAAAAATATTGTATTTTTCATTTTATTAATTAATGCCAAACGATATTCTAATGAGATTTGTTATACATAAAGGATTAGAGCGCTTTACTTTGGGTCAATTTTAAATTTTACAATTAATTCATTTGCGGGGATCTGGTAAAAGAGTACCTTATTTTTTTTTAGTTATTTTCGTATTTTTATAGTCAAATTATACGAGTAGGCTTTGCTTCGTTCCATGGCGACCACAAAATCATATGCATTGTCAAATCATTGGCATTAATTAATAAAATGATAAATACAGTATTTTTTTTAACACCCTATATTTCGAAAACGCAGCGCAACGCAAAAAACTTTTATACCACATTTTCCTCCTAAAATAAATTCACCTCCCTCATTTCTTCAGTGAGGTTAGGAACCCTGTATATATCTTTCACCGGGTCAATATTTATTTTAAGCAACTAAATATTCTCTCAGCGTATATAAAAAGTTAAAAGTTTTAAAATTTTTTATATGCTATAATAAAATATACAAATATTTAAACAAACGATTCACGAAAAAACGATTTATGAATTTTTCCACACTCCACTTTTAGTGTAAATTTCAAACACAAGAAATAAAATGTAGTCGTCGTATTTTTTTGTAAATAAAACGTGAAATAACATTTTTGGTCCACTCGCTTACGCTAAATTTCCAAAAATAATAGTTTATAGAGAATATCACAAAAATCACTAAAATTTAAAATTCTTTAAAATTATTTTTTTTATCTATTTGTACAGTTAGATATTTTCCTCAACTTACAAAATGGTACATACGTATGGAAAAAATGGTGAAATATATTTTAAAGGTAATGTTTGTATAGTGTTGTGGCTTTATTTCGAAAAGCAGCTATTGATACCATGTTAATTTGAAAAATAATATACAGGGTGTTCCTTAATGACGTGCTAATATTTCAGAGTGTGATTCCTTCGGTCATTTTATAAAGAAAAGTTCATATGAATATATGTTCGCAACGACTTAAATTTCTTGCTACAGTGTGTTGAATTTATATTTTTTAAATGGTTATTTTGTAATATCTCCGAAAGTACTTTAGATATTATTTCCCATTTTGGTATGTATTAATAGGATATAGAACCACAAAGTTTAGTTAGAAAAGTTATTCAATTGTTCCACCAGTGGCGTCCCTGCAAACAGGTCCTCTGATATTTTTTACAAGAAAGATGGTACGCCACTGACATTTTTCCATGTGGATATTTTTCTGATTAGCCTGGTCAATTCTATATGAAAACGGTATCTTAAGTTTTTTTCGTCAGATGCACCGTTCTTGATTAAAACCACTAAATTCATATTGAAACTCATTATTATTAATATTGATAAAATAATTAATGATAAGTTTTATAAAAATTGTTGGAGTGGGCAATTCGATGCGAAAATGGACGGAAGCATGCCAATTAAGTGAATATGGCCATTTCCAACAATTTTTATAAAACAAAATTGATCATTAATTATTTTATCAATGTTAATAATGATGAGTTTCAATATGAATTTAGTGGTTTTAATCAAGAACTGTCTGACGAGAAAAACTCAAGAGACCGTTTTCATATAGAATTAACCAGGCTAATCAGAAAAATGGAAAAATATCAGTGTCGTACCATCTTTCTTGTAAAAAATATAAGAGGACATGTTTGCAAGGACGCCACTGGTGGAACAATTGAATAACTTTTTTAACTAAAATTTGTGGTTCTATATCCTATTAACACATACCAAAAATGGAAATAATATCTAAAGTACTTTCGGAGATATTAAAAAATAACCATTTAAAAAATTAAAATTCAACACCCTGTAGCAAGAAATTTAAGCCGTTGCGGAAAATATTCATATTAACTTTTCTTTATAAAATGACACTAGATGTCCGCAGAAAGTTGCATCTAGTGGAAAACCATGGTCCTCTATATTTAATTTAAGTTCATAATTTTGTTACTTATGAAACAATTAATGACTATGACTATGACTTATTTAAATATATTTTATTATAAAAAAACAATTGGTTGAAATTTGTGCCAAAACTTATGGGACATACGTTAATACCCGAAGTTATTATTTTTTGAGTACCTTCCAAAAAATCATCGTGTTCCATAAAGTAATTAGAACTTTCTTAGGGTTTGTGACTTTGCCCCTGGTAAAGAATTGGAAATATTGTCACCTGGAGTGAGCACCTACGGAACCCTAATCATTCAACTAAAAAAGGGAAAAACGTGATTCATAGGAAACTACTACTCAAAAGATAATAAATTACGTTATGGCTGCAAAGATATTTAAATGACCTTTAAAATGATGACCACTCGAGCCCCCTATTTTAGAGAAAGTTTTGTATTGTTTATAAATGAATTGCGGATTACTTTTCGAACGAGTGCTTCCAAGTGAAACTTTGCACATTCAGCATTGGGTGACAAATATCGTTATAAAATATCTTCCAGTTCCCATACATATGAATCACCCTGTATTGAATATGGTTATTATGTACTTGTTATATACATCGCATTAAAAACCTTTTTTTTATTAAATCTTTTGAAATATAAATTGATTAATTAAAATTTCTTAGGTAATATTTCATTGCAGACCAAAAAAAAATCTATTTTTAACAATTAACTGTTTTAAAATGTTTCTTACTTGCTAAAGTTTTTTCTTACAATGGTTTCACCTTTTCTTTCGTAAGAGTCTTTACATCGATAAATTGTGAAAGTTCATAATAATATATTTTTGTAATGTCTGAAAAATTATAATTTATAAAAGTTCAGTTTTCAGTTTCAGTTATTTTAAAAAACTTTGCAGACATTTTATAATGTTTTTTATAAAATGCCTAAAAAGCTTTTTAAATAAATAAGAAATGGTTCAATTTTTAAATAAACGCTCACTTAAAAAAAACGGACCAAGGCGTAAAAGTATAATTTTTCGTCCTGTAGCATGATTCTCAAAACGAGAGAGTAGAGATTTGATAGTGCATAACCAACATTTCTTTCTTTATATACAATCACCGAAATTAATATATTATGAAAATTGCTTTAATTAACTTTATTCAATTTTTTAAAGATCTGTATACATGAAAAAGTTTGTTCGGGTTTGTTCGGACCCGAACAAACCCATCACCCTTTAGAGTAAATTTGCAATCTTAACTTTAATAAAGAAGCTTTTTTGCTAAGGTTAATTTATTGTTAACAGTTTACTTTTTCATTTGTCTCGATACCTTTCTCGGTTCAAGAGATACGAATTTCTTATAAGGAAACGTTACACTTTCATCAAAAGATTATATCGAGACAAATAAAAAAGTAAACCGGTGAGAATAGATTCAACTTTGCAAAAAAGCTTCTTTACTGGAGCTAAGATTGCAAAATTACTCTACAGGGTGTCCACGTCCACGTCCAGATTTTAAAAAAATCAAAAACAGTTAATTAAAACTAAAACATTTGTCTACAATTTAAAAAAAAATCATTTAAATCGCTAATATTTAAGGAGGTTTTTTTGGGTCCATTTTCAGAACTAAACTTCCTATGAACATAATATGTCGTAAGCATATTAACTTTTAAGGTACTGGGTGTTAAAGATTTTCATGTTTTTTTTAAATGGCTTAAATACAACTAGACTAGGTAGACAACTGTCAAAACTGTTTATGTTTACAAAACAAAATCTGCTTCTTACCTACTAGATCCTTTTTAATCTTTGTGAATGCCTAATTTCATAACAGAGTGCAAATGAATGAATTTCATTTTTTTATACGGAAACTGTACGTCAAGGAATGAGAATTTCAAAAATAATTTTTATTTAAAAAAAAGGCAATTCCCGAAAACATGTTATATGTCATAAAATGCCTCTTATTAAATAGAAAGTGTGTATCAAATTTCACAAACATATCTAGACCAGTATCCCAAATATTAATAAATGTTTAACACCCTGTATGTCAAAAGTGAAGACGTTAAGGACATATATTCATATGAAGTTTTTTTCTGAAAATGGACCCTAGAATAACCTCCTTAAATATTAGCATGTTATTAAGAAAAGCCCTGCACAGGGTGTCCCATTTTCGACATTTTATAGGGCATCTCCGTAATTGTTAGTGCTATCAAAAAAGTAATTTTCTTAGTTAGAAGAGAAGATACAGAAAAATGTTTTATACCGAAGTTTCTGTATATTGATTGTTGAATAATCTGCCGTTTTCAGAATAAGTATACGGGGTCAGGTAAAAAAGTTCTAATCTATTTTTTTAAAATGGAACATCCTATATATTTTAATCAAAAAAGATATTATTTCACATTATCCTTTCAAATATATAACACACCATGGATGATATTGGTTTCCTATGCGATTTATTTAAACTTTATTACTTTAAACCGAAATAAAAGATTCAGATTAAGGTAAAAAATAACGGGAATCATCGCAAATGTTCGGAATATGTCCTTAAATGGTTACCGTCTTTCAGCCATTTCTTCGTTTTTTCCAGTTTCAATATATAAACTGATATCATATCAAATTTTTCAAAATGTTGATAAGTCATTTTCACAAATGAATATGTGAAAATGAAATTAACGTTAAATGTTAACATAGTTGTTTCTAGGATATTAGCTTTTGTTTTTTGGTCTACTGTGGTTTAAAGTAATAAAGTTTAGTAAATCGCCTAGGAAACCAATATCATCCATGGTGTGTTATATATTTGAAAGGAGAATTTAAAATAGTGTCTTTTTAGATTAAAATATACAGGGTGTTCCATTTAAAAAAAATAAGGTTATGTCCGATAACTTTTTTACCTGATACTTATTCAGAAAACGGCAGATTATTCAACAATTATTATAAAGAAATTTCTGCATAAAACATTTATCTGTATCTCTTTTATCTAAGAATATATAGGGTAATTTTGAAATTGTAAATTTTTTGATTTTCCCGAGCGAAAGTTTCAAAATTAGATTGACACCTACATTACTTTCTTGATAGCACTAACAATTATTACGGAGATACCCTATAAAAGTGTCGAAAATGGGACACCTTGTACATAATTGAAAAAAATTTATGTCTATGACAGAGAACTTGGGGGTCCCCCCAAAACCATTAAGATATAGGTGTATAACTCCAGTTTAGCTTCATAACAGCTGTGTAGGAACATCAATAATTAAGTTATGCGGCAAAAAGGCTAACAGAACTATTTTGCTGTTACTGTAAGTTATATTAATGTTCTTATAGCTATTAAAAAATCATGTAGAAAACAGTTTTATAATATAGCTGTAAGGAACATTCTTACAGCGCTTTCTAGAACTTCTATAAAACTGTTATAAATCTTTCTTAACCAAATATATTATAAGGGAAGTAGACAGATATTATATTAAATAAATTCCAAAAAGTCAGGTTTCTTTCATAAATTTCTACTCGATCGCCTCAAGAGTTATGACCGTGGGAGTTCAAATCGACATTTCCACCCTAGGTATACAAAAGTAAATTTTATATTCCGCCGGACAGAAAAAAATTTCGCTCCTCGATTACTTAATATACACGTTAATGATACACTCATATGCACAATTATATAAAAAAGTAAAAAACACTAACAAAGTCTTCGTGTTGCCACTTTTACAGTTCATATTACGGATAACTTGCTTAATACATTTGACAATCATATCGCTACGTGATTGGTCGAATGAGTAAAATAAGAACTAGACTCAGCAATAACGTTGCATGGGACCTTCTGGTAAGGGTGCCGTGCCCATGGTGCATTGCGGCTGGATATTCACCTGCAATAAAAGAAATTTAAAAATTAAAATGAAATGTTATTAAGTTGTGAATTTTCAAGAATTTTTGTACTGCTGATTTGGCATAATTTTACATTGAAGAAGATTAATATGCGATCTTGCTAGTGACAGTTTTAACTCGTTCCATTTTAATTCTTTTCTGAATTAAATGAAAAATCAAACCCAGGACCTTATGATAGGAACATACAGGGACTGTACACTCGTGAACTAAAGATGATACAGTAGATACTCGATATTGTGAACATCGCCTAACAGAAACCTCGCATAGCGTGAACAAGCTCTACCGTATACCGTGAACAAACTAAACCTTCGCTAATGTCGTCGTTCCGCGGTGCTGTAAATCCCCGATATATGCGGTACTTTCCCACCGCAGGCGCTGTGTTAGCTAGAAATGCATACGTTTTGTGCCAGTTGTTCGATGTTAATGCGTATTTGGGTGACGTAATTTCGGTAAATATCGGTGAAATGTCGCTTATAAAACAAAAGTGTCTTACTCTTTATGAAATATCGCTAGTGATCCAAGGATTAAATGAAGGGCAAAGTGTTACGTATTTAGCAAAAAAATATGGTGTCCACAATTTGTGAAATAAAACAAAAAAAGGAACTGATTTCTAAAGCTGTGGAAGATACATATGTGGGCCCAAGTAAAAGACAAACATTAAAGAGTTCGGGATTTCCCAAAATGGAAAAAGAATTATATAAGTGGTTCCTGGAGCAAAGAAGTAATCATTTTATTTTAAGTGGGGATATGATCAAGCAAAATGCAAAGCAAATCCATTTACAAATTAAAGAAAATGATAAGCAATTTAAAGCCAATGAGGGATGGCTATAACGCTTTAAAAAGAGATTTGGAATCCACTTTTTGAAAATTTCTTGAGAGAAATTGTCCTCAGAGCCAGAACTTGTAGAATCATTTAAAATCCAATTAAAAACAAAGTAGAAGAACTTGGTATCACATTAGACCAACTATACAATGCTGATGAAACATGACTTTACTGGAAATTAATACAAGGCCAAACGGTTGAGAAATAACTTTTGTAGCTTGCAACTTGAAGTTGAAGATACTGAAGACTATCGAAGACTGTCAAGCGAAGAAAATCCGGAATCATCAACTCCATTGGTTTCACGAGATACAGTTATAGAGTCGTTAAATGTAGTAAACCAGTGGGCTGAGGACAGTGATACTGATATTAATGATCTTGTAGTTATAAAAAGGCTAAGAGACAAAGCCACTATGCAGAAAATTAAAAATCCCCGAAAACAAACAAAAATTTCTGTCCTTTTTAACAAAAAATAATTCTTAATCCTTTTTTTAATGTGTTACG
The DNA here is from genome assembly GCA_963991005.1 of Barypeithes pellucidus. NCBI lineage: Eukaryota > Metazoa > Arthropoda > Insecta > Coleoptera > Curculionidae > Barypeithes > Barypeithes pellucidus. Next base: position 16,212,951 of record OZ022565.1, on the reverse strand, counting down.
TTTGTTTTAATGGGTAATAATTATTTATATGTTTATTATGTTGGTTATAAAAAGTTCTAACCTATTAAATATAACCTCCGTTAACGTGAATAAATCGATAATGTGGACGGACATTGTTTTTGCCGGTTCACACTATCGAGTGTCTACTGTATTTGATTAAAATATTGCTAGTCACTTTAATGAAGATATATTGACGTATCCATCACTTCCGGTTATACCGGAAGTTAGGATTAATATTGAATGACCATGGATATCTACAGGGTTTTAATAGAAAATATTTTAAAATAATTTTCAGTTAGTACTTAAAAATCATGCACACATTCGCTATCTGTATAGTAAAGAATCAACAGTTTTATAGTTCAGCACAGAATTTTACTCGATTGCATTTTACCTGTGCATGTGTGTTTATAGTGCGGCTGTTTGAATAAAGTAAACATTTCAGCTTGCGAGAGTAAATTTGTTTTTGATTTTATCGAATATATTTAGCTCTGTAGTTTAAGTACCTATTATAGTGCCTTTGAACGTAAATATATAAACAAACTTCAAACGTACAGCATCAAAGAATAAATAATTAAACAGTACGAGAAACTGACATCTGTAGATGTATGTGTGGAAGTTTGCAAATTGAAAGTTTACTTCTTTGAAGCGAGGGTAAACCGGGGAAATATGTGATGGAAATCGAATTAGATCGACACTATCACAGGGTGATCCGGGGAACGATTAAAGGACCTCTTACGGACACTCTTTGCACTTGATTGGGTTTGTACAGGCCATGGAACCGCTATAAATAGTGGCGAAATACCACGATCGTTATTAAAATTCAAAGATATTACGACAGAAAAATATACATTTCTAGCCTTCGCAACGACTGCAAACAGTCTTTCGTACCGATTTTGGTCATTATTGCGGCATAGCCAGATTGACATATTTATCGCAAAGGTATCTTGCAAAATCCTAATTAAAAATTTGTTAATTTGACTTTTACAACTGGTTTAAGGTTAATCCGCGATTGCTCTAAAAATAAATTTATTTTCCAATAAAATAATTATACTTTAAAGTATGAAAAGGCGATGGGAGACTTGTGAAAAAAATATTATTATACTTAAAAGTATCAAACGAATCTTGAACTGATCCAACTACACTCTGGCAACATCTATTTCTACTTTACTACTGCGCTACGATCCAGGAGCCAAAATATGAGAATGAATACTAATCTCCTAAACATTACAATGTTGGCGCTATGATCTAATGGATTGTTTATATATTTTGGTTGATTTGTGTTTTATTGTGATTATTGGTGAAAAATCGTCTTTATTATAAATAATCATGGTATATTCATGTGTAGTTTGTAAAAGGGTGGGTTATAACCTGTAACTGTAACTATACAGGGTGTCCGGGAATGTGTGGGAAATCTCCCGGATATGAAGAAAACACGTGAAAAGAATACTATAGGTTCATATAAACTTCTTTCGTATCGGCCTCCTCTTCGGAGATATGGGCTCCCAAAGAGCACCAATGGAATCAAGTTTTTTACACATAATTATTGAACCACCTCGTATATTTCAATTATTTTTTAATATGATGTATACCAGGTAAGACCCATCAACTTACTACCCAATAAACTGTTGTGAATTACTCACAGCTGCAGGGACGGACTAGCTGTAACACTCATGGGCCCATTTTTTACGCCCTGTATGATGAACTTTGGACAATGTGTTTTACATACCTTTAACTATTGGCTAAAAATTAAGTACTCTTCATTCATGTCGCTAATCCTAACCGTTTTCGAGAAAACGTCATTTTATTTACACTGAGTCCCCTAACTGCTCATGGGCTAAATATGAAAAAGCGGAATCTTGAAGGTTGAACATTGGATCGGAACAAAGATGTATCTTTTATTGAAATACCCGAAGCACATGATGAATATGAAATGCCGTTTTTTCGAAAACGGTTAGGATTAGCGACATGAATGAAGAGTACTTCATTTTTAGCCAATAGTTAAAGGTATGTAAAAAACATTGTGCAAAGTTCTCATCATACAGGGCGTAAAAAAAATGGGCCCATGAGTGTTACAGCTAGTCCGTCCCTGCAGCTATGAGTAATTCACAACAGTTTCTTGGGTAGTAATTTGACGGGTCTTACCTGGTATACATCATATTAAAAAATAATTGAAATATACCAGGTGGTTCAATAATTATGTGTAAAAAACTTGATTCCATTGGTGCTCTTTGGGAGCCCATATCTCCGAAAAGGAGGCCGATACGAGAGAAGTTTATATGAACCTATAGTATTCTTTTCACGTGTTTTCTTCATATCCGGGAGATTTCCCACATGTTCCCGGACACCCTGTATATTTAAATAAGGATTTATGTTTTCATCAGTAAGTATGGTTATGTTTTAATATTTAACCATCTGATATAACCAGACTTCAGCATTGTTGCCATTCAGCCAACAAACATGTAGTTCTCTCTTCCACCCATTACCGATTCTCAATAAGATTGCACACAATCACCGCTTCACTTTCCAACAGTTTTATAAATGTATTATAGGATCTGTAGTTTACAATACCTTTGTTAAAATTTAATTTTTTTATCCTAATGAATGTATAAAATTTTTAATTTTTTAACAAGTTAAAAAAAAATTAATTTTCCGTTGAAAAAGTGCCTAAACCATTTTTTCACGTCTTTCCGAATGCTTATAATATCAAGTTGCCTTGAGAACAGCATCCGCGTCGTTCGTTGCCTGGATGTCGCATTGTTATTGTTACCTTACAAATGTCAATAATATTTGAAAACATCTATAATGGAAAGAAATAATGCAAAGCTAAAGAAAATGAAACGAATCGGAAAAAACAACAAGTCAGAAGGAAATAAAATAAACGGACAATTCCGTATCAGGACTTTATAATTAATTCCGTATTCTGACGGTTGCGAATCAGTTGACACTCGATACATTTTTCTATACGAGTCCAAATGTAAAAATTGTTGCTTCTGACCCAGGTCTCCCCTGGCTGTCGGCTCATCTTAACGCGAAACACAACATAAGCCACTTATGGCTCTTAATGCTTGGCGGTCCAAACGCTCTACTAGACAAGATGGCGGATCTCCAGAGGATATTCTCAAGTAAGAACAGATTAAAGTGACAGAGGCGTGGATAACACCATAATAGGGTTACATTTGTGTTGCTACTATTTGACCATACTGGAATAGTTTTCGAAAAAGATTTAGGTAAAAGTAAATTGGAAAAAGCGGTTTTTGTTGTTGACAAATCCACATAAGCGAAATTTTTTAACGTAAAATAGAATAGTTTTTCTCTTGCTATTTTAGTTTAGATTCTACAACTTTGTAGGAAGTCAATTTATTAACTGGCTGATATTCACTGCTTCAAGTTATAAAATCTGAACTAAAATAACAAAATAAAACAATAATAGTTATTTATGTATCAAGGGTACTAAGTAGATGATTATGCCCTGAGGGCGACAGTCTTACAAAGCCGAGGCCTCCGGCCCGAGGGTTCGTAAGTCGCCCGAGGGTATATATCTATTACTACCCGTGGTGCATACAAACTTTTATGTCATACCAGTTCGTTTTAAATAATAAGTATTTTTTTTTTAATTTAATTTGATTTACCAATTTTTGTATTTTTACCTGCGACGTTACCTTGATATTATTATAGCTTGCATTTGTGTTGCTAGAGAGATAAGTATTCAAATGTTTAATGTGTCAAAGTCAAAAATCAAAAATGGAACAAGGTTTTGAAATTCCCGTCGAAATTGAAAAAAGGCTGAAAAGGCGACTTACAACCTGTTACCGAGAAAATCCAGACACATACGGCAAAGAATATGACCAATTTTTGAAGTGGATGTCAGAAAATGCTGTAGAAAACATTAACGAAACTGTGCTGTTGGGGGTACTTTAATGATCTCTCTGAAAAATTTTCCCCGAGCTCTCTGTTGGCTAAATATTTAATGATAAATAAGACTTTAATGGTAAATAGGAATATTAATATTGTAATTTTCAGAAATGATGCGAGTATTTAAAGCAAATGTCAGAAGGGTACCAACCAAAAAAATTCAGTGTGTTATCTAGAGAAAATGTCCTAAAATTTATTCATGAGGCACCAAATGAAACGTTTTTAATGAACAAGGTCTCATTATTATTTGGTATATTTGGTGGACGTCGGCGGCAAGAACTTGTAAATATATTAGTCACATATGTAGAAGATAGAAAATCAGTCTTTGTTGTAACGGTGCCAGGAACCAAAACTGACAAAAAACGAGTTTTCACCATTATTGATGAAGACGAAATGAATAGTTTGAAAGTTATACGAGATTATATGTCTTTGCGGCCACATGGCTGCCCAGAAAAAGACTATTTTTAAGCTACTGATAAGGCCGCTGTACTGTACAACCTCTTGGAAAAAACACTTTGGAATATTCCATGTATTATTGCAAGTTATTTGGGTTTGAACAACCCAGAAAAGTGCACTGGTCATTGTTTACGTCGAACGTCGGCAACTCTTTTAGCAGAAGTTGGAGTAAGTATGACTACGCTGAAGCGCCATGGTAGATGGAAGAGTACCACAGTTGCTGAAGGATATTTAGAAGATAGCATATCCTCAAAAAAATGAGGTTTCAAGGATTTTGGCAGGCGTAACATCTGGATCTCGCATTTCCTTACAGAAACTAAAGACCCAGACAAAGAATCATGTGTCAATCTTTACTGCAGGGAATTTAGCTCACAGCGGAACCTTCTAGAATTGCCAGTTCCATGTAAATACAACAAAATAATATATAAACCTAAATTTATATTTTGTTAATAAAGAATAAGTTAATCGAAAACTGTTTTTTGCGTCTTAATGCCAGCGCGGGCGATACCGTGTACTTTATGCCCGCACGGGCATAAAGTAATCCATTATGCAAATGGTATTTAAGCTATAAAAACATAATAATGCACTCGTATGACATAAAGAATATTATTTTTTTAAAAATCCGCGATTTCGTTTTGGGTACGAATAGGCACACAATATAATTTTTGATCGTAAAGTACCTTTAAAATGATGTATATCCCCCTCTTACTAGTTCATTTTCTTTACCGCGTGTTTTAAGACGAACGCTCACCCCTATAACTTCTTTATTGTTTAAATTACTGAAATAATTTGGTGGATTTTTATGTGACATTGTTTTACATTTTATGATATGACGGACTCCATTTTGTCACTTTCGATTTAACCGGAAATGTCCGCAACTTTATATTTTTAAATGGAACACTCAGTGTATTTTTGGCTACGTTGATTCAGAACACCATTACAAATCCAATGACACCCCATACGTCACTATTTGATACTTACATCATTTTTCTTTTTATTTTGAATTATTATTCTGAATAGATCGAAGACGTTCCCGGTAGGACACCCCGTAGTTTAAGAAAAAACGTCATGTATTCCCATTGATTTAAGTATTCCAATAAATAATCCCCTTCGCTCATACCCCTAATGATTTGTGAAAGTTTAACTGGTCTAAAAAAGCCCTTCACGCAGCCAATCCCAAGAGAGTTAACTTCCGCCGAAAACGATATCCTTAACGGCTTTCAATTAGGCCCTTTCCCCACTAACGATAAATTTGACTTTTAAGACCTTTAAATGTTAGTTTGTCATGATGTGGAAAGTTTTGAAGTTTAGGGTAAACAGCATGTTAGCTGGCACATTTTGTAAATGTGGGCGTTATAGTGACATTATGTTTCCGAGAGATTAAAATTGCATTAGCGGATGCTTTAGCAGTCGCTTGTTAAGCTGACACTAATTTAAGGACTAATTCAAGCATTTTACAAGCTGTAGTGTAATTTTTGGGTAATTTTTTGGTAAAATTTCACTTATTACTATAAAGATTTAACATTCGTAAATAATAAACCTTAAAATAAATTAGGGGAGAGATGGGTTATATTTAATGCTTTAGAAAATTCGCTTCCTTGATCACTCTACATATAAACTATTTTATATAGAAGGGTATTCTATTCTGGGACTCTGGGAGACCATATAAGTTCTTTGGCTCAATGTCTCTATGTAATCTATGTATCTATACAGGGTGTGTATAGGGCAATATTTCCTCACATGTTTTCATCGATTATGTTCCAAAAAGGTTAATTTTTTTGAAGCAAGTACCATTTATAAGGAGAAATGCCAAGCGTATCTAAAAGAATATTATTAATTTTTACAAAATTTTGACCCTAAGGGCGTATACGCACTAGGCGGGTAACCGTATTGCGGCCAGCGGTCGATATACGCGATAACCGCAATCGTAATTGCATCATCCGGTTGATAAACTGTTGTTGATTGCGGCCACAAAACACGATCATTTCGAATATGGAGTCGGGAGAAGTCATCCCGTCCGTAAAAAATCAAACACATACCCGAACAAACCCAAAAGCACAAATTCACATTGGTTTTCGCGTAAATTTGTATGCATCTCATGAACACATCTAAGTACCATTCAATCTGAATTAGTAATTTAAAGTGCTACTGTGTAGACAAAAATACGCCCTCATTGTATAAAGTTTTACCCGGTGGTCTGGGAAATAATATAATTTTTCCATACATTGATATTTAACATCTAAAAATTTCTAGTAACTACACGTTTCAGTCTGTTTCGGGTTTATTCGGTCGATCGATATTGCGTTATTTGGAAATATCTTAAAAATACAGCGTTGCCACTTTCGACGTTTTATAAGATTATATTCATAAATTTCGGAATTTCCTTCTGTAATATTACTTTCATCTATAATTATTGTCTCGGAAATGGCAACCGCGCTATTTTTCCGAATATGTACGAAGCACACTCGCCCCTTGGTTGGACTATATTAAGACTGAAGGGGAGGTCCTGTTGTTGTCAACATAATTATTTCATCATTCTTCATTAAAGGATTAAAAATTGTTTTAGGCCCATTAGAAATTAGCGTTTATATTATTTCTGACTTTCTATTGCAAAATAATTTGTATCCTATCGTCTGTGTGTGCTGTTGTTCTATGTGTACGATAGTGTAATTATGTGCTAGTGTTTAGTGCTTTTGTGTAATCTTGTGCATATCTTCAAAAAAAGTAATTTGAAACTTGTTGATGTCTGTGTGTTTCTTTAAGTGATTTAGTGTAATTTGTTCTATTTCACTATGTATTTTTTCTCTCGACGATATGCCGGTTATGTTCCGAGATTGGAAATATGAGGCCGAATGGGGTTTAGTGGGTATAAGCTTATTATGCAGTCCCATACTATCATCAGGGCACGTGACGATCATAAACCTCTTCCCATAGAAAGAAGAACTGAAGGTGTCTGTGCCCTGGATTCCTTACTCGTGTCGGCGGCCTAGATTTAATTTCTAAGTAAGCTAAATATGTATTTTTGTAAGAAACTAAAGTTTTCCACTTTTCCACAGTTTGGCAACATTGCGCCAGAACATGTGTATATTACACAGCTGGGCAGTATAATATGATTGTGCCGCGGAGTGACCTGTGGGTTTACGGGTGAATTACCCCACTTTTTAAACGTTCGATTAAAAAAAAATATGTAGCGCTTCTCTAGGACACCCCAGGAGTCACCCATTTAAATATAATAGGTCATTTCCATAACACCCTGTATAATATCATTGCTTGCAGTCAACTGGACGGCTACCCGCATCGCTGTTAATCGCTTAGTACGTATGAGGGCTAAGAGTGCGTGGCTATGTACATATTGCCTGTATAACACCGAAATATTATTCTTTGCGTACTGGACATACTGTATATGGGTGTGTTTCGGGGTTAGTATCTACATATGACCATTTTCAGGTGTTATCAAGTTACATTAAAAAAAAAAACAGTTCGATCATTCACGTAGATTAAATTAAATTAAATTAAAACCCATTATTTTGCGGAAATATGGATTTCCGTTAATCTTCTCGAAAATAATACCCAAACGGATGATAACTGTTATTATTCGCTTTATTTTGTGTCTCGACAAAAGATCGTTTTTCAACGGGATCTATCGGAAACGTCAGCTTTAATACATTGATTATAGAGACGCTTTCCTTTATTTTGACGTTTTCTATATTTTGTGCGGACTACACACGACCTTTATTGGATTTTCCGGTAAAACTAGGGACGTGAAAAACGTGCAAACTCAATGTTGCATTAAAAAACACCCCTGGCTGTTATTAAGTTTTATGAAAGGAGTGAATGCTTTTCGATAAAATGACCTTTACGAAAGACCGATACAAAGAGATCGCGTTTTGTAAAGAGTTTTTTTTTTCAAAATACCGTGCTGTCTTTATTTATGTGTAGCCTTTGATGTTTCTATACGGATTATATGTACCTATAAAGTCATTAATGTAACAACTCTATAAGCGCAAAAATGATGTATCGCACCATGAAATATATAAGAAAGTGTAGCTCTCTGATTTTTAATACAGTATTCCAAGTTGTATTTATTTTTCTTACACGGTGAATGAAATAAAGGATGTTAAGAAATAAAAACTATTCATTTTTTAAAACGTCTGACGTAGACAATGTTGTAAAAAATACCTATTTTCCAAGTTCCAAATTTAATTCATTTTTTTTCCGTCAAATTACTCAAAATAATGAGAACGGCTTTACGGGCGTCGACGGCAAGAGATTAGATGGTTTAAGAATGACACACTGTAGCGTTGGGTGTCGGATTTGTTCGGATGGAATAAAAAATTGTTTTAGAAGGCAGTTGGTTTTCTGGTATCCCCAGAACCGCGCTTACTCGCGATTTAATTTTTTTCAAAGCGGGGGCCGCAATGGTGACTACAGGTTTCAGCGTGTTATTACATCAAGTATTCCGAGAACAGACAGCCGCGGATTTTCCCTGAGAAAATTTTTATCTTCGCTTACTGTGTTTCCGGCGAGTTTGAATAATACTGGACTGTCTTCAACCTCGTATGTTTCAGTACGAGTATAGATAATGCTGAAATATCTTCAAAATTACCCGATTGTGACATCAAAAGTAAGTGTTAAAATATCTTAAGTTAGTAGTAGTAGTCACTACGGCGAGTTATATTTTTTTTTGGAAATTATTTGGGTAGTTGAGATCCCTTTAGTTGGGAACAAAATGCTAGCTTAGGTTTATTTTATATTGTAAATAATGAGAATAAATCTAAATTTAAACAGAGTACGTGACAGATGAATGATAGGTTGGTTGAAACAATTGAATGATAGTTCAGGTTAATTCTGATTGTATATAAATTGTAAATAATTAACTACGAGTACTTCGGGTCGCGTTACTCGGCATACGCAAGGACTTCGGATTCGGATTATGATGATTTTTTCATTCAATATCATGATTGGCGACAGTACTGATAGTGTCGACAATCGTTCATAATATTCCAAATTAAAATAATACTAAAAGTTAGATTGACCTTAATAACTAATTCCTGGGTGGGGAATTCACCTTTGGATGGAAACCAAAAATGGGGACAAGATTAAAATTCATAAGGTGCCATCTAACTAACAATCTGATAAAATTAAAGTTTAATTCAAATAAAATTCAAGGGGTAAATAGGTTATACATGGGTTATCAAAAACGTCTTATGTAAAACGCGCCATAGGAAAACGTTAGAGTTACCTACTCTTGAGTAAGCACAAAACGGACGGACGTTAAGGGTTACGTACGCCACTCTTACGACGTACCCTTAAAATCTTAAATGGTAAATCCAAATCATACAAATTTCGGCGACAACGAATCCGAATTAACCCTTTTCAAACTTTTCTACAAAACATTCTCTGGAGAGACAATCCAGATGAACCTCTAAAATGTATAGAATTATTGACTCTGACATATGGAACTAATAGCGCGCCATATATAGCGACTCTAGTATTAAATCACCTTGCAATATCGAACCAAGACAAATATCCTTTGGCTTCTGATGTTCTCTTAACACAAACATACATCGACGATTTACTATTTGGCAGTGACAATTTGGAAATATTAAAGGAAATTTGTATGCAGTTAAGTATATTACTAAATTCTGCTAACTTTCAATTTCACAAATGGACTTCAAATTCCTCTCAGTTTCTTCAAAATATTCTTAAAATCGAAAATCAAGAATCTTACGAGTTAAAAATACATCTAATAAGGTCTTAGGAATCTCTTGGAACCCTGCTCTAGACCATTTCTCAATTTCTGTACCAAAAAACGAACGTCATATTTCAGTCACAAAACGCCGAGTTCTTTCAACTATTGCTCAAATGTTTGATCCTCTCGGACTCATAGGTCCAGTTATAGTAAAGGCAAAAATTTTCATGCAGAACATTTGGGTTTCTAAATTAGATTGGGATGACGCTTTAAATGTAGAATTTCTTTCAGCATGGAATCAGTTCATGGAAGATATCTCTCACTTGTCGAACTTAAATATTTCGAGATATCTTTTTCTTGAGTTTGAAGTTTCAAAAATTGAACTCCATGGATTTGCTGATGAAAGTCTCAAAGCATACGAACATCGTAAAGTACTCGATCGGACCTTCAAAATGATGTACTGCAAGACCTCTCTCTCTTCGTATTTAAATTTCTTTACCAAGATGGCGTCCATATGATATTTTGACACTAAGAACTGTCATTCTAATCAACAGATAGCTTACCTTCCACTATCCAAATTTTGTGAATGAATAAATGAATGTGGGGGGGGGATACCGCACTGTATTGCAACTTTGCCTCATATAGACTTACCATTCAATATATGGACCCTGACTGTAGCTGAATTGGCATTGGACGGAGCACATGTATACAATCCCGAGTCCTTTTGAACAGCTTTTTGAATAAGAAGTCTACTTGTTGTGGTAAAGCCCTAGAACAAGAATATAATTATAAATATACAAAAAAATTGTCCCATGATAAATGCTTCACACGAGCGATGGCGCATGTTCTTTGAAACACTCTGTATAAATATACAGAGGTACAGTTAGTTCTGTTCATTAAAAACTCGTACATCTAATTTGTCCCGGTGTAAGTCGTTCGTTTTTATTTTTGGCATACACTTTTAAAATTGCATGGTGGCAATTGTTGTTAGACGTCTAAAAGTCAAACATTTAAAATGCCTTGTCAATTAACTATTGTAGAGAAGGCACAATTCGTTCCATAGCACAATTATATTGCAGAAATAAGAGCACAATCCAAGAAATTAAGAAGCGCTGGCAACAAGAAGGGTCATTCGACCGACGAGAGGGTTCTGGAGGTCCTAGAATTTCCAGTCTTGAAGAAGATGCTTTGTTTCTAGGCCACTTAAGAGATAATCCCTTTCAAATGGTGAGGCAAGCTATGAATGCCAAAGGATTTCCTGGCTCTCGACCTACGGCCAGTAGAAGAGTCAATAAATCAGAATTAAGAAACCGCGTGGCCGCGACAAAAATTAAACTAACAGAAGAACGAAAGCAATCGCGGTTACTGTTTGCATTAAATTATATATATCGCGAACCTCAATTTTGGAATAGGGTAATATTCACGGATGAAAAGACTTGCCAATCTACATACAATGGATCAATTCGAGTGTATCGACCAGACCGAACAAGATTTGAAGAGCGTTATACCAGTGATCTTGCTTTTAGACCAGGGCGCTTTTCTGTCAATGTATGGGGTTGGATAAGTTACTATGGGTTTGGGGTATGCTGGAAATTGGAGGGAAGGTTCAATGCTGAAAATTATCGTCAAGTTCTAGAACATATTATGCTTCCATCTGTTCGCTCCATTTATCCAAATAATTCTTTTATTTATCAGCAGGATAATTGCCAAGTGCATACTGCAAATGTTGTGAAGGACTGGTTTCACAACAATAATGTAGAAGTGTTACCTTGGCCTTCTATCAGTCCGGATATTAATCCGATAGAAAATGTATGGGCTATAATCGTAAAGAAAATCTATCATCGGAATTTTTTTCCTCATAATTCTAATGAATTGTGGGAAATTATACATCAATGCTGGGAAGAACTTGACCAAAATATTGCAAGAAATTTAATAAACTCTATGCCTAATAGATTGGCACAGGTGATCGAAAAAGAAGGTTCAATGACCAAATATTAATTTTTTAAATCTTTTATAATTCTTGTTTAATATAATTTTAGTTTCTGTTACGTTTTTCTTTTATTTACTTCATTTTATAATCCAAATTTGCATTTTTGGCATAATCTAACCTTTAACATAAATGATAACCTAACAATAATAATCAGTCACAAAAGCCTGTTCGAAATAGCTTAAATAATAGAGAAACTAATTATAAGACTTGTACGGGTTTTTAATGAACAGAACTGTACATACATTCAGTGACATCCATTTTCAGTTATCTTTATGCGTCCTGAATACCCTTGATAACGACTTCCATAGTCAATTTGAATGCTTTCTAGTGTATATTTCATCCACGACTGTAAATGCTTAAATTCCAGTCCTTACATCCAAGTCTCTATAGCAATCTTTTAACATCATATCTAAACATAATTTATTATGTTATGGAACTTTTTGAATCACGTCTCTCAAAGACTTTGAAGCAAAAGTTTAGGGTCGATTAAAAAAAAAATCTTAAGAGTAATTGCTTCTACGTGATCATCGTTCGTCTGTTTTAATAGCTTTTGTTTTTCTATAAATATAACGTGACATTTCGGGAGATATCTGTACAGGGTGTCCCATTTTCGACACTTTTCTAAGGTATCTTTCTTAATTGTTAATGCTATCAAAATGTAATGTAGGTGTCATGTGGTCTTTTTGGGGTCAAACTAAAAATTGTAAAATGAAAATTCGAAAATTTTCGTTTGCTTAAGGGATGCGGGGGAAAATAAAAAAATTGGCAATTTTAAAATTACCCTATATTTTCTTAGTGAAAGGAGATACAGAAAAATGTTTTATACAGAAGTTTCTTTATAATGATTATTGAATAATCTGCAGTTTTCAGAATAAGTATGCAGTGTCAGGTAAAACAGTTATCGGACCTAACCTTATTTTTTTAAATAGAATACCCTATATATTTTAATCTAAAAAGATAGAACTTTGAAATCTATTTTCAAATATATAACACACCATGGATGATATTGGTTTTCTAGGCAATTTACTTAAACTTTATTACTTTGAAACCACAGTAGATCATGAAACAAAAGTTAATATCATAGAGACAACTTTGTTGACATTCTAGTTGTTATTAACATTTAACGTCAATTTCATTTTTACATGTTCATTTGCGCAAATGATTTATCAACATTTTTAAAAATTTGTTATGATATCAGTTTATAATGAAAGTGGAAAAAACGAAGAAATGGCGCAAAATTTATATTTTGCTCGCTAACCGGAAAGACGGCAACCATTTAAGGACATATCCCGAACATTTGCGATGATTCCCGTTATATTCCCGAATCTTTTATTTCGTTTCAAAGTAATAAAGTTTAAATAAATTGCCTAGGACACCAATATCATCCATTGTGTATTATACAGGGTGGCCCATCGAAAACAGTCCAGTAAGGTTTACGGCTGTGTACGTGAAAATTTAAAAAAACCTCGTACCCGTAAACATGTGTTTTCAGGGGGACACGTTTCACTATTAATTTCATCCCTGTAACCTCAACCCCCCCAAGGGGGCGGCTACTGCCCTTGTTTTTCGAAATGTGTACTTGATAAGAGGTGCAGTGAAACGCGTAGCTCAAATTTACAACATTAGCGCCATTTTAAAGAGAAATTAATAGTGAAACGTGTCCCCCTGAAAACACATGTTTACGGGTCCGAGGTTTTTTTAAATTTTCACGTACACAGCCGTAAATCTTGCTGGCCTGTTTTCGATGGGCCACTATGTATATTTGAAAAGAATTTAAAATGCTATATTTTTAGATTAAGATATACAGGGTGTTCCATTTTAAAAAATGAAGTTAGGTCCGATAACTTTTTTACCTGACCCCTTATACTTATTCTGATAACGGCAGATTATTTAACAATCATTATAAAGAAACTTCTGTATAAAACATTTTTTTGTATCTATTTTAATTAAGAAAATATAGGATAATTTTGCCCCGTATCTCTTAAGCGAGCGAACATTTTCAAATTTTGATATTACCATTTTAAACTTGACCCAAAAAGAGCACCAAACATCTACATTACTTTTTTGATAGTGCTAACAATTACGGAGATACCCTATAATAGTGTCGAAAACAACATGTATTGATTTATATAAAATTCAAATTTATTATGTTGTTTATAAATTTTGTCGGTAGTTTTTGATAAATATCCGTATATGCGATTTTGTCGCGAAAAGCCTTACTAAAAAATTAAACAATGAACCAAGAAGATTTTAGTTTAACTCCTCTTTAGTTAAGTGAAATTGCAAAGTTTTTAATTGACATATAATTATAGTGCTGTGTTTAGCTTTAAAAAGGAAGTAAACTTAACAGATGTGAGGTTAGTTTAGTAATTGTTTCTGCAACCAAACATACTTACTGAATTACCAACCTTTAAAAAAGAAAACCAACGGTTTCAAAACACGGTAATAGGTAACTTTTTTCCTTAGTTTTATTATGAATATATTATCACCTGAATCGTTTAGCTGTTTTTTAAAACCACATCATCTGGATAGCGTTTATCAGTCTGCAAAAGTTTTTGTGCCACGTCATTTGGGGGGGCCTTTAACCGGAAAGTTTTGGGTCTCGTTAGAAAAAAAACCTGTTGGCTTAAAAGTTTTTGTGTGGAATCTGGAGAGGATAGTTTGTGAATAGAGATAAATCGTTTGTGTCAAAGGTGGGTCGAAAGTTTTTCCTGATAGTGACATATGAATAGCGATTTCTATAAATGTATTGCTAATATAGAGGATGTTATGAAATTGCCTTATTATACAGAGTCCTCGGATGCTGCATCTTTACTTGGCGTGGTGATTCTACATGTTAACATAAAAGTTGCAAGTCAAATAACGACAACTCAATACTTTTTGAGTTACAACCTGTTAAGGACTTTTATATTTTTAATACCTACTGTCGTTTTAAAGATAAAGGAATACCTAATCAAAAAAGCAGCTTTTTGTTCGAGTCGATAGACTACACCATTTAGGCGCAAAACTGGAATTAAGGTTTTTGTTACATGCAAAATCAGTTTTTTAAATAGAAGGAAAAAAAGTGATTGAGTTCCCGACCTCTTGTTATATGTTTTAACATGTAGAATCATCTCTATAAGTATCCGAACATACAGGGTGTCCGCTAATTAATGGGACATGGAAAAACCACAGACTCCTTCCGTAAAAATATTAAGATTTAATTATACTTGCCTATATCTGAAAGTTGATATTAACTGAGATACAGGGTGTTAAAGTTCAAACTTCTTTTTGTCTTTCTCTAATAACTTTGCAGGAAACCAACGTTTTTTACAAAATGTGGCAATTATGTTTTTTCTCCGAAGATAATTTGATTTTTTATGAAATTTTAATGTACAATGTCGTGGGCGCTGTCTGCGGCATTATTTGCACATTCATACGGTCATAACTTTCTTGTGCCTTAGTGTATTTAAGTTTTTAATGAAATTAATACTTTTCTCATATTTATTACGTAAAAAAGGTATACTAAGTTTAGGTCGCACAGAGTTACCGTTGCGGAGATATTTGCATTTAAATTGTTTAGTGCACCCTGCCCAATTATTATAAATTTACAAGCAAAATTTTTTCTTAAAGTAACCTATGAGGAAACAAATAAAATTTAGAGATGCAGTTGCCATAGAAAAGAAAATATTTCATTTTTGAGTTTATCGTAAGTTTGTGTTTTCAGTGCTGTTTGTTTCTTTCGACACGATATTTTATATTGTCAAAGTTATTTTAATTAAAGTAAGTTAAAGAACAATCCAATTGTTGTATTTATTAGTCCCAATTACCATTACTAGAACATTAATTGTCATGTAAAAGTTAATTGGTAAGAAGTAACAAAATATTAATTGCTTGCCTGAGCTAATGCGCTAACAATTTATATGCAAATATCTCCGAAACGGTAACTCTGGGCGACATAAACTTAGTATACCTTTTTTACGTAATAAATATGAGAAAAGTATTATTTTTATTAAAAACTTAAATACACTGAGGCACAAAAAAGTTATGACCGTATGAATGTGCGAGAATGCCGCAGACATTGTACTTTAAAATTTCACAAAGAAATCTATTTCTTTGGAAAGACGTTGGCTTCTCTCAAAGATATTAGAGAAAAACAAAAATTATGTTTTAACTTTAACACCCTGTATCTCAGTTAATATCAACTTTCGGATATAGGTAAGTATAATTAAATCCTAATATTTTTACGTAATGAGTTTGTGGTTCTTCCATGTCCCCTTAATTAGCGGACACCCTGTACACTAATAGCTATCAATATACGTATTATTAATATTTATTATTGAATTACTTATATAAATAAATTTACCTTCTCTGTAACTAAACTGATTCCGCCCCTGGGCGAATCGAAATTGATCACTTGAGAATTGTGCGACCAAGAAATTGTGGGTGGTGGTTCAGGGGCATATTGTACTATACAAGTTAGGTTTATTGTCGATCCCATGTTGATGAACAGTTCCGGGCTGCCGAGGATTTCCGTTATTGGCTCTGAAACAGAATAAATATTGATACTGGAATACTGCAATAGTGTTCCTTAACTTAACTTAACTATGCAATAGAAGGCTTTTTAAAGTTTTCTGGCAGAAAATCTTCTAAAAACCCTTATATATTCCAACAGTCCAAGAACTGTTATTTTTATTATATTTTTGTTTGATCAATTAACGAAAAATGGTAAACCAACTTTTTTCTTTAGCAACGAAGTACAATTCCAGTGTATTAGACGCAAAAGTACTATATTGACATGTCATTATTGACATTTATATTTTGTGTTTCATGTGGTTCACAAATATTTCAAGTTTCTAAATGAATGAACATATAGAAATTAATCATCAATATCAGTTTATATTAACAATTAGTTACAAGTTTGTTTCCTGTTCTGTAAGTAGTGTTAAATATTATTAAGCATTATAATATTAAGCACTATAGGAAAAATCCTTTAGGGCACTCTGGAAGTGGTTCGTGTGCAAATAAAGTGATTCACGTTGGTTTTGAATCGTTGAAGGCTATATTCGTTTTGAAAAACGACCTCGGGAAGGTCGTTCCCTAAGGATGAAATCCTCCAGATGAAAGAATTCTTAAATAATGAAGTTCAAGGAGTACTAAGCTTAACCACATATGGATGGGTGGTAGTGGTTCGTCGGGTAATTCTTCTATTCGCCGTTCTGGGCCAAATTAAGAGGGCAAGATCAGCCGAGCACTTTCCACGAAAATATCTGTAAAAAAAGAGTCAAATCCCCAACCTTTCTTCGATGTTCTAGTCCAGCGTTTCTCAAACTGTGGTCCGCGGACCCCTTGGGGGTCCGCGAGCAATTACTTAGGGGTCCGCGAATAGCTAAGTGGGAATAAAATGTCACAAAAACAAAATATCGTAATCGACTTAATGCCGAACCAGATATATAAAGCTGCAGCTTTCTTCAAATTAAGCCCTATATAACATAGCTGGGTGGAAGAAGAAGAAAGCAGAACTATCCATCTCACTAAGTACATTTGCTGTAGCCAGTGATATATTATTCAGATTTTTGCTTATTAATTCTTTTTGATTTGTGAAAAATAATAAGATTCGAATAAAAATTATTTTTAACTAAAGGTAAAAGGCATGACTTCCTATTCCAGAATTAATTCTGTACTAATGTAGTGAGCGGCTGGGGGTCCACAACAAAATTCTAGTATCAAAATGGGTCCGTGGTCAAAAAAGTTTGAGAAACGTTGTTCTAGTCTGTCGACGTTCTTCGTCAGCTCGTGGTCTCCGATCAGATCAATGGTACTCCTTTTGATAAAATCCAATAGCCGAAGAGTATGACATGAGATCAGTACTCTAGTGATGGTCGAATCTGGGCTTTGCATAGTGTCAAAAGTTGTTGAGGTGTGTACCACCAAGTATTATAAAATTCAAGGTGTTTAATTAAAAAAAAAGATACAGTAGCTTACAGGAACGTACTAGGGGTACTTTAATGAAGATCAATTCAAAGAAAAAAACGTAGGAAAACCTGGAATTGTTGTATCCTCCTAAAAGTAGATTTAGGTCCTCTTTCATATGTTAAACAAAGCATCCAGCCTAGTATTTAAAAAAATTGTTGGGTGCCCAAAGGCGACACGTCGCATTAAAGATCAGATAGTACCATCTTGTGAAGAAAGAAAAGTAACAATAAGTGAGTGGAAGTTATTTTTGGACATCTCTTCAAACAAAGTCAGGAAAAAGTAAAACCGAAACACACAATTTTAGATGTTTCCAAATATTACGTATACCCCTGTATTTTTTTTTGATTTTTTGCGGCTTATTATTGGGCGTAACGAATCTGTTACATCCTGTATAGAAGGAAGTGTAATATCTACCGTGATGTATGTACAATAATAAAATATATTTAAATTGTAAGTCTATTTTGTATCTGGTAATTTTTCCTTAGCATTTTATTACCAACAGAAGTAATAATAATTTTACATAAACCCCTTTTATTATTTTCGTCAATATGTTTAAGTTATAAAAAATATTTCCTGTTTTTACGGTAATCACTTCATTTGTCCCTAACTTTCTTTATTTTTATCAGGTTCAATTTAGGACTTATAAATATAGCCTTATAGATGGTTTCCATTAAATATTTAAATAAGAAACTTTGTTAACCAAAGATGGAAACAAACCGTTCATTATCCATGGAAATAATGACGGAAACTTTTGAATTTATTAATATATTATGACCCTCCTGTATTAAGGAAGAATAAGAATACGAGTTTTTATGTAAAATATTTGTTTTTATTCCGGGTTTATTTATTTATTAGATACCTTCCTGTTATTTTCTGAAAGAATTACAATATTACATGCTGTTTCAGAGAACGGGTTTGTTCCAAATTGTCTGTTGCTTTCAGCTAAAAACATAGCAGAATTTTTTTTAGATTACCATCAAGATTCCGACGCACAACTATCATTCCCAATTCTAATAATACAACAGCAGAAATTAAAAATGTTATGATTGAAAATGATTTATATTTTGAAGAAACTTACAAAAAACGAGAACTGCTAGAAGTATTAAAAGCTTTTAAAATAAATAAGGAATACGAGTGTGATAAACTTGCAGCAGAAAATGGACATACAGTGTTGCGTCTTCCTCCGTACTATTGTATATTCAATCCTATTGAGCTAATATGGGACCAATTAAAATCCAATATTAGGAGAAATAATATTTCTCCTACATTAAATGCATCTGTAGTAGAATTAATTAAAAACGAATTAAGAAAAATTTCTGCAGACAGCTGAAAAAACTGTGTACAGCATGTACTTAAGGTGGAAAATTCTTACAATTGTATGATTACAAATGTTCAACCCTTAATTATAAGGTTAGGCTTAGATGAAGATAGTGATACAGAGTTAAATTTTGAATAAATTATCAAGAGTTTCTTAGAATTTAATTAATTTTTATTGTACTTGTTATCCTAATAGTTATACTTTTAAATTATATTATTTTCAATTATCATTAATGGTTATCATTATTTTACATTTATTATAGGTACCTAAAACTAAAAATATTATACCTATCTATTTATTTTAAATTATCAAAATAAATCATGTGGTATGGTATACATTTTCAAGCCGGCCCTGATCCCATTTATTGAGCTTTGAAGAGGTTGACGCGTATACAATAGGGTTTTAATCAGGAAGTTTATTTATGGCAGTAAGAGTCAACGGTATAATTCTGCAACAACTATACTCCTTTGAGATTGACCTGAGGAGGCTGAAACACCTGTCAGGAAACTGACTAAAAATTGTGAAACATTACAAATAGTTCTTCTTATTTTTTCCTGCATAATGAAAGTCCGGTTTCACCAAGAATGTAGTCCAACTCAAATTAATTAGTAATTCTTTTTTCTCGAATATTGTTCACTTTTTTTGACCACCCATGTAGAATTTTTTTTCTGATGGATTAACGTTCAGTTGCCGCAAGGGTACTGCCTATTCTAAATATTAATAATTTAGCTCTCCTCACTTAGACCGGCTCTTAAACAAGAAAGACGCTAAAATCGTCCTTGTAGTTATTTATTAATAGAAACCTCAACAACTATACAGAAGGGTTATTACAGTTAAGTATACGGAACGCTGAAGATAAAAATTCTAATTGCAAATACAGAGACCTTCCATTTCACAACCCGAGTAATTCATGCATCTTTTAACGGGAAATATTCCCGGGGAATGGCCGCTCGTAAATTATTAGAATCCCTCTTTACTCGGACTATTACGACTATTACAACGAGGCGCTCATTTACTTAAATTTGTTGCGCACTTAGCCTAAATAGAAAGTTCCTACTTTATGTAACTGATGCATTCAGGTACGTAGGCAAAATTAAAAATATACACGGAAGAAAAGCTTAGTTAAATTTCCTATAATAATAACAAAACTAGCCATAATGTATGACCATACAGCCAGTGGCGGCTCGTGACCTATGAGAGAGGGGGTTCACAAGTATTGCGAAATTATTTTTAAAATTTTATTTTTGTGTAACGACCAAACAATTACTTTCTAGGCGTTTTATATGTAGAAAGAAAAAAAGTATAAGAAAATGCGTTAGGTAAAATATAGTTGTCGGATCTTAACGTCGTCGCATGCAACCCTCGTAACAATATTTATACAGTCCACCACTAATACTACTAAAGCCATCTACGAGCTATCAAGAAAACCGAATGATGTCCAATACTACTAACGCCATCTACGAGTTATCAAGAAAACCGAATGATGTCCAATACTACTAAAGCCATCTACGAGCTATCAAGAAAACCGAATGATGTCCAATACTACTAACGCCATCTACGAGTTATCAAGAAAACCGAATAATGTCTAATACCACTACGATATCTACGGCTGCGTCATTAGGCGCAACCAAGACGAGAACAATAGTTAACTGTTTTATGACGAGAACGAATCGAGCCACGAGACTGACAAGTTGCCATTCTTCATATTTTCAATGTTTTTTAGTTTAAATTTGACCGTGTTTCATCTCCATAACCAATCATTATTAATCTTCTAAAGTACCTGGAAGGCTTCAACATTATCAATATGGCTTTCGGAAGTCCAGATCAACTGGAGATCTTCTAGCCTATGTCACCTATGTCTTTGGAACAACGTAATCGAACATCATGGGGAGTCTCGGGCTGGTGCACTGGATATTTCTAAAGCCTTTGATCGTGTTTGGCATGAGGGACTTCTAAGTAAACTGCGATCCTATGGTATGCCCAGACGATTCTGTCCATGGTTGTCTAGCTTCCTTAAAGACCGCTCTCTGCAAGTGGCGATTGACGGATTTCTCTCAGACACATTCACCATCAATGCCGGTGTTCCTCAAGGGTCCATATTGTCTCCCACTCTCTTCTTACTCTACATTAACGACCTTCTAGTGAAAACGATAAATCCGACCTGGAAGAAATTTTGGCTTGGGGTGATAGTAACCAAGTCGAATTTAACGCTAAAAAACCCAAGAAGCAGTTTTATCTAAAAAGGTTAACATTACAGAACCGGATATAGTCATGGACGGACACGTCCAACTGAGGGATCTAAAAATTGAATAATATACATGGTGTTGTATTTAAAATAACAAAGTTGGTATTGGCCAATGTCACATGACACACCCTGTATGAAAAAATTTTAGTGCATAAAACGCGCAACTAGAAATACAAATCGACGTGTCCGAGCGTTTTTTCGCACACGCCCCTATTTGTTTATTATAGAATTTATTCCATTTGGCTGAAACACGCTGTATAATATGCGACTGGAATAACTTTTATTAAAAATGCCATTAATTTAGAGTAAAATTTTCCTGCCAATATAAAAACAAATATTAAATTATCCCTAGTTATAAACAGCGTTACAGGAAACCAGAGCCAACGGTCGAACAGCTTCTCGAACATGCTGATGACCAATTCAACAGGAAACGGTTCGGTAAAACGATCGTAAGGATCAAACTCTGGACAGGGCAAAGTTTAGGCAGCTACGCTTCCGAAGTTAATTACCGGGGAGGTTAAGAGAAGCGTTATTAGCAGAAGGAATAAAGGGATTTGATCGTCAAATAGATTCGGTTTAAGACAATTCCGGGAAGTTAGTCAATTACATCGAGCAACTTATTTTAAAGCACATACAAAAATTTGCTTCAACTTTGTTGTTATGTATTTTAGAAATTTTGATTGATTTTTATTTTAATTGCAGATTTTTTTTAAGAATGCCTTTATTATTTTGGTTTTAAAAGGAAACTTTTATTTATTATACCAGGTGTTTTAAAACTGTTGTGTTTTTGTTCGAAAATTCAATACATCCTGTGGATTATGCTAAGCATTGCAAGTCACTGCAGATACAGCCAAATGAAAGCCTCATGTTCCTTTTACATTTTCGATTCAGTTGTTTATCTATGTTACTTCATGATTATTTTATTTATATATACAGGGTGTTCCTTAATGACGTGCTAATATTTCAGGGAGGTTATTTTATAAAGAAAAGTTCATATGAACATATGTCCGCGATGGCTTAAATTTTTTGCTACAGGGTGTTGAAATTTTATTTTTTAAATGGTTATTTTTTAATATCTCCGAAAGTACTTTAGATATTATTTTCAATTTTGGCATGTGTTAATAGGATATAGAACCACAAATTTTAGTTAAAAAAGTTATTCAATTGTTACACCAGTGGCGTCCCTGCAAATATGCCCACTTATATTTTTTACAAAAAAGATGGTACCCCACTGACATTTTTCCATGTGGATATTTTTTCTGATCGACCTAGTCAATTCTACATGAAAACGGTTTCTTGGATGATTTTTCTCGTCAGAGCCACACGTTCCTGATTAAAACCACTAAATTCATATTGAACCTCATTATTATTAACATTGATAAAATAAGTAATGATACATTTTGTCTTATAAAAACTGTTGGAAATGGCCACACTTAAGAGGCATGCTTCAGCCCGTCTTCCCATCGAATTGCCCACTACAACAATTTTTATAAAACAAAATTTAGCATTAATTGTTTTATCAATGTTAATAATAAATTAGTTCCAATATGAATTTAGTGGTTTTAATCAAGAACGGTGTGTCTGACGAGAAAAACTACAGGAATCGTTTTCATGTAGAATTTACCAGCTAATCAGAAAAATATCCACATGGAAAAATGTCAGTGGCGTACCATCTTTCTTGTAAAAATATCAGAGGACATATTTGCAGGGATGGCACTGGTGGAACAATTGAATAACTTTTCTAACTAAAATTTGTGGTTCTATATCGTATTAACACATACCAAAATTGAAAATAATATCTAAAGTATTTTCGGAGATATTAAAAAATAACCATTTAAAAAATAATAATTCAACACCCTGTAGCAAAAAATTTAAAGCGTTGTGGACATATGTGCATATGAACTTTTCTTTATAAAATAACCTAAGGAATCACACCCTGAAATATTAGCACGTCATTAAGGAACACCCTGTATATATAGCCCCGACCTAAATCCTATTGAACATTGTAGGAGTTCATTGGTAGCCTGGAACAGGGGTGGAACCACCAAATACTAATGACTGTATCTGCAATAACTTGCAATGTCTAGTATACTTCACAGGCTGTTTGGAATTTTCGTACAAAACACTACAGTTTTCTAACCTCCGTTATAGTACCTACTAAAGTTACTCGTTTAATCAAAATAATAAAAGCAATGATATTCATAAGAAAAAAGCCTAGAATTAGAAAAGAAAATCAATTAATCTGGTTTGTTCGCTCTCATAGGTAAATTAAATTATTTTTATTTTAAAATCTAAATTATTTATATACGATAATAAAATATTTTCGAAATTAAATAAGAACTTCTACTATGTATCTACACCAGTGATTCCCAAAGTGGTCTATATCAATCCCCAGGGGTCTATGACAACCTGCAAGGGGTATACGTCAGCGAAAATAAAATTTGGGGGTCCATGAAATGAAAATGGGGGTCCACGATAGAGACGAGAAGTTAATTTTGCCAGCCGTTGAAGAGGTTTTAAAAACTGTTCTACATAAACCTGCATCTGATATCATTAAAAGAATTCCCTTAAGCAACAATACCGTTGAAACTGTTGAAAGACGTATTGATGAAATGAGTTCTATATTGAAAGCTTCTTGTGAAATTATTTGCAAACGACCCATTTCTCTATACAACAAGACGAGTCAACTTTACTAGGTAATGAAGCATTATTATTGGCATATGTTCGTTTTATTATGAATCAAGAAATCTACGAAGAACTGTTCTTCGCAAGAACTTTGACAACCGACACTAAAGGTGAATCAATATTTCATGTTTTGAAGGATTACTTCATTGAAAAAGCAATCCGTTTACCAAATATAATATCAGTAGCCACAGATGGAGCACCTGCCATGGTTGGACGTTATCGGGGATTTATAAACTATTTAAAACAAAATGTGCCCAGGGTGTTAGCAATACATTGCGACATTTAGTTGCTAAAAATGTGAGTGTTAGATTGCATGAATTTCTTCAATTAGTCATTGATGCAGTAAACCGAATCCGAAGCAACGCATTGAATACGCGGTTATTTGCGCAGTTGTGTGAAGAAAATGACGAACTCTTTCATCAATTACTCCTTCACACTGATGTACGTGTCGAAAGGCTTATATTTGACAAGATTTTTTGCACTTTTTGAGACTATTTTAGAATTTCTGGATACTAAAGATAAAATTTTAAAAGACAATTTAAGTAGGGTGTCTACCAAAATCCGAAAAACATGGCAAGGGGTCTACGACACAAAAAAGTTTGGGAACCTCTGATCTGCCCAATACAATTTTTCACATTTATGTCATGCGAAAATTAAAACAGAGCTAATAACATTCCGAAATTATACCGAAAAAATTCTGAAATGGAGCGTCATTGTTCTCAATCAAACCAAATTTTCTATTCACTAAAATTGGCACGGACAACAGTTGTAACTATCACAATGGTAACAGTAATTGAATTTTAATTATTTTTTTGCAGAACAGTACTGACAGGGATGCACTTTATGAGTAGCCCAGCAGTTGTAACGTACAATTTTATAAATTTATGGTTTTGGTTTGGCTGGATTAATAATGCAAATACTTAACAAGAGTACCCATTGGAATTTGAACTTTCAAAACATCCGTTGAAAGCGTATGGAAACCGATCCATGGCCGGAGAAGCTTCTCAAACCTTGGTGTCAGTAAACCACCTCTCCATGCGCGATATCTTACCTTGTGTTTATTGTATCATGATTTACACGTCATTAAGGATCACTCCGTATACCAAAGTAATCAAATAGTATATTACATACCGAGGTGGAAATTGTTTCATTCCTGTCCAGAGAGTCGGTATAAAAATCTCGAGATAGTAAGGAAACTATTCACCGAGGTTTGTATACTATTTTATTTACAACCACATCTAACATCCACTTTTTATTATTTTGAATGAAAATTATTAGTAAAGGATAAATGTCATTTTGACTTTTCCATTGAAAAATTAGACAGAAATTTCAAATAACCGTAGGTGGTAAAATAACATAGGTAATAATGCACATCAAGATGGCAAATATCGTTTTTTGAATATGGTTTCCATGTCACTAAACAATATATTATTTTAACAATAGAAAAATCAGATGAGGAATTTGATTTTGCTGCTGCTCCACCAGAGATTCGAGAAGCAGCAAAAATAGTAGAAGAAGATCTTCTGCCAACTAAAAGCCGCCCGAGATATGACAAGGCATTTAACTGTTTCAAAGAATGGTGTAGGGGAATCAAAGTTCAAAATCCTGGTTCTGAGTCGGCGCTACTAGCTTATTTCAGTGAAAATGCCAAGACGAAGAAGATATCAACGATTTGGTTACAATATTCAATGCTGAGGACCACTCTATCAAGTAGGGAAAAAGTAGACATATCTAAACACGCAAAGCTATTAGCATTTTTAAAAAGGCAATACAAGCCGAAAAAATCGAACTTTATCGTCAGGGGTGCTACGGGGCATTTTTACAGTCAAGTGTGCCACTTTTAGCACGTGCAGCAAAGAACAACACTGGTGCTGAATATAATAATATGTTATCTAGTCCTTCTTGATCTTAATACGATTCGGTAATAGTATGTTATTGAAACAATGTCTGCTTGTTTAAATGTTCTACTGATTTATATTAGGGGTGTTACGGAACAGCTTTTGTTTGTATCTGTCTGGACCTGTACCTGTTTCAAACAGAAACCTGTTCCAAAAACCTGTTCCAGGTGCAAACTAATCCGCCTCAAATTACATCCGTCCGGCTTTAATGAGTGGGATGGAGAGAGCTGCAGGTACAGGTAGGGGTGTTATGGAATAGCTTTTGTTTGTATCTGTCTGGACCTATACCTGTTTCAAACAGAAACCTGTTCCAAAAACCTGTTCCAGGTCCAAACTAATCCGATTCAAATTAGATCCGTCCGGCTGCAATAAGTGGGATGGAGAGAGCTGCAGGTACAGGTACAAAGTCGCGTTCGTCTCCGTCCATTCTTATGAATGTATGTGTCACCGTCAACATGTGATGTCTCTTCACAATTTTAAAATTTTTGCAACTGTCTATGGAGAATATTGAAACTTTTTTGGAACAAGCACCTCTGGAATTTCTTGTTCAAAAGATATTTTAGGTTGACCATTTCTATATTAACTTATCATTTTATACATTTGTAGGTCGTATTGGTTATTGGTGTCTCAGGCGCCTGCCGATCAGATGAATTATACAAAATGAAAACGACAGACGTTCACTTTTAGAAGAAAAGGTCGCGATTGAAATATCAAATAGCAAAACGTACCCGCCACGATCATTTACGATAACTGATAAGAAATGGATTGCACCACTTAAGGACTACATAACTTTTCGGGAAAATATACAGGATGGAAAGCTTCTTATGCAAATAAGATATGGAAAAATTACTAAACAATGTACTGGGCACAACACTGTAAATCAGTTTCCAAAAAAAAATTGCAGCCTTTCTTAAACTGAATATTGAAGGTTTTACTGGCACGCAAATAACGGCGGCGACCTCATGCAAATTAAGCGGTTAGGAGGCTGGAAATCTAGTACACTAGCTGAGGGATACATAGATAGTGTTTTGTCTCTACTCAAGTTAATACGGCAAATTTGATTTCAAAGCCAAGTTCAAATTTCACTAACTACTTTAACTTCAAATAATCATGTGCTAAACCTTTCAAAACAAGACTTTCAGCAAGGTTTTAACATATCAGTGACTGTCTACAATAATGCCAATGTATATTTAATGTAAATAAGTAAAACAAAAACCATATTAATTTTTATTATTTATAAATGTCATTAGGTTTATTTTAAAAAATAAACAAAATTCGTTGTCGTTAAATTTGTGTATTGAGTTGTATGTTGGTGTGTTCGTATATTATTTTGAGATATCGATTTTTAAGGTATAAACAGCAATTGGATTTGTGTATAGTCAAGTTTATATTATACTGTTTACTCCATTGAACTTTACTCCATTAAATCAATTACTATACAGGGTGTCCGGTAATTATCTCCTAATCGGGGCATATAGAGGAGGTCAAAATAAACCGAATTTGTCATAGAAAAAGATTCCCTTAAATGAGATATAGAACCCCAAAGGTATCAATTAATGAAATTTTAATATTTTATAGAAGCTACAAATCATTAAGTCATACTACAGTAGATGTTTTACATCGTCAAGAACGACCATCTCACTCGTTGGGCCAAAATTTATGGACATCAAAAGATTATCAGTATAAGGTATAATGTACACGTTACCGTAAGCAAATGTTAATCAAAATTGATTATTTCCCACCCTTGATCATTTATATTTTAATTTGAAATATTTAAATACGCCTCTGCTCCTCCTACCTTTTACCACCCATTATTGGTATGCGGAACTGAGAACGTGTATCGTAACGGGGACTGGATAACGAATCCTGCCGGGGCCCGGGAACTTCATCCAGTTGATCCTGAGGCTGACAACATTCCGAAGAATCGCGCCCGGATCCCACGGGATAAAGTTTAATGAGTCCTGGACCGTCTGCTGTTTCGACGTGAGAACGTGAACGTATTAGAAATTCAGGAGATGCTTCGAGCGGGTGGTTTATATTTTAATAAAATGTTTGTTAAAATATTTCTAGGGCCATGAAACCACGAAATATGCTCACCTACTATACTATACCAAGTTTTATGTATTTATTTTTCTAAGACGGTAAACGAAATAAAAACGATAATTAAAAGATAATAACTATCGTCGGCGACACCGCAAAACCAAGTAACTGCAGAAACTAAAATTTTCAGGAAACAAAAAAAATAGTTATAACCCACTGGAGTAGTATTATTCAAGTGCCTGGACAATCATTAGTAAAAAATTTGGTTGTTTCTGTTTTCAGTGTTAGATAATTGTTTTTGATATCTATCTTCTGTGCGAAAAATTCTAGTTACGAGGTTTTGCGTTGTTAATGTTACAATATCAAAATACTATTAGATGCTTTTAAATAATATATTGTCAAAAATACAAGAAAATAAACTTATTCAGCGTAAACATTATTAATTCAAACTAATATTAATGAGGTAACGAGTCATAAAATTCGTGTACATCTAAGGGCAGAACATTTTTAAGTGCTTGTAGATGTTGATATTTCTGTTCTTTTATTTTTATACGACCTTTGTATAATTGACTAATCTGTCCATTTATAGCCCTTAATCTTTGAGGGGGGCTATTCCAGTTGTCAGAATAATGACACTTAAATGATATTCAATTATTTTTCTCATACTGGAGGCATATTATGTCATTGACATGTAAATCAGTCTTTTTTTGGCCAGGTCTAATACTGCTATAATATTGCAAGTTTGAGTAATCAAGAAACCACGTATGATCCAAAAATTTTACCTCGAAGGGATGCTTTAATCGAGCCTTTTTACACACTTCAATATAATCGGATGGAAGTTTTATATCTCTATTTTTAAGCTTTCTTTCTATTAAACTATGCACGCTGTCCACTTCCATCTGGGTATGTCCCTTTTCTAGAAATTTTTGAATTACAATTATTCCCGTTTCGTTGGCAAAATGATATAAAGCATTACTTAAAATGCAATTACGATTTTGATATCCGCAACCATCGCTATAGAGTATAATTGTTTTGGTATGAGGATTTTTTTCCAGAAAATTGAAAAGATGTTTGCTGATTATCGTCGCAAAACGTTAGCTTCCAGACCCCCTTCAGCTTCGTGCCATAAATAACAGGAGACTTCTTTGTCTACCAAGTTAAAAGTCGTGAAATTATGCACGCATAATTTTGTTTTATAATAAATTGCGGAAGCCTGTAGTACAGGGGCTAGCTTCACAGACTGGAGGTCCATGGTTAAGACTGCAAGCTCTTTATTTTCCATTTCCATTGCGTTTCTTCTATCTGCTTCTTTCTCTTTTCTGGCTTCATCTTTTCTTTTAATGTGGGTTTCGTAATCGTCCTGCTTTATGTTCTTAGTCTTATAGCCAATACACACATCGCATTGGTCTTTCTTAGGTTTGTGGATAAATATATTTTTAATTTTCATTTGTTTCTTAAAATGAGTTAAACTTAGTTCTTTGGCATTATTTATATCACAATAATCTTTATACAACCGGTACACGCCAGTCTTTGTCTCAAACAATGGTTCTAAGTACAGTCTTTCGGTCGTTGGTCTGCAATAGTGAGATTCTAACTTGGGAAGTTCATGTAAAAATGTGTTTAACACTTCTGCCCTTCTTATCTGTACAGGTAATCTTGATTTACTGGGCAAAGCAGTATCATTGCTGTCCAATATCTTATTATTTTCTGCTTGTTTTAAAAAATTTTTTACCATCCATTCCTTTAAATCCAAAGTGTTTAAAAACATTTTTTTGCATATTCGGAGATTTTCACTATCCTTTTTTAGATAATATTCAAATGTCAGTAGACGATTGGAATTATCTTCTTTGGTTGGGACGTCGAGTAGTTGTCGTCTGGACTAATGATGAAACGTACACCTTTCGCATATCCCATGACATTTTCCAGAAATTTAAAAATATCTGTTTTCTATCATGAAGATTAAAGGTGTTGCAAAACCTATTTTTTGCCTTCTTGCATAGAACAGATTGACATGTTGGTCTCAGTTTTCTCTCTTCCTTCTCGTTTTCGTACAAGTATTTGCCGGTATTACTATTTTTTCTCAAAGTTTTATATTTGCATCCTTTTTCTCTCAACTTCTTATTTCTTTTTCTTAAATCCTTTTCTTCTTTATATCTTTGTATTTCCTTCTCGATTTCCATAGACTCAGCTTCTAGTTGATCATTGTTGGCTAGATTATGGTTACTTCAAGGGTCATTTTCCAAGGTTTCAACTTCAGTGCCAGTACAGTCGTTCTCTGTATCGGTGATGATCAAAATAGCATCATGAAAATCCAAGTCATCTTCTACTATGTTATTATTTGCAGTTTGGCGGGTCTCATCGGGTTTTATGACGTCGTAATTTTGGATATGGTTCGAGTCGGTAACACTAGTGTTTTTTTCTTGATATGAGCTTACAGACTTGTCGAATACTAAAAGATCTTCAAAAAATTCTTCACTTTCTAGGATTTTCTGCAAGTCTAACTCCGAAAGTGGTCGCTTGTCCTCCATGACAAAATCAAGTATTTGCAAAAAACAAAACAATTATTTAGAAAAAGTAATTCGCATTTTCGTTGTACAAATACAATAAATTCATATTTTTTATATTAAAACACTACTAAAGTTAAGAATAAACTTTTTTATATAATTAATTTATAAATAATAACGTACTTACCGATCAGAAATTGAACACGACAACAATACAGGAGTGAATCATATTACAGACTGTTAGATACTTGTTTTTGCAGACGTATTTATTTTGTCTTTCAGATAAGTGGTTTTGAATTTATGGATTTTAAAATATTTACAATTTTTTGCCAGTTGAGATGTTTTGCACACATATCCCCACTAATACAATCGAACGATTCCCGCCAAAATATCATTTTCGAATTTTTGTTAGTTACTTGGTTTTGCGGTGTGGCCGACGCTATGCAATTTTTATAACGCCGCCATTTTGTTTTCGTTGCGAATAGAGAAGTAATATTCTGGCATCGTAAAGTACTCCATAGTACCTTCGAAATGTTGTATCGCAAGACTCCTCTTCCTATTTCATTTTCTTTACCAAGCAGGCGCCCATTCGCCGTTTTGACAGATAGTACTGTCATTTTTCTGTCAAAAAGTTGTTTCCCTTCCCCAATTAGCGTCCGTTTCCAGACTATACAGACACTGCATAGTTATATTATATTTATAGGGATACATGATCAAATTTGCTTTATATATAATGTATTTGCGATAGATCTGTGTTTGGCACTAAATAATAGTTTGCTGTTACTATGTAACAACACTGTGAAACTGTCATTGTTTCAGAGGTTAGAATAGTCCAATTTATTTGCCGCCAGAAGTAAATGTTTACATATTCCAGCACGTGTCTATTTTGTTCGGTGAAAATAGAAAAGTTTAAATATATACATTTTGTTGACTAGACGAGATAAAGTTAATTTTCTGTCTGAACCACTGATTAAATATCCTCTTCTAAGGGGATTATTCTTATTTTTATTCAATTTCGAAATTGAATTGGTAATAAGAAGAAAATATCAAGTTGCCCAGGTAACAAAAACTTGTTTGACACCTTCACTTAACGTTGGCAGTTCAGTTTTTATATTGATTAAATCGATATGGCTTACAAATTAGAAATTCGGAAAAGTATTTTAAGTAATTTAGTTGAACGGGTCCTTAAATCCGAAAAAATACGCATTTTTGAAAATCAAAATATATCGCGTAGAACCATTTATCGGAAAATTGCTGAATGTGAGCCAGTGTATTTCTTGCATGAACCTTCCAAAAAGTGGATGGCCTAGAATTTTCAGGGCGATCAGGAAGACTGGTAAGAAGGGCAAAAAACACACTTGGTACATCAACAAGGAAACTAGCACTAGCATATCTAACATCTAAGAACACCATAGTGCGGGAACTATCGCGGAATGGCCAGCACTACCGAAAAAAAGAAAGGCTCCGAAATATACAGCCAACCAACTAGCCAGAATCCCGAGATGCTACAGTGCATTAAGAAGAGCATAATTTGCTAACAACCGGGTCATAATTATGGATGACGAAACGTATTTCACACTAAGCAACTCCGAAATGAAGGGAACTGATGGTTTGGAGACCAAATTCGCTGATAAGGTGTTGGTATGGTGCGCTATTTCCACCAGGGGTATATCCAGGCCTTATGTGGGCCGAGTAAGAGGTGCTGGATATCTAATATTCGGACGGAATTTGGCACAAAAAGTTTACACCAATCAGGTCGGATCATCATATCGTCAGAAATCATATGCATGGAACGCCGTCTTAATTCGAATTAATCGAAATTTTGATTGCAATACAACAACGCCCCTTCGATGCCCATAGCGGGGACATAATTGCAGATGGTATTAGCAATATAATGGTTATATATATGTGGTTGAGTCTGAGAAACAATATAATTTAAATCGAGGTTATGTAGATAAAATAAGACAAAACCACATCAGCAGCCAATGGATGCGATTAACATTATGAACGTCGTAGATATAAAACCTTTTGATTTTCGTATTTTATGAGGCGACATTTGTATATCTGCTCGCAAAAAATAATATGTAATGTTTAAGAGAGAATTTTAATTTCCGTTTAAATATGGCTCATTGAAGTTTCAAATAAATATAACTTAACGGGCTATATACATAAGCCGGAACAGGAACAGAAGATATTTGGAAACTTAGCTCGTTTGCGGAATACCGCCCGCTACCAGCAATAATTGCGGCATAGAGCTTTAATGAGAATTTGTAATATTAACGGAAAAGGTCCTTTATAGTAATGCAATTAGGTATTTTAGTTAAAGTTGGTATATACGTGCGATACGAGCCTTTAAAACTTTAATTATTTCTAATAATATTTACTATTACTATATAATACAACGTGTCCAAGATAAGAAGGGCCAGTACAGGGATCTCGGAAACCGTATAAGATACGAAGTCGGTTATGGAGGTAAAGTTGCGCATTTACGTGCCTAATAATACAGCGTTTAGAAAGTTTTAAAATTCCGAGTAGTTCCGGAGATATCCGGAAGAAACCGAAACCGTTTTATTTTTTTCCTGGGTTTTTTTGAGATCGAATTCTAAAGTAAATTGCACTTTTGCATTGCCACTTTTTCCGCTCTATCTAACAGCGTTAATTGTATTTGATAGCTCTTTTTCTTCCGAATGCAACGATATATGACACATTGTGGTTTAATGACGTTTCGAGGGTTTTTTTGAACAACATCAAGAAATTTTGTGATACGGTCCTGTATTTTTCCTAATTTTATAAATAATATCTCATAAGTAAGCTCTAAATTTTTACTTATGTTGGACTAGTTCAATAAATAACAAATAATTTAATAATAACCCACAAATAAGTGAACAAAATACAAAAACATTATTTCAAACTTCTGTTGATTCGGGATTTAAAAGAAAAGTAGGCGCTTGATACAAAAAAATTAAGATGGTGACGCGTGATTTGTTTCACTTGATATTCCCATTGTGATCGTTTGAGAACGTTTTAAGAGGTTTTCTATTTTCCAGAAAATATGGCACATAAATTTACAAATGCTGAAAAGTTTGATATTCTATCGCATGCTGTATTTTATTTAAAAAAAAAACTGTTATGTGGCAGTTAGAAGATGTTATTTGTGCTTAGAGAATAACGGAAATCATTTTGAACACCCGATTATTTAGTTCTGTACTTTTTTCGTTGTTCGTTTTAATACTGTTTTGAAATGATTTCACTTATTTGTAGTTTATTATTAAATTATTTGTTATTTATTGAACTAGCCCAACATAAGTAAAAAATGTAGAGCTTACTTATAAGATATTATTTATAAAATGAGGAGAAATACAGGACGGTATCCCAAAATTTCCTGATGTTGTTCAAAAAACCCTCGAAACGTCATTAAACCACAATGTGTCATACATCGTTGCATTCCAGAGAAAAAAGCTCTCCAATTCCAATATCAGGAAAACAGGACCGTATTTAAAAAAAGAAAGTCGGATTACAAAACAATTAACGCTGTTAGATAGAGCGGAAAAAGTTGCAATGTAAAAGTGCAATTTACTTTAGAATTCGATCTCAAAAAAACCCAGGAAAACAATAAAACGATTTTTCAGAATTTCGTTTTTTTCCGGATATCTCCGGAACTACTCGGAATATTAAAACTTTCTAAACGGCATATTATTAGGCACGTAATGCGCAACTTTACCCCCATTTAACCCCGAGATCCATGTACTGACCCTCCTTAACTTGGACACGTTGTATATATTTATTTTTAACAAAGAATCAAAATATGTGTCCGCCGACCGAAAATTTTGTATTTGTAGAGTAAAATGTATCGATTGCCAACTGATTTGCAATCGTCTGAATAGTTCGCGTACTGGTACGGAATTGTGGGTTTACTTGTTGTAGTTACTTGTTGAACCTAAAATTTCCGCCAACATAAATACTTTTTATAAAAAAACAGTGATCTGGGGCTAAATGAAAAACAAAAAAACCTTCAAAAACGCACGAAATATTATCCTACTCGAAACCTTTCAAAGCGTAACGAACGTCTTAACTTTTTATTTAGAAAACATTTCTCATAAACATGCCCGTGCAGCTTATTCCACAGTACTTATGCCCATTCTTTTGTATCGCATAATTTCACGCTTGGCTTAAGGGCACGCCATTATAGGCTCGCTTTCATCTCGCATAAGAAATACGCAAGGAGCAGCGTTATGCATATGCGTCCCATCTTACGGAACCCTTATAAATCTGGATCTTTCTAACCGCCTGTTTTGCTCGGATTATCGTTTTAGTGTCAGTTTTTGAATTGCTTCATATTTTAAGGCCGTCATTTCTATTAAACTGAATTATAGGAAAAGTAATGCGATCTTATTTACCGGGTCTATCCGTATTTTACTTAATTTAAATAATGCTCGGACTATAAGAAAGACGGATAGATATCACTCATTCACAATGCGATGAACTCCATAATCGACATGACTTCAACGGTCGTTTCGTTTTGTAGCGCACGTATGTCCAACGTGGAATGTGTGACATATACCGAGATCAATGTAAACCCGGCCTTTGTCTACCAATATAAGTTGTTAGAATTTTGCATTGATCCGTTTTTCTTTAACCTTCGATATTCAAAGCCAGTGGCGGCAGAGGGGGTTCACAAGTATGGTGAAATTATTTTTAAAATTTTATTTTTGTGTAACGACCAAACAATTACTTTGCGTTTACTAGGCGTTTTAAATGTAGAAAGAAAAAAAGTAATAAAAAAATGCGTTCGGTAAAACATATTTTTATTTATTTTTTAATTTTACACAAGGAAATATAACTTGGAAAATAAGAAAGGTTTTCTTAGTATGTATAGCTGTCGGATCTTAACGTCGTCGCATGCAACCGTAGTAACAATATTTATACAGTCCACTACTAATACTACTAAAGCCATCTACGAGCTATCATGAAAACCGAATGATGTCCAATACTACTACCGAGAGAACAATAGTTAACTGTTTTATGACGAGAACGAATCGAGCAGCCACGAGACTGACAAGTTGGCATTCTTCATATTTTCAGTATTTTTTGGTTTAAATCCTTAAATAAAATGGTTTAAAAACATATCGAGTATCATTTATCGAAATACACAACATTTATCGACCCTACACAATAGTGCTTAAACGTAAAGTCCATTCTTCGGTTCTTAATTGTAGAAAATTGATCAATAACAGCCTCATTAAATTTTGAATACCCTCTATACATTTTTTTTTCATATATTTCATTTTCAAACTTTCTAATAAAGTCCTTAGATTTGCCCTTGGTGGTCTGCGTTAAATTAATTTCTGGTTTAGGTGTTCCCGCATTCTTCACTTCAATTTTTTGCTCCAAACTCAAAGAGCTAAAGTTATTTCTTAAATAGTCCACCGTCAACTATTCATTTTAACTTAATAAATATATAATATTAAAATATTAAAACATACACGCTCGAATTTCTAACTAGATGCACGAACAGACAACAGCAGCGCGGTGCATACAAGAACTGTGCGCCTTTTTCATGTTAAATCGCCATAGCCCCGCTATCCCCCGCTGCCACTCGCCACCTGTTACTACAGAGAAACTGCACTACTTAATCGCACGTGCGAGCAAGTCTCGTCATAATCGTCATTTACCTCGACCGAGGCACGGTTGCCGGATCTATACAGTTTGGTTTGACGGTATGATAAAATATTAGGAAGAGTCGGACTTTATACGATAAATAATATTCAATGAATATAAATTAATATTTTTTATTCGTTTTGTTTTGGGGGTGCACGTACGCATGTGCTCCTGTGGAAGAACCGCCACTGAACCAATATAGGCACATACAGTCACCGGTAAAAAATTGGCAAGATATGGGAAACTTTTTTATTTATTTTATTTTATTGAAATATCAAAAAACTTTTTACGTAGATTGCCTCTGCATGATTGTTAACCTAAAAACTTATTTTGACATTTGTCACGTGACTTACACGTTTGGCTGGAAAATTATATTGTGTTATGCAAACTGGTATTAGATGGCGACGGTTATTTGAAAAAGCGTTTAGAATCCTAAGTTCTTTTTGCAAAATTTGAAGACAAAATTCCAAAAATTATATTTTTCAGAAAAATATCCAGGTATTAGTTTCATATTCTCATAAATATCGTAACCATATTGTTCCAGAAATAACTATAATTGGCAAATATGGTTGCCAGATACAGGGCCTGGCGACACACAGTTACAAACAACAAAAATTTATTTTCGGAATTTTGACTCCGAACGAAAATAAAATCCAAACGCTTTTTTCAAATAACTTTTACCTATTTTCCATGACAATATATATTTTATTTACAACCATGAAAGTAATAATGCCATTTCATCTATCTTTGAAAGGTGGAAAGTTGACGTTTCCTTGCTTTTACTTTCTACCCGGGTGGAAGGTAAATTATTTTTCTGTCATTTTTTTTAAGAATCGATATCTCAAAATAATATAAAAACACACTTTTTTAAAAATGCTAATAGATTTGCGTGTTTAGATATGTCTACTTTTTCCCTAATTGATAGAGTGGTCCTCAGCATTGAATATTGTGAGCAAATCGTTAATATCTTCTTTGTCTTGGCATTTTCACTGAAATAAGCTAGTAGCGCCTCTCAGAACCAGGATTTTGAACTTTGTTGCGCGTACACCATTCTTAGAAACAGTTAAATGCCTTGTCATATCTCGGGCGGCTTTTAGTTGGCAGAAGATCTTCTTCTGCAATTTTTGCTGCTTATCGAATTTCTGGTGGAGTAGCAGCAAAATCAAATTCCTCATCTCATATTCAAAAAAATGATATTTGCCTTCTTGATGTGTATTATTACCTACGTTATTTTACCACCTGCGGTTATTTGAAATTTCTGTCAAATTTTTCAGTGGAAAAGTCACAATGACATTTATCTTTTATTAATAATTTTAATTCAAAATGATAAGAAGTGGATGTTAGATGTGGTTTTAAATAAAATATTATACAAACCTCGGTGACAAGTTTCATTACTGTCTCGAGATTTAGTTAACTACCGACTCTCTCGATATGAAACACTTTCCACCTCGGTATGTAATATACTATTTTTAATTTTCCAGCCAGATGAGTAGTAACGTGACAATAAATATCAAAATAAGTTTTTAGGTTACCAAGCAATTCCGGCAAATTTTCCATATATTATTCCTAAATTAAAATTGTTCACCATGTATACCTTTTTTTCTAATAAACTTCAGTATACGTTTTTGCATCTATATTGAAATATCGTTTTTCAATTTAAAATCGATCATCGATCACTTTAAATAATCGATATCAACCTTTTAACTTTAATAAAAGCCGTAAGCGAACTTCTGAAGCATCGTTTAAAAGTTTAATAAAAGTACAGAATAGAAACGTATTTGTCGAAAACTATAAAAGATCTTTGTGTTATTTTGTAAGGAACAAAGTAAAATGAATAAAAGATCGAGCAGCTGAAACGATGTAAGAGGAAATAAAAATAGGTGTTTGTAGTACACTCTAATGAAAATGAAGTAGACAATTCTTGTCGATAGAAAACATGTACGTAAGTTACTGAGGAAATTAAATAGTTTTTGTAGTCAAATAATTTGCTTATGGGGGATTTACTTGAAACAATATTCAAATTATTAATAAAACAAATATAATTATATAAATCACGTGTAGTTATCCTATATTTATTTATTTATTTATTTATTTGCCATTAAGGAATACAAAACGGGACTAATCCAGAGACAGTATTCACTAACAAATTTTAACATAAGTATAATGTTACTTTTATAAGTAAGGTTTTAACAAAGTATGCTATTTATTATTTATTTATTTTTAGTTTAAATTATAAACAAAACAAGCGCATGTATAATGTTAGACTAAGTGGTTTAGGTACAAAAGTCTTAGCGCACTACTAAGACTCGTCAAGGAAAAGAAACAAACATCCAGATCTAGCAAATTTGAAGTTGAATTGTAAGATTTTAGGCAGCGCTGCAAAGGCGCGTTTAAAGGATAATTAGTGGTGCTTGGTTTTATACGGAAAAAATTGCTATTTATTGTATTGTAGGATGGAATGTTTATACCTATTAAGTGAGTAATTGCCATTGAATCGATCATGTTATTGGCGATTTTGTGTGTAAACTTTATGTCATACATTTGTCTTCTATCTTGAAGTGATAGTAATGCTAATCTTTTTTTTAATTAAAGCCGAGTTGTCGAGAAGAGGGTCAAAGAACTTATTGTTTAAATATTTGATAAATTTATCATGTACTCTTTCAATTTTATTAATATATACGTCGTATTGAGGGTTCCAGATGACTGATCCAAAACAAAGCGTACTATTAACATAGGACATATATAATATACGTATCGATTCTATATGCTTAAAACCTTTACAGGTTCTGATAATAAAACCCAGAGACTTTCTTGCCCTTGTAGTTATGTATTGGATGTGGTGATCAAACAACATTTTAGAGTCAAAGTATACCCCTATATCCTTAATAACAGATACTCTAGCTAATGGTGTAGTGTTGACCGTATAAACAGATAATGTTTTATTTATATTTCTAGAAAACGTGATAGTGTGGCATTTCTTTAAATTTAGATACAGACTATTGCGCTGACTATAGGAAAATACATTGTCTAAATCGTGTTGAATAAGCAGCATGTCCGACAAATTCGTGATTTTAAGATATAATTTTAAGTAATCCTAATACATTAGAAAACGAGAAAGTTCAAAGCAACTCGCAATATCGTTAACATAAATATTGAAAAGCAGTGGTCCCAAGTGCGACCCCTGTGGGACTCCCGAACTAATTTCGGTAAAATCTGATTTAACACCGATTTTAACAGCTTGCATTCTGTTAGTGATATAGGAAGAGAACCATCTGAGCAGGCTATCGTGAATACCAACCCCAGCAAGTTTGTCGATTAGTATGTTATGATCAATTTAATAAAAAGCCTTGCTAAAATCAGTATAACGGCGTCCAACTGGAAACCCTCGTCCATGCTATCGAGTAGGTATTGCGAATAAAGAAACAATTTGCTCTCGACAGAACGTTTCCTCATAAAGCCATGTTGTTCAGGGTTGATAATATTTTTCCAGTCTATATACAGATAGTCGCATATAATAATAATATATTCGTCATTCTTTTACAAACCGCAAACTTTTTAACTTTCACATCTTCGAATCGTCCGAAATTTTCTTATGTATATACAATTACTTCACATGTATTTCAGGGTTTTGCAAAAAATTTATTTTTAAAAATATCAACATGTGAATTTTGATAATTTGCTGGATTTTCTCCAATCTTCTCATACTAGAAATTTAATATCTCCAGTTGCACTGATCGTATCAATGTCGGTCTCTTTTTATTTAACACTTTGTTATGTTAGCTTTCGAATTTTATTAAAAAAAATGTCATTGTGAACAAATTCAAAATAATAACAATTTAGTTGTTTAAATAGTTTTAACATGGTCGCCCCCCCACCTTTAATTAATTTTACAAATACCGTTTAGTTCTTTACCCTCTTATATGCAAAACTCATGTTATGAAAAAGTGGCACCTCTATTAGATCGGTAGTTATTAAACACTTCCGATAGGAGCGACGTGGCGGAGCATGTCAGATGATGATGATGAGGGGTTATATTACAATTCTATATTTTTATATTTATCATAAGGAACCTAAAAGAATCTCCACAATTAAAAAATAATTTTTTTTATGATCAAACACAAGCACTATAGGAAGAATCCTTTAGGGCACTCTGGGAGTGGTGCGTGTGCACAAAAAGCGATTCACGTTGGTTTTGAATCGTTGGAGGTTATATTCGTTGGGAAAAACGACCTCGGGAAGGTCGTTCCATAAGGATGAAGTCCACCAGATGAAAGAATTCTTAAATAATGAAGTTCGAGGAGTACTAAGCTTAACCACATATGGATGGGCGGCAGTGGTTAATCGTGTATTTCTGCTATTCGCCGCTATGTGCGGAATAAAGAGGGCAAGGTCAGGTGAGCACTTTCCATGAAAATATCTGAAAAAGAGAGTCAAATCCCTAACCTGTCTTTGATGTTCTAGGCTGTCGAGGTAAATATCGGATTTTTCGTTTTCCCTAGAAAGTCGTTAATGTAGAGTAAGACGAGAGTGGGAGACAATATGGACATTTGAGGAACACCGGCATTGATGGTAAAGGTGTCTGAGAGAAATCCGTTAATCGCCACTGGCAGAGAGCGGTCCTTAAGAAAGCTAGACAACCTTGCACAGAATCGACTGGGCACACCATAGGATCGCAGTTTACTTAGAAGTCCCTCATGCCAAACACGATCAAGAAGAAATATCAAGTGCAACAGCATGATACTCTGATGTTCGATTGCGTTGTTCCCAAGATGGGTGACATAGGCTAGACGATCTTCAGTTAATCTGGACTTCCGAAAACCATATTGATGATCGCTGATAATGTTGAAGCCTTCCAGGTACTTTAGAAGATGTTGGTTAATAGCTTTCTCCATTGCTTTTGATATAACTGAAAGCAATGCGACTGGTCGATAGTTGCTAGGCAGGGTTCTCTTACCTTTCCTTGGTATTGTTGATGTATACAAACCTTAGGTTGCAGTATACAAACATTAGGTTGCAGTATACAAACCTTAGGTTGCAGCAATTCATATATAGTTATTTTACGTTATGTTAGGTTGGTAGTGCTTCTTAGCAATAGTAACTAGGAAACAGTTGTAAATAAATAGTTAATAGTTTTTCATGTAATCTCTGAAGAAGTCAATAGAAAATCTTTTCTTTAACAGTGTTCTTTTACTACACAAGTTATTACGCTGGAAGGTCAACAGGTTATGGGCCCAGAAGAAAACTAAGTGAGGAAAGAGTAAAAAGCACGGGAAGTTAATTACAAGTGAAAAGCATTTTCTTGAGAAGTAGAAAGCAGAAGGTCGACATACAAAATGGCATTGTCACCGGCTTTAAGTTTGAAACCATTCGATGGACAAGGATTTTCAAACTGGGAATTCAGAGTAAAACTATGTCTGGAACATCATGGGGTTCTGGAGACGTTAGAGCGAGAAGCTCCAACACAGGAAGGTGCTGAGCTTACCAATTTTAAGAAAAATGACGTAAAGGCTAGAAACCTGATAATCCAATTATTAGGAGATAATGTGTTGGAAATGATTAAATCCAAAAGCACCGCCAAGGAAATTATGGAAGAGCTAAAGGGTACATTTCAGAAGCAAGGGCTAGCTAATCAAGTTCAACTGCAAAGAAAATTAAGAAATTTAAAATTTTCTGGAAAAGACAAGCTTAGTGAATTTCTTTTTGAATTTGAAAGAACAGTATCTGAAATTAAGAACAGTGGAGGAAAAATTGAGGATACAGAAATAATAACTCAATTACTCTCAGCCATGCCAGAAAGCTATCAAGTGGTAACTACAGCGATTGATATAATATTCTGTCAAGGTGGTACTAGTGTTACCCTTGATTTTGTGAAGAATAAATTATTAATGGAGGAAGCGAGGCAAGCTAAGAATTTGGAAGAGCAGGAAGCGCCTCAAGTGTTTTACAGTGGCAGAAAGAATTTCAGAAAACAGAAGGAAAGAAATGGAAATTTTGGTAGTCCATCAAAATTTATATTCAAGTGCTATTCATGTGGGGAAAAAGGTCACAAGAAGTACCAATGCCCTAAGAGAAACCAGGGTAGAAATAATGGAAGGTGCAATGTGACGGAAGAACAAGAAAACGAAATAGTCTTTATCACATGTGAAGACAACAGCTTTTTAAAACAAAATAAAAATAAAGACAGTATTACATTCATAGTCGATAGTGGTGCTACACACCATTTAGTTAGCACAGATGTAGGACAACTGTTAAATGATGTAAAGGAAGTTTATTTTAAAATAAATGTAGCTAAGAAAGGAGAAGCGATTATAGCTAGAAGGCAAGGAACTTTAAAAGTAAGAACATCAGATGGCAAACTAATTTCTATAAACAATGTGTTAGAGTGTGAAAATTTAACGTACAACTTACTATCTGTAAAGAAACTTGAAGAAAATGGCCTCAGTATCAGTTTTCAGGAAAGAAAAATCATAATACATAATCAAAAAGGTATTGTGATAGAAGGCAGCTTAATAAGAAACTTATACGTTTTGAATTTTGAAGTAGAACATGCATATGGAAATTTTACAGAATGTGATCCTGATTTAATGCATCGAAGAATGGGTCATTCATCAAAGTATCCGAGTACAGTACAAGGCTATGCGAAGTTTGCTTGCAAGATGGGTTTCGAGAAGAAGGACCAATAGAACCAGAGGAGTTTAAGCGCAGAATTGCTAAAATCGAGGCAGAATTTTCGAAAAGACTTGAACAGAAGGAGCACGACTGGCGGGACTTAGTCAAAGAAAAGGATAGGAGATTGCAATTGCTCGAGAAGGAAAAAGATGAAGCCTACAGGCAAATTTCAAATTTAAAGGATTCATTAAAAAATGCTGAGGATCTCAAACAGAAAATTTTAGAGCATAAAGAAAATTCGGATCAGATCGAAACACTTCAATCTCAAGAATTATCTAAGGTAAAACAATTAGTATTAGAAAAAGATAGAGAACTCTCGGAGAGAACGGCAGCGCTGAAGGAAGCTACTGGCCAGTTGGAGAAATTGGTTCTTAGGAATGAAATTAGCAGGTTGAGGAGGCAAGAAGAAATGTTGAGTGATGTCCAGGACAACTTAGAAGCCCTACGTCATTCTTCATCTAGAGACCTAGCGCACCTAGCTACGGAGCAAGCGAAAAGCGAACAAGAACGGAAACATTTAGCTGACTTAGTGGTGATATTGCGCGATAGTAGTAATAGTGGCAGTTCGGCGGATGACAGAGTCGCTTCGGAGAAGAGACTGCTGGAACAGAGGCTGGAAGAAACGCACCTGCATCTGGCGGATATCAAGACGTCTTGGAGTGATAAGATAGCGTCGTTGGAAACGCAGGTTGGAAGATTAAGTCGTCAAGCAGCCGAAGAGGGCGCTGAACGACGCCGAGCCATAGAGGACCGGGAAAAGCTCCTCGACAAAATCAAGCAGTTTAACAAAATGGAACTGACCAACAAAGAAACCAAAACAAAAAGACTGACGCAAGACGTGAATGAAATTTCGATGGAGCTCAAGTCTCTGCAGCTGACCAAAGAGGAGCAAGTTGCAGATTTGTTTACAAAAGCACTCTCTGTTACAAAATTTCAATACTTTAGAAATCAGTTAAATGTTGTTAATTATTCATGTTTTTGATAATTACCAATAGCATAATATTTTTATTTACTATAATAGAAATGTAGAATTGAAGGGGAGTGTTGATGTATACAAACCTTAGGTTGCAGTATACAAACATTAGGTTGCAGTATACAAACCTTAGGTTGCAGCAATTCATATATAGTTATTTTACGTTATGTTAGGTTGGTAGTGCTTCTTAGCAAT
The DNA here is from genome assembly GCA_963991005.1 of Barypeithes pellucidus. Lineage (NCBI taxonomy): Eukaryota > Metazoa > Arthropoda > Insecta > Coleoptera > Curculionidae > Barypeithes > Barypeithes pellucidus. The sequence continues at coordinate 16,168,761 of OZ022565.1, read as the reverse complement.
AGTAACTAGGAAACAGTTGTAAATAAATAGTTAATAGTTTTTCATGTAATCTCTGAAGAAGTCAATAGAAAGTCTTTTCTTTAACAGTGTTCTTTTACTACACAAGTTATTACGCTGGAAGGTCAACAGGTATAGGCTGAACTCGCGCCGTATTCCAACACGATGGAAATATTTCTTGTTTGTAGGATAAGTTAAAAAGTCTACAAAATACTGGTGTTAGTTCATCGGCGCATCTCTTGAGAACTATAACAGGAATTTCATCTGAACCAGAAGCTTTCTTGACGTCGAGACCTTTCAGGATTCGTTTGACGGAACACGATTTCGGTCATTTCGGATTGAACTGCAGGAATATTGGGTGGTGGTCTTCCCTGGAAATCTACCGTGGAATGCGAAGAAAATAGTTCAGCAAGTAAGTTTGCTTTGTCTCCGGCTGTGGATGCTATGGTACCATCGAAACGTGTTAGAGGTGGAATAGTTGATTTGGTAAAATTTTGACTGACGGCCTTTGCGACTGACCAAAATGACCTTGATCCGTTTGGACTGTCAAGAAGTTTATTTTTGAACCTCACGTTATGGGCTTCTTTGCTTTGATTATTGTTAGCTTACATTGGTTTCGAGCGATAATAAAGATGGTACGATTCTCAGTGGTAAGGTTTTTACGCCACTGTCGGTAAGCCAGATTTTTTGATCTGGCACGAATACAAATAAATGTAATTTTTTTAATGTGAAGAATTGCTCCCCGTACTAATTCCACACTGTACAGTATTATGACTCGCAGTTCTTCATGTCGTAGCATTTATGATAGACCTGTAAAAAGACATACGTTGCGCAAAAACTAATCTTTCCCAACTGGCTATATAAATAAAATGTTTAATAAATATTTACTAAGAAAGATTAATTTCCTTCTTGAGTGTCTAATTGGTCAAGGGGCTAATAAAAGTAGAGAATTAAGAGATATTTGTCGAAAATCTATAAGCATCCTGGTTGTTATAAAAAGAACAAAATAAAATGAATAAAAGATCAAAGTTATAACGACGTCGACTTAAATAATAGGCGTCTGTAGTGTACTTATAACAAACAAAGCAATCAAATTCATCGACAACAAAAAATATTATTTATTGTCAGAATTAAATATGGGGAATATTGTGTACAATTGAGATTTAAAAGGTTTTTATGAAGTGAACATGAAAGATGTATTTAAGTGCTTTATATTTTTTGTTATACAACTTATTTTAACGTCAGGTCATGTGACGAATCCATTTCGTCCTTATTATGGACATAACCTGAAGTGAGTCCACAGACCGCTAACATGCATACTATTCATTACTAAATTATAAGTCACAAAGGAATTAAATCTAGCGATATTTAGTAGGAATTTACTCCAATGTAGATGCAATAGAGTGTGTGTTATTTGTAGTTCTTCACTTATATTCGCAAGAAAGAAATATACCACTTATAATTTAAACAAGCTTATATACAGGGCCGAGAAGTCCGGAATAAAATTAATATAGCCTTAACCTGGAACTTTTGGGGAAAACGCTCGGACACGTCGATTTAGTTTCATATATGCTCACATTTTGACGTTATTCGTTTGTCTTTTTATAGACATTTGTCAAAGATATGACGACATCGATCTTTTTTTCAAATAGAAACATACAGCTTGTGATACATCATTTGAAAGCTAATATCTCGTACAGTATGCTCATAAAATTTAGCGAGATTCAGCTATTTCAAAATGGCGACTGTTAAAGGTTTTAAAAAAATCTTTATTTAAATACACGGAAATTATAAATCATTGATGTTTTTTTACCTTTCAAGGTAAGAAATCTTCATTGTGTCGCGTTCAGAAGATTTATTTTCAAACCCGAACAAACCACAATTTATGAATGTTTAAGAGCCAATCATTTTAAACAATTTAGTTATTAGTTATTTTAGTGGTGTTCTTGCGTAATTTTAATTTTGTTTATTTATTTATTAATAAATTCCTTATTGGTTAACCATTTTTTTTACAACAACACAGACATAACGTCACATGGATTTTTCATTATTTTGTTTCTATGAATCCACTAATCCAACTACCAAAAAATATATTTTTATAAGATAATTTTTAAATTTCGCTATATGTCCGAAAATACTGAAGATAGGTATAGGAACACTTAATATCATTAGATAGAAAATTCGATCCTCCATTAGCAAAACATATCAAATGTGTGGGTGTCCCATTTAAAAAAAAGAAGATTTTTTACAATAGTTCATCTCCTTCAGAAATATTGTTATAGAGACGCCCTGTATAAAACTAATTAAATACTGTTCAAAATTATAAAATTGCGATGGTCTTGTGACACTATTGTCAAATTTTCAGCTTTCTAGCTGTAAACGCTAAAAAGATACAATTTTATTTTCAGGTCCCGATACGGCGTTAAAAAATCACAAAATTATTTATAATTAAAAAACTCTTAAAGATAGGTATATGATATTATACAGAAAACTGTTCTAGATTTTTACCTAGATTCCAAAAAATATAATATATAGGATAATTAATTTAAAATTTCGAAGTTGCTACCACTTTCGGTATGATCCGGCAACACCGCACCATCGAAAATATTTTATAAACGTAGAAAACCATCTCTTATAGCCACAGCCAAATTTTCAAAATAAAATGTCATTTAGTTCTCGAGATACTTCTAATAGGCCACTTTACTTGGGGCACCCTGTATGTAGGCCACTGCTAGTGACAACTTATGGAAAATTTGTATTTGTCGTTATGTTAAGCCCATTATAAATCCGGACGCCAATGAGCCAACTAAAATTTAAAGCAATAGGAAAGGGCATCCTAGGATCACACGTAACAACACCAAAACTCAAAACAATCAATTCAGAAATACCGAAAATATAAGCTTGTTTCCATTATAAGTGGAACACCCTGTATATAATAAATATCTTTGCAGGGTTTCAAATAGGATTTTTTTAATCAAAAACTAACAAACTGTTAATATGAATTAGCTGCCAACTTCTTTCCACGCTGAATAGACAAAACAGCGGATAGCTTGCAAACTTTTCTCGTTTTGAAAACACACTATACACTTTCTCGCACTCCTACGGGTTATTGTTCATTAAAACTTTGGTTTAAGGAAACAAAATACAATTATAAGTTTGGCTGCAGAATCGTGGTAAACCAGCTGGTTGCCCAAAGAAGTATCCCATGATTTATTATTCAATTTACTTGGTATAAAGTTTTTATCATAAAGCAAAAAGTGTTGTGTGCGGTAAACGAGCTAACAACTTTAATTCTGTATTACGCTAATTTCGTTTCGTCGAAGAAACTTTGTTCCAAGTTTCGTTCCGTTTGATACAAATAAACAAGAAGCGGGAATTCCGTCTTGATGTTATATGACGAAATACAATTTTTATTCAAAAAAATGCTTATTGTAAGTTTTCAGTAGTACAGTTTCAGTAGTAAAGTATAGTATTTGCAGAATTATACCGTTGATCTTTTGACTGCAATAAAACCTCATTATCCCTTCGACCGTAAAATAAATAAGGAAATCCAAATTCAATTTATACCTATGCCTGATGCATATAGAAATTCAAAGTGATTTTTAATAATTTTAATCTTTAGTGGTTTCCCGGCGAGTAATTTTTAGTTAGGCTTATTAGTGGTAGAATGTGGCGTCCTTAGAGTTGTGCTGATAGGGGGCCATCTTCAAGTGTCATTTTTAAAAGAAAGTATTTATCTACCGATGCCAAACTAATAATTAAAAATGTGTATCAATCGTTGTTGAGTAGAAATTTTAATTCGATGGATGCTTTAGCAGAGACGTATACTTTGACAAAAACTCCTTTATCTTCGGTAAGAGACATAGTACTTAAATCTGTTAATCCTAGAAAAAATCGGAGTGAGTCTGGCATATTTAGAAGCATTGACGAAAATGACATGGATTTATTGAGAAGAAAGATTTACCAAATGTATGAGGCACAAACTGTACCCAATTTGATTTTCCTCAAAGAGCGGCTGATTAAAGAGGAAACAAATATCTCTTGTAGCCTTTCAAGCCTTAGGAAAATATTGCGTAAAATAAGTTTAAATGCCGAAGCATTGATAAAAGACAAACATTAATGGAATCTCAACGTTTACGGGAATGGAGACTTAAATATTTAACAGCTGTTAAACAATTTAGAGAAGAAAGTCGTCCAATTATTTACCTTGACGAAACATGGTTCGATACCCATGACACTCCAAGAAAAGGTTGGGATTATTCTTCCCAAAAATGTCAAACCAAGGCACCATCAAATAAAGGCAAAAGAATAACAATATTACATGCTGGTTCAGAGAACAGGTTTGTTCCAAATTGTTTGTTGCTTTCAGCGAAAAACATAGCAGATTCTTCTTTAGATTACCATCAAGATACCGACGCACAACTTTTTGAATATTGGTTTAAACATAAACTCCTTAAAAAATATACCTTAAAATAGCGTCATTGTAATGGACAATGCTAGTTATCATAGTCGGCAAGCAAAAATCATTCCCAATTCTAATAATACAAAAGCAGAAATTCAAAATTTTATGATTGAAAATGATTTATATTTTGAAGAAGCTTACAAAAAACGAGAACTACTAGAAGTGTTAAAAGCTTCTAAAATAAATAAGGAATACGAGTGTGACAAACTTGCAGCAGGAAATAGACATACAGTGTTGCGTCTTCCTCCCTACTATTGTATATTCAATCCTATTGAGCTAATATGGCACCAATTAAAATCCAATATTAGGAGAAATAATATTTCTCCTACATTAAATGCATCTGTAGTAGAATTAATTAAAAACGAAGTAAGAAAAATTTCTGCAGACAGCTGGAAACACTGTGTACAGCATGTACTTAAGGTGGAAAATTCTTACAATTGTATGATTACAATCCTTAATTATAAGTTTAGGCTTAGATGAAGATAGTGATAGTGATACAGAGTTAAATTTTGAATAAATTATCAATAGTTTCTTTAAGTTTAATTAATTGTTATTGTACTTGTTATCCTAATAGTTATATTTTTAAATTGTATTATTTTCAATTATCATTAATTGTTATCATTATTTTACATTTTTATTATAGGTATATAACAACGGGATTTTCCAAATGGTCAGTAAAGTCATTATAGAAATTATTTTATAGATTTATTTATACATGTAATAGCGGATTAGTGAAATAAATTTAACAAAGGAGAATTGTTAAGGTCTAATTAATCATTCAGTAAAACATTGGTTGGAATAATTAGAATCTGTTTTATCTTTTATGTAACTATTATAATTTTCGTGTATTCGTTTTCCATAATGTCTCCCTATTTGGCCAATGTATGTTTTCGGACAATCTTTACATTTTAGTTTATACACCCCTGATTTTCTATTTTTATGATTTTTAGTTTTATTATGTTTTATATATTTCCCTAAAGTGTTGTTAGATTTGTAAGTAAGCCCACACGGGCATAAAGTACTCCATTATGTAGATGGCATGGAAGGTATAAAAACTAATTATTATTGGAATTTTTTTTATTCATAGAGGCTAGAATTTATGCCGCCTAAGGCAAATACAAATCGAATAAACCATGTCGAGGGTTTGAAAGCATTCCTAAAACATTTATCGCTTTTCAACTGCAAAATTGAAAACTTTTCTCTGTCGACATGTTCTGCACAACTTTAACAATTCAGCCCATTAAGTCGAACAACAACATAATTTCAACGAATAGACAGCAGTTAAATTGAGTTAAATTCGTTTGCGACTAACGATTACTACCGGTTAAAATATTTGGAATAATCATTGAATTAGAAGTAATTATTATGTTTCTAAATAGTCTCCTGCAAATATACTACTGGGTGTTTCTTAATAATATGCTAATATTTAAAGAGGTTATTCTTGGGTCCATTTTCAGAAACAAACTTCATATATTCTTCATAAATTCATATTCCATTTTTATTAATATCTGCCCAAGATATTTTTGTGAAATTTGGTACACACTTTCTACTAATCAAGAGGCAGCTTACGATGTATAATGTGTTTTCCTTTATTTCGACCAGTAGCGTTCGTGCGGGAATTGCCCTCGGTATTTTTGAAGAAAATAATGGTACGTCACTTCTATTTTTTTAAATAAAAATTATTTTTGAAATTCTCATTCCTTGCTGAGCAAATGTCGTCTCTTGATGTCTTGTCGTTTGACGTACAATTTTCGTATAAAAAATGAAATTCATTCATTTGCACTCTGTTGTGAAATTAGGTATTAACAAAGATTAAAAAGCATGTAGTAGTTAAGTTGTTGTTTTGTAAACATAAACAGTTTTGACAGTTGTCTATCTAGTCTAGATGTCACAACAAATTATTAAAGAAACATGAAACTCCATAACATAATGTGTGTGTTTCAAAAGCTAAAACGAAACATGAAACTCCATAACATAATGTGTGTGTTTCAAAAGCTAAAACGTTTAGGACATATGTTCAAATGAAGTTTTTTTCTGAAAATGGACACAAGAATAACCTTCTTAAATATTAGCATGTTATTAAGAAACACCCTGTACATACAGGGTACAAAAAGTAAAGTGGCCTATTAGAAGTATCTGGAGAACTAAATGAGATTTTGTTTTGAAAATTTGGCTGTGGCTATTAGAGATAGTTTTCTACGTATATAAAATATTTTGGATGATGCGTTGTTGCCGGATCATACCGAAAGTGGTAGCAACTTCGGAATTTTAAATGGATTACGCTATATATTTTATTTTTTTTGGAATCGAAGTGAAAATCTAGAACAGTTTTCTGTATAATATCAGTTACCTATCTTTAAGAGTTTTTGAATTATAAATAATCTTGTGATTTTTTAAGAGCGTATCGGGACCTGAAGAGAAAATCATATTTTTTTAGAGGTTACAGCTAGAAAGCTGAAATTTTGACAATTTTGACAATATATAAAATTCGATCCTCCATTAGCAAAACATATCAAATACCATTTAAAAGAAGATTTTTGCAATAATTCATCTCCCTCTGAAATATTGTTATGGAGACGCCCGTATAAAACTAATTAAATACTGTTCAAAATTATAAAATTTCGATGTTTTTCTGAAACTATTGTCAAAATTTCAGCTTTCTAGCTGTAACCGCTAAAAAGATATGATTTTCTTTTCAGGTCCCGATACATCGTTAAAAAATCACAAGATTATTTATAATTCAAAAACTCTTAACGATAGGTATATGATATTATACAGAAAACTGTTTTTTTACCTAGATTCCAAAAAAAATATAATATATTGGGTAATCCATTTAAAATTCCACTTTACTTGGTGTACCCTGTATAGTCCTGCAAAAATTAAATCGATAATATCGTGTTTAATCATGTTAAAGTTACTTTCGTAACTGATAATTCTTTGTTAACAATTAGTAATTAATTATTCTTTAAGAGGCTGAAAATAAGGATTTTATAAAATCTTCAAGGAGGAAGAACGTCACTTTGAACCTTCAATTTGAATGTTTAATTTATTGTTCTAGTAACTTATGTATTTTAACCTTGTGATTTTGTCAGTAAACCAAAAATAAATAAATAAAATAAATAAAAATGATTTCGTATTCATCACATGCAAGTAATATTATTTTAACGTTTTCTCCAAAACGGTTAGATTTATCGAAACAAAAGAAGTACACCTTGTTTAGGTCAAAAGGTTAGGAGAATAAAAATATTCAGTAAAAATGCGCATACAGCGTAACACAAAGAAGTTAAGACCATTCAAATTAAAGTATAGGTTCGTATATGGCGCCTTCTACAAAATGCGAAAAAACGGTGGCAAACTTGTATTTCTGATCCCGAAAAAGTCCCATATATGAGATTTTGTTTAACTCTAACATCTTTATACTCCGTTAATAATCAATTTTCAAAATGTTATAGGAAGAGGTAGCATTTATTTTCGATCTACAATTATCGGGAGCAATTATTTAAAATTTTTCTGAAAATTATTATGCAGGAAATTTATGAAGAAAATTACACGAATTAACAAAAGTTAAATGCAATAATGTATTATATATTTACTTTAATAATTATTAATAATGCAGATGTAATAATTAATATTTGAATTTGACTCGGAATTTGAAGAATCTTTTGAGGTTGGTATCGACGTTTTTGAGCAACTAGGTTGGGCATCTATTTCGTTCGTTCTCATTTGTCGAATAACAAGCTTATGGTGTTCCTCATCCATTTGTAGATATGACGAAATTGATTTTGTGTTCGAATGTCCCGTGATTTTGATAAGCTGCTACTCAACAACTCCCTGCTTGGATAGTTTTGAAACAGCTGTCGCGCGTACAGTTTGTTATTTTACGTTTTTTGTATCTACACCTATTTTCTTGGGCTGGCTGGTGGTCCATTGACCTATGGTACTTTTGCCAATTGGAGTGTTCTTATACCAGTTTCCTGATGTTTTCCAGAATGGGTTTTCTCTTAGAAATAATCGTTCATGATTGATCTGGCTTCTTTTTTGTATATTTGAAGTTAACCATTTAGGGCTTGTACAGGGTTTATCTCCTCCCTGTGCGGTTTTCGAAAAAATAGGATTATATTCTATACGCCCTTTGTTGTCCTCACTACTGTTAATTTCCGTTTAAAATATCTTAATTGACAACGAGCTCCTTCACCTCCTCTTCAAGTCAGCTCATATATTATAAAAAATAGCTTTTTTCTAGGTTATCGAGAGTACTATAGCACCTATCTATTAAATTCATCATATTTTAAAAAAGCTTAATTACTTTTATCTTTTCTGGTTGATACTGAACTTGCTTGCGTTTTGCGCTCTTCGCCTCACGAGCCATTTTAAACTCAATATTCGTAATGGATCAAATCTGATTTGGTACTCGTTATAACACATTTGCTGAAGAATCTTCGCTGTTAAATTCCATATTGTTTTTATTGTAAAATCTTTGTATTCTTCACCTTTTTGTTTCTTCATGTTGTAAGCCCAGTCTTGAAGTATGTACGCAACTCTTTTAATCTGAGTCGCCTTGCTAAAAACAAACCTTCTCTCTTCCCAAAACATCATAAATCGACGTCAGACATATTGCTTGCTATTTTTAGTGTTTTTTGGGACACTCCGTTCGATCTTTCCAAAACATGACATTTTTTAAACTAAACTCGGACCAATAATGACGTTGTAAGAAGGTTACTTTGGTTTTGTGTTCAATAGCTAGAGGGCTTGTTTTCGATAGCTAGGGGTATTGTTTTCGATGTAATCAATCAAAACGACACCTCTAGCTTAATGTATGAGGATAATTTTTTGCTCATCATTTCCCTACACCTTGTATAGTCTCGATTTGAATCATATTTTTACGGGTGACGACGTGATACTTTCGAAACGTGTTGACATTAATCATTGTTAAAAAACTACGCCTTAATACTTACCAACTATAGTTAAGAACACTGGATGTCCCACCGGCGGCGTGGTACTAATTTGGCACTCGTATATACCGGAGTCTTTTTTCTGCGGATATCGTATCCGGAGCGTCCACTCTTCTGTATGTGGAGTGTGGATGGCCTCGAATCTTTGGTCCGACGTGTAGGTGTAGCGGCCGACCGTAAGGAGGTGGATGTCGCGATGTCTGACCCAGGAGACCTGAAAAAAAACAACGATTATTTATTATACAGGGTGTTTGTTAATAACATACTAATATTTAAGGAGGCGATTCTTGGGTTCATTTTCAGAAAAAAACTTCATATGAACATATGTCCTAAACGTCTTAACTTTTGAGATACAGGGTTTTCAAAAAAATCCTTTTTTTATTAATATCTGTGATACAGCTCTAAATATTTTTGTGAAATTTGGTTCACACTTTGTATTCATCGAGAGGCATTTTACGATGTATAACAGGTTTTCTTATTCCGACCAGTGGCGTTCGTGCGGCAATGGCCCTCGGTATTTTTGAAGGAACGAATGGTACGCCACTTCTTTTTTTTTTAAGTAAAAATTATTTTTGAAATTCTCATTCCGTGCTGAGTAAATGTCGTCTCTTGAGTTTTTGTCGTTTGACGTACAATTTTCCCGTAAAAATATTAAATTCATTTATTTGCACTATGTTGTGAAATTAGGTATTAACAAAGATTAAAAAGGATCTAGTAGGTAAGAAGCTGATTTTGTTTTGTAAACATAAACAGTTGTCTACCTAGTTTGGTTGTCACATATTTAAGTAATTAAAATCTTTAACACCCTGTATTTCAAAAGATAAGACGCTTATGACATATGTTAATATAAGGTTTTTTTCTGAAAATGGACCCAAGAATAACCTCCTTCAATAGTAGCATGTTATTACGAAACACCCTGTATTAGCAGGATGTGTCCGACAGAGTGAAAAATAACATTTTAAAGCTCCATCAAGTGATAGTACTTAAGTAAGGGAAATTAGTATTAGTTACTTTCAAAGATGTTAGCCTTAAAATCTACAATGGGTGGGACGATTGGTTGTTAAGTGGCACATAATTTTAAAAATCGTTTAAAGTTTTTGCTAATAATATCATGATTTATTAGTTTTTGAGTAGTAGTTTCCAAGGAAAATGGACTTATTCATATAAATTTGTAGGCCCGTGGTAAAGAATCGGAAAGGGTGTCACCCGGAGTGACTATCTACAGTTCCCTAATCATTCTACTAAAAGTCAACACAATAATAGATTTTTTAATAATAAAAACTATAAATCCTAGTGCCGGTAAGTACTACAAGAAAAATTATAAATCATAGTGGAAATAGATCTAAACGACCTTTAATAGTATATTAAGATACAAGTTTCATAAGACATTACCTTAGAGCAGTTTTCTAAAGTACAAGTCCTCTAATTGTCTTATGAACCGTGTATTTTATAATACTTTTTCTATTTGGGTCTTTAAAGTCTGAAAAACTTTAAAAAATATAGTAGATTTTTTCCATTTGAATTAATATTTTCTTTTTGGGTTGGCAATACTTTTACAATTTAATAAAATGTTACAAGTATCAAATATGCCATGATAGAAACAATTGAACACAACAAAGCTTCTTCCCATCCGTCATAATTAAAAATAAATATATTATTAAAGTTAATAAAAATGAGTCAGGAAGAAAGTTGTACTCCGTCAGAAATACGAGAAATTGCAGTAAATAATCTAGAAAAACTTTTAAAAAGAATATGCAAAACTTTGACTTATGGTGCGAGCAGAACAAAGTTCAAAATATTGAACAAAATAATAAATAATTCTTTTGAACAAAATATTGCGTCGACACAGAATCTGAGAGGAATAACAATTAATGCCCAGGAAATGTATACAGCAACTATAAATATGTATATATAAAGTAATATGTATAATACTATATTGAATTCAAAATAAAAATAGAACTTTATTGAATAAAACTTTAGAAATAGAGCATAAACTGGAAGATATTATCATTATTTTTAGGTTATGTTATTTCATAATTGTGACTAGAAATTAGTTGACGGCCACCGTCAGCATGTTATATATTTCCGAGTATAGGTATTTCACATAAATATCTAGTAAAAATGATCTATTTGCAAGGTTAACGGTAAGTATTTTAAAGTTTTCTATAAAATATTTCTGTCGAATCCATAATGCCTAGAAAACTAATTTCAACGAAATCGAAGCAGGCCTAAAATTCGAACCCTACTTGTTGCCAACATGAAAAGAATAAAATTTCAGTTTCATAAAGTGGCAAGTTATTCAATTTTTTTTTACATTTCATAATGTAGCCATTATGAATAAAAAAATATATATATTTATTGAATGCGAGGCATTAATGATGGGAAAATTTTACCCTGTATAGTTAAGTTTATGCATCTTCCTGGTCACTATGCCGAAACGCTTCGTATGTTCACATTGTCTTTCATGTGCTTCAATTCAATTCCATTCGACTAAAGTATAATCTACTCTGCTAGTTGTTTTAATCTAATTATTTCGTACATCCAATTTTATTTTGAATGGTGGCAAGTGTACGTCCTCTATAAACCAATTAAGCGACTCCTGTAGAACACAAAGCTTTTGGCTATCCTGATTTGTATCAGCTTGTAATATACCTACATTGTCAGTGTTGCCATGTACCTAACCCAACTATTTGTTTTCTCTATTTATTTAGTATAATAATTCAAGAGGAACCTTCAAAGAATCTTGTGTATGCGTTAGAACTGCAAAACCAATTACTTTTAATGTATACTTCTAAAGTATTACATAGTTTTTAATATCAAAGCCAAAATATGATAAATACATTCCCCGACAATAAATCCCGGACAAACATAATGTTAGTAGTTTTTATTGTCCTGTAACTTTTTTAATTGTTCTTCGATTTTAGTGAAGTTTTTAGCAAAATGTAGACTTGTGTCTAGGGATGATATTCTAAATTTTCGTTTTCAAAAAATAATCATGTATTGATCATTGTACAGGCAGAAACAAAAGTAACTTTTTTAACCTTAATTTCTTAACGTCCTGTGGAAAAATTGAGCACTGGAATTGAGCTACATTGTATTTTGTTATAAAGTGTGGCCTTTTCTTAACATGATGTTTTTTGGTTCACGTCATTATCTGCTTCTTAGAAGAAAATACAACTTTTTAAAGTAAGTACAGCAGTTTTTCAATTTTAATCAAAATAAAATTCATCCTGAAATTTTTCTAACTGTTGCCCGATCTTGGTGAAATTTTTAGTGCAAGTGCAGACTTATGTCTTGGAAAGATATCCTGAATTTTAGTTTTCAAGAAACAATCATGTATTAATGATCATTATACAGGCGGAAACAAAAGTAACTTCTTTAACCTTAATTTCTTAACGCCATGTGGAACAATTGAGCACTGGAATTTAGCACATTGTATTTTGTTATGAAGTGTGGCCTTTTCTTAAGATGATGTTTTTTGGTTTACGTCATTATCTGCTTTTTAATAGAAAATACAAATTTTTAAAAAAAGTACTGCAGTTTTTCAATTTTAATCACAATTCATCCTGTCATTTTTGTAACTGTTACCCGATCGTGGTAAAATTTTTAGTGAAAGTGCAGACTTATTGCCGTGGGAAGATATCCTGAATTTTAGTTTTCAAAAAATAATCATGTATTGAACATTATACAGGCGGAAACAAAAGTAACTTCTTTATCCTTAATTTCTTAACGCCCTGTGGAAGAATTGAGCACTGGAATTTAGCTACATTGTATTTTGTTATGAAGTGTGACATTTTCTTAACATAATGTTTTTTGGTTCACGTCATTATCTGCTTTTTAAAAGAAAATACAAATTTTTAAAAAAAGTACTGCAGTTTTTCAATTTTAATCACAATTCATCCTGTCATTTTTTTAACTGTTGCCCGATCGTGGTAAAATTTTTAGTGAAACTGCAGATTTATTGCCGTGGGAAGATATCCTGAATTTTACTTTTCAAAAAATAATCATGTATTGATCATTATACGGGCGGAAACAAAAGTAACTTTTTTAACCTTAATTTCTTAACGCCATGTGGAAAATTTGAGAGGTAGAATTTAGCTTCATGATCTCTAGTCTTGAAAGCTGACCTTTTCTTAGCACAATGTTTTTTTTGGTCCACGTCATTGTCTATTTTTTAAAAGAAAATATTGCAGTTTTTCAATTTTATTTATAATTCATATTGTTTTATCGAGCATAAAAAAATATCTAAAAATTAATAGCCCGTATTGTATTGAAAGCATGCCACGTTACATGGTAGAAGTGATAAGAACATGAGGTGGCAATACGCGCTATTAATTTTTGGATATTTGTTTATGCTACTCCATAAAAGCATATAATCTTCTGAATTGTGAATAAAATTGAAACACTGCAATACTTTCTTTAAAAATTTCTATTTTCTTTTACAAAGCAGTTAATGACGTGAACCAAAAAACATTGCATTAAGAAGAGATCACACTTCAAAACAAAACATAATCGAGCTAAATTCTACCCTTCAATTTTTCTACAGGGCGTTGAGAAATTAAGGGTAACTGTTGTTTTTGACTGTATAATGATTAAGACCGCAGTATTTTTTGGAAACTAAAATTGAATTGAAATTTATCGAAAATCTTGCTAATGTGTGAGATTTTAGAATGTTAAGAATATGTCCATAATATGCAGGTGGAAACAAGAAGTGTTTTTTGACTAAAGACATGTGAGTATAGAAATTAAGTAACTATGTTCATTATTAATTGAATGATTTTATACATTTAATTCTTTAATACTGTTGGATAAAACGTGAATCGAATACAAAATATTTAAAATGGCAAAGTGCGGCCCTTTCGGTGTTCCCACGTTCAAACATTTTCAGCGTTATCCTAACTATTATATATTTTCTATGAAATTGCATGTAATTTACAATAATACAAAATTCTACAGCTCTGGAATTTCACAAATAACATGAACAATATTTAATAACATTATTTGACCAGTGATTGTTCATTCTTAATGAAGGGTGTTCTATCCAGTGGCGTAGCCATGGTTACGGGGGCCTAAGGCTATTTAAGGCGTTTATATTTTTAAATGCACAGTTTGTTATTTTGTTCGTAAGTATTTAAAAACAACCGTTTCGTTTTAAAAGCAGCATTTCAAGGCTTGCTTAGGTGTGATTTTTTTTGGTAGTCTGAGCTTTGTTTAGGTATTTAACTGGTATCTTGAAATAATTTTTCAACTTGCTTATTCCACAGGGTGTTTTGAAATAGATAAGAAGCAACATTTTGGTTCGATAAAACGTTATGAAAAAAGATAATTTTTAACAATAATTTGTTAGTCTACTATTTATCTTCTGCTATATAGTAGATCATATGAAAATAATAAATTCAACTAATTGATATGTTAGATAGGTAACTTGAAAACTTGGTTTTACATTTCTAACGCATACACTGGTGAGCTCCAGGCGGCCGAATAGAATAATAGTATATTAAGATACAAGTTTCATAAGACATTATCTCAGAGCACGCGTTTAATTTAGAAAACGACCCGCGAAGCGGGGTGTTTTCTAAAGTACAAGTGCTCTAATTGTCTTATGAACCGTGTATTTTATAAGACTTTTTCTATTTGGGTCTTTAAAGTCCGAAAAACTTTAAAAAAATATAGTAGATTTTTTTCCATTTGAATTAATATCTTCTTTTTGGGTTGGCAATACTTTTATAAGTTAATAAAATGTTACAAGTATCAAATATGCCATGATAGAAACAATTGAACACAACAAAGCTTCTTCCCATCCGTCATAATTAAAAATAAATATATTATTAAAGTTGATAAAAATGAGTCAGGACGAAAGTTCTCCGTCAGAAATACGAGAAATTGCAGAAATTAATCTAGAAAAACTTTTAAAAAGAATATGCAAAACTTGGAGTTATGGTGCGAGCAGAACAAAGTTCAAAAATTGAACAAAATAATAAATAATACTATTGAACAAAATATTGTGTCGACGCAGAATCTGACACAATTAATGCCCAGGAAATGTATACAGTAACTATAAATATGTATATATAAAGTAATATGCATAATATTATATTGAATTAAAATTAAAAATAGTACTTTATTGAATAAAACTTTAGAAATAGAGCATATAAAAATTTGTTGTCGAATCCATAATGCCAAGAAAACTAATTTCAACGAAATCGAAGTAAGCCTCGAACCCTTCGAACCCTACTTGCTGTCAACTTAAAAAAAAAAAAATTTCAATTTCATAAAGTGGCAGGTTATTCAATTTTTTTGCATTTCATAATGTAGCCATTATGAAACCCAAATAGAAAAATGATATTTTATACAAACCGCCGTTCCGCGGAAAGAGGTAAATAACTCGACAGCAGAATTTTGCGATACAAAATCTTAATCGAAATTTTGTTTTCTTTCTGCACATTTTTGAGTATTGGTTTATTGCTCATTAAATTTAATTAATATATTCATTATCAGGTCTCTTTGCAGGAGCTGCCACTGTAATCGGTTTATTCTAAATTCTTGCTGTTGTTAATATTAACAAATTAATTTTATGAGATATAATTGGAGCCCAGCCAATGCACCGCTAAATGAACAGTGATATAGGATACACAATGTATATTAAAACATTAATTAAAATGTCCAATGTACCCCAAATATGAAATTATATTTTAAACTTAATTTATATGAATTTATTGTTATATTGTGATATTTGAGGATGCTTTAACGTCAGGACGAGTGCGTTGGAAAAAATGGACAATATTTAGTGCCATTTCTATTAGATTAAGAGTATAATAAGTACGTTATGTATTTGATCGTTTATCAGCAAGAAAAGTCAATTTTATTGTGAAGGAGGATGCTTTTAATAGTATCAAGGGCCAATAACCACTGCCAGAGATACAGTTCGACAAGCGGGTCTATAGCTATGCGGTATCGGTAAGGGGGAAGCAATATCTTTTAAAACATGGCCGAGTCATGGGCGTGCTATTTATTATTATCTTAATAATGTAATAATATATATTTTTTCATAGCATGAATATATTTGTATCACCAGTGCAATATATTTGGCCTTTTCATTAATATTCCTCGCTTATTTTGGCATTTTCGCCAATAAAATCCATTTGATTTCAACATGCACCTCAAAGTTTCACGGGAAAATGGAAAGTTTATGTCACTTCTCACCTGTTGTAGCAACTTTTTTAAGGTTGGAAATACTTTTAGTTGCAAATAAAACTTTTGTAGGTATTGTTCTCCTCAATGCCAAAGTCGAAGCCTTCGATTTTTTCGACAGCAGAGAGACGGTCCCTTTTTTGACAGGAGATGACAACAATTGATTCGGGGTATTTTCTTCCTTTCTTCCTTCTTTGTGCATGTTTTTTTACTGCACCCACGCTTACTCCCGTATACATTGCGAGCCTTTCTAGCTTTCGCTTAAGTGGCAATTTAAATGTATTAATTTGTGATTCCTCTTCACACACCCTATATACATTGGCAATCACTTCGCGGGTTTGAGTATGAAAGGTTTTACCAGGGTATATTAATTCATTATCACAGTTTTAAAACAAACCCTATCACTACGCAACTGGATGAAGCATATTGGACATCGCCGAACAAGCACGCTGGCACTATAGGCGTGTCACCAGGCGCGTGACGTCATCCTCTGTCTGGAATACAACCTATCAAATTAGCTCTAGCTACCAGTTACCTATGGTTACCGTTGATATTGTACCATGTTGCCCTATTTTTAGATTAGAAGTACTTTAATGAAAAAATATTTTATTTTGCATTTAAATATTAAAATAAATAGTATGAAAAGAAAGTTTTAAGAACATTGAAACTATAATAGAATATTAGTTTCTTATATACTTATGACAATTTACTTTAAATGGGTAAATTTAATTTTAGGGTTTACAACATGTTATTAAATTAAAATTTAATATATGTGACAACATAGTTATCCCCAGAAATTTTTTTGCCCGCATTCCTTTTGTAGCTACAGTTAAAGTTGTCGACCTGTATGTACTGTACTTTTTTTTACAAGTGGTCCGAGGCCAAATAAATAAAGAAATTCTTCAGACATTTTTCTAAAACATCTTCGAAAAATTAACTGCAAATTCAATTTATATATACTGGGTGGCCCAGAAGTCCGGAATAAAATTAATATAGCCTTAACCTGTAACTATAGGGGAAAACGCTCGGACACGTCAATTTAATTAATATGCTCACATTTTGACGTTATTCGTTTGTTTTTTTATAGACATTTGTCAAAGATATGACGACATCGATCGTTTTTTTTTAAATAGAAACATACAGCTTGTGATACATCATTTGAAAGCTAATATCTCGTACGGTATGCTCATAAATTTTAGCGCGATTCTGTCAAGCTATTTCAAAATGGCGACTGTTAAAAGTTTTTAAAAAATCTCTATTTAAATAAGCGGAAATGATAAATCATTGATTGTTTTTTTACCATTCAAGGTGAAATCTTCATTGTTTCGCTTTCCGAAGATTTCTTACCTTGAAATGTGTCCTAGTGGCAGAGTGTACGCCTGGCGATCTGAGAGTCGCGGGTTCAAAGCCCGCATTCGACATCTCTGGTTTTATTTATTTATCAGTTAAAAAACTATGAGGATTAGGTACATGGTGACTCGAAGCGGGCGGGAAAAATCTTTCCCGCCCGCTTCGATACTTTCCCGCCCGCTCTCTCGGAGAGGTCTGTAATGCGCCACTTTCGGTGAAGAGAACAAGCATAAAAAGAGGCACTTTCGAGGGACTTGTAAAAAAAATATTTACAGGCCTCGTGGGAGGGATAGATACCCTTAAAATCTTAAATTGGTAGGAAATCTACTCGCAAATCACTTTAAATGTTGTTTTAATCCAAAACTGGATATAAGTAGAACTTACTTATTGAGATTTTTGGTTTTAAGGTTATTATTGAACAAACGTATCTTTCCGATTTTTTTTTTATTATTTACTGACAGCGAGATATTAAGGGGTGGGAAGGTTTTCAAATCGACACCCTATATTTCTTTTTATTCCCAGCAATATAAACATATCTGATTAAGCGTAAACCCCTAAAGGAGACCTAAAAAGAACAATTACATACGGTTGGTTGAACAGTTAAGACCCAAAATAAACTTTTTGAGGTTTGCGGAAATGAGGACACAAAAGACTTTTAGACGTTTTATTGAGCCGAGTGAAAGTGGATTAAGTCGAGCAAATTGATTGTGAAGCCGACTAAATAATATATTTAAATTTAAATATCAGGAATTGTACGCAATTTTTTTCGTTCGGAGTGACATGGCTCCTTCACAGCGTAGTTCTCAGATGGACAACGAATGATTTCAGAATACACTGAACTACCTGATAAAGATGAATGCTATTTAAATAAAAGCTTATGAATGAATAGTAGAGGATTAATGAAATGCCCCAGTCTTACCCTCAGTTCTACCATTATAACTCTTATTTTTTTACAGGCAACTTTCAGTCCTTAGCATATAACTTACTAACATAAACTATTTGCCTGTAGAAACGATTATAATTTGCGAAATATATGTTACCTCCTGCAGTAGAAAGCAATTTTGAAAGTTTTTTTTTAGATTATTGCTGCAGTATTCAAATTTGTGTGTGTCCCCAGTCAATAATTTCTTATTTTACCCTTTTATATTTCACGTCATGTTACTAAAGTTACTTTTATATATAAATAATTTACACTCCTACAACAATTTGTATTGAAAAAATAATGTTCAAAGATCAACAGTTTAATTTCTCTAACACTCTAACGCAATTATTAACCAGAATTTCCGTCCCCGCAGCTATATGTATCGCCGGTCATGGCAGAAATTGCTTATAAATAACGCCACTAGAGGCTGGCCTAATTACAAATATGACGGTATATGTTTGAATTTGTGTAAAGCGTGATCCTGTTTAGGTAAGTTCCTTATTATGTTTATTTAAGTATAAACTAGAACATTGCCTACTTTTTACCAGACGTATGTTTTTATGTTGTATCGCCGGTCACAGGGTTAACTCAGACCTAGTAGTCGTAATTAAAGGAAGAATACTACGCGAAGTCATTCTCTTGAGTACAGATACTCATTTCAGTTTAACAAAGTTTAAGAAATAGCTTGTATTAGCTGTTATCCACGAATTTGTGCATTTTTGTCGGGTTTGTTCGGGTTTAGGTTGTGCTATATACAAGATTTTTTTATTAACCATTTATAAACCATTAAGGAAAAATATATTTTGATGTGCAAGTTTCGTGTACACCTTAGGTAGATTAAAAATATGACTAATTTTTTTAGTATTTTAACATTCTATAAGGAACATTCCAAAACTTTAAGCCAATATAAGACAGGCTATTATAAATAATAGGAAAATGGTTATAGTGACTGATTAAAATAACTCAGTTCCAAATATTGGCGGTATATGATTCAGAAGAGTAAAATTAGCCATGTGACGGGCGTTAAATTATTAAAAATCGATGCTATAGACCAAGATCTTTGTGACGATGATCTTTTGCACGGACATATATAATTCCTCTAATTAGATACTATAAGGAACCTATTAAAAAATTAACAGGTGTGTTTGAGATTATTTATTTTTGAATTCCGATTTGCTGAAAATTGTCTGTAAAATTTTTTTTGACCCATCGTCAGTGCTACCACTCCTAACCTCTATCTCAAGACTTAAATGTTTCGATTTCGATAGACGCGCGTAGGACTTATGTCGGCGTGAGTTAATTTTAAATTACTCAAGGAGATTCACGCTTGTTATCGTTGTTAAATCTCTTTTGACCGTAAGATACACGGTTTTATGAATTTGATAGTAGATGAAATGAAAGAATAATATCATGGTATTTAGGTATTTTTTTTCTAATAAAAATACAACCTAGATTAACCCTAAAATACTACCTAGTTAAACAAATAAAATTATGAGAAAACTTGTTATTATGTATTACATGAGGCAGTTCCTCAATAATTGAGAGCTATTTTTCATTGATTAGACTCGAGCCAACTGAAAGCATGCAAGTTCATTAAACATTATACATCCTAATTTGCATTTTTTATCTTTAGGAAAGGAGAAAAACTTTATATCAGAAGTATTTTTCTGGATATATTATGGATATTAGGATATACAGGGTGTTATGGAAATGACTTAATATATTTAAACAGGCAAATCCTGAAATGAAAATAAATTGAAGAAAAATAACCATAAATGGCGCTTTGAATTATTAAGCGTAATATACAATTTATATGAAATCACAAAATTTACGTTGTTGCTCCTGAGGACCTTCGCAATCAATAGTTTACTCAGGCAGTCACGAGGTTCAAAAGAGGTCAGCGCATAATAGGCGGCGTTGTCATATTGCAACACTGAATTGTAAACGCACATCTTCAGTTTTCGACAACAATACGTCCTTGACGTCTTTTTCAAAGACAATTTTAAGGTATATACTCTCTTACCTTCGATCTTATTTTAAAATAATCCGTTTTATAATTAAATTCCATAAAAAAATAAAAAACAAAAAGTATGTTTTGCAACAGAACCAACAGTAGATAATATCACACAAATTTGAAATCAGATCACAATATTTATTATTATGAATTATTTCACAACCGAAAAAAAATCGGGTAATGCTACAACTAACAAAACGTTTAAAATTCGTATACGTCAAGCACGTGGAACCCTCGACAGCGTCATTCTACCCCCGAGTCTCGAAACATACTGAAGCAATAATAGTGGCGCGCGGCCGGTATCCAAGCAAGGACGAGACACGCGGTGTGACCTGACATCACTGTTAGTATACTCTAGTGACCCACATTGTTCTTAAGTGAATCCAGATGGACTGGCGCGACATTATGTGGGTAAAAAGGGTTTTTACCTTAGTATTTAGATATTCGATTAAAAAAAAAGTATGTAGACTTTCTCTAGGACACTCAAGGAGTGGCCAATTTAGATATAATAAGTAATTTCCATAACACCCTGAAAATACACACACAGAAATTCCAGTAAACTTTAAAATCACCCATTGAAATCATATGAAAACCGCAGAAGCGTGCACATAATGACGTCACTAACCAACGTCTCTTTCTGCGCATCATCTTACCTTGTATTTATTGTATCGTGCTCTTGAGTCATATTTATAACAATAATGATTTTACACACAGTTACTTACGTTATGTATTCCGAGTGGTTTCCACATACTTATGGGCGCTTTGGTTCTCTTATTAGAAGTCCTTGTTAAGATTTCTGGTTGGTGGTCGAAGCGGGTGAGGATAGAAGTGGGATACTAGTGGGGATAGAACAAACCCGGAACTAGTAGGAGCGGGGATAAAAGTGATGGTGGAAGGAGTAGGGGATTTCGATCTAGGAATTTGCTGATTGCTATGAATAAAAACTACGTTCCCTGAAGTGTTTCCTCGAATTTACCCATAAAGAGAAATCGGACGGAGCCTTTTGTTCCTCCATTGACGAGAAACTCCTCGTAACATAATGGATTAAAATTACGGTACAGATCACTTATCACGCAAGTTCAACCATCACTGGACTGCCGTCTCCATTGTTTTATTCTGGTAAAGCTTCCGAAATAGCATGAAAGCCCTAAAAATAGAGCCCTTTCGTCATTACATGACCTCTTGAATAAATGGCGGGCCATTGTCGCGTGTTACAACGAATGAGCGCAAGCTTGTACGCTACAGTAAATGATTACACGATTCGGGGTGCCCTTTATACCGTGACTTTTAGAGTTAAACGTTATTTTAATAATATGATAACATATTTAATATTTAGTTTCAGCGTGTTAAACGTGTTCATTATTATAAAGGGAGCTGATTTAAGTTTTGGTAGTTAGATGTCAGGGGCGTATCAATGTTTTTTGTAGGAAATATCATAGAATATGTTTGAATACATATTGCATATTTACGAAAATATATGGTTAGACGCCTCTGATTAAGTCGGCATTATTCCTAACTCGGTTATTTGTGGGACTCGCACCCGAAATATTGGGTTACCCCATAACTTA
This sequence comes from Barypeithes pellucidus, assembly GCA_963991005.1. Lineage (NCBI taxonomy): Eukaryota > Metazoa > Arthropoda > Insecta > Coleoptera > Curculionidae > Barypeithes > Barypeithes pellucidus. Next base: position 16,146,305 of record OZ022565.1, on the reverse strand, counting down.
ATTTTATTTGTAGATATCTCGAAAGACGACAAAACTTCTTAAATTACTTGTAGATATCTCGACAAACGACAAAACTTCTTAAATTACTTATAGATATCACGACAGACGACAAAACTTCTTAAATTACTTGTAGATATCTCGAAAGTCGACAAAGCTTTTTAAATTACTTGTACTTGTAAATATCTCGACAGACGACAAAACTTCTTAAATTACTTGTAGATATCTCGAAAGTCGACAAAGCTTTTTAAATTACTTGTAGATATCTCGACAGACGACAAAACTTCCTACATTACTTGTAGATATCGCGAAAGATGACAAAACTTCTTAAATTACTTGTTGATATCTCGAAAAACGACAAATCTTCTTAAATTACTTGTAGATATCTCGACAAACGACAAAACTTCATACATTACTTGTAGATATCTCGAAAGACGACAAAACTTCTTAAATTACTTGTAGATATCTCAAAAACGACAAAACTTCTTAAATTACCTGTAGATATCTCGAAAAACGTCAAAACTTCTTAAATTACTTGTAGAAATCTCGACGGACGACAAAACTTCCTACATTACTTGTAGATATCTCGAAAGACGACAAAACTTCTTAAATTATTTGTAGATATCTCAAAAACGACAAAACTTCTTAAATTACCTGTAGATATCTCGAAAAATGACAAAACTTCTTAAATTACTTGAAGAAATCTCGACGGACGACAAAACTTCCTACATTACTTGTAGATATCTCGAAAGACGACAAAACTTCTTAAATTACTTGTATATATCTCAAAAACGACAAAACTTCTTAAATTACTTGTAGATATCTCAAAAAACGACAAAACTTATTAAATGACTAGTAGAAATCTCGACAGACGACAAAATTTCCTAGGTTACTTGTAGATATCTCGGAAGACGACAAAACTTCTTAAATTACTTGTAGATATCTCGAAAGATGACAACCGAATAAAATTAAATTTATTTGAACAATATTTATTTTCTAAACCTCGGCGTAAAATCTACAATTCTGAAAATGGCGGGACGGATGATTTAAATGTATCGTTGCTTCAAGCGTAACAAATCCTATTATAATAATAAATAATAACTATATTTGAAACATGCCTAAAGCATAATGGAGAACGATTTGAGCAATATTTATGAGAAAGTTTAATGAACCTTCAATTTTTGTTTCTCTTATTTAATTTTTTTTTAAATATTCGTCATGAATTATTAAAAAATTACAAATTTTTAAAAAAAAGTAAATTTTTGGCATAATAGTAAGATTAAAAATAAAGCATTATATATTTCTGAGAAGCTTGTTATAGTACCGAGGTGGAAAGTGCTTCGTTCCTGTCGACAGAGTCGGTAGTTAACCGAGGCGCTAAGCGGCGAGATAGTAATTTTTCACCGAGGTTTGCATACTATTTTATTTACAACCACATCTAACATCCACTTCTTATTATTTTGAATTAAAATATATAAAAAGATAATGTTATTTTGACTTTCCATTGAAAAATTAGACAGAAATTTCAAATAACCGCAGGTGCTAAAATAATGTAGATACATCAAGATGGCAAATATCATTTTTTGAATATGGTTTCCATGTCACTAAACAATATATTATTTTAACAACAGAAAAATGCTATCAGGTGATGAATTTTATTTTGCTGCTACTCCACCAGAAATTCGAGAAGCAGCAAAAATAGTAGAAGAAGATCTTCTGCCAACTAAAAGTCACCCGAGATATGACAAGGCATTTAACTGTTTCAAGAAATGGTCTACGGGAAACAAAGTTAAAAATCCTGGTTCTGAGTCGGCGCTACTAGCTTAGTTCAGTGAAAATGCCAAGACAAAGAAGATATCAACGATTTGGTCACATTATTCAATGTTGAGGACCACTCTGTCAATTAGGGAAAAAGTAGACATATCTAAACACGCAAAGCTATTAGCATTTTTAAAAAAGTGTGTTCGTATAGTATTTTGAGTTATCGATTTTTTTTTAAATTAAAAAAATATAATTACTTTCCACCCGAGTGGAAAGTGCTCATTTTCACACTCAAGTAAAAGTAAAAAAATGTAAACTTTCCACCTTTCAAAGATAGATGAAATATCATTATTACGTGCATGGTTGTAAATAAAATACTAACTTGCATCAATACAAATATACAGGGTCCGCAAACGAAGCGTGGACGGAAGATTAAATCGTTATCGAAGAACTTATCAACAATACTAAAACAGCTTGAGATATTGGATTAAAAGCGGCACGTTTTAAAAATATTTTACATTATACAGGGTGGCCCAAAAAAGTGTGACAGCATAAAGTTATATTTTTTTAAATGGGACACCCAGTATTTTATTGCATATTTAGGTTCGTATTACTATCGTTTATAAGTGCCTAAAATTTTATTTAATTTGGTTCTGTAGTTTCGGAGAAATAAATTAAAAACTAAAAAAAAAAGTTTTGCAGTCCTGAATAAAAAAATCAAAAAAAACAATCCAGAACCATTTTTCTAACCTCGGCATTGAGTGAAATTTATGACAAGAGGTCTAGAGATACTATGAATGTAATTGCGTTTATTTATTTTATACAGGGTGTTCATAATAAGCTTTCAAAAACCCCACATTTTAAAATAATTTTTCTCAAGTTTTTCAAATGGAACACCCTGTATATTATTTGGCTATTTGACGTAGAATTCATAGACAATTTTTTTTTGTAATACAAGCATATAAGTTATATCCAGCCGTTTTCGAAATAATTGTAAATATTATAAATTATGTTGTTTAAATAGAGTTTTTATTGGGAAATTTTGTTATAGGCGACTAGACTAATAATTGTAAACTAATGTAAAAGTTCAAAATAGCTTCCTTTTACTCTTAGAGATTAAAAATTTTTTTAACACCCAAAGAATTAAAATTATTGCACATACTTAATTAACACCCTGTATAAACTTTCCACCTAATGAATCACTCTGAATTATTAGTACGTCATTATGGAACACCCCGTATAATTGTTTATTTTGTATATGAAACAATTTGGCTAAAAACTGATTCGAACTAAAATATTTTAAATCAAGGCACTAAAACTAACAAGTATTTTATATCTTCGTTGTTGAAGGGTTGTAAACGAACAGATCTATAAAATTTTAAAAGTCATGAAACTGGTTTTATATATTTATTAGATACCCTATAAACTTTTCAATTATTGCAGCGGAATTAAATTACTACAAAATGTTACATGTTAATAATATAACATTTTATGGCTATGTGTGGAAATCACTCCTTCTGACAAAATTATGTAGACTTTATGATGTGTGTGTGGGTGTTGATAAAATAGAATATTAATTAATATTATGAGAAACAATAAAACTACGTTATATTGTTTTTCTTTTCCACTATATTCTTAAAAAATGACATGTTTCGCTATCACTGTAGCTTCTTCAGATGAATAATTTCCTATATCTAGCAAAAATGTACAATCTTAAAATATATTACAGGTATAATAATGGTGTAAGGTGCAGGGGATCTAATGGTGATGATGGGAATTTCCAAATGGTCGGTATAATGTTTATATAATGGAAACACACTCTTTTTAAACATTTTCTTTATTGGCACAGATATGTTAACGATATCTTAACATGTTTTCTCGGAACGTACAGACAGTTAAAAATATTTCTCGAATATATCAATAGTTTACATAAAAATATCAATTTCACAATAGAAGAAGAAAATCAGAATTCCATTAACTTCCTAGATGTAACTGTAAAATGAGAAAATATTAAACATATTTTTTCAGTTTTCCACAAACCATCTCATACAGATATAACTATCCATAATTCTTCTTGTCACCCAATACAACACAAGTTAGCAGCTTTCCACAGTATGATTCATAGACTACTAACTCTCCCACTTAACATGATTAAATGATTTTCATACAGAACTAAATATCATTAAACAAATAGCAGTCAATAATGGTTATTCTTCGAATTTAATAAACAAAATCTTAAAGAAAAAGACTTACAAAAGAACTATTCATTTAGTTTTCCAAAATATTAAAACGTCAGCAGATAAATTTAAAGTTGTCACTTTCATTGGAAACCTAGTAAAAATGTTGGTAATTTTCGTAATAAACTCAACCAAGGGTAGCTTACAAAACCAACAACACTTTAGGGAAATACATAAAAAACAATAGAACTAAAAATCATAAAAACAGAAAATCAGGTGTGTATAAATTAAAATGTAAAGATTGTCCAAAAACATACATTGGCCAAACGGGAGATATGAACAGATTCTAATTATTCCAACCATTTAAAAGAAATTCAACATAATTTTGATTCAAATTTTATAATTTGACATACTGAAAACAAAGGAATAAAACTTAATCTGTTAGAATCCATGGAAATAAATAAACTTAAAAATACAGATGTTTTACTTAATAATCAAATAGACCTTAACAATTCTTCTTTGTTAAATTTATTTCATTAATCCGCAATTACTTGTATAAATAAACCTATAATATAATTTTTCTATTTTGGTTTCATAATGGCTACATTATGAAATGAAAAAAAAAATTGAATAGCCTGCCACTTTATGAAAGTGAAAAATTTTATTTCTTTTATGTTGGCAGCAAGTAGGGTTCGAATTTTAGGCTTACTTCGATTTCGTTGAAATTAGTTTTCTAGGCATAATGGATTCGACAAAACTATTTTATAGAAAACTTTAAAATACTAACCTTTAACCTTGCAAATAGATATTTTTACTAGATATTTATCTGAAATACCTATACTAGGAGATATATAACATGCTGACGGTGTCCGTCAACTAATTTCTAGTCACAACTATAAAACAACATAACCTAAAAATAATAGAAATATCTTCCAGTTTATGCTGTATTTCTAAAATATTTTGTTCAATATTTTGAACTTTGTTCTGCTCGCACCATAACTCAAAGTTTTGCATATTCTTTTAAAAAGTTTTACTAGATTATTTTCTGTAATTTCTCGTATTTCTGACGCAGTACAACATTCTTCCTGACTCATTTTTATTAAATTTAATAATATATTTATTTTTAATTGTGACCCAATGGGAAGAAGCTCTGTTGTGTTCAATTGTTCCTATCATGGCATATTTGATACTTGTAACATTTTATTAAATTATAAAAGTATTGCCAACCCAATAAGAAAATATTAATTCAAATGGAAAAAATCTATTATATTTTTCAAAGATTTTCAGACTTTAAAGACCTAAATAGAAAAAGTATTATAAAAGACACGGTTCATAAGACCATGAGAGCACTTGTACTTTAGAAAATTCCCAGCTTCGCGGGTCGTTTTCTAAATTAAACGCGTGCTCTAAGATAATGTGTTATGAAACTTGTATCTTAATATACTGTTATATAATCACTATACTGACCATTTGGAAATTAGCATTGTTACTATTAGATCTCCTACACCTTACACCATCATTATACCTGTAATATATTTTAAGATTGTACATTTCGTTAGATATAGGAAAGTATTCATTCATTCTCAATCTGACGAAGCTACAATGATAGCGAAACATGTCATTTTTAAGACTATAGTGGAAAAGAAAAACAATATAACGTAATTTTATTGTTTCTCATAACATTAGTTATGGATTTCCACCAAGTATCGGCTGAATCAATTAATAGAGTATTAATTTCTAATCGATCTAATGAATATGGCGAGGGGGTTCGTATATCGGGATTTAATATAAAACAATAAATTTTAAAATAACCGACCCGTGATCGCTTGCAAATTCACTGCAAAAAAAAAACCGACAACTCCTGCAAAAATTATTATTGATGAGATTGCGTCGACGGGGTTCTTGATAAATCTCGTGTCAAGTAATAAACCTAGCCATTTGTTTCGTTTCTAAGATGTCAAGAGTGGATGCGCGATGATTTATTTTTTGATTGATTTTCGGGTAATTTAAAAAGGGTGAAGCCTTTGAGGCCTATAAAGTGTAAGGCATTAGGGTGGCGTTTTTTTAAACCCATTTTAAGGTATGACGGCTTGATAAAACTCATAATTTCGCTATTAGAAACACATTTTTAAGGCAAGTTAAAAAAATTCTGTTTTCCCAGGATTAGTAATATTTCGTTGTTGCTTTATTGTTAAAATTCTCAAACCAGTAATATTTTAAATTTCTTCGTATGGTTTTTTTCTATCGTATTATAAAGGTTGTCAATTTGAAAACTTCAAAAATAGATTTATTCATGACACAATAATATTTTTTATCTCAGTGCAAGTATACATAACGTGAGGATCCAAAACAAACATCTTGACAGTCCAAATGGATCAAGGTCCTCTTGGTCAGTCGCTAAGGCCGTCAGCCAAAATTTTAAAAAATCAACTATTCCACCTCTAACACGTTCCGATGGTACAATAGCATCCACAGCCGGAGACAAAGCAAACTTACTTGCTGAACTCTTTTCTTCGCATTCCACTGTGGATTTCTAGGGAAGAACACCACCCAACATTCCTGCAGTTCAATCCGAAATGTCGAATGTCATCAGCGTCTCGTCAAACGAATCCTGAAAGGGCTCGACATCACGAAAGCTTCTGGTCCAGACGAAATTCCTGTTATAGTTCTCAAGATATGCGCCGATGAACTAACACCAGTATTTTGTAGACTTTTTAACTTATCCTACAAACAAGGAATATATCCATCGTGCTGGAAGACGGCGTGAGTCCAGCCTATAACAAAGGAAGGTAAGAGAACCCTGCCTAGCAACTATCGACCAGTCGCATTGCTTTCAATTATATCAAAAGTAATGGAAAAAGATATTAACAAACATGTCCTAAAGTACCTGGAAGGCATCAACATTATCAGCGATCATCAATACGGTAGCCAAGTCGAATTTAATGCTAAAAAACCCAGACAGCAGTTTCTCTAAAAAGGTTAACATTACAGAACCAGATATAGCCATGGACGGACACGCAACCCCACTGGCTTCATCTATTAACTTGCTGGGCGTCAATCTGGGAGGAAATATGTCTTGGCATAACCACGTTGTGGCAATCGCCAAGATAGCTTCTTAGAAACTTGGTGTACTCTTCCGAACCAGAAAGTTGTACACACCTCAACAACTTTTGACACTATACAAAGTCCAGATTCGACCATCACTAGAGTACTGCTCTCATGTCTGGACCTCTGCACCAAAACATACGCTTCGGCTACTGGATTCCATCGAAAGGAGAGCCATTCGGCGGATTGGAGACCACGAGCCGACGAAGAACCTCGACAGCCTAGAACATCGAGGACAAGTTGGGGATTTGACTCTACAAATATTTTCATGGAAAGTGCTCGGCCGACCTTGCCCTCTTAATTTCGCCCAGAGCGGCGAATAGCACGACGAACCACTGCCGCCCATCCATATGTGGTTAAGATTAGTACTCCTCGAACTTCATTATTTAAGAATTCTTTCATCTGGAGGACTTCATCCTTATGGAACGACCTTCCCGAGGTCGTTTTTCCCAACGAATATAACCTCTAACGATTCAAAACCAACGCGAATCCCTTTTTGCGCACTCGCACTACTCCCAGAGTGCCCTAAAGGATTTTTCCTATAGTGCTTGTGTTTGATCCTAAAAAAAAAATACGTGATCTAATTATGTGGGGATCGTGGTTCGAAGCCCACATTAAGCTATAGACCCCCCACGGAAATTGCCCGGGCTAGCGAAGAGAAGAAAATTGAAAAATACTGATTTTCTTTCGAGCAAATTACAAAATATTATATTATCGTTTCTTAAAAATGTTAAACAACCGAAAATTATAAAACAGATGCCATGAATGTAAAAAAAATTAGACAAGAAACGGGTAATTACCTCGATAATCCCGAAAGACGCACAAGCTTTTCTTAGCAAGGGACCGGTGTAACGAACGCTTCCATAAAAAAGGAGAAAGCAAAACATCAAAAGAAAATTACGACGAAGTCTTAAAAAAGAAAATTAACACAATTAACTTGCTTGTACAAACTTAATAAACCTGTTAGGGCCGATTCATTATCGTCCAGGGTTAATGGTAATGTTCAATTAAAAAATGTTATGAATTATTAATTAAATACCATTGACACCGAAATATAACATTTACACTCATATTTAATTGGGGTATTATTTTTTCTCTCGATTTTCAGGTATAAGTTCGATTTGTACAGCGTACCTGGATAGTTTCCTGTAATGGCACTGTTATCTCTTAGTACCTGTTCTCACCAAAGCAACTGTCAACCGCAACTCAACTGAAACGCGACCGCAACTTCAGTTGAGTTGCTCATGCGTTCCCACTGGAATCAAAGCAACCGCAACGCAACGGCAACACGACTGCAACTTCAGTTGAGTTGATCTTGCGTTCACACTGGAATCAACTAGTTTACAGTCTCTTTTGACATGAGCAAGATGTCGTCTTCGTTAGATAAATATATAGCCGCAACGTACTTGCTCGTTAAAAAATTTAAAAAAAACTGAGCGACAATTTTGGGTTAACCCTGTGAATACCATCATTTTGAGACATAGTTCGTATATAGTTGAACAGGAATTAAATAATGATCCGGTTAAATTCCATAGGTTTTACCGAATGAGCCATAAAAGTTAAATATTTTGCTGTCTCGTCCGCCATGATACAGCGACAGGAAGCAACTGACGACGGCGACGCGGTATGCCGGGCAACTCACAAGCAACTAGTTGTGTTGCCTTAAGTCAGTGGGAACGCGAGTATTTAAACATTCGTGCTGGGTCGCGTTGATGTTGCGTTGCGGTTGCCAGTTGCTTTGGTGAGAACAGTCACTTATGTTAACGAAACCATAACCCAATATTAGTAACTTTCAATTAATTATTTTTCAACGATTTTTTGAACAGGTTGTTTTATCTGAAATTCTTTTAATTCTTTACAAATGTAGCAACGCCGCGCCGCACAGCACGAAAAATCAAAATATTATAGCATTATAATAAATGCATACTTTTATGCTGAATTAAATTACGTATAAAAAATGGGGGTTTGTTCGTTTTGTTCTATTTAGTAGCTTTCGGCCACCCTCCTGTTTTGAAACGTCCTGTAAACTAGAAAATATTTTTAAAATATGCATCTCCAAGGATTCCATTACTTTTATATCCAATATTTCTTCGGATTTCTATTGGCAACAGAAATATGGAACTTCCCAGTACTAATAGTACACAGGGTCTCCGCTAATTAATGGTACATGAAAAAACCACAGACTCCTTCGTAAAAATATTAGGGTTTAATTAGTATAATTAAACTTATATGCGAAAGTTGATATTAACATGGTGTTAAAGTTAAAACTTCATTTTGGCTTTTCTGTAATAACTTTGATAGAAACTAACGTTTTTTACAAAATTTTGGAATTTTGGATTTTTTAGGACGAAAAATGGATTTTTTTATGAAATTTGAATGTACAATGTAGGGGGCGCTGTCTGCGGTATTATTTACACATTTATTAGGTCATAACTTTTTTGTGCCTCAGTGTATTTAAGTTTTTAATGAAAATAATACTTTGCTCATATTTATTACGTACAAAAGGTATATTAAGTTCAGGTCGCCCAGAGTTACCGTTTCGGAGATATTTGCATTTAAATTGTTTAGTGCACCCTGCCCAATTATTATTAATTTGCAAACAATTTTTTTTCCTTAAAGTAACCTATGAGAAAACAAATAAAATTTAGAGATGCAGTTGCTATGTAACAGAAAATGTTTAATTTTTGAGTTTATCATAAGTTTGTGTTTTCATTGCGGTTGGTTTCTTCCGACACGATATTTTCTAGGGTCAAAATTATTTTACTTAAAGTAAGTGAAAGAACAATCCAATTGTTGTATTTATTATTCCCAATTACCATTACTATCATGTAAAAGACAATTGGTAGAAGTAACAAAATATTATTTGCTTGTCTGAGCTAATTCACTAAACAATTTAAATGCAAATATCTCCGAAACGGCAACTCTGTGCGACCTGAACTTAATATACCTCTTTTACGTAATCAATATGAGAAAATTATTATTGTTATTAAAAACTTAAATATACTGAGGTACAAAAAAGTTATGACCTAATAAATGTGCGAAAAATGCCGCAGACAGCGCCCCCCACATTGTACATTAAAATTTCATAAAGAAATCAATTAATCGTCCTAAAAAACCATAATTGCCAAATTTTGTAAAAAAACGTTAGTTTCTCACAAAGTTATTAGAGAAAAACAAATATTAAGTTTTAACTTTAACACCCTGTACCTCAGTTAATATCAACTTTCGGATATAGGTAAGTATAATTAAATCCTAATATTTTGACGTAAGGAGTCTGTGGTTTTTCCATGTACCATTAATTAGCGCACACCCTGTATACAGGGTGTCGATTTAAAACCTTTCCACCTTTAATATTTGGCTTCCAATAAATAATATTAAAAATCGGAAAGACACGTTAATTTTATTATTAAGGGGGACGTTTTAAAAGAATATTTTCAGTCGTTACGGTGTAAACCCCTTCTTATTTAAGATTATACGGGTGACATATACCCTTCCCAGGTGACTAAACCACGAAAACTGCAAATATTGTTTAAATGCATCCTCCTTTACAATAAAATAACGTGACTTTTCGATTTTTAATGTAATTTACTGGAAGCGCGCTATTCAAGGTGGAAAGATTTTAAATGAACACCCTGTATGTGCGATTGTTAATGTACCAATTATTATTAAGGGTCCATTTGTATTTTAGTAACATTACTATTCAATTTAATGCACACAGAACATTTCGTTACATTAAACCAAAAAAATGCAATCTGCATTTTACAGTAAAATACGAGCGCTGTCAATATTTGGTTAGTTTAAGCGAAAAATTGAAAAAACAACATGGGCACTTTGTTTGCTAGCATTCTAAAACAATGCGAGTTTGGTTTGATGTCCTTTATTTTAATGGAAACTAGGGTATGATGAATATACACAAAAACAACTAGTTATATACATTCCTACAGTGGCGTCCGTGCAAACATATCCTCTGATATTTTTTACAAAAAAGATGGTACGCCACTGACATTTTTCCATGTGGATATTTTTTCTGATTAGCTGGTCAATCCTTCATGAAAACGGTCTCTTGAAATTTTCTCGTCTGACGTTCTTGATTAAAACCACTAAATTCCTATTGAAACTAATTATTATTAACATTAATAAAATAATTAATGATAAATTTTGTTTTTTAAAAATTGTTGGAAATGGCCACCTTCACTTAAAAGGCATGCTTCTCCCCGACTTTGAATCGAATTGCCCACTCGTTCAAATATTTCCAGCGCTCTCTTAAATCATCTAAAGTGTTAATGGGAGTTTTATACACCAGAGTTTCAAGATGACCCCACAAAAAGAAATCTAAACTATTGAGATCGGAGGATCTTGCTGACCATTGTTGCGGTCCTCCGCGAACTATCCAACGATTAGGATAAGCCGCATGTAAATAGTCACGAACAATTACACTGAAATGAGCCCCACCATGCATGTACCACATTTGATTCCGTAACGCAATTGGTATATCTTCAAGCAACACAGGTACTTGGAGAAAATGTAGCTAAGACTGTGCATCAAGGCGTCCTGGCAGAAAAAACCGGCCGATAAGATGATTACCAATAATTCCTTCCCATACATTAACCGAAAATTGCTGTTGGAAATGGGTTTCGGTTATGGCATGGGGGTTTTCGTACGTCACACATGATTAATATGGAAATTTTGAATAACATTCGTAGAAAAATTTGCTTCGTCTGTAAATATAATTTGTGACTCAAACTGCGGATTTAGTGTAACATTCTGAAGGTACCACTGACAGAAGTTCACACGCTGTGGACATTCTCTGGGAAGCACTGCCTGTACTTTTAGAATATGGTACGGATACAGCAAATAGTCAAACAAAATTCGCCAAACAATTTGATGACAAATATTCAGACCTCTAGCGATCTTCCTCGTACTCGTCTCAGGATGTTCGTCGATATCTTTCCTGATACATACATCTCGCTTCTGTTGCATAAACTGTTTCCGAGACCATATACGTAATGCATTACCGCCATTTCCGCATTCCTATAATTCACCATATTCGAATAAAAACTGCGAGAAAATAAAATAAAATCGATGAAACGCTAAAAATCGAAGAAGTAATACTTATGAGATGGTTTTGAACACCATCAACTTACTTTATGTCAACAAGGATGGTTTGGAAAATGATGTTTGTAACATCATTTATTCCAGGACAACTGGATGTTCAAATGTGTGTGTTCAAAAATTATTCGTCCATACTGCTAAATGAAGCAATTTGAATTTAATTGTTTTAATCAAGAACGGTACGTCTGACGCGAAAAACTCAAGAGACCGTTTTCATCTAGAATTGACCAGGCTAATCAGAAAAATATCCACATGGAAAAATGTCAATAGCGTACCATCTTTTTCTAAAAAATATCAGAGGACATGTTCGCAGGGACGCCACTGGTGGAACAATTGAACAACTTTTTTAACTAAAATTTGTGGTTATATATCCTACTAACACATACCTAAATTGAAAACAATATCTAAAGTACTTTCGGAGATATTAAAGAATAACCATTGAAAAAATAAAAATTCAACACCATGTAGCAAAGAATTTAAGCCGTTGCGGACATATGTTCATATGAACTTTTCTTTATAAAATGACCTAAGGGATCACACCATGAAATATTAGCACGTCATGAAGCAACACTCTGTATATACCTTCCGGTAAAAGCTCTCATTGATAGACTTTTTATGGTAATATCGCCTAGACTGTAAACATTTCTGGCCGCACTACGTAAAAAGTGAAACGTTCAGCTCTTTACAACTTTATCCGTTCGCTTAACGCTGAATTAATTTTCTTTTCTGGGGTCAGTTTTTGTCCAGCCGCCACAGTTTATAATTCTGCTGACTACAGCTGTGCACTCGACCAAGATTTTTCATTTCATTGGCGTCCGTAACTTATTAAAAAGGAGCCGAACATGTTAAATGAAATAATGTTATTTAATATGTTCTCCCTTCCTCGTTTTATTTCACGACAGGAGAGAAATAAGAGGGTAACTACTGTAGTATTTTCGAGGAGAGATTGCGACAGTAAACAAAGCAGGAATTACAATGCAAGCGTGCCTTGATCGGCAGGGAACCTAAACGATGACTATCTACGTTGCAATTGCCAAACAGCGATCTAATTGGTTCGTTTGCAGTAGCTTACGTCAATCAGAAATAAAATAAAACAGGTGAACAGAACCAGCATCCTGTGTAGCAACTCCTGTTGTGTAGCCACTGCTAGATAAGAATAAGACGGCAAAGTAATTAAGATACGAGTTCGGTTTGATAAGTCAGTGACATTTTGAATTTCCCGCGCCGATACTTTAAATTCACCACTGCTGTCCTTAACTGTCATCTATTAATAGCCTATTGTCCAATTTTGAACAAGCCGAGTCATTTAGTTTATGCTTGACAGCCATTGAAAGCAGACAACCTCTTGACTTTTAACAGAAATCGAAAAAAGTGAATTTCGTGTGCTGATTAAGCAATATTTTTTGCATAAAAAACCATCACAGAAACCAAGGAAAGGATTGCTAAATACTATGGGGACACTGCACCATCAATTTCAATGGTTAAGAAGTGGTTTACTGAGTTCCGTTGTGGCCGTATCAGCACAAGTGACTCCGAACGTTCAGGTCGCCCAAAAGAGGTCGTTACACCGGAAATCGCCGATAAAATCCATGGAATGATATGGGATGACCGGAGAATGAAAGTGCGTGAGGTGGCTGAGGCGGTAGGCATCTCAACTGAACGGGTACATCACATTTTACATGAATATTTGGATATGAAAAAGCTATCCGCGCGATGGGGCCGCGATTGCTCACACTCGACCATAAGCGCAACCGTGTGACCACTTCAAAGGATTGTTTGGCGATGTTCAACTGCAATCCGTTTCATAACCGTTGACGAAACATGGATACATCACAATAGACCAGAGACCAAGAAACAATCAAAACAGTGGGTTTCTCAAAGTGAACGTGCACCAAAGAAGGCGAAATTGTGTTTGTCAGCCACCAAAGTCATGGCTACAGTTCTTTGGGATGCATGCGGTATAATTCATATCGATTACCTGGAAAAGGGTAAAACGATCACCGGTAAATATTATTCAGAGCTTTTGGTCAGATTTGATATTGATTTGAAGCAAAAACGACCGCATTTGGCGAAGAAAAAAGTGTTGTTCAATCAAGACAATGCACGGGTGCACACGTGTGTTGTCACCATGGCAAAAATCCATGAATTGGGCTACGAACTGCTACCCCATCCCGCGATTTCTCCAGATTTAGCCCAATGTGACTATTTTCTATTTCCAAACCTGAAGAAATGGCTGGGTGGTACGAGGTTTGGGTCAAATGAAGAGGTCATCACAAAAACAAACGCCTATTTTGCGAGTCTTGAGAAAAGCTATTATTTGGAAGGACTAAAAAAACTGGAAAAACGCTGGACTAAGTGTATAGAGTTAAAACGATATTATGTAGAGAAGATTTTTTTTGCCGAAAAAAATATATTTTATCAAACCGCCCTCGTACAGTTACAAGGATTTAAGAAATGCCAACACCGTGCATACGTTTCTCTGGGACCACACTGGATTAAATTTTGTTGATTACGTGCCAGGCGGCATGGAAACATACTCCTTACCGGACGCTATTGGCACAATTTTTTCTCTTGACACATTCCTAACTTATAATAATAGCGACATAACTCAACTGAGGACGGATGGCACCAAACGAACTTATATCATCATCAAAACTATTTTTTGCGCTCCGGACTAACATTTACTGCAGAATACCCTTTGCCGACAGGAAATGTTTATACGCATTATTTGTTAGGATACAAAATTCAGCAGCAGATTTTGTAGATGCGCATGCAGGCAGTGGCATTTTCGGAAATTTATTGCCAGTACGCTGGACATAAATCACAGATGATAAGCAGTGTCGGCCGTTGTTTTTATTAAAATAAGAAACACGACATATAAAAAGGATTATTTGATTATAGTTTGCAGTTAAAATAACTTTTTATTTGCATTTGCATTTTATTAAATTTAATAATTTTATACTCGCGAAGGGTAATAGCATTGTAATTTTATTTTTCGATAGAACGTCATTTAACTAACTTCATTTTGAAGCCGCAATAAATAGGTCGATTGAAAATATACAGGGTCTTATGGAAATGACGTATTATATTTAAACCGGCAATCTCTGAGAAGAAAACAAATTGAAGAAAAATATCCAAAAATGTCGCTTTAATTTAATATGCCCTGTACATGACCTGCTGTC
The DNA here is from genome assembly GCA_963991005.1 of Barypeithes pellucidus. Taxonomy (NCBI): domain Eukaryota; kingdom Metazoa; phylum Arthropoda; class Insecta; order Coleoptera; family Curculionidae; genus Barypeithes; species Barypeithes pellucidus. The sequence continues at coordinate 16,130,971 of OZ022565.1, read as the reverse complement.
AAACCAAAAATAAGCACGTGGTGTCACTGGGAGAAAGGTAAACAAAGGAACATATGACAAAAAACGTCAGTGGATTTTGAGCAGTGTTGTCACATTTTCATGGTAAACTCTTTAGAAAGTCAATAACCGTTTGACAGATTTTAAGTTGTTTATTTTTCAGGGTACATTATTATAAACTTTACTTTCAGTTCAGTTCGCTGGGAAACAATCTCTTATTTATAAACTTGAACTGGTCAGGTATGTTCTCATTTGTTCAATTCGAACGACACCGTCGAATCTGAACAACTTAAATGCCACTTTACTTTTTAGAAAAAAAAATGCTATTTTATTTACCTTTTCGGCCTTATTTAAAACCAACTTAATTTATAAAAAAATAACAAGTAAATAACCCGAACAAAAATCGACACAATAACCTCACAAAATACTAAAACAAAGCCACATAAATTCACATTAGTTTTCGCGTAGGTATGCATCTGATGAACACATCTAAGTTTTTAGTATGTGTAGTGCTACTGTATAGACAAAAATACGCCCTTACTGTTCTGGGAAATAATATAATTGATATTTCAAATCTAAAAATTTTGAAAGTAACTAAACACGTTTGACATATACGGATTTACTAGGTCGATCGATATTTAGCTATTTGGGCTGAAAATACAGCGTTGCCACTTTCGATGTTTTATAAGATTATATTCAAAAATTGCGGAATTTCCTTCTGTAATACTTTCTTGTATAATGATTGTTTCGGAAATGGCAACCGCGCTAGTTAGATGAGACTATTTATTTTAAAGAGATGTCCTGTCTATCAACATAATTATTTCATCATTCTTCTTCAGTAAAGGATTAATAAATTTGATTAGCCCATTAGATATTAGCGTTTATATTATAACGGAATTTCTATTGCGAAATAATTTGTATCATATAGTGCTGTTGTTCTAAGTGTACGGTAGGGTTATTATTTATGCGTTAGTATTTAGTGCTTTTGTCTAATCTAATAATAGGTGCATATCTTCAAAAAACTGATTTGAAGCTCTTGGGTGTCTGTGTGTTTCTTTAAGTGATTTAGTATAATTTGTTCTGTTTCACTATATATTTTTTTCTCTCAGACGATATGCCGGTTATATTCTGAGATTGGAAAGAAGAGGCCGAATGGGGTTTAGTGGGTATAAGTTTATTATGCAGTCCCACACTATCATCAGGGCACGTGATGAGCATAAAGCTTTTCCCATAGAAAAAAGAACTGAAGGTGTCTGCGCCCTGGATTTACTTTCTAAGTAAGCTAAATATTTATTTTTATAAGAAACTAAAGTTTTACATTTGTACACCGTTTGGCAATATTGCGCGTAACAGGTATTTGTGATATATTGCCACAGGGTGCTGTGATTCATTACCGCGGAGTCACATGTGAGTAAGAGGGTATATCACCCCACTTTTAAAACGGTCGATTTAAAAAAAAATATGTAGCGCTTCTCTAGGATACCCAAGGAGTCACCCATTTAAATATAATACGTCATTTCCATAACACCCTGTAGTTATCTACATATTAATTTATTTTTATTTTGAATTAATGAGATACTTAAAATGATATAATAATTAAGGTTGCCGGTAAATAAAAATTGTATCCCGGCTCTACCCATGATACCAATTGGGTCATTTTATGATAATAGGGGGTTTTATGGCAGTCACAAGATTAAAGGTATAATGTAAAATTTACGATACTGCGTTAGTTTTCCGTATAAGAGTATCTTAAAAGAGATTTATTAAAGTTTGATAAAAGCCCTTGATATGCAAATTTGTTGTATAATGGTTTGTCGTCATATATTTTTTGTTTTAGCATCAAATTGCTACTATATTACCCTGTAATAGTGTTCATACAACCACACATAATGGAATTTCCTCAAAATGGTTATGTAAGCACCTTTGGTGCATAACTTGTTGTTTCCTATATGCTGCAACACAACTTATATGTAGCCAATCTGGAGAATTTGGTAGTAAAGACAGTCTCAGGGATACAAGTTCAAAATGTTTGCTGTCTTCTAACTTGTATAAAGAAAGAAATGTTTATTGGACAACGAATGTTTTTGAATGAACGACATCACCAGCTGACTGTATAACCAAAGATAATGGAAGTACTTTTCGGAAGTGCCGTTTGAGGCTTTTCTCGGTTATCTGGTTACTTGGGATGGCGGGATAAAGCCAGAAATCCTGCATCACGTCCTTCGAAAATAACGCACTCTATAGACAATAATTCATCGTATTTAAAGCAAGAGCATTACATAATTTAATCTTATGCATACCAACGACCCCACAACGATGACTTTCATATTTCTTGCATGTTTGTCAGCGTAGTACAAAAACAAGTTCATTATTCTTGTAAGAAAATTCATGCATCATTCAAAAGACACATTTGCATGTTATAAGTCCTGCATAGCAATATGGTGTAAAAATGTAATATATATTTTTTTTGCCGTTGTTTCGTTGATATTGAGAAAGAAATTATTTAATATCGGTTTACGTATTCCAAAGAATAGGGGAAATATTGTGATTGGATGAAGATGAGAAGTATAAGCAATGCTTCGACTTCTGCTTGTTTGTTCGAGAGAGAAGTAATTAAATGGTTTGCCGTTATTAAAATTGGTTCGCAGCAAAAAATAGTGATTAAATCATTTGATCAGTATAAAAAGATTTTGCTTGCAATAAATAAAAATCGGGCTGCAACACTTGTTCTGTAAAAAATGCTACAAACTGTCAACAATTTAACCGATACCAGTCGAGCTGCGAAATGATTACTTGGTCAGTAAGATTTCACAATTCACAATTGGTAAGTAGAAAAAAAAACATGTCTAGAAGCAGTTTACTTCAGAGGTTTGCATATTAAAGAATGGTTATCAATATAAATCATTTGATTGCGTTTGTTTTGAATAATCGGCAAAGTTCGTTATTGTGGGCGGAGCGAAAGCACTCGCGTGATACGTGCTTGCGTGTCTTTTCATTCGGTGTAGCAGTCAAGGCCCAAAAGGTATAGCGGGGGCGGGTTTTCACTTGTTTTCCCAGGGCACTGTCAATTTATGTAACTTTCTTGTGTTTTCTTTTGCCGAATACCGAAGGAAATCGGCTACAAAAGTGGTAGCGGGGGCGGGTTTTCACTTGTTTTTCCAGGGCACTGTCACGATTTCACGTTTTATTGCTTTTTTTTGATGACAATATTAAATATTTTGCTTACCCGCTGATTGCTTACCAATATCTGATTAAAAGTGGATCGCTCATAGCAGCTTATATATTTCCTTTGCGTACCAAAATAATTTAGAGCTCTCTAGTATGACCTTTAATTACTGACCGATTCAGAAATGTTTGCTGTCCATAAGTTGCTGAGCAACTACCCATTTTGGCTGACGATTACATTTTTCTGTTCGCAAAAATAAGAATATTTTGCTAACCAGTTAAAAATATATAACCAACCATATAAAAATACCTCAAGTACAAGTCAAACTTGTATAATTACTGACTCGTACCTGAATTTAATATTATTACGTTTCCTGTTTGTTAAATTGATGAGGAATAAAAATACTCCCCGGGAGGTCAAATAAGATTTCTCTTTTAATTATTCAGAAATTACATGTCATTACTCAGGAAGATATGATGTTCATTTTCTAAAAATATTCATAATTTCTATTTGCCTGATATACATTTACCTGTTGCGGTAACAATTATCAAGAATATGACAAGCCATTATAACTTTTATAATAGTATCCTTTGAATTTCGATACATACAGGGTGGTGGAGTAATGCATCAGGATACTTGAAAAAAATGAAGCCGTTGGGGACATGTGAAGCTTTATTCATAAAATTACCTAAGGACTCTAAAATATTAGCACGTCATTAGGGAACACCCTTTATACACCAATGAAAAATAAACCCCACATACTTAAATATTAGCATAAATAGCACATAGACATATTAACATTTACGCTCAACAAATAGTTAATTTCTAAACCCGCAAGCCACTTAGGCACAAATTTGCACAGGTGCTTGTGAAGTACAAGACGCGTTAATAATAAATAAATGCTCGCCACACGAAGTAACTTGTACTAAAATGAGCAATTACGTATGCAGCTTAACAGTTTCTAATAAATGAGTACGTGCAAAGACTAGTTAATAGTCTGAACAGATATTTATACAGCGGCACGCATACAGAGTCAGTAACAATGTGTACAAACAAAAAAAATCAATGTGTGTTTTAATAGTATGTTACAGGATAAGTTCTATAAAGCTTCCTGTTTTAGCATACGTTTATGTTAGAAAACAAGCAGCTAGCGGCGGCAGTAGAGACACAAGTGCCATAATAACTTTATTAACCATGTACTATATACTATTTTTTAGTGTTGTGAAAAAACCGATGATTTTAATAATCGAGTACTTGATACTAGAGCGATTTTTATAATCGAGTGAATCGCTTGAAATTCCAATTGACCAAGCGATGACGTCACCGCCTGTTAGACCGGCTGTCTAGCCGTTTACATGTGATCAGGTAGGGTATTTAGCAGGCACGTAACTACGGGTGGGCACAGGTTTAGCAAAAAAATTGTAGTAGCCACCAAAATAATTCCAGAAATGTATTTATTTGTGAATAATGATTTTTACCACGTGTCTCGATACCAAACAAAAAAACTGCAAAAAATCACCAAAATATGTATTTATTGTTCGGGTTTATTCTTGTGCCTTTTTAAAACAAAAACTATTACCAAAAGTTATTTTTCTTCACATCTTTCGGAATCTACGAGCATAAAATAAGTAGATAATTAAAATGGCTTGTCAAATTCTTCCACTTTAAATTATCAGGTGCCCCATTGTGTGCCCTTCAAAAATTTTGGCTTATTTTCGCGACTGGCAAAATAAGAAAATAGGTGGTGTTTTTAAATTTATGTTTATAGTTACCCAAAAGTTCCTGTTTAACTTTAAGAATGTTTACTTTTGGTTACCTAATAATTTGTCGATACCTATGTTTTGTTAACTATTTTGCTCGTTTTCTTATTATAAATTCAAAAACTTTCTCTAAAATTAAACAATATGAACAAAGTTAATTTTAGCTTAAGTCTGAGTTAAGGGAAATTGCACAGCTTCAAATTCGTAAATTTATGGAAAATATTATAATGTATGCTATAATGCTTCAGCTTTAAAAAAGAAAGTAAATTGGATATTTGTGAGGTTAGTTTAGTAACTGTTTCTTCACAACTATAAAACAACATAACCTAAAAATAATAGAAATATGTTCCAGTTTATGCTCTATTTCTAAAGTTTTGTTCAATAAAGTACTATTTTTATTTTTAATTAAATATAGTATTATACATATTACTTTATATACTATACATATTTATAGTTACTGTAGACATTTCCTGGGTATTAATTGTTATTCCTATCAGATTCTCTGTTGACACAATATTTTGTTCAATAGTATTGTTTTGTTCAATATTTTGAACTTTGTTCTGCTCGCACCATAACTCAAAGTTTTTCATATTCTTTTTAAAAGTTTTCCTAGATTTTTTTCTGCAATTTCTCGTATTTCTGACGGAGTACAACTTTCTTCCTGACTCATTCAACTTTAATAATATATTTATTTTTAATTATGACGGATGGGAAGAAGCTTTGTTGTGTTCAATTGTTTCTATCATGGCATATTTGATACTTGTAACATTTTATTAAATTATAAAAGTATTACCAACCCAAAAAGAAAATATTAATTCAAATGGAAAAAAATCTACTATATTTTCAGACTTTAAAGACCCAAATAGAAAAAGTATTATAAAATACACTGTTCATAAGCCACTCGTACCTAGAAAACGCCCCGTTTCGTGGGTCGTTTTCTAAATTAAACGCGTGCTCTAAGATAACGTCTTATGAAATTTGTATCTTAATATACTATTTTGATGTGAAATTAAAATGAAAAAAGGATATTTTGATTCAGTTTTTTTTCAATGTGTTAAAACAGATCTCCTGTATTTAATAGAAATAAATAATAAATAATCTATAAAATATAAATTTTCCCATATATTAACTTGACAATGTTACGGTCATTATTTATGTTCACTAAAATTATTTTGAAGTATTGGTCGAACCGGGTTAGAGTAGTATATCGTTTATCATTATTTATTTACCAATATTTCGACTAACCAGATAATTAATATTAATATTAATAACAGCTGCAGTCCGTAATTATGGGATAATATGTAATTTAATATATTTTCTATTACGTCTCATTATCGAAATGTAGAGTAAACCGATTAGGCTATAAGGATAACATGGTTTTCAATAAAATATAGAACGGCTGCGCTTTTAGTAATTTTAAATTTTTCGCTTGGAGTTATCGTAATTATAAATTGTCTCATTTTCTTTGTATTTTAATAAAGATTTAAAAGAGAATTAAGATCTTGATTTTGATCGGTGACTGAAATTCTGAAGAAAAAATCGTCTTCTTATTATGACATGCAGGGTGTTCCCTAACGACGGTGTGATTCCTTAGGTCATTTTATAAAGAAAAGTTCATATGAACATATGTCCGCAACGACCCAAATTTTTTGCTACAGGGTGTTGAATTTTTATTTTTTAAATTATTATATTTTAATATCTCCGAAAGTACTTTAGATATTATTTTCAGCTTTGGTGCGTCTTAATAGAATATAGAATCACAAATTTTAGTTAGAAAAGTTATTCAATTGTTCCACCAGTGGCGTTCCTGCAAACATATCCTCTGCTATTTTTACAAGAAAGATGATACGCCACTGACATTTGTCCATGTAGATATATTTTCTGATTAGCCTGGTCACTTCTACATAAAAACGGTCTCTTGAGTTTTTCTCGTCAGACGCACCGTTCTTGATTGAAACCACTAAATTCATATTGAAACTCATTATATTTTCTTGTATTCATTCTAAACATGACTAACTCTAACATAAAATAAGAATTTTGCTTTTAACAACATCAAAAAATGTTGCTTCTTTTTAATTTTGCTTATACGCCTTTTTTATTTTTGTTCAAATAGTTCTGACGATGGTTTAAATAAAATGAACCGAAACGTTGACTGAAAATTGGATTTTTATTTCAAAAGTGACGGAGACCCAGGAACAAACTACCTATAAATTCTTATTAACATTGATAAAATAATTAATGATAAATTTTGTTCCATAAAAATTGTTGAAAATGGCCACCTTCACTTAAAAGGCATGCTTCCCGCCCGTCTTCGCAACGAATTGCCCACTCGTTCAAATATTGAAACTTTTATAAAACAAAATTTATCATTAATATTTTATCAATGTTAATAATAATCAGTTTCAATATGAATTTGGTGGTTTTAATCAAGAACGGCGCATCTGACGAGAAAAACTCAAGAGCGCTTTTTTATGTAAAATTGATCAGGCTAATCAGAAAAAAACATCCGCATGGAAAAATGTCAGTGGCGTCCCATCTTTCTTGTAAAGAATATCAGAGGACATGATTGCAGGCACGCCACTAGTGGAACAATTGAGTAACTATTATCACATACCAATATTGAAAATAATATCTAAAGAACTTTCGGAGATATTAAAAAATAACCATTTAAAAAATAAAAATTCAGGACATCCATGAGCAAAAAATTTAAGCCGTTGCGGACATAATAATATGTTCATATGAACTTTTCCTTATAAAATGACCTAAGGAATAACATCCTGAAATATTAGCACGTCATTAAGGAACACCCTCTATAAGATGCGGCTTTGGGTTAGGGCCCAGGGGTCGGCAACCTTTTGAGATGGAAGAGCAAAAAATTATAATTTATACAATTTCTCAGTTTTTAAAGAGCCACTAATGGCCGCAATTTGATATCGAAAGAGCCACAACTTGACATCGAGTGAGCCGCAGGTTGCCGACCCCTGGATTAAGCGAATATGAGATGTCACGACGTATTTTATACTTCTTGCGATGTCCTAACAGTGACAGTACTGCGATATCCTTCTCCCCTTTGTCAGACTCGATCCCTACTGATGAGCGATAAACGGCAAAACCCGTCTAACGATGAGTCTGACAAAGGGGAAAAAAGCATTCTCTCTATTAAAAAAAGTAATTACATGGTAATCTAAACTGCTGGCCATTTGCTTTCGAGCAAGAAAAATTTCGCCTAAATTTAAAAGTTAATATTTTCTGAACCAGATATGACATCGATCTCCGGTTTTTAATGGTTGATAGATTTGTCCCTTAGGAAACAATTGCCAAAGTTGGATTGTCGTAAACTGTCAGAAAATTTTATATACAGGGTGTTAAAGAGGACGATGATTTTTGCTCCAATTTCAATAGCATGTAACTTTCACAATAATATTTTTAAATTTTATCACTGTACGTCAATTGAATCACTGGTTCATAGCAAAGAAAGTGATTTGTCAAATTTTTGATATCTGCTATATTTTAAGAGATACCGATTTTTTTGAAAAACTTTGCTTTTTTAAACTTTTTGTTAACTAGATCCCACTGTGCGTTGAATCGTGCAAACTTCAGTAACAACAATTGTACCTAAATGTTGTGATGTGCAGTGGCGTACTTATAATCACTTATATGTCTATGCTTTATGAGTATCTCACAATTTTTTTGTATTATAAAATACTCGCCCCTAGATTAGGCAAGTTTTTCCTTATTTTTTAGTTTTTCATATAGCGCTACAGGTATATTATACAGTGTCTACAAAATTTTAAAAAAGATAATTTTTTTATTTAATTGTTTGAAAAAATTTATTTATTAATTTCTAACTTTCTAACACATGGTTAGCTTTCTTGCTAAACGCATTAGCATGGCTGACTTGATATTGTTTTTTTTCGTGATAATCTCGATTCAAATTAATACACTCGGATGGACGGGGTTTGGTTTGACGGCAGCTAGTGATATTTAATATTAAAGTGCCTTTCAATGTAAGTTTAATTTTATGAATAGTGTCGTGTTAGAAAGTTAGAAATTAATAAATAAATTTTTTCAAACAATTAAATAAAGAAATTATCTTTTTTAAAATTTTGTAGACACTGTATAATATACCTGTAGCGCGATATGAAAAACTAAAAAATAAGGAAAAACTTGCCTAATCTAGGGGCGAGTACTTTCCAATACAAAAAAATTGTGAGATACTCATAAAGCATAGACATATAAGTGATTATAAGTACGCCACTGTACATCACAACATTTAGGTACAATTGTTATTACTAAACATAAACAAGCTTTTCATAAGGTATAATAATCACTTGCAAAGTTTGCACGATACAACGCACAGTGGGATCTAGCTAACAAAATGTTGAAAAAAAAGCAAAGTTTTCAAAAAATCGGTATCTCTTAAAATATAGTAGATATCAAAAATTTGACAGATTACTTTCTTTGCTATGAACCAGTGATTCAATTGACGTACAGTGATAAAATTTAAAAATAATATTGTGAAACTTTCATGGTATTGAAATTGGAGCAAAAATCATCGTCCTCTTTAACACCCTGTATATAAAATTTTCTAACAGTTTAAGGCAATCCAACTTTGGCAATTGTTTCCTAAGGGACAAATCTATCAACAATTAAAAACCGGAGATCGATGTCATATCTGGTTCAGAAAATATTATCTTTTAAATTTAGGCGAAATTTTTCTTGCTCGAAAGCAAATGGCCAGCAGTTTATATTAATCGACTGTGAGGGTATTTAGCAACCAATAGTATTCCTCGCATGATTTCTACGGTGTATGGCACTGTCTAGTTTGTTTCGTGCCAAGATGCGAATAGTCGGATTAAAATATGTTATTTAAATTACTCAGGAAACTTGGCGAAAACGCAAATTTCTTGCGCGCGTATTGTATGATAAAATGCAAATGTTAATACGTCTAATGCCACCTTTCCTCGCAAGAAATGCACTTAATGCCAAGCCTTGTGCCAGTTTGCGGTAATGTACGATATAAGATTACTGTTGATGGTGGTTTATCTCGCTTTTATAGGAGACGACGGCAAAGTTTATTTGAGGATAAAAGAACACTTAATATGCACAAAATTGGTTAGGATTATTAAAATTGACATACCTAAACAAGGCACTGATCGTACATACAAGAAAAATCATCCTTAATTAAAGAAAATTTGATATGATTTAAAAAATACGCAAGTATTATTATGCAATAATACATTCCCATATGATATACAGGGTGTTATGCAAATGACTTATTACATTTAAATGTGTAACTCCTAGGGTGTCCTAGAGAAAGTCTACATACTAAGTTAAAAACCCTTTTTACCCACATACTGTCGCATCGTTCCATCTGGATTAACTTAGCAACAATGTGGGTCACTAGAGTATACTAACAGTGTTGTCAGATCACACCGCATGTTTGGCCCTTGCTTGGATACCTGCCGCGCGCGACTATCGTTGCTTCAGTATGTTTCGAGATTCGGGGGTGGAATGACGCTGTCGAGGGTTCCACGTGCTTGATGTATGCGAATTTTAAACGTTTTGTTAGTTGAAGCATTACCCAATTTTTTTTCTGTTGTGAAATAATTCGTAATAAGTTTTATTTTTTTATGGAATTTAATTATAAAACGGATTATAAGATCGAAGGTAAGAGAGTATATTTTTTTCTAAAAAGTCTGAAAAAGAAGTGATATCGCGGGTCAAAGACGTCTTGTTGTCAAAAACTGAACACGTGCGTTTACAATTCTGTGTTGCAATATATGACGACACCGCCTCAATTAAGTATTGATTGCGACCGTCTTCAGTGGCGGCAACGTAAATTTTTAGATTTCATATAAAGTGTATATTTCGTACAATAATTCAAAGCGCCATTTATGGTTATTTTTCTTCAATTTATTTTCATCTCAGAATTTGCCGGTTTAAATATAATAAGTAATTTCCATAACACCCTGTATATGAGGCTTTCCTAGGAAAAACAAGTTTGAAATATTCTTCCTAGTCAATTCTAGATTTAACTAGTTCAAACTAGAATTAACAAACATCCTCAGTTAATTTTAGTTTTGACTGAACTCCTTTTCGTTAATTCCAGATTTAACTAGTTAAGGCTAGACTTGACAAACATTCCGAGTTAAAAGTTTTGGCTAACCATATTTTAGTCAAAACTAGTTTTCACTAGCCCGGTAAAAATCCTAACAAACCCGCGTTCTTCTCCAGCAAGTGATTCTTTTCTACACTGAGAGAAGAATTTTATTACCGTTATAAAAAATTTAACGACGTTAGCAAAAAGAATACTTGCACAGAGGACAATAAAACAAATACCTGTGACAATGAAATTTAATTTCCTGGGTATATGATTGCTGTAGTAGTAAATTCGCTTTACAAATATTGTCCTGCTGGTACAGCAAAAGAAAATTCTTATGCTTGCAACCACCGATGGAAAAGATACTTTGCTGGCACAATAAAGACATTATCTTACTCCCATCAGAGAAACGCCACATTATGTCTGGAAATCCACTAATCCATATCATATGACACTAGTATCATAAAATTACATTTTAGACACCGAAAATAAGCGTTAAAAAGTCTACTTTTAATAATAATAATACTTCTTTATTTCAAATTAAATTCTACAAAGTAGGATGAAAGTGAAATGACGTCATAAAATAGTGTTTGTAGATAGAATTATTTAATTAATAATTTATTGCGTTTTGTGTATTTTTATTCTTTTATTTGACTTACTCTTTCCTATTAATCTCTAAACGACTAAACACGGTTTCAACAAGAATAAAATATTGTATCTATGATGAAAACCATTATTTACTTCATTCAGTAGATTCATTATTGCAGTGAGACATATTCGTCCTGCTTTGCATTTTGGCCGTTTTCCAGAGGATAGATAGAAATATTTTTAAGCTATTTTCTCTCTTGTTTAAATAAAATAAAAATAGTGGATTAGTAGATTATCGTTTTTCAAACTTGATGTCGCGGCCCCCTAAAAATCCACAAAATAAAGAAAACACATTACTTGAATAATATTGAAAGAAAATAATGATATGCTATTTTTCAATTTAAACTATAGAAATATATGTCTTACAAAGAAATGTAACCTTTCATACCTGCGGCGTTCCGGTTTGCTTTATCTCTGTCAATAATTATATATTTCAACATGCATACAGTCGAGCGGGAGAAAGAATTAACTTATAGTTGTTGCAGAATTATACCGTTGACTCTTACTGCCATAAATAAACTACCTGATTAAACCCTATTGTATACGCCTCAACCTCTTCAAAGCTCAATAAATGGGATCAGGGCCGACTTGAAAATGTATACCACACCACATGATTTATTTTTATAATTTAAAATAAATAGATAGTTATTTTTAGTTTTAGGTACCTATAATAAATGTAAAATAACGATAACAATTAATGATAATTGAAAATAATACAATTTAAAAGTATTACTAAGGATAACAAGTACAACAAAAATTAATTAAATTCTAAGAAACTATTGATAATTAATTCAAAATTTAACTCTGTATCACTTTTTCATCTAAGCCTAAACTTATAATTAAGGGTTGAACATTTGTAATCATACAATTGTAAGAATTTTCCACCTTAAGTACATACTGTACACAGTTTTTCCAGCTGTCTGCAGAAATTTTTCTTACTTCGTTTTTAATTAATTCCACTACAGATGCATTTAATGTAGGAGAAATATTATTTCTCCTAATATCGGATTTTGGTGCCACATTAGCTCAATAGGATTGAATATACAATAGTACGGAGGAAGACGCAACACTGTATGTCCATTTTCTGCTGCAAGTTTGTCACACTCGTATTCCTTATTTATTTTAAAAGCTTTTAATACTTCTAGCAGTTCTCGTTTTTTGTAAGTTTCTTCAAAATATAAATCATTTTCAATCATAAAATTTTGAATTTCTTCTTTTGTATTATTAGAATTGGGAATTATTTTTGATTGCCGACTATGATAACTAGCATTGTCCATTACAATGACGCTATTTTCAGGTATATTTTTTAAGGAGTTTATGTTTAAACCAATCTTCAAAAAGTTGAGCGTCGGTATCTTGATGGTAATCTAAAGAAGAATCTGCTATGTTTTTAGCTGAAAGCAACAGACAATTTGGAACAAACCCGTTCTCTGAACCAGCATGTAATATTGTGATTCTTTTGCCTTTATTTGATGTTGCCTTGGTTTGACATTTTTTGGAAGAATCATCCCAACCTTTTCTTGGAGTGTCATGGGTATCGAACCATGTCTCGTCAAGGTAAATAATTGGACGATTTTCTTCTCTAAATTGTTTAACAGCTGTTAAATATTTAAGTCTCCATTCCGGTAAATATTGAGATTCCATTAATGTTTGTCTTTTATCAATGCTTCGGTATTTAAAACCCATTTTACGCAATATTTTCCTAAGGCTTGAAAGGCTACAATAGATATTTGTTTCGTCTTTAATCAGCCGCTCTTTGAGGGAAATCAAAGTGGGTGGAGTTTGTGCCTCATACATTTGGTAAATCTTTCTTCTTAATAAATTCATGTCATTTTCGTCAATGCTTCTAAATGTGCCAGAATCACTCCGATTTTTTCTAGGATTAACAGGTTTCTTACCGAAGATAAAGGAGTTTTTGTCAAAGTAGACGTCTCTGCTAAAGCATCCATCGAATTAAAATTTCTACTCAACAACGATTGATACACATTTTTAATTATTAGCTTGGCATCGGTAGATAAATGCTTTCTTTTAAAATTGACACTTGAAGATGCCCCCCTATCAGCACAATTCCAAGGACGCCACATTCTACCACTAATAAGCCTAACTAAAAATTACTCGCCGGAAAACCACTAAAGATTAAAATTATTAAAAATCACTTTGTATTTATATATGCATCAGGCATAGGTATAAATTGAATTTGTATACCTGGTCCGGCTCTGCTCGAAAAGGATTAAAAATTTGGGATTTCCTTATTTATTTTATGGTCGAAGGGATAATGAGGTTTTATTGCAGTCAAAAGATCAACGGTATAATTCTGCAAATACTATACATGATAACTGTATAGTAGTATCAAAGACTTGCTATTTTTAATAATTGTTGATTTAACAATGAAAGAGGATAAACCGTATAACGTTTCTCTTTGGAATAGATCTACAATTCTAGTGGGATTCACAAGTGTTATATAAATGAAACTACTTTGTTATATAGAATTTAATCATCAAAATTAGTTGATAAGGACTATCAGTTACAATTTTTTTTCGTTTCCTGTAAGTACTGTTAAATATTGTATATTTAGTTATGAACAAATGTATTTTATTTGAACCCCATAGCAATAGCCAGTACTGGGAACCAGGTGTATCTAATTTTCCTCTAGAAGCTTGGTTCCTACGATAATATTTTGAAAATCGCAATAGTGAATCGCAAACGTGACATTATTTATCTAGACGAAACGTAGATCTATTTGAAGAGAGAAGAGTAGAGAAAACTGCAATTTCTTTACTACTAAAAACAGGGTGACCAGCTTACTTAATAGCTGGTCAGGTAGTTTGGATCGTAAGTTATAGGGGGTGGTTTGAGGTTAATAAAAAGATTAGTTGCTCGTTTGAATTAATTTTTAATCTGTGTTTATACTGGTAGTTTTGACAAAAAGAAAGCGTGTTGGTGTGTCTGTTTTGAACGGTTATAACACATTAATGTACTATTAAAAATAAAATATTTACATACGTTTACAAAATTCCATGTCTAAAACAAAAGGTTTGTCTTAAATCACAATAACCCTTGACTCTACTAAACTACTAAATTAAAGAAACAATCCTACTAATACATTCGTGCCAAGTATGGGATGAATGATAGTAGAAAAACACAATAGTAATTAAAAAAGTCTTGCTAGTAAATAAGTATTTCCGGTACAGGTTACCTTGTTCTTGTAGTTATGATAAAAAGGATATAATAGTTTCTGTGAGTTTTCTCAATAGCATCAAACCATTTCTCTTTCCATTACATCAATATCGTTGCGTTAAATTGCCGTCTTGATTTTAATTCATCAAAACGAAACGACAAGATGTCGTTTTTCATCTAATAACGGGGTTATGCCCTTGCATGGAACTATACAATATTCTGTGTGAGAGTCGTGGAGAAGTTTTCACTTGTTGAGGTCGCAAGAATATTATACAAATTGATAACTTTTTGCCGTGTTAAGATTGAGAATGAGTGTGCATAATAGAATTTATGTCTCACTATTTTTTACTGCACACTGTCGAAGAGAATCGAATCGAACGCGTTTCGCCGGTCGTCTTTTTGTGCCGCGTGTCAATCTTGCTCTGTCGTCATGAGAACGCCAGACATGTTGTAATCGTTCTGATTGGTTGGGACAACTAAGGAATGTTTGACGTCCAGCAGGTGTGGAGTGAATGAGTGAGAACAACTATACATAGTACGAGACTAAGAGAGATGGGGATACGTTAGATAGTTACAGGTTTTTGACACAATCGAATGTCGAGGCGGCGCGCGCTGTAGAAAAAGGCGTGAGAGAGACAACTTGTTCACACCGCGAATGCATGACAAAGAGAAAAAATGTGTAAAAAATGGTTAAACTACTACGAGGGAGAAAGTGCTTTATGTATACCGGGGAACAGGAGAAGATAATATTTAAAAATTATCTGTAACGAAACATTTTCTTGACATGTCTGGCAAGCAATTGGTTATCTTCGTCAAAAAGTAATATTATATTTTTAACAATAAATCATATTTGAACTGATATAATTAAGTAAAATTTAAAATACGTATAATGCATCATTAGCTATCATTTTAAAAGGTAATTTTTGACTTTCGTACAATGAAAAAGTTTTTTATATCTACGACCTTCGTGTCAGCTTTCAATTATGCTTAATTACTAAATTGGTTAAATTTACACCTCATTATTTCTAACCGAGTTTCTAACAGTGGTGCCGATCTGAATTTGAGAAATTACACAATTAGCTGAAAAAATTACATGCTTATGCACAGAAATACACCACTTTTACACACCATATTTTGTAAAAAGCAAATCTACAGGAGTCTTTGGGCACTGATTTCTAAAAAAAAGGCCAACAACTACTCACTCACTTAAAGTCAAATTATTTCCGGCTCTGACTAGTGAACGAACAAGCCCTAATTGTCCCCTAGACCCCCCCTAAAAAAAGTCAACTGTAATTATTTCGGGCTTTGACTAGCAGCTAAAGGTCAACAAACCTGAAAGTAACAATTAGGCGGTGGATTTCTAAATTATATGCTAATTACACACTCGTTGTACTACACACAAAGCAATGAAAATACACGGAAATCGTGTAATTTAATGCTTATTGGCAACACTGGTTCCTAAGTAAAATATAAATATAAATAGTGCTTTTAACGCACATCTTAACACCACCCTACCTTGTATAAAATTTTCGATTTTATTTAAAACATCCGCTACGAAAATGGCCCTTTAGGCATCCCCAGGGACTTCTTTTAAAAGACTACGGGACTTAAAAGGTCCATTCCCCTTTTTACGGACAATCGTGAGGTGTCTTTTGAATTTGAGCTCGGTATAAAGAAATATGAACTTTATAAAAAGGTTCAGGCATATTGTCGTAAATGCGCTTTTTTAAATAAGAACGCGGAAAAATAAAACATACCCTAAGAATGATTTTTTTCATATCGCTCCTTATTTAATAATGGAAATAAATTTATTTACAACAATATTTTTATGAGAATTTTATTCGCCATTCAAAATAACGATCTTAACAGTAAATTACAGGGTGTTTGAAACTTCCCGCACTTAATATGTCGCTTCCAGTAAATAATATTAAAATTGATTGAAAATGAAGGGGGGATGCTTCTAAAGAATATTAGCAATATTTTTTCATGACAACTAGATGTCATCAGAAGGCCCATAACGGATCCAAACATGCGGAGTCGTAAACTTGGTTCATTAAATAATAGTTTCGTTCTCAGAGCATTGAGAAATAGCTATAAACTGCTCGATGTATGAGCAGTTGATTTAAAGTGTTCACAAAAGCAAAATTAGTGATCACTGACCAAAAATTCGGTGATCGTAGAGCGATATGTATCGATTGCCGACTGATTTGCAACCGTCATAATAATCCGCGTATTATTTTTTATATTTGTCTTTTTATCTTGAACAGTTTGAAAGTTATATCGCTTTTTCCGGAACATTGCATTTTATGTATACCTACCTAATCATATGTAGGTATACATGATGCGATAACTTACATTTTTATCGCGTTAAAGTTTATTAATAAAGATACGATCAACTAACTACAAAAACACACTCGCCGGCACAAAATTCCGCCACCCTGAGATTTTGGTCAAGTTTGATATTTTATAACATTATCAATTTTTAGATCCATTTATTGTGTTTTTCCTTAATTATTTTAAAAAGTAACATTTTTCTATTAGGTTATATCATACAGGAGTAAATCAAACTGTTGTTTCTTATAGTAATTTCAAAATACCCTGTAGGAAAATTGAGGAGGAAAATTTTATTTACATACTGTTCTTATAATCTTTGATATATTCTAAACATTTCGATTTTTGATTCATTCCATTCTCTCATTTCTGCTGCGACCTGCAAAATTTTAAATGAAACGCTGATTTGAAGCCTATTTTCATTAAGAAAAACAAACACTAGGTATATCATAAAGTTAATTAACAAAAACAATTCTAATATCGTATATTTCCTTCTCGCGCAGCAATGACAGCTTGCAATCTTCGTGGCATCGAATGAGTAAGGTTACTTATCCTTTCTTGAGGGATAGCCTCATATTCCTCGGTCAGCGCCAGTCTTGCAAGGTTTGTGGTTGTACAGGACGACGATGAACGGCCCTGTTAAGTTGATGTTCGATTGGTTTGAGATCTGGGCTACATGCGGGCCATTAAAATCTTGGATCTCCAACTTCATCCAGATATTCGCTCAGTACATATGCAACATGAGGTCTAGCATTATCATGCATTAATATAAATTGGTTCCCAATGAAAGGAGCAAATGGAACAACAACTTCTTGGAGGATTTCCTCAATGCAACGGTGGGCGGTTAGAGCTCCATTTTCAACAAATACAAGATTGGTGCGTGCTTCGCTAGAAATATCACTCAAATCATGACTAAACCGCCAAGATTCGTTCTTATATGATGCAATAAGCATATCTCTGATTTCTACGACCATCCGGCCAAGGGCGGGTTTGTTCGGTTTGGACAGGGTCAAATTACGTTTTAGGGGGGGGGGGGGTCATGCATGGAAAAGTTACGAAAAGTAATACCCTGCCGCGTTAGTCAAACCGTTATGTATGGTATTTTTCGTGTTAAATTGATGGTGGGGGGTCATGCCCCCCCCCTGACCCGCGCTTGCATCCGGCGACCTTAAACAAACTTTGGATTCATCAGTGAATAGTACATAATAATATTTTCACTGTCAAATATTCTATTACAATGATCGCGTACTTAGCCAACGTCGATAATTTTTATCCGAAAGCTTGACATATATTTTCTAAAAATAAAATCGTTTTTGCAGCTCGCAGCAGAAATGAGATAATGGAATGAATCAAAAAACGAAATGTTTAGACTACAAGAAACAGTATGTAAATAAGACAGACTAACCTTACATATAGCTGAAACCATCTCGGTGAGCCTAGGAAAATATGCAACAGTGTTTCAGGCGGAAGTAGTAGCCATACAACACTGTGCAAGAGAAATAATAAATCAACATATATCAGGCAAATCCATTGCCATATATTCAGACAGCCAAGCTGCCTTAAAGGCAATCGGCTCCCCAGAAGTCAAATCAAGACTAGTGGAGAACTGCATAAAAGATCTAACAGAGCTAAGTAGTCATAATAAAGTGACCTTGGCATGGGTACCAGGCCACGAAGGTCACCAGGGCAATGATAAGGCCAACGAATTAGCCCGTAAAGGCTCGAACATGGCCATGATAGGCCCTGAACCGTTTGGGGGCTGTGCGAAAGCATTAAAGAATGCAGCCATTAAACAATGGCTGGAAGACCAATCCAATTCATGGTGGACTAATCAACCAGGAATGAGACAGGCTAAACAGTTCATTAAAGGACCATTAGCCAAATTCACAGCAGATCTACTAAGCCAAAAAAAGGCCGACAGTAAGAATCATAGTAGGTCTACTTACAGGACATTGCCGACTAAGAAGGCACATGAACATCATTAACCGAACAGAAGAAGCAACCCTATGCAGATTCTGTGAAGAAGAAGAGGAAACGCCAGTCCATGTCTTATGCCAATGTGAAGGCCTGACAAGACTAAGATTCCTATGTTTAGGCGAAGGAAAGCCAAATGCACATAACAATATGCAGGAGCCACTGTCAAAACGAATGAGTCTAATAAAAACGGCAGGGCTAGACAAGACACTCTAATCAAACGGAGTCTCCACAATAGATCTGAAAAGGTCGCGATGGACAAGGTCGGACGACCAGCTCCAGTATAATCTAATCTAATCTACATATAGCTGAAAACCTTCGTGTCGTAATTTAAATTTAACTAATAAAATACCACTTTTCATTTTATCCCGTACAATGAATTGAATGAATTTTAAAAATTAAATTTTGCCACGCCAATGGGTAGCTAAAAAGTGGGACTACCAGCCAGTGAAAAGTTTGTCGAAATCCATTAAGCGTATCAAAAGATATGATGTGACATTTCGTATGTTCACCAGTGTATTTGTATGGGTGTGTTAAAAAACATATTGGTTGGAGACCACTGGTTTAGAGCAAGCAAGAGCATGTTCAACAAGTGCCTTTTCTGGCTTCTTATCACAAAAAATACCGCTAATTTCCAATGCACTTGTTATGTTATATGATGAAAATGTCGTTAAGTTACTTCAGCCAACATTAAACCATTTTGCGGCGGGATCAAAATGTTATATTTAAATTATTCTGGAAACCCGGCGCGGGCATAAACTTGCGGTTGCCTTATTTCATGATAAAATGCAAATGTTAATACGTTTAGTGCCACCTTTCCTCGCAAGAAATGCTTTTAAAACTTGGTTAGTGCTCGAGTTTATAAAGAAATACGGGATAAGATAACTCCGACGGCTCCTTTAGTTTTGACGGATGTGGCTTAAAATTTAAAATATTCCTGTGGCTTTTATTTTATTATTATGATCCCTGTGGCGAAATGAACAAATTTTAAATTGAGGTATTCAGGTAAAATACAGTGGCGTAACTACCGTCGGTCTGGCCGGTTAGATTGTCCGGGGCCCGGAGCATCAGGGGGGCCCCAAAAGTCGTGAACGAAAAAAATTTTTTTTTAAATTGCTGTGTTGACTTTTTGTGGAATTGAAACGATCAAATAGAAGTTTTAGTGAAAAAGCTGATTTGTCAGTTTTCAGGTTTGTGGTTAAATAATGTACCATATTTCCCTGGTAAGGGGCCCCCTTCTGAGAAAGTGTCTGCGGCCCCCGTTTATATAGTTACGCCACTGGTAAAATACGTGGTATTATAGAAATTACTTTTATTATATTTAAATCCGCTTTGAAGTAACAAGCGAGCTAAGCCGCTTTGTGCCAAACCCGAAAAGCCACGTGGTAGGTCAGTCTCAAAACACATCAGTGAATATTGACCGATGTTGTCATATTTATCCGTCAAAACACTATAAAATAATATAATTTTAACATTTTCTCATTGCGTCATACCATTTTGAACAACTCCATACAAATATTTTACAACACAAAGAATATCACATGAAAGTAAATTATTTTACCGAACAGTTCTACTTTTCACTAAATTTTATAACTTATTTATTAAGTAAGAAACACTCTAAACGCGAAATTCACGCGTATCAAGCGAGGCCGACCAGTGATCTCGGGTAAGGTGAAACCTTCAATTTGAGGTGCAGGAACGTGTAGTGATCTGTCATCGTCGCTTAACCTTGACACGACTGACATACATAGAGTTGTTAACTGAAAACGGACGTGTATGAGGTGGCAGCACGTCTGGTAATATTAAGGGTTTTTAATTTAATTGTTTAGACATTCGATTTAGAAAAAAGTATATGTAGGGTTTTTCTAGTATATCTAACTAAAGAGTCACCCACTTAAAAACATTAAATCATTTTTATAATATCCTGTATAGGTGCATTTTAACCACATATATAATATATAACCATTATATTGCTAATACCATCTGCAATTATGTCTCCGCTATGGGCATCGAAGGGGTAATAGTGAGGTTGCGCAGTTCGGAAAATTCCTTGTGAAAGTAAACATTCGACAGGACCGGATTTCATTTTAATGTAATTTTCACTTGTTAGTTAGGAAAAATATTACAATCAAAATTTCGATTAGTTCGAATTAAGACGGCGCTCCATGCTTACGATTTCTGACGATATGATGATCCAACGGTGCGCCCTGATTGGTGTAAACTTTTGGTGCCAAATTCCGTCCGAATATTTGTAGCAATCGACAAGATGAGCTTTATTTTAACGTCCGACGTGGTATGTTTCTTAACCTCCCTTTTTTCTAAATCAATAATTTGTTACTATAAAACATAAGGTGAATAAATCCGGCCTATTTCATAAACACAAACTAAATTTTATTGGAACTTTAAATATTATCAGCACAAGGTATAAGCTATGGTAAAATAAAACTAAAATTTATATACAGGGTGCTGATAAAGTCTGGAATAATCGATTTTTCTTGAAAACGCAAAACTTTTTCGAAAAACGCTCGTACCCGTCGATTTTATTTTATTCTTTGAAATTTTTTGGCGTTCTTCAATATTATACCGGATGCGCCAAAAACGCTAGGCAAGTGTCAACTTCACTTTTTCAAATAGAACACCCCTTTTTTTCTCCAATATTCAGATTCCTCTCTAAACTCTAGACAAGTTTCATATAACATATTGTATGGCTAAAGTCAACAGTAATTGAAATACAGGGCCCACAATAAAAATCAAGGTATAATTTTAAGGTCTAGGTATTTACCTTCTTACCGGTTTCTACATAATAACTTAGTTACGTAAATGTCAAAACATTTAATATTTACTCCAAAGTTGTCACTTTTTCCCATAAAAATGTTTCTAACGGAAGCTGAGAGAATCGAAATATTAATAATAGTAGGATGTGGAGATCGAAAGAGAACACAAATAGAAGTTTGTGAGTATTTTAATGATAAATATCCAAATA
Source organism: Barypeithes pellucidus (assembly GCA_963991005.1). NCBI lineage: Eukaryota > Metazoa > Arthropoda > Insecta > Coleoptera > Curculionidae > Barypeithes > Barypeithes pellucidus. The sequence continues at coordinate 16,108,832 of OZ022565.1, read as the reverse complement.
GAGAACACATAAATCAGGCAACTGTTTCCAAAATTGTTAAGAAGTATAATGAAGTTGATCACGTTAAGGATAAACCTAGAAGTGGACGACCTAAAATTTCCGACGATGTCAAACTTGATATTCTAGTTTCGTTGGAAGAGAGACCACATTCGAGCACAAGAAGCATTTCTCAAAATGTTCAAAATATCCACGATTCAACGGTGGCAAAGTTCCTGAAAAATGGCATGCATATAAATGTCAAGGAGTACAGGAACTTTTGGAAGGCGACCCTGATAGAAGGAATGAGTTCTGCGAAATTCTCATGGATAATTACTTGATTAACGATGCATTATTTCCGAGTAACATAATTTTTTCCGATGAGGCTACTTTTTTCTTGGATGGCATGGTAAATCGTCAAAATTGCCGGTATTGGTCCAGCTAAAATCCCCATTGGTTCCGAGAAATGCATACCCAGCGGCCGAGAAAAATTAATGTATGGGCAGGAATAATTCGGGATACTGTTATAGGACCCTATTTTTTTGAGGAAAATTTGACTGGCCAAAGATATGTGCAGTTTCTTGAAGAAGACCTCGCTCCAGCGTTGATTGCCCTATTTCCCGATCGGAACATTCCTGACTCACATGATACAACTATGTGGTTTCAGCAGGATGGTGCACCAGCCCACTATTCGGTCGAAGTCCGTAGATACCTGAATGAGTTATTTCATCATCATTGGATAGGTCGACGGGGTGAAATAGAGTGGCCTGCGAGGTCCCCCGACATAACGCCATTGGACTTCTTTCTGTGGGGCTATATTAAGGAAAGGGTTTACAAAAATAAACCAGAAGATATTGATGTTCTCAAAACGCGTATAACAACAACCATAAGACAAATTACCCCAGAAATTGTACATAATGTACAGTTAGAATTTGTTGAGAGATTGGGACATTGTAGAGCCGTAAATGGACACCATTTTCAACACTTACTCAAATAATTTTTTAGATGGTTCACTGTATTACCAATTTCCTGTTAGAATTTTTTTTCTAGCCTAAGTATTTGTCATGGAAAACAAGCTTTAAAATTATACCTTGATTTTTATTGTGGGCCCTGTATTTCAATTACTGTTGACTTTAGCCATACAATATGTTATATGAAACTTGTCTAGAGTTTAGAGAGGAATCTGAATATTGGAGAAAAAAAGGGGTGTTCTATTTGAAAAAGTGAAGTTGACACTTGCCTAGCGTTTTTGGCGCATCCGGTATAATATTGAAGAACGCCAAAAAAGTTTCAAAGAATAAAATAAAATCGACGGGTACGAGCGTTTTTCGAAAAAGTTTTGCGTTTTCAAGAAAAATCGATTATTCCAGACTTTATCAGCACCCTGTATACATACCTGAAATACAGCGAATCAAATCACCACAAATTAAAAACTCCTTTACAAAAATTGTTGTTAGGTAATGAAAGTTTATAAGCACTAATATACCGACAACAATGTGGATGAACCACTTTTTTTTCTGCAATTTTAAAACAGCATCCAGAACCAAAGATGGCGACGACTAACAACAAACAAATAATGTCGGGCCGGCTCTAACGCGATAGATAAAATTTCCACCCTACTGCGCAAACTCAATAGTACCACGCCATCTCCCATAGCGGGGACACTTTTTGTATTTTGGAACGTTCGTATTGGCAATATAATGGTTATATATATATGATTTTAACTCCATAACTAAGCCACCGGTGGCAGATACAAATTGCCTAAATGATGCATTATTGTTAGTATTAAAATTTATCAAGTACTCTTCATGCTAATATACTGAAATCTAACATATAATTAAGAATTCTTCATATACATCAACTGTGTTAGTTACCCATCTTGCCCAGCAAAATTAAATTATATTGCGCAATTGTACAAAAAACCTCCGTCTTGCTAAACTCAGTTTGTTACAAAAAGGCCTTGAATACGGGTAACAGAATGTTTCCCTGTTTTACTTGCCAAATTTAGCAAGATATTAGATCGCAGACAATCCAAAGTTTATGAAAAGAAATAGTTGGATCGGAGTTTTGAAATGCAGATGAAATTTAGTTTGGCGGAGTAATAAGTTAGATAAGGGTACAATGTAAATTATTAATATATAGAGTGTTGTGGAAACGAGTTATTATATTTGAATGGGCGACTTCTTGGGTGTCCTAGAGGTGAAACGACAAATTAATTTTCTGGAGATTAACACTAGTAGATTAAACAAACCACTTTTAATCCTACTTGTAATCTGACAGACAATATAGAACTGTTTAGAGTTGCCTTTGAGATATGCCGCCTTTTAGTTTCTTATGGGTTTGAATTTAACCCCGTAAACATTCGGTTTACTCGGATAAGTTGTTGTTGACCAGTCAGTCGTATCGTGCAATTAATAGTTTGGTTTGTTTTTGAATAACCTTGTGCTGGGTCAGTAATACGCGGATTTGCTCGGGTTCGGAACGAGAATAATATTATTAAAAATTCACGTTTTGTATCAAGGTGTGGACCAAGTCATAATTTTTTTTGGATATCATTTAACTGGTCAGCAAAATATTCTTATTTTTGCCAACAGAAAAATGTAATCGGTCAGCCAAAATGGCTTATGGACAGCAAACATTTCTGAATCGGTCAGTAATTAATGTCATACTAGAGTGCTCTAAATTATTTTGGTACCCAAATTAAGATATATAAGCTGCTATGAGCGATCCGCTTTTAATCAGATAGTAGTAAGCAATCAGCGGAGAAGCGAAACATTTAATCTTGGTCATCAAAAAAAAACAATAAAACGTGAAATAGTGACAGTGCCCTGGGAAAACAAGTACACCTTTGGTAGCCGATTTCCTTCTGTATTCGGCAAAAGAAAACACAGGAAAGTTACATAAATTGACAGTGCCCTGGGAAAACAAGTGAAAACCCGCCCCCGCTACACCTCTTGGGCCTTGACTGCTACATCAAATGAAAACACACGCACGCAATTAGCTACTCGTATCACGCGACTGCCCACAATAACGAACTTTGCCGATTATTCAAAACAAACGCAATCCAATGATTTATATTGATAACCATTCTTTAATATGCAAACCTCTGAAGTAAACTGCTTCTAGACATGTTTTTTTCTACTGACCAATTGTAAAATCTTGCTGACCAAGTAATCATTTCGCAGCTCGAGTGTTAATTAAGCGAACACATGCTGATACAAGCGGACTGATATCGGTTAAATTGTTGACAGTTTGTAGGATTTTTTGCAGGACAGTGCAGCCTGATTTTTATTTATTGCAAGCAAAATCTTTTTATGCTGATCAAATGATTTAATGGCTATTTTTTGCTACGACCCAATTTTAATAACGGCAAACCATTTAATTACTTCTCATTTTTTTTCTGCATTCTTTGCGGATTGAATAAAATAAAAATAAGGCATTCGTGTTAATTCTTTTTTGCTAAACAGTGGATTTTCTAAACAATGATGTCTGTTGACAACACAAACTCGGATTAAAACACTAATCTGATGTATGTCTAGTATCTTTGTGTATAGAAAAGTATGCAATATGCTGTGGTAATTTATTTAAAACTACCGCAACGATAATGGACTATAACAAGATATCTTGTAAGCACACTCACGGGGGACTTCTTTTAGAAGTTTGTAAATCCGTTCTGGCCCCGTCGACTCTATAGGGACAATTTTTCTGTTAGGTCGAATTTAAAGTTTTAAAACATATTTCTCCTGTAGAATGGTGGCACTGTAGGGAATTTCAATCGTGGCAAATAAAATATAAACGTTTTTATTTATTTTTAACATAGATGTTAATCGACAAAGGAACGATTGTACTTTTTAAACAATGTTTTTAAAAGGTCTTCTTGTTCTTAAGGCTACTAATGGAACCATGATGCAATAAACGCAAGGCGTCTTCGCAGACAGAATGAAGTATCAAGGCTCAACAAAGGCCTGTAAGAAATTGGGGTGATAGTAATCAAATCGAATTTAACTCTAAGAAAACCCAGGCAGTAGTTTCCTCTAAAAAGGTTAACATTATAGAATCGGATATAGCCATGGCAGGACACGCAATCCCACTGGCCTCATCTATTAATTTGCCGGGCGTCAATCTGGGAGGAAATATGGCTTGGCATAACCACGTTGTGGCAATCGTCAAGGTAGCTTAGCAGAAACTTGGTGTACTCTTCCGAACCAACACCTCAACAACTTTTCACACCATACAAAGCCCGGCTTCGACTATCACAAGAGTACTGCTGTCATGTCTGGAGCTCTGCACCCAAACATACTCTTCGGCTACTGGATTCCATCGAAAGGAGAGCTACTCGTCTGATCGGAGATTACGAGCTGACAAAGAGCCTCGACAGTCTGCAACATCGAAGACAGGTTGGTGATTTGACTCTCTTTTACGTCCAGAGCGGTGAATAGCAGAAATACATGACACACCACTGCCTCTCATCCATATGTCACATATGTGGTTAAGCTTAGTACAACGAGTATAACCTCCAACGATTCAAAACCAACGTGAATCGCTTTATGAGCACACGCATCACTCCCAGAGTGCCCTAAAGGATTTTCCTATAGTGCTTGTGTTTGATCATAAAAAAGGCAGGAGATTCGTGTATTCGCGCATTATGTAAAACCTTTAATAATGTTCATTTAATAAAATGATTAATCAAAATCGGCAGACTAATATTTTTATTTGCTATTCGCTCAGTCCGAATTGCGGTCAATTGATAGTTGTTAATGATATTAGTTCGTATAGAGCGTGCATCATTCAAAATTTTATCTACCGACGCCGACGCCACGGTATGAACAGAATTTATTTGCATAGATTCGATGTATCGCAAAACACCAGACTCGTTTCGATAAATTAATATTCAAAATTATCAGGTGACCATATTGGTTGATATCATGGCAACTGCGCTTCTTCTTTGTATAACACCCTGTATCTGCCGTTCGTCTTTAAAAAATCCTATTTAGGTCGCAGATAAATTAATGGAAGCAAGGAAACGAGGAAAGTTAGCAAAGCATTTTCCGCTAGCCAAACCGCCGAGGAAAAGCGAATAATTTTTTTTCGCATTGTATTCGAGGCACGGAATGCGATACCTTGTTCTTTGAAATTTTGATTAAAGACAGAAACGTTCTGATGATAAAAATATTATAGACCATAATTTTTTGCCTCTTGTCGGCAGTTGCCTTCATTCTTTTTATTATATTACACGAGGTCGCCACGCAAAGTTATCGAATCATTCAAATCATCGAAATTTAATAAGCTTTTTTTTCTCAATTTTTCCGCCTCGGGAACCCACAGCTTAACGTGTCCTCCGAACCACGATCCCAGGTCATACGCCGCTACCTCAAAAGCTACCAACACTTTGTTTCTCGCAGTGCAGTGTGACTTTACCGATTGGGGTGGACGGTACGTCCGTAACCCACGAGATGTCTGATCTCATCGGGCCTGGCTACCGGCGTGAATGAGATGTATGGGGGGGGGGGGGGGGGATACATTTTTTCCATGACGCTGGACAGCAATGCCACGACTTATACCATTAAAATCCACCGCGTGCGAATAGGTTTACGGTTTTTTTATAACCAACCCTTTGGTCAGTCAAGAATGCATGTTTAAAACAAATACAGTGAAACCTCTCATAACGGACACCTCTAATAAGCGGACATCCCTATTAAGCGGACATTTTTTTATAGTTCGAAACTAGGTATATGAAATTCCATGAAAATAAACCTCTCTTGGGCGGACTCTCCTTTGGGCGGACGCGGACAGGCTGTTTTCATACAAAGAGTGCGAAAACCCTCCTTTAAACGGGCAAAACAAATTTTAAAGTATTTGGGAGACGAATAAGTACGGTGCAAAAACTCTCTGAAGACAGACGGGCAACCAATCGCGTATGCGTGGCAGAACGAAAGTATGTGTGATTCCCCGACAGCAGTCAGCCGTTTATTTGTTAGTTGTAAGGTTAAAATTGTAAACAATGTCACAAAAATGTCGCGTTTTGAGGCTGAAAGAGAATATTGATGTTGTGGAAGTTTGTAATTTGATAACAATGACTTGGGCGAGTTCATTAACATTGATAGCAATGTGCTATTAGAAGATGATAGTGACCCCATTCCTACCGATTATGTAGTCCAAACTGAAACCACATCACTATCTGACGACTCTGATGAAGAAGTTGAATGCAGTAATCAAACAAATGTTACCAATTATCAACAAGCCATTAGTAAGGTAAAGGAATTATAAGAGTATGCAAAGAATAGAGGTGACTCTAAAGCAATGGAATTATAATCAGACTTGGAATTACATTTTCTAGATTGCAAGTATAAAACGCAAACACGTCAAACACAGGATCTTTAAAACAAAATAATAAATACAAAAATGTATGAAAATTGAAAAATAATTAAAATCTCTTACGTTTCGAAATATCCTAGTGGATATTTCCTGAAATATTTTTAACTACCCGTACAATATGATTTAAAAGGGGATATTGCATAGTAAAAATTTCAAATTATGAATATTTTCGCCTTATGTCTATCGCTATGTATTTAATTTTCTATTTCTAAAATTTCAGTGTTGGATAATTAATAACCGTTAACTAATATTCTAAGCCTGAAAAATACTGATTACTTTAAAACTTTTAATGAGCTCCTAATAAAACAAGTTTCCGTTTACTTTTATTAAAGTTAGAAATTCTCGGTACGATTAAGCATCTCTTAAGCTTACGTTAGTAATTTCTTGTCGGACAACGACTTATTTAATCGATCTAGAAGGGCCAGAATTGACAGAGATAAAAACCTTTTCCTACAACCTTTGAATATCGAAGGAAAACCGATCATTGTAAGAATCTGACAACTTATATTTGAAGACAAAGGCACGGTTGACATGGATTTCGGTCTATCACAGACATACTCCGTTGGATATCCGTGCGCTACGAAATGAAACGGCCGCTGAAGTCATGTCGATCATGGAGTTCAACACATTGTGAATTGGTCATATACCGGGTCCGTAAACGAAGCGGGGAAGGAAGATTAAATTGTTATCGAAGAACTTATCAACAATACTAAAATAGCTTGAGTTGTTGGATTAAAAGCGGCATGTTTTAAAATTATTTTACATTATACAGGGTGTCCCAAAAAAGGGTGACAGCATAAAGTTATATTTTTTAAATGGAACATCCAGTATTTTATTGCATATTCAGGTTCGTATTAGTATCGTTTATAAGTGCATCAAGTTTTATTTAATTTGGTATTGTAGTTTCGGAGAAATAAATTAAAAACTAAAAAAAGTTTTACAGTCCTGAATAAAAAAAATTAAAAAAAAAACAATTCAGAACTATTTTTTTAACCTCGGCATTGGGTGAAATTTATGATAAGAGGTCTAGAGATACTACGAATCTAATTGCGTTTATCTATTTTATACAGGGTGTTCATAATAAGCTTTCAACAACGCCACATTTTAAAATAATTTTTCTCAAGTTTTTCAAATGGAACAACACCCTGTATATTATTTGGCTATTTGACGTAGAATTCATAGACAATTTTTTTTTGTAATACAAGCATATTATAAGTTATATTCAGCCGTTTTCGAAATAATTATAAATATCATAAATTATGTTGACTAAATAGAGTTTTTATTGGGAAATATTGTTATAGGCGACTAGACTTATAGTTGTAAACTAAAGTATTTCAAAATAGCTTTCTTTTAATTATTTCGATATAAATTTTAAAAGCCTACATTTTTGCTACTTTTATTTATTTCATTCTATTTTTTATTCTTAATCGAGTTGCCATGATTTTTTTTTATTTAGATTGTCACTATGACAGCCAAATAAAATTATTTACATTTGTTCAGTCGTCGAAACTAAGTACTAACTTACACAAAATGTCGAACTTTACGACTTTAGAAATGGTAAATATGATTTTTATACTGGGTGAATGTTCAAGAAATTGCTACCTCGCGAGCCGAGTGTACGCTGGAAGATATCCAGATATTGAGAGAAAGCCGAGACCAGAAGCCAAATATAAACCATTAAAAAGTTACCGCTAGATTTTAAGAAAGAGTAGCTAAAATGTAGGTTTAAATATTTATATCGAATTAACTAAAATACGGTAAACTCTAAAAGTTAAAGGAACCTATTTTGAATATTTATTTTAGTTTACAATTATTACGCTAGTCACCTATAACAATATTTCCCAATAAAAACTCTATTTAAACAACATAATTTATGATATTTACAATTATTTCGAAAACGGCTGCATATAACTTATATGCTTGTATTACAAAAATTCTATGGCAAATAGCCAATTAATATACAGGGTATTCCATTTGAAAAATTTGAGAAAAATTATTTTAAAATGTGGCGTTTTTGAAAGCTTATTATGAACACCCTGTATAAAATCGATGAACACAATTAGATTCATAGCATCTCTCGACCTCTTGTCATAAAGTTCACTCAATGCCGAGGTTAAAAAAATAGTTCTGGGTTGTTTTTTTTTTGATTTTTTTATTCAGGACTACAAAACTTTTTTTTTTAGTTCTTAATTTATTTCTCCGAAACTACAAAACCAAATTAAATAAAACTTGAGGCACTTATAAACGATCCTAATACGAACCTAAATATGCAATAAAAAATATGCCTCTGTAATCCAAGACGTCAAGCTGTTTTAGTATTGTTGATAAGTTCTTCGATAACGATTTAATCTTCCGTCCCCGCTTCGTTTGCGGACCCGGTATATCCGTCATTGTTATAGTTCGAAATTCAAAGATACAACTAAAACATTTCAAGAAATTCTCCTGTCAATTTCTCTCTAGTGAGACTGGTAATATGTATCACATACAGGTTTGTTCGGTGTGTATGTGTAACCTAAGCCTATGCGTTTCTTTAAAACTTAAAGACTAAACAGTTTAATGTAAAGCGTTACAATAAAGCCATAACAATTTTTTTTGTCAGTTTATGTCTAGTAAGATTGACAACATGAATTATCATTGCACCCTAGGCGGTCGAAAACAAACTTTAATATGGCGCTCGAACTAAATAACTGGATGGAAGACCATCAAAGGAGACCGTTATTGTTTCTCGAGAAATAGAAAAGCTTCAAGCTATAAACTCAACCATGAAAGTTGCACGAGTGGATGTTACAAGCAAGCTCTCGTGCAATAGTTTATATAACAATTGTCGGTGTATTAAGCTACTATGATGTTACTATTGTTAGCGAACTGATAAAAAAGCTAATCAGATAATTTAGAAATCCAGGATGTCAATTTTAAATCTTCCCACCCTTAATATCTGGCTTCAAATAAATAACATTAGGAATCGGAAATGTACCCTGCACAATGCCGCTTATATTTTTGTACTAATAACAATTTGCAAGTATACGATTTGCACTTTATCGTAATACCATTTTCTACGAGGGCAACCGGTTGGTAATGTTAACTCTATTTTCAAAAGGCAGAGCATTCACTAGTAACGATTGTTTAGTAAGAAAGCTAGTTTTAAATACTGCAATTGTATGTACAGGGTGTCCATTTTTGGGTAGTTTTACTGTGTATCTCCGTTATTAGTAACGATGCGGTTTCCGCAGCACTATGCTACTTTTTGTCAAACACAAGATGCCGTAATTAGAATTTTTCTAGGCCGCCTTGATTTTGATATACGGGATGTTTTTGAGAATTGTGCATTTTGGGACATCCCCTCATATCTCGGTTACCCCGTAACGTACCAAAAAGAAATATAATGTTATTTTTATAGTTTTCTACGTAGAATCTAGTAACGTACTCAAATTTTTTCTATATTCAATAGTTTCAATGAAAATAAACAAATTTGCTTTTTTTAAATCGGTCACCCTATATATTTTTTAATAATATAATTTAGTTTCTAACAAGCTTCTCAAAAATATATAACACTTTATTTTTAGTCTTAGTATTAGGACCGAAATATACGATTTTTAAAAATATACCATGACGGATATTAAAAAAATACTGGTGGGATTAAATATTAAATACAAAAATTGAAAATCTATTGAACTGCCTCATAAATATTGCTTAAATTGTTCTCCATTATGCCTTAGACATGTTTCAAACATGGTTCTTATTTGCCTTAATGAATTAAAAATAATAGAAGGCCGCGTTTGTAACTCCCTAAAAGCTCTGTCAATGGCAATTCTTAAATCTGCCAATATTTGGTACTGAATGGAATACATTTTATTTTGAAGGTATCCCCATAAGAAGAAATCCAAAACCGACAAGTCGGGTGACCTTGGTTGCCATCTTACAGGTCCATTAGTTCCAATTCAGCGACCTGGGAAGTTTATTATTATTTAGGTAGGCCCTTATAATTTGGGCATTGTGAGCGGGCGCTCCATCCTGTTAAAGATGCAAGTTATTGAGACCAGCTAAGGGCACATCTTCTATTATTTCTGGCACAACGTTTTCCAGAATTTCCAAATATTTATTTGCATTAAAGCTTCCTTCAAATATATTATAAACTATTTCACTATTCAGTATAAAGCATGAAACGCTAACGCCAAATATGCCTTGCCATTCGATTGACAATATTACATGCCGATTTTCCTGAGACCAAAACCTCGTATTCTGTGAATTAAATATGGTAAAATGAGCCTCATCAGACCATATAACGGTTTTTTCACAATTGTTTTCCCTGTTCAGATATTGTAAATACCAATTGCAAAACTCTATACGGCGCCGTGCATCACCAGTATGTAAGTTTTGTACACGGTGGAATTTATATGGCTTAAAATTCTGTTTTTTTAGGATTGTTTGCACTCTCGATTTAATTAATCCGACCGAACCTTCAACTTTTCTGCAAGAACTACTTGAATTTGTTTCGATTGAAGCTAACACATTTATTTCATCAGTCTCGCGATCATCCTTGTGGTAGATTTTAGGGCGAGGTAAAGAAAATGAACCGTGTTCAATTAAATTTGATTTTATTCTTGAAAAAATTTATTTATCCGGTTGTCTTCTTTCGGGATATCTACAAGTAATTTAAGAAAATTTATAAATTTCATAGAATTACTACATAAGGGCTTATATTTACCTATTCAAATACACTTCTAATGTTCCATCTGCATTTTCGTTGCACTGGATATAACAAACGAGCATGTCGTACTTCTCAAAGTTTACATGCTCTGCCATAATTAGGACAAACTGATTTTTCACTATTAATTAGAAATTTTAAAACAACTTAGAGAATCTGAATGCTCTGACAGAATTAGAAGATTTTATTATTATGTGTTCTTTTATTTGTTTTTAATATCCGTCATGGCCTACTAAAAAAAAATTATATAATTTTGAAAAACGTATATTTCGGGCCTAATACTAAGACTAAAAATAAAGTGTTATATATTTTTGAGAAGCTTGTTACAAACTAAATTATATTATTAAAAAATATATAGGGTGACCCATTTAAAAAAATCGAACTTGTTTATTTTCCTTGAAAACTATTGAATGAAGAAAAATTTGAGTACGTCACTGGATTCTACGTAAAAAACTACAAAAGGCACATTTTATTTCTTTTTGATACGTTATGGGGGGGGGGGGGGGGGTCCCAAAATGCACAATTCTCAAAAACATCCCGTATATCAAAAATAAGGCGGCCTAGAAAAATTCTGATTACGTCATCTTCTGTTTGACAAAAAAGTAGCACAGTGTTGCGGAAACCACATCCTTCTATTTTTACTAACAACGGAGATACCCCGTAAAACTACCCAAAAATGGACACCCTGTATGGCTTCTTAGACATATACGGTAATTATATCCCCGTAAAACTACCCAAAAATGGACACCCTGTATGGCTTCTTAGACATATACGGTAATTATATTTTAGCAAGTTAAAAACTACTTTTAGATTATTTTTAAATGCCAGTTTTATATTTTAGATTGAAGACATTATTTCTAAAAATATAGTATTTATTAAATTTTAAGTAATAATATAAAAAGAAGAATGTAACAAAGATAGCCGCAATGTTCTGTCAAGAATTCTCTCGTCTTGACGGGTACGAATTCTGCCCGTGGTGTTTCAGTTATACAAGTATTAAACGGGAATCCTTTGAGAGACGCCTGGCATGTCAAAGTTGGAGCACATATTGTGGAAGTAAATAAATTTTATAGGATTGTGCTGAATAAAATACATGAAGCTTGTTATTATTTTGAAATCATTTTAAAGGTTTAAGTAAATAATATGATATTAGTTCCCAAAATTAATCCAAAGGGTATATTTCAAACCTTCCTTATTCATGCTTATTATAAAGTACAGCAATTTTGTTCCAATCTATATTACTTCCAGTAATTTAATAGCAAAATTTTTGTTTGTAAAAGCCACTAATCGGAAAACTTATTGTGATTTTCGTGATACAGATGTAAGTGATGCAATCACATTCAAAGTCGTCTGCTTGATAAATAAATAATAACTACTTGTCCAATTTAAGCTTGTAAGGTTAACATCACACACCTTAACCTTACAAATAAAAGACATTTAAGCAATATTCATTTCAATCAAAATTTGACGATACACATTCTCGAAGCTTTCCTGAAATCTATTTAATTTACCTGAAATTTGTACGATAACTAATATTATGCGTTTAATTATTTGATATGGTTGTTAGAACGTGATATTTTCCCACTTAACCGTTAACGAACAAACAATATGTTTAATCTACAAATATTCACATTTCGGTCAGTCCAAGGTTTATCTAGGTAATATTTCATAGTAACCAAGTTTAACATCATCTTCTAGAGTTAATGTGAAATGTGATGAATATAATTAAATAATCATTAGTTATTTCTGTATATACGGAGGAACAATGTAATCAAAAGTCAGATGTAACCAAATCTCTATTATTGCCTATTGGACCTCAAAGGGAGTTTATAATTATAATCCATTAAACAAATTTGTCCTTTAACTAGTTCAAGGACTAATTTAACTTAAATTACAGTAACAAACCGAAAGTTTTTTATGTTTAATTTATTACATAAAGTTTCACAGCCCACAGTATATAAATACGAACTTTGCGGCTTAAACTTCTGCAAAAATCCAATTTGCTGACTTGTTTCATCTTTCATTTTGAATTCTCAAAACATTGGCTGCCGACGCACATCTCGGCAAGCAGCTTGAAGTAACACGCCGCAACAGACCTGGAAGAAATTTTGTCTTGGGGTGACAGTAACCAAGTAGTGCTAAGAAAACCCAGGCAGCAGTTTCCTCTAAAATGGTTAAAATTGCAGAACCGGATGTAGTTATGACAGGAGACGGAATACCACTGACTTCGTATTTTAATTTGCTGGGCGTCAGTCTATGTCGTAAATAAGTTGCATTCTTCTCAACAACTTTGGACAGTACAAAGCCCATATTCGTTCGCTAGAAGGCTGGTCTCATGTCTGGAGCTCTGCATCCAAGCATACTCTTGGTGATTTGACTTTCTTTTACAGGTATTTTCATTTTAAATATTCGACTGACCTTTAAGAATTAAGTCAACGGCATGGCCTGAAGTCGTGTTGTTCAAAAAATATAATCTTCAACGATTCAAAAGCAAGGTGAATCCCTTTATTAGAACTAATTTAAAAGATTTTTCCTATTGTCCTAGTTTTGAGCACAGAAAAAAAGAACCAAAAAGAAGCTGTTGAGTAAAGGTATTTTTAAATTCACAATCATTAGGAATTTAAAACTACGAGTTGTATCATGCTGTAAATTTTCAATGGGGAGATAATTAAATAAAGTTGTACGGCATGTATAAATTTGAACATAAAACTTCTTAGTGCGTGCCTGTGGAATAATGCAAAGCAAAATTAAATTTGCGGGTTAAACTTACTCGTGCATATATGTGAAAGTCAAATCTAATAATGTAAATGATTCAATTTGAATATGATAACCGACTACTGACATACGATGTCCAGCGGAGTATGATACAATTACTTGAAATTACTGCAAGTAATTTAAATTGCAGAGCTAAAGCAACTAGGAGTAGTGGGTGGATAAAACTTTCGGAATATAATTTTGCCAAATAGTTCATCTGAATGGAGTGAAAGCTTAAAAGGGAAGTAAAACTAACATTCTATTCCAATCGTTTAATGAAAACATACTGCGGATTTCATTAGCAGCTGACGTGGTTTCATCTTATTTGATCTTTTTTTATGATCAAAAATTAGCACTATAGGAAAAATCCAGAAGGGCACTATGGGAGTGTTGTAGGTTATATGCTTTGTGAAAAATTACCTCATGGAGTTCATTTCACAAAGATGACGTCGTCCAAATGAGGTTCCTGGTCAGCTCGTGATATCCGATAAGACAAATGGCTCTCCTTTCGATGGAGTCCAGTAGCCGAAGACTATGCTGGGGTGCAGGGCTCCAGACATTAGAGTAGTATCTTATTATTTCGTTTTATGAGAGTACTAACTTGAAAAGTAAAATTATCAAGAAGAATTCTCTCGTCTGTTGTTCCATTGGTAGGGTTAAAACGTTATTAGTGCCCTTGCATTATAGAAGATTTACCTCTTAGTCTATTTAAATTCTTAAAATAATGCTTTGGTATCATTGCAATCGCTGTTCTGGACACGGATACGTGTTATAGAGGGATAAAATGATTATACGTATTTAGATGAAAGGATTAGAACTGGCGAATTAACTCTGTAGCGGAATAGACGTAGTTTAAACCTACCTAGTTGATAAATGGGAGATCCATTATAATATAATGAAAGCAATATAAAAATACAACCAACAAAATTAATTAAATATTTTATTCGTTCATCTTTCGTAGGTTCTGATATTCTCAGTAAACAAATATTCCTGTCTGGAATAAATAATATTTTTCTACGGTTTTGCCTCCTAGGTATACACTGTACTATTATTCAATTTAGGAGTATAATTATGTATTGAGATTGTCTTCATTAAAAATATATTCGACTAAAGTACTTTTCTGTTTACATCTATCAACTCAACTCTAATATTTCACTAATCCTAATCCCGAAAAACGTATAATCCTCTTATCCTCTTTATAGCACCTTTTCGTGTTCCAATCCGCAAATACAACAAAATGAAAGCTCCATTGCCGAAACCAGACAGAAGGCGACATAAAACATCTAATTGATAATGTCAATATAAAAATAAGGGATGCGGAAGGAACGTATCGACAAGTCTAGGGAATTTTTCAAAAGAGGTGACAGTGCGAAACTGGAAAGAATAATATAAATATTAACTGTAAGGACTCGATTGAAGTAGTGGTTACTTGATGAAGATCCATTTATGAAAACGAAGTAAATAATAAACCACAAGTTGCAGAGATTATCACTAGAGGGTTTCCAAGATAGGGAGGGTCTGTGAGGAGATCTCATTAATGGTAACAGTTACAACTTCGATTAAATGAGGAGAAATTATCGATATTGTAATTTTCTAATTTGGGACACACAGTATCAAGAATTTTTTATAAAGATACCACAACTGAAAATGCGAATACCCGTGTTAGAGCATTTTTCCAAAAATAAAATCTGTTTAGGATTTTTACTGAATCCATTACAAGTTACAAATTCGCATTGTGCTGACAATTGTTTCGACCATACAGTGTGTTCTTTGGATGGTAAAAACGAAGTGTATGGTTCACGAATACAAATTTTGTGGCTCCTTCTATTCATTGTGTTATTTTTTACTTCATGATACTATTCTTCTGATAAGAAATGTTTAATTTACAGGGTGTTATGGAAATGACGTATTATATTTAAACCGGCAATTCCTGTGATAAAGGCAAATTGAAGAAAAATAGCCATAAATGGCGCTTTCAATTCATTCAGCGGTAAAAGTGACATGACGTCAAACCACTGCGATACATGTAAGTAATCAAGGAGTTCTGGTCGGTGTTGTCATATGTACACCTTAAACTCTTTAGACAAAATAAAATAATTTAAACACTTTTCCATTCTGTAATACCTTTTTGTACAATTAATTGAAGAACATTTACGACAGACTATATTTTAAGCAACCCGATAAAACATATGGAAAAGTAATAGCCACGTAAGTCACTGGGTCAAATGCCACTGACCTCTTGACGCCTTACATCGGCTGAGCGAAGTAGTTTCATATAGCGCCGCACGTTTGCGTCTGTTAGTTGAAGACCAACCAGCGACCGGATACGTTGTGTCTCGTCGATTACCAACACACTCTCGGCAATCCGCTCTGTTTTTTCGGTTTACGCGTGTATCTTGCCCGTCCATAAATAATCTTTGAATATTATTTTTATTGACGCGTTTCTTCTGAACGTCAACTTTCGTCGCGTGTAATAAAATCTAATAATATGTAGTACAATCTGTATTATTGTATTTTCAAAAGCTAACTATCGGTTCTGTTTCACTATTACTGTGTGTACATAAAGTGTTTCCAGGAGTGTTCCCATGAAAAAAAAAAAAAACTGATTGTGTTTGTGCCTGGATTTCCTCGCTCTTTAGGTATAAAGATAAATACAAGTAGTAGGTAGAAAATAATTAATTTTTATAATTTTATATGGAATTTCAGTTTTACATTAAGTTTGGCAACATTGCCATTGCCTCTGGGTGAAATGTTGTACAGTAGCGCGGACTGACCTGTGAGTAAGAGTGTTTATTACTCCACTTTTAAAACGGTCGATTTAAAAAAAATTAAATATTAGCGCTTCGCTAAGACACCCAAGGAGTCACCCATTTAAATATAATACGTCATTTCCATAATACCCAGTGGCGGCTCGTGACCTATGTTAGTGCAAAAGTATGGTGAAATTATTTTTAAAATTTTATTTTTGTGTAACGACCAAACAATTACTTTCTAGGCGTTTTAAATATAGAAAGAAAAGAAGTAATAAGAAAATGCGTTAGGTAAAACATATTTTCATTTATTTTTTAATTTTACACAAGGAAATACAACTTTTGGAAAATAAGAAAGGTTTTCTTACTATATATAGTGTTTAAACGTAAAATCCGTTCTTCGGTTCTTAATTGTAGAAAATTGATCAATAACGGCCTCATTAAAGTTTGGAATACCCTCTATAAATTTTTTTCAAATATTTAATAATATTAAAATATTAAAACATGCACGAACTGCGCCTTTCCCATGTTAAATCGCCATAGCCCCACTATCCCTCGCTGTCTCCCCCCACCTGTTACTACAGAGAAACTGCATTATGCCCCGCCTACTTAATTGCACATGCGAGCAAGTCTCGTCATAATCGTCATTAACTTCGACCGAGGCACGGTTGCCGGATCGAGAGCCTATAATATACAGTTTGGTTGATGGTACGATAAAATATTAGGGAGGGTCGGACTTTATACGATAAATAATATTCAACGAATATAAATTAATATTTATTTATTCGTTTTGGGGTGTACGCGCGCATGTGCTCCTGTGGAAGAACCGCCACTGATAACACCCTGTAATTTGCTATAAACACAGAAAATAAAATCGGGGAGCGAACACGTATGTTATGTTCTGTTTAGTGTAAACAAAATAATCAAATAGATTTTCCGCAAATAACCAATGAGGCGAAAAGACTGTAAAATATATTATTTGCGTATAGGATTTTTAGTCCCCCACGAATAAAAATAATTTGTCGGATTTCACCTAAGCTGAAAAATTAGTGTCGCCGCTTGTTGCTTATGGAAATGTGTTGGTTTAACAAATAGGGTTGTTTGTGTGTAAGGGTAATATCCCGTTTTATTTTGACAGTTTTATAGGATACAAGTTTACAACTTAGGCTTAAAAGAAGAGGGTGTTTTTTTGATACGAGAAGAAAATGTGACTAATAGAAAAGCGGGGCATAGTTTGATTGTACGGTCTTGGAATAACGATTTAATATTTTAGTTTAAGTAACTGAACGCTTTGATTTCAAGACATGCTACATCATAAATTTAATCAAAATATGTTTAGCGGTTTTTGAGTGACAATGGGAAGGATTATACAACATGAGCAAGATAAGGAGGGCCAGTACAGGGATCTCGGAAACCGTAAGAGATACGAAGTCGGTTACATGAAGGTAAAGTTGCGCATTTACGTGCCTAATAATATGCAGTTTAGAAAGTTTTAAAATTCCGAGTAGTTCCGGAAATATCTGGAAAACCCGAAATTCTGAAAAATCATTTCATTGTTTTCCTGGGATTTTTGAGATCGAAGTCTAAAGTAAATTGCCCTTTTGCATTGCCACTTTTTCCGCTCTATCTAACAGCGTTAATTATTTTGTAATCCGACGAGTCGTCTTCAAAGGGCCATTATCAACTTTCTTATTTTAAATACGGTCCTGTTTTTCTGATATTGGAATTTCAGAGCTTTTTTTTCCTTGGAATGCAACGATGTATGACACATTGTGGTTTAATAACGTTTCGAGGGTTTTTTGAACAACATCAGGAAATTTTGGGATACGGTCCTGTATTTCTCCTAATTTTATAAATACTATCTCATAAATAAGCTCTAAATTTTTACTTATGTTGGACTAGTTCAATAAATAATAAATAATTTAATAATAAACCACAAATAAGTGAACAAAAATCATACCAAAACAGTAATAAAACGAACAACGAAAAAAGTAAGGAACTACATAATTAGGTGTTCAAAATGATTTCCGTTATTCTCTAAGCACAAATAACATCTTCTAGCTGCCACATAACAGTTTTTTGAGATAAAATAATATACGATAGAATATCAAAATTTTCAGCATTTGTAAAATTATGTTCCATATTTTCTGGAAAATAGAAAACCTCTTAAAACGCTTTCAAACGATCACAATGGGAAAGTCAAGTGAAACAAATCACGCGTCACCATCTTAATTTTTTTGTTTCAAACGCCTACTTTTCTTTTAAATCCCGAATCAACAGAAGTTTGAAATAATGTTTCTGTATTTTGTTCACTTATTTGTGGTTTATTATTAAATTATTTGTTATTTATTGAACTAGTCCAATATTAGTAAAAATTTAGAGCTTACTTATGAGATATTATTTATAAAATTAGGAGAAATACAGGACCGTATCCCAAGATTTTCTGATGTTGTTCAAAAAACCCTCGAAACGTCATTAAACCACAATGTGTCATACATCGTTGCATTCCGAAGAAAAAAAGCTCTTAAATTCTAATATCAGAAAAACAGGACCGTATTTAAAAAAATAAAGTTCATAATGGCCCTTCGAAGACGACTCGTCGGATTACACAACAATTAGATATTAGATAGAGCGGAAAAAGTGGCAATGCAAAAGTGCAATTTACTTTAGAATTCGATCTCAAAAAATTTCGTTTTTTTCCGGATATCTCCGGAACTACTCGGATTTTAAAAACTTTCTGAACGGCATATTATTAGGCACGTAAATGCGCTACTTTACCTCCATTTAACTGACTTCGTATCTCTTACGGTTTCCGAGATCCCTGTACTGGCCTTCCTTATCTTGGAGACGTTGTATAGAGTTTATTATTCATAAAAAAATATAATAATTTGATACGAGAAGAAAATGTGACTAATAGAAAACCGGGAGTTAGATTGCTTGTAGGGCCTTGGAATACCGATTTAATATTTTAGTTTAAGTAACTGAACGCCTTGATTTCAAGACATGCTACATCATAAATTTGTTTAGCGGTTCTTGAGTGACAATGGGGAGGATTATGTTTATTTTGATCCTTACCAAAGGTGGAGAAAATGATTAAGTAGATATTTGGATAGATTATTGATTCCGTTCAAGCAATGTCTTTTAAATAACGATGTAAAAACCATTGTTTATTTTACGTTCCACTCAAATAACCATGCTCTTCCCTCCCATTTATTGCAGAAATAGAGCCAATGTAGTGGAATAATCGAAAATTTATATATCTCAATTTCCTTCATACGATAAGTCGAAGAGAATGTGAAAATTACGTTATAATGTGGAACTAAACATTAGTAATATTAATAGCCTCGTATTTAATATAGTCATATTATAAGTGTATACTTAACGAGAAATAATTTTATTATTAACGTATTCCGTTAGAAATTCAGTATATGGCGTCTATTTAACTATCCAATTATTGCATACCTAATTAAATAGATAATAATAGTTTTCTTAAATAATTTAATTTTGTTTTAAAATTTTTAATAGAAGGTAAAAAGCCTTTCTTTTTCTTCCTTTGTGATCACTCCAAATTTGACTTCCACAGTTTAATGGATAAAATTGTTGCATTTACAGGGTGTTCCTTAATGACGCTCTAAGATTTCAGGGTGTGATTCCTTAGGTCATTTTATAAAGAAAAGTTCATACGAACATATATCCGCAACGGCTTAAATTTTTTGCTACAGGGTGTTGAATTTTTATTTTTTAAATGGTTATTTTTTAATATCTCCGAAAGTATTTTAGATATTATTTTCAATTTTGGTATTTGTTAATAGGATATAGAACTACGAATGTTAGTTAGAAAAGTTATTCAATTGTTCCACCAGTGGCGTCCCTGCAAACATGTCCTATGATATTTTTTACAAAAATGATGGTACTCCACTGACATTTTTCCATGTGGATATTTTTTCGGATTAGCCTGGTCAATTCTACATGAAAACGGTCTCTTCAGTTTTTCACGTCAGATGCACCGTTCTTGATTAAAACCACCATATTGAAACTCATCATTATTAACATTGATAAAATAATTAATGATAAATTTTGTTCCATAAAAATTGTTGGAAATGGTCACTTTCACTTAAAAGGGATGCTTCCGTCCATCTTCCATCGAATTGCCCACTCCAACAATTTTTATAAAACAAAATTTATCATTAATTATTTTATCAATGTTAATAATAATGAGTTTCAATATGAATTTAGTGGTTTCATTCAGGTGCGTCTGACGAGAGAAACTCAAGATACCGTTTTCATATAGAATTGATCAGGCTAATCACAAAAAATATCCACATGGAAAAATGTCAGTGGTGTACCATCTTTTTTGTAAAAAATATCAAAAGGCATGTTTGCAGGGGAGCCACTGGTTTAACAATTGAATCACTTTTCTAACTAAAATTTGTGGTTCTATATCCTATTAGCACATACCAAAATTGAGAATAATATCTAAAGTACTTTCGAAGAATGCTTAATTAATTAAAAAATAATATATAAGGTATCCAATTTAAATATTTTCATTTTTGTTAATATCTCAAAAACGAAATTCTTTTAGGGAAAAATTGGCTACGTCACTGAACGTTACATGAAAATCTGTAATAAGTACAGTTTTTACCTTTTTGATAAGTTAACGCGTAATGGAGATACAGGTTGGAGTGTCTAAAAAACGGAGATTTTCAAAATCACATTATAGATAAAACTATGAGACCAGATTTAAGTTTGACACCGGAACCTTTCGTTTCGTCACAAAGTGAAGACCGCAACATTCTGTTTTGATAATATCAATAATTCCTTCAGAAGTGTCGAAAATGGGACCAATGAATATTGGGTAAGTAAGTAAGTTGTACACACCTCAAAAACTTTTGACACTATACAAAGCCCAGATTCGACCATCACTAGAGTACTGCTGTCATGTCTGGAGCTCTGCTCTCTCTGATTGGAGACCACGAGCTGACGAAGAACCTCGACAGCCTAGAACATCGGAGACAGGTTGGGGATTTCACTCTCTTTTACAGATATTTTCATGGAAAGTGCTCGGCTGACCTTGCCCTCTTAATTCCGCCCAGAGCGGCGAATATCAGAAATACACGACGAACCACTGCCGACCATCCATATGTGGTTAAGCTTAGTACTCCTCGAACTTCACTATTTAACAATACTTTCATCTGGAGGACCTCATCCTTATGGAACGACCTTCCCGAGGTCGTTTTCCCAACGAATATAACCTCCAACGATTCAAAACCAACGTGAATCGCTTTTTGCGCACGCGCACCACTCCCAGAGTGCCCTAAAGGATTTTTCCTATAGTGCTTGTGTTTGATCATAAAAAAATTGGGCGTATACCTTTGCTAATTTGCCATAAAAACATAATTAGCAAGATCTGACGGGACTACCCCGAATTCTTATCGCCGTCTCTTAATTTTTATAATTTCCTTGAAAACACACAATAAAGTGCATTTCGAATGCTATTCTTATAAGTAAAACGTTAAAAGTAAAGTTCAGATGGAAATAATTCCGAAAATGGTAATAATCTGGAATTAACTACGCGACGAGACTCCGACGAATTTAATCCTTGCCAGCTGAGGATCTAAATAATAAATTATTTCGAAAGCAAGATGTTGTCTGTTCAATCTTTAGATTTTGAATAAAATATTTAAATAAAACAGAAATCCGCACCATACAGGTTCACATTCAATGTGAGTGGAGAAATAAGACATTTGATTTTTTTGATCGTTTTGGTAGGTCCTATGATTAACAAGATCTCTGTATACAGGATATAATAAATTCGTCCTTTACCACTGTTATTTCCGAAACGGTAAGAGTCGGTGGTCATATAGAAGGATCTTAAGAATAAGTTGGGTAGACATGGTAACAAATGAGGAGGTGCTGGGAAGAATGAGAAAGGAAAAGGAAATATTAAACACAATTAAAATAAGAAAGTTGCAATACCTGGGCCACGAAAAATATGTATTGTTGCAGAATATTATGCAGGGGAAGATACAGGGAAAAAGAAGTAGAGGAAGAAGACGCATTTCCTGGCTAAATAACCTAAGGGAATGGTACCACTGTAGTTCCGTTGAGTTGTTTAGAGCTGCAGCATCAAAAGTTAGAATAGCTATGATGATAGCCAACCTTCTAAGAGGAGATGTCACTTGAAGAAGAAGAAGAGTCGGTTAAATTGGGGCAAAGTAATTTATCTTATTAATACAAATAAAATTTGACTCTTAAAGCCAGCACTTTCTAAAGACTTTTAAAAGAGGCATTGAGCTTTACATTTTCGAATTATACCGAATTTAAAAAAAGGTAAGTTACAGGAACGTACTAGGGGTATTTTAATGAAGATGGTCAATTCAAGGAACAAAACGCCGGAAAACCAGCAAGCGTTGTATACCGCTGAACGTAGATTTAGTTCGTCTTTCATAATTTAATCAAAAAAGTCCAGACCCGCATTTAAAAAAAATAAGTTGATGATGGTGACCGAAAGACGAAACGTCGCATTAAAGATCTGATATTGCCGTCTTTGCAAGGTGAAAAGTTGAGGTTTTTTTAAAAGTGCTCACTTTCCACCGGGTAGAAAATAAATTATTTTTTTGTAATTCTTTAAAAAATCAAAATAATATACGACCACACCAACATACAACTCATTACACAAATTTAACTATTAGTTGGCAGAAGATCTTCTTCTTCTGTTCTTGCTGCTTCTCGAATTTCTGGTGGAGTAGCAGCAAAATCAAATTCCTCATTGGTGTTAAAATAATACACTCACGGACAAAATTATCGAATATTTTAAAATTTTCATAATTTCTTTTTGAGAAAATGAATTCTGATGAATCGGACCATTTAAACACTTTGTACTAGTAAGAACAATTTATTTTACAAATTTTAAGTGAACATTATTAAAATTTTATGAGTAGAAAATTGTGAAAAAAATTAAAGGCTAATGTTACAAAAATTAAGGATATTTAGAATTACTTAATTGCTACTGTGATGGCAAAATCTTAGTGTTTTAATTAAAATAAGAGCATAGTTAGTAACGAGTATTCCCTCTTCGAGCTCCAATGACTGCATGAATCCTTCTCGGCATGCTACTAAGTAGAGTTTGAATGTATTCTTGAGGAATTGCTTTCCATTGATATTGTGCTGCAAACCTAAGTTCTTCTATTGTACTGGGAACGGCGTTTTAGCTCATCCCACATGTGCTCTATCGGATTTACGTCTGGGCTATAGGGAGGCCAATCCAAAGTTTGAATATGGACTGAATCGAGGTAGCTAGTCACCATTACAGCGGCATGTGGTCGGGCGTGATCGTACATTAATGCGAATCTTCAATATGGCCGACATGATCCTGAAGGATATAACTATCCGCAGTCATTCACCAATCACTTCCACAATTTCTGTGCGTCCCTCCTAACTAATACTTCCCCAAAGCATTATGCCGCCACCTCCAAAGCTAACGCTATGTATGAGATTGCAGTTGGCGTACCGTTCCTCTTCTATAGGCGTGGTTTCCATAATTGAATTCTAGTCTCATCCGTAAACAGAATATTTTTCCAGTGCTCGTGATTCCACGGAACATGCGTTCTGGCAAATTCCAATTCCAATCGACGAGTTTTGTGGTTTTGGAGAAGACGAGGAACTTTACTTGGCTTTAAACCTACTTCTTTTAATTTTCTTCTGATCGTTTTCGAACTAACATTGCGTTGTCTGACATTTAGTAGCTCATTTTTGAGATGCGTTGACGTCAGTCAATGTGCGATTTCGAGTAGAACTAAGAAATGGTCATCAATTGCGCCCTTGACCGGGTCTTCGATTGAAATTTACAGTCTCTTGATACCTTCTTAAAATATTTGCTATTGTAGATTGACCTCTCCTAAGACGTCGCGCAATCTCTTTTTGTTTATATCCTTCGTTATGTCGTGTTACAATTTGTGCCGCATACAGTTATTTTAAATAGAGGACTTACAAATGCGAATCACTATAACTCACTTAATTTCACCACAAATAACTTAAGACACTATTATTCTTAAATAAATATGGAATGTTTTTATTATAATATGCACGAAAGACTATAGACGCCATTAATATGAATTAAATGTCAAAGTATTTTAAAACAAGTGAACATATCAGCCTCCTAGATGAATACCATCAGTACATATATCAGAGTAATTGGATAATTTAAGATTCTTTTCGGGTAACAGTGACAACAAAAAATATTCGATAATTTTGTCCATGAGTGTTTATTGTTTAGTGACATGAAAACCATATTCAAAAAATGATATTTGCCATCTTGATGTGTATTATTACCTACGTTATTTTATCACCTGCGGTTATTTAAAATTTCTGTCTAATTTTTCAATGGAAAAGTCAAAATGACATTTATCTAATTATTTAATAATTTTAATTCAAAATAATAAGAAGTGGATGTTAGATGTGGTTGTAAATAAAATAGTATACAAACCTCGGTGAAAAGTTTCATTACTGTCTGGGGATTTACCGACTCTCTCGACTGGAATGAAACACTTTCCACCTCGGTACGTAATATACTATTTCGATATCTCTTCGAACAAAGCCAGGAAAAAATAAAAACCGAAACCAAAAATTTTAGATTTTTCCACATATTTTGAAAACCCCTGTAATAATCTTTGATTTTCTTGAGGCATATTATTGGGCCCACAATTACGCAGCTTAACCAACGTCGTATCTCTTACCGTTCCCGATATCCCAATGGTGAAGAATGAATTTGTGACACCCTGTACAGACCGAAAAGTCTATTAACTTAAAAATTATTTCCGTTGTTGCAACATTTACTTCTCCTATTTAACCAAATATGCATTTTACCTTTTGGAAATATATCTTGCTTTACAGATCAAATCTGCACTGAGCTAACACTAAGACCTGCTATTAGACGTTGCAATTTACCATTTCGGATAAAATATCCGCCAGGTCTGGCGCATATTTAATGCTGAACTAATCCCCCCTCTTTGTTTAATGTTCATTTAAATCCGACGTTGGCAGTTTGGAATAGACCGAAAAGAATGCGATGTTCATTTTTCGTTTTAATGGTTCCTTCTGGCAATTGAGTAAGGTAACAATTATTAATTTATTGTGCATTAAAACGGTATAAAAATGTAGTGAAGTTATTGGTAAAATAGAAATGAATGAATGTAAACAATTTTTATGACTATAATTCCCTAACAATAATGATATACTCTCATCGACACAACAGAACGGAGGCTATTTGCAGCGCCTCAAGGATGATCACAAATGGGGAATGGACACAACACCCCGTAAAAATTGGACACACAAGAGCCACGGATCTAATCAACGATGAGCTCTTGGATATGCAATCTGATCGTATGAAAGCAACATACGATTTCATAAAGCCTTTCAAGATTGACTGGAACATTGATAAATGGACAAACAGTGTATCCCCGTCGTTTGACAAGGGTCTAGTGTGGTACACCGATGGATCAAAAACCGCCAACGGTGTGGGCGCAGGTATATTTGGGGAAAGGCCCAGGATGGACATGAGCATTCCTCTGGGGACCTACGCCACAGTATACCAAGCGGAAGTTCATGCCATACAAGCATGTGCACTACAAAATCTTGAAAAAGGCTACCACGACCACAAGATTTACATTCTTCCGGACAGCCAAGGCTCTAATCGGTTTACTTCAAAACTTACACTACCAACCTAAAAGTACTGGCGGCCAAGGGGAACAAGGTGGAACTCTTGTATGTCCCTGGTCACTCCGGGATATTAGGAAATGAAAAAGCGGATGAGCTAGCGAGAGTCGGATCTGCCCAAAGTCTTAGGGGCCCCGAATCGGCCTTTAGAATATCAAAACAGGCAACAACAACATCATTAGATAGATTGTCGAAAAAACAACACCTATCTCGATGGCAAGAGTTACCTGGTCAAATACACACACGGGCCGTAATTGGAAAACCATCGAAAATACTATCGAATGAGATGCTAACCGACGCGGCCCCAGTTGAAACAAGTGATGGGTCTGCTAACAGGCCACTGCCACTTGCGAAAATACATTCAACGGATAGGGATAAACATCCGATCCATTGAATGTAAGCTCTGAGGCGAAGAGGATGAAACGGCCTCACACATAATATACCGCTTCGTAGCGCTGTCTCGTAGAAGACAAAATATCTTCGGGAACATACAACATGGTGACAACCTCCCACATGACAAGCTTGGTAGAAGGTTACTGGACCTCATAGAAGGAACAAACATCTTCGGGGTACACAATGAGCCGAAATGCTGCAGTGATTTGAAGTTCGGGCCTTTAAACCGACCCCGCCTTTAACCAACCAACAAACCAACCATCATCGACTTGAAACCAACACGGACCCAGTATTTATAGCTTCTTTGTACACGTCCGTGTATCAATACAACAACAACTGTCTGCTTCTGTTTCTGTTTCTAACAGATGATCGGTTTGATATGTCTTGGTTAGGAAGAACAAACAACCGACGGACGTGACAGTCTACAACAATACTACTTTAAAAACCTTGTATACCAATCGTTTTAATTTTTCTCAAGTACGTAAAATAAAAAGGTTAAGATGGGGAGACATAATACGTAATCACCCTGTACAAATCAATCTACTAATATCGTCCATTTTTAACCACGCACTTGTACTGCAGTAAAAACCCACACATGTGACCAAATGACCAACGACGAACTTTTCCGTTCCAATCCACCGAAATATTTCGTAACGAAATGTAATAAAAACCAGGGCTTAAGAATCCAACCGTCGATAAGATTACAAACTTTTCGTGCGATTGCAACAAAATGTGAATTGTAAGTTTTTCGCAACTAAGCATAAACGGGCAACAAAATACCCAACAAAAAATAACCTACGTGGTTTATAATAAAAGCGTAAAGGCAATATGGCCGGATGTAAATGTCAAGATTGCGACTCAATATTAACCATTTGCTTTAGTATTCCGCTCGCTACCTTAATATAAAAAGAAAAGGGAAAAATACATTTTATGCTGCATCAGTGTTCGGCTAGACTAGACTTGCTAGAAAGAGTATGATAGAGAAATGTATTAACAGACAGACAGGAGACAAAACATTCCATTCATAAAACACCATTTACAGTGAAACCTCTCTTAGGCGGACAGCTACGGGACCGTCTAAATGTGTCCGCCTAATAGAGGTGTCCGCCCATGGGAAATTTGTTATTAGGTAATATGTAAATGCAAAATTATTACTATGTACCGGGTGTCCCACTAAGAATGGCTCTCGGCCGTATCTCTGAAAGTGTTAGTCGTATGGCTTGCGGAAAAATTTTTTAATATTGAAAGTGATCATAAGAAATTGCTGGAAATTATTTTCAAGTTTCTCAGTCGAGCGCTAGAGGGCGCAACCGTAACGGTAAATCCGTAAAGCTTAGTTTTTTCAAAAGTTGACGCGTTAAGGTATATTGAAAATAGCATTTTCGTATACTTTAAGGTTTTATGAAGAAAATTTACTTATAATATATTTTTGTCACTTTTAAAATAAAGTGGTGGGGGAAGGTTGAACATTATTTTAAATAAATGCCTACAACTCCGGGTTCGCTCAACAGAATTTAGTGAACTTTGTTTTTTTAAAAAGAGGTTCCCTTACTCTATACTTTACTGTATAAACTTATGACAATATGACTTTTAAAGTAGGCGCTAGAGGGAGCTATTTTACAACTTAACAAACATTGCGCATTTTTCCAAAAATTTTAAATACAACAGTATATTTAATTTTACTTCATCACAAAGATTAATAAAAGCCTAATAAACTGGCGAAAACCACAACTTGATATCTTTTTTCAAACCGGAGATATTAACAAGAACAAAAATAAACACGAAAAAATATGATTATATTTAAGTTTCAACGGTACAGGTTTTGGTACAGGTTTTTTCAAAAGTCAAATAGGCCTTGGAAAAACAAAATATAATTTAAAATTAGGTGCTTTCACGTCAAAGTTTTTATTTGACTTTTGAAAAAACCTGTACCGTTGAAACTTAAATATAATCATATTTTTCCGTGTTTATTTTTGTTCTTGTTAATATCTCCGGTTTGAAAAAAGATATCAAGTTGTGGTTTTCGCCAGTTTATTAGGCTTTTATTAAGCTTTGTGATGAAGTAAAATTAAATATACTGTTGTATTTAAAATTTTTGGAAAAATGCGCAATGTTTGTTAAGTTGTAAAATAGCTCCCTCTAGCGCCTACTTTAAAAGTCATATTGTCATAGTTTATACAGTAAAGTATAGAGTAAGGGAACCTCTTTTTAAAAAAACAAATTTCACTAAATTCTGTTGAGCCAACCCGGAGTTGTAGGCATTTATTTAAAATAATGTTCAACCTTCCCCCACCACTTTATTTTAAAATTGACAAAAATATGTCATAAGTAAATTTTCTTCATAAAACCTTAAAGTATACGAAAATGCTATTTTTAATATACCTTAACGCGGCAACTTTTGAAAAAACTAAGCTTTACGGATTTACCGTTACGGTTGCGCCCTCTAGCGCTCGACTGAGAAACTTGAAAATAATTTCCAGCAATTTCTTATGATCACTTTTCATATTAAAAAATTTTTCCGCAAGCCATACGACTAACACTTTCAGAGATACTGCCGAGAGCCATTCTTAGTGGGACACCCGGTATATGTACAAATAAACATAATATAACAAAAATACACTAGTTTTAGTTAGGATGTAGTACTAAAAAAATCTATTAACGTAGTGTTTGCGTTTTAAACTTGCAATCAAGGAAATGTAATTCCAAGTCTGATAACAATTCGATTGATGTAGAGTTACCTCTATTCTTTGCATACTCTTATAATTCCTTTACCATACTAATGGCTTGTTGATAATTGGTGACATTTGTTTGATTACTGCATTCAACTTCTTCATCAGAGTCAGTGATGTGGTTTCAGTTTGGACTACATAATCGGTAGGAATGGGGTCACTATCATCTTCAAGTAGCACATTGCTATCAATATTAATGAACTCGCCCAACTCATTGTTATCAAATTACAAACTTCCACGACATCAATATTCTCTTTCAGACCCAAAACGCGACATTTTTTTGCCATTGTTTACGATTTAAACCTTACAACTCACTCATAAACGGCGGACTGCTATCGGGGAATCACACATTCTTTCATTCGGCGAAGTCCTTTCGCTCTGCCACGCATACGCGATGGGTTGCCGGTCTGGCTTCAAAGAGATTTTGCACCATACTTATTCGTCTCCCAAATACTTAAAAAAAATTTTTGTTAATTTAAAGGAGGGTTTTCGCACTCTTTGTATGAAAACAGCCTGTCCACGTCCGGACATGGAATTTCATATACCTAGTTTCGGACTATGAAAAAATGTCTGCTTTAAAGAGATGTCCGCTTATTAGAGGTGTCCGTTATGAGATGTTTCACTGTATTTACAATAATGCACAGTTCTACAGTTTCAAATAAGTTAGAATAAGATGGCTTTAATAAATGGCAACGCTAGGAAGACTAGGAAGGTTCCGACCTAGGTTAGATGGAATTAAGCCTTTGACATATTTAACTTGAATATATATTAAGATTGATCCAATAATATCAATAATAAATGTATTCCTGAACAGTCTCTTAATTGATTTTACGCGTCTCCAAGGCGAAGTTTAGTCTGGCATGGGTAATAAAATACGAATTGGACACACATCTGGATAGCTTTACGCGATTTCTATAGACAAGAATATCATTAGTCATAAAATCCAACATTCAGTCCCTTAAGTGGATATGTCAACATAAGAACAATATTCCATTTTAAAAGCAAATATTTATCTTTGGAGTTACAGCATTGTCTATGTTTAATCTAGGAATATTGCCGTGCTCTAAAGATTTTATATATTTGCTTTTATATTTACGATGCCCTTAACATACAATAAACCCATATTCATATTTTTCCAGGCTCTAAGGGGTCCGTCAGAAAATGTTTTACTAGAATATTTCGACAATTTCACATCGTAGAAAAAGTATAGTACACGACTCGAGTGGTAAGCCTATTATACACTTTTTCGAAGTACGGCACTCGATGTGTAATCGTTTGTAATAGGCTTCTTACCACTCTTGATTGGTTGGTTGGTTAAAGGCGTGTATTGTGTACCCCGATCTTGTTAGAAGATGTTTGTGCCTTCTATGAAGTCCAGTAACCTTCTACCAAGCTTGTCATGTGGGAGGTTGTCACCACGCTGTATGTTCCCGAAGATATTTTGTTTTCTACGAGACAGCGCTACGCAGCGATATATTATGTGTGAGGCCGTTTCATCCTCTTCGCCGCAAAGTTTACATTCAATGGATCCGTTGTTTATCCCTATCCGTTGAAGGTGTTTTCGCAAGTGGCAGTGGCCTCTTATTAGACCCATCACTTGTTTCAACTGGGGCCGCGTCAGGGTTAGCATCCCATTCGATAGTATTTTCGATTGTTTTCCAATTACGGCCCGTGCGTGTAGGTAACTCTTGCCATCGAGATAGGTGTTGTTTTTTCAACCATCTATCTAATGTTGTTTTTGTTGCCTATTTTGATATTCCAAAGGCCGGCTCGATGCCCCTGAGACTTTGGGCAGATCCGGCTTTCTCTACTTCATCCGCTTTTTCATTTCCTAATATCCCGGGTTGACCAGGGACCCACAAGAGTTCCACCTTGTTCCACCTGGCCGCCAGTACTTTCAGGTTGGTATGGCATTACAGTGTAAGTTTTGAAGTAAAGCGATTGGTATTATTCCCAGTATGACTTCCATTGCTGCATTAGGGGTACTTTTCATCGCCCCACTGATACACACGCAGGCCAGCCTCTGCAAACTGTTAAGTTTGTTTGCTGTCGCAATCTGCTGTATTTTTGTCCACCAGACTACATACCCATATGATATCAGGGGTCTGATAACTGTGACATAGAGCCATTTCATCATCTGGTCCCCAGGTTTTCCCAACCAGCCACATTTTTGCTTTGTTTAGGTTTTTATTTAATTGTTGGTTCCATGTCAGTTTGGCGTCCAAGGTTAATATAAAGTATAAATATACTTTACCTTGCTGACTGTGTTTATCTGTTCACCAAAGATTTTCAGGTCGTTGTAGTTCCCTATTTGTCTTCGTTTGGTGTCTGCAGCGGCGTTGACTTTAAGACCCACCCTCATACACCAACGCTGCACGATATTCAGAGCTCTTTGCATAAGCTCTGCTAATATGGTGGGATGCGCTCCTATGATGAGTATTACCAAATCATCTGCATAGCCTTGGGCGTAAAAGCCCTCAGCATTGGGATATGCCAGTAGCTCATCTATATATACATATGGGGGGTAATATATTATTACAGTGTAGACTACAATATTCCATTTTAAGGAGCAAATATTTACCTACAGAGCTACAACATTGTCTACATGTACTCTAGGAATGGTGCTGTGTTCTAAAGATTTTAGATGTTTGCTTTTATGTTTACGATGCCTTCGTAAAATTTAAGTGATAAACGTCATGACTTTCATTAACCGAAAGCATTCGCTACGACCTTTGAGGAAAACATCGGAAACTGGTTTAAAAACAGTAAAGCGTATATGGAGAACATATATCTGTGTACTCGGGATTTCTAGTTCTTTTGAAAATATATCTTTAAATTAGGAAAACACAATTTTCACGTAATCGAAGCAAGAAAGTAAGTGTTATAGTCAGTGGCGGCTCATGACCTATGATAGAGGGTGTTCACAAGTATCTTGAAATTATTTTAAACAACAGCTGTATCTCCAACTGAGCATTGATATGAGCTTGAGCGATTTAATGATTTTTTTTTGTGTTAAATGCCTCAAGTCGGCTATTCCATTTTTTGTCCAGGCAGGCTCGGCAACGCCGCGACCAAACAACAACCAGGAAAAACATAACAAACGGTTAGTTGTGCTGCATCCATAAATCTAGTTATTTTTTTGGTGTATTTCATTTTTAAACTTTCTAATAAAGTCCCTAGATTTACCCTTGGTAGTCTGCGTTAACATAATTTCGGGTTTAGGTCTTCCCGCATTCTTCACTTCAAGTTTTTGCTCCAAACTCAAAGAGCTAAAGTTAATTTTAAATAGTCCACCGTCAAACTATTCATTTTAACTTAATAAATATGTAATATTAAAATATTGAAACATCCACGCCTGAATTACTACACATGCTCGAACAAACAGACAAAGGCGCACTAAAATTATGCGTTTCCATGTAAAATCGCCATATCCCCGCTATCCCCCGCCACCTGATACTAAAGGGAGGGTCGGACTTTATACGATAAATAATATTAAATGAACATAAATTAATATTTTTTTAATTTGTTTTGGGGGTGCACGTGGACATGTGCTCCTGTAGAAGAACCGCCACTGGTTATAGTGTTTTGGGGGTGAATAGAATATGTTGAAGTATACAGGGTGTTCCAATAATATATCAGGAGAGTGGTATGTCCAAGATGGCCGGCGATGACAAGTCTGTCGTCGGTTTGGACCAGCGAAAAGTGAAAAAATTGTGTAATCACTGCAAAAAGGATGTCTTAGAACATGTACAGTGTAAAAAGTGCGGGTTGTATTTTCATCCAGCATGTCTGAAGCAATCAGCAATGCAAAAAAGTGCTACTTGTGTGCATTCGGAGGAAAACGGACACGAGGTAACCTCAAAAGTAACTTCCCAGGACTTGACTCTTCTCAAAGCCCAAATGGAAGATATGATGGATACAATCAAAGCCTTGAAAAGGAACGAAGCTACTATGGAGAAAAAAATTGCAATTCTGGAAGAAAAGGTGGAGAGTCTCCAATCTGCAAAAAAAAGTAAGCAAAAAGTGGCGCGAAATAGCAAAGAAGAGGAAGTTGGCAACAATGCCGCAACCAAACCCCAACCACAGAAGAAAGAATTGGCGGCCCTATCTCGGTCTAAACAGAATGAAGTTAGCGCCGTCGCCCAAATTAATCATCATGGAAGTGGAAATGACCTACATCCAACCGGTAGATCAAATAAAGCCCTAACCAACACTTCGGACATTGACAGTATTGACATCATTGTTGATAGCCCCAACACAAATGACGGAAAAGGAAAGAATAAATTCCCCGTTCTATCTCAGGTCCAGAAAAAAAGCGATGTTCGTAGGAGCAATGCAGAAAATGAAGAATCCGAATGGCAATTGGTCAAGACAAAATCAAGAATCAAACGTCCTGACCCTACTAAAGGTACTAAAACTAATGTAACGGAACTGATGGTGGCAGAACCCAGAAGTCTGGCCTGGGTCTTTCTCTCAGGATTTCAACCGGACACAACTCATGAGAAGATCACAGATTACTTGAAGGCAAACGGCATCCAAGGCTGTGCATGCTATAAAATGCGTACTAAAAAGGATAGATTAAAAAGTTCTTTCAAACTCTCTGTTCCAATCAACAAACGGAATGAGATTATGTCTCCTGAACTCTGGCCAACTGGCATAGTCATCAACCATTTTCTGAATCTACAAAGACGCCTGAATCCAAGCCAGGGCGTGACAAATCCAACATAGAATACAGAAATAATGAAAAAATAACAATAATGCATGTAAATATCAGATCCCTGCGCAACAAATGTGATGAATTGGAAGCATTCTTGGTGGACAAGGATGTGGACATTGTTTGCCTGACCGAGCACTGGCTGACGGGTGCAGAGATTGAATCTATAAAGCTTTCCGGATATAAACTGGCTGGCTACTCGGCAAGACAGCGCTCCATTGGTGGCGGATCTGCCATATTTGTTCTGGAAGCGCTTGATTTTAATGTGTTGAATGTGTGCATAGATTTTAACATTGAGCAATGTGTAGAATGCTGCTGCATCTATTTGAAACCCTGGGACTTAAACGTTTTGACGGTTTATCGCCCGCCATCTGGCGCGTTTGACACCTTTTTAGCATCCATGGAGGGAATCTTGTCTCTCCTGGGTACGAACAGACAGACTGTTTTAGCGGGTGACTTTAATGTAGATTTCCACAGCAATAATTTGAATACCCTTGAAATGCAGAGTACAATGATAAGCTTTAACTTAAAACAAACAATATACGATGCTACGAGGGGCGAAAACTGTATTGACAACATTTTCTTGGACCGGGACACGGGGGTGGTATCGGCTGAGGTCTGTGATCTGAACTTCTCCGATCACAGGGGTCAGCTGGTAGAATTTCTGGCGGGTCCGGGACGGGATTTGCATACACAAAATATATCGACTACTATTAGGCCTATAACCCAGAGAGGCATGCATCTGTTCTACGGCGGTCTTTCTGAGGTCAATTGGGATTTTGTGAATGAGAATGGTGCGGGTATAGATGAAAAGTTTACCAAATTCATAAACATACTCGAAAATACCTATGTAGCTTCCTTTCCTGAGAAAACTTACAAAACTAGAACTAATAAGCCTCACAGAGTGAATTGGTTCAGTGAGGAATTGAAAACGATGCGTGAACAGCTAAACTTTTTACATGGCTTAAGCAAGCAGTATCCAAACGCAGAAACCTTCCGGGCATACACAGAATTTCGTAAAAGGTATAAAAACGAAATATGTAAAGCAAAAATCCAGTCGAACAACAACTATATACGGACATCTAGTAATCCCTCACGTGCGACCTGGGATGTTATAAATTCCAACCGGGGTAAGTCTACTAAAAGGAACCCACAAGAACAAACAATCTCACCCGATGAGTTCAATCAATACTTTTCTGAAATTGCAAGTAACCTTGTGAGAAATATACCAACAACAAACCTGCGTCTCCCTGAGAAACTTAATTTAACTACGCTCGAAAGTAACTTTTCCTTCTCCCCAGTAACATTTAATCAGGTTCGTGATACAATAAATAATCTAAAAAATAAAACAAGCCGTGATATTTACGGATTAAATGTAAAAATAATAAAAAGTGTGAAAAACATTATAATAAGGCCTCTTACAAAATTAATCAACCTTTGCTTCCAGGAGAGCGTGTTTCCATCAGCCCTAAAAAAAGCCTTAATAACTCCCATTTTTAAAAAAGGGGATACACAATTACCGGAAAACTATAGGCCAATTTCGTTATTGCCCATTATCTCAAAGATAGTAGAGAGATGCATGTCGGTGCAGATTGCGAACTTCTTTGAGGCCGAGGAGTATTTTTCTGAATGCCAGTTCGGGTTTAGGAAGGGCAAAAGTACAGTCCTGGCTATTCTGGACCTTTTATCACACATTCTCGAGGCTTTTCACAAGTTACAGTTTAGTGCAGTCTTGATGTGCGATCTCAGCAAGGCTTTCGATTGCGTTGATCATAACATTCTGCTAAAAAAATTTGGAAACTATAATCTAAGTCCAAACAGCATCAAATTGCTAAAGTCTTATATTTCTGATAGGGTACAGGTGGTGAGGATCGCCGGGGTAGAATCGACTGAAAAAGTATTAAATATCGGTGTACCGCAGGGGTCTGTTCTTGGACCGCTGCTATTTCTTGTATATATAAATGATCTACCTAATGCTGAAAGAAATGCCTATTGCACACTCTTTGCTGATGACACAACAGTCTCATTTTCCTCGGAGAGCCTAGATGAAGCAGTTGGGGGCATGGAGGAGGCACGGAATAGAGCTGAGGAATGGTTCGAGATGAACAGACTAGTCCTGAATCCAGGAAAAACACAGCAAGTCTTCTTCTCCATGAGGAACACAGATGACATACATCAGGATGTTAATAAGGTAGGATTTCTGGGGGTTCAGCTCGATCCCAAACTTCAATGGGGACCCCATATAGGTGAGGTATGCGGCAGACTCAGCAGGGGTACCTTCGGTCATGCTGCGGATACACATCGTGCATTTGGGCTACAGCGCAGGGCAATTAGGATTGTTGCTGGACTTCGTTTCGGGGATGACTGTAGACGTGCTTTCCAAGATCTTACGATTCTGACATTACCTTCCCAGTACATCCTCGAAAACCTCATTTATATCAAACAGAGACTACATCACTTTGAAACCCACGAGGACGCACATACCTACAACACACGTCAAAAGAACAACCTAATACCTGCCTACTGGCGATTGAAAAGGTGTCAGACAGGGCCTGGGTACTGGGCGATAAAATTTTTTAATGCGTTACCGGTAAACATAAGAAGTCTTGAACTGCAAAGTTATAAGCGTGCTATCAGGAAAATCTTAATTGCAAACGCATTCTACACGTATAATGAGTTCTTAAACCATACCTTTGCTCAAATAAATTAGTATATTTGTAAGCGTTAATTTTACTTATTTTAAATTGTAACCTTAAACTAGTAAGTGTGAGGTGCACGTTTTAATATTTTACTTAAGTAATAATGTTTTAAATGTAACTGTATATTTTTATTGACGTATGTAAATTGGTCGTAATCAATGTTAACACGAATAAATAATTTGAATTTGAATTTGAATTAAAAGAGGTGATTATACAGGTTAAAATGAAGGTATAAGGTCATATAACAAAAATATTATATTCAAAGAACTATCCAAAATATAAACAATGATTCCTTAAAAGATTGGTTAAAATAAAACCGTCCTCATTTAGAAAGATAAATATTCATGGAGGGACCTATACAACTGTGTTTACTCACTGTTACAACAATGTATCAACCCTTCTAAGGATTTTGCATACATCATTTTATGTTTAAAGATGAGCGCATAAAACTTAGTACTATGCTATTTTTTTGTGCTCCTTTTTATTCGAGCTTGGGGAAAACGTAATTGCACATCTGAAAATTTTTATGCAAATTTTCTCCGGGTTATTTTTCTATTAAATTAACAAAGAAATTTCAGCAACTTTGTGGCTGGTTAAAATGTGTGAAGACACAAACTTGTACTATCGTATTCACTGGAAGGATTATAGTGATGCCACTGTAGTCACTTGTTGAAAATGCCGGCTATCGGAACAAACCTACGGACCGGAATTGAAAGAAATCAAGATCCATTAGACTGGTGGACAGAGCACGAAAATAAATATGCATTTTTTTCAGGCAAAAAATACTTATCTGCTCCTGCATCAAGTGTTTAAAAATATTGAAAAACTTTTTTTCAGAGGCTGGCGATGTCTACGAAAAACAAAATAAACTCTAATTTATTAGGTCATAACTTTTTGTGCCTTAGTGTATTTAAGTTTTTAATAAAAATAATACTTTTCTCATATTTATCACGAAATTAAATTGTTTAGTGCGTTAGCAGAGGCAATCAAATAATATTTTGTTCCATCTTACCAATTAACTTTTACATGATAATTAGTGTTCTAGTAATGGTAATTGGGAATAATAAATACAACAATTTGGTCGTTCTTTAACTTACTTTAATTAAAATAACTTTGACCCTAGAAAATATCGTGTCGAAGGAAAACAACAGTAACGGAAACACAAACTTACGATAAACTCAAAAATGAAACATTCTTTGGCAAAGCTTTCTTACAATAATCAACAAACAAATATCAACATGGAGGTTTCATAGCAACTGCATCTCTAAATTTTATTTGTTTTCTCATAGGTTGTTTTAAGAAAAAAATTTTGTTTGGAAATTAAGAATAATTGGGCAGGGTACACTAAACAATTTAAATGCAAATATCTCCAAAACGGTAACTCTGGGCGACCTGAACTTTTTAACTTTTTTACGTAATAAATATGAGACCTTATTTTCATTAAAAACATAAATACACTAAGGCACAAAAAGTTATAACCTAATAAATGTACAAATAATGTCGCAGACAGCGCCCCCTACATTGTACATTAAGATTTTACAAAAAAATCGATTTCTCGTCTAAAAGAAAATCATAATTGCCAAATTTTGTAAAAAAAACGTTAGTTTCTATCAAAGTTATTAGAGAAAAACAAAAAAGAAATTTTAACTTTAACACCCTGTATATCAGTTAATATTAACTTTCGGATATAGGTAAGTATAATTAAATCATAATATTTTTACGTGGAAAGAAAAAGAAGTGGATTTTCCTTGTACCATTAATTAACGGACACCCTATATATTATTTATCAATTATGTCATTTAATCCAGAGTTCGGGTTTTGTCTTTATATTAGTTTCTACTATGTCGCCGTGGTTCTGTATATAGTTTCTACAACAAATGTGTTTAAATTCAGTTGCGGCCGGATCCGGTATTAAATCCGGCCGAACTGAATATTGAAAAAGATGGCTGGATTCGCTGCAACAAGAAAAATAAATAACAATAAAAACCATATACAGGGTGTTATGAAAATGACGTATTATATTTAAACCGGCAATTCCTGAGATAAAGACAAATTGAAGAAAAATACCCATACATGGCACTTTCAATTCATTCAGCGGTAAAAGTAACCTGACGTCAAACCAGAAAAATACCTGTGTGGCACTGCAATACATGTAAGCAATCAAGGGATTCTGTCCGGTGTTGTCATATGTACATCTTAAACTCTTTAGACAAAATAAAATAATTTTAACAGTTTTCCATTGTGTAATACCTTTTTGTATAATTAATTGAAGAACATTTACGACGAACTTTGTTTTAAACAACCCGAAAAAACATATGGAATAGTAATAGCCACGTACGTCACTAGGTCAAATGCCAATGACCTCTTGACGCCTTACATCGGCTGAGCGAAGTAGTTTCATAAAACGCCGCACGCTTGCGACTGCGTCTGTTAGTTGAAGACCAACCAGCGGCCGGATACGTTGTGTCTCGTCGATCACCAACACACTAACTATCGGTTCTGTTTCACTATTACTGTTTGTACATAAAGTGTTTCCAGGAGTGTTCCCATAAAGAAAAAAAAACTGATTGTGTTTGTGCCTGGATTTCCTCGCTCTTTAGGTATAAGGATAAATACAAGTAGGTAGAAAATAATTTATTTTTATAATTTTATATGGAATTTCAGTTTTACATTAAGTGTGGCAACATTGCCATTGGCTCTGGGTGAAATGTTGTACAGTAGCGCGGACTGACCTGTGAGTAAGAGTGTTTATTACCCCAC
Source organism: Barypeithes pellucidus (assembly GCA_963991005.1). NCBI lineage: Eukaryota > Metazoa > Arthropoda > Insecta > Coleoptera > Curculionidae > Barypeithes > Barypeithes pellucidus. Next base: position 16,069,263 of record OZ022565.1, on the reverse strand, counting down.
TTTTAAAACGGTCGATTTAAAAAAATAAAATAAGTAGCGCTTCTCTAGGACACCCAAGGAGTCACCCATTTAAATATAATACGTCATTTACATAACAGCCTGTGTTTTCAGTAAGGTGCTTATTTGCATGAGTTATTTTAGTCCGTAACGCCTATGGTTGCGAAAAAACAAAACGTCGGATTGAAAATTTAAATAAATTATCTTATCAAGAAGAAAAAGTTGCAATGGGGATGTAAATTTTATTTCCACATCTAATTGCGTCTAATTTGATCATTTCTGTATGTCCTATGCTTAACAAGATCCGTGTAGATTGCATTCCTGGTACACCCTGTATATATAAGAACTAGCGCTCCTCAAATCAACACGTAAAGGTAAATTTATGAAAGGGCTTTAGTTACAGCCACTGTTTTTAGACAAATCTGTCACATGTTGCACACGTGAAATCTAATTTCCATTAAGGAACAAATTTAAGCGGAAAACTCAGGAAAGCGGCTGTTTACGTTGCGTTCATTTACGTAGAACGCTATGCTTAGTGGTTCGGATTAAAACAGATTACCCAAACCGTATATATGCGTCGTCTAATTTAAAAAATTATTTAATTTGTGATTTTGCTTTGAAATGCTCATAATTAATATTAATACGCGAATATTATAAAGTAAAAATTTTATATTAACTGATAATTAAATATTATTAACGGCTGTGGTGGCTCTGGGGTTAAAGAGGCAGTCACTGGGGATTCTAGGATGAGAGTTTGTAGGTTTAAACCCCACGGCGGGTTAACAGATTCGCATACGGTGGATTTTAGTGGTATAAGTCATGGTGTTACTGTCCGGCGTCTTGCAAAATAATATGGAAGAGTAAAAAATCATTCCCCCTCTCTACCCCAGTCACACCGCTAACAAGGCGGGAGGAGATCGGATATCTCGTGGGGGCTACGTGGGCCGATACATACCCCCGCATTGGTAAGCCATGACGCAATGCGAGAAACAAAGGGTGGATAGCCCTCAGAGGAGCAGCGTAGCGATCGTGGTTCGGACGAAGAGGAAAAGATTTTGGGAGAAAATAAACAAAAATTAACAAAAAAAATAAATAATTAAAAATAAACAGTTAGATTAGCCAATATGTTAGCCAACGTTTGGAACAGATAAGCACCTGAAGAAGAAGAAGAAGAATTTAATATTATTATTACATTATAAAATTATTATGATTTAACGAATTTAAGAAAACATTTTTAACTTCTTTGTAACGTTTTTCATTCTGATCTATTGCAATCTGTTGGGCATCATTTATCGTAGTTTTAACTCCGTAATAACCAATCTTCTGGAAAATTTTCCAGGAAACGCAGAAGCCGAAATGAGACTATGAAGAAACCGATGCTTGTAAAAATAATTTTTAATTTAGCTTTAATCTTTTCTATGGGAAATAAAACAGCACGAAACATGTTCGCTAGAGTAATAGAGAAGCTAAAATTACTTATCGATCAAATTTTTTTTGCACAGAATGATTACCTATAGTACAAATCCATTTGAGAAGCTTAATAGTTCTTTTCTTTAATTTTTTTTTATATAGCGCGGAAACAACAAATCTTGGAAGTTTTGTGAAATAATTCATTTAAGCCAGGAATATAACAAACATCTTACTATTGCGGCACTTGCCAGACGGCAACCGATGGTGTTAAACGCAGAAATTTTATAGGACTGTGGAGAACAGTTTTAGCGGATACATTGATGTGTAATTATGCAGGTAACTACTTCATTTTTCATTAACTTCTAATTTGAAATTTGACTTTGGCAATATTGTATGCTGCCAAATGTGTCGAGAGACCTGTCAAGGGAACATGTGAACTGTATACAAATATATACAGTGTGTACATAAAGTAAGGAACAAATTCATTATCTAGGAATCTAAAAATATTTCGGAAAAATCTTCGGGCACGTGTATAATAATTTTTAATGGCGAATTTTTTCCCATACAAACTTAATATACAATAGTCGATATGACATTATCGACGATTTTTTTAAATGGGAACCCCTATATTTTAGTACAGATCTGTAATCTCCAAGAACAGCTGATTTCAAAAACATAACACACTTAGGGCCTAAAATTCATAGTTTCGTTACTACAGGGTAAAACAAATAATTTTATTTAAGATATTTTTTTTTTGCTTGGGAGGCATCAATTAATTACGTGAGGCGTTTTTCAACCCCCCTTCCCTCAATAAAAGATTTCGTGACATTTGGCTCAATCCCTTCCGCAATCACCCAATTTTACCTGAAAGCCTTACGTAATTAATGGACGCACCATCATTTGCTGTTACTTATGTTTTTTCTCAAGTAGGCTTATTTGCTGTTATGTAACTATGGTATTTAGATAATGTCATTGTCATTACATTGTATTTTTCTAGTAAGTTTATTAGAAGTAATAAATTTTATTTTAAAACATATTGAGTTAGAAACGGGTACAGTGGAAGATATTCCAAGAAAAGGCTGTCAAACTATTCCGGATGATAAGAAATTAGATATTTTATTGGCTATGGAAGAAGATCCCCACAACAGCGTCCGCCAGATTAGCATTGATCATGGGGCGGCTGCTATGACTGTTCATAACCTATTGACGGTAAAAAAATGGCACCCGTTTAAAATCCGATTGGTTCATGAGTTGAATGAAGATGATCCAGATCGTAGGATGGAGTTTTGTCAAATATTAATGGAAAGATGTAACTTAGATCCTTTGTTTGTTGAAAATATCCTATTTTCGGATGAATCTACCTTTAAATTAAATGGAGAAGTGAACCGGCAAAACTGTAGATACTGGGCAAAAGAAAATCCCAGGTGGATGCGTGAGCGCCATACTCAATATCCTCAAAAAAATAATGTTTGGGCTGGTATTGCGAAAAACCAAATTTATGGGCCATATTTTTTTGACAACAATGTAAACGGGCTAAATTATCTTCATTTTCTTCAGAACTTTCTTATCCCTACGCTAGTTAACTTATACCCTAGTAGAAATAATCCAGGAATTCTAGAGTAAAATTTGTGGTACCAACAAGACGGCGCACCTCCACATTATGCAGCAGTAGTGCGCCATTACATAAACCAAGTTTTTCCGAACAAGTGGATTGGAAGACGTGGGCCTGTTGAATGGCCGCCTAGGTCTCCAGACCTTACACTACTGGACTTTTTCTTGTGGGGTCACCTGAAAAATGTTGTTATAAAGTCAGACCTGCCAATATTGAAGATTTAAAAAATCGAATAACAACAGAATGCAGGAACATTTCAGAAGAAACCATAAGAAAAGTCCAACAAGAATTTATTGATCGCTTGGGGTACTGTCAGGCAGCAGAAGGAGGACAATTTCAACACTTAATTAAATAGCTTATTTAATTTTTTTACATTTTTTTAAATTAAAAATATCTTAAATAAAAGTATTTGTTTTACCGTGTAGTAACGAAACTATGAATTTTAGGCCCTAAGTGTGTTATGTTTTTGAAATCAGCTGTTCTTGGAGATTACAGATCTGAACTAAAATATAGGGGTTCCCATTTAAAAAAATCGTTGATAATGTCATATCTACTACATGAGCCACCTTGTATATTAAGTTTGTATGGAAAAAAATGCGCCATTAAAAATTATTATACAAGTGTCCGAGGATTTTTCCGAAATATTTTTAGATTCCTAGATAATGAATTTGTTCCTTACTTTATGTACACACTGTATAAACAGTATATTGCCAATACGAACTTTCCAAAATACAAAAAGTCTCCCCGCTATGGGAGATGGCGCGGGCCTATTGTGTTTGAGCAGTAGGGTGGAAATTTTATCGATCGCGTCAGACCCGCCCGACATTATTTGTTGGTTGTTATTCGTCGCCATCTTTGGTTCTAGATGCTCTTACAAATTACATAATAAAAAGTGGTTCATCCACATTGTTGCCGGTATATTAGTTTATAAACTTTCATTATCTAATAACAATTTTTGAAAAGGAGTTTTTAATTTGTGGTAATTCGATTCGCTGCTTGGTAGGTTAGTGGCTTGTTTTGTTTAAGATGAAAGGACACAAGTGCATGGTGCCTTTTTGCATAAGTCGTGGATCAATAACAGGTATAAAGTATTTCAGGTATGTACATATATACGAATTAATGTATTTTTAATTTGGTGCATTAGTAGCTGATAATAATTCCCTAAATAGTCAATATAGTTATTCATCCTTAATTTTTGGTTCAGAAAAAAGTGAGGTTAAGAAACATACGACGTCGGATGAAAGTTAAAATAAAGCTCATCGTGTCGATTGTTACAAATATTCGGAAGGAATTTGGCACTAAAAGTTTACACCAATCAGGTCACCGGCGGATCATCATATCGTCAGAAATCGTATGCATGGAACGGTGTCTTAAATCGAACTAATTGAAATTTTGATTGCCATATTTTTCCTAACTAACCAGTGAAATTTCCATTAAAAAAGTTGAAAACCGGTCATGTCGAATGTTTACTTTGACAAGAAAATTTCCGAACTGCGCAAACTCATAACGCCCCTTTCGATGCCCAGAGCGGGGATATAATTGCAGATGATATTAGCAATATACAGTTTATATATATGTGACTGTATACGATTCCGTATTCAACTAAAACCTATCAGTTATACCAATCGGTGTAGACAGCATAATGCAAGCTTCACTTAAACAGAATGAAGATGATGACATTGAGGCAAGACGTTCGTCTTTCGCGGCTTATCGAAACTGGTTTTATCCGACGTCTTTTTATTGTTCCTTTTAATTTTCATTAGCAGCCTCTAAGTATATCGATACACTATAAGAATTTAAATAAATCGAAATTTTCATATTTTTTGATAATAATAATATGTCGGACATATACAACAGTAATCCAGGCTATTTTTCGCTTATTAGCTTATTGACATACTACATTATATAGAAGTTGCCCTTGTTTGTGGCATGTCAGGTGGATTTTTAAACAGTCTTGCTTCACAGTCTTACTTATACACGTAAAACGTAAGGTAGAACCTAATGTGTATACCAGGCTTTATTAAAGCATCGTCGAAATAAATTACTATTAGTATAATAAAGAAACTCGTAGTCTGCTCCACTAGTTTAATAAACAACATGCAAATTCTTAGTCCGAACAAGTTTCGAAAATACACAGGAGAAACTTCGACATTGCAAAAGGAGATAATAAACTTTTGCAGCGGAAAATAGAAAATTGAATATTAATTTATGGAAGGTTAACGAATTGATTTAATAATAAAATTAATATTGTTTAATAATTTAATTTTAATTATTGGCTCTCGTCGTACGGTTTGTTTTTTTTAGTCACAAGAATTATAGGAAAATCCTTTAGGGCACTCTGGGAGTGGTGCGTGTGCGTAAAAATCAATTCACGTTGGTTTTGAATCGTTGGAGGTTATATTCGTTGGGAAATCGACCTCCGGAAGGTCGTTCCATGAAGATGAAGTCCTCCAGTTGAAATAATTCTTAATAATGAAGTTCGAGGAGTACTAAGCTTTACCACATATGGATGGGCGGCGTGTATTTCTGCTATTCATCGCTCTGGGCGGAATTAAGAGGGCAAGGTCAGCCGAGCACTTTCCATGAAAATATCTGTAAAAGAGAGCCAAATCCCCAACCTGTCTTCGATGTTCTAGGCTGTCGAGGTTCTTCGTCAGCTCGTGGTCTCCAATCAGACGAATTGCCCTCCTTCCGATGAAATCCAGTAGCGGAAGAGTATGTCTGGGTGCAGAGCTCCAGACATGAGAGCAGTACTCCAATGATGGTCGAATCTGGGCTTTGTACATTGTCAAAAGTTGTTGAGGTGTGTACAACTTTCTGGTTCGGAAGAGTACACCAAGTTTCTGAGAAGCTATCTTGGCGATTGTCACGACGTGGTTATGCCAAGACATATTTCCTCCCAGATTGATGCCCAGCAAGTTAATAGATGAAGCCAGTGGGATTGCGTGTCCGTCCATGACTATATCCGGTTCTGTAATGTTAACCTTTTTAGAGAAAACAGGTAGGAAAAACGGTAGGAACAAACCTGAACTCGCCCTAATTTTACAGACTTATTTAGTTATTTAACGATTTTTCCTACAAAGTTATTTGTAAGCTTAACCGTCTATTTCTATAGTGTTTCAGTAGTATATTTTAATTTTTAATAAAATGTTTAATCCACTTTGTGACGCTAACAAGTCGCTGTCTTCTCCCTTTTATAACTTTTAATAAACACCTTAATACTTGTTCTTCTTTTCGCTAAAACTTTCCGTATATCAAAAAAGTTATATGAACTCTGGGCGACATTATTGCTGCAATTTACAATTATTAAGGCTATGCTTCGCTCGGCGTTCGCGTGGGAAAAATATATAGTTTATTAAATTTTTTAATTATTTTACCCCAAGGCAATGAAGCAGAAAAGAAAATAAAGGAGTTGGACGTTTAGTTTGTACCGGAACTTTAATGCTGCATAGTCACAGGCGTCGGAAATAGGTATTAACATTAACGTACATGGTGTTTATTTACCTACGCCATAGTACCAAGCGGAAGTTCATGCCATACAAAATCTTGAAAAAGGCTACCACGACCAAAAGATGTACATCCTTTCGGACAGCCAAGCTGTTCTTAAGGCTCTGAACTCCAATCGGTTTACTTCGAAACTTACACTGGAGTGCCATACCAACCTAAAGAACTGGCGGAAGGGGAACAAGGTGGAGCTTTTGTGGGTCCCTGGTAACTCTGGGATATTGAGTAACGAGAAAGCGGATGGCCCCAAACCGGCCTTTGGGATATCAAAACAGGCAACAAAAACAACATTAGATAGATGGTCAAAACAACAACACCTATCTCGATAGCAAGGGTTACCTGGTCAAATACACGCACGGGTCGTAATTGGAAAACCATCGAAAATACTATCGAATGGGATGCTAACCCTGACGCAGCCCCAGTTGAAACAGGTGATGGGTCTGCTAACAGGCCATTGTCACTTGCGAAAACACCTTCATCGGCGAAGAGGATGAAACCGCCTCACACATAATATAGCGCTGTCTCGTAGAAGACAAAATATCTTCGGGAACATACAACCTGGTGATAACCTCCCACATGACAAGCTTGGTAGAAGGTTACTGGACCTCATAGAAGGAACAAACATCTTCTAACAAGATCGGGGTACATAATAAGCCGGAAGGCTGCAGTGATAGAAGTTCTAGCCCCAAACCTGACCCCCTCCTTTAACCAACCAACCACCAATAGTGTGTACATTTTTCGAATGATTTTACTGGGTATCTCCGTTTATTGGTAAAGATAGAAGGATGGAGTTCTCGCAGCGCTGTGCTACTCTTTTCTGAAACAAAAGATGCGCCCAATTAAAATTTTTCTAGGCCTCCCCGTTTTTGATATACAGAATTAGGGCAATCTGGTTTTTCACTATTAATTAGAAATAATTATAAAACAACTTAGAGTACCTGAATATTCTGACAGAAATAGAATAATATTTCATTAACTACTGACTGTGTTCTTTTGTTTTCTTTTCAATACCCCTCATGGGCTATTAAAAAAATTCTATATTTTTTATAAAAGGTATATTTTGGGCTAAAATATATTTTATGTCATACCAGTGCATTATTGTGTTTTTATACCTTAGATACCATCTACATAATGAATTACTTTATGCCCGTGCGGGCATAAAGTACACATAATGGCCCGCGCTGGCATTAAGAAGCAAAATACAGTTTTCGATTAACTTATTCTGTATTAATAAAATAACAAAATATAAATTTACGTTTAAATATTATTTGGTTGTATTTACATAGAACTGGCAATTCTGGAAGGTTCCGCTGATTGCTAAATTTCCTGCAGCAAAGGTTGACTCATGCTCCATTGGCTGGGTCTCTAGTTTCTGTAAGGAAATGCGGGATCCAGATGGTACGCCTGCCAACATCCTTAAAACCTCATTTTTTGAAGATATGCTATCCTCTAAATATCCGTTAGCAACTGTGGTACTCTTCCATCCACCATGGCGCTTCAGAGTAGTCACACATGCTCCAGCTTCTGCTGAAAGAGTTGCAATAATACATGGAATTTTCCCAAATGTGTTTTTCCTTGTCTGTAGGTTTTGCGTTGCCTTTTCAGCCTTTTTTTTAAATTTCGTCGGAAATTTCAAAACCTTGTTCCATTTTTGATTTTTGCCTTTGACACATTAAACATTTGAATACTTATCTCCCTAGCAACAGAAACGCAGGCCTATAATAATGTCACGGTAATGTCGCAGGTAAAAATAAAAAATTGGTAAACCAAATTCAATTTTTAAAAAATATTTATTTAAAACGAATTGGTATGATATAAAAGTTTATATGCACCACAGGTAAAAATAGATGTCTACCCTCGGGCGACTTACAGACCCTCGGGCCAGATACCCTCGGCTTTGTAAGACTGTCACCTTCAGGGCATAATCATCTACTTAGTACCTTTGATACATAAATAACTAATATATTTCTGAGAAGCTGGTTAAAAACTGATTATATTATTAAAACATATATATAGGGTGACTTATTTAAAAAAAGGGAAATTTGTTTTTTCTTGAAATCTATTGTACGTAAAAAAGAATCAGAGTACGTCACTGGTGGTGCCCAAAAATGTAAAATTCCCCAAAAAATCTGGTATATCGAAAACGAGGATATAAAGAAGAATTCTAATTCATTTTTTGCTTCACAAAAAGTAGCATAGTGCTGCGAAAACTACATCCTTCAATCTTTACTAATAACCCGCAAAACCACCGAAAAAAGGACATCCGATACATTGCTTGGGTTTAAATACCTGTTCTAAGATATATTTCGGAGTTCTTTTGTATTATAATAATTGAAGAATCACTTCATGGGACATAGTTTTGCAGTAATTCCTTTTGCGATAAATATTTTCTCCAGGATTTTGATGCCTAACAATAGTAACATAAATTATTTTTCACTTTCGAACACAAGAATAATAAAGTGTGATATATCGAACAAAACTCCGATTATGTTAATAAATTGTCAAATATTTTTATAGTAAGGTAATTAAAAATAACTCAAGTATAATTTAAAAATAGGAAAAAATGTATTCGTCAATATATTATGTGACGAGAATTGTTGTTGAAATTGTGTCCAAAACGAATTATCCATCTTAAATATTTAGAACGGGTTTGTTTAGTTAGTATTATACGGGTATAGACAAATTAATGGAGTAAACATTAGTTCCGTATTTTCATAATGGCAAATATTTACTTCGTCAGGCATCTAAATTAATTAATTTTCCAAAAATAAATGTCTCGACGTCGCGACAATGGAGATTTTCAAGCGGGATTACATTTTAAGACTATAGATATGAATTTTTGTGACGTCTTATTTAGATTTAAGCTAATCGTATTAGACAATATCGAGGTTTAAGTTTTATTCATTTAGTTACGTCTACAATTATTTTTGTACTGGTTTTTCTAAAAATCCCCACGTAAAATGCATATTACTGAATTTAATAAACACGAAAATGCTCGAACTCCTCAATTATTTATTTTTTGACATAGAAAATACACTCATTTTCATAATTTCTTTTTGAAAAAATGAATTCTGATGAATCAAATCATTTAAACACTTTGTACTAGTAAGAACAATTTATTTTATAAATTTTAAGTGAACATTATTAAAATTTGATAAGTAAAAAATTGTGAAAAAAATGTGCTAAATGTCACAAAAATTAAGGATATTTAGAGTAACTTAACTGCTACTGTGATGGCAAAATCTTAGCGTTTTAATTAAAATAAGAACATAGTTAGTAACGAGTATTCCCTCTTCGAGCTCCAATGCCTGCATGAATCCTTCTCGGCCTGCTACTAAGTAGAGTTTGAATGTATTTTTGAGGAATTGCGTTCCATTCATATTGTGCTGCAAACCGAAGTTCTTCTATTGTACTTGGAACGCGATTTCTTTTTCTTATGCGGCGTTTTAGCTCATCCCACATGTGCTCTATCGGATTTAAGTGTGGGCTATAGGGCGGCCAATTCAAAGTTTGAATATGGACTGAATCGAGGTAATTAGTCACTATGCCAGCGGCATGTGGTCGGGCATTATCGTGCATTAATACGAATCTTTCATAGCCAATATGGCCGATATATAGCAAAACATGGTCCTGAAGGGTGTTCTCGATATAACTATCCGCAGTCATTCGCCCAATCACTTCCACAAGTTCGGTGCGTCCCTCCCAACTAATACCTCTCCAAAGCATTATTCCGCCACCTCCAAAGCTAACGCAATGTATGAGATTGTAGTTGGCGTACCGTTCCCCAACTCTTCTATAGACGTGGTTTCACCCATCTGGCTTCCATATTGAATTCTAGTCTCATCCGTAAACAGAATATTTTTCCAGTGCTCGTGATGTTCTGGCAAATTCCAATCGACGAGTTTTGTGGATTTGGAGAAGACGAGGAACTTTAGCAGGGCGCCTTGGCTTTAAACCTACTTTTTTTAATCTTCCTCTGACCGTTTTCGAACTAATATTAATTAATTAATATTTTTGAGATGAGTGGACGCCAATGTACGATTTCGAGTAGAACTAAGTAGCAAGAAACGGCCATCAATTGCTGTTGTACACCTTCTGCGCCCTTGATCGGGTCTGATTCGATACTGTAGATTGACCTCTCCTAAGTGTTACAATTTGTGCCGCTTCAACTTCGCTGCAACATCTAACTGGTGGCATACTGTTATTTTAAATAGAGGACTGGCAAGTGCGAATCACTTACTCATTTAATTTCACCACAAATATCTTAAGTCTCTATTATTGTTAAATAAGTATGCAATATTTTTTAGCATAATATATATGCACGAGATACTATAGATGCCATTAATATGAATTAAATGTCAAAGTATTTTAAAACAAGTGAATATATCCGCCTCCTAGATGAATACCATCAGCACATATATCAGTTTAATTGGATAATTTAAGATTCTTTCGAGTAACAGTGATAACAAAAAATATTCGATAATTTTGTCCATGAGTGTATTATTCAGGGCATCTCTTTTAAATGCAATACCCCATTTGTTGTTAGGTTTTCAAATTCTACGAGAATTATATTTTATGTGACGATTGCTATTCCCATGTTCAGCAATTTCCGAGATTATTATGCGAACTGCGCAGTTTTTATACGTTCGATCAAAATGAGAGGTATGTAAGGGTTTTTCTACACGCAAAGAAAAACTTATAGCAAAATTTTTTACCTAAATTTTTTGTAATAATTACAAGACGTTTTGTAAATAAATTTTTGTACAAATTTTGAAGATTGCGCGTTATATTCCCAAGCCTTCACCGATCCCAGTGGTAACCTCGCCTTGTATCGCTTGACTTCTTTGAGCTATGGTGTTTTTGCCGTATGAGTTCTCCACCTATCATCTATTATGCAGATCAAAATTACAGGGATCCGTTACATCTGATTAGAGCCTATTATTCTTGTAAGAAAAGCATTTTTACAACACTTTGTCATTTTTACAATAAAAAAATACTTACATAATAATTAGTGTAACGTACCATAAATTTTAAAATATATAACTACTGGAGTTATAAATAATTATTTTCACTTACATTCGTTGTAATATACATATAAAATATATTTTAGTATATTACTTGATTGTACTATCTACAATATTATTTTGGTACCGATTATTATTAATGAAGAATGTAATTAATACTATTTTACTAGTAATACTATTTTATAGGAAATCTTACAGTCAAATCTTTACTTTAATAATTTTACTATAGTGTTTTCTTCATGTAGGACACTCTAGGAGGCACCCATTTAATTTAAACAAACCTTTTCAATAACACCCTGTACAGGGTGTCCCATTTTCAACACTTTTATAAGGTATCTCCGTAATTGTTAGTGCTATGAAAAAAGTAATGTAGGTGTCATGTACAGGGTGGCCAACTAAGCGAGGTAAGCGGCTATATCTCGGAAACCGTTCACCGTACAGCTTTCGGAAAAAAATATTTATAATAAAAGTTGCCAAGAGAAATTGCTGGAAATTATTTGCAAGTTTATAGGCCGGCCGCTAGGGGGCGTAACACGAATATTAATTAGTTGCCAGGAGATTTCTCTACAATTGGCATAGGTAAGATATATTGATAATACTTATAAATAAATCTCACTTGTATCGTGAACAACTTTGCTTAAACACTTTTTTCTCTAGCCCTGCAAATAAAGTGGTGGGGGTAATGCAAACATGGATTTGCAAAAAATGCAATATCTCAGGAACGCCTTATCTGAAAATATTCAAATTGGTCTTATTTAAAACAGCTCTTCTTGCTTTATTAGCTACACTACAAGCGATGTCTATGTAATTTTTACTGTAGTCGCTAGATGGCGCTTTCAACAGATTTAATATATTTATCGTTTCCCTCGAAAAACTTAAATGCAATGGTAAATATGTTATTACACCAGTACAGAGAGGAATAAAGTCCAGAGCAAACGGTGAAAACCGCAAGTTCCTATCTTTTTTCTAACCGGAGATATCAATGAAAAATTAATTTATATCCTACTAAATCTCCCGCCCCGGTACTTACATGTTGCAAAAAATAAGAAGGCTTTGGAAACAAAATACATATTATATATAATAGGAGTATTGGGAAGAAACGTTCATTTTATAAACCAATGGAAACGTATTCTAGTACTTCCTTAAATGCTCAAACTGTCTGCCATCCTAGCCCACACATTGTCTGAGCTTTCCTTGCTTGGAATACAATATCTTTTAATCGTCACCATAAATAAAAGTCCAAACAAGTCAAGTCAGGTGACCTGGCTGGCCACGGAAAAGGCTTCCTCTTCTTATCCATCGGTGTGGATATGTCTCATTCAGGTATTCTCGCACATTAATTTAAAAAATGGACAGCCATCGAGCTGCGGGAACATATTTTGCCTGGTTTCAAGAGGCACATCTTCTAATAAAACACATAATTCATTCCTAAGGAACTCCAAAAACAGGTTCCCATTTAGTGATTGGTCAAAGAAATAGGGTCCAATAATTTTACCCCCTATTATGCCACACCATACGTTGACACTTCAACGTCCTTGCTGCTGAACTTCTCGCATCCAGTGAGGGTTTTCTGTAGCCCAATAATGCGTGTTATGCAAATTTACCCTTCCGTCGCTATTAAAAGTAGCCTCGTCTGTCCAAAGAATTTCGGATACAAATTGAGGGTTGTCATTGATCATGCCTAAAAGCCAGCATGGTACTTCGTGATATTCCCAAATCGGAAGACAATGTCCTAGTACTAAGATGGGGATTAAACTCTATATATGCTAAAACATTGATAACATTTTCTTCAGTTCTGCCAATACGACATCTCCGAAATGTCAGTGAGCGAAAGCTTCCAGTGGTACGTAAGCGTTGTACCAAGCGCGGAAAACTCTTCTGCCATAATGACGGCGATTTGGATATCGCAATGCATAACTCCTTTCAGCGATTGCTGCATTTTGAAAGCACTCGAAGTAAACAGCAATCATATCAACTGCTTCTTCATTAGTAAACGGCATTTTTTAAATTCAAAAATTAAATGGAAACGGATCTCAAAATGAATAATTTGACGTTTCTTCCCAATACTCCTATTATATATAATATGTATTTTGTTTCCAAAGCCTTCTTATTTTTTGCAACATATGTAAGTACCAGGGCGGGAGATTTAGTAGGATATAAATTAATTTTTCATTGATATCTCCGGTTAGAAGAAAGATAGGAACTTGCGGTTTTCACCGTTTGCTCTGGCCTTTATTCCTCTCTGTACTGGTGTAATAACATATTTACCATTGCATTTAAGTTTTTCGAGAAAAACGATAAATATGTTAAATCTGTTGAAAGCGCCATCTAGCGACTACACTAAAAATGACATAGACATCGCTTGCAGTGTAGCTAATAAAGCAAGAACAGCTCTTTTAAATAACACCAATTTGAATATTTTCAGATAAGGCGTTCCTGAGATATTGCATTTTTTGCAAATCGATGTTTGCGTTACCCCCACCACTTTATTTGCAGGGCTAGAGAAAAAAGTGTTTAAGCAAAGTTGTTCACGATACAAGTGAGATTTATTTGTAAGTATTATCGATATACCTTACCTACGCCCCCTAGCGGCCGGCCTACAAACTTGCAAATAATTTCCAGCACTTTCTCTTGGCAACTTTTATTATAAATATTTTTTTCCGAAAGCTGTACGGTGAACGGTTTCCGAGATATAGCCGCTTACCTCGCTTAGTTGGCCACCCTGTACACTTTTTGGGTCAAACTTAAAATGATGAAATCAAAATTTGAAATTTTTCGCTCGCTTAAGAGATACGGGGGACAATCAAAATTACCCTATATTTTCTTAGTTAAAAGAGATATAGGAAAAGGTTTTATACAGAAGTTTCTTTATATTGATTGTTAAATAATCTGCCGTTTTAAGAATAATTTAACATCAATTTCATTTTTACATATTCATTTGTGAAAATGACTTATCAACATTTTGATAAATTTGATATGATATCTATCATTCATGGTGCGTAATAAATTTGAAAAGAGAGTTTAAAATGAATTTTCAGATTAAAATATACAGGGTTTGTTCCATTTTAAAAAATTAGATTAGGTCCGATAATTTTCTTATCTGACCCCGTATACTTATTCTAAAAACGGCAGATTATTCAACAATCATTTTATAGAAACTCTTGTATAAAACATTTTTCTGTCTCTCTTTTAACTAAGAAAATATAGGGTATTTTTGAAATTGTCAATTTTTTGATTTTTCCCCGTATCTCTTAAGCAAGCGAAAATTTTCAAATTTTGATTTTACTATTTTAAGTTTGACCCAAAAAGAGCACATGACACGATACATTACTTTTCTGATAGCACTAACAATTACGGAGATACCCTATAAAAGTGTCGAAATTGGGACACCCTGTACTTTAGTTCAAATAACAACATCATGCAGTGAATTACAATATTTGAAAACTTTAAGGTAAGTTTTACCTGAACTCACGAAAAACTTTGAAATTTACCGTGGTCCCGATATAGCGTTCTCTTAACATCTAGCTAATAAATTAAATTTTATGGCCGAGCTCCTATAAAATATCAACATTATTCAGATAAAATATTTGTACTTTGTAAGGATAATCAATCGGTATATCTTATTACTTCTCGTAATAAAACTATTAGTTATTTGTAATTTTAGTGAAATTTACTGCCCGTATAAATTTACATTTATTACAATGATTGTTGTCTAAAATAAGGCTTAATTAATATTTGGGGCGAAATGTTCCTAGGGCTTTGGATTTTTGTTGGGCTCCAAGAACTCCAGACCTTACACCACTAGACTTTCTTAAATCAGATGCAACGAATTCGTGGGACTTCGATCTTCGTAACAGGGTAGAACATTTTTTTTACAGGCAATTTCAGTAAATCGGAATTTAAAATAAACTAGACAGATTGTGGTCTATTTTTGGATAGCATCGAATTTTTAATATTTTAACACCCGTCACATGGCTAATTTTATTCTTCTGAATCATATAACGCCAGTATTTAGAACTGAGTTATTTTAATCAGTCACTATAACCATTTTCCTATTATTTATAACAGCCCTGTCTTATATTGGCTTAATGTTTCGGAATGTTCCTTATATAATGTTAAAATACTAAGAAAATTAGCCATATTTATAATCTACCTAAAGGTGTAAACGAAACTTGCACATCAAAATATATTTTTTCCTTAATGGTTTATAAATGGTTAATAAAAAAAATATTGTATATATCTTCGGATAATAAACCGTCACATCAATGTATCTCCGGTACCATTTTCATGCGTGACCGGTGTTACTGTGACCGCCGATACAAAAAATGCACAAATTCGTGGATAACAGGTAATGCAAGCTATTCTTATACTTTGTTAGACTAAAATGAGTATCTGTACTCAAGGGAATGACTTAATGTATTATTTTTCCCTTAATTAAGACTACTAGGTCTGAGTTAACCCTGTGACCGGCGTTACAACATAAAAACATACGCCTGATAAAAGGTAGGCAATGTTCTAGTTTATACCTAAATAAACATAATAAGGAACTTACCTAAACGGGAGCAGCACGCTTTACACAAATTCAAATACATACCGTCATATTTTTAAAACTATTAGGCCGACATCTAGTGGCGTTATTTATAAGCAATTTCTGCCATGATCGGCGATACATGCAGCTGCGGGGACGGATCTTCTGGTTAATAATTGCGTTAGAGAAATTAAACTGTTAATCTTTGAACATTAAAAAGTTGCTTGTAAAAAATTTTGATCCAACAAATAATGGGTAGAGCACTACAGGGGATATATCATCGATCGAAGAAGTTAAACGATGCGACGCGAGTGGACCTGTTGGATGGGTAATTTTATTCTTTTTATAGCAGATTTAACTAAGTTGTTCC